>JAYJMM010000124.1:282500-1717500 GCA_037349105.1 Limnomonas spitsbergensis | reverse complement strand
CTGATGGGATGGGGGCGGGCCATACATTTTGATTACAAGAAGTGGGTGGCGAAGGTGCATGAGAAGGAGCCATCCAGGTTCCAGTTCTCAGAGGCTGTCAAGAAGGTGCTGGGGATGTAGATTTAGACATTGCTGACTTATTATGCATGGCATAAGGAGCTCAGCTTTTTGTTGAAGGCAGACATGCTCCATGCACCAGGGTGCATCGATTCACATTTTAGACAGTTATGACACCTATACCATGTGACGAAGCTATCTGAGGACTATCATGCCCATTTGCTTTTGACTGTGGTGGCTTTGCAGTGCTCTGCACATTTTATACTAGTATGACATGTGTGATGCTTCTTCATAATCCATTTTGTTTTCCACTAGTAGACAAGCAGTGCCAAGACGAGTATAGGCCAGGAAGTGGCTTATTAACTTTTTGGTATGCTATAACTAGACATAATTTGCTGCATAATGCCTTCCATAATGACTCTGGTGTGAAAGGTCGTGGCTGGCTACGGGAAATCAGGGACGCGGGGTGGGAAATACGTTTGAAGCCAATGTGACTTGATCCAGCCTAGAAGGCGTCCCCCTCCCCTTTTCCGCCCCTTTTCCCTTCCTTTTCCCCCTCCCTCTCCTCTCCTTCCCGAACACACGCGCATTTCCCCCCTTTTTTGGGCCTAACACACAGTAAGAAAAAAACCCGTGTGTGGGTGTGTGTTTGTGGGGGGGGGGGAGTGGACCAAGGGTTTTAAAATAAAACAAACCGGCCTTTAGCCGTTGCACGAACTCGCCAGCCTGGATGCTAGGGAAGACCTTCAACGAGAAACAATAAAGAGTACGGGTGCTATTACCGGTAAAGGAGGCCCGCTATTTAATTAATCAATTCACTGTGAGCCAACCAATTTTCGTAAAAGAAACAAACCGTACAACATAGTATTTATGGATGCTGACCAATCGATAAAATACACTTCGGGTGGACCTGACATTTAATTTGAGCTGAAGTTCACAGACTACAATTAATACATTTACTGTAATAAATACCATGTATTATAATTAGTATTATAATTATAAGGGAACGTATTTTCCCTCGCAAGTCCCCCTGTGTACACAAGTGATCCACATGAGTTTGCTGCCGGTGTACTCAAGTAAGCCGGAAAACCAACCCATTGGATGCGGACATCCATTATCTTTTATGAGCGATTCGAAGCCTGCTTGCAGCTGGTGTGCCCCAGCTCATCGAAAATAAAGAAAGGAAGCTACGCCCCGTGGGGGGCGTGAGACTTAAGGACACAGCGCAGCTCATCATGGATCCACCCAACCGAGCGATTCGAAGCCTGCTCGCAGCTGGTGTGCCCCAGCTCATCAGAAAGAAAGAAGGAAAGAAATCTACGCCCTGCAGGGGGCGTGAGAGTTAAGGAAACAGCGCAGCCTGGGCCGAAGCCACATCCGCGCCGTAGTGTGGCTCATCATTGATCCATCTACCCAAACAAGGGGTCTCCAACTCCCCCCACGGGCCACATCCCCCCAAACCCCTGTTTTCTCAGGGGCTCAACATTCTCCACCATGGCGGGAAAAGTTAAAAAAAATTGAACCACCCACCTGAGCCCCGTTAACGAAGGCGTTCATGATGAGGATGAATGCCACAGCCGCGACGATGGCGTTGGCCGGGCTGAACACCACCGCCATGACATACGAGACGCCACTGCAATACCTAATAGGCCCCAAATGAAGGAGAGGGAGAAATGTGAGGAAGAGTGTGCGGTGAAAAGTTCAACGACAATGTAGAGGTGTAAAAGTGTGAGGAAAAGTGTATGGTGAAAAGTCCGATGCCAATGAATGAAAAGTCCGATGCCAATGAAGGAAATAATAAGTGTGAGGAAGAGTGTACCGTGACAAGTGCAATGCCAATGTAGGAGAAAAACAAGTGTGAGGAATAGTGAGCGGTGAAAGTCCGATGCCAGTGGCATTAGTCGGGCAAAGCACATTCGCAAGGCCGTGCGAGAGACCGCTGCAACACCTGCCGGTGGATCCAGCCCAATGTTTTTTAATTATGAATTTCACACTCCAATTCAACTCCAACCCTTGTTCAGCTGTCTCCAGCTGGTCACCAGGGTGTCTGTGTACGCTGTCCATTTTCAAATCAAAATTCGAATTTCAAACCGAATTCGAATCCAGCCCCCATGCATCTCTCACCAGCTGGTCATCAGTACGGCCAAGTAGTACCACTTAAAGGAAATGACGGGAAAGACAAATCTGCAGGGTTTAGGGTGTAGGGTTTAGGGTCAAGTGCATAAGGTTGACGGTTGAGGGCTTAAGGCTCAGAGTTGAGGGTTCAAGGTTGGGGTTTGAGGGTTGAGGGTTTCGGGGCTTATCTATCAGAGGCAGCAGGAAGATGTCAAGAGGTGCATGATGCTGAGCGCACGAGGATCAGGGTCCAGCCATAGTTCAACGCCCCATACCACAGAAACTTAGAAACCTAAAACCATAAGTATTAAAATATCCCGTAAGTATCCATGTACTCCTGAAAACCCAATATATACCCTATATACCCTACCGATAAATCCTGAAAACCCTACATATATACCCTAATATACCCTATCGATAACAAAAATGCCCTACCCTTGAAACCCTTGACCACAAACGAGACAACCTTGCTCAACCCACCCGTAGAAGAAGCCAGTGTAGATGAGCGGCAGCAGGAAGATGTCAATGAGGTGCACGATGTTGAACGCGAGGAACAGCGCCAAGGAGCTGACGCCGGCCTTTGTCTCGCGGACGAGCACGATGCGATCATCCGTCATAACGTACATGGAGCACACACCCATGATGAGGGAGAAGCACTGCGGACGAGATTTGGGATCCAGGGTTTAGGGATTAGGGTTCAGGGTGTAGATTTTAGGGTTTAAGGGTTGGAGTCCTGAGGGTTGAGGCTTATACAGGTTCGAGGTCCTTCAGATAAGCACAATGCGACCATCCGGCATGGCAAGCATTGAGCAGAGGCCTAGATGAGGGAGAAACACTGTGAACGGGATTTGGGATCCAGGGTTAAGGGATTCGGGTTCAGGGTTTAGGATGTAGTTTTGAGGGTTTAAGGGTTGGAGTCCTGAGGGTTGAGGGTTATACAGGTTTGGTGTCCTCCAGCAGAGCACACTGCAATGGCTGGTCATGGCATGCATTGAGCAGATGCCCATGATGAGGGAGAAGCGCTGCAGGCGGGATTTGGTATCCAGGGTTTAGGGATAAGTAATAAGGGTTCAGGGTACGAATTTAGGGTGTCGATTTTAGGGTTTAAGGGATGGAGTTCTGAGGTATGAGGTTAATTGAATACCTGCAGATGAGCATGATGCAGGTGTCTGACATGAAGAACATGTAGGGCATGCCAACATTATGTACAGAACACCGCGAGTGAACAATGTGGTTAAGGCTTTTGGGTTTAGGGATACGAATCTAGGGTTCAGGGGCTAAATCAAAGAGTAGTTTGGACAATGACTCCTGGCTCCTGGCTGGTGATTCAGTGGCGTGCCGTTCTAGTCCTGGAAAACGAGGCGAGGAGCAGGGGACATAAGTTTTGTCGGACTCCTACATGACGCCATTTCCAAGGCCGACATTTCCAGCCTCAAGAATCTCCCGATGCGATGTCCATGGATTGCCCAACACAGATTTACCTTGCCATTCCTCATAATTCATAATGTCTGGTGTTTTCAAGGATCCACTAACATACTCTTTTTCGACTGCCGACACAAGTTTCAGCCCCAAATTAAGAGATTTGGTCGATAATTTGCTTTAAGAGCAGCATTTCAAGAAAACGTTTTCTCATATGCAAGGGAAGGCAAATCAACTACAGGAGACTAATCATAATAATCTCATTAATTAATCTTAATTAAGAAATCTCATTAATTAATTAATCTTAATTAAGAAATCTCCCCTTTCACCCCCTTGGTATGCACCAACTGCATTCATCGCGTCCCGGGGGCTCCACTCGATGGGCAGGCAAACACAAAGTCACAGACCATTCAAAACTATGAAATAAAAGCGCCCCTCCCTACCCTCCATCCCTCGGCACCCACCAGCTGTATTTGCAGTGTCCTTGGGACCCACGCAACATGCAGGTACATATATAAGAGCATTCCAATTGATAAAAAAAAAACTCCCTTTACACCCCCTTGGCATGCATTTGCAATGACTCCGGGATCCGTGCCACGGGCAAGCAAGCTCAGAAAGACTCGACGGTCAGGCAAACACAGACGACTTACAACAATGAACAAGAGTGCTCCCCTTCCCCTTCCCCATCCCCCCTCGGCATGCACCAGTTGCATTTGCAGTGTCCCCTGGATCCGTGCGACGGGCAGGCAAGCTCAGAAAGTTTAAAACAATGAAACAAAAGTGCTCCCCTTCCCCTTCCCCTTCTCTCCTCGGCACGCACCAGTTGCATCTGCAGTGTCCCTGGGATCCACGCGACCGGCAGGTACGCCGACCCCGTCAGAATGCCGGCCACCGAAGCGCTGAACAGGATGAGGAACAAGTTGACCACCATGTTGACCCAATTGCGCGCCTTCTTGACCAGCGTGCGCACCACAATCTGATGAGATGGGATGGTTTAGACGGACAGGCAGGGTACAGGGAACAGATTCAATGTTGACCCAATTGCGCGCCTTCTTGACCAGCGTGCGCACCACAATCTGATGAGATGGGATGGTTTAGACGGACAGGCAGGGTACAGAGAATATTTTAATGGTCCAGGGTTCAGGGTTAAGGGCTTGAGGCGAAGAGTTTAGGTTTAGGGCCCTTATTCGCTCAACTGTGCGCCATCTCGACCAGTGTGCGCACAGAGATCGGATCAACGGTCGTGCTGGGGATTGGCAGGGGGTCCTTTCGGAGGTCCATGGGGCAGATGTGCTTGTTCATGTCGTAGGGTTTGGGGTAAATGTTGCTGACATGTCAAAGCATTGTGGCTGACACATAGCTGACATGTCAGCTACATGTCAGCTACATTTCAGCAATGCAATATAGCTGACACATAGCTGACATGTGTCAGCTCACAAATTTAATTCCCCGCATGCAAGTTTTCGAACTGACCATTCCTGTCATAACCACAAGGCCAGGCTTGATGCGGTTACCGCTGTCCGTCGTGATTCCCATGCAGCATCACCGTGTAGCTGACATGTAAACGAAATATAGCTGTCATGTAGCTGACATGTGGCTAGAAGGGAAGCACTGCCTGCGACCTCACCATTCCTGTCATGTAGCTGACATGTGGCTAGAAGGGAAGCACTGCCTGCGACCTCACCATTCCTGTCATGTAGCTGACATGTGGCTAGAAGGGAAGCACTGCCTGCGACCTCACCATTCCTGTCATGTAGCTGACATGTGGCTAGAAGGGAAGCACTGCCTGCGACCTCACCATTCCTGTCATGTAGCTGACATGCGGCTAGAAGGGAAGCACTGCCTGCGACCTCACCATTCCTGTCATGTAGCTGACATGTGGCTAGAAGGGAAGCACTGCCTGCGACCTCACCATTCCTGTCATAACCACAAGGCCGGGCTTGATGCGGTTACCGCTGTCCGTCGTGATTCCCAGGACGCCGCTGGCCTTGCCCAAGCCGCCCAAACCTGCAAGAAACAAATGATGTGAGAAGCATATTGTGCACGGAGCCCTAAACCCTAAGCCCTAAACCCTAAACCCTAGAGCAGGCACAGGAATCAACATGTGCATCTGATCACCCAGCCCAGATCCAACTCAGATCCAACTCAGATCCTCCCCCCCTCGTTGCCCTTCTCACCCCTACTCACATCCACATTGACCTGAACCGAAACCCTGACCCCCTTCACCACAACGACCATGCTCGCGTGTTTCTGCGTGCATTGATGGTAACGGCGTGGATGTGGCTACGGCTCCAAGCTGCGCTGTTTTCTGAGCCTCCACACCCTAGTAGAGCGTAGGTTTCTTTCTTTCTTTACGTGCACTGGACCAGCAGAAGCCAGGATTTCTACCACAGCAAGTAGCTGACATGTAAATGCAATGTGGCTGACACATAGCTGACATGTGGCTGACACATAGCTGACACGTGGTTAACAATATAATTCCCTGCATGTTCGCGTGTGTCTGCGTGCACTAAACCAGCAGAAACTAGATAGATCACAACCACCAAAAAATCCACATGAGTGATGCCCGTTCTTGACGTCGTCCGTCTTGCCGGTTCTGCCCACACCCACGACGTCACTTGGCCAGTTAGCCAACGTCTTTTTCTTGCCAGCGTCGTCCATGCCCACGTCGTCATTCAGCCACGATGCAGCCACAGTTCAGCTACCCGTACACAAGGAGAAGAGACTTCTGGACTGCAAACTCTGAACCAACCAACCAACCATCCATCCAACCAAACAACCAACCCCTCAACCTACATCCATTCTCCACGTCGCCCTTTTTTCCAGCGCCGTCCAGGCCCATGCCCTCCACGTCCACATCGTCAATGTGTGTGGCCCTGATCATCCGGCCGGACATGGACTCCTGCAGGGCGCCGTTGCCTCGGATTGTATAGTCACAAATCTCCTGGCCAGTCAGCTGGCCTGACGGGTTTGAACAAGTGGGTTATTAGTGTGGATGGTGTGACATCAGGGAACTGCTACATATGGTGTGCCAACATGGCACAGCTGCCTCGGATTGTGTAGTAAAAATCTTCTTACCAGCCAGCTTGCCTGCCGGATGCAGCAGCAGGGAGTGGGTATGAACAAGTGGGTGATTAGTGTGAACAGTGTGACATTAGGGCAGCAGTGCCTCAGATCACGGGGTCGAAAGGATCATGGCCCGACAATTGCCTGCCCGGGGCAGGAGTGGGGAGCAGGTATGAAAAAGTGGGTTATGAGTGTGAATGGTGTGACGTCATGGCACCTCTGCCTCAGATCATGTAGTTCCAAACCACCTGACATTCATTAAGGGTAATCACATCTGACCCTACCGACCTGAACCCCAAGCCCTAAACTCAACAACGGCTTGCAACGGACGCACCGTTGTTGTCGGCTTTGATTGCTTTTATCACCTAGCATGCAATTTGAGGCTGAAATGATCCAAACCCCCAGTCTTTAACCCCAAAGCCTTGAACTCAAAGACAGTATGCAATGGACGCACCGTGGTTGTCGGCTTTGATTGCTTTCATGACTCCAGCGACATCTTCCTCGGGGATTGTTTCCTGTATTACAGGATGGAGGGTTAAGGGATTAGGGTTTAAGGATTAGGGTTTAGGATTACGGTTAAGGAATTAGGGATTTTGGTAAAGTTTAAAGGGTTAAGGATTTAAGGTCCAGGGATTATGGTTAAGGGTATAGAGTTTAGGTTGTCTCCTGTACAGCAGGGATGGCGGCGAGCATTCAAAAGCCCAAGAGCAGGCATGAGGGTTTAAGGTTTAGTGTGAAGGTTGAGGGTTGAGGGGTATTGCCATGTAAAATTGAAAAGTGGAATTTGAGTGGGTGCTCCTGAAATTAAAAAAGAAAGAAAGCCACGCCCCGTGGGAGGCATGAGAGTTAAGGAAACAGCGCAGCCTGGGCCGAAGCCACATCCGCGCTGTTACCCTAGAAGAAACCCACAATGAAGTAGATCACGTCGTCTTATGTTTATGTTTGAACATGCTCGCTGATCACCTAGCGTATTCAGTGCCTGTACCGGTGTATGGGCACATGTCCCATGCATCAAATGTGCTCTGTTGGACTGTAAAAACTTCAATACCGGTACTTTAACCCGCTGGCACATACCGTAGTCACGGACGTATTTTGTTGTTTTGATCGCTGTTCAGGGAGCAACGAAATAAATTGTGAAAATGTTTTTGACTGGGATTTTTCATGTTAAGGGGCAACGAATCCAAAAATGGCCAAAACAGCGACTTTATTAGCAACAGCGAACTTTGAAAACAATGAAAGACGTCCGTGACTACGGTACGATATTTTTTTGTGTGCATACGGTATTACAGTCCTTACAGTGGCTAAATTACGTAGCTGAGTTTTATTCGCCGTAATCTCGAGGCAAATTCAATAACTTTAACCAGAAAGGGGCAGTAATTACGATTTCTAAATTGCAGCGCGATGGCACAGATCTGGACTCAGCCGCTGGCCCCTCTGACCGGACATAGCAGGCCAGCCTGCACAGCACTAGAATGTAGAACGTGTGGCTCCCTCACCCACGCCCTGTGGCGTTTATATTATGTTTTATTATTATTATTATTATTATTATTTATATTATATTTTTTCGTGCTGTTGTTTTTAGGGTGTAGGGTTTATTAATTTACCACAGAGATTAAGACGTAAGTTGCCTTCCCTCCGGCCACACCCACCCCCGGCAGGCCGTGGGCAACGTATCTTATTCAAGAAATTGCCTGGTTTATCATTTATTTAATTCCCACCATTATTGTTCAAGCGCTTATTATCAATTTATTTATTTGTTCACTCGCCTGGCTGATCAGCTCCAGGAATAGCCGCATGCCCGCCACATCCAGCACCACCGCGCCGAGGTCAATCCTGCTGTGGGGGGGAGGGGCCGAAGGCATGCGCGTAAGACTTAACGAGTAAGAAGTAAAAAGTAAGACTTCACTTTTAAAGGATTGCGGGGTAGACTTAAATCTTTATTTAAGAAAATTACCAAGACAATAATAATAATAATAATAATAGTAATACCGGACCTGTATTTAATATTTTTAATATTATACAATATGCCGGGGAAATTGCATGGATCAGGTCTGCGGTGCATGTGAGCATGTGGTAGCCGTGTCCCGTACTGCTGTCATATGAAAGTCTCCCTCGATTTGATCTCACATGCTGACACATGTTTCTATTTAACAACTTATTCGTCCATGAATGCACATCCTTGCTGTCACAGCACCAAAAAGAAGTATAAACCCTAAAATAGTCTTAGCCCTTTTCGAAAAGCACCAGACAGGGCGAAGCTAGTGCACGCAAGCTAGACATATGATGCTTAGCAATTAGCAAGCAGAGCACGGCATCATTAAAAACGGGCACCAGTGTTTATTTTCTCCTGACTCAGCTACATGTCAGCTACATATCAGCTGCATATCAGCTACATGTCAGCTACATATCAGCTACACTCCGGCCGCTGGCTGGAGGACCCGTTCATGGCCAGCCTTGCTGCATCAGTCACCAGCTGCAGGCCAGTCCAGGTTCAGTCCTAATTGGGCTCTTGGCAACCGCAGTCCGAAGTTGACCTTTTAGCCGAAAAAGGGAACACTGGCGGGCACTCCTCCCCTGGGGCAAGCCCATACCTAAGGCACTCCTCCCCTGGGGCAAGCCCATACCTGGGGCACTCCTCCCCTGGGGCAAGCCCATACCTGGGGCACTCCTCCCATGGGGCAAGCCCATACCTGGGGCACTCCTCCCCTAGGGCAAGCCCATACCTGGGGCACTCCTCCCCTGGGGCAAGCCCATACCTAAGGCACTCCTCCCCTAGGGCAAAAGCCCATACCTAAGGCACTCCTCCCCTGGGGCAAGCCCATACCTGGGGCACTCCTCCCATGGGGCAAGCCCATACCTGGGGCACTCCTCCCCTGGGGCAAGCCCATACCTGGGGCACTCATCCCATGGGGCAAGCCCATACCTGGGGCACTCATCCCATGGGGCAAGCCCATACCTGGGGCACTCATCCCATGGGGCAAGCCCATACCCTAAACCCTTTGCAGCAAACCCAGAGCACTAAAATGGAAACGGTATGGTTGTGGCTTCAAACCCGAGCTGCGCTGTTCGCCTAACCCCAAACCCCAAACCCGAAGCTAAATCCTACGTCTAAGGGGACGCAGTTTTCTCTCTTTCGCTAGTTCGAAAGCTAGGGAAGGTAGCCAGCAAGTAGAGCAAGGCAGCAGGCGCTCACCTGGGGCGGGCCCAAACCCTGGATCCTACGGAGCCGCGATCAGCGCCCTCCACAGCCCGCCTGGACTGCAGGCAGGGAAATGGCAGCAGCAGGGAGCAGAGGGGGCAGGAATAGATTAATGGATATATATATATATATATATATATATATATATGCTCTCCATGAATGTGTATATATATGTTTTTATATATATGCTCTTCCTCAGCCGCAATGAACATATGTTATATAATATACCGTATGCGCAACGGAACATGGCGGCAGGGGTAGGAGGGGTCGAAAGTAAATGAACAAGTAAATAATACAAAATAAGCGGGCGGTATGCTCCCCTTCAGTCGCAATCAGCGCCCGCCTCTGCCCACGTGGACTTCAAACAGGAAGATGGTCCATCTTCCCTGATCGCCTGCAGCCTCTCTGGCAGTGCTTTGGCGCTCAGCATCATGGCAACTCACATTGATACCCCCCTTCCTGGACATTCCTGTATCATGTACCCCCACAATCCCCCCAACCTGCGACTGCGAAAACTCCTCCAGGGCCTCCCTGATCGCCTGCAGCCGCTCCGGTAGCGCGTTGACACTCAGCATCATGGATACCTCGCGCTGGACGGCGAACGAGGCTGCCGCCTCGCGGCGTTCTGAGATGAACTCCACACCCGCCTCCTGCCACATCGGCCACAAGTCCTGCACAGACAGGTCACAGCCCGGTCACAGGTCACAGCCAGGATGGTGGGGGTTCAGGGCTTGAGCTTCGGTTTCATGGCCTGTGGTAAAGGGTTAGTGGTTCAGGGGTTTAGGGCCGAGATGAAATCGGCACCCGCCTCCTGCCACACCAGCCACAAGTCCCGGGCGGGGTGGAGGAGCAGAGGGTGAAGGGTTATTTAGCCCTAAACCCTAATCCCTTAGCTTAGGGTCATAAGGAACACTTTCCAAATCCACCAGACGGCATACCACTGCATATCCACACAAAATGCCAACCTGCTCACATGCCCACCTGCTCCCCACCCATTTCCGCTCCTTCGCTCCCCGTTGCGCCTTCTCCCCGCCCCCCCAGTCCTCCACCGCAACTGCTCCTCTCCCCTTCTCCCTGTTCTCCCCCTCTCCTGCTCCCCTGCAAACCGCTACCCACCCCTGTGACCTGTGACCTGCTACCCACTCCTCCCATTCACCCCCCCCCCCCTTCCCCTCTTCCCCGTTCATGCAACCCCGCTACCCACCTTGCGACCTGCAACCCGCGGCTCTGCTACCCATTCCTCCCATTCACACACCTGTGTACCCCCCCCCCCCCCCCCACCCCTTCCCCTCTTCCCTGCTCCTGCAACCCCGCTCCTCCACTCCTGCTCTGTTGCACTAGGCTCTCTGCTTCACTTCTCCCCTGGTGCCCTGCTCCCTGACCCCCCCCTCCCCCTACCCCACATCTCTGCTCCCTTCCCCCCCTCCCTAGCTCCCCGCTCCATTGCTCCCCAGCTCCTTGCCGCTCCTGCTCCCATGCAGCCCCTACCCCTCCTCTCCTGCTGTCTTCCCCCCCCTTCTCCTTCCACACACACCCTCCCCCCTTCCTCGCTCCCTGCTCCCTACACCCCCTTCCCCCTCCCCCCTCATCCGCACTCCTTCCCCCTCCCCCCTCATCCGCACTCCTTTCCCCCCCCCTCATCCGTACTCCTTCCCCCTCCCCCCTCATCTGCACTCCTTTCCCCTCCCCCCTCATCCACACTCCTTCCCCCTCCCCCCTCAACCGCACTCCTTCCCCTCCCCCCTCATCCGCACTCCTTTCCCCTCCCCCCTCATCCGCACTCCTTCCCCCTCATTCCTCACCCACACCCCTCCCCCCTTCCTTGTTCCCTGCAACCCGCTGTTGTGCTCCCCCCTCCCCCCTCCCCCCTTCCCCCGCTCCCCTCCCCCCTCCCCCCTTCCCCCGCTCCCCTCCCCCCTCCCCCCTTTCCCCGCTCCCCTCCCCCCCTCCCCTCCCCTCCTCCCCTCCCCTCTCCACCGCTTACAGAGGGCTTAAAGCCAGGAAAGGCCTTTCGCTGCAGCGCTCCGGAACACACATCCAGCATGAAGTCTGCAAACAACAGAAGAGATAGGGGGCGCAGCAGCGGCAGTAGGATCAGCGTGTCAGGTTTTAAGTTTAGGGCTTTGGGTTTTGGGTTTTAGAGATTCCAGGCAAGCCATTCCCATCACCTCTGCTGTGCCATACCAATTGATCACCTCATCCATTTTTTGCAGGAGGAAGTTATTAGGAGTGTTTGTCGACAGTTGCCCAGAGGGCAGCATTACAATAAATGTGCTTTTTGATGTCCGAGAGGGGAGGCAAATCAAATATACGGTCATAAAACATTGTTTATGTTCTTTCATGATAGATATTATTCACGATGTTATACATCTATTTATTATACATATTATTATTCACGATGTTTCCCGGCATGTGAATGGTTGATGCACCTGCTGGGTTCTCGTTCGGAGCGATTTCAAAGCCCATCAGGTTGAAGTAGGGCAGCATCTGCTCCGTCGGCCCCATGAAGGCGGTCACTCCGCCCTTGGCAAGAAGCAGGACCTGCAACATACATATAATGACCGGCCAATAAAAAATCGTTGACAAACAAATTATTCATTTGCAAATAAATTAGTAGTAAGCGAATGAATAAATAATCCCACTGGAGCCACCTGAACCATGGGTAAAGTCTCTCGGCGAGAAACGCCGTAGCTAGTACTAGTGAGGGAAATCACAATAGATTACTGAGGTACCGTCTAGTGATTAATCCACAATTGCAATGACACGGGGAAGAATGCGCGTATCCCGTACGGGAAGGTCAAATTGCCTATACCTAGGGATCCGTTGATCATCACGAAGTATTTGAAACCACTCCTACTTCTTACTTCTTACTGGATAAATAATATTGAATGACATGTGTAACACAATTGAATGACATGTGTAACACAATTAAATGACATGTGTAACACAATTGAATGACATGTGTAACACAATTGAATGACATGTGTAACACCCGGCCCTTGGCCAACAGCAGGCCTTGCAAAAAATGGTGTAGGAATCAAATGAGCAAACGGTCGGTAAATGCAGGAATTGGCAACGAAAGGCCTAAAAACCTCAATCCGCCTCCCTCCTCCCTCCTCCTGCTGCCCACCTCATCGAACAGAATGAACACAGAGAAACGTGGCTGGTGGACCACGCAAGCAATGAGCATGCCACAGCCGGTCACACTGCAAGGGAGGACACAGGGCAATACACAGGCCAGTCAAAAGGGTTCAAAAGTCTCAAGGTCCTGGGCCACGACATAGTATCATTCATTAGGGGAAACAACATGGCAGATGAACCATGCAAGCAATGAGCATGCCACAGCCGGTCACACTGCAAGGGAGGACACAGGGCAAAACACAGGCCAGTCAACATCAGCACTGCATCATTAGGTGTAGGGTTTACGGTATAGGGTCGCACTGGAGTCCAGGCCCTCCGGTACCTACCCTTCACAAACTCCTGCTGCACCGCCTCCCATACCGACCTGTTGCTGCTCTTGCCCTGTATTACCCACTGCCCTATCCCCCTTCCCCCATCCCCTCCCCATCCGCACCTCTTCAGAGCAGCCAGCACCTCCAGGGTCGCACTGGAGTCCAGGCCCGAGGTAGGCTCGTCCATGAAGCACACCGAGGGGCGGGCCACCAGCTCCGTACCAATGTTGACACGCTTGCGTTGGCCACCACTGGGTTGGGGACGGGAGAGGAGGGAGGGGGGGGAAGGGTGTGTTTGCTTTTGCCACCATGTGCGTGTGGGGGTGTCAAAGCGTGTGGGATTTCAGGGTCAAGAATCCCACACTGAGGGGCGGGCCACCAGCTCCGTACCAATGATGACGCACTTGCGTTGGCCAACACTGGGTGGCAGACGGGAGGGGAGAGAAGGGGTGGAAGGGGGGGAGGGGGGGGGGAGGGGGTGTTTGTGTTTGCCACCATGTGTGTGGCGGGGGTCAAAGCGTGTGGGATTTCAGGGTCAAGAATCCGAGGGGTGGTACATGTTTCAGACGCTTGTTTGATTTGCTACCGGTATGCCAGCCTGGCGGATGCTTCTCCACACACCCCATGTCAGGCCTAAAGCCTTATCCCTGAAACCTTAACCGTTAAACCTAAACACAAATCTCTTAAACCACACTTTTGTGGTTGAGCGGCATGCCCCTCACGGCGATCTTAAGTATCAACCAGTTCACTGCAGGAATGAGACCCCTCCCTACTCCCCCCCTCCCCCCCTCCTCCCTCCCAGCACTGTTGCAGCCACCCTCACCTAATACCGCGCTTCTCCACACTCCCCCCCTCCTCCCTCCCAGCACTGTTGCAGCCACCCTCACCTAATACCGCGCTTCTCCACACTCCCCCCCTCCTCCCTCCCAGCACTGTTGCAGCCACCCTCACCTAATACCGCGCTTCTCCACACTCCCCCCCTCCCCCTCCCCGCACTGTTGCAGCCGCCCTCACCTAACACCGCGCTTCTCCACACTCCCTCCCTCCCCCTCCCCGCACTGTTGCAGCCACCCTCACCTAATACCGCGCTTCTCCACACTCCCCCCCTCCCCCTCCCCACACTGTTGCAGCCGCCCTCACCTAATACCGCGCTTCTCCACACTCCCCCCCTCCCCTCCCCGCACTGTTGCAGCCACCCTCACCTAATACCGCGCTTCTCCACACTCCCCACCTCCCCCTCCCCGCACTGTTGCAGCCACCCTCACCTAATACCGCGCTTCTCCACACTCCTCCCCTCCCCCTCCCCGTACTGTTGCAGCCACCCTCACCTAATACCGCGCTTCTCCACACTCCCCCCCTCCCCCTCCCCGCACTGTTGCAGCCACCCTCACCTAATACCGCGCTTCTCCACACTCCCCCCCTCCCCCTCCCCGCACTGTTGCAGCCACCCTCACCTAATACCGCGCTTCTCCACACTCCCCCCCTCCCCTCCCCGCAATGTTGCAGCCACCCTCACCTAATACCGCGCTTCACCACACTCCCCCCCTCCCCCTCCCCGCACTGTTGCAGCCACCCTCACCTAATACCGCGCTTCTCCACACTCCCTCCCTCCCCCTCCCCGCACTGTTGCAGCCGCCCTCACCTAATACCGCGCTTCTCCACACTCCCCCCCTCCCCCTCCCCGCACTGTTGCAGCCACCCTCACCTAATACCGCGCTTCTCCACACTCCCCCCTCCCCCTCCCCGCACTGTTGCAGCCACCCTCACCTAATACCGCGCTTCTCCACACTCCCCCCCTCCCCCTCCCCGTACTGTTGCAGCCACCCTCACCTAACACCGCGCTTCTCCACACTCCCTCCCTCCCCCTCCCCGCACTGTTGCAGCCACCCTCACCTAATACCGCGCTTCTCCACACTCCCTCCCTCCCCCTCCCCGCACTGTTGCAGCCACCCTCACCTAATACCGCGCTTTTCCACACTCCCTCCCTCCCCCTCCCCGCACTGTTGCAGCCACCCTCACCTAATACCGCGCTTCTCCACACTCCTCCCCTCCCCCTCCCCGCACTGTTGCAGCCACCCTCACCTAATACCGCGCTTCTCCACACTCCCCCCCTCCCCCTCCCCGCACTGTTGCAGCCAACCTCACCTAATACCGCGCTTCTCCACACTCCCCCCCTCCCCTCCCCCCACTGTTGCAGCCACCCTCACCTAATACCGCGCTTCTCCACACTCCACCCTCCCCCTCCCCGCACTGTTGCAGCCACCCTCACCTAATACCGCGCTTCTCCACACTCCCCCCCTCCCCTCCCCGCACTGTTGCAGCCATCCTCACCTAATACCGCGCTTCTCCACACTCCCCCCTCCCCCTCCCCGCATTGTTGCAGCCACCCTCACCTAATACCGCGCTTCTCCACACTCCCTCCCTCCCCCTCCCCGCACTGTTGCAGCCACCCTCACCTAATACCGCGCTTCTCCACACTCCCCCCCTCCCCCTCCCCGCACTGTTGCAGCCACCCTCACCTAATACCGCGCTTCTCCACACTCCCCACCTCCCCCTCCCCGCACTGTTGCAGCCACCCTCACCTAATACCGCGCTTCTCCACACTCCCTCCCTCCCCCTCCCCGCACTGTTGCAGCCACCCTCACCTAATACCGCGCTTTTCCACACTCCCTCCCTCCCCCTCCCCGCACTGTTGCAGCCACCCTCACCTAATACCGCGCTTCTCCACACTCCTCCCCTCCCCCTCCCCGCACTGTTGCAGCCACCCTCACCTAATACCGCGCTTCTCCACACTCCCCCCCTCCCCCTCCCCGCACTGTTGCAGCCAACCTCACCTAATACCGCGCTTCTCCACACTCCCCCCCTCCCCTCCCCCCACTGTTGCAGCCACCCTCACCTAATACCGCGCTTCTCCACACTCCACCCTCCCCCTCCCCGCACTGTTGCAGCCACCCTCACCTAATACCGCGCTTCTCCACACTCCCCCCCTCCCCTCCCCGCACTGTTGCAGCCACCCTCACCTAATACCGCGCTTCTCCACACTCCCCCCCTCCCCCTCCCCGCACTGTTGCAGCCACCCTCACCTAATACCGCGCTTCTCCACACTCCACCCTCCCCCTCCCCGCACTGTTGCAGCCACCCTCACCTAATACCGCGCTTCTCCACACTCCCCCCCTCCCCCTTCCCGCACTGTTGCAGCCACCCTCACCTAATACCGCGCTTCTCCACACTCCCCACCACGCTATTGCAAATGTGACGCATGCCCAATAGGTCGATCACAGCATCGGCCAGCGCGCGGCAATCGTGGCTGCGTGTCTTGTGAGGCAATCGGAAGTACGCCGCACACATGAGGTTCTCCTGTACAGTCATGTCCTGTACGGGAAGGAGGTGCCGGGTGTGCGGGTAGGGGGTGTGTGGGTGCAATAGAGGGTGTGTGGCTGCGCTTCCCCATGAAGCCTTTGCCCCCTCCTGCTCCCTCCTTCCCATTCTCACACACACACTGGCTGCTCCTTCTTGCCTGCCCTATTTCGCACTCCCCCACAGACCCTCTTTCCTCCCTGCTTCAACACATACCCTCCTCGCTGCAACGCACCTCGTGTACTACCCCGTCTTGCGGGACAAAGCCCACAACGTCCTTATAGGCATCAAGAGGATACAGGTCTATGCACCCCCTTCCCAACTCCCTCACAAATTCTCCCCTCTCCCGCTCCCCCAAACACCCTCCCTTCTCCCCGCTCCAACACACACCCTTCCCTCTCCCCGCTCCTGCGCACCTCGTGTACTATGTCGTCTTGCGGGACAAAGCCCACAACGTCCTTGTAGGCATCAAGCGGCTTCTCCTCCTCGTTGATGTACACGCTGCCAGTGATGGTCCCATAGCTTTTAGCGCTTCCCGTTAAAGTGTTGAAAAATGTGGACTGTGTTAAAAAGAAAAGGGGGCAAGAGGTGCAGTTTGAATTTGAATTTCAACACCTCCAGTCAGGAAGTTGAAAGATGGGGACAGCATGTTCGAAAAAGGGAGCCCACAAAGGGGGCTTCTTCGAAAAATAGGGCATTATTTTAGTTTATAATCACCGATGAAGAGGAGAGAGGGGGGGGGCAGAGCATGTTAATGTGTCACAGAAGTGGGCCCCGCTCCGCTTGCAACAGGTAAACTAGTAGGTCATGGTGTCGCGCCACAGAAAGGGCTCCCCATTGACTGTCAGTAGCTTGGCAACCGAGCTATTTTAGGATCGACTGCTACTCCTGAATCACACATCTTACTCAAACCCCTAAACCCCACACCCTAACACCTGAACCCTATGCCCTAAACCCTAGGCAACTCACCTTTCTTAAACTTGAACTCCCTCAACCCCGCGCCCTTCAAGCGCCCGAGGGTTCTATGACTGCCATCTGCTTGGACTGAATTGGCCGGTCATGCATTTCAGCACCTAAAACCTAAAACCTAATCCCTAAAACCTAAAACCTCGGTCTCTAATCGTGGACCCTAAGGACCCCGGAGAGATCTGTCCCTCAACCCTCAACCCACATCTCTGAAACCTCATCTCTGAAACCTCATCTCTGAAACCTCATCTCTGAAACCTCATCTCTGAAACCTCATCTCTGAAACCTCATCTCCCAAACCTCGACTCTCAAACTGCAACTCTCGAACCTCAACTCTGAAACCTAAACTTGTCCCTCAACCCTCCATGTACACATCCTGCCAGCTCCACAAGGCCACATGGTCAAGGGTTAACATCTTTGAGTATTCGAATCCACCGTTCATACCACTCAACACTGATGAGCCTGCCCTTTAACCCTCAACCCTAACCCTGAACCCTTGACTCAACTCTTAACCCTTCAAACCTTAACACTCAACCCTTGACATTCAACCCTGAACAGTCAACCCTCAATCCTCACACCTTGCCAGCACCAGAAGGCCCCATGACTGCCAGCAGCTTGGAGTGTTTGAACTCGCCGGTCACGCCACTGAGCACCGAGGAGCCGTCCTTGAGGGTCAACCCTAAGCCCTCGAAGCGGATGGAGAGGCGGGGCTGGATGTCTTTGAACAGCTTGATGTGTGCGGCTCTGTGTCGGAAAGAAACAAGTTATAATGCATTTTCATTTTTTTTTAATGTATGGGGGGGACTTGAACCGGATGGAGAGGTGGGGTTGGATGTCTTTGAGCAGCTATATGTGTGCAGCTCTGTGTCGAAAAGAAACAAGCGATAATACATTTAAATTCATGTATGAATGTATGGGGGGGGCTTGAACTGGATGGAGAGGTGGGGCTGGATGTCCTTGAACAGCTTGATGTGTGCGACTCGGTGACATAAATGGACATAATTAGTACCGTATCGTATACGTCACCACACTTCATCATCTATGGTGCTCACATGCGGTCGTATTTGGCGCTGAGGAGGAGATAAACACATCCGGTTATTTAAACGTCATGCGATTGACTCACTTAGCCCTGACATCTGGACCCTAAAACCTACGCCCCGAGCCCTTCAACGCATTCACGTTACTGACTTGCGGTCGTATTTGGCACCGAGGAGAAGACAAACACAGCCTGTCCTTCTAACGGCCCGCAGCTTTCTCCCTTAACCCTCCCTACATCGTTAACCCTAAACCATAACGGCCCGCAATTGACTCACTTGCGGTCGTATTTGGCGCCGAGGAGCGGGGCCACTGCAGTGGCGTGGCGCTCCCTCTTGTCGCGTTGTTGGTTGACAAGGCGTGTGCGCGCCCTGCAGGGTTCAGGGTTGAGAGTTCCGTGTTCTGAGATTGCGGTAGGGGGGTAAGGGCGAAACATGTAGGGTTCAGGGTTTTCGGGTCTTAGGGTTTGGGTTGAGGTTTTGGGGTGGAGGGTTTTCAGTCTAGGGAATTCACGCCCCTGTGTCCTATCTCTGTTGACCCCAAAGCACGACAGCACAAAACGGCACAGGTTGAACCGGATTGCGCTACCGTGCCTCCTCAGGTCACACTCATTCGGCACCAGCTGCCAGGCTAGCTCATTCATTCGCTAGGGCTCACAGCCTTTTATGACAAGCTTTATGACCGCGGCCCCGTGCTGCTCCATTCACTCCTGTTACAGACAGGGACACGCTGTCAAGTGTTTACTTATTTGGCTACGAGTCCATCTTCGGCAAGCCACCCCGCGGCCACCAAGGGCCCGATTGGGACCAAACCAGGACCGGCCTAGGTCTGGTGCCTAAGGTAGTTTGGCTGGCCACAACTGGGGCATCTGGCCAGATGCCAGAGTGTAGCTGACATCTAGCCGTGTCACAAAAACAGAGACACTGACGCTGTCGCAGCTTCATCCCAAAGAAGCAAAGAGAGAAAGAAAGTGCGCACCGTGGGATTGCGTGGGAGTCGAGGAGACAGCCGATGGTAGCGTCGTGGATGTAGCTACAGCCCCAAGCTGCGCTCTTTCCTTAAACTCCACACCCTCATTGGGCGTAGCTTTCTTTCTTCTCCCTGTGGCTTTGCGTGGGAGTCTAGGAGACAGCGTGGTCTGGGCCGAAGCCACACGCCCGCGCCGTTCCCGTCGGGGAAAAGGACGCCGAGATTACGAGATCCTCCATCCTCCCCAACTACCCTCCCTTCCTCAGCACCCACTAACAAGCCTGCCAAATCTTAAGGGCGGCAAATCTAAGCCGCAGTGATCCTTTTTCTCCGGGTGCCAGTCAACCTTCAGCAGGCCGCCCCACGGCCGCCGAAGGCCCGATTGGGGCCAAACCTGGACCGGTCTACTACAGGTGGCCAAAGCAGCATGGCTGGCCACAAATGGGGCTTCTGGAGAGGCTTGAGTGTAGCTGACGTGTAGCTGAGTCACGAAAAATAAACACTACTGAGCCGCCTGAGCCGCCAAGTTAGGCACTGAGCACTACTACCTGTGAGGGTGCTACATTTACTTCATTCCAGCTTTGCGTCAGCTACATTGCGGCATGTAGTCAGGGGGTCCCTGGGCAGCACATCCTGCTGGTGGAGATTTGGTCCCCATCGGCCCAGTGGAAGCTGCCCGGCAGCTGGTCAAGGGTGGTCTCAGGTGCAAACAAAAACACCGATTCTCACATTCACTCCCACTCTCGCTCGTCCTCACTATTTTCCGACCTACTCACACACTTTTTGCACTAGCTATCATTCTTGTTCCCACTCTTGCTCTCACCTGACACACGCGTATATCGCGATGTAGGCTGCACGAGGGGGGAAGCAGCATGTAGGATATAAAGTATAAGAGGAGGACATGAATACATGGACGTGCCCTGAGGCTTGGATGTAACTAGTCAGAGGCAATGTTGTTAGGCTGAAGGGTTGGAAATGGAGGGTTTAGGGTTTAAGGTTGAGGGTTGAGGGTTGAAGGTTGAAGAGTCAACGCATTTCAAGGGGTGGTGTATTTCAGTTGTGATCAGGATTCGTTTGTGTCATTTCAATCGCTCAAATGGTGCAAACAAACAGATCTCAGGGTTCCCCCAGATCTCAGGGCCGCCCCAGATCTCAGGTTTGCCCCAGATGTCAGAAATCACTTTTTTATTGCGATGTTGCCCTGCGTTCGATCACAAAATAATGCAGTTCATTTTGAACCGCTGTTTAGCCCAAGTCATACCCTGTACCGCCTAAAAAAAGACATCGCTCAACAGTATGTCTCAACTGCTTTCAAACTGCCCCCCAAGGTCCCAACTGCTTTCAAACCGCCCCTTCAATTCCCACTGAGGTACATGGCGATGAGGACGATGCCGAAGGTTGTGTTCCACATGATGCTCAATTCAGAATTGAGACCCCTCCCAACTGCCTCAACTGCTCCTCAACTGCTCCCCAACTGCTTTCCAACTGGCTCCTGAATCCTTACTGAGATACATGGCAATGAGGACGACGTTGATTCATATCGAATGCATTCCACAGGATGTTGATCTCAGAGTTCACACCCCCCAACTACCCTAACTGTCCCCAACAGCCCCCAAACTGCTTCCAACCGCCCCCCAAATTCTCACTGAGATACATGGCGATCAGAAGGAAGATGATGCCGACGATTGCATTCCAAAGGATGCCTGGGGAGGAGGAACCTTCTGGGCAGCTGCTGAAGCGAGAGCACCTGCGGCCAGGGGGGGAGGGGGGGTGGAGGATCAGTTGAGGGCAGTTTATGGGAAGCTGGGAGGAACATGCTGCTGAAGCGAGAGCACCTGCAGCCAGTGTGACCAGACGGGTCAGGAGGGTACTATATCCACACCCTCCATCATATCTTGCTCCCATACTCATAAGTCACTCATTCTTACACTTGTGTCCCGATAATGTCACTCTCACACTTTGCCTACTGGTGTGGTGGGCATGTTCTCACAGAGCTTCTCATTAGGAGCCACTCTGCATGGTCACTCTACCTAGTCACTCTACATGGCCACTCTACCTGATCACTCTACCTGGCCACACTGCCTGGTCACTCTACATGGTCACTCTACATGGTCACATTCCAACATGCAGTGGTAACCGATCCTCCGACAAAGGCACATTTCCTCTTTGCACCCATGCCACCCTGTCCATCCATTCTTGAATATGTTAGTGTTTTGACATATTACTTGCTGGTCACGCAATCTCACTCTACCCGGCACACCTGTCACCATAACTTTATTTTTTCACTCACTCTCAATCTTGCATGACCACCCACATCATTCTCAACCACATGGGCCTGCCCATCCAGCCTGGCAAAAAGTAAAAAATGGGATGGGTGACTTCCCTGTTACACCCTCTCATTCTAATGGGGCACATCCTTTAACTATGCGTGCTGGTATTTTGCTTGGGCTTTACGAAGTGTAAGGATAGCCGCCAAACCCTTGAAACCTTGAGACACAAACAGCCAGGGTGCGCATGTGGTCCCTGCGACAGCTGAGAAAGAGCAATCAGGAGAAGTAAGTGCACACAAGCAACAAGCAACCGTGATCATCCTCATGCTCAACCTCGAAAGATAACGGCGCGGATGTGGCTACGGCGCCAAGCTGCTCTGTTTTTTAACCTCCACGCCCTAGTAGGGTGTAGCTTTATTTCTTTCTCACCCTCGAGGGCCTGCCCATCCAGCCTTGCAGTAGGAATCCTCGGGGCAGATGACTTGCTGGTCAGGGGTAGGACAGTAGTAGCCTTTCTGTGGAGCAGAACAAACAGTGCGTGTTTGGGGGTGGGGGTGGAGTGAGGGGTAAAGAAATAATCTGTTTCTGTGGGTACCCCTTAAACCCTTTCTGTGGAGCAGAACAAACAGTGTGTGTTTGGGGGTGGGGGGTGGAGTGAGGGGTAAAGAAATAATCTGTTTCTGTGGGTACCCCTTAAACCCTTTCTGTGGAGCAGAACAAACAGTGCGTGTTTGGGGGTGGGGGGTGGAGTGAGGGGTAAAGAAATAATCTGTTTCAGTGGGTACCCCTTAAACCCTTTCTGTGGAGCAGAACAAACAGTGCGTGTTTGGGGGTGGGGGTGGAGTGAGGGGTAAAGAAATAATCTGTTTCTGTGGGTACCCCTTAAACCCTTTCTGTGGAGCAGAACAAACAGTGCGTGTTTGGGGGTGGGGGTGGAGTGAGGGGTAAAGAAATAATCTGTTTCTGTGGGTACCCCTTAAACCCTTTCTGTGGAGCAGAACAAACAGTGCGTGTTTGGGGGTGGGGGTGGAGTGAGGGGTAAAGAAATAATCTGTTTCTGTGGGTACCCCTTAAACCCTTTCTGTGGAGCAGAACAAACAGTGCGTGTTTGGGGGTGGGGGGTGGAGTGAGGGGTAAAGAAATAATCTGTTTCTGTGGGTACCCCTTAAACCCTTTCTGTGGAGCAGAACAAACAGTGCGTGTTTGGGGGTGGGGGGTGGAGTGAGGGGTAAAGAAATAATCTGTTTCAGTGGGTACCCCTTAAACCCTTTCTGTGGAGCAGAACAAACAGTGCGTGTTTGGGGGTGGGGGGTGGAGTGAGGGGTAAAGAAATAATCTGTTTCTGTGGGTACCCCTTAAACCCTTTCTGTGGAGCAGAACAAACAGTGCGTGTTTGGGGGTGGGGGGTGGAGTGAGGGGTTAAGAAATAATCTGTTTCTGTGGGTACCCCTTAAACCCTTTCTGTGGAGCAGAACAAACAGTGCGTGTTTGGGGGTGGGGGTGGAGTGAGGGGTAAAGAAATAATCTGTTTAAGTGGGTACCCCTTAAACCCTAAAACCCATGTACCGTAACCTCAAAACCGACGGTGCGTAGATCTGGAAGTGACCGAGTCATGATGCTTACCAGGCAGCTTTGGAAGGGACTGATCGATCCATTTGTGCAGGCATTGCCCTGCAGCGCTGTCCCCAGGAGGAAGACCGACACGGCAACACTCTGTGCAAGGGTTAAGGGTTGAGGGTTAAGGGTTGAGGGTTAAGGGTTAAGGGTTAAGGGTTAAGGGTTAAGGGTTAAGGGTTAAGGGTTAAGGGTTAAGGGTTGAGGGTTAAGGGTTAAGGGTTGATGGTTAAGGGTTAAGGGTTTGGGGTTTAATGTTTGGGGTTCAGGGGGGGATGGAGAACAGGGTTTTCGGCTCGATATAGTACATTTGTGTTTTTAGTTAGGGAAGGCATTGCCCTGCAGCGCCGGCCCCAGGAGGAAGACCGACACGGCGACACTCTGTGCAGGGTTAAGGGTTAAGGGTTTGTGGTTTAGGGTGTAGGGTTACTGGGGGGATGGAGAACAGGGTTGTCAGCTCGATACAGTACATATTGCAGTTAGCGAATGCATTGCCCTGCAGCACCGTCTTCAGGGGAAAGACGGGCGTGGTGACATTCTGATCAAGGGGAAGAGGGTACAGGGAACAGGTTGTACAGCAGGGTGTACAAAGCATACCCAGAGAAACCGATGCGAGGGAGCTGCTTCTTTCCTATTGCCTCATGGTAACGGCGTGGATGTGGCTACGGCCCCAAGCTGCGCTGTTTCCTGAACCTCCACGCCCTAGTAGGGCGTGGCTTTCTTTCTTCCTTTATGTGCAGTATAATGAAGTGCAGGGTTCGACTATTGCAGCTGTTGCTTTGCAGCACTATCCCCGGGGGAAATGATTCCGTGGTGACGCTCTGCGCAAGGGTTTGGGGTTGAAGGGGTTAGGGTTAGGGTTAAGGATGTAATGGGTTTGAAGGGTTAGTTAAAAAAGGTTTTAGGGTTAAGGGGATGAATTTCAGGGCTGAGTATTGTGGGGGGGCATTGCTGTAGGTTGATGGAAACATCCTGAGATGTAAAAAGGAGGAAAGCCCAGGAAAGGTAGCGCTTGTCACAACCTCTAACGTCACTTTTGAATTCAAAATTCAAAGTGTGCGATGGAAAGCAAAGGGGGTGCAGCGGTACCCCCTGAGTCTGTATTGGTATATAGACAAGCAGCGCAGGCTGATCCCAAAGTAGCTGTGCAGCCCAGCTGATAACGGATCCAGGGGATCCAGGGGATCCAAGCGGATCCAGGGAGCCAGGCGGATCCAGGTTGATCCTGGGGATCCAGGCAGATCCAGGCGGATCCAGGGGGATCCAGGAGGATCCAGGCGGATCCAGGCGGATCTATGTGTGTCCAGTCGGATCCATTTTGCTAGTGTAAGTGCAGAGTGGTGAGCATTGCTACAGCCCAGGCTTTATTATTTTTCACTGTGAGTGGTAAACCACTATCAGCTACGGTTCAGCTATGCTGTGGCCCCCGGCCACAAGCCCCTGGTTCGGCCATCCCTGCTGCTTGGGCCACCGGCCGGAGGCGTGTGTTTCAGCCAAGATGGGCGGCCTCAACACATTATGTATCTACCACTCATAGTTTCCCCTATTTTCCACACTTGCGGTCTAGCCTAATGCATAAGCAGCCTCCATAGTGCTGTGAAAACGGGCTAAGTAAATCAATCTGAGCCCCACCAAGGCCCCAACCGTGGAAAACAATTTTACCCGAATCCCACCCCCCCATCCCCCAGATCCCATCCCTCAAACCCCTCAAACCCTACCCCGTATATAATTCAGCTTGATGTTGGGCGACGTTAGCGGCAGCAGACTTGGGATCAGCTCTGTGGCCCTGCAGCTCTGTGACCCCTCGCCACTAAAGGCGTAAACTGATCTTCACTACATTACCCCCAAACCACCTTCGGCGTGTTCGACGAGGTTGGCAGCAACAGCCTTGCGATCAGCTCTGCGACCCAAAAGATATACCCTTAACCCTAAACGCATAACCCTTAACGTTTCACCCCCACCCCATAACCGTAACCTTTATACTCTAGACCCTAAACCCGTTATCCAAGACCCTAAACCCTAAACCCTGAAAGCTTTTCCGCCCTCTACCCCCCAACCCGTGAATCAATCCCCTCAGGTGTGTTCCTATATTTGAGGAAGTTGGCAGCAAAAGACCCATGATGAATTCTGCGGCCCTGGAACAGATACCCTAAACCCTGAAAGCTCAGCCCCTACCCCCAACCCGCGACAATCACCTCAGGCGTGTTGGAAGACGTTGGCAGGAGCAGGCTAGCATTGGTTTCGATGAGATTGCCGATGTTGCATGAGACCGCGCCAGTGTTTCCCTAAACGGGGGGGGGGAATTGTATTTGGGAAATGGTATTGTGGGAAATTGTGAAGAAATGTTACGAATTAGATCAAAGTCCAGTTTCCCAGAGATTGGTTGTGATGAGCGTGCCAATGCTGCACGAGACCGCGCCAGTGTTTCCCTAAACGGGGGGGGGGAATTGTATTTGGGAAATGGTATTGTGGGAAATTGTGAAGAAATGTTACGAATTAGATCAAAGTCCAGTTTCCCAGAGATTGGTTGTGATGAGCGTGCCAATGCTGCACGAGACCGCGCCAGTGTTTCCCTAAACGGGGGGGGGGAATTGTATTTGGGAAATGGTATTGTGGGAAATTGTGAAGAAATGTTACGAATTAGATCAAAGTCCAGTTTCCCAGAGATTGGTTGTGATGAGCGTGCCAATGCTGCACGAGACCGCGCCAGTGTTTCCCTAAACGGGGGGGGGGAATTGTATTTGGGAAATGGTATTGTGGGAAATTGTGAAGAAATGTTACGAATTAGATCAAAGTCCAGTTTCCCAGAGATTGGTTGTGATGAGCGTGCCAATGCTGCACGAGACCGCGCCAGTGCTTCCCTACAGCGGTCAAGCGGCGGCTGTGGGGGGCTTATTTTAGGGTCTGGCTAATCTGGCTTCATGTCCGAATTCCGCCATACATTGCTGTTTAGTTGATCAAACATAGGTTTTGATGAGTGTGCCTGTCAGTGCTGTGCAATTGTGCCGTAACACAGAAATTGTGAAAGTTATAACGGTCCCTTACTGGTAAACGTAGCTGAATTTGCAGCCAAAATTACGGTGACTGGAACTCAGCTACGTAGTTCAGCCACCGTAAAGACAGTCATCGGCACAGCAGTGGTGCCGATGTATCAATGCCGCACGCACTGGAAGCACGACACTACTTCACGCATTGCAAAATCAGGCATCTCAGCAGCTGTTCCGGCAGCTTTTTCAGCAAACGTACCTTAGGACAAAATACGCCTGAGGCGCACAGGATGGGTGCCCCAGAGGAGCAATCATACCCGCCGGGACAAGCGAGGTAGTTGGCACCTGCGGCCTGTGTTTCAAATGGAGAGAGAGCATTGTTCAGGCATGGGTTGAGAGGGGGGCAGGCAAGCAGCACTGGGAAGGGGAGGGCAGTAGACATGGCCGCCGGGGCAGGCGAGGTAGTTGGCACCTGCGGCCTGTGTTTCAAATGGAGAGAGAGCATTGTTCAGGCATGGGTTGAGAGGGGGGCAGGCAAGCAGCACTGGGAAGGGGAGGGCAGTAGACATGGCCGCCGGGGCATGCGAGGTAGTTGGCACCTGCGGCCTGTGTTTCAAATGGAGAGAGAGCATTGTTCAGGCATGGGTTGAGAGGGGGCAGGCAAGCAGCACTGGGAAGGGGAGGGCAGTAGACATGGCCGCCGGGGCATGCGAGGTAGTTGGCACCTGCGGCCTGTGTTTCAAATGGAGAGAGAGCATTGTTCAGGCATGGGTTGAGAGGGGGGCAGGCAAGCAGCACTGGGAAGGGGAGGGCAGTAGACATGGCTGCAGAGGCAGGCGAGGTAGTTGGCACCTGCGGCCTGTGTTTCACATGGATAGGGAGCATTGTTCAGGCATGGGTTGAGAGGGGGTCAGGTAAGCAGCACTGGGAAGGGGAGGGCAGTAGACATGGCCGCAGGGGCAGGCGAGGTAGTTGGCACCTGCGGCATGTGTACAGGGAGGGGAATCACAGGGAGGAGAATAATCGTTGCGCTGTGAACAGGGCAGTCTGCAGCCTTCCGAGCGCTTCAGCCTACAGACAACTGGCTTGGTGCAGCATGCTCTGTTGCACGCCTGGGCCACAGGAAGTAGGCGTGTCGGGGCGTGGTAAAGATGACTGTCCGAAACAAAGATGTAGATTCAATATTTTTAAAATTTCCCCTTTTAAACATTGAAGCACAGTAATTTCAGCTTTCCTTGGTCCCCGTCGGCCCTGCCTGGGATGACCACTCGGCAGGACCCGAGCGTGGTCTGGTGCGCAATAAAACAAACACTGCTGGACTGACCAGGTGGCAGCAGGAGGAATTCCTCACTGCGGCTCAGGTGCAGGTCAGCTAAAATAAATCTTGGACCCTATTGCCCTACCGTATGGTCCCTTTTGTTCGTACCGTATCCGTACCGTATTTCCGTACCGTGTTTCCGTACCGGGTTACCCTGACTGGGCTCAGGTGCAGGTCTGCTAAAATAAAGAGAGGAAATGCTGCGCTCTGTGGGAAGCTGGAGAAGTAAGGAAACAGCCTGCCCCGCGGCATTGCTTCCTTTCTTTCTTTGATTCTGCACGTCAGCTACCTGGTCAGCTACAGTTCATCAGCTAGGTCCTACCAGCGCACTGGCCGGGGCCTCATATGTAAAAGAAAAGAAAAGAAAGAGAGCCTGATATGTAGGCATGCACGGCCAGCCTGAGCGTTGAAGGCATAATCGAGACTGGCTTCATAGGTGATGGATTGATCGAGATGAAGAGCCATCGCCCTGCCTGGATAATAAACGGAAACGAGGGAAGTTCGGCGCTGGCACACAGGTTTCGGTCCGGTTCCGGTGCTCAAAAGTCCAGGCGCGGGTCACACAAACTTGCATCGCCATTTTTATACGCCTCGAACGGCGTTCCTTCCTTTCCTTTTTTTGCAAGTAAAGAAGTCAGAAATTCAAAGGTTTTTTTAACGAACCAGGAATGATGAGAGGGTGCAGCGATGGCTCGGTGCGGTGCAGTGCAAGGCCACGCCGTCTTGCTTTATTCGTGATTTCACACAGCATGCGCATGGCAATCTTCCGGTTGTATCTTACGCATGTTTCGAAGTTGCGTCAGCTGATTGAATGCTGATAATCGCTGGTATAAAAGCAGCATCAAGGGGGCAGCTTCTCCCCCAAATACCGGTAGCATGCGCAGGCATACCTGAGTAGGTGTATGTTCTCTTGCTTTCGTACTGCCTTCCCATTAGCGATACCTCGGGTGCAATGCCATTGCTTGGTTATCCATGGAGATGGATGCCCCCTCCCAAAAAATCAAGCTATAAGAACGAGGATCATGTCTGTCGGTGGGTCTGCTATGGTATCGAAGGAAGTGCCGGGACATCGCATCATCACCACATCTCGCAACCATGATAAACTTGAGAGTAAGAAGTTCATTGTTAACTTTGTCGATGTGTCAGGAAGCTCTCCCGGGCATATGTGGCTGGTTGCGTTTACTTTTCAACAACAATTTCACACTGGGAAGTGTTGGATGGCGATGCAAATGCAGGATGGAGGTGCTCATTGATTACATAGCGCCTCACCTGAATGACGAAGGTGAGCAATGCCAGTGCTGTCAGCAACGCTGGGCTGGTCTTTGGCATTTTCCAGGCGCACCTCATCTGGTATTGATTGAGGGGGGCTGGCGACGATTGTCTGAGCAGAGTTTACAAATTAGGCAATGCGTACAAGGTCCAAATGCCTGGGTGGGTGATAGGCGTGATGTCGGCTTAATTTGAGGGAAAGTGTACCTGCATATGAGTGAGGATAGTGTGATGGCTGATGGGGATCGACAAGCGATTTCTTAGGCGTCATCGTACTTTTACGAACGCTATCGTAGAGGGTTGAAACTAGTATCCCGAGCATGTCATCAAAATTACCGCGCCTGTTGTTGCTGAGCCCCGCCCACCGGTAGATGCCGCCGATGCTGCAATATCGCCACGTTCGATAATGTAGTAATGTGTCATGATTGCACCGATGATATGTTCCTGCCCGGTAGTAGCAGATTCCTGGAGCCTGCGACTTGCTCGCAATACCCGAACCGGCCGTCCGGCCCCACCCCATGCAGTGGCCCATCCCTTGTCCCTGTCTCTCACCCTGCCCAGTTATCTGCTCCTGCTCTTGATCGTGTCCATGCCCATGCTTATACACATGTCCCAGTCCATACCCTGCCCGTGTACCTTCCCATGCTTCGGCCCCTGTCCCAGCGCAGCCATGCGTTAACTCCTGCACCATACCGTGTCCATGCTCCTGCCCAAGCCCGTGCCGATGTTGTATTTGTTGTCGACCATGCGTCCATTGATACCCATGCCAAATCGCATCATTATCCATACCTGCCCAAGGGTCTGCTCCTGCTACTACTCAGTCTTCTGCTCATGTCCCTGTCCCTATCCCTGCCCAAGGTCCTATGACGCTGGAGCACATATGCTGGCCAGACCATGGTCTTTTTAACGCCAGCCCGAAGCGGCATCCAAGCTACAAAAAAGAAAACAATTTAGGTCGAAGGGCCCATCATGCCGGAGCACATGTTGGCCAGGCCAGGGTCCTACCTTCCTACGATGCAGCCCCCACCCCCCTACCTTGCAGCCACCCACCCCCTGCATTGCAGCCCCCCACCCCCCTACCTTGCAGCCCCCCACCCCCTACCTTGCAGCCACCCACCCCCTACCTTGCAGCCGCCCACCCCCTGCATTGCAACCCCCACCCCCCTACCTTGCAGCCGCCCCCCCCCCCCTACCATGCAGCCCCCCACCCCTCTACTATGCTGCCCCCCACCCCCTGCATTGCAGCCCCCCACCCCCCTACATTACAGCCCCCCACCGCCCTACCTTGCAGCCCCCTTCCCCCCGTACCTTGCAGCCCCCAACCCCCCTACCTTGCAGCCGACCACCCCCCTACCTTGCAGCCCCCCACCCCCCTACTTTGCAGCCGACCACCCCCCTACATTGCAGCCCCCCACCCCCCTACCTTGCAGCCCCCCACCCCCCTGCTTTACTGCTTTGCAGCCCCCCCATCCCCTACATTGCAGCCGTCCACCCCCCACTTCTGGAATTTGTGCCCAGAACCCATATACTGTACACTTTTATACTGTACACCCATATACTGTACACCCTAGAGGGGCTGCAATACATTTTGCCATGTGAAGTTTGTACTGCACATTTTGGAGTACAACACAGGTTAAGCATAGGACAGGTGCCCACAATCCGGTTATTGCACTACATAACTAGAAAGACAAGAAGCTGTCTAGCCACCCCAGGGCATGTTCTTCGTCTTGGAAGAGCAGGCGCACAAAGCGCCTGGTGGTCTCCCCGAGACTCAGGATCTGCACTATCGCAAACATCACCGCCACCACCTCCGTGGACCTGATGAACCTGTTAAGAAAAGGGAGGGGGGGGAGTTGCAACACAGTTGGTTTTAGGCATTTAAAACAATATAGTAATTTCGATCAGGCTATGCTAAGTGATTGAGCATAATCAGGCTTTGCTAGGAAATTGTGCATAATATGCAGCATACATATATTGCAATAAGGTACAAACTCGCCGCAGAGTGCGGAGTTCGCCGTCTTGAGGTGGGGTTCGGGGGCGATTCCAGACCCTTCCCTCCTTTCAGGTGTTGCGTTGACTGCTTGGGGACCGCAACAATTGACGGGCATCATTCGCACTTGAGAAGAAAGGAATGTCACAATATGCCTAGTTGAAGCCTTCGCGCAACCAGAGAAAAAAAAAATAGGGACTGGCACGTGCGTTGCATGCATCTGGACCTTAGCCTTCTACCACGAAAACACTAATGAGTTGAGTCCCCTTTGCAAGACCAACACGAAAGAGGGGGAACATCAGCCCACTCCGTCTCCCACAAGCTTACTTTGCTCACGCAGATATCGAACGGAAGCTCGTAAAGACTGGCATGGCCCTTGGAGTCTAGCTCTGAGTCTAGCTTGGAGCTAAGCTTAACGCACCAGTGAACGGGATTTGAAGGGGGAAACGCCCCCACACTTACATCATGCAAAACGTTACTCTATTCCTACTTCCTAGGATTCTGACCATGTACGACTAGTGCAAATGCGAAGAGTAATTTCAGCCATAGTCAAAACATATAGCTTGAAGAATGTGGCATGGCCATTTTCGTATTTTGAATATGTTGCACCGGACAATTAAAAGGGGACGCCATACGCCGTTCTGCACATACTCCTATCATTTTTCCTAGGTAATTAACACGAGCTCACTCATGCAACTATGCACAGTATGTTAGGAACAATGGAAAGACAATGAAAAAGATAACCGAAATGCAAAACAGTTTCGAAGAGACTGCTCCCACTCACACATTTCAAAAACTGCATTCAGAATTACCATCAATTACCAAAGTGCATAGGTACAAATAGTACAAACCGCATGGAACCAAATTTTATGCATGCCAGTCCAGTGGGCAATTTTTTGTATTCTGGACACCGATAATACCAAGTTTATTAGTTTATTCGTTTATTCGTTTATTAGTTTATTTTATTAGTTTATTAGTTTATTTTCCTTTGTAAGAAAGGCCTTTTTTGTCCTTGCCTCAATCTCCGACAAGCCCACCCCTTCCACTAAAAAACTGCCCTCTTGGGGCAAAATATCTCGCAGTCAAGGAAGTTGCAATTCCGGTCAACCTCTAACACACAAAAGCGCATATAAAACCCAGACACTGGGTTCAAGAGGAAGGCGAGACGGAACTTTTGCCCTCCTATATTCATTAACAAACTTCAACCGTGTGTCAAGAAGTAGTAGGGGGGGGATCATGCCCCAGTTAATGATTTTAGCCATTTTGGTCCATTTGCTACACCTCAGATCATAGAGAACCCAGTCGCAGGGGTCAAGAGGAAGGCTATGCGAAATTTTGTCCTCCTCGATTCATTGTGAACTTCAACCATTTTAAAGTGAAGGGTCAAAAAGTGAAGTCACGTATGGGCCTACCAGCGGACACTCAGGACCACGCGAAGCAAATTGTCATATCTGTCTAAGTCAGACATGGGAGTATGTGGATGAATTGTTGCAGGAGACGTGCATGAAGGAGTAGTCTCCATTTCGACTCCGTCCCCCGCCGGGTCCGTCGTTCTCGCGAATATCGGCTGGGGCAGGCTGATCTTTTTCTTACTCCTGCCCCATGCGCAATTGCCGTATTCCGCAAAGCACGCTCTATCGCCCTCTTCTTTCTCTTTCCTTGATTACAAGCCTTCCGGAATCCAGTTCTTTGCTTTGAATGGCCCCCCAGTGTAAAGGCCGGGCAGCATGTTCGCGGATCCAAAAGTTACCCGCGAGGTTATAGGCATTCATAATGTTAAGTTTCTACAGTCCAACAGAGCATCACACTTGATGCATGGGACATGTATAAGCACGCTATATATTAGCCTGCAGATTGCGCCACCACTCTGGGGTGGTTGAATCTATTTTATCGCCAAAAATAAATTGACTCAGCAGCGCCTCGGCATACCACGACAGGCCAAGACGACGAGCCCTTCTGCTTGACCACCAGATGCCCTAGGAGGTTGTCAAACATAGCAAGCAAGCCCTTACAGTCTAGTTATCGTGGACCCGCAGCCCCGGGTGAGCATGCCGCATCCATGCACGCATGGCACCCCACCATGCATGGCCAGTTGAGTGCATATAGTGAATATGCGAAGTCATCAAAGTTGGGCGCGTTAAGGGAACCAAGGTGTAACAAAGTAATTTTTTTTTTAAATTGTTTTCAACCGCCGCTTTCGTTGTCACAACTGCCACGTCTGTTGCTGTTCCAGCAACTACTTTCCACTTCCCTCAGCATCGAGGAGTCTATCCCCCCCCGCGCCACATTCCCCCTTCACTTCAGGCCGAGCAGCTTCTTCCCAAACGCCTTGGCCTTCTCCCCCTGGTACTGCCCGGGCCTGCCCCGGCCGCTGCCCCGGCCGTACTCCAGATAGCTCATGCCGGCCGCCCCGCTCAGCGCAGACATGTTGCCTGCAGCGCGGCGCCTGCAAGGGGTAGTACAGCAACGGGTACGGTGAAGTACAGTCAGTGCGGCGGCAGTACAATCGGTGCAGTGGCCTTAGGTCAGTGCCGTTGAAGTGTACTCGCTACAGTGGCAGTACATACAGTGTCACTATACAACCAGTACGGTGGCAGTACAGTCAGTGGCGTTGTAGTACAATCATTACGATGACAGAGTGGCAGTACCACTGTAGCAAATTGGTGCGGTGGCAATAGTCAGTATAGTGACCTTGCAGTACGTGTCACTGTTGCACGACCGTCCAGTGTCTTTTTTTTTTGCTATGAGGCCACCTGCAGCAGGCCGCCCTCTGGCAGCCACACGCCCGATTGGGGACAAACCTGGACCGACCTAGGACAGATGGCCAGTGCAGCATAGCTGGCCACAATTGGGGCCTCCAGCCACGAGCCGGGTGGTAGCAGGCATGTAGCTGTGTCACAAAAAAATGTACACCACAACCGTCCCTTAGTCCACACCATTTTCCTAGGTCCATACCTTACCCATTCTAGGACCACACCTGCCTTGTCCCCTAACCCTACACCCTCACCTCATGCCTCCCGCCTTTGCAGCTGCCAGGGAATCTCCGTCCACATCACCCAGGACCTCGATGCCAGCCTCATCCAGGCCCGCCACCAGGATCCTATATACACAAGAAAGAGGGGCTCGGGAAGTTTAGCAGCCCCTTAACCCTTAGCCCTCATCTAGGCCACCAGGATCCTGAAATACAAGGAACAAGGGTTTAAGGTTAGCAGGTTCAGCAGCAGCCCCTAAACACTAAACCCTGGGCCACCAGGATCCTGAAATACAAGGAACAAGGGTTTAGGGTTAGCAGGTTCAGCAGCAGCCCCTTAACCCTTAGCCCTCATCTAGGCCACCAGGATCCTGAAATACAAGGAACAAGGGTTTAAGGTTAGCAGGTTCAGCAGCAGCCCCTAAACCCTAAACCCTGGGCCACCAGGATCCTGAAATACAAGGAACAAGGGTTTAGGGTTAGCAGGTTCAGCAGCAGCCCCGAAACACTAAACCCTAAACCCTGGGCCACCAGGATCCTGAAATACAAGGAACAAGGGTTTAGGGTTAGCAGGTTCAGCAGCAGCCCCGAAACACTAAACCCTAAACCCTGGGCCACCAGGATCCTGAAATACAAGGAACAAGGGTTTAGGGTTAGCAGGTTCAGCAGCAGCCCCGAAACACTAAACCCTAAACCCTGGGCCACCAGGATCCTGAAATACAAGGAACAAGGGTTTAGGGTTAGCAGGTTCAGCAGCAGCCCCTAAACACTTAACCCTGGGCCACCAGGATCCTGAAATACAAGGAACAAGGGTTTAAGGTTAGCAGGTTCAGCAGCAGCCCCTAAACACTTAACCCTAAACCCTGGGCCACCAGGATCCTGAAATACAAGGAACAAGGGTTAAGGGTTAGCAGGTTCAGCAGCAGCCCCGAAACACTAAACCCTAAACCCTGGGCCACCAGGATCCTGAAATACAAGGAACAAGGGTTTAGGGTTAGCAGGTTCAGCAGCAGCCCCTAAACACTTAACCCTGGGCCACCAGGATCCTGAAATACAAGGAACAAGGGTTTAAGGTTAGCAGGTTCAGCAGCAGCCCCTAAACACTAAACCCTAAACCCTGGGCCACCAGGATCCTGAAATACAAGGAACAAGGGTTTAGGGTTAGCAGGTTCAGCAGCAGCCCCGAAACACTAAACCCTAAACCCTGGGCCACCAGGATCCTGAAATACAAGGAACAAGGGTTAAGGGTTAGCAGGTTCAGCAGCAGCCCCTAAACACTAAACCCTAAACCCTGGGCAACCAGGATCCTGAAATACAAGGAACAAGGGTTAAGGGTTAGCAGGTTCAGCAGCAGCCCCTAAACACTAAACCCTAAACCCTGGGCCACCAGGATCCTGAAATACAAGGAACAAGGGTTAAGGGTTAGCAGGTTCAGCAGCAGCCCCGAAACACTAAACCCTAAACCCTGGGCCACCAGGATCCTGAAATACAAGGAACAAGGGTTTAGGGTTAGCAGGTTCAGCAGCAGCCCCGAAACACTAAACCCTAAACCCTGGGCCACCAGGATCCTGAAATACAAGGAACAAGGGTTTAGGGTTAGCAGGTTCAGCAGCAGCCCCGAAACACTAAACCCTGGGCCACCAGGATCCTGAAATACAAGGAACAAGGGTTTAAGGTTAGCAGGTTCAGCAGCAGCCCCTAAACACTTAACCCTAAACCCTGGGCCACCAGGATCCTGAAATACAAGGAACAAGGGTTTAAGGTTAGCAGGTTCAGCAGCAGCCCCCTAAACACTTAACCCTAAACCCTGGGCCACCAGGATCCTGAAATACAAGGAACAAGGGTTTAAGGTTAGCAGGTTCAGCAGCAGCCCCCTAAACACTTAACCCTAAACCCTGGGCCACCAGGATCCTGAAATACAAGGAACAAGGGTTTAGGGTTAGCAGGTTCAGCAGCAGCCCCGAAACACTAAACCCTAAACCCTGGGCCACCAGGATCCTGAAATACAAGGAACAAGGGTTAAGGGTTAGCAGGTTCAGCAGCAGCCCCTAAACACTAAACCCTAAACCCTGGGCCACCAGGATCCTGAAATACAAGGAACAAGGGTTTAGGGTTAGCAGGTTCAGCAGCAGCCCCGAAACACTAAACCCTAAACCCTGGGCCACCAGGATCCTGAAATACAAGGAACAAGGGTTAAGGGTTAGCAGGTTCAGCCGCAGCCCCTAAACACTAAACCCTAAACCCTGGGCCACCAGGATCCTGAAATACAAGGAACAAGGGTTTAGGGTTAGCAGGTTCAGCAGCAGCCCCGAAACACTAAACCCTAAACCCTGGGCCACCAGGATCCTGAAATACAAGGAACAAGGGTTAAGGGTTAGCAGGTTCAGCAGCAGCCCCTAAACACTAAACCCTAAACCCTGGGCCACCAGGATCCTGAAATACAAGGAACAAGGGTTTAGGGTTAGCAGGTTCAGCAGCAGCCCCTAAACACTTAACCCTGGGCCACCAGGATCCTGAAATACAAGGAACAAGGGTTTAGGGTTAGCAGGTTCAGCAGCAGCCCCTAAACACTAAACCCTAAACCCTGGGCCACCAGGATCCTGAAATACAAGGAACAAGGGTTTAGGGTTAGCAGGTTCAGCAGCAGCCCCTAAACACTTAACCCTGGGCCACCAGGATCCTGAAATACAAGGAACAAGGGTTTAGGGTTAGCAGGTTCAGCAGCAGCCCCGAAACACTAAACCCTAAACCCTGGGCCACCAGGATCCTGAAATACAAGGAACAAGGGTTTAGGGTTAGCAGGTTCAGCAGCAGCCCCGAAACACTAAACCCTAAACCCTGGGCCACCAGGATCCTGAAATACAAGGAACAAGGGTTTAGGGTTAGCAGGTTCAGCAGCAGCCCCGAAACACTAAACCCTAAACCCTGGGCCACCAGGATCCTGAAATACAAGGAACAAGGGTTTAGGGTTAGCAGGTTCAGCAGCAGCCCCTAAACACTTAACCCTGGGCCACCAGGATCCTGAAATACAAGGAACAAGGGTTTAAGGTTAGCAGGTTCAGCAGCAGCCCCTAAACACTTAACCCTAAACCCTGGGCCACCAGGATCCTGAAATACAAGGAACAAGGGTTAAGGGTTAGCAGGTTCAGCAGCAGCCCCGAAACACTAAACCCTAAACCCTGGGCCACCAGGATCCTGAAATACAAGGAACAAGGGTTTAGGGTTAGCAGGTTCAGCAGCAGCCCCTAAACACTTAACCCTGGGCCACCAGGATCCTGAAATACAAGGAACAAGGGTTTAAGGTTAGCAGGTTCAGCAGCAGCCCCTAAACACTAAACCCTAAACCCTGGGCCACCAGGATCCTGAAATACAAGGAACAAGGGTTTAGGGTTAGCAGGTTCAGCAGCAGCCCCGAAACACTAAACCCTAAACCCTGGGCCACCAGGATCCTGAAATACAAGGAACAAGGGTTAAGGGTTAGCAGGTTCAGCAGCAGCCCCTAAACACTAAACCCTAAACCCTGGGCAACCAGGATCCTGAAATACAAGGAACAAGGGTTAAGGGTTAGCAGGTTCAGCAGCAGCCCCTAAACACTAAACCCTAAACCCTGGGCCACCAGGATCCTGAAATACAAGGAACAAGGGTTAAGGGTTAGCAGGTTCAGCAGCAGCCCCGAAACACTAAACCCTAAACCCTGGGCCACCAGGATCCTGAAATACAAGGAACAAGGGTTTAGGGTTAGCAGGTTCAGCAGCAGCCCCGAAACACTAAACCCTAAACCCTGGGCCACCAGGATCCTGAAATACAAGGAACAAGGGTTTAGGGTTAGCAGGTTCAGCAGCAGCCCCGAAACACTAAACCCTGGGCCACCAGGATCCTGAAATACAAGGAACAAGGGTTTAAGGTTAGCAGGTTCAGCAGCAGCCCCTAAACACTTAACCCTAAACCCTGGGCCACCAGGATCCTGAAATACAAGGAACAAGGGTTTAAGGTTAGCAGGTTCAGCAGCAGCCCCCTAAACACTTAACCCTAAACCCTGGGCCACCAGGATCCTGAAATACAAGGAACAAGGGTTTAAGGTTAGCAGGTTCAGCAGCAGCCCCCTAAACACTTAACCCTAAACCCTGGGCCACCAGGATCCTGAAATACAAGGAACAAGGGTTTAGGGTTAGCAGGTTCAGCAGCAGCCCCGAAACACTAAACCCTAAACCCTGGGCCACCAGGATCCTGAAATACAAGGAACAAGGGTTAAGGGTTAGCAGGTTCAGCAGCAGCCCCTAAACACTAAACCCTAAACCCTGGGCCACCAGGATCCTGAAATACAAGGAACAAGGGTTTAGGGTTAGCAGGTTCAGCAGCAGCCCCGAAACACTAAACCCTAAACCCTGGGCCACCAGGATCCTGAAATACAAGGAACAAGGGTTAAGGGTTAGCAGGTTCAGCAGCAGCCCCTAAACACTAAACCCTAAACCCTGGGCCACCAGGATCCTGAAATACAAGGAACAAGGGTTTAGGGTTAGCAGGTTCAGCAGCAGCCCCGAAACACTAAACCCTAAACCCTGGGCCACCAGGATCCTGAAATACAAGGAACAAGGGTTAAGGGTTAGCAGGTTCAGCAGCAGCCCCTAAACACTAAACCCTAAACCCTGGGCCACCAGGATCCTGAAATACAAGGAACAAGGGTTTAGGGTTAGCAGGTTCAGCAGCAGCCCCTAAACACTTAACCCTGGGCCACCAGGATCCTGAAATACAAGGAACAAGGGTTTAGGGTTAGCAGGTTCAGCAGCAGCCCCTAAACACTAAACCCTAAACCCTGGGCCACCAGGATCCTGAAATACAAGGAACAAGGGTTTAGGGTTAGCAGGTTCAGCAGCAGCCCCTAAACACTAAACCCTAAACCCTGGGCCACCAGGATCCTGAAATACAAGGAACAAGGGTTTAAGGTTAGCAGGTTCAGCAGCAGCCCCTAAACACTAAACCCTAAACCCTGGGCCACCAGGATCCTGAAATACAAGGAACAAGGGTTTAGGGTTAGCAGGTTCAGCAGCAGCCCCGAAACACTAAACCCTAAACCCTGGGCCACCAGGATCCTGAAATACAAGGAACAAGGGTTAAGGGTTAGCAGGTTCAGCAGCAGCCCCGAAACACTAAACCCTAAACCCTGGGCCACCAGGATCCTGAAATACAAGGAACAAGGGTTTAGGGTTAGCAGGTTCAGCAGCAGCCCCGAAACACTAAACCCTAAACCCTGGGCCACCAGGATCCTGAAATACAAGGAACAAGGGTTTAAGGTTAGCAGGTTCAGCAGCAGCCCCGAAACACTAAACCCTGGGCCACCAGGATCCTGAAATACAAGGAACAAGGGTTTAAGGTTAGCAGGTTCAGCAGCAGCCCCGAAACACTAAACCCTAAACCCTAGGCCACCAGGATCCTGAAATACAAGGAACAAGGGTTTAAGGTTAGCAGGTTCAGCAGCAGCCCCCTAAACACTAAACCCTAAACCCTGGGCCACCAGGATCCTGAAATACAAGGAACAAGGGTTTAGGGTTAGCAGGTTCAGCAGCAGCCCCTAAACACTTAACCCTAAACCCTGGGCCACCAGGATCCTGAAATACAAGGAACAAGGGTTTAGGGTTAGCAGGTTCAGCAGCAGCCCCGAAACACTAAACCCTAAACCCTGGGCCACCAGGATCCTGAAATACAAGGAACAAGGGTTAAGGGTTAGCAGGTTCAGCAGCAGCCCCTAAACACTAAACCCTAAACCCTGGGCCACCAGGATCCTGAAATACAAGGAACAAGGGTTTAGGGTTAGCAGGTTCAGCAGCAGCCCCGAAACACTAAACCCTAAACCCTGGGCCACCAGGATCCTGAAATACAAGGAACAAGGGTTAAGGGTTAGCAGGTTCAGCAGCAGCCCCTAAACACTAAACCCTAAACCCTGGGCAACCAGGATCCTGAAATACAAGGAACACCAATTGTCGAGGTTGGGTCCTAGTCGGCCTAGCCGTGGCTGCCTACCTCTCCACCAAACGATATTTTACCAAGCCTACACCCTGAAACACAGATCCTGAAACACAGATCCCGACAACAATGATCGCTCCTATGCTCCCTGGGACCAAGTGCGTCAGATCCTGTGCACGATGAAGGGTTCTGTGTGGTGACCTACTGACCTCCCATATTCTCCTTTGCTTCTCCTTTGCTTCTCCTTTGCTACTCCTTTGTTTCTCCTTTGTTTCCTCCATCATATTACCCTCCCCCTCACCTGCCCAGCAGGTCGTTCTGTGCGCCCGACCTCCCATATTCTCCGCTTCCTCCCTTGTTCTCCTCTATTCTCCCATATTCTCCCCTTCCTCCCTTGTTCTCCTCTATTCTCTCATATTCTCCGCTTCCTCCCTTGTTCTCCTCTATTCTCCCATATTCTCTTTTGCCCCCCCCCCCCCCTCCCTCCTCCCCTCACCTGCCCAGCAGGTCCAGTTGCTCCTTCTGTGTGGTGAAGTGGCCCTGTGCCAGCTGGCTCTCGTCTGCAGCGTCCATCAGGTTCGTGATCACCTGCATGGTTCAGGGTTCATTGTCCAGGGTCCAGAGTCCAGGGTCAAAGGCTGAGGGTCAAGACTTAAGGGTCACGGGTTCAGGGTCAAGGGTTCAGGGATAGTCGGGTTAGCAGCGTCCATCAGGTTCGTGATCACCTGCAGGGCCCAGGGTTCAGGGTTTAGGGTCAATGGTTTAGGGTCAAGGGTTTAGAGTCAAGAGTCGAGGGTTCAGGGATGGTCAGGTTAGGTGCGTCCACCAGGTTGTGATGATCACCTCTGTATGGCCCAGGGTTCAGGGTGAATGGTTCAGGACCAAGAGTCAGGGTTCAGGTTCAAGGGTCAAAGGTTCGGGGTTCAGGGTATAGGGTAGGGGGTCGAGGGTCAGGGTTAAAGGTCATGGGTTCAGGGATGGTCGGGTTAGCGGTGTCCATCAGTTATTTTTACCCCCCTTGAGCAGAATTGGGGTACCGGACGTTGGGGATCAACTGCAGAGTCAAAGGCTCCGGGTTCATTGACAATGGCTCAGGGTCCACGGTTAATGGTTCAGGGGTGAAGGCTGAGGTTCAAGGGTGGAAGTTTGGCCAGATTCGTGATCACCTCGTGTAAGGGTTTAGAGTCCAGGGTGATCACTTCGTATTAGGTTAAAGTATTTAGGGTGATCACCTCGTGTTAGGGTTTATGGTTTAGGGTGATCATCTCGAGTTAGGGTTCAGGGTGTCGGGTGATCACCTCGTGTTAGGTTTAAGGGTTTATGATGATCACCTCGTGTTAGGGTTTAGGGTTTTGGGTGATCACCTTGTGTTAGGGTTTAGGGTTCAGGGTGATCACCTCATGTTGGGGTTTAGGGTGTAGGGTGATCACCTCGTGCTAGGGTTTAGGGTTTAGGGTGATCACCTTGTGTTAGGGTTCAGGGTGTAGGGTGATCACCTGCACTTCGATTTAACCTGAACTGCCCTTCAAATGCACTTCCAGCGCCTAACAACTGCCCTTCACCTGCACCCCAACAGCACTTCAGTTGCCCTTCAACTGCGCCTCAACCGCTGCCCTTGAACAACACCCCAACAGCCAAACTGCCATTCAAATGCCCCTCCACTGCCATTACCTTGAAGCTGTAGCCCTGGTCGATCAAGAATTGTTGCCTCTTCGTGGAGTAGTACATTTCCTGTCAGACCAGAGAGTTGGGATAGAAATGACATGGATCACTCTATTCATACAAGAGTGAGGAAATGCAGGGCATCGGTTACTCTTTCTGTTCAAATGTGGGCATGTATATGGCACTGATCACACTATGCATACAAGTGTGGGGATGCACGTGCTCACCTGCGTGTCCCTGCTGACCAGCGTGTAGAAAAAGGCATTGAAGTCCCCCTCCTGGCCGCTCCCCGGCTTGCCCTAATTGGGGGGGGGGGCAGATAAGAACGCAGAGTGAGCGGTATTAAAACGAAAAACGGCTACTTGGCTGATCCCCGGCCTTCCTGGTCTGACAGCCACAGGCGCCCTCCTGGCTGTTGCCTGGCTTGCCCTAATTGTGGGGGGGGGGGCAAATAAGAACGCAGAGTGAGCGGTATCAAAACGAAAAACGGCTACTTGGCTGATCCCCGGCCCTCCTGGTCTGACAGCTGCAGGCCTCTCCTGGCCATTGCCCTCATCATAGAATCCAAACATACCCCCCCCTCCCTCCCTCCCTCCCTCCCTCCCTCCCTCCCTCCCCTACCCCCCCTCCCTCCCTCCCTCCCTCCAAAGCCCCATTTACCGCGCATAGAGTGCGCCCCACAGTTGACACAGGCAGACACGATATGCCACTAGAAACCTGACCTCGGTCTCTCTAGTGAGTGGTAACCCACTAACAGCTACAGTTCAGCTACGCTGTGGCCCCACAGTTGACACAGGCAGACACGATATGCCACTAGAAACCTGACCCCAGTCTCTCTAGTGAGTGGTAACCCACTAACAGCTACAGTTCAGCTACGCTGTGGCCCCACAGTTGACACAGGCAGACACGATATGCCACTAGAAACCTGACCCCAGTCTCTCTAGTGAGTGGTAACCCACTAACAGCTACAGTTCAGCTACGCTGTGGCCCCACAGTTGACACAGGCAGACACGATATGCCACTAGAAACCTGACCCCAGTCTCTCTAGTGAGTGGTAACCCACTAACAGCTACAGTTCAGCTACGCTGTGGCCCCACAGTTCACACAGGCAGACACGATATGCCACTAGAAACCTGACACCAGTCTCTCTAGTGAGTGGTAACCCACTAACAGCTACAGTTCAGCTACGCTGTGGCCCCACAGTTGACACAGGCAGACACGATATGCCACTAGAAACCTGACCCCAGTCTTTTTAGTGAGTGGTAACCCACTAACAGCTACAGTTCAGCTACGCTGTGGCCCCACAGTTGACACAGGCAGACACGATATGCCACTAGAAACCTGACACCAGTCTCTCTAGTGAGTGGTAACCCACTAACAGCTACAGTTCAGCTACGCTGTGGCCCCCGGCCACAAGCCCCTGGTGCGGCCAGCCCTACTGCTTGGGCCACCAGCCGGAGGCCAGTCCAAAATTTTGGTGTGAATTGGCCTAGGTGTAGCCGCGGGTCGGCTCAGCACATGTGGTCCCTTACCCACTAATGCAAACACGGCTGACTCCTATGTTGTGGTGGCCAGCAAAGGTGGTCCCATACCCACTAAAGCATACGCTGCTTACCCCTGAACACCCAGCTGCATACCGAAACCCCACCGGCTGTGTAGTGGACATAAGTGCTCACTTCAAGGTCTTAGATAACCAGTGCTAAAATGAACAGTGCCGTCACCAAGCGCCAACTGGAACACCACCAACTGTGTTGTGACAAGCAGTGCTTATTCACACTTTTAGAGATCTCTGGAAGTGCCACATTTTTCTGACTTTGAAAACGCCCAGTTTTTCAGTGAGCCGCAAACCAAAACCCCGCCGCTAACTGGTGTGCCACAAAAAAGATAACTTCAAGGTTTTAGATAACCCACTAAACTAAACGCTGCCGACGCTGGGCCACCAGCCGAAGCCCCACCTGCTTTGAGCGCAGAATGCGTCCCAAGCGCTGGGCCTCCTGCCTCCTCGAGCCAGCGAAGGTGGTCCCTTAATCCTAAAAGCAACGCTGCTGTCCCCTGGACACCCAGCCGCAACCGGCTGTGTGGTGGCCAGAAGTGCTTACTTCAAGGTTTTAGATTGATACGCACTAAAACAAACGCTGCCGACGCCAAGCGATAAAACAAAGCCCTACCTGCTTTGCCCGCAGAATGCATCCCAAGCGCTGCGCCTCCTGTGTGGTGGCCAGAAATGCTTACGTACAGGTTTTAGATTACCCACTAAAAAAAACACTGTTGACGTCCCACCTGCTTTGCGCGCAGAATGCGTCCCAAGCGCTGCGCCTCCTGCCTCCTAGAGCCCGCATGGCTGCTGATCTGGATCAGGACGTTGGCTTCGGGGATGTCCAGCGAGTTGTCTCCCACCTGGAAGTCGCCACCCAGAGAGGGGGGGGAGGGGGGCGGTTAGGGTTTAACGTTCAGTGCCGACTAGGCTTCAACACTACATGTCGACCGAGGTTTCGAGGCTTGACCTCGGGGATGTCCAGCGAGCTGTCCCCTCCTGCCGGTCGCCACCACAATTGGGCGGGGTAGGTTATGGTTTAGGGTACATCGTTTTGTGTTGACCTAGGGTTCCTGGGATTCACCGCAGTGAATTTGAATGCAGTGACCCCAACTGCCACTTGCCACCGGAGTTTCGGAGGTGGGAGGTGGTTAGGGTTAAGCTTTGACTAGGGTTCAGGATTCAAAATGTGGCGTTGACCAAGGTTTCAGGGATCAGGTGACTATCTCAACCCTCACACCTGTGTAGGGCAGGGCATGGCATTCTTGTTTCTTGTTTTCAGACATGACTTGGGACTCGGGAACGAACCGTGGGGGGGATCTCCAACGTTTTCCCTCGCTGATCACCTAGCGCATTCAGTGCCTGTACCGGTTTACGGGCACATGTCCCATGCATCAAATGTGATGCTCAGATGAACTGTATTTTTTCACACTTTACACAACATCACAAAACATCACAACATTCCACACACCTTGGAGAGGAACACCGTGTTGACGTTCGGGTCATGCTTAAACGCATGCAGCACGCGCGTGCGCTCCGAGTGCCCGGTCGGGCCGTATATGAAGGGCTTGCCAAGCAGCGTCGCGTACTCCCGCAGCGCCCAGATGTTGTCGCTGAACACGATGACCTTGTCCCCGCGCTGGCCTTCATGGTAGTTGATGAGGAACTGGCAGGCCCTGGGGATTCAGTTGAGGGTAATTAGGGTTCAGGGTTATGAGGGTTTAGGTAAGGCTTGTCGGATCAGATGTTGTCGCTGAACACGATGACCTTGTCCCACGCTGGCCTTCGTGGCAGTTGATGGGGTACTGGCAGGCCCTGGGGGTCAGGGTTGAGCGTTTGCACATTCTAACAAGGATTTAAAAACACCGCTGCACAAGTGGCATTGCCAGACAAAAACAAACCGACATTTCCAACACACCACCCACTGTGTGACTGATGACTAAACACGTGTGAACTGGTGTGGACCAGTGTGAATAAAGAGCAGTACAGCAGCTGTGATATGCCCTCCTTTCCCACGTAAACCCCATCCCACCCCTTCACCCAAAACCCTATTCCAGCAAACCATTTTCAACTCCGACCCCCTAAGGCAGTCTCCCTCCCCCTCCCCCATACCTGAATTTGGTTGGGTTCATAACGTACAACAGCTGTCGCCGCGGTCCATTCTCCTTCTTCAAGTACTCACTGCAACGAATGTGCAGGGTCTAGGGTTTAAGATCGAATCTTAGATTTATGAACAGCTGAAGCAGTACAACGGGCCCATGTGAGATCCAACCAGTTGGCCTTGAACCCCTACTGGGGGGGCAGCAGCATTCATATTTGGTGTGTTAAGCCTTCTGCAGCTGCCGCCGGTCATTTTTTTCTTATTTGCGACTCGGCTACATGTCAGCTACACTCTGGCCGCTGACCCACCCTGGGTCACCCACCCACATACCAACATTTACAACTCCTTGGTCATTGGGCACCACCCACCCACCCAACCATACCTCCTTTACAAATACTTGGTCATTGGGCACCAACCAACCAACCTTGGGCACCAACCAAACTAACCAACCAACCATCCCACCTGTACAACTCCTTGGTCAACAATGGGCACCAACCAACCACCCAACCCACCAACCCACCTGTAGAACTCCTTGGTCATTGGGCACCAAACCTCCACGCACTGCACATTGGCGATGTGGCCCGCCCGGGTAAGATCCAGCCAGTTGGCCTCATACAGCTGGGCGGGGAAGCAGCAGGGGGGGGGAGCGGCAGCATTCATTTTATTTTTCAAATTCCACGTCTAAAATAAACGGCGAGCCCTCCAGAAGGCAAAGCCCTCAAGAAGGCAAACCGGTCCAGCTGAGATCTAGCCAGTTGGCCTCATACAGCTGGGCGGGGAAGCAGCAGGGGGGGGGGGAGAAGCAGTATTTTATTAAGCTTTGCTTTCATGGAATCACTAACAATTGATGGTCTTGTTGTTGCTTGAGCTCTTTTATTTGCTAACCCTTTCGCAGGTTATTTTTTTTTTTATAGTATTATAGTATTCTAGTAAATTTTTATTAAAATACTAGAATACTATAAAATGTAGCCTTTTAGCATAATATTTTTTTAAGGTTTTGTAGTTAACCAAGTTTGCATTTTATTTTGCAGATTTCCACATCTAAAATAAACGGAGAGCCCTCCAGAAGGTAAAAGCCCTCCAGAGGGCATGCCAGTCCAGCTGAGATCTAGACAGTTGACCTCATTCAGCTAGGCGGGGAAGCAGCAGGGGGGGGGGAGCGGCAGCAGTCATATTATATTGCAGATATCCACGCCTACAAAATCGGCAAAAATGTCGAGAAGGCAAAAACTCTCCAGAGGGCATGCCCGCACGGGTGAGAACTAGCCAGGTGGCCTCATACGGCTGGTCAGGGAAGCAGCATCGTTCAGGTGTTGAGTCGATAGTTTGTTCAGGTTTGTCGATATCTGGTCCAGCCAAGCCGGCCTGCATCAGGCGCAGCCAGAAGGCCACGTACAAGACACCAGGAGAGGCAGCAGCACTCAAATTCGTTTTCGAGATGTTCAGATTGTCCAAATTTATCTGGTGCATCCAAACCGGCGCGGGTGAGATCTAGACAGCTGGCCTCATACACCTGGGCAGGGAGCGCAGCAGAGGGGGGTGTAGCAGCATTCTTTGTATTTGCAATGTCCGAGTATAAAATAGTCGGCAAGCCCTCGAGAAGGTAAACCCTCTAGAGGGCAAGCCGGTCCAGCTGAGATCCAGCCAGTTGCCCTGGTGTAGCTGGGCAGTGAGCAGCACCGAACATATTCTTTTTGCAGATTTCCACACCTACAAAATCGGCAAAAAAAAACTCGAAATAGCAAGCCCTCCAGAAGGCTCGCCGGTCCATCTGAGATCAAACCAGCTGCCCTGGTGCAGCTGGGCAGGGAGTCTAGTCCTCATTTTATACAATATCAGCCACTACCGGTATTTCCACGTTCGTTTTCACACCTAGTTCACACCTTTGGCCCAATCAGGAAGTTGAGATCGCCGATGCGCTCGTCCTCACGCACCAACGTGGCGGTCAGCCCCAGCTTGCAGTGGCTGTGCACAATGCTGATGACCTAGCGATGAAACAGCAGTGGCAGCGAGGGAGGAGATGAATTGAAGTTTGGTGGCTAAAAAAGATCTAGGATCAAAAAGGATTTAAAAGGATAAGAAAGGATAAGAAAGGATATAAAAGGATATAAAAGGATAAGAAAGGATAAGAAAGGATATAAAAGGATAAGAAAGGATATAAAAGGATAAAAAGGATATAAAAGGATAAGAAAGGATATAAAAGGATAAAAAAGGATAAGAAAGGATATAAAAGGAGGGGCACACGAAGGCGAGGGAAAGTCAGCCTCAGCTTGTAGTGGCTGTGCACAATGCTGATGACATAGGGACGCAACAGCAGTGGTAGAGAGGGTGGGAGGAAGGGGGAGGGGGGGGGGGAAGGGGCACACAAACAAGGGGAAGGTCAGCCGCAGCTACCTCCCAGCTTCCAAAACACGCCCCCCCCCCCAGTATTCAGCCACCCTACTATACACTGCCCCATCTTCCTCCCAGCTTCCCAAACACGCCCCCACCCCCCGTATTCAGCCACCGTACTATACACTGCCCCATCTTCCTCCCAGCTTCCCAAACACGCCCCCACCCCCCGTATTCAGCCACCGTACTATACACTGCCCCATCTTCCTCCCATCTTCCTGAACACGCCCCCCCTGATTCAGCCACCGTACTATACACTGCCCCATCTTCCTCCCAGCTTCCCAAACACGCCCCCACCCCCGTATTCAGCCACCCTACTAAACACACACACCCAGCTACCTCCCAGCTTCCTGAACACGCCCACCCGGTTTCAGCCACCCTATTCAACACTGTCCCCAGCTTCCTCCCAGCTTCCTCAACATGCCCCTTGAGCTCCTGTCCAGCTCCCTGAACATCCCCCTCAGCTTACACCCACCTTCCTGAACACACACACACAGCTTCCACCCACCTTCCTAAACATCTGCGCGGGGACGACGTGGACCTCGTCCATGAGGAGCAGGCCCCACTCACGCTCGCGAATCAGTTGCATCACCTGACAAGGGTTGAGAGTTGAGGGCTTGCGGTTGGTGATTGTTGGGTTCAGGTTTCAGGGTTCAAAGGTACCGGTACAAATGCACCATATCAATAACATTTATTCAATTGGTTTCAAAAACGTTCACAAACCAGTTAGGTCACCTGGCGAGGGCTGGAAATTGGCGTGGCTATGATTAGTTTTAGATTTTTGCATTCCTCATTGTCGAAAGTGTTTCCGGATCAGTTGCATCACCTGGCGAGGGTTCAGAGTTGAAGGCTCGCAGTTATAGGATTTGTTTTAGATTTTTGCATTCCTCATTTTCGACAGTGTTTCCGGATCAGTTGCAGCACCTGGCGAGGGCGGTGGGACTAAACCCTTAACACTAGGATGACTGCAGCATTGCGGTTGATTCCTCTTTGGTACATATGGTTCATCAGGGTTCAGCCATACAGGGGTGACGTGTTTACGGTTTAGGGTGCAGGGTTCAGCCATACAGGGGTGACGTGTTTACGGTTTAGGGTGCAGGGTTCAGCCATACAGGGGTGGCGTGTTTACGGTTTAGGGTGCAGGGTTCAGCCATACAGGGGTGGCGTGTTTACGGTTTAGGGTGCAGGGTTCAGCCATACAGGGGTGACGTGTTTACGGTTTAGGGTGCAGGGTTCAGCCATACAGGGGTGGCGTGTTTACAGTTCAGGGTTCAGGTTTCAGCCATACAGGGGTGACGTGTTTACGGTTTAGGGTTCAGGGTTCAGCCATACAGGGGTGGCGTGTTTACGGTTTAGGGTGCAGGGTTCAGCCATACAGGGGTGGCGTGTTTACGGTTTAGGGTGCAGGGTTCAGCCATACAGGGGTGGCGTGTTTACAGTTCAGGGTTCAGGGTTCAGCCATACAGGGGTGACGTGTTTACGGTTTAGGGTTCAGGGTTCAGCCATACAGGGGTGACGTGTTTACGGTTTAGGGTGCAGGGTTCAGCCATACAGGGGTGGCGTGTTTACGGTTTAGGGTGCAGGGTTCAGCCATACAGGGGTGACGTGTTTACGGTTTAGGGTGCAGGGTTCAGCCATACAGGGGTGGCGTGTTTACGGTTTAGGGTGCAGGGTTCAGCCATACAGGGGTGGCGTGTTTACGGTTTAGGGTGCAGGGTTCAGCCATACAGGGGTGGCGTGTTCAGAATAAGTAATTCATTCATTCATTCTGTTTCGAAAAATATCGGGTGTGGTGGTGAGGCTGATTTCCAGATCAGCTTCACCACCACAGTCTGGTGTGAGTCCAAAGATCAGAATTCAGGGTTAGGAAATCTGAATTCAGGGTTCAGGGTTAAAGGATCAGAATTCGTGTTTGGATACAGTATTCCTGGATCAGCAACCTCGCCCCGTGAAGGGTTTAGTGGCATCACCCTGTGAGGGTTTAGTGGCATCACCCTGTGAGGGTTTGTGGCATCACCCTGTGAGGGTTTAGTGGCATCACCCTGTGAGGGTTTAGTGGCATCACCCTGTGAGGGTTTAGTGACATCACCCTGTGAGGGTTTAGTGGCATCACCCTGTGAAGGTTAAGTGGCATCACCCTGTGAGGGTTAAGTGGCATCACCCTGTGAGGGTTTAGTGGCATCACCCTGTGAGGGTTTAGTGGCATCACCCTGTGAGGGTTTAGTGACATCACCCTGTGAAGGTTAAGTGGCATCACCCTGTGAGGGTTTAGTGGCATCACCCTGTGAGGGTTTAGTGGCATCACCCTGTGAAGGTTAAGTGGCATCACCCTGTGAGGGTTTAGTGGCATCACCCTGTGAAGGTTAAGTGGCATCACCCTGTGAGGGTTTAGCGGCATTGCCAAGTGAGGGTTTAGCGGCCTCACTCCGTGAGGGCTTAGTGGCATCACCCTGTGAATGTTAAGTGGCATCACCCTGTGAGGGTTTAGCGGCATTGCCAAGTGAGGGTTTAGTGGCATCACCCTGTGAGGGTTTAGTGGCATCACCCTGTGAATGTTAAGTGGCATCACCCTGCGAGGGTTTAGCGGCATTGCCACGTGAGGGTTTAGCGGCCTCACCCTGTGAGGGTTTAGCGGCCTCACTCCGTGAGGTTTAAGCGGCCTCCCCTTGTAAAGGTTTAGCGGCATTGTTAAGTGAGGGTTTAGCTGCATCACCCTATGAAGTTTTAGTGGCATTGCCACGTGAGGGTTAAGTGGCCTTACCTCGTGAGAGTTAAGTGGCCTCACCCCGTGTGAGGGTTTAGCGGCCTCAGCCCGTGAGGGTTTAGCGGACTCACCCTGTGAGGGTTTAGCGGCCTCACCTCGTGAGGGTTAAGCTGCATCTCCCCGAGAGGGTTTAGCGGCTTGACCACGTGAGGGTTTAGCGACATTGAATCGTGAGGGTTTAGGAGCATCAGCCGTGAGGGTTTAGCGCCTCACGTCAGGGTTAAGCGGCCTCACCTTCGTCACTGCAAATGGCTTGCGTGACCAGGCCCTGGCTTAATTCAAACCAGATGTGATTGCCCCGGCCTATTATTCAAGACGCCAAAAAAGATGTACAAGTCGTCAGTGTACGGCTACACAGTAGATTAAAGACACCAAAAAAGATGTACAAACTGACCAGCAACCGACCGACGTCAACCAGTCCTTGCTGGCCCTCGCTCGTCACCGCGATCTCATTGTAGTAATCTTAATATCTACATCGCTGGCGTAGATAGGTACTTACTGCTACCGTGAGTCAGAGTGTGAACAGCGATGACTGCCAGGGAGCGTGCCTGCTACAGCTGACAGTTGGGATTCAAACCGTGTTCACACTCGTCACTGCCAGGAATGCCTGGTCTGGCTTCGATTAATACTGATTTGGCTCGATGTCAGTCGCATGTCTATTCGCTGCTAATAGCTATATATCGCTAAAGCAATGCGGCAAGCGTTCGGCAAGTGACAGCGACAATGACAGCTGCGATTCAAAATGTCACTCGTCACATGCGGTCGTTGCTGCAAGAAAAGTGTCATTGTTGGCACAGCTTCCCTGTCGTAAGGATGCTCCGGGTACCCTGACTTACAGGTTTTAACAAAGACGTCCAAATATGAAGCAGTTCAGGCTTTCGACTTGCATTGTTCGGACTTCCTGTTACAATGAGGTCTCACGACCGCACCAAGCGTTCGCTGCTAGCCAAGTCATCTAAATGACGTCACTTTAAAAGAACTCCGTTCATACCTGGGCAGACCCACCGATATAAAGTCCCCCCCCTCCATAATCGTAGATAGAGCCGGGGCCCATAACCACCATTACACGCTGTGGTGTGTTTGCAGTCCAGCAGAGCAACACATACCAATGTACCGTTACGAGTGGCCCTGCCTCACCTTTTTGCTCTCTTACGACCTCTCCCTGGGAAACGCCACCATGGCAAAAGCAGTGATTCAGATTCCTGCCAGAGCGCCTACCACCAACATAACTAATTAGCTATGCCCCCCTGTCCCCTTACCCTCCACTCCTCTCTCCTCTGCCTCACCTTCTCACTCTCCTCGGATCGCTTTCCAGAGAACGCCACCATGGTAAAAGTGGTGATGCAGATTCCGGCCAGGCCTGCGAACACCTCCTTGCTCTCGCTGGTAAAGCGGCTGACCTGATGCTCCTGCATGGGAGAAAGTATGGAGGGAGGGTTGCATGGAGAAGGCGCATGCATGGATGGGCGCATGACAGGCCCCATGCAGGGGGGAGGCAGGGAGGGGGGAGGCTCGGAGGGAGGGTTACGTGGCATGAGGGTGCGCATGGAGGAGGCGCATGCATGGATGGGTGCATGACGGGGCGCATGCAGGGGGGGCATGAAGGGGGGAGGCTCGGAGGGAGGATTGCGTGGCATGAGGGTGCGCATGGAAGGGGCGCATGCATGGATGGGTGCATGACGGGGCGCATGCAGGGGGGGCATGAAGGGGGGAGGCTCGGAGGGAGGATTGCGTGGCATGAGGGTGCGCATGGAGGAGGCGCATGCATGGATGGGTGCATGACGGGGCGCATGCAGGGGTAGCATGAAGGGGGGAGGCTCGGAGGGAGGATTGCGTGGCATGAGGGTGCGCATGGAGGAGGCGCATGCATGGATGGGCGCATGACGGGGCGCATGCAGGGGGGGCATGAAGGGGGGAGGCTCGTAGCGAGGATTGCGTGGCATGAGGGTGCGCATGGAAGGGGCGCATGGATGGATATATTAATGAGAGGGTGCATGCAGGGGGGGCATGAAGGGAGGGTTGCATGGGGGGGCGCATGGTAGGAAGCACTGAGGGCGGTTACATGGCATGAGGGTGTGCATGGAGGAGGCGCAAGGATGGATGACGCATGACGGGGCGCATGCAGGGGGGTGGCATGGAGGGGGGAGGCACGGAGGGAGGGTAGCATGAGAGGGTGCATGAGAGATGGGAGGGGGGAGGCATGGAGCGAAGGTTGCATGAAGGAATGCATGGGAAGAGGCACAGAGGGAGGGTTGGGTGAGGGGCGCATGGAGAGTGCATGCAGGGGGGGCATGGAGGGGGGAGGCATGGAGGGAGGGTTGCATAAGGGGCGCATGGAGGAGGCACATGGAGGTGTGGATGCATGAGGGGGTGCAAGGAGGGACAAAGCACAGAGGAAGGGTAGCGTGAGGGGGCACATGGAGGGATGCATGCATGAGAGCATAAGAGGGTGCATGAGAGGGGCACATGAAGGGGGGAGGCATGGAGGGGGGAAACGGAGAGGGAGGGTTGCTTGAGAGGGGACATGGGAGGGGCGCATTGAGGGAGGGATGCATGAGAGGGTGCATACAGCGGGGCATGGAGAGGGAGGTATAAAGGGAGGGTTGCATGAGTGGGCGCATGGGAGGAAGCACAGAGTGAGGGTTTTATGAGGGTACTCATGGAGGGAGGGATGCATGAGAGGGTGCATGCAGCGGGGGTATGGAAAGGGAGGTATAAAGGGAGGGTTGCATGAGTGGGTGCATGGGAGGAAGCACAGAGTAAGGGTTTTATGAGGGTACGCATGGAGGGAGAAATGCATGAGAGGGTGCATGCAGGGGGGGTATGGAGGGAGGAGGTATGGAGGGGGAAGGCATGGAGGGAGGGTTGCATGAGGGGCGCATGGAGGGCGCGTTGGTCAAGAAAGAGCATGGAGGGGGCGCTGGCTTGCATGGAAGGTGGGTGCATGGTGTGCATGGCTCCAATGAGGAGTGCATGGTGGGGGAAGGGGGCACAAGGGGAGTGCGTGGGTTAAATGGATCATTAGGAGCGTAGAGGGGATATGGCTTGCATGAGGGGGGGCTTGCTTGTTTGGAGGGGGTGCATGGTATACCTGGAATGCATGGGGGTTGCATGAGGGTTGCATGGGGCTTGCATGGGGCTTGCATTGGGGTTGCATGGGAGGTTGCATGGGCATTGCATGGGGGTTGCATGCGAGGGTGCATGCATTGCATGGGAGGTTGCATGGTTTGCATTTGAGGGGGGGCATAGGAAGATTGCATGGAGTTGCCCTCACTTGCAAATTCGTCCACAGCAAGAACTGGTGCCTCCACTGGTCCACCGACACCGACGACGTGCATAGGACCAGGCAGCTTTTCTTCACACGGGTGGCCGCCGCGACACCAACCAACGACTTGCCGGCGCCGCAAGGAAGGACGATGATGCCCGACCTAGTTCAGGGGGAAGCGGCAGTCGTTTTATGGACACTGCCACGTTACAAGGGGGGCAAGAAATAGTTGTTGGACACTGCCATGTTCCCAATGTCGGTGTTCACTCAGTCCCAACACTTCTCCCCTCTCCTTCTTCCCCCCCTCCCCCCTCTCCTGCCACTCACCTCGCCCTCCCATTGCCAAACATCTTGGGCAGGCTCTTCTCCTGGTACAGGCGCAGCTTGACATGCAGCTCCACACACCCCTTCCTCTCCATCCCCCCTCCCCTGCCACTCACCTCGCCCTCCCATTGCCAAACATCTTGGACAGGCTCTTCTCCCGGTACAGGCGCAGCTTGACATGCAGCTCCACACACCCCTTCCTCCCCTCCCCCCTCCCCTGCCACTCACCTCGCCCTCCCATTGCCAAACATCTTGGGCAGGCTCTTCTCCTGGTACAGGCGCAGCTTGACGTGCAGCTCCACACACCCCTTCCTCTCCATCCCCCCTCCCCTGCCACTCCCCTTGCCCTCCCATTGCCAAACATCTTGGATAGGCTCTTCTCCTGGTACAGGCGCAGCTTGACGTGCAGCTCCACACACCCCTTCCTCCCCTCCCCCCCCCCTGCCACTCACCTCGCCCTCCCATTGCCAAACATCTTGGATAGGCTCTTCTCCTGGTACAGGCGCAGCTTGACGTGCAGCTCCACACACCCCTTCCTCCCCTCCCCCCTCCCCTGCCACTCACCTCGCCCTCCCATTGCCAAACATCTTGGATAGGCTCTTCTCCTGGTACAGGCGCAGCTTGACGTGCAGCTCCACACACCCCTTCCTCCCCTCCCCCCTCCCCTGCCACTCACCTCGCCCTCCCATTGCCAAACATCTTGGACAGGCTCTTCTCCTGGTACGGGCGCAGCTTGACATGCGGCTTCAGCTCTACTGCTAGATCTGCGTTATGCGTGTCGTGTTTGAAGTCGTACTCCTCCAGCATCGGATAGTTGAGGCCGCCGGGCAGGCAGCGCTGCTTCACATGCTCAACCTGCGGTACATTGGGGCGGTACGTGTTGACAGAACGCTGAGGCGGTACATGTTGAAATGACAGTTGAGGCGGTACATGTTGGCGTTTCATCGTGCTTAAATCTCTGAACATTCGTTCTCTTCCAGCATTCGATAGTTGAGGGTGTGAGGCAAGCAGCGCTGCTGCACAGGTTGAGGCGATACTCGCTGGCGGTGTCCTGATGCTGTACATGTTGGCAGTACTCTGATCGGTTTGTGAGTCGCATTGAAAACCACACTCCTCGAGCACCGGATAGATACAGGCAGGCAGTGCGCATCACAAGCTAGATTTGTGATGCATTGAGGCGGTTTACGTTGGCGGTATTGGCGATACATGTTGGCAGTACATGTTGGCGGTACATGCTGGCGGTACGAGTTGGAAATACATCTTGGTGGTACATGTCGGCAGTCCATGTTGGCAGTACATGCTGGCAGTACATGACGGCAGTAAACATGGACCTGGTTGAGGCGCTGCATCACATGCTGGGACCTCAACCCTTGACTCTCAACCCTCAACCCTTCATGCTCATCCCTTCGCGCTCATCCCTCAACCTTTGACTCACAACCCTCAACCCTTGACTCTCAACCCTCAACCCTTGACTCTCAACCCTAGACTCTCAACCCTTGGCGCTCAACTCAGGCATGATTCAACCACCCACCCCGGACGGATCTCCAAGTGTCACAAGGAAAAAGGGCAGTACAATACAGGACAGTACTGCAGCCTGCATGACAGTACATCTGATGTACACCTGTACATCGCGCACCTGGTCTGGCCGAATCTCAAACGCGAGCACCTCTTTCTCGGGGTCCTCATCAACTCCGTCCTCCAGCTCGTCAAAGAGCGTCATCTTACGCGCCTTGACGCCTTCCACCGTGGCGGGGCCCGCCGCAGTGGCGGCGGCCACCTTCCCCTTCCCCTTTCCCTTTCCCACCGCCGGGGCCTGCCGCGCAGAGTCCCCCCCGCCTCCCCTGTCCCCGCCGTCCCCGCCGCCGTCCTCTTCATCAGACGAGGACACTTGTCGTGGCGCTGTGAGGTCGAGGTCCTGTACCTCGGCAATGCGGGCGGCAGCACGCTCTTTGAGCGCCTTGGACACCAGGAGGGCACCTGTGGATGGTCAGAACTAAGCATGTGTACCAGTGTGGGGCCCGGGCTGTGCTTGTAGCTGTTATTGTGGGCTCGGGTTGTGGTTGTGGGCAAAGTATGTGTGGGCATGTCCTGCACCTCAGCAATGCGGGCGGAAGAACGCTCTTTGAACACCTGGACACCAGGAGGGCACCTGCGGGCGTTCAAAGGGTTTGCGGGTATGGGTACCAGTGTGGGGCCCGGACTGTGTTCGTAGCTGTTTTTGTGGGCTCGGGTTTTGGGTATGGGCGAAGGGTGCGTGGGCGTGTCCTACATCGTGGCAGTGCAGGAGGCGGCACGCTCTTTGAGCGCCTTGGACACACTCTTTGGGTATGTGTACCAGTGTGGGGCCCGGACTGTGGGTGTAGCTGTTTTTGTGGGCTTGGGTTGTGGTTGTGGGGGAAGGATGTGTGTGTGGGCATGTCCTGCACCAAGGCAGTGCAGGATACGGCACGCTCTTTGAGGGCTCTGAACACCCTGAAGGCGCCTGAGTGCGTGTAAGTATGGGTATGGGTATGGGTATGGGTATGGGTATGGGTATGGATATGGATATGGATATGGATATGGGTATGGATATGGGTATGGATATGGATATGGATATGGATATGGATATGGGTATGGGTATGGGTATTGATATGGATATGGGTATGGATATGGATATGGGTATGGATATGGGTATGGATATGGATATGGGTATGGATATGGGTATGGATATGGGTATGGGTATGGATATGGGTATTGATATGGATATGGGTATGGATATGGGTATGGGTATGGATATGGGTATTGATATGGATATGGGTATGGATATGGATATGGGTATGGGTATTGATATGGATATGGATATGGGTATGGGTATGGGTATGGGTATGGATATGGGTATGGATATGGATATGGGTATGGATATGGGTATGGGTATGGATATGGGTATGGATATGGGTATGGGTATGGATATGGGTATGGATATGGGTATGGGTATGGGTATGGGTATGGATATGGGTATGGATATGGATATGGATATGGGTATGGGTATGGGTATGGATATGGATATGGATATGGGTATGGATATGGGTATGGGTATGGATATGGGTATGGATATGGGTATGGGTATGGGTATGGGTATGGGTATGGATATGGATATGGATATGGATATGGGTATGGATATGGGTATGGGTATGGGTATGGATATGGATATGGATATGGGTATGGATATGGATATGGGTATGGATATGGGTATGGATATGGGTATGGGTATGGGTATGGGTATGGGTATGGGTATGGATATGGGTATGGATATGGATATGGTGGTGGGGGGGGGGGGCGGATTGCAGCCCTGATTTTGATTGCGGTCAAGCGGCCTGCGGGTGTGGACCTGGGCTGCGGTTATCCCACTGTGTTTGTCCCGTTTGCGCCTCCCGTTTGCGCCTCTCACGCCTCTCATGAGGCGTAGCTTTCTTTCTTTCTGTCCCGTTCTGTCCCGTCCCGTTCTGTCCCGCTCTGTTCTGTCCTGTCCCATTCTGTCCCGCTCTGTTCTGTCCCGTCCCGTTCTGCCCCGTCCCGTTCCGTCCCATCCCGTTCTGTCCCGTCCCGTTCTGTCCCGCCTCCCACCTCTGACATGATGGCCCTCGTGCAGTGTGGCAGGCATGAAAAACTCAACACCCACCCGAATCCCTAACCAACCCTGAACCCTAACCAACCCTGAACCCTAAGCAGCCCTGAACCCTAACCAACCCTGAACCCTAACAAACCCTTAACCCTTACCAACCCTTAACCCTAACCAACCCTTAACCCTAACAAACCCAAAACAAACCACCCTTAAAACCGAAACACTTAACCCTTACAAAACATTAACCCTAACTAACGGTCCCATCAGACGGCCTCCCACCTCCGTCGCCGCCGACGCGTGCATTAGACATGATGCTGTCCCTCAACAGGGCCTGAAGAACCTAAGTGAACAACAAAGGGGGAGGGGAGGGGGGTCAGGGGAGGGGAGGGGCAGGAGGGTCAAGGGAGGGGGGGGCAGGAGGGTCGGGGGAGGGGGGGGCAGGAGGGTCAAGGGAGGGGGGGGAGCATTGGACATGACGCTGTCCCTTAACAGGGCCTGAAGAACCTAAGTGAACAACAAAGGGGGAGGGGAGGGGGGTCAGGGGAGGGGAGGGGCAGGAGGGTCAAGGGAGGGGGGGGCAGGAGGGTCGGGGGAGGGGGGGGCAGGAGGGTCAAGGGAGGGGGGGGAGCATTGGACATGACGCTGTCCCTTAACAGGGCCTGAAGAACCTTAAGTGGACAACAAGGGGGGAGAGGAGGGGGGTCAGGGGAGGGGAGGGGCAGGAGGGTCAGGGGAGGGGAGGGGCAGGAGGGTCAAGGGAGGGGGGGGCAGGAGGGTCGGGGGAGGGGGGGGCAGGAGGGTCAAGGGAGGGGGGGGAGCATTGGACATGACGCTGTCCCTTAACAGGGCCTGAAGAACCTTGAGTGGACAAGGGGTTCAGGGGAGGGAAGGGGAGGATGGGGGGGGGTCAAGGGAGGAGAGTGGGCATGGGACATGACGCTGTCCCTCAACAGGGTCTGAAGAACCCTACGTGGACAAGGGGGTCAGGGGAGGCGAGGGGAAGATGGGGGGGGTCAAGGGAGGAGATTGGGCATGGGACATGACGCTGTCCCTCAACAGGGTCTGGGGAACCCTACGTGGACAAGGGGGTCAGGGGAGGCGAGGGGAGGATGGGGGGGGTCAAGGGAGGAGATTGGGCATGGGACATGACGCTGTCCCTCAACAGGGTCTGAAGAACCTTAAGTGGACAAGGGGGTCAGGGGAGGCGAGGGGAGGATGGGGGGGGTCAAGGGAGGAGAGTGGGCATGGGACATGACGCTGTCCCTCAACAGGGTCTGAAGAACCTTAAGTAGACAAGGGGGTCAGGGGAGGCGAGGGGAGGATGGGGGGGGTCAAGGGAGGAGATTGGGCATGGGACATGACGCTGTCCCTCAACAGGGTCTGGGGAACCCTACGTGGACAAGGGGGTCAGGGGAGGCGAGGGGAGGATGGGGGGGGTCAAGGGAGGAGATTGGGCATGGGACATGACGCTGTCCCTCAACAGGGTCTGGGGAACCCTACGTGGACAAGGGGGTCAGGGGAGGCGACGGGAGGATGGGGGGGGTCAAGGGAGGAGATTGGGCATGGGACATGACGCTGTCCCTCAACAGGGTCTGGGGAACATGGAATGTAGAACAGGGGGAGGAGGGGTGAAGTGAACGGTCATCTCTGGATACGGGCTTTTCAAATGTAACATATTTATGGTTCAGGGTTCAGGGTTTATAGCTCAGGCTTATGTCCAGGCTTGAGATGTCCAGTGAACGGCCACCTCTGGATACAGGGCTTAGGGTTGAGGGTTGAGGGTTGAGGGTTGAGGGTTGAGGGTTGAGGGTTGAGGGTTGAGGGTTGAGGGTTGAGGGTTGAGGGTTGAGGGTTTCAGGGATTCGTTGAATGGTCGCCTCTAGATGCAGGATTTTCAAACTTGCGTGTTCATACTTCCCAGTTCACACTTCACAGGTAATGGTTTATCATCATGGTTCAGGGCAGTTAAAGTTACCCAAGGGTGCGGGCTCTCCGCAAAGAACTTGTTCCTCTTGAGCACCAGCCTCACATTGCCATAGCTCTGCATCTCGCTTTCTTCACAGTTCATACGTCACAGTTCACACTTCACAACCCATGTGAACGCCTGAGGTGTGAACTGATTAATACAATATAGTCACCTCTGGGTAAGGGCTCTCCGCAAAGAACTTGTTCCTCTTGAGCACCAGCCTCACATTGCCATAGCTCTGCATCTCGCTTTCTTCACAGTTCATACGTCACAGTTCACACTTCACAACCCATGTGAACGCCTGAGGTGTGAACTGATTAATACAATATAGTCACCTCTGGGTAAGGGCTCTCCACAAAGAACTTGTTCCTCTTGAGCACCAGCTTCACTTTGCCGTAGTTCTGCGTGGACTGGCGCACGAACGACTTGACCTCTTCACCCAGCTGAACCTGCATTGCAAGTAACCGCACACATATCAGGTCACACATATAAGGTCACACATATAAGGTCACACACACAAGTTCACACATATAATGTCACACATATGAGGTCACACATATAAGGTCACACATATAAGGTCACACGTATAAGGTCACACATAAGGCCACACATAAGGCCACACTTAAGGCATATAAGGCAGCATATAAGGCCATACACACATAAAGGGTTCAGGGTTCAGGGATCCTCAGCCTGGACCCTAGCAATCAGCTGCATCTGCATTGCAAGGCGCCACGTGCAGTTCAGGATTTGGGGTTCAAGATGTACGGCTCCACACCCTGAACCCCAACACGCAGCTGCTTGTGTGTGGAGCATGCCGCCACGTGTAGGAACTTGAGTTCAGGGTTCCTCACCCTAAACCCCAGCTGGAAAGAAACTAACCGGTACCAGTTCTGCTGGAACCCCTAACCCCTAAACCCCAGGGCTCATCACCCTAAATCTCCTAAACCCCTAAACACGAGCACCCAGGTAAAATTCCGGTGGAACCGAATCCCCTTTCAAGTAAATAGCCGCAATCAGCGTCAAAGACATGTGTTCACTCGAGAGAAATCGCGAGATTAGGAAATAGTTCAGACTCGTGTTTTTCAGGGTTTGGTGTAAATTCAGAAATATACCAGACTCGTGTTTTTCAGGGTTCAGTGTGGATTAAGAAATACTTCAGACTCGTATTTCTCAGGGAAGGCGAAATGACCCCTGTTCCTCAGTCCTGTACCGCTCACCTTGGATAGTAGGTTTAGGAAATATTCCAGACTCGTACTTATATTGGTAGGCGATAACGTGTTTTTATATCTTTTATTTTTTGTTTATTGATTTTAAATGTATCGGTGTTAGAAAAGCCTCTATTGGTGGGCATTGTCAAACATCTTGAAGGACTCCTGTTTCTCACTGTCCTGCACCGCTCACCTTGGGCAGTCGGTTTAGGAAATATTCCAGACTCGTCCTTCTTTTGGAAGGCAGAAAAGTGTGTTTTATATTTTTATATTCGATTTATTAATTTTAAATATATTACGAAAGCCTCTATTGGTGGGCATTATAAAATATCTTGAAGGACTCATTTTCGTCACTATCCTGCACTGCCTCTTCCTGATTTCTTATTCTAAAATTTCGATTGATTAACTTTCGATTTATTGCAAAAGTTTATATTGCTGGGTACTTTCAAATTCCCTACTGGTGGGCATTATCAAATCAAATCAAATCAAACATGACATATCTTCAAGGACCCCTGTTTCTCACTGTCCTGCACCACCCACCTTGGACAGGCGGTTGCATCTTTGAGGACACTTGGTTCTCACTGTCCTGCACCACCCACCTTGGACAGGCGGTTGCATCTTTTAGGATTTTTGGTTCTCCCTGTCCTGCACCACACACCTTGGACAGGCAGTTGCATCTTTGAGGACCCTTGGTTCTCACTGTCCTGCACCACCCACCTTGGACAGGCGGTTGCATCTTTTAGGACCCTTGGTTCTCACTGTCCTGCACCACCCACCTTGGACAGGCGGTTGCATCTTTGAGGACCCTTGGTTCTCACTGTCCTGCACCACCCACCTTGGACAGGCGGTTGCATCTTTTAGGACCCTTGGTTCTCACTGTCCTGCACCACCCACCTTGGACAGGCGGTTGCATCTTTTAGCACCCTTGGTTCTCACTGTCCTGCACCACCCACCTTGGACAGGCGGTTGAGCACGTTGATGATGGTTTCGGTCTCCAACCCAACGCTGGAAATGGCAGCATGAGCAAGGACAGAGATCAGGAAGCAGGATCAGGCAGGAAGAGCAAGATCAGAGATAAGGCAGAAGGATATTTAAGTTTTATTTTAGTGAGTGGTACGCCGCAATCAGCTTCTGTTCAGCTACATTGTGTCCCCCAGTCAAAAGCACCTGGTGTGGCCAGCCCTGCTGCTTGGGCCACCGGCCAGAGGCCGGTCCAGGTTTGGTGGGAATCGGCCCAGGGGTGCCGCGGGGCGGCCCAGCAAAGTTGGTCCAGGACCCACTAAAATAAACACTCAACGACAAGGTACGGAGGTCGGACGATAGAGGAGCAGGTGGCAGGATCAGGGACAGGGGTCAGGAATAGAGGACCCATGTTATTTACATAAAAGGCGTCTGAACTTTACCAGTCAAGATTTAAGGTTCAGGGATTAGGGTTTAGCCTATGTACAAGGTTTCAACATTTTCGTGTAAAATCCTGACGGGTTTTGAGGCAAAAAATGCTCAATCGCAACCCTTCAGCCCTACATGAGGCGTAAAGGAGTTAAGCTCATGACAGACCTGTAGTACAAGGTTAAACAAGGGAGAGGATGAGGAACAGATTGATGTGTCAACACAGTTAAATGGAGGGCTGAGGATTAAAAAATACCAGCGAGTACAGATGAAGGTGTCTAGACCGCCAGGCTCCATGTTCCTGCCCCTTCACATAGGAGAGGATGGCATGGCTGCACGGCTGCACCATGGTCCTGGCTGTGCATGGTAGCTGGAATTAACTTAGTCTTTCCCTAACAGCCCCACAAGGCTGAACGTTTCAGCAGGGCCCAGCGGGTGTGCACCGATATAAACTGTCAAAGGGGCATGGGAGAGGGGCTGCATCTCCTGGAATTGATCCGGGGCTCTCCAGATCTCCCCTGAGCCGCGGTCCCTCAAATTTGTTTACATATTTTTTCACTTAAAGCCTAGACCGGGGACCGTTAACCTGAGGCTCCCAACCTTTGACCCCTGACCCTTTTCAGTGATGCAGTCTAGACCCCACGCCCTAAATCTACACCATCCTCATTCAGGGTTTAGGTGTCAGGGTTAAGGGTTCAGGGCTCAGGGCTTCACCAACCTCATTAATCTGCAGCGTACAGCAAGTGTGGGGTGAGCTGATACCCATGATAGCAATCGGGACAGGCTGTCAACCCTAAGCCCTTCCACACTTCAAATCAGGACCTCATACTTCAACCAAAGCTCTCAACTATCCTCACCTGACTGCAGCGTACAGCGAGTGTGGGGTGAGCTGGTACTCGTGAATGCACTCGGGGCGACACACGGGCTCCGCGATGGCGATCAAGAAATCGTACGCCTGGCATCGTTCAGAGAATTAGGCAGAAATTTTAATGTTTGAGAGGGTGAAAAAGCGAGCAGGCGCCGCAATGGCAATCCAAAAAACGTATGCCTGGCATCCATCAGGGGTTTGTGCGGAAAAATAGGGTGTTGAGAGTGTGAAACACGAAAAGGGTCCACGATGGCAATCAATAACTTGTACGCCATTCATCGATTGGGGGATTGGGCAGAAAAGGGGTAGGGGAGGGTGAAATAACCTACAAGCCCCGCGATGGTGATCAGGCATTCGTACAATGTCAGTTTAGGATACAGCGGGCTACCAAACTAAGTGTAAAAGGTTCAGCGGGCTAAGCAGATGTAGGGTCTAGGTTTCAGCAGGCTAAGCAGATGTAGGGTCTAGGGTTCAGCAGGCTAAGCAGATGTAGGGTATAGGGTTCAGCAGGCTAAGCAGATGTAGGGTCTAGGGTTCAGCAGGCTAAGCAGATGTAGGGTCTAGAGTTCAGTGGGATAAGCAGATGTAGGATCTAGGGTTCAGCAGGCTAAGCAGATGTAGGGTCTAGGGTTCAGCAGGCTAAGCAGATGTAGGGTCTAGGGTTCAGCAGGCTAAACAGATGTAGGGTCTAGGGTTCATCAGGTTAAGCAGATGTAGGGTCTAGGGTTCAGCAGGTTAAGCAGATGTCGGGTATAGGGTTCAGCAGGCTAAGCAGATGTAGGGTTTAAGGTTCAGCGGATTAAGCAGATTTAGGGTTTAAGGTTCAGCGGGCTAAGCAGATTTAGGGTTTAAGGTTCAGCGGGCTAAGCAGATTTTGGGTATAGAAATCTGCGGGCTATTAGCAGACTTAAAGTATAGGGTTCAGCGGGCTTGGCAGATTTAGGGTTCAGCGAATCAGTAGGTTCAGTGGGTTAAGCGCATTAGGAGCTCTACCTAGTGGGCGAAACATGTCCAGGAATACATGGCTAGTTCATGGTTTAGGGTTAAGGGTTTAGGGTTTAGGGTTTAGGGTATAGGGTTAAGGGTTTAGGGTTACGGGATGTACCTGCTTGTACACGAGTGAATATGTCTCCAGGCATGTATAGCTAGTTAAGGGTTTCAGGTCAACGGTTGAGGGTTGCAGGTTTAGGGTCAGCGGTTGCAGGTTTAGGGTCAACGATTCAGGGTCGACGATTTGGGGTTACGGTTTTGGGTCAACGGTTTAGGGTTACAGTTAAGGGTTAGGGTTTCAGGTCAACGGTTACGGGTTTAGGGTATAGGGTCAACGGATCAGGGTCAACGGTTCAGGGTCAAAGTTTAGGGTTCTCACCTGCTTGTAGATGGGGGAGTAGGTCTCCAGGAATACGCGGCCATCTCCAGTGACCCATAGGGGGCGGTTGGTGTGGTCTGGCTTGAGCTGCAGGTAGCTGGGAAGTAGGCAAAGGGGGAAGGAGGGGAGGGGGGGGGGGGGGGGTAAGGGGTAGGGGTGCAGAGAGCAGGGGTAGGGGGAGAGGGGTTGGGGGGTAAGGGGGCAGAGAGCAGGGGGAGAGGGAAGGGCAGGAAGGTGAGGGGAGAAGGGGGAAGGGGGCAGAACAGGGGGGAGGGAAGGACAGGGGAGGGGGAGGGGGCAGAGAGCAAGGGGAGAGGGAATGGCGGGGAGGAGGGGGGGGAGGGGGGGCATTGCGGCGTAACTTCAGCTTCAAGTAGCTGAGCAGGGTGTGGGGGGAGTAAGGGGGCAAAGGGAGAGTGAATGTCAGGGCGGCGGTGGCGGGGAGAAGAGGGGAGAGGGGGAGAGGGGGAGAGGGGGGGAGGGGGAGAGGGGGAGAAGAGGGGAGAGGGGGAGAGGGGGAGAGGGGGGGAGGGGGAGAGGGGGAGAGGGGGAGAGGGGGAGAGGGGGAGAGGGGGGGAGGGGGAGAGGGGGAGAGGGGGAGAGGGGGAGAGGGGGGGAGGGGGAGAGGGGGAGAGGGGGAGAGGGGGAGAGAAGGGAAGGGAGGGGGAGAGAAGGGAAGGGAGGGGGAGAGAAGGGAAGGGAGGGGGAGAGAAGGGAAGGGAGGGGGAGAGAAGGGAAGGGAGGGGGAGAGAAGGGAAGGGAGGGGGAGAGAAGGAAGGAGGGGAGGGGGAGAGAAGGAAGGAGGGGGGGGGAGGAGAAGGAAGGAGGGGGGGGGGGGAGAAGGAAGGAGGGGGGGGGGGGGGGGAGGGGGAAGGAGGGGGGGGGGGGAGTGGGAAGGAGGGGGGGGGGGAGTGGGAAGGAGAGGGGGGGGAAGGGGGGGTAGAATAAACTGTACCGTCTGACTGTACTTTATGTCCGTACCGAGCAACCCTAACCAGCGCCCTACCTGAAGTTGTTGTCTACCTCCTCCATCTCGCCGCCGCCCTGCACACGGGCGCAGATGGCAAAGTATGACATAAGTATGACATACGTATGAGTGACCATGCACCTGCATGAGCAAGCTTGACAGGCACCTGCATGGGCGCACATGGCATGCACTTGCAAGGCTATAACATATGTCTGCATGGGTAAGCATAAGATGCCCATGCACGAGCATGCACGGTAGGCGCCTGCATGGGAAGTTGGGCACACATAGCATGCGTCATTGTGGGCATTCATGGCATGTCCTTGCATGGGCGCACATGGCATGCGCCTGCATGAGCATGCAGCCGCACGGCCTGCCACAAAGACCCATAAGGGCTTGCCCAAAGCTTCACACATCACCAGGGCATGCCATACGCCACACTCTTCATCAGAGGTTTCTTATGGCATGCCGAGCTTCACAAAACATGACAAAGCATAACATAACAATACATGAGGTACACTGTACTGCATCATCCCTGTACTGCATCATCTTTGTGCTGCCCTAAAACGCCTTCAAAATGGGCAATTGCCGCCCCACACTGGGCCTGCCGCACCTTTGCCGCCCCGCACTGGGCCTGCCGCTTTGCCCGCATCTTCTTGGGCTTGCCGAGCACGTCGTAGTCGTCGTCGTAGTCCTCGAGCTCGTCGGGGTCCGGGTCGAAATCCTCCGCGCCAAACGCCTCGGCCTCGTCAGCACCCCCGGCATCGTATTCAAAGTCGTCGTCCACCTGTGCAAATTTAACGGACAAGATGTACAGATTTAACGGACTAAATGTACAGGTTTAATGGACAAGATGTACATAATTTAAGGGCAAGATGTACAGATTCAAAGGACGAGATGTAGGGATTCAAAGGACAAGAAGGAACAGATTCAGTATTTCCAGGGGCAGAGATGGCAGGTAATTACGGTCCATTACTGGCTTACGTAGCTAGATTTGCCTTGAAAATAGCGTGTCTGTTACTCAGCTACGCAATTCGGCCACCGGAAGGACCGTAATGGGCACAGCACTGATTAGGAGTTATGTTGCATCCCATGGTAGCTCACCTAGTGCTACGGCCGAACAGGCGGCTTCCTTAACCCACGCCGTAGGGCGAATCTTTTTATTTATTCGTTCCATCCCAGAGCGCGGGCGCCCAAGCACCGGCCTAGACATTCGCTTACAAGTTACGTTACATCCATTGCTTCTTTTCTTGGCCACAAGTCCAAGTTCAACAGGCCGCCCAGCGGCCGCCAAAGGCCCAACTAAGACCAAACCTGGACCGGCCTAAAACTGGTGGCCAAAGCAGCAAGGCTGGCTGCAAATGGTGCCTCCGGCCAGTAGCCAGAGTGTAGCTGACACGTAGCTGAGTTACGAAGGAAAAAAAAAACTGGTTCCATCCCAGAAAGCGGGCGCCCAGGCGCCTACCTTGACCTTCGCTTTCCGGCCGCGTTTGGACGGCGGCCCTCCGCTGCCGTTGCCACTCCCTCCATTCCCGCCGCCGCCGCTGCCACCGCCCTGGGAAGAGGGCTCCCTCTTCACTATCTTGATCGTGGGCGGCGCACGCGGCGCCCCTGCGCTCGCGTTCCCCCCGGCCTCTGACTTCATCAACTCCTGCGGCTGATGCTGCGGCTGCTGCTGTGGCGGCTGCCTCTTGATGCTGATCTTAATCCTCTTGGGCCCACCAGGGCCGCCGGCGGGGTCCTGAGACCCAGTGCCCTCGTCAGCACCTCCGGAAGACATGTCGCGATACTCCTCCCGCCCAGGGCGAGGATGAGCACCTGGCAGGATCCCTCAGTCCCTCACTCCTCTCTCTCTCTCTCTGTCTTGCTGTCTCGCCAGTGGCGTTTGTTTGTTTGCTCCTCCTCGTGGTCTGACTCCTGGCTCGTCCCTCTCTCCCTCCCTCCCTATCTCCCTCGCTCTTGCTGTCTTTCCAGAAGAGCTCGCTTACTCCTGTTATTGAGGATGGAATGTGGTAGGGAGTTCCCCAGCTGGGTTGGGCTGCGTGGGGTGCGATCCAGATTCCATGCGCAGAAGCAGATCCCATGGCATGCCCCTTCAGGTGCCACACAAGCTTAACACTATTGGACCCACAATACCGGTATACTACATGTATAAAAGTTTGAGCCGTGTATAGAACATCTACGGCTGGGTTGGGCTGCATGGGGTGGTATCCAGATCCCATGCGCAGACACATCCTATGGCATGCCCCTTCATTCTCCCCATGGACATGACAAGTTTTGACAAGCGAAACATTGATGGAGTTGTGTAAGGTTCTCCAGCTGGGTGGGGTGGCATGGGGTATCGCGCGTGTTTCTGTTTACGGGACAGAGGTAGGGTTGTCGATGTTGCAAGCAAGCTGTGCGCATGATACCTGTAGAGGCGGCCGAATGGTCTGGTGAGCAGTTTGCAGCGATCCGCGCGGTTGTGTTGCGGATCGAGTCTGAGGCCCTAGCAGCAGTGGGTCCAGGGTTTGAGTGACGCGGGTAAGATTTGCAGTACAAGCGCGATTTAAATTATGCACAACGCAGTAGAAATGAATCGAGCGAGGACGAGCGAATGAAACGGAAACGGAACATCTCAGGGACTGTGAAAGTGTGGAATATGTGTGGAGGTTCCACCCTTGGATTGACACGTCACACGGCAGCGGCAGGAACAAAACACCACAAGTCCACCACGCGGCTTCAAATCTGTAGCGCCTTTGGACAGTTGTTGTTTAATCAAACTTATACTTCCGATTCCGTGACCGCGACCACCATCGTCATCAGCAGCGACAGCAAGCAGCCACAGCACTCAAGCGACCTGAACTCACAATCGGATCGATTATAACATTTGAGCAGGAGGGCAGGGAAGGGAAAGAAGAAATTACAACAACAGCAGCAGCAACAGCAGGGGAAAGAGCAGCAGCAGCAGCAGCAGGAGCATTAGCAGAAGCGATAGAAGCATATACATCAGTCAATTGCAAAGGCCCATGCACGTGGGCCCTCCCGCACGGCCCTCAACTTCTGGTATCAACCATTCAAAAATCTAGCCGAGATCTGAGATCTGAGATCCAGAATTCCAGGCGGCCAACTGCAGAACAGCCCTTTAACCCTACAACACAAAAAGAAACATGATGTCGAAGATCTGAGCGCTGCTTTGATCCCTAGAAAATCTACAACCTGCTCAGAGCTCAAGGGGCAGTCAGCAGCCACGTAGCCATTCTTCGTTCCGTCGACAGCGCCCAAGTCAGTTCTACGGCAGGCAGCCTTCAGTAGCAACAGCTATTTTCTATGCTTGATAACCTGTTAACCCTCAACCCTCAACACTCAACCCTTAACGCTACACTGTGCATGCAGATGCTCTGATGCCTATCCTAGTATCATGTGCTTGATAACCTTTAAACCCTCAACCCTCAACCCTCAATACTTACGCTACACTGTGCCTGCAAATGCACCGATGCCTATCATAGTATCATGTGCTTGATAACATTTAAACCCTCAACCCTCAACCCTTAACGCTACAATGTACATGCAGATGCTCCGATGCGTATCCTAGTATCTGTGCTTGATAACCTGTAAACCCTCAAACCTCAACCCTTAACGCTACACTGTGCATGCAGATGCAGCGATGCCTATCCTAGTATCATGTGCTTGAAAACCTTTAAACCCTCAAACCTCAACCCCCAACCCTCAACCACGAACGCTACACTGTGCATGCAGAGGCTCCGATGCCTATCCTAGTATCCTGTGCTTGATAACCTTTAAACCCTCAACCCTCAACCCTTAACGCAACACTGTGCATGCAGATGCTCCGATGCCTATCCTAGTATCATGTGCTTGATAACCTTTAAACCCTTAACCCTCAACCATCAATCCTCAACCCTCAACCCTCAACCCCCAACCCAGAACCTGCTAAACCTGCAACCCTTAACGCTATGCCGTGCATGCGGATGCTCCAATGCACTTTGCGGAGGTTGCAGAGGCTTGCAGTTGAGAGTGGCCGACATGATCATCCCCTCTAGTAGCATGTGCCCCCCCCCCGCTGCCTTACCCCCGTTTGTGTGTGACCGACATGATTATTTCCCGATGCAGGAGGGAGAGATAACCCAGCAGCCTTATCCCCGCCTGAGAGTGGCCGGCATGATCATCCCCTCTAGTAGCATGTGCCCCCCCCCCCAGCTGCCTTATCCCCGCCTGAGAGTGACCGACATGATCATTTTCCACTGCAGGAGGGGGAGATGACCCCGGCACGAGTTCAGGGGGTTTGAGGGTTAGGTTTTGAAAAGTATACCCTGGCACCAGTTTAGGGTTTGGGGTTGAAGATTCAGGGGTGTAAGGGTTTATTTACGTTAAGTTGGTAACACGACGCTGCCCTACTAGTATCTGTTGCGAGCGGGAATAATGGCTGAGCCCTTCATCAGTTTGGTACTTTGGTGGTTGGGCTCATGTTCCTGTCCCCTCACATACATAGGAGGGTGGCATGGCTGCACCATGGCCCTGGCTGTGCATGGTTGCTGGAATGAATTGAGCTGACCCGTCCCATGTCGTGCCCATGTGGCCTAACGTGAAACAGGGCCCAGTGGGTATCTTTAACAGACACGCCGCCCACCTTGACAGTGCATGTTGCCTCCTGCCATCACACTTCTTTATCAGGCAGTACAGCGAGACGGCGCTAGGGTACCGTACCGCCGGCAGCGGCCACACCGTGCTGGCTCCGGGACCAACGCACGTGGTTTCGCTGCAGCCCGGGACCGCATCGTGGTGTTTGCCCGGGACTTCGGGATCACGAGATCCAGCTTGGCGGCCCAGTCCACTGCGCCAGCTCTGCGCAAGATCTGAGGCCGATCCCAGATTAGGTAGAACGTTTAGATCCTAGATCTTACTTCAGGATCGCTGAGTGGGTCGAGCGTGGCCGACCTATTCGCATACATGTCGGTTCCATTCGTGGGTTAATGACGTTATACATCTGGGCCCTGCTTAAATGAAGTTCGCCACGTCGGCAAATATTAAGTCAGGTAAGAAAGTCAAGGGGGAAGATACAAAAGGGAAGAAAGGAAAGCAAGTTCACCTTCGAAACAACAAGGCCAAATACAAAAAGGCCAGACAAACCGTATCCCCTGCCCCTGAAGAGACTAGCCTTAAAATGGTGCTACATGGTCCACAAAAGTCAGGGCCTCCCACTCCTGCCTGCGGGCTATCCTAGTTCCTGTCTCATAGGGAGGAAAAGGGAAAAGGAACTAAAGGCAAGAGGACAGACAGAGAGGAGCATAAAGGACAAAGACCCCCCTCCCCTCCCAGACAACGGAAAGGCTGACCGAAGGTCACAGCCCCTGAAAACAAGAGAGAGACAAAAAAAGAGAGCCAGCCCCCAAGGAGGATACAGAAAGCCTACAAAGTTGCCCTCAACAAAGTCTACGACGTCCTCGACAAAAGCCAGAGCCTCACACCTACCTAAACCCTAAACCCTAAACCCTTGTACAACTGCTAGAAATCCATGGCGCTCTCCGGGGGGCCTGCCCAACCTCTCGCCCACGGCCTCTCCTTTACACTAGGGCACTCAAAGCACAACTTAATGCAGCGCATCCTTCACATGCTGGCCGTGTCCCTCAGCCCAGCACCGTTGGCAGTAGCATGTATCACTCTGCTGATCGTTGCGCTGTCCTCTATTATCAGCAGTGCTGACCGCTCCGAGTCACAGCCTTTCGATGGTGCACACACGTGCGAATGCCCTTTTCCCAGTGCGGCATCTGGCGTGTAGGCTGAAACCAGGCGTGGTAGGCGGCCGCAGACCTAATGTTCGGTGGCGGGCTCCCTAGGGTCTTCCCGGCCGACGACCTCCATCTGCGCCCGCTCATTGGCAGCGTCCACGAGCGCTAGCACCTTAGAGACGGGGAGAAGTTGTAGGCCAGCAGCTGTCTAACCATTGTGGTGACGACTGCTACCCATTCTAGCTCCTCTAAGGCACAGAGCAGTTCACTGCACCAATTATGTCCTCCAGTGGTGTGACTGAGCGGGAGCTGCATATCAGCCGCTATGGCTGCCGCCATGAATGGGCCATCTTCCTGTGCCGCTGGTGCTACCGCTGCATTGTGGAAGCGAAGCACATGGCGCCACCAACCTCGTTGTAACGGTTGGATCTGTAGCTCCCTCATAACTCCCCAACTGGCGGCGGACGCTGGGAGACCTCCTGCCTCGGGCGCAGGTTCTGTAGAAAGCTGGACTGCAGCTTGTTGTGGAGGTAGTGTTGCCTCTTCTCTCTTCTAGTTTCCCTTTCTCCCAGCCAGGTGTTTGGGGGCGCCTACGCAGCCGAGCCTTTTCGAGTAGGTCCCAGAGGTGTAACGTCTCTCACCTGCTGATCAGCCATGAGCTCAGCGAAGACATGTTGGTCGAGGGAGCATTCCGTTGCACTTGTCGGCTTTCCTGTCGGCGCCAAAAAATACTTTCACCAACTGTCCCATTACTTTTTTTCCATCCTTATTTAGGCGCCCACGCGGCCGAGCCTTTTTAAGCAGGGCCCAGAGGTGTATCGTCATTGACCGGCTGTCCCGGGGCAGGCATGGGTGGGATGCCCAAGCTGTGTGGAAGATGAGTCGAGCATGTTAATAGCTAAACCCTAGAGGGACTCTGGGTAGTCTTCGGATTAGTTCCCCTCCTGGCCTTCTCCCCTCTCCTTTTCATTATCTTTCTCTCGCTTTTTCCCACCCATTTCCGTGAGTTTCCTTTTCTTTCAACCAGGCAGCTGAGTGCCCACACGGCCGCGACTTTTTGAGCAAGGCCCTGAGGTTGAGATTTGCGTACTTGCATCCGGCTGGCGGCCCCTACGCCGCGCCTGCAGACAGGACATGGCAGGCAATAGCCGTTCATTCACCTAGGGCAAGTTATGGCGCCAAGGGCCCGCGGATGGGCCACGGCAGTTGTTCGGCAGCTTCCAAACAACTTCCTTTCAGCATCCAACAGAAGCCCCACCTCTAGCACGCCATGATACTCCGTGGCTTCCACTTGGCTTCATGCTGGCTTCTTGTCAGCTCCTACCTCTGTCGTGTAAGTCTAGTTAACTCCAGCCCCAGGTACTGCTACGCCCGCCGGCAAGGCCGGCTAGCCAGCCCCAACCTCGGACGGCAGAAGCTGGCAAGAAGCTAGCCGGCCATAGCCTTCTGTTTAGAACAGTGCATACCCGCTGGGCCCTGCTGAACGCTCGGCCACGTGAGGCTGGTAGGGAATGACTAGGCTCAATTCCGGCTACCATGCACAGCCTGGGCCATGGTGCAGCCATGCCATCCTCTTCTGCAAGGGGGCAGGAACATGGAACCCGGCGCTCTATTCGGGGGGAGAGAGAAGATTGTGTGGTGGGCCATAGCCTTCTGTGATTCTATCTGCTGCCGGCCAGGCTGTCCCCTCTCTGACGCCATGTCTAGTCTGCCGGCGACAGCATGGAGCATGCTCCCGCTTTTCCTCTCCATATCCATACTGTTTCCAGATCTACAAAGCCATGTCCATACTGTATCCGGTTCCAAAAATCTAGATTAAAGCCTCCGCATGCTCGCCGGCCAGGTACCTTCCTTCAAGAGACCCCGCCCCGCACAAGGGCACTCTGGGCGCGTTCCAGGTCTCCAGATCCAGATTTCGATACCCACATTCTAGATCCAGATATGTGCACAGTTCATTGGGCGCCGAGCAGGCGCCTCATGGGATCGACGCCCACAAACCACCACACATGTTCCATACTTTTGTGCCAAGCAACCACACATGTTCCACTTGCGTGCAGTGCGACTTGCGTGCAGTTCATTGCATAAGTGTTAAGCTTGTACCAAATGGCCACCGCGCTCATGTTTAGAACGATGCATACTCGCTGGGCCCTGCTGAACGCTTGGCCATGTGGGGCTGGTAAGGGATGAGCAAACTCAAATCCAGATACCATGCACAGCCAGGCCCATGGTGCAGCCATGGCGACCTCCTATGTGAGGGGACAGGGACAGGGAACCGCGCAGGAGCGCACGTGTCATGTGCAGTTCACGTGCGCTGGTTTGCGTGTAAAACAGCGCAAATGTTGCATGCCATCGACTGCTCATGTCACAGTGTGGTAAGTTCCCATGCAACCCATTGCACTGTTCTCACGTGCGCTAATTTGCGCGTAAAATAGCGCAAATGTGTGCCATGCCATCGGCTGCTCAGGTCACAGTACAAGCAGATGCTCCAAGTTCCCATGCAACCCATTTAGAACGGCGCGTACCCGCTGGGCCCTGCTGAACGCTCCGCTACGTGGGGCTGGTAGGGAATGACTAGGCTCAATTCCGGGTACCATGCACAGCCTGGGCCATGTTGCAGCCATGCCATCTTCCTTATATGAGGTGGCAGGAACATGAAAGCGTTCTAGGCGGGGAGAGGAGATCGTCTGGCGGGTTCGCTCCCATGCAACCTATTGCACGTGTCTCATGAGCCGCTTTTGATATGTCTGTAATACTTGAAAGAGCCTTGAGTCGTGCCGCGTGTTATGTACAGTCCAAGGAGATGGGGCCGTTGCTGTTGACCAGCTAAGAGGCAGGCAAGCAAAGGGAGGACGGTTGTTTTGCGAACTCAAGATACATTTCTGTTTTCCCCCGGTAACCCAGCCAGGAGAGGCAGGCAAGCAAAGGAGGACAATTGTTTCGTACATTCAAAATGCATTTTCGTAATTAATAGATCCAGCCATCCATATGGGAGACATGCAAGCAATCGAGGGAGGACGGTCCATTTCATAATTTCTTGGATTTCAAACGTATTCATTCAGCCAGCCAGGGGAGGCAGGCAAGCCATGGAGGACGGATGGTCTGGCCAACCAGCCATGCTCCCATATCCTCCTAATTTTCATGTGCAGGTCAAGGACCCATCCGGGTCCTAGCAGGATACCAGGGCTCTAAGTAAATAATGAGGGGGCTGTACTAGTGTACTGCTCAGTGGGCCTGAGGTACAGGTCTGTCCATCCAGCCAAGATACCATATCCTCCTAGTGTTTTCGTCCTTTCGATTCGTAAGGTTAACTCACTGTGATGGCCGCGACGGGCTGGTTGCAGAGTTGCTGGGGAACGCCCCCATGGCTCCTGCAGCATGAGAGAGTGACCATGAGTGGCGACTGGGGTGAGGACAGGAGAGTGACCATTAGTGAGAACACGAGTGAGAACATGTGTGCGTACAGGGATGAGAGCAGGAGAGTGACCATACGTGAGAACATGAGTGAGAACTGGGGTGGGAACATGAGTGACCATAAGTGAGAACATGAGTGAGAAATAGGGTGTGAACAGGAGAGTGACCATGAGCGAGAACATGCGTGAGAACAGGGATGGGAACACGAGACTGGTGAGAGTGACTGTACGTGAGAACTGGGTATAACATGAGAGTGACCATAAGTGAGAACAGGAGAGTGACCATGAGTGAGGACATGAGTGATAACTGGGGTGACAACGTGAGATTGACCATGAGTTGGAATATGAATGAGAACTGGGGTGAGAATACGAGAGTCAAGGAGCGTCAAGCGATCCTAACACTAGCCAGTCATGAACCCTAATAATGGCCAGTCATAAACCCTAGCATCAGCAAGTCATGAACCCTAATAATGGCCACTCAGTAACCCTAATGAGGGCCAGTCATAAACCCTAGCATCAGCCAGTCATGAACCCTAATAGTGGCCACTCATTAACCCTAATGAGGGCCAGTCATAAATCCTAGCATCAGCCAGTCATGAACCCTTATAAGGGCCAGTCATGAACCCTTATAACGACTGACTTACGAGTAGAAATTAGCACACGTCTGCGTTGAGTAACGCAGCACCACCTCCGCACCCGTAGCCTGGAATGTCAGGCCCTCCCTGCTCGCACACATGCACAAACATACGGGATGAGACAGCTGCTTCATTCCGTTTCCCTGCCTCCTCCTTTTAGTTTAGTTCCAACAATACAGGTTTGCACACATATCGTTCCCCCATCAAAGGCAGTGTTTCTTATTTCGTGACTCAGCAGCACATGTCACCTACACCCAGGCCACTGGCCCCATTTGTGGCCAGCCTTGCTGCTCTGGCCACCTGTTGCAGGCTGGCCCAGTTAGGGCCCAAGCGGGCCATTGGCGGCCACGGGACGGCCCATCAAAGGTGGACTCGTAGCAAAAAACAATCACTGATCGTAGAGTAATACCGCCCCATGCATTTCCCATGCTACCGGTACTCCCCATGCATGTCCCATGCACTGGCTCGTGGAATTCCCAAGCACTGCTCATACACTTCCTCATGCGTGGCCTCATGCACTTCCCATGCATATTCCATGCACTGCTCATGCCCTTCCCGATGCATCGCCTCATGCACTTCCTATGCATATCCCATGCACTGCCCATGCACTTTCCCATGCATTGCCTCATGCGCTTCCCCATGCATAAACCCAACCGCACCAACACCCTCTCCACACATCATTGAGGACACACATCCACGCATGTGGAAGAGGGGGCACAGGGGTAGTCCCATGATTCGAAGTCGAATGATTTTAACGTTTTTGTGTCCAAGCGCCCAGCTCTGCAGCTCAGTGAACCCAAACCCTGATTTCAGGTTTCTCCTAACTTAAATATGGCCCCAGGATCATGGGTCCGGTAACTCCCACGACACCTAAAGTTATGTTACTCCTAGGCCTCATTGCAGTAACTCCAAGCTGCTCCCACCTCGTGCGCCGGACGTTCCTAGCCCCACTGATAGCCTGCACCAGAGGGCTTGGGTTGACGTTCCATAGGGCACTAGCCCTCGAAACCCCCCAAAATTCCTCAAATTACTAGAGTAGTCCAAGCTGCTCCCACCTCGTGATCCTGACGTTCTTAGCCCCACTGAAAGCCTGCACCAGAGGGCTTGACATTCCATAGGCCACCAGGGCAGTTACGGCACCAAAGATATTACGGCCCACCAAACTGCCAAAGGGAGTTTGGCTTCGGCTGAGTAGAATTGTGGGGTCCGCGACTCCCCTGTAGGTCACTAGCTCTCGACCCCCCTCCCATTAGTTCCTCAAAGATTACTAGACTAGTCCAAGCGGCTCCCACCTCGTGATCCTGACGTTCTTAGCCCCACTGATGGCCTGCAGGCAAGGATCAGCAGCACTGCTTATGACAGGGTTACCCGGTAAGGAAATACGGTACGGTACGGATACGGTATTATCAAACGGCGATGGCCTGCAGGTAAGGATTAGCAGCACTGTCAATTACAGGGTTATATAGTTAGGAGATATGGTACGGTGAAACGGTACGGCCAATATGGCCGGACTCGTAAGAAATGGCTGACACTGTGTTTGAACACGATACTGTACTGTCAAACGGTGATGGCCTCCAGGTATCGGCAGGATGAGCAGCACCGTATATTTACGTTATCATAAAGTGATTCAGCTACAAGTCAGCTACAAAGCGGCATGTGGGGGCCGGATCAGCAGCACCGCCAGCAATGTTTGTCGCTTCAGCTTCAGCTACCGGTATGTTGCTTCAGCTATGAAGCGGCATGCGGCCGTGCGGGGGGCAGATCAGCAGTACTATGTTGTGCAGGGTGATTCTGCACTTGAGCTACAAGTCAGCTACGCGAGGGGGTGAGGGGGCCACACCTGTCCACACAGAATATAATGTGTCCACACCTCTCCACAAAGAACACAATGTGTCCATACCTGTAGCGCATCTCACTCGAGGCATCAAGAAGCAGCAAGGCACTGATACCCACACCCTGCGCCCGGCATGGCAACAATTGTCCACACATGTCCAAGTATAACACAATGTGTCCACACCTGTTCACACTGAAAATGATGTGTCCACACAAGTTCACACACGGCAGGAGGATTCCACACCGCACACAGGTTCACACATGTGCACAACGCACCTCAACTGACGATAAGACCCCCGAGGTGAAGGCGACAGTGGGGTCAGTGGGCAACCTGTGTGAATGAGTGTGGATGGGTGGGAGGGTGTGTATGTGTGCATGTGTGTGGTTGAGAGGAGGGCAGGTGATATTTTGGAGTGATGGCTTGGTGGCCACTGAACAGCCTGTTTGCTTATCAGGGGGGTGGGGCTGCGGGGGTCCAACCTGGGGGGGCCGAGGTTTGCCGCAAAACGTGATCGTTTCCTGAACCAGTTCGCCGGGCCTTCCCCCACCCTCGAGACTCCAATTTCGGGGTGGGGCCGCGGGGGGCGACTGGTTGGGTGTGTGGATACGGGAGCGCGGTGTAGAGGTGGAAGTTTCCAATTGTGTGTGTGTGTGTGTGTTTGAGGGGGTACACTGCGTCTGTTGGCGTGCTGATATGTGTGGGAGGGGTCTTCCAGGTCGTTAGATTTGTGGGGAAATGCCTTACTTCACACATATCCCACACCAATAATTAGCCACAAAAATCGCATTGGACCTTTTCTGCTCACGGTCTTTGGTAGAGAGTACCGATCTCTGCTTCTCATTTGAAATTTGAAACAAACATCTTTCATGTTTGCTTCCGAACCTGACCCAACCAGAAAAAAAGAAAGAAAGACTATGCAATCCGCCGAAGCAGGATGAAGGCGTCAGGCACCGCTCGACCCACAACAGTTCCATCCCGAAGTAGGATGGCCCGCCCACGACACTCTGCGGGGCGCTTTCAACGAAGCGCCAGGTTCATTTACCCTGTTCCAGGTGCCAGACGGTGAATGAACCTTGGCAGAAACCCAACCAGCAGCAGTGGATGGCCTTTTCCCGAAAGGAGACTGGTAGCTGCTTCATAAAACGTGCAGTGCAGTTGCGCCGTAGTTTCAAAATGGTGGAAAAGTAATCACCGGTCCCTACCTGGTAAAAGTAGCTGAATCTGCCTTGAAATTCCAGGGACTGAAATCTGCTACGTAATTCAGCAACCATAAGGACCATAATCAGCACAGCACTGCTTCATGAAGCCTAACCTTTAAAAGGCGGTGTGCGTCGCACTCAGTATGAGACCAGGCTCCTATTTTCAGGGTGTTGGGTCAACCTAAACCCTAAACCTGGTGCCTCAGTATAAGGCCAGACTCCCAGTTATAGGGTGTAGGGTCAACCTAAACCCTCAACCCTAAACTAGGAGTACTCAGTGCGAGACCAGACTCCCAGTTATAGCGTTTAGGGTCAAACTAAACCCTAAACTTGTAGTGTTCATTTTTTTGGCTACGAGTCAACCTTTGACAGACCAGTCCGATTGGGACGAAACCTGGACCGTCTTACGACGACGATGGCTACAGCAGCCTAGCTGGCTGCAAATGGGCCCCCAGGGCCAGCGGCCAGAGTGTAGCTGACATGTAGCTGAGTCACGCAAAAAGAAACACAGGAAACTAGGTGCACTCAGTGTGAGGGGTCCCACGATGAGCGCCGTGCGCAGGTTTCAAAGATTATGAACCTTAAATGTGTTATTAAAATGTAACGAGGTTCCGGGACCAGGTGCGAGGTCACGTCCCGCAGCGAGGGGCGTGCAGGGGGTTCACGTTGGAAGGTTTGGGGTGCGTAAACCCCAAACTAGAAAATAAGTGTTTTGCAAATGCAATGTGGGGTCAGGTCCCAGGGCTAACAGCAGGGCCCTGCAATGGGTTTCGGATATGACCGGACTCTTAATTATTCCTCTACGTTTTCTCTTCCCCGAGCCGCGGAGTCGTCTCATTTTTCATCATTTTTTTTTCGATATGTGTGAAACGTGTGAAAATATTAGTTTCTCCTCCTGTTCTGGCAGGTTCTGCCGAACACCATGTGATGGATGTCCGGATCTTGGTTTCATGAACTTGGAGGCGCGATACAGCACAGGATTCGCTGGACCGCACTGCCAACGTAAAGCATGATATGGCATTATACGGCACAGGTTTAGCCGGATTTCATGGTAGCACTATCAAGCTTAACCTGCACCGTATTGTGCCGTATCGCGGTACCTTGGTAGTGCAATCCGGCTTATCCTTTGCCGTATCGCGCAGATCGTGCCATATCTTGCTACCATGCCGGACTGTATTGCCAAAGTGGCACAACATGGCACGATAAGGCACTTGATGAGCCGGATTGGGCTACCGCATAAAGTAACCCCGAAGGGTGTTCTAGGCACTCACTGTGACGTCAGGTCCCGCAGCGAGTAGCATGCCTTGGCCCTACACTGATGCAGGGTGACGTTGCAGTCTGTCTCTGCATAGAGGGTGTTTGGGGTAAAGGGTTGGCATTCGGCAATGGCAGTTATGTTTGTGGGTTGAGGCATTTGGGTACCCACTGACAGTTACGGTAGGTTTTCCATCCAAACCTTGAAACACCTTTTGTACGGCGAGGCACAGGAGCTACTGACAACGTTCGTAACAAAAGCGGTTATGGTACATGAGGTTGAGGGGTGAGCAATAGTAGTGACAGTGTGGGTTTCAGCGTTGGCAGTAGCAGTTCATATTAAGATCCCGATCCTTTCCCTGATCCCCAATTTCATCTCCACCTCCTGATCGCCACACACACGCCCACACGGCCGAGCCTTTTTGAGCAGGGCCCAGACGTGTAACGTCATGACACACACACACACCTCCCAGCAGCAGGTAGAGACCATTGTAGGTCTGGGAGGCGTAATCTCTGCCGAGGCTGCTCCGGATCTGACAGAAGTTGTCGTTGTCGCCCTGAAGGGAGCACGGGCGCGCGCTGTTGTATCTGCAAGCAGCATCGGCGGGGCATTTCCAATGTTCTCACAAGCACGTACTGGGCGATGATATTACGGTATGTATTGCTGTCACAGGCATGCTGACAAAGCATGTCAATGACGTTACACCTCTGGGCCCTGCTCAAAAAGGCTGGGCCGAAAGAGCATGTGCATGGCCTGTGAGTGTCCTGGGGAGGTGCACTGTGCTCATGCCACACTGACCCTGTGGAGATTTGTATTTGTATTTTGGCTTGCACACTTCACGCGCGAGAGGAAATGTTTCAATACCACACAAATTTTGCAGAGAGAGAGAACGTCCCCGATGGGACTACCTTGGCCCGAGGAGGCCGATCGTGGACAGTGCAGAGGCGCCAGCTGTGGCAGCTCCGCAGCACTTGGCAGCAGCGGCAAGCACGAAGCAGATCAGCGCGAAGCGTGTCATGCCTTTCGATTTGTGAGGAAGGTACGTGCGAACGGCACTCGAGGGTACATTATTTTCAAAACGTAGTTGGCAGGTCGCATGCTTATCGCTGAGGCATCGTCCAGCCAGGCGTGGTCTCAATTTTGCGTTAACGTTTCCGTTGTTCCCTGCGTCCCAATTCCTAAACGAGGGATAAGGTCAGGGGGGATCTGTAGAAGGTCTGGCTTTTTGAAATCTGGTTGAAGCGTGAGGAAAATAGGAAGAGATGACCAGGCAGGCAACTGCCACAGGCCAAGGGTGGCAGGAACATGGCAAGTTTGGTTTTCTCAAGCCACGCGTGCGTGGCAGTGTTTTCTTTCATCAATGGGCACACGTGTAAAGGTGTTGTCAACCCACTGCTGTCAACCATCTAATTTCTGTCCAGTCACACTCAATGTCATTTGTCGGTAATCTAGAGTTTCCTCCTTCGGCCGTTGCCTTCATTCCTTAAGCTGTTGTCTAAGCGCATTGGCTGTCGCCTTCGAGCATTCAGCTGACACACGGAGGACCTGACAGAAACAAATTAATGACTAGGACAAGTCTAGGGGCTCGACAGCACTTGAAACCCCAGCGGCAGCTAAACATCCAACAGACAAACACACGTCACAAGTCACACACACATCCATTCCACTAGGCAAAACAACAAGCTCAGACAGCAAGACTCGAAATTCAAGCAGCAGTCAATAAGACAATCATGTGAGGGCGTCTAGGCTCGGGGAGTACAGCGCCGCCATGCATGCCATGCTGAAAATAGTGTGTTCCATTCAGATACAGGAGAGGATCCCTCGCTAACATGCAGAACTACATCTGGGCGTGAGCATACAGAGAGACGGCTCCGGGCCGCGAAACTGCCAGTACCAACGCCCCGGTGGTCCCTGAACATCGTGAGGCATCGTTGGGCACCAAAGAGGAGAAGAGGTCCATGCCAGCTCATCAAGGTGGGAGTGCTTCACACACGGCACCTGCCAAGCTGGCGCCTGCCCAGTTGGCGCCCACACAACCAGCCGAGCATTCATGCCCAGGTTGAGACGTCCCACCCTAAACGGGTGGTTCAGCCGCAAGCGGTAAAACCACAACGCAATACCACCGCATACATCAATCTCCTTGCACAAGCTCTACACGACTTCACACATCTCCCCAATCTCTCTTCAGCCCACGAGCACAGCCTGTCCGGACGGATCAGCAGGAGGGTCCCCGGGCCAGCAGGATCAGAGAGCGGGCGAGTGGGAAAGACATCCAGCACGCTCGCTTCCCTCCTATGTCCCATCCCCATCCTCAGCAGCTCACACAGCCCGCTCGCCCCCCAGTCATCCGGCAGAGACCAGCCAGCGACGCGGGCGGGAAACAAAACCGGCGCGCCCGCCTGCCTCAGGCCCTCCCCTCTCCGCCTCACTCATTCCGCTTTTCTACCAGCCCCGGCATTTCCTTCGCCAGCCACTCGCGCAGTGCGGCCGCGCAGATCTCCGTGTCGGTCGGGCTCAGGTTGAACGTCTCTGAGATCTCGCCGGACAGCTTGTCGACCGTGTCATCGTCGGGGTCAAACACAAAGTCAATCGTGCGCATGAAGGGCGGCGCGCCGTCGCTTGCCTCAACAGGCACCGCTTGCGTCATGACTAACCGGAAGTGCATCTTGCCGTCTTTGACCTGCGAGGCCCATGATCAGTTAAACAAATGTTTTGGTCACACAATGTGCTGCTTGCTGTTCATTGGGTTCACAATGTGCCTGTGTCATGATCAAGCGGAAGTGTTTCCGGCCTTCTGTGACCTGCCAAGCCCATAATCAGGAAGGAGGGTGCTGTAAGTATTTGTTGGCCATATTCACTCATATGGGGTTCAAAGCGTGCCTGTGTCCTGATTATCCAGGAGTGCATCCTGTCGTCATTGACTTGCCAAGGACATAGTCAGGAAGAAAGGTGCTGACAACTTGCTGTTAGACATACAGACATCCATGTTGCTTCTTTGTCATCGGGTTCAGGTTGTGCCTGAGTCAAGATAAACACGTGTCGAGATGAACTACAGGGGCCAGAGTGCTCATTCAAAGGAGGCACGGTGCTCATGCGGTGCTGTGCATGGCTTTGAGGCAAAGGCACCATCAGCTGCACCCTGCGGCTACCCTCATGGCCAGGTGTGGAATCCAAGGGGTGGAGAAAAACAGGCCAGCGATTCCTGCAAGACTGCATGGGTGTGTCCAGACAAAGCCGTGCATACCACATTGCCACACGGGGGGATTCAAACCCGCCACACCCATAGATTCAAACCACCGGGTTAAACTATGCGCCACACCCATAGATTCAAACCACCGGGTTACACTATGCGCCACACCCATAGACTCAAACCACCGGGTTACACTATGCGCCACACCCATAGACTCAAACCACCGGGTTACACTATGCGCCACACCCATAGACTCAAACCACCGGGTTACACTATGCGCCACACCCATAGACTCAAACCACCGGGTTACACTATGCGCCACAGCCATGCAGCAGATGGGCCGCTGTGGGCTTCCCGCAGTGCCCCCCCCTTCCCCACATGAGCCTACGCCATGCAGACGGCACCCATGGACCAGTGACCACATGAGTGTGCAGCATGGGCTGACTGCCATGCCCCAGCAGCCAGCCAGCTCGCTGCATCAGCATGTCGCATGTGCTCGCGGGGGGGACGAAGGGCATGGGCGTTCAATGCCTGCCACTGCCCACCCAACGGCCCCCATTATCTAGCCAAAGCACGAAGTCCCCATGCCCCATTAGCGCCCTCCTACACAAAAGCTGCTCAACTGCTGCTGCTAATGCTGCTGCTAGTACAGCAGCAGTGCAGCGCTGTTAGCATAAACTCAGTCATCCCCCATCCCATTACCAGTTGTATGACATACCCTACTACTGCTGCCGCTCCTACTGTCACTCTGCATGCATGCATGCAACCACAGGTGAGGGATGAGTGGGTTGCGTGATCTGCATGCACGCAAACCACTCATCCCTCACCCGTCCTGCAATCGCGCATGCCATGCGCTCCTGCTGCTGCTCCTAATGTCACAGCACTGCATGCACGCAACCCACTCATCCGTACCACATACCTCAATCGCCCATGCCATGCCCTACTGCTGCTGCTGTTCCTTATGTCACAGCACAGCACTGCATGCACGCAACCCACCCATCCATCACCCGTCCTGCGATCGCGCATGCCACACCCTACTGCTGCTGCCGCTCCTACTGTTCCAGCACTGCATGCTCGCAACATCCGTCCCCTATGCCACGATTGCGAATGCCATGCGCTTCTGCTGCTGCTGCTCCTGGTGTTGAGAATCTGCATGCATGCAACCCACTCACCCCCCGCACTCCGGTACGCCAAGCTCACCTTCCCCGCAAATTCAAAGATATAGTCCTCTCCCCGCAGCTTCCCGACCGCAACCGAGCCGGACGACGTCGCCTCCTCATGCTCGTCAGTGCTCCGCCGCTCCTTGGCCGCTGCGATCACGTCCTGCAGGTCCTTGGCACTGGCGCTGAGCGCACTATGGTCCTGCTGTAGGCCGCCGCCCTCGGTGGGCGCTGCGCTGCTAGGCGCGGCCTTTTTGGCAGACAGGAATGGGTCCTCGAGCAGCTCCTCGGCGGCAGGGCGGCTCGGCTGCAGGCACTTCGTGATGAAGGCGCGCGCCTCTTCGTCCGGCACTTGCGCGACGACCTTGGGCCAATCGGCGCAGTGCAGAGGATCAAGCTGCTTGAGCGTGAGCAGCTCGAGGATGCAAAGCCCAAAGGCGAAGATATCGCTGGAGCACGTCATGGGCAACGGCATCCCGGGCAGGTGCGCCGAATCGGTCGGGGGCGTGGCCTCCAAGGCGGAGGCGGACGAGGGGTTTGCTGCTTCTTCTTCTGCTGCTTCAGCGGCAGCGACAGCAGCAGCTGCAGCGGCAGAAGCCGGTGAGCAACCAGTCAAGCGGTCCCAGCGATGTGAGATGAGCGTTGCTGTACCTAGGTCACCGATCTTGATCTCGCCAGAATGCCCGTTGACGTAAATCTTGTCGCAGCGCAGGTCTCCGTGCGTCAGCGCGGGCTGCATGGAGTGGAGATATTGCAGCCCGCGGAGGATCTGTCGCCCCATGCGCTTCACAGCCTTGAGGTCCTGCAGGGTCGGTGCCCATGCAGAGGAGGGGGGTCAGGGGATGGCGGATGGGGATAGGTTGGAAGCAAGGCGTTAACATGCGCGTGTTTGAACGAGCGACAGGGTGGTCAAGTAGGTCAGGGTGGGGAGGCAGAGGAAAGGCGGACATGCAAAGCAGTGGGGGTGATAGGCTGGTGGCTGTCCGGCTGAATGGAGACAGGGCAAGCAGCCGATTTGAGCCATATAACTCAAGAAACGCCCCACCGCCTTGCACAGACGGGTCACGACTCCCCCCCCTCCCCCTGCGAAGAGGTCAGCGCGTCGGCAACAACTGCAGCAGCTGTGGGGAGGGGGGAGGGCTTCTCCTCCCCTCGTTTGTTATGTTCGAACTGCTTCCCCAGGCACCAATTCGCACCAGGTGTTTGTGCAGGTTGCGATATTGCCGCAGGTTGCCCGACGTGAACAGCTCGGTGATGAGGTTGATGCAGTGGTTGCTGGTGTCCTCCCAGCATTTAAAGCATTTGATGATGTTGGGGTGGTCCAGCTCTAAGCCTTTCTGGATGTCCTGCACGACCGCCTCCAGCTCTTTCTCGCTCAAGTGGTTGCAGTCTGCTGCAATCTTGCTCCATGCGACGTCTATGCCTATTTGGCTGTCAAATGCCTTGTGGCACGCCTTGAATTTGCCGCGACCGACAAGCTCACGGTAGCAATAATAGCGACCCTCGGGATCAGTCTCGACTACATCGCCATCATCCTCCAGCACCACTTCGGCCCCGGCCTGCTTCCCCGCCTCCATGGCTCTGCTGTCAGAGAATGTGCTGCCCCGAGTGCTGCTGCTGATATACTGAAGCGGCGCTGCTGCAAAAGAGGTAGCCAAAGGCTGTATCAACGCTGCTCTTGCAATTGCGCAAGGCGCCAGACCTTAAACTCGGTAGGAGAGAAGATTTCATGGCAACCAAAGAGGAGGCATAGTGATGTGCTAAATGTGGGCGGATTTACAATAATCGGAAGCGCTGAAAGCCAGCTCCCCGACGAGGGCAAGGGAGTGTCTACTCGAAATAGCGGTGCAGCTCCATACAACAACAGAATGTGTATGAGTTAAACGTGTATGGCCGCGCTCGTTGGCGCAGCGAAAAGCTGGTGGCGAAATTTGAGGGTTTTGTATTCTGTTGTCTCGGTCTGCCCGGCAACGAACTTTCGACGCGAAGTCGACCTGGCCGACCAAGAAGCATATATCACACCGCATCTCAAAATTCAAATTTGGCGCAGGCAGTCCTAGATCTTGCTGGCTAGGAGGTATTCGGCAGGCTTAGTTGCTGAGCTGTTATTTCGAGGCGGTGGCCCATCCGCCAGTCCATCCGCGATGGTCTCCATTCGTCACGCGTCATCCTCGAGACACAGCCTGGTTCTGTCATTGCCCGCAGCCGTTGCATTGGGACCTACATGCCAGACTACCACGGCAGCCGTACTGCAGGCTGCCTGATTCCTGATCGCATCGCGACTGTTGTCATGTGACGTGCCACATAGCGCCTCTCGACGTCTCTCGGTGCACACAGCGGAATGCATGCATGCGGCCGTGTGCAAGCAGGCACATCTAGAGGTCTGACCATTATGAATGCCTGGCCAGAAGTCAACGACGTGACACCTCTGGTCCCTGCTCAAAAAGGCTCGGCCGCGTGGGCGCCTAACTCAAGGGTTGGGAGGAAAGAACGCAACAAAGACCTCATAGGTAACTGGCAATTGGTCACACCAACGCAAAGCCTTCAGATCAGGGCCCAGCGCTGACCTTGTTTGCCTTTCCTGCCTTCTTTGCCCTTCGTGCTCCTGTATGACTTTCCTCTAGCCTTAAGTTCCTTTCCTTTTCCCTCCCAACCAGACAGGACGTCGGAGAGCCAGCATGCAGCGGTGGGAGGCCCTGGTTTTGTGCAATTTGAAGCTTAATGAAGGCTAGTCTCTTCAGGGGCAGGGGATACGGTTTGACCTTTGTGTTCTTGTTCTGGTTGTTTGGTGGGTGAACTTGCAATCATTTCTTTCCTCTTGTGCCTTCTCCCTTGACTTTCCGACCTGACTTTTTGTTAGCCGACGTGGCTGAGCTTCATTTCAGCATGGCCCAGAGGTGTTACGTCATGAACATGAAACAATGCCAATTCCCTTTAAGCCCCTTTTCATTCAACAGTCTCGGAGAGGGGAGCAGAACATCAGCATACGGGCTGGAAGGGAGGAGAGAGGGATAAAGTTATACTGTACATTTGCTTTGTCTTCCCTCATAACTAACGTTGCTTGGGGTTCAGGGGTCCACGAATGTACTAATGATCGACTGTCAACGCCAGATTTCAGTCAGAAATTAAGACTTTTGGCCGATAGTTAGCCCTGAGAACAGCTATAAAAGAAAACGTGTTTTCATACCCGAGGGAAGGCAAATCAAATCTACGGGTAACTGTATCACGGACACATCCAATTTCAGCATCCTCCTCAACACACTGCGTCACAACTCCTCGGCAATCGAAGACACAACTGTGGTATGGTCACTATGATGTGACTCATTAGTGAGACTCATTAGACTCAAGTTAATACTCCTGCTAGGCTGCCATCAAAAAGAGAGGAGATGGCCGACCACCTGTGGCAAGGAGGTAATTCAACTCGCTGGGTTCGATTGAAACCCCGAAACTCATGGGACATGATTACAAACCCGTACGCAAGAACAGAAAATTACAGTAGGGCAAAATGGCGGTTATTCAGTACAACTCAGCGGGACAACACAACGGTACCTTTTACCAACGCCCTGTTGAATGGAAATTCTGAACCTAAAGACGGCACCCATTTAATGTGCTGGAGATACTGCCTCTCTTACCCTTACAAAAATGGTACATATAAATAAGCAGCGATGATTTACGCACATCGGGCGGGCAGCATAGGTTAAAAACAAATCATCCATCCATAGGATTAAACAGGCGGTGTGCAAGAAAGGATGTCAAGTTATAAATCATCAGCAGGGTGATTAACAGGCATCCCGTTCACTGATCTAAACACACACAGCTGGCATACCCATTGCCAGCTCCGCCGGTTGGCTGCCACTGACTCGGAAATAAAAGCAAGTTAAGTTATGAACGCATGGCCAAACCTGTCAAACTTTTCAAGTTATATATACCCGCATAAATATATCCGCCAGTTTATATCTGAAGGTACCGGGCCAGAGCATAATCTGCCAGGAGTCAGGCACCCACCAATCCACACAATTTGTCGCCCATGCTACACTGGTCCACCGCCACCTGAGTTCCGGTACCTAACCCTCATTCAGTCATCTGGTTTCAACTCCATTTGACAGCCCCATTCGTCAGCCCCCCCCCCGCCTTCATCCTGGCCCGAGGCTAAGAATGCCGCGAGACCACAAGCATCATGTACATGTAGATCTGCCAGCTGAACACTGTGAGGACCGCTGCTACACTTGCCGGCCAGCCTGGTACCTGTCCCTCGCCTCCTTTATGACGGTGCAGTTCCTCTGATGACCGCCACCCCAGGCCTGCACCTGACATGCCTCACAGCAGTACCTGGCCCCGCATCCGCCCATGCAAGCGAGCGTCTTCACAGTCAATTCGCAAGGACCACCCATCTGGAGGCTGTCTGAGTTGTAGCAGGGCCGGGTCCCCCACAGGTCCCAAACAAACAAAAGGATCATGGACCCCGGTGATCTCGATACGGGGACGCAGGGGGTGGATCATCCACACATGTAAAATGGGTGCTTAGAGTCTTGCGCTCTGCCAATTAAGCTAACCGGTCACACTCGCCCAATGAGGGCCACCTGTGAGGCAGTGACCTTGGCAGGCGGACGCCTAGCTGAATCAGTTATGACGTTTCACTTGAATTAGTTAGAATGTGGAACAGTGCAACAGGACCAAGCAGGATCAGTCAATGACAACCACTTGAACACAGCTGCTCTAAACGCTTGGCCGCATGGGCACCCTGCTTGCCAGGCCTTTGGCGGCGGGGTGGCCCATGTAAGGTGGACTCGTGGCCGAAAAAAGAAACACTGGAATGGGTTCAAGGCGCAGCGCACCTGGAAACCGATCTCGCACCCACGACCTACCCATGGTAGCATGATACGGCATGATACGGAGCAATACGGCACAGGTTCAGCCGGATTGTACTACCAAAGTGCCACCATACGGCACGATATGGCTTGATACGGCACAGGTTCAGCCGGATTGTACTACCAAAGTGCCACGATACGGTACGATATGGCTTGACACGGCGCAGGTTCAGCCGGATTGTGCTACCATGGACCTACCCTTACCCCACAAGATAGATTATACCAGCGCGTCAACAGCGAGAGGAAGATACCCGCTGTGCAAAATAAGCATTCTGAGCCGGCCGGCAACGCTACTCAACCATTCACCTCTCTCCTCCCATCCACTCCCTCCCCTCCTCGCTAATCGGGGTCCCGGGGACCTGCTTTTAGGTTGTAGGGTTCCCTTAACCCTTCTCGCTAATTGGGGACCTAGTTTTAGGGTTAAGGGTGCCCTAAACCCTCAACCCTTCCTCGCTAGTCGGGGCCCTTGGTTTAAGGTTCAGGGTTCCCTGAACCCCAAACCCTGAACCCTTCTCGCTATTCGGGGCCCTAGGTTTAAGGCTCAGGGTTCCCTTAACCCTACTCGCTATTCGGGGCCCTAGGTTTAAGGCTCAGGGTTCCCTTAACCCTCCTCGCTATTCGGGGCCCTAGGTTTAAGGCTCAGGGCTCCCCTAACCCTTCTCGTTATTCGGGGCCCTAGGATTAAGGCTCAGGGCTCCCCTAACCCTTCTCGCTAGTCAGGGACCATTGGGTCACTGTCGGTGTCGTTAGGCATCGACGAGGAAGATGGAGGAGAACCAGGCGCACGGTGACGCAGTTGAGAGGAGGCAGCCAACCCATCATCCGCCGCCGCTGCGACGCTGCCTCCCCTGACAACGGGACGGCGCTGGGCCTCCTCACCCCGAGCTGGCTGCTCAACGTCCATCCTTTCGGGATGAAGCGGGGCTACCGCCGCCGCCGACGACGAAAAAGAAGAAGAAGAAGAAAAGGGGGGGCCCGCTGGAACAGCCACACTCTGGTGATCTGTCTGTTCCAGGGCACCAGCCGCTGCTGTTTCTGCTGCCGCTGCTGCTGCTGCTGCTCCCGCTTCTGTTGCTGCTCCTGCTTCTGCTGCCGCCACAGTGGACGGCGGGACAGCCTTGGCGGCGGCATTGTCCAAGGCGGCCGCGGCGGCATCTGCGCTGCCTCCAGTCACGTGCGGGGCAGGACTGGCGACAATATCCATGGGGCAGGCAGGCCAGGTTCACTGTGAGGTGTATGATCCATGTCTAGGCCTCGGCTAGAGTCTTGGCTTGGGACTTGGTTTGGGACTTGGTTTGGGACTTGGTTTGGGACTTGGTCCAGGCTCGGGGTCTTGGCTGGGGTCTGGGATCGAGTCGTGCAAGATCTCTTCGTCGTCGTGCTGGCTGTGTTGGCTGCTAATGGGGGTGGTGCCCTTGTGCCTTCGAGCCAGCAGCCTGTGGCCGAAGTCAGCGAGGCCGTGCAAGGAGCGCCCTGAAAGCAGACACAACACCAAGGTGCTATGCAATATTTTCCTCGTTGAATTATTGAACGTCCCACACTCAGAAAAAGAAGGCAGCAGCAATAGGAGCATGCAGGTGAAAGGACTTGGGCCAAGCATTCCGATCCAGTCTGGCGTGACCTACCGACCTCCAGTAGGGTTACGGGATAAGAGTTTAGGATGGAGCTATACTAATCAACCCTGGATCCTTTAAAAACTCAGGAAGTCTGACCGAACAGAATTGAAAGGTCAGGCGCTTTTGACCGCTGAAGCCACCAGCCCAATGGGACCAGGCCTAGCGCGGCGCTGGGGCAGCCCACCATGGCCCGCAACTCTGCCCTTTGCTGGCATCCCGTCGCAACCGTACTGGTCTCGGCATCAAAAATCGGTATTATAAAACCTCTCTTTTGCTTACTGGTAGCTTATAATTTATACTCACTGCACCGGTACTGGTATTGGTATTTCGTATATCTTTGAAATACGGTACAGTGGCTAAATCACACCCACCTGCCAGGTTCACCGTCGTACGTGCGGCCGATTGCAGCCTTGTCGTGACGTGGCAGCTGAACGCAGGCGCCTTGTGCCCTATGCCGCTGCTACCGCGGCTGCCACGTCCGGCTGCCGCCATCTCGCTCCCACTACCATCGCAGGGCCCCACCGCCGCCGTCGCCGCGGCGGTTTCTCGGCCGAGAGAGCCGTCGCCGGACGCCGCTACCGTCCCCGATGGCAAGCCAGCAACGGCGCTCCGCGCCCCGTCCGCCTCCCCTTCCGCCGCCGGCGGCACTCGCACATCGAGCGGCACCATGAAATCCTCAAAAGACAGCGGCGGCGCATTGTCCGCAGTGAAAGGCGAGGCCGCGGGGACCCCCAGCTCTGTGACGGACATCGCGCTATCGGCAGCGGGCGCCTCGGAGCCTGCATCGTGCCCCCGGGCCTGCCCTAAGCTTAAATCTTCAAGGCCTCCCTCCGAGGAGGACGGGCGACCCTCCGCCCCGTTCAGGGCCTCTGGAGCCTCGTCCCGCTCGGCGGACACGGAAGAGGCAGTAGGGCAAGTTTCAGCTCCCCCTGTGGCCCCATTCCCGCCCCTGCCGCCCCCACCGCCGCTGTTTTCCAGTGTTGCATCTGAAGAAGAAGCCGTTTCTGCTCCGCATGTCGCTGGCGTGGAGCCAGAGCTCTCGGGCAGCAAGGCCAGCGGAGCACTGGCGCTGCGTGCCTCGTTTCCGCCACCTCCGCCGCCGCTGCAGCCGCTGCTGGTACGCGGATTCCGTCGGAGGGTCCAGAGGAGCTTGCCGGCCCGTTGCGGGAAAGGAGATCCGAGCTGGCCACCGTCGGGAGGTGGTCCCCGCCTGCCCTCGTAGTGGCCACCGCTGCCGCGGCATTGCTCCTGCTGGGAGGGAGGTCCACGCTGCCACGTCGCCAGCCCCTGGGCAGCGGCAGCGCGCCGACGCTGGCGGCGTCGCCTCCGGCCAACCCCGCCTCCGCGGCGGCGCCGGGCCCCGGCGTCGGCGTGCCATCCGCAGAGGACCCGCGCGGCGGCCGACCAAACAGCCGGAACCGGAAGGCCAGGGAGAGCCCCCAAAGTACACTCCCTGCGGCCCCTGGCATGCGCCAGCACAGCGCCCGCCTTAAAGTGGCGGTAGACGGCTGCATACCTGTGTTCAGTGGCAGGATCACCTCTGCCAGCTGCATCCAGCTGCACCCGCTCGTAAACTGCATCAAGTAGCGCTAGCACCTCTGTGACACATATTTTTCTCCCTTCTGAACAGTTGGGCGCCCACGCGGCCGAGCCTTCTTGTGCATGGCCCAGAGGTGTCACATCATCGACCTTTGTGACAGGTAGCGGCCGTGGGTCATTCGCTGTATGGCGCAGTTGGGGGACGGCTGATCCCAGCTATAGCTCCATATAAGCACCTAGCAATTCCCTGCACCAATTGCGCCCTCCTGTGCCCTGTCTGACAGCGGGCTGCGTTTTTAGTACATGTACCGGTTCACAGGCACATGTTAATGACATTACACCTCTGGACCATGCTGAAATGAAAGTCGGCCACGTCGGCAAACAAAAGACAGCTAGGAAAGTCAAGGAAGAAGGCATAAGAGGAAAGAAAGGATAGCAAGTTCACCCACCAAAAAATAGAGCACAAAGGTCGGGCAAACCGTATCTCCTGCCCGAGACACATGTCCTATGCAAAAAATGTCAATAACGTTACACCTCTGGGCCCGCTCAAAGCTCGGCCGTGTGGGCGCCCAACTGTTCAGAAGGGAGAAAATAAGAAACTATGCATCAAATGTGTATGCATCTGCTAGGATGTACAAACTTAGCACCAGTATGTCTTGAGAAGCATGGCGGGAGGCGTTTGTGGAAGATGTAAATGGCGGTACACTTCTGGGCCCTGCTTAAATAAAGCTCGGCCACGTCGGCAAACATGAAGTCAGCTAGGAAAGTCAAGGGAGAAGGCAAGGGGGAAGAAACGATGTGTACGTCCGCTCTCTTGGACTGGGAACTGGGGTGCTTTGATGGGCAACCCGGGAGATGGGTGTGGATTTGGCCTGGAAAATGTTGTGACTTTAGGATTCAGCAAGTGTTGCCTCGATGGAAACTTTCCGACCCCCCAAGTGACACAATACCTTATGAGGCTGTGAGGTAGGGCATTCCCATTAACTGCTAATGTTCATACCCTACGGGCTTATATGCTTTCACGTAGGTGTGTCCACCTCTGCAAAGTGTGGGCCCGTTTCTGTACGTAAATGCTTGAATTGCAAAGGCTTTTGGGCATTGGCATAGTCTCCTTCTGTGACGCTCTATTGCCGAAAGCGAGCCTGACCCATTCGTCGCCGAACCCTGAGTATAAGGAGGGAACCCTGATTGTGAGGAGAACGATCGTCCGTGTCATGAAACCCTAATGTGTCATGAAACCCTGCAGTGAGCGCATACAAGAAAGGTGATCTTGCGAGATCTTTCCTTCTAATTTGTTGATGCCATCATAGGGTTCAGTGTTGGGCACATTTGAACCTGAATAACACTCGGCAGATTCAGACCGCGCTGTCCACCTTGAGCTTCTGTGGATTGCCACCTCCAAGCCACCGCATTAACCGCCGCCAAGCCACCGCGCTAACCGCTGCAACCACTTAAACCGCCACCAAGCCACCACGTTATACCACGCCGCACTGTCCACCTCCAGCTCCTCCAGCTTCTCCGGGTCGCCGATGATGTACAAACAGCCTGCAGTACGACCCGTTCACACCCTTCACACATTTAGACCTTGCGCATCAGCAGGTACACGGCGCTGTCCACCTCCAGCTCCTCCAGCTTCTTCGGGTCGCCGATGAGCTGCATGAGGAGGCCACCATACGAGATGTACACCTCCACCCTGGGGTGGCCTGCCGACGTGTTGTCCTTGTACTTGAACACCTGGAGCAGTACATTTATTGTAGTGCATTATAATGTGTACATCGTGATAGGAAAGGTTGCAATGTTGGAAGTACACACCTTGCGGCACATAAAACACATCACATATTGTTATGAAGGGTGACGAGAGTGGCTGCTTGGTGTGAAATGTGTGATGGCCATTCCTTTTGTGGGCACATAAAAGTCATCACTGCATGTTATGTAAGGTGACAAGAGTGACTGCTTGGTATGAAAGGTATGATGATGGACAAACCTTGCCGCACATCACACATACTGTACATCATGACATGGAAGGTGACAGGTTAAACCACACAGTGTAAAATGCATGATGTACATTGTCAGGTGTACATACCTTGCCGTACATCACGTAGTCATATTTGTCCATCAAGGAGGGCTTGCCACTGGCTCCGGGGAAGCTCTGTGGGACAAGTAGGGCAGGGAAGAGTGGGGTATTGGGTAGGGCAGGGAAGAGTGGGGCATTGGGTAGGGCAGGGAAGAGTGGGGCATTGGGTAGGGCAGGGAAGAGTGGGGTATTGGGTAGGGCAGGGAAGAGTGGGGTATTGGGTAGGGCAGAGATGTGGGGAAGGGCGGGGAGGGCAGGGAGGGCAGGGAAGAGTGGGGCATGGGGTAGGGCAGGGAATGGTAGGGAAGGGCGGGAATGGGTGAGGGCTGGGGAAGATCTGTGGGGCGGGTAGAGCGGGGAATTGGTAAGGGTAGGAAACCAGGCATCGGTGAGAGCAGGGAACAGCAAGCGAGGAAGAGCAGGCCCTGCCACACCTTCCCACACCTTGTAGAGCCCTGTCTGACATTATTACACTCTTGTAGATCCCTGTCTCACTCGACCACATCCTTCAGAGTAAAGCCTTACATACACACGCTATTCAGAGCCTAGTCCCATCTTGTCACACTCTGTGAATCCCGGCCTTGCATGTTCACACTTTTAGAGCCTGTGCTCGCAATGTCACACTTTGTATAACCCCTTCCCACCATATCACACCTTTGATATCCCAGCTTCACACTGTCACACTTTGCATACCCTGGTCTCACATTTCCAAACGTCCCATATTCAGGCCTCACAATGTCAAACTCTTCCAGATCCACATCTTTTGCTTCCACACTTTCATACCAGTTTCACAGAGTCACCCTCTTGGAAAGCCCTGTCTCACTTAGCCACGTCTTTCATACCCAATTCTCATCTCGTCACACATGGCAAAGCCGGGTCTCACCCTTCCACATTTCACATCCCAGTCTCAAATTGTCACACGTTTATGAAAATACAAAAACGATTTTCTGCAGAGCCCTGTCTCACTCCATCAAAATTCCATACCCCATTCTCATCTTGGCATACTTTGAAGAACCCTGTCTCACCCTTCCATACTTATCACATCACAGTCATAGTATTTTCACACTTGCCACTTGTGCATATCCCTGTCTCACTCCATCACACCTTCCCTACCCCAGTCTCATCTTATCATACTTTGAAGAGCCTGATCCCACCCATTCACACTTTTCACACCCCAGTACTAGGATTCTCACACTTGCCACTTCTGCAGAGCCCTGTCTCACTCCATCATACCTTCCAGACCCCGGTCTCACCTTGTCATACTTTGAAGAGCCCGGTGTGCCGTCCGTGTTGAGCGTGCTTGCTAGTGCCACCTGGTACTTTCTTGACACCTGGGGGCAGGGTAACCCGGTACGGTCAAACGGTACGGTACGGTACGGACATAATGGGATGGGCTAGTAAGAAGATGGACAACACGGTAGTTCCAAACGGTACGGTACGGTCAAACGGTACGGGATTTTTGCCAATACGGCCGTACTGGGTAACCTTGCCTGGGGCAGCAATGGACCGCCAATATCAAATGGGGATGGCAAATCTCTGGGATTCCCGGGTGCCGGCAAGCCGCACACGAAGGTATAGATGGTAGGTTACCCAGTGCTTCGGCCGACAGAATGCCTTCCTTAATCCATGCCCCAGGGCGTATATCTTTCTTCCTGTCTTATTAAATGGCTCTGCAGGCGAAATGGGACGGGCAGAGTTGAGGGCGCCAATGCAGAAGGACAGTCTAGTCATACTGCTGCTCCATGCCAGGATGCCGGTGCCCTGGCAGACGGTGCAGTCTATGGACAGGACACACAGCGTTGAGCGTGCTAGCTAGTGCCACCTGGTATCTTGATGTCTGGGCAGCAATGGACTGGAGGTATTGAATAAGTCTGCAGGCGAAACAGGACGTGCAGAATTGAACGCGCCAATGCAGAAGGACAGTCGTCATGCCGCTCTATGTCAGGATGCCGGTGCCCTGGCAGACGGTGCAGTCTATGGACAGGACACACAGCGTTGAGCGTGCTAGCTAGTGCCACCTGGTATCTTGATGTCTGGGCAGCAATGGATTGGAGGTATTGAATAAGTCTGCAGGCGAAACAGGACGTGCAGAATTGAACGCGCCAATGCAGAAGGACAGTCGTCATGCCGCTCTATGTCAGGATGCCGGTGCCCTGGCAGACGGTGCAGTCTATGGACAGGACACACAGCGTTGAGCGTGCTAGCTAGTGCCACCTGGTATCTTGATGTCTGGGCAGCAATGGACTGGAGGTATTGAATAAGTCTGCAGGCGAAACAGGACGTGCAGAATTGAACGCGCCAATGCAGAAGGACAGTCGTCATGCCGCTCTATGTCAGGATGCCGGTGCCCTGGCAGACGGTGCATTCCATGGACAGCACACACAGTGTTGAGCGTGCTTGCTAGTGCCACCTGGTATGTTTTCTTGATACCTAGGTAGCAATGGACTGGAGGTTTTAAAAGGGATGCTGTGTCCATTACGGTCCTTACGGTGGCTGAATTACGTAGCTGAATTTCAGCCAGCGTAATTTCCAGGCACATTCAGCTACACTTACCCGTAATTTCGAGGCACATTCAGCTACACTTACCCGTAATTTCCAGGCATATTCAGCTACACTTACCCATAATTTCCAGGCACATTCAGCTACACTTACCCGTAATTTCCAGGCACATTCAGCTACACTTACCCGTAAGGGGCCGTAATAACCAACTCAATTTTTGGATTACAGCGCAATTGCACACAACTGATTATAAGGGTCTGCACCAGTGCTGTGCCGTCACACTGCAATTCAGAAATCGTACAAGCAATGCCGGTCAGAATTGGGCGGGTACATTTGGGCGGTCAGAAATGGGCGGGTACATTTGGGCGGTCAGAATTGGGCGGGTACATACACATGGTTAGTACCGGTATTATACCAGTAAATTACACTTTTGTCCCGGTATGCCTGGTTGACTTTGTGGGATATATGCAGCGCACACACATACAGTCACGTGTGCGCAAATGTGCAGCATTCTACTGTTGCACCGATATGCCAGATTGCCGGTGTCCTAGCAGATATTGGAATATATGTAGGGGTCCGCAACTTACCGGTAAGATAAGGAATATGTCCGAGGGCAAATACATTACATTGCCGACCCCTAAATATATGCTCGGCACACACACGCAGTCGCAAGTGTGCACAGATGTCTGCCAGGTCTCACACAAGCAGGATCTGCCAGGTCTCACACAAGCAGAATGGGACGGGCAGGATAGGACGGGCAGGATGGGCCAGTAGGATGGGACGGGCAGGATAGGACGGGCAGGATGGGACAGGCAGGATGGGACGGGCAGGATGGGACGGGCAGGATAGGACGGGCAGGATGGGACGGGCAGGATGGGACGGGCAGGATGGGACAGGCAGGATGGGACGGGCAGGATGGGACGGGCAGGATGGGACGGGCAGGATGGGACAGGCAGGATGGGACGGGCAGGATGGGACGGGCAGGATGGGACGGGCAGGATGGGACGGGCAGGATGAGACAGGCAGGATGGGACGGGCAGGATGGGACAGGCAGGATGGGACAGGCAGGATGGGACGGGCAGGATAGGACGGGCAGGATGGGACAGGCAGGATGGGACAGGCAGGATGGGACGGGCAGGATGGGACGGGCAGGATGGGACGGGCAGGATGGGACGGGCAGGATGGGACGGGCAGGATGGGACGGGCAGGATGGGACAGGCAGGATGGGACGGGCAGGATGGGACGGGCAGGATGGGACGGGCAGGATAGGACGGGCAGGGTAGGACGGGCAGGATGGGACGGGCAGGATAGGACGGGCAGGATAGGACGGGCAGGATAGGACGGGCAGGATGGGACAGGCAGGATGGGACGGGCAGGATAGGACGGGCAGGATAGGACGGGCAGGATAGGACGGGCAGGATGGGACGGGCAGGATAGGACGGGCAGGATAGGACGGGCAGGATGGGACGGGCAGGATAGGACGGGCAGGATGGGACGGGCAGGATAGGACGGCCAAGATGGGCCAGGCAGGATAGGACGGGCAGGATGGGACGGGCAGGATGGGACGGGCAGGATGGGACGGGCAGGATAGGACGGGCAGGATGGGACGGGCAGGATAGGACGGCCAAGATGGGACAGGCAGGATAGGACGGGCAGGATGGGATGGGCAGGATAGGACGGGCAGGATGGGACGGGCAGGATGGGACGGGCAGGATAGGACGGGCAGGATGGGACAGGCAGGATGGGACGGGCAGGATGGGACGGGCAGGATGGGACGGGCAGGATGGGACGGGCAGGATGGGACGGGCAGGATGGGACGGGCAGGATGGGACAGGCAGGATGGGACGGGCAGGATGGGACGGGCAGGATAGGACGGGCAGGATAGGACGGGCAGGATAGGACGGGCAGGATGGGACAGGCAGGATGGGACGGGCAGGATAGGACGGCCAAGATGGGACAGGCAGGATAGGACAGGCAGGATAGGACGGGCAGGATGGGACGGGCAGGATAGGACGGGCAGGATGGGAAGGGCAACGGGCAGGATAGGACACATAGGCCGTAATCATATTATGCTTATGTGCCAGCATGCCAGACTGACGGTGCCCTGCCGAAGTGCTGAACAGTGCGCTCTAGTTCAAGGAGCTTCATCACGTGACGCTTTGGATTGAGGGGTATGGGAACAGTGCACCATTGGCAAAGCCTGCATCCGCTCTGCTTCTGTTACCATTTCTGTTACCTTTTAATGGTTATGATTACTGTTACCATTACTTATTTGCAACTTATTTCTTTATGTTCCTGATTTACCGTTTCTGCAGCATATACCTTGACTGGCTTACCTGGCTCAACAGAAGTCCATGCTGACATCCAGCACCATGGCTCAATTGGGTTTTAGAAGGAATTGAACCCAAACCCCGCACCCTGAACCCCATCCGCCAGCTCACCTGAAGGGGGTACACATCAGTATTGACGTCCAGCGTCATGGCGGCTCAATTGATTTTTAAGAACTGAGCGGATTTGAACCCAAACCCTGCACCCTGAACCCCATCCGCCAGCTCACCTGAAGGGGGTACACATCAGTATTGACGTCCAGCGTCATGGCGGCTCAATTGATTTTTTTAAACTGAGCGGATTTGAACCCAAACCCTGCACCCTGCACCCCATCCGCCAGCTCACCTCAAGGGGGTAAGCGTCAATATTGACGTCCAGCATCATGGCGGCTCAATTGATTTTAAAAAACTGAGCAGGTTTTAACCCAAACCCTGCACCCTGAACCCCATCCGCCAGCTCACCTCAAGGGGGTACACGTCAATATTGACGTCCAGCGTCATGTCGCATTCGAACAGGTCTGACTTGCAGATGTACCGCGAGACTGGGAAGTACAACCAGGGGTGAGGGGCAGTCAAGTGGTTCTTTCAGCATGCTTCAGCTACAATTCAACTACCCCACAGCCAAAGGGCAGGGACCAGTGATTGTTTTATCACGCTTCAGCTACAATTCAGCTACCCCACAGTGCAGTATAGTGAGCAGGGGGGGCTGAGGGGGATAGGGCGCATGGGTGCATGGTCGCACATGCGCGCATGGCCTCACATACATGCATGGTAGCACAAGGCTTATGAGATCTAGTATGTTTGTGAGTGTGTGTGTGTGGGGGGGGGGGGCTGAGGGGGATAGGGTGCATGGGTGCGTGGTCGCACATGCGCACATGATCGCATGGTAGCACATGCGCACAAGATTGCACATGCATGCATGGTAGCACCTGGTTTATACCATCGCGTATGTTTCTGGGTGTGTGGGGGGCGCTGAAGGTGATTGGGTACATGGGTGCACGGTCGCACATGCATGCATGGTAGCACCTGGTTTATACCATCGCGTATGTTTCTGGGTGTGTGTGGGGCGCTGAAGGTGATTGGGTACATGGGTGCATGATTGCACATGCATGCATGGTAGCACCTGGTTTATACCATCGCGTATATTTCTGGGTGTGTGGGGGGCGCTGAAGGTGATTGGGTACATGAGTGCATGGTCGCACATGCATGCATGGTCGCACATGCATGCATGGTCGCACAAGGCTTATGCCATCTAGTATGTTGGTGCGTGGGAGGGGGGCTGAGGGGGATAGGGCGCATGGGTGCATGGTCGCAAATACGCACATGGCAGCACTTGCACACATGGTAGCACAAGGGTTATGCAATCTAGTATGCTTGTGAGTGTGTGTGGGGGGGGGGCTGAGGGGGATAGGGCGCATGGGTGCATGGTCGCACATGCGCGCATGGCAGCACATACATGCATGGTAGCACAAGGCTTATGCGTCTATGCGATCTAGTATGTTTGTGTGTGTGTGGGGGGGGGGGGGCTGAAGGTGATTGGGTGCATGGGTGCATGGTAGCACATGCGCACATGATTGCACATGCATGCATGGAAGCACCTGGTTTATACCATCTCGTATGTTTCTATGTGTGTGTGTGGGGCGCTGAAGGTGATTGGGTGCATGAGTGCATGGTCGCACATGCATGCATGGTCGCACAAGGCTTATGCCATCTAGTATGTTGGTGTGTGGGAGGGGGCGCTGAGGGGAATTGGGCACATGGTTGCATGGTTGCACATGCATGCATGGTAGCACAAGGTTGCAGTTGGATGAGGCGGTCGTATGACTATGTCAGGGGAGGCAAGGAAGATGTGGCCCATGCGTGCATGCTAGCAATCTGAAGAGATCTGCATGCAAACATGCGATCTGAATAGATCTGCACGCGCGCATGCATGAGATCTGAATATAGCTGTATGAGTGCATGCATGCAATCTGAATAGATCTGCATGCGTGCATGCATGATATCTGCATTTTTGCAGGCATGTGATTTGACTATATCTGCATGCTTGCATGTGATCAGCATGTCCGTGTGCGTGATCTGGAAACATCTGTGGCTCGTCTGGATCCCACGTGGGCTGCTGGTGCGCACGTCTGGATGTGGTGCGATCAGATTTGCAGATCTGCAGATCTATTAGATTCACAAAAAAGAAATGTCAGCGAGGTGTTCCTACACCACAGCCTCCTCTCCCCTAATTTCCCCTCAATAGACGCATTCTAGACAATGGCAGTGACAGAATCTCCATGCTTTCATTCGGAATTCCCGACATGCCTGAACACCAGCGGGGCGGCAACATGGCCATGGGATGGGGTATTGGCCAAGATTTTCCAGACGTTGGGTTTCTCGTACAGTGGGGATTAGAACAGGCGCAGCAGGGGGGAAGCAACATAACCAATTACACTTATCCTAGATACAAACAGCGCCCAAGCAGGGACCTCCCCAGCTCCCTCACTCTGCCCCCCCTTCCTCCCATAGCTCGCTGGCATGCCCCCACCTCCTCCCCCACCTCCTTCCCTTTCGTCCCGCATGCTGCGGTCGTAGGGGAGCCACCTCTACAAGTTCATGCTGTGTCGCACCTTTGTCGAACTTCTTGCCGTCTGGGTCGCGTTTGACGACCTCGAAGATGTCCTCGAACATGATCGGGCTGGATGACGACATGAAGCCCTCCTTTTATATCTATTTCTATCTATACCGTAGTGCTACGACAGTCCGCTACTTTTATACTGCGATCGCTGTTGCCCCCTCCCCAACTGCTGCCCCTGATACTTCTGCTTGTGCAGCAGCGCAAAAAAAAGTTGTATGGATGCGTGTGCTTGTGACTGTCTGACGAGTTCTGCGCTGTTGTGCAGTGCCCTGTCGGCGCCTGCAAGAGTGTGACCTCGATTGTAAAGTGGCGTGTACGGCATATCTCCCTCAGCTACAGCCTCAGCTACATCGACCGTATGGAAACTCGAGCAAGCACCTATTTATGTCCGTCCCTCCCTAATTCTCGTGCGCACGGATGCCATGCCCTTAATTCCCCAATCAACTAATCTGAGAATCCCATCAAAGCCGTGAAGTGCGATCGCGACAGCAAAGCGACGCGGAGGCCCTATACTCACCCCGATTAAGCGTTCGAAGACTTTTCAGCGGTCATTATACGCGAGATTTAGCGCCCAGGTAATCGAACGCGCGTCATGCATCCATGCTCGACGCGACTTCCCCATGCAGGATGCCTCGACCGTCCCATGCACCTCTCAGGTTACATACCCCTTGGCACAAACCCTAGGGTCATCACCCTTGAAAAACTTCCACCCCACCATTGCCATGCACACCGTTGTCCCCATCCAGGGACATGGGTCCTGCTGTGCCGCCGCAACACCGCCGGAAGGCCCGCCCGCGCCTGCTCCGCCGGCCACAGCTGGCTTCCACCCTGACACTCCTCCTGGCAGTCCTCTCAAGCTGCAGCAAAGATGCAGGCTTGCCCGGCGCCTGGCCGGCGGCGGCGGCCCCCGCTCCCTCCGGAGGCGGGGGCGGCGACGCCGCCCGCGTGCTCGAGGCACGCGTCGACAGCGCCCGATCGCAGCTTCGCCAGGCCGGCCGGCTGCCTCCGTCGCGCATGGCCAACCTATACCTGCAGATAGCCGTCGCGCTGCAGAAGCTGAACCACTTGTCCCCGGACGGTGGCAAACGAATCGGGGAGGCGGAGAATCTGTACAGGTGTGTTAAGGGTTCAGGGTACAGGCTTTAGGGCCTTGGGTATAGTGTAATAATTTAAGGTTCGGGGTTGTATGTCAAAGGATTCAGGGTTTAGGGATTGGAGCTTAGGCTATGGTCTGTGTCTGACGCAAAGCGCTACTGAATTCCAGCCATAATGTATTCCTTACCGTGTTCAGTCAAAATCCCTGACTGTCTTCACAGTGCCAAGCCACGCAGTGATGATGGCTGGGCGAAACGTTACATGGAGGTGGTAGTGAGGTGGTGATAGTTGGGTCTGAATTCGCAACCTGCAGGGGGCGTAGATCTGGAGTGGGAGTAGATCTAAAGGGGGGGCAGATCTGGAAAGGGAGCAGATCTGGAGGGGGGGCAGATCTGGAGGGGAGTAGATATGGAGGGGGAGTACATCTGGAGGGGGGGGTAGATCTGGAGGGGGAGTAGATCTGGAGGGGGAGTAGATCTGGAGGGGGAGCAGATCTGGAGGGGGAGGATATCTGGAGGGGGAGCAGATCTGGAGGGGAGTAGATATGGAGGGGAAGTAGATCTGCCTACCTGTCAGCGGTCAGGCACTGATCCAAAGGGTGGTGATGATGAGACCGAAAAGTGATGTGATGGTGTGTGTGTGGTGGTGAAGGGTGTGTGTGTGTGTGGGGGGGGTCTGAACTTATCATCTGGGTGGGGCTGCCCCGACGGAATGGGCGCAAAAGCGCCTCAACCATCTGGGACCCAAAATTCGCCCTCCACATAGCGTGTAGGGTTTGAGGTTTAGGGTTTAGGGTTAAGAACCCTGGGGCACAGATTGTGTCATCCTTCGAGCGTAATTTGGCAGCCCCGCCCAGAGCTCAAAGGGTGGTGTAGATCAGACCGAAAGGTGAATAGCGCAAATCGATGTTGTTTAGCGTTTGGTGTTTGGGACAGTGTGACCGGCGTCGCGTTTTAGCATTGTTTCCTGGCACAGACGCAGACACAACGCCCTTGGCATGATGTCTGGGCCGAGGTCTGCGCCCACCTGCGGGAACCTCGGCGCACTGCTGCTGGAGGCCGGACGCATGATCGCCCCATTTTCACTCCATCCACACTTCCTTGAAGTATTTACCCTTTGTCCACAATTTACCGCATTCGCCAGGGCCGCTTTGGACATAATGTCGGACTCAAGGTCTGCGCCCAGTATCCGCGGGAACCTCGGCGCACTGCTGCTGGAGGCGGGGCGCGCAGAGGAGGCTCTTGCGGAGTTCGACCACGTGCTCTTGCTGGCGAGTGGGGTGTGAGGTGTGGGGTTTGGGCTTTGGGCTTGGGGTATCTGTGCTCCCAATACTGGCAAGTAGGATCAAGTTTTGAAGGTCCTATGGAATAGTTTTTTGGTTGCTGGCGAATGGAGTCAAGGGTAACGGATTTATGATTAAGGTTGTAGGGGGTAGGATTTAGGGTTTAGGGTTATAACTATGCTCTTGCTGACCCCGGAGGGTTTAGAGTTTAGGGTTATAACTATGCCCTTGCGGACCCCGGAGGTTCTAGGGTGAGGGGTGGGGGGCTAGCATTACTGCGTGTCCTTGAGGGCCAGTGGGGGTTGTGGTGCACGTGTTAGGGTAAGCGTCAATGTGTGCTCTTGTTAACGAGCTATGTAACGAGTAGGGTTTATGGCCCTTGCCTGCCGTTGCTGGCCATTATGGATTAGGGTTTATTGCCCATGTCTGCCGTTCCTGGCCATTAGGGATGAGGGTTTAAGGTTTATGGCCCATGTCTGCTGGTGCTGGCCATTAGAGATGAGGATTTAGGGCCCTTGCCTGCCGTTGCTGGCCATAAGGGATAAGGTTTTAGGGTTTTCATGCCCATGTCTTCCATTGTTGGACATCAAGGTTTAGGGTTTTAATGCCCTTGCCTGCTGCTGCTGGACATCAAGCTTTAGGGTTAACGGCCCTTGTCTTCTGCTGCTGGACATCAAGCTTTAGGGTTTATGGCCCTTGTCTTCTGCTGCTGGACATCAAGCTTTAGGGTTTATGGCCCTTGTCTCCTGCTGCTGGACATCAAGCTTAGGGTTTATGGCCCTTGTCTTCTGCTGCTGGACATCAAGCTTTAGGGTTTATGGCCCTTATCTCCTGCTGCTGGACATCAAGCTCTAGGGTTTATGGCCCTTGTCTCCTGCTGCTGGACATCAAGCTTTAGGGTTTATGGCCCTTGTCTTCTGCTGCTGGACATCAAGCTTTAGGGTTTATGGCCCTTATCTCCTGCTGCTGGACATCAAGCTTTAGGGTTTATGGCCCTTGTCTTCTGCTGCTGGACATCAAGCTTTAGGGTTTATGGCCCTTGTCTCCTGCTGCTGGACATCAAGCTTAGGGTTTATGGCCCTTGTCTTCTGCTGCTGGACATCAAGCTTTAGGGTTTATGGCCCTTATCTCCTGCTGCTGGACATCAAGCTCTAGGGTTTATGGCCCTTGTCTCCTGCTGCTGGACATCAAGCTTTAGGGTTTATGGCCCTTGTCTCCTGCTGCTGGACATCAAGCTTTAGGGTTTATGGCCCTTGTCTTCTGCTGCTGGACATCAAGCTTTAGGGTTTATGGCCCTTATCTCCTGCTGCTGGACATCAAGCTCTAGGGTTTATGGCCCTTGTCTCCTGCTGCTGGACATCAAGCTTTAGGGTTTATGGCCCTTATCTTCTGCTGCTGGACATCAAGCTTTAGGGTTTATGGCCCTTGTCTCCTGCTGCTGGACATCAAGCTTTAGGGTTTATGGCCCTTGTCTCCTGCTGCTGGACATCAAGCTTTAGGGTTTATGGCCCTTGTCTTCTGCTGCTGGACATCAAGCTTTTGGGTTTATGGCCCTTGTCTCCTGCTGCTGGACATCAAGCTTTAGGGTTTATGGCCCTTGTCTCCTGCTGCTGGACATCAAGCTTTAGGGTTTATGGCCCTTGTCTTCTGCTGCTGGACATCAAGCTCTAGGGTTTATGGCCCTTATCTTCTGCTGCTGGACATCAAGCTTTAGGGTTTATGGCCCTTATCTTCTGCTGCTGGACATCAAGCTCTAGGGTTTATGGCCCTTGTCTTCTGCTGCTGGACATCAAGCTTTATTGTAGTCCAGGGTTAAATGTTCACGCGTGCCCTTGCTGACATGTAGGGTTTAGGGTTACGGGTTTAAGGCGGGGGGCTTACAAGTAAGAGTCCAATGTTACGGGTCGAGGGTAAAGGGTTAAGGGTGAAGGGGTTACGAGGTTAGGGTCAAGGGTTGAGGGTGAAGGGGTTACGAGGTTAGGGTCAAGGGTTGAGGGGTTACGGTCTAAGGGTTATGGGTTGAGGGTTACGGTCTAAGGGTTATGGGTTGAGGGTTAAGGGGTTACGGTCTGAGGGTTATGGGTTGAGGGTGAAGGGTTTACGGGCTAAGGGTTATAGGTTGAGGGTAAAGGGTTAAGGGGTTACGGGCTAAGGGTTATGGGTTGAGGGTTAAGGGGTTAAGGCCAGAGGGAAGGTGTGAGGACAATCCCAGCACAAGTATACGGCATCAACATCGCTGCTTTTATACCCTCCCTGCATGTTGTCGCTCATTCTCACTCATTCTCACTCATTCATCACTCTTTTGTCACCCCGTGCAGTACGTATGCGGGACCATGCCTGCCTTGTTGAAACATGCTTATGGACTGAACATCCTACATTTCATATTTTTATGTCACACTCCCATCACTCTCATGTCACTCCCATGCAGTACAAGTGTGGGACACTACCATCATGTTCAACCTTTCCAATGTATCGAACATCACACATTACACCCCATTACCCATTTAGACATGTATGTATTCGCCACTCTCCCATCACTCTTATGCCGCTCCCCTGTGGTACAGGTGCGGGACACGAGCCTCATGTTCAACCATGCCAAGGCAGCAGACATGACGCATCACTCCCCCCATCACTCTTGTGCTTATTCGTCACTCTCTTTCCACTCTGATGCCACTTCTCCGCGATACATGTGCAGGACATCAGCATCATGTTCAACCTTTCCAAGGCATTAAGTATCACATGTTACCCCCCCCCCCCCATCACTCCTTTACACACCCACCACTCTCTCATCACTCATATGGTATTTTGTCGCTCGCCTGCGGTACAGGTGCGGGACACTAGCATCATGTTCATGTTCAACCGTGCCAAGGCATCAAACGTTACGCATTATTCCCTCCACCACTCCTAACGTATCCACCACTCCCCCATCACTTGTGTCACTCCCCTGCGGTACAGGTGCGGGGCACTAGCAACATGTTCAACCGTGCCAATGCACCAAACATCACTCATTACCCCCCCCCATCACACATTAGTTATCTGGCATTCCCCCATCAGTCTCATGCCACTCCCCTGCGGTACAGGTGCGGGGCACTAGCATCATGTTCAACTTTGCCAATGCAATGGAATATCGCACATTACTCCCTCCCATCACTCATTTACGTACTTGTCACTCTCGCATCACTCTTATCGTATTATGTCACTCCCCTGCGGTACAGGTGCGGGACACTAGCATCATGTTCAACCGTGCCAAGACATTAAGTATCATGGGGCGCGTTGAGAAGGCAGACCAGGCGTACTCTGACGCGGCCAAGGCCGCATATGGAACAGATTTTACGGTACGTGTGCAATAGGGGGGGGGGGATAGAGCTTTGTGTAAGTGTGTGTGTCTCCATATATACTTGTGTGTGTCACGTGTGGGTGTGCGCAGACATGGGTGTGAGTGGTGGTGTATGTTTATCCAGGCATGTTTTCCCCCCAGTTGATTTTGATGTGGGTGCGGTCATGGGTGATGCGCGTGCATCACCTAAGAAACCCCTAAACCCTAAACCCTAAAACCTTTGGCGTTGGTTTAGATGTGGGTGCGGTCATGGGTGATGCGAGTGCATCACCTAAGAAACCCCTAGACCCTAAACCCTACACCCTTTGGCGTTGGTTTAGATGTGGGTGCGGTCATGGGTGATGTGAGTGCATCGCCAAAGAAACCCCTAAACCCTAGACCCTACACCCTTTGGCGTTGGTTTAGATGTGGGTGCGGTCATGGGTGATGTAAGTGCATCACCTAAGAAACCCCTAAACCCTTTACCCTACACCCTTTGGCGTTGGTTTCGATGTGGGTGCGGTCATGGGTGACGCGAGTGCATCACCAAAGAAACCCCTTAACCCTTTATCATACACCCTTTGGCGTTGGTTTAGATGTGGGTGCGGTCATGGGTGATGCGAGTGCATCACCTAAGAAACCCCTAATCCCTAGACCCTACACCCTTTGGCGTTGGTTTAGATGTGGGTGCGGTCATGGGTGATGTGAGTGCATCACCTAAGAAACCCCTAAACCCTAGACCCTACACCCTTTGGCGTTGGTTTAGATGTGGGTGCGGTCATGGGTGATGCGAGTGCATCACCTAAGAAACCCCTAAACCCTACACCCTACACCCTTTGGCGTTGGTTTAGATGTGGGTGCGGTCATGGGTGATGTGAGTGCATCACCTAAGAAACCCGTAAACCCTAGACCCTACACCCTTTGGCGTTGGTTAAGATGTGGGTGCGGTCATGGGTGATGTGAGTGCATCACCTAAGAAACCCCTAAACCCTAGACCCTACACCCTAAGGCGTTGGTTTAGATGTGGGTGCGGTCATGGGTGATGCGAGTGCATCACCTAAGAAACCCCTAAACCCTAGACCCTACACCCTTTGGCGTTGGTTTAGATGTGGGTGCGGTCATGGGTGATGTGAGTGCATCACCTAAGAAACCCCTAAACCCTAGACCCTACACCCTTTGGCGTTGGTTTAGATGTGGGTGCGGTCATGGGTGATGCGAGTGCATCACCAAAGAAACCCCAACCCTACACCCTACACCCTTAGGCGTTGGTTTAGATGTGGGTGCGGTCATGGGTGATGTGAGTGCATCCCCTAAGAAACCCCTAAACCCTAGGCCCTACACCCTTTGGCGTTGGTTTAGATGTGGGTGCGGTCATAGGTGATGCGAGTGCATCACCTAAGAAACCCCTAAACCCTAGACCCTACACCCTTTGGCGTTGGTTTAGATGTGGGTGCGGTCATGGGTGATGCGAGTGCATCACCAAAGAAACCCCAACCCTACACCCTACACCCTTAGGCGTTGGTTTAGATGTGGGTGCGGTCATGGGTGATGCGAGTGCATCACCTAAGAAACCCCTAAACCCTAGACCCTACACCCTTAGGCGTTGGTTTCGATGTGGGTGCGATCATGGGTGATGCGAGTGCATCACCTAAGAAACCCCTAAACCCTACACCCTACACCCTAAGGCGTTGGTTTCGATGTGGGTGCGGTCATGGGTGATGTGAGTGCATCACCTAAGAAACCCCTTAACCCTAGACCCTACACCCTTAGGCGTTGGTTAAGATGTGGGTGCGGTCATGGGTGATGTGACTGCATCACCTAAGAAACCCCTAAACCCTGAACCCTACACCCTACACCCTTAAGCGTTGGTTTAGATGTGGGTGCGGTCATGGGTGATGCGAGTGCATCACCTAAGAAACCCCTAAACCCTGGACCCTACACCCTTTGGCGTTGGTTTCGATGTGGGTGCGATCATGGGTGATGTGAGTGCATCACCTAAGAAACCCCTAAACCCTAGACCCTACACCCTTTGGCGTTGGTTTAGATGTGGGTGCGGTCATGGGTGATGCGAGTGCATCACCTAAGAAACCCCTAAACCCTAGACCCTACACCCTAAGGCGTTGGTTTAGATGCGGGTGCGGTCATGGGTGATGTGAGTGCACCACCTAAGAAACCCCTAAACCCTACACCCTACACCCTTTGGCGTTGGTTAAGATGTGGGTGCGATCATGGGTGATGCGAGTGCATCACCTAAGAAACCCCTTAACTCTTTATCATACACCCTTTGGCGTTGGTTTAGATGCGGGTGCGGTCATGGGTGATGTGAGTGCATCACCTAAGAAACCCCTAAACCCTAAACCCTACACCCTTAAGCGTTGGTTTAGATGTGGGTGCGGTCATGGGTGATGTGAGTGCATCACCTAAGAAACCCCTAAACCCTAGACCCTACACCCTAAGGCGTTGGTTTCGATGTGGGTGCGGTCATGGGTGATGTGATTGCATCACCTAAGAAACCCCTAAACCCTAGACCCTACACCCTTTGGCGTTGGTTTAGATGTGGGTGCGGTCATAGGTGATGCGAGTGCATCACCTAAGAAACCCCTAAACCCTAGACCCTACACCCTTAGGCGTTGGTTTAGATGTGGGTGCGGTCATGGGTGATGTGAGTGCATCACCGAAAAAACCCCTAAACCCTAGACCCTACACCCTTTGGCGTTGGTTTCGATGTGGGTGCGGTCATGGGTGATGTGATTGCATCACCTAAGAAACCCCTGAACCCTAGACCCTACACCCTTTGGCGTTGGTTTAGATGTGGGTGCGGTCATAGGTGATGCGAGTGCATCACCAAAGAAACCCCTAAACCCTATACCCTACACCCTTTGGCGTTGGTTTAGATGTGGGTGCGGTCATGGATGATGCGACTGCATCACCTAAAAAACCCCTAAACCCTTTACCCTACACCCTAAGGCATTGGTTTCGATGTGGGTGCGGTCATGGGTGATGCGAGTGCATCACCAAAGAAACCCCTAAACCCTAGACCCTACACCCTTTGGCGTTGGTTTAGATGCGGGTGCGGTCATGGGTGATGTGAGTGCATCACCTAAGAAACCCCTAAACCCTAGACCCTACACCCTTTGGCGTTGGTTTCGATGTGGGTGCGGTCATGGGTGATGCGAGTGCATCACCAAAGAAACCCCTAAACCCTAGACCCTACACCCTTTGGCGTTGGTTTCGATGTGGGTGCGGTCATGGGTGATGCGAGTGCATCACCTAAGAAACCCCTAAACCCTAGACTCTACACCCTTTGGCGTTGGTTTCGATGTGGGTGCGGTCATGGGTGATGCGAGTGCATCACCAAAGAAACCCCTAAACCCTAGACCCTACACCCTTTGGCGTTGGTTTAGATGCGGGTGCGGTCATGGGTGATGCGAGTGCATCACCAAAGAAACCCCTAAACCCTAGACCCTACACCCTTTGGCGTTGGTTTAGATGTGGGTGCGGTCATGGGTGATGCGAGTGCATCACCAAAGAAACCCCTAAACCCTAGACCCTACACCCTTTGGCGTTGGTTTAGATGTGGGTGCGGTCATGGGTGATGTGAGTGCATCACCTAAGAAACCCCTAAACCCTAGACCCTACACCCTTTGGCGTTGGTTTAGATGTGGGTGCGGTCATGGATGATGCGACTGCATCACCTAAGAAACCCCTGAACCCTACACCCTACACCCTTTGGCGTTGGTTTAGATGCGGGTGCGGTCATGGGTGATGCGAGTGCATCCCCAAAGAAACCCCTAAACCCTAGACCCTACACCCTTTGGCGTTGGTTTAGATGTGGGTGCGGTCATGGGTGATGTGAGTGCATCACCTAAGAAACCCCTAAACCCTTTACCCTACACCCTTTGGCGTTGGTTTAGATGTGGGTGCGGTCATAGGTGATGTGAGTGCATCACCAAAGAAACCCCTAAACCCTAGACCCTACACCCTAAGGCGTTGGTTTAGATGTGGGTGCGGTCATGGGTGATGCGAGTGCATCACCTAAGAAACCCCTAAACCCTTTACCCTACACCCTTTGGCGTTGGTTTAGATGTGGGTGCGGTCATGGGTGATGCGAGTGCATGGGTATCGCTGCAGGTGCGAGCCATGGGAATGGTTGCGGGGTCTCGGTCATGAATGTGTAGCGCCTCGGGCGTTGCTGTGAGCGTGTGTGTGTGTGTGTGTGTGTGTGGTGTGCAGCTGCGGGCGTCGATGCGAGATGTGTGAAGGGACGTGGGTGCATTTGTGTGGGCTGGTGCGGACGTGGGTGTGGTCGTAGGTGTGGGAATCGGTGTGATCCTGGCGCGGCTGTGCATTTTGTCAGTGGCGAGCATGGATTCAATCATGGTAACATGCCCTGCTCATGCCCCCCTTGCCGTACCGTACCCCTGTAATGTGAAAAAGAAAAAGAAAAAACCCCGCTCCGCCCCGCCCCTGTCTGCTGACCCGCTCGCCCCAGTGTCCCCCCCCCCCTTCCCCCTACCTGCCCGACCCAGGCTCACCCACCCCTTACCCGCCCGAACCTCCCTTGCTTGCGCCCCCCTTGCAGAGTTGCCGTACCTGATCCCGCCCCGCCGCATTCTGCTGACCTGCCCCGCCCAGTGTCTCTTAATTAGTGTCTCACTTCACCCATGGCACCCTTCCCTCACCATGCAGTCTTTCGCCAGGGCGGTGGCAGTTATGGAGAATATTAACGACGACCTGCTCTGAGAGCTTAACCCTTAATACTTGACCCTAAACCGCCTCAATTTTTCCAGCGCACCCTGTCACCTTGCAGTCTTTCGCCAAGGCGGTGGCAGCGATGGAGAATATCAACGATGAGCTGCTCACACTGGTACGTGGGGTGGAAGTATGTTGAGGGCTTAGGATGAGGAATGAGGGGTTGAGGCCTTAGGGTTTAGTATTAAGGGGAATCTAACATCCTGAAATCAGCCATTCCAAAGCCATAAAACCCTGCAGCTTCTTCATTTAAACCCTATCCCAGAAATTCAATAATCTTCCTTTTTGAGCCTTGAGCCCAAACCCTAATAATCTCCTTTATTCAAACCTGATATGCCAGTTGCTCTAAAATCGCACGTTCCACACATTTTGAGGCTATTGGCCTCAAACTCCTTGATTCGAACCCTCCGCCCCCAAAACCCTGACCGGCTGACCCCCAAGAATCTTCCTTCGTCCATTCCCTGAAACCTTTTTCTTCAGAATCCAGAGCCGATAGCCTTGACATTTCTGCCTTCTGAACCCCGAGGCCCACCCTCTTTAAACCCTTGATTGAGAACCCTGTGCTCCGAACCCTTGAATTCTTCAGTCTGTACCCTTAGCCCGAAGCCTTAGACCCCTGAGATTACCCTGAGCCCCAAGCCCTTGAATTCTCCAGTCCTACTAATTATCCATTGACGACGCCGGTTTTCACTCAGAAATCAGAAATCAGAAATCAAGAGTCTGCCCTGAGGGCAGCCATGATTATACATACTTTGTGTTGCCCGAGGGAAGGCAAAAAAAATCCATGGGCACCCGTTCCCCACACCCGCTCCCCCCTACTCCAGTCAGAATCCATGGACACCCGTTCCCCACACCCGCCCCCCCCCACTCCAGTCAGAAGCAGCAATGGCGCACGCAACGGCGGCCCTCCAGATGCGTACGGCCGCCGACGCGGGAACCGTCACGGAGACCGGCACAATGCCAATCAAGGGGGTGGGGAGGGAGACAAAGGAGAATCAGAAGTGGGGGGAGGAGGAGGAGGAGGAGGTGAAGAAGAACGGGCGGAAGAAGGGCGTGGCGGGGTTGTGGGGCCGCTTGTTTGGAGCGGGAGGTGGCCGGCCGGCAGAGGAGGCGGTTCCCGCGTGGCTCTCCAAGGCGACGGTGACCGATGTGTCTTGGCTGGGCTTCGGGCTGTACAAGGTGGGTTTGTGAGTGGTGGACTTGGCAGTACAGGGTGAGTTCGTGAGTGGTGCACGGGGCCGTACTAAATGATCGGTGCACTGGGCCGTGCAATGTGGGTTTGTGAGTGGCGCAATGGGCTGTACAGGATGAGTTCGTGAGTGGTGCACTGGGCAGTACTAAATGATTGGTGCACTGGGCAGCGCAATGCGGGTCTGTGAGTGGTGCAATGGGCTGTACAATGTTAGTTTGTCAGCATTTCACTAGGCAGTACAATGTGGGTTTGTGAGTGGTGCATTGGTTAGTATCATGTGGGTTCTCCGTGTGTTGCATCGGGCTCTACTAGGTGGTTTAAAGAGTGTTGCATGAACTGTATAATGTGGGTTTGTGAGTGGTGCATTGGACTGTACAGTCCAGGCTTGTGAGTGGAGCATTGGGCAGTAACGTACAGTTTCGTGGGTGGAGCATTGGGCTGTATAATGCAGGTTTTCTGAGTGGTGCATTGGACAGTACAGTGCAGGCTTGTGAGTGGAGCATTGGGCAGTATAATGTAGGCTTGTGAGTGGAGCGTTGGGCAGTACAGTGCAGATTTGTGAGTGGAGCATTGGGCAGTACAATGCATGTTTGTGAGTGGAACATTGGGCAGTACAGTGTATGTTTGTGAGTAAATGCTTGGGCAGTGCAATGCAGGCTTGTAAGTGGAGCATTGTGCAGTACTATTTCAGGGGTGCATCAGGTGCTATACGAGCTGCGATTGTGTTTGGTGTCCCCTCCCCCACACCCCTCCCCCACACACCACCGCCTCCTGCTCCCCCCCCCACCCCACCCCGCTGCCTCCTGTCCCTTCCCCCCACCCCCCACACACTTTCACCCCCACCTCCCCCCCTTCCCCCCCCCACACTCACACTCACACCCCTCCACCTCCCCATTCACCCCCACACATTCACCCCCCCACACACCCACGCTCACACACCCACCTCTCTTCCTTCCCCCCCCCACACACGCTCGCTATCCTTCCCCCACACACTCACACCCCTCCCCCCTTCCCTTCACACGCTTGCACCCCCACCCCTCCCCCTTTCCCCCCCACTCACTGACACCCCCTACCCCTACCCCCCTACCCCCAACACACTCGCTATCCTCCCCCTTCCATCCACTTTCAGTCTAAGGAAAAACAGCAGCAGTACGGCGAAGCATGGCAGGCCCTTGCCGCCGCCAACGCCCACATGAGGGGCATGCAGCAGTACGATGTACACTCAGACCTGAACACTCTCAGGGTATTGATGGACGTTTTCAGGGGTGAGTTCCGTACTGTATACTGTACCGCCTTGTACTGTATACCGTACCTTACTGAACCGCATAACATACCGCACTGTATTGTTTACCGTACCTCGCTGTACCGCTTACTATTCTGCACTGTACCATTGTTTCTTTTCTTGGTTACTGTTTATAGTGGTTACGAGTCGTCACTAAAGTGGGAACACAAAACGATCCAAACGACAAAGCCGAATTGTTCGGTTGCACGGGAACGGAAAACGTCGAAAATAGTTAGGAACAGGAGAATTTCGGTGCCTGCGGCACTCTCCCAATGCGCACCCTACCAGAGAGTCGTTATTTCTGGTTACCAACAATGAATTCCAAACATAACGAAAATAAACCTATGCACCCTGAACCCTATACCCTAAAACTTAACAAACATATGCACCCTGAACCCTATACCCTAAAACGTAACAAACCTATGCATCCTGAACCCTATACCGTAAAAACTTAACAAACCTATGCATCCTGAACCCTTAACCCTAAAACTTAACAAACCTATGCACCCTGAACCCTATACCGTAAAAACTTAACAAACCTATGCATCCTGAACCCTTAACCCTAAAACTTAACAAACCTATGCATCCTGAACCCTTAACCCTAAAACTTAACAAACCTATGCATCCTGAACCCTTAACCCTAAAACTTAACAAACATATGCACCCTGAACCCTAAACCCCATACCCTAAACCCTAGGCAGACATATGCACCCTGAACCCTAAACCCCATACCATAAACCCTAGGCAAACCTATGTACCCTGAACCCTAAACCAAGACCCTAAGCAAACCTATGTACCCTGAACCTTCAGACGTCACCTCCAAACCCTGATTGCTGCATGATTAATTGTGGGCTTGCCCATGATCTGTGTTGGGCATGCCCATGACCTGTGTTCGGCTTGCCCATGATGTCTTGGGCATGCCAGTGATCTGTGTTGGACATGCCCACAATCCTTCGTGGGCATGCCCATAGTCCGTCATAGACATTCCCGCAATGTCTGAACCCTACAAAACTTCATCCTGAATGGAGGCCCCTCCTCTTCCTGTGGTTTACTTGTTTACCAAACCAAAACTCCAAACCCTTAACCCTTAGCCCTAAGCCCTTGACCCTAGGCCCTAAACCCTAGACCCTCCTCTTCGTGCGGTTTGTTTGTTTGCCCAACCCTAAATCCTGAAGCCTCGTCTTCGTGCGGTTTGCTGGTTTGCCAAACCCTAAACCCTTCTCTTTGTGCGGTTTGCTGGTTTGCCCACAGGTCCAATGGGCCTGTCCACGTACCAGGAGGAGACCCCTGTATTCGTTGTGGGCATGCCAAGGTCGGGCAGTACGCTTGTGGAGCAGATGCTGTCATCACACTCCCAGGCATGGGGGGCAGGTGAGTGGAGAACGGGGTGGGTGAGTGAGTGGTGGGGGTGAGTGGTGGGCATGCCTAGATCAGACAGTACGCGTGTGGAGCAGATGCTATCATTACACTCCCAGGCATGGGGGGCGGGTGAGTGGAGAGGGGGGGGATGAGTGGCTGGTGTGAGTGGTGGGCATGCCTAGATCAGACAGTACGCTTGTGGAGCAGATGCTATCATTACACTCCCAGGCATGGGGGCGGGTGAGTGGAGAGGGGGGGGGAGTGGCTGGTGTGAGTGGTGGGCATGCCTAGATCAGACAGTACGCTTGTGGAGCAGATACTATCATTACACTCCCGGGCATGGGGGGCGGGTGAGTGGAGAAGGGGGGGGGGGGGGGTGAGTGGCTGGTGTGAGTGGTGGGCATGCCTATATCAGACAGTACGCTTGTGGAGCAGATGATATCATTGCACTCCCAGGCATGGGGGGCGGGTGAGTGGAGAAGGGGGGGGGGGGTGAGTGGCTGGTGTGAGTGGTGGGCATGCCTAGATCAGACAGTACGCTGGTGGAACATATGCTATCATTACACTCCCAGTGATGGGGGACGGGTGAGTGGAGAACAGAAGGGAGGATAGGTGGGGTGAGTGGTGGGTTAAGGGTGAGTGAGTGGTGGACAGTGGATATGGTAGTTGGGTGAGTGATGTGCTTGGCTATATCTGGCAGTACATTGGTGGAGCAGATGCTATCTTCACATGTCCAGGACTGGTAGGCAGGTGAGTGGAAGGCAGATGGGGGGTGAGTGGTGGAGGTGAGTGGAAGGCGGGTTGGGGGGGGGGTGAATTTGGGATCATCCTGATGAAGCGGTTCACACTCTTGGGAAAATGTTGAGTGGATGGTTTTTGTGAGGGGGGTGGGGGGTGAGGGGGGTGATGTGCATTGGGTGTACAAGAGGGTGGATGGACAACATGAGGGTGGGTGGATGGTGTGTGGAGGGGGGTACATGGGGGTGTCAGAGGGTGGATGGACATCATGAGGGTGGGTGGATGGTGTGTGGAGGGGGGTGCATGGGGGTGTCAGAGGGTGGATGTATATCATGAGGGTGAGTGGATGGTGTGGGTGGGGGGGGGGGGTCAGGGGGTGGATGGACATCATGATGGTGAGTGGATGGTGTGGGTGTGTGGGGGGTGCATGAGGGGTGTCAGAGGATGAATGGACATCATGAGGGTGGGTGGGTGGATGGTGTGTGTGTGTATGTGTGTGTGTGTGGGGGGGGGGGTGATGTGCTTTGGGGGTGTAAGAGGGTCGATGGACATCATGAGGGGGAGTGGGGGGCTATTCGAGATTTGGGGGAATCCTGATGAAGCAGTTCATACTCCTGGGGTGGAGGGAGGGTGGGTGGAGGGTGTGTACAGACGGTGTGAGTGTGTGTGTGGGCGGGGTGATTTGCATGAGGGTGTCAGAGGTTGGGTGGACATCATGAGGGAGGTTGGGGGGGGGGAGGGGGGGAGTGGTGGACGTGTCTAAAAATATAAGAGCACCTGATGGAGCAGATGGTATCTTAACACTACCGGAGGGTTGGGGGCAGACGTGAGGGTAGACATGAACCCTGGACCTTTGAACCCTAAATCCCTTAAACTCTGAACCTTGCTTTCCTGAACTGTCAACCCTGAACCCTCAAACCCTGAATCCTTGATATCTGAACCCTACAACTCTGAACCCTGAATCTCTGAACCGCCCCCCCCTCCATTTCTTTGTTTAGGCGAGGACACTGCTCTTGCGCCGCTCACCCCAGAGGTCAACGAGGTGCTGAGTCAGCAGGGGGTCAATTACGCAAAAGAGCTGGGCAGGCTGGGACGCAAGTGAGCAGATGGGCTTGGTGAAGGGTTCAGGGTTTAGGGTGGGATAAGTTGCTAAGTCAGCAGGGGGTCAATTACGCACAAGAGCTGGGCAAGCTGGGACGCAAGTGAGCAGATGGGCTTGGTGAAGGGTTCAGGGTTTAGGGTGGGATAACTTGCTGAGTCAGCAGGGGGTCGATTACGCACAAGAGCTGGGCAGGCTGGGACGCAAATGAGCAGATGGGCTTGGTGAAGGGTTTAGGGTACAGCGTTCAGGGTTATGGCTGACGTGGTAGGGTTTTGTAAGGGATGCGAGGCTGCGAGCACGGTATGGAATAAGTGTGGAATGTGATAGGATTGGATTGGGTAGGTGGGTATAATGATGGGTTTGAAATCTCTCACACTCTAAAGTCTATTTTTAAATGGCGCATTGAAGTCACATGTTGTGACCCCCCGCTTGTGAAGAGGACTAGGGTGTGGGCAGGGATCAGTTTAAGGGTATGGAATAGGTATGGAATAGGTATGTAATCGGCAAGGGGGGGGCAGAAGGGGGGAAAAAGGACCCCAGCCCCCCTACTTCTCCAAAACTCATCCGTTTGACATGGGAGTTGCACCTAAGGACTTCTGGGAGGGTATCCCGGCTTCAAGAAAGAAAGCACAAGTCTTCTAAGGGCCTTGGACCCCCCCCCCTCCCAGTTTGACATGCGTTGACTGGGTACTTTACGTTGACCGTTGACCATGCATACGGGGTCGTTGGAAAGCCCTGGCCCTACCCTATGCAGTCAGGGTTAACGGTTTAGAAAGAAAGAAACCAAACCATAAATCCCCAACCCTTCACCCTCATTCATGTATGTTCACGCCATGAGGGCGCGTGTCTCCGCTGATCTAGATCCTGATTCATAAACCCTATAACCCAAACCATAAATCCCCAACCCTTCATCCTTAGTTATGTACGTTCACGCCATGAGGGCGCGTGTCCCCGCTGATCTAGATCCTGATTCACAAACCCCAAATCCTCAACCCTGAATCCTCCACCCTCAAGCAGGTACGTTAATATCATGAGAGCGCGCGTCCCCGCTGATCTAGATTCTGATGCGGTATGTAGACCCTAGATCTCGCACCCTAAAAGATTCTCACCAAACTCTCAACCCTCAAGCAGGTATGTCAATACCATGTTAATGCGCATTTCCGCTGATCTAGATCCTACTTTTGTAGCCCTTCACGCTAGATCCCAAACCCTGAGCCCTCATCCAGGTGCGGTATCTCCATGAGGGCACTTGTCCCCGCTGATCTAGATCCTGATATGTAGACCCTAGATCTCAAATCCTAAACCCTTTTTACCAAACCCTGAACCCTCCATCAGGTACGTTAGCTCCATGAGGGCACGTGTCCCTGCTGGCCGCGCGCCTCCGCTCCGCATCGTGGACAAGATGCTCCGGAACCTGTGGCTGGTGGGCTACATTGACATGCTGGTACCCAAGGGCAAGATCATACATGTCATGAGGCATCCCATGGACACAGGTGTGGAAGTGTGTGAAACGTGTGGAATGTGTGAAGTGTGAAAAGTGTGGACACGGTGTTCCGGAACTTGTGACTGGTGGGCTACATCGACATGCTGGTACTCAAGGGCAAGATCATACACGTCATGAACAGATCATGGACACAGGCTTGGAAGCGCGGGTTTGATTGTGCGGTGTGGAAAGTGTGGACAATATACTCCGGAACCTTAAAATGGTGGGCTACATTGTCATATTGGTACCAAAGGGCTAGATCATACACCTCATGAGGGCATGAGGCATTCCATGGACATAGTTGCAGAAGTGTGGGATGGTTGTGAAGTGTGGAAGGTTTGAAGTTCGAAAAGTATGGAACCCAGAGATCTAGACATGGGGAGAGAGGATTGTTTGGCATTTCCGGAGGCCGTTTGTGTGTCCGGCTCGCCCATACTATTTTAAACCATCAACCTTGTACCATCTCCAGGGCCTAGCTGCTTTGTGTTACCATTTGGTAACAACGGGATGGCTTGAGCCAGTTTGGATGCCGTTTGCGTGTCCAGCTGAACCCTTGATCCTTTCAAACCATCAACCTTGTGCCATCTTCAGGGCCTAGCTGCTTTGTGTAACCCTTTGATTACAACGGGATCGCTTGGGCTTGTGTGTGGAGGCCGTTTGTGTGTCCAGCTGAAACCTTGATCCTTTCAAACCATCAACCTTGTGCCATCTTCAGGGCCTAGCTGCTTTGCACAACCATTTGGTTACAACGGGATCGCTTGGGCTTGTGTGTGGAGGCCGTTTGTGTGTCCAGCTGAAACCTTGATCCTTTCAAACCATCAACCTTGTGCCATCTTCAGGGCTGAGCTGCTTTGCACAACCATTTGGTTACAACGGGATCGCTTGGGCTTGTGTGTGGAGGCCGTTTGTGTGTCCAGCTGAAACCTTGATCCTTTCAAACCATCAACCTTGTGCCATCTTCAGGGCTGAGCTGCTTTGCACAACCATTTGGTTACAACGGGATCGCTTGGGCCTGGGACCTTGAGGAGATTGCCGCGCAAATCAACATGACGCACCGCCTCGCAGAACACTGGGACTCCACCCACCCGGGAAGGTGGGAATTGGTTGCAGTTGGTTGGGTGGTTGGTTGGTAAGTTGGTTGGGCCTGGGACCTTGAGGAGATTGCCGCGCAAATCAACATGACGCACCGCCTCGCAGAACACTGGGACTCCACCCACCCGGGAAGGTGGGAATTGGTTGCAGTTGGTTGGGTGGTTGGTTGGTAAGTTGGTTGGGCCTGGGACCTTGAGGAGATTGCCGAGCAAATCAACATGACGCACCGCCTCGCAGAACACTGGGACTCCACCCACCCGGGAAGGTGGGAATTGGTTGCAGTTGGTTGGGTGGTTGGTTGGTAAGTTGGTTGGGCCTGGGACCTTGAGGAGATTGCCGAGCAAATCAACATGACGCACCGCCTCGCAGAACACTGGGACTCCACCCACCCGGGAAGGTGGGAATTGGTTGCAGTTGGTTGGGTTGTTGGTTGGTAAGTTGGTTGGGCCTGGGACCTTGAGGAGATTGCCGAGCAAATCAACATGACGCACCGCCTCGCAGAACACTGGGACTCCACCCACCCGGGAAGGTGGGAATTGGTTGCAGTTGGTTGGGTGGTTGGTTGGTAAGTTGGTTGGGCCTGGGACCTTGAGGAGATTGCCGAGCAAATCAACATGACGCACCGCCTCGCAGAACACTGGGACTCCACCCACCCGGGAAGGTGGGAATTGGTTGCAGTTGGTCGGGGGTGGTTGGTTGGTTGGCCAGTTGGGTACAGTAAAGACCCGAGACCTGGCGGACTTTGCCGTGCAAACCAAGATGGCGCAAAGTATTTATTTTAGTGGGTTCCGGACCACCTTTGCTGGGTTGCCCCGCGGCCGCCCCTGGGCTTTTCCACCAAACCTGGACCGGCCTCCGGCTGGTGGCCCAAGCAGCAGGGCTGGCCACATCAGGGGCTTGTGGCTGGGGGCCACAGCGTAGCTGAACTGAAGCTGATAGTAGGTTACCACTTACAAAAATAACACTGATGACGCTCGGCTTGGTAGACCACTTGGATGCTCCCCATCGGAGGAGGTGAGAATTGATATACCGGTGGTTGGCTGGCTGGTTGCCATGTTGGTTGGGCCCGAGACTTGGCGGATGTTGCGACGCAAATCAACCGGATGCAGCACCTCACATGTGAATGGTTCAATAGTTGGTTAGTTGACTGGTGTGGGGGTATGTTTGACTTTTGTTGATTTGTTGCTGGTTGGTTGACGTGGGGAATGTGACACATCCTCGGAGGTGTGAATATAGCCTTGGTTGGGTTGATGGTTGGCTTGGTTTGTTGACTGGTTGATTTGAAATTCGGTTGGTTTGTCGGTTTTTCTTGAAATGTGAAACTGCTATTGCCACTGCCCCTGAGACTACCATCGCTGCTTTTGCTGCTGCTGTTACCTCTGCCACTGCTGCTAATACTGCTTTTTTTAATGCCACTGCGGTTATTTTTATACTGCTGTTGCTGCTGTTTCTGTTGTTGTTTGTGCTGCTGCTGCTGCTGTTGCTGTTGCTACTGCTGTTGTTAATGCTGATGCTTTTGTTACTACTGTTTTTGTTGCAGCTGCTGTTGTAGTAACTGCTGCTGTTGTTGCTGCTGTGGCTGCTTCTGTTGTTGTTGTTGATGCTGCTGCTGCTGCTTCTGCTGCTTCTGCTGCTTCTGCTGCTTCTACTGAACTGAAACTGTTTATGAAGTTGTTGAAATTGCAGCTCCTGCGGCCAAAACGGCTGTTGCTGTGCTGAAAGTGTTGCAGCTCATGGTCTGTTTGGGGACTAAAAGACACTGCAGCCCCTTACTCTTTCTGGGGCAACCCCTTTACTCCCCCTCTATGGGGGGGGAGGGGGGTGCCCCGAGAACAGGGGGGGATGCTGGTCCTGGTGCTGAAAGTTTGGTTGCTTTTGCTGAAAGTGTTGCTGATGTTGCTGCTCCTAATGATGAAACTGTTGCCCCATTTTCTGAAACGGTGGCTGCTGCTGCAACGGTTGCTGAAGCAGTTGCTGAAGCAGTTGCTGCTGTTGCTGAAACAATTGGTGTAGCTGCTGTAGTTGTTGCACCAGGGTGTACCATATGAGGAGTTGGTGCGCTACCCCAAGGTTTTTTTATTTGTTGGTCGGTTGGTTAGTTAGTTGATTGACATATACAAACTGTTGCTGCTGCTGTTGCTGCTGTTGTTGCTGTTGTTGCTGCGCCAGGGTGTACACCGTGTACTACGAGGAGCTGGTGCGCTACCCCAAGCAAGTGGCTTCAGAGCTGCTCAAGTGGGTGGGCCTGCCTTGGGAGGAGAGCGTGCTCAGCTTCCACAAAGTTGACCGCCATGTAGCTACTGCCAGCGCAGCACAGGTGCGGTACAGTGACGGCGCAAGAGCATGGGGTGTGTGTGCGTGTGGTGAAGTTGCGTGATAGGTGCGCGGTACAGTGACGGCACAACAACAAGGGGCGCAGGTGCAGTACAGTTGCGTGACCCTGTTGCACAGGTGTGGTACAGTATCGGCGCAGCAGCAAGGGGTGTGTGTGCGGTCAGGTTGCGTGACACAGGTGTGGTACAGTGACGGCGCAACAGCATGGGGTGTGTGTGTGGTACAATTGCGTGGCAAATGTGTGGTACAGTGACGGCGCAACAGCGTGGGGTGTGTGTGTGGTACAATTGCCTGGCAAAGGTGTGGCACAGTGGCGGTGCAGCCGCAAGGGGTGTATGTGAAGTACAAGTGCGTGGCACAGGTGTGGTACAGTAACGACGCAACAGCAAGGGGTGTGGGTGCGGAACAATTGCATGGCACAGGTGTGGTACAGTGTCAGCGCAACAGCAAGGGGTGTGTGTGCAGTACAGTTGCGTGGCACAGGTGTTGTTGTGACAGCACAACAGCATGGGGGGTGTGTGCGGTACAGTTGCGTGGCACAGGTGTGGTACAGTGTCGGCGCAACAGCAAGGGGTGTGTGTGCGGTACAGTTGCGTGGCACAGGTGTGGTACAGTGTCGGCGCAACAGCAAGGGGTGTGTGTGCGGTACAGTTGCGTGGCACAGGTGTGGTACAGTGTCGGCGCAACAGCAAGGGGTGTGTGTGCGGTACAGTTGCGTGGCACAGGTGCGGTACGGTGACGGTGCAATAGCAAGGGGTGTATGTGAAGCAAAAGTGCGTGGCACAGGTGCGGTACGGTGACGATGCAAAATTGAGGGGTGTATGTGCAGTACAGCTGCATGGTAGGGGCTTGGAACGGTGCAACAATCAGGGGCGCAGTTGCGGTACAGTTTGTGGTACGGGTGCGATACGCTGACGGCGCAACAGCAAGGGGCGCAGGTGCGGTACAGGTGCGGGGCACTGTTGAATAGGTGCAGTACAGTGACGGCGGAACAGCAAGGTGTGCATGTGCGATACAGGTGCGTGGTACAGGTGCGGTACGGTGTTATAAATAACAGCATTTCCCATCATCCCCTTGCATCCCCCCACCACCTTGTCGCCCTCTGCAAGCCGATGCACGATTCGTCCGTTGTCAGGAATCTCATATTTTTGTTCGAGATATCATCCTTTGTCACCCTCCCTCCCTCCTCTTTGGAGCCCTCTGCAAGCCTTTGCCCGATTCGTCCATGCAGTCTGCCCGCCTTGTCCACCGTCAGAAATATAATCACTCTGTCCGCTGTCACCTTTCCCCCCCTCCCTCCCCCATTCGTCAGTGGCCTGCTCGCCTGCCTGCCCACTACAAAAATAGTGAAGCTGTGTTCTTTGTCACCTCACCCCCCCCTCCTCCATTCAGGTCCGGAAGCGGACGGACACGCTGTCAGTGGCCTGCCTGCACACCCACACCGACAGACACATTGACATTGTATTGCCCCTTACCCTCGCACCCCACCCTCCCCCCCTCCTTCCTCTTCCAGGTTTGTATGCTAACGCAGGAGTCCTTTGCTGCCTACCTGCCTGCTCACTATCATCAATTGTAAAGCTGTTTTATTTGTCACCTTGCACTCCCCCCCTCCTGTTTCAGGTTTGTTTGCTTATGCGGTAGGCCTCGGCTGCCTGCCTGTCTGCCCACTGTCAAAATAATGAAGCTCCGATCTCCGTCCCCTTGCACTGCCCCCCTCCTCTATCGGGTGTGTAGGCCGATGCAGTAGGCCTCGGCTGCCAAAAACTGAATCCGAAAACCCTTGATCCTAAGCCATAAAAAATAGTATATTTGTTTGTGGGGGGGGGGGGGGGGCGCAAAGGCAAACAACCACTCCACCAGTACGCGAAGCAAGATGTGTGAACAAACGTGCTCTCCCCATTCCTTTTCCCTGAAAATGTGTGAACATATGTGTGAATTAACACTCTCCCCATCATTTTCGTGCCTTTTAAGCCTTTCTAATCCGTAAGCTGATGTACACATCGTCAGTTGCCCGCTGGAACCCCGTAAAGAACAAATGTGTGAACACATGTGCGGTCTCCCCATCCCTTTACCCTGTCTGTCAGGTCCGCAAGCCGATGTACACGTCGTCAGTTGCCCGCTGGCTGAAGTACAAGCAGCAGCTACAGCCGATGGTTGAGGCTCTGGGGGGAACCATACAGGTATGTGTGGGGTGGGTAGGCAATGTGTGGGGTGGGTAGGCAATGTGTGGGGTGGGTAGGTAATTTTCAGACTTTCCACCCCACACCATACATGTATGTGTGGGGTGAATAGTATGAAATTCGGTTGCCTGGGAGTGATGGGGTGGGTGTGCCAAGTGTGGAATTATGATTGTCCATGTTGCTCGGTGGCTGGGTGTGTAGCCAATGGTGTGAAAGTGTGAAAGTGTTCCGGTGTCCGCTGGGGGTGCCAAGTGTGGAAAACAGGCGTCGAGGTGAGGGGTGGGGGGGTGCCATGTATGAATGATGCTCGTCCGAGTGTGGAATTATAAATGAAGTCGGAGAAAGCATCAGGAAATCACGAGATGGATGTTTTTCGCGTCCACGGCTTGTACTCTCTTTCCGTCTGTGACGAGGCTGCAGGTTAAGCTTAACTGCTTTTGTATATCATATGGGCTGTTCATGTTCATGTTCATGTCGTGCTTTGTTTGAGGCCAAGCTGGTGGTTTGGAACGACCAAGCTCTGAATCCTAAATTTGCAACTTTCAGCCCCCCATCATTTACACCGCAAGCGCGTTTCCTTGTTTCTGCGAATATGAACGTCCCTGATCCTACGGCTATATGGGGCCAAGCTGGTGTTTACAAAAGATTGAGTCCTCATCTTTAAGCTACATAAGACACGTCGCCTACGTCTGCCGGGGGTGGGCGTGGCCGGGGGAAGTGGGGTGAGGTTCACGTCGGGGGGAAGGTTCGGAGAGTAAACCCTGAACCCTGTTATGTTATAAAAAGTATTTGTACCGGTACTGGTACGTTTGCTTTCAATATGGGCAAACCTTCCCCCACGCAGGCATATGAGGTCAAGTTGGAGGCCGCCCTCGCTCGCAGGCGGGCGCAGGAAGAACGAGAACTGCTTGGCGATAGAGTAGAAGGGGAGAAGGAGGGTGGGATGCTGCGGGAAGAGAAGAAGGAGGAGAGCGTGGAGGAGGAGGAGGAGGAGGAGGAGGAGGAGGAGGGGAGGGGCTCTGGTCCGCTTGTGGATAAACAACCTGGCAGGCAGGCAGTAGAGGAGGAGGAGGAGGAGGGTCGGACGCGGCCTGAAACGAAGGAGGAGGGGCGGGCAAGCAAGATGGAGGAACAGAGCAGGACGCCGCATGGAGGTCAGGAAAAGGGGTGGGCGGGGAAGGAGGCGGAGGAGGAGGTTGAAGAGGAAACCGGTTTGGGAGACTGGGAAAAGGAAAAGGGGCGGGGTGGGGGCACTGATGAAACGGCTGATAAGGCTGAGCTGTAGTTCTGGGTGTAGAGCGTGGAGGGTGGGGTTTCGGGTGTGGACCATAGAGGAAGAGGAAACATGGTTGGGGGATTGGGAGAGGAAAAAAGAAATTTAGCAGGATATGGCGCTGTTGAAGCAGCTGAGAAGGCCGAGCTGTAGTTCTGGGTGTGGAGTGTGGAGGGTGGAGTTTCAGGTGTGGACCATATAGTGTGGAAAGTGGGGACTGGAGAGTGGAATGTGGGATTGATGACGTGACACGCCAGGACCCTGCTCAAACCTCATTGACCTTGTGGAGTGATAAGTGTGGACGTGTTTAATTGTTTCTGTGAAGTCATGGAATAAAGGTATATTGTAAATTATGGTGTAGGGTTAAGGGGTTTGAATTTAGGGCAGGCGTGCCACCCATGCCTTGTTCATTGGCATACGAACCTCACAGGGGAGAAGGGGGGGGCAAGGGGACACAGAACGGAGTTCACTGTTTCAAGTTGAAGGTGTCGGGTTCTTTTAGGGTTTAGGGCAGGGGGTGTCGGGTTCTTTTAGGGTTTGGGGCAGGGGGCATACTTCGCCTGACAGTTGATGGTTTGAGTTTTCGGATTCGTTTAGGGCTAAGGGCTGAGGGTTCATCTCCAAGATGGCAGAAAAGGCATTCGAGCAGATATGGGCCTCCCATCTATTCATAGTGTATGTAGGGTGGGTCGGGGCGTGTGTTGGGGGGACTCTCCCAACTATGAAGGTATGTTCGACCCTGCACAACATTCCTTTTCTCGGGTGCAAGATTCCTTTTCTCGGGCCACCATTTCCGTACGGGTCATCGAAACATCGCGTGGCATTGACCCGGGGTTGCACGGGCAAGCCATTGGAAATAAAAAATCTGGAGAAAATAAAGGAAAGTTGCCAGGTTTGCAGATGTACATAGGCCGTTCAAGGGCTTTGGGAATGTGTGAAGTGTGGTTGATGGGCAGGTGGGTATTTGAGTACCTTATAGTTTGTGCTTCGTGTCCGAGCAAGAACGTTGGAGTGCGAGTGTGGCAGGTGGGGCTTGCCGGCAATCCTAAGATAGTACATCAGGTACTTAAAAGCATTGTAACCAGAGTGAGGCACATGCTCCGCTTCTACATCGCAGCAGTAGCACCAGCAACACAGCATGGCAGCCCACTCATGGCGATTGACATGGCGGCCGACATGCAGTTCGCAGCCACACAATGCAACGGAGGGCGCACCTGGTGCATATAACTGATAGGCGCTTTGGAGGAGCTGTGAAGTTCTTACAGTCCATTTGATGCATGGGACTTGTGCTCGTAAACCGGAACATACACTAAATACGCTAGGACAGAGAGCGAGAACCAGTGACCCCCCTGGGCAAGCAACCAATACACAACCACCGAGCAGTAGCGTGGGAATGAACCCCATAGTGCAAAAGATTAGCCCCAGCCATTAAACATGACGTGGGTGCAAAAGAGTTCGGTTGGACGCCTCCTAGGAACATTGATGAGGAATCAAGAGGGTATACGTGAAACTGTGTGATGCGTGAGCGAAATTTCAGTGTGATGAATGTGTTTAATGTTTTAGTTAGTGTGTTTAGTGTGTTTTAGATGCACTCGGTACGTGGAATTATAGTATAGAGCTGAGTTGGGGAAACCACCCCCAAACTGCTTCAGGCAGCGGTTGACCTACAGCTTCTTTCCGTCACAAAGTTTAATGCCGTTACACCTCTGGTCCCTGCTTCATTCAGGCTCGGCCCCTTCGGCAAACCAAAAGTAAGCAACACAAGGGAGAAGGCACAACAGGAAAGAAAGGACACCGTGCTCACTTTCCAAACAACAAAAGACCAACAACAACAAAAAAGCCAGGTAAACCGTATCCCCTGCCCCATCGTACAAGATAAACTTCGGATGCGGGGATGGGCATGCCCCCAGGCGGTGCAAGAGACTCCCACCAGAGTATGCTAGGGTGGGATACCATGACGTATGGGGAAAAGTTGGTAGTTATCGCTGAGGCATTTTCGTCTCAGAGGCCAGGGCTTCCTTTATCCACCCTTTTACACAGCCATTTGTGTGTCCCTTTACTTTATTCCCCCCTTCCTTGACCAACTGCCATGTTCAACTATCGCCTAACTAAAGAGTTGGGAGGAAAGATGGAAAGAAACACAGAAGGGGGCAGGACAAAAGAAAGGAGGTAAAAGTGAGAAATAAAGTGAAGGGACAAAACAAAAGGCTGAAAAATAATACCGGTACAGAGGAAGTTCCAACCTCAGAAAAAGTCCACGCCTCAACGATATCTACCCGTCCACAGAGGCTCGGGCATCCCACCCAAGCCTGCCCCGGTACAACTCTAAGAAATCTCTAGTACCGTTCGGAGGACCTGCCCATCCCCGCTCTCTAAATCCTACACGCTGGGGCATTGAAAACAAGCATGCAGCGCGTCCTCCACATGGTCGCATTCTCCCATAGCCCAAGCAACATCGCAGGCAGCACAATTTATCACGCTGCTGACGACTGCGCCGTCCTCTAGTGTCAGCCATGCTGACGGCGCCGAGCCGCAACCTTAAATTCGTGCGCACGCAAGCAAACTCCTTTCGGCAGGTGCGGCCCCTGGAAGCGATCGCCGTAGACTGAAACCAGGTGCGGTAGGCGGCCGCTTACCTGTGTTAAGTGGCAGGATCGTTGGGGTCCCCTCTGCCAGCTGCATCAAGCTGCGCGCCTGCGCCCACTCGTATGCTGCTTTTCAACTAGCGCTAGAACACATTTGCATACTTCTTGTATGTGTGCCGACGTGGCCGAGCTTTATTAATGAAAGCAGGATTCAGAGGCGTAACGTCATTAACATGTGCAGGCGTGCCATGAACATGCGGAAAATGTTGCCCGAGTCCCATGTTCCATCGCCCTACACCCTGCTGCAGCTTATTGAGGCAGATTTCCTCCCCAGGCCTGCCTGACACCGTCGAGCCGCTGCCGTTGATCATGAAGTCCTTCTGGGGTGCGGCGATGATGTTCCGCAAAGATAATTGACACGCACTGGGGAAGTGGACAAGTTCCTTGACTTGACAGGATTCACCCGCGTCAACATACTAACATAACAACTATGGGCCCATTATTGAGGCCTAGTTTTGTTGCTTTTCTTGGCCTTCTTGGGGAAAAGGCTTGAGAAAGGCAAGGATACTTCGGGCTGCCTTTTCCTTTTGGGGGGGGGTATTTCTTTCCGTTGTGTTCTTCTCCTTCTTTCCCCCTTACCTTCAGTCTCTTTCCTTCCAATGGGACAGCTGGGCGCCCACACGGTCGAGCCTTTTTGAGCAGGGCCCAGAGGTGTTATGTCATTGACCTATGGGCCCTGCTTAAATAAAGCTCGGCCACGTTGGCAAACAAAAAAATTCAGCTGGGAAACTGGAGGAAGAAGGCACAAGAGGAAAACAAGTAAGGCAACTTCACCTTCCAAACAACAAGAACAAGCAAACCGTATCCAGTGCCCATGAAGAGACTAGCCCTCAAAAAGCTCCACTACAACGACACAACATAAACATGTGTCACTCCACTCATCTACATCCGTAGGTGACCCTCAACTCTGCCGCATCAGCAGCATGTCAATGAAGTTACACCCGCATCAGCAAGTGTCCCTCTACAGATCTGCGGCCGCCTAGCATGCCTGGTTACAGCCAACGATAGGCACCGCACTGGCACATGCAAAGGGCCGCAAAAGGGCGTGTGCCCGGTTGTGTAAGAATTCAAGGTCGCATCTCGGCGTGGTCAGCACAGCTGACACTAGAGGACGGCGCAATGATTTGCAGCGTGACACACACTACTGCCAGCTTCCAGCTGTGCTGGGCTAGGGGACATGGCGACCATGTGGAGGACGCGCTCCATGCTTGCTTCTAATGCCCTAGCATCGCGGCGGTACTTAGGTAGCAGGGGGGGGCTGGTCCTCCGAAGGACGCTACAGACTTCCACCAGCTTTACCGGGGCAGACAAGGGTGGGAGGCCTTGCATAACGTTTGGGGTCACATACAGACAGCAGAGCGGTGCTTAAAGATGTAGATCGTGACAATATCACGGGATAACAGATAGGTGCATCGTGACAACCTGGCAGTACATCAGGAGTTACATTGTGACAGCCTGTCGTTACAGAGAGGTATATCGTGACAGCCTGTCGTTACAGAAAGATACATCGTGATAGCCAGCCTCTACATGGGGAGGTACATTGTGAGGTACATGGGGAGGTACATTGTGACAGCCTGGCAGGTGCGCTTTGGGCTCTGGCAGTGACGCAGCAGTCCATCGCGACACCAGCCAACTACTAGAGCAGCATGTGATGCCCCGTAGGACTGTACAAACTTCACACAAAAACTTCACAGCAACAGGTACGCGCCGCAGAGACGGGAAGTATCTCTAACCCAGCTCTAAAATGAATCACAAACGGTCAGTCTAATTAAGAAGCTTCTGGCCTTACTGAAGCTAATTCTACACCAAAGCCGGGGTACAGGGCACTGGCCACTGCCGCCCCGAGTCCCGGCGTTGCCCGTAGAGGGCAAGAGCCACCACTGCCACGCCACTTCACAATCACCGCCGTACGCTGTGCGCTGCTGCTCCAGGCCCTCGTTCTCCTCGGACCCCGCTGTCGACGTGCTCTCCCGCCTAGTCCTTAGATTGTCTTGGCGTCGGGTTGTCGCTATGCTCTGGCAACACAGACAGACGCTGTTGCACCTGCTGCAGCTGCTGCTGATGTTGCAGGTGTTGCTGGTGTTGCATAATCTGTTGCTGGTACAGCTCGCGGTCCTTTGCGAGGTCCTGCGGTACATAAGAACACGACACAGTGGCGGTACGGGCAGGTCAAACTTGTTGTACAGGCAGCAAAGTGGCGAGTCATCGCTCGTCTCCCCAGGCAGTGCATTGTGTGGAGATGTACAACGGTACAATTACCGCATCAGCAGCACCTGTACCGCACCTGCAACACATCCGAGATGGTACGGTCGTCCCGCTCCAGCCCCGAGCCGCCCCCGCTGCTGGTCCTGCCGCTGGCGATGTCCGGCCGGTGGTGCACGGGCGAATTGGGGACGGACGTGTTGGTGGCTGTATTGCACGCAGTATTCCCGACGGATCCGGCACGCAGATCGGAGTCAGAGCCCTGCTGGTTGTGGTAGGGTACAGGTGGGTGTGAGGGTAAGGGGAGCGGTAAGAGTGAGAAGGGAGGGAGAGGTACATGCATATCAGCTAGCTAACCCTGAACCTTGGACCCCCCTCACCGCATCCTGAACCCTATATGATCCAGATCTGGAACCACGAGATCTCCCTGCCTATCAGCTAGCAAACCCCGACCCTTAAAACCATCTCTTGGAAAATCGTTCCTCATCGCGTCCTTGAAACCTAAATGATCCGGATTATAAACCACAAGATCTACTAGCCTCTCAGCTAGCAAACCCCGACCCTTGAACCCCCATCTCTTGAAAGCGTGTTCCTCACCGCATCCTCGAAATGTGCATGCGCCTTGATCGGCTGCGTGTATACCTCTCCTCCACCAGGTGTCCGCGACGCAGCGGCGCGCCCGCCTGCTGTCGAAGGCACGCGGGGGGCCACGTCGCCGACCGCCACTGCCGCGGCGGCGGCGGCGGCGGCCGCGGCCATTGCCGGGTCCAGGGTGCCCCCGGGTTCGGCCCCCGGCGGGCTGGTGGGCAGTCTGGCGGGGCCGCGGCTGGCGGAGGACGGCCGGTCAGCCATCGCTGCACTGTTCCGGCTCTGTAACTAAGAGCAGGAGAGGAAGATGGGGTGAATAAATCTCATTAGCCCATTTTCATTAACCCATCATTAACCCATTATTAGCTCATCCTCAAGATTACCAAAGCCCCATCCCTTATCCCCCCCTAAACCTCAAACCCTGCCACCCATGAGATCCCTAAACCCTAAAAAATCATGAAACCCTAATTCCCCTAGAATCCAGTAACCTTGGTTCCCCTACATCCCTGAACCCTGACACCCTAAATTAATCCCTGAACCCTGGCACCCTAATACCCTAACCCCTAAAACCCCTGAACCCTGGCACCCTAGATTTATTCCTGAGCCCTAGTACCCCAACCCTCACCGGCAGGGAGGGCTGGCCCTTACCCTCACACCAAACCTGGTACCCTAGGTAAAACCCTAATACCCTAACCCTCACCGGCAGGGAGGGCTGGCCCTTACCCTCACACCAAACCTGGTACCCTAGGTAAAACCCTAATACCCTAACCCTCACCGGCAGGGAGGGCTGGCCCTTACCCTCACACCAAACCTGGTACCCTAGGTAAAACCCTAGTACCCTAACCCTCACCGGCAGGGAGGGCTGGCCCTTACCCTCACACCAAACCTGGTACCCTAGGTAAAACCCTAATACCCTAACCCTCACCGGCAGGGAGGGCTGGCCCTTACCCTCACACCAAACCTGGTACCCTAGGTAAAACCCTAATACCCTAACCCTCACCGGCAGGGAGGGCTGGCCCTTACCCTCACACCAAACCTGGTACCCTAGGTAAAACCCTAATACCCTAACCCTCACCGGCAGGGAGGGCTGGCCCTTACCCTCACACCAAACCTGGTACCCTAGGTAAAACCCTAATACCCTAACCCTCACCGGCAGGGAGGGCTGGCCCTTACCCTCACACCAAACCTGGTACCCTAGGTAAAACCCTAGTACCCTAACCCTCACCGGCAGGGAGGGCTGGCCCTTACCCTCACCCCAAGCCATGTACACTAGGTAAAACCCTAATACCCTAACCCCCACCGGCAGGGAGGGCTGGCCCTTACCCTCACACCAAACCTGGTACCCTAGGTAAAACCCTAGTACCCTAACCCTCTCCGGCAGGGAGGGCTGACTTACCCTCACACCTAACCTGGTACCCTAGGTAAAACCCTAGTACCCGAACCCTCACCGGCAGGGAGGGCTGGCCCTTACCCTCACACCTAACCTGGTACCCTAGGTAAAACCCTAGTACCCTAACCCTCACCGGCAGGGAGGGCTGGCCGCTGAGCCGCTTCTTGTAGGATGTCACCTATCAAGGAGCAGGAGGGAAGGTTCGTAACGGGGATCAGAGATAGGCACAAGAGTGACTAGAGGATGACAAGAGGGATTGAGTAGAGTAATATGACAGTTCTCAGTAAATTGCGACCAGGGTAATACGAGTGATCAGAGTAATACGAGTGATCAGAGTAATCTGTGAGATTAGAGTAATCATGCAGATAGAGTACCAGGTGATACACATGTGACATCGTGCATGACATGAGCAGTACACATGCAACACATATGCGGTACGTCCCCTGTCTCACATGAGCAGTACACATGCAACACATGCGCGGTACGCCCCCATGTCTCACATGGCGAATGGATCTCATGCTGCCTTCGCCTCCGGAGCGAGACATCATGCTGTTGGCTGCGGAGGGGGGGCCGCTCGTCGCCCTGGGGAGAGCCGGAGAGGGAGGGGGTGGGCGGGCCAGGGTACCAGCGCTTATTATAAGGTTAAAAAAAAGAATCTCTTGTAGTGCCTCATTTCTGACCTTCAAAAAGTTCAATTTTTTAGTGAAGCCGAGGTGGGGAGGGGGGCGGGGGGGCGCCCGGAGTACCATGTACTGCTCAACACCATGCACCACGCGCCATGTACAGCTCAGCACCATACGCCATGCACCAAGGGCCATGCACCATGTACAGCTCAGCACCATGCACCGCTCCGAACCATGTACTGCTACGCACCATGCACCATGCACCGCTCCGCACCATGCACCATGTACCGCTCCATACCATGCGCTATGCGCCATGCAATATGTGCCGCTCAGCACCAGACCAATCACATTCTTTGCATCGGACCAGTGATGTGACATTCGGACCACCCACCCGCTCTGTGCTGCGCTATTCGCCATGCTGGCAAACGTGCTGAGCTGGCCGCTCTCTCTCCCGCCGGGGGAGAAGTGGGTAATACCCTGCATGCTGACACGGCTTGCTCGTTTGGTCATGCCTCGGACCCCGCTGACGGCCGGATCCACGATGTGCGCGTTGAAACCCCCGTCGTTGTGGCTGCGACGGAACGGCATGACGGGCTCGTCGTCCTGGAGGTTCAGGTTCAGGATCAGGGTTTAGGTTCATGGTCCAGGTGCAGGGTTAAAAGGATCAGGAGAGTATAGGGTTCGAATTTTGAGATCAAGAGGGTCAAGGTTAAGGGTTCAGGATTAAGGGCCTGGGGGGCAGGACGGCCAAGGGCTAAGGGTTCAAGGTTAAGGGATCAGGAATGTATAGGGTTAAGAGGCCTGGAAGGTCAAGGTTTGGGGTTCAGGATCGAGCAATCGGGGTTAAGGAAAGGAAAAGTCAAGGACTTAGGGTTGAAGGTTGAGTGTTCTTAGGGGAGGAGGTTTAGGGTTTCTAGAGTTAAGGGTTTTGGAGGGTCGGGGTTGAGGGTTACGAGGTCGAGCTTCTGGTGGGTCAGGGTTCAGGGTTCGAGATTAAGGGTTCAGGGTTCTGCGGGCAGGAGGAGACACAGGGGTAAAAGCAACAGTAAGAGTAACAACATCAGTAACAGCAAAAGTGACCGCAAAAGTGACAGGTACAGCAGCAGTAGCAGCACCTGAGTTTCTCCAAGTGCTCTTCAATGCACCTTGGACAGGCACCACCTTCATGCCCCCCTCTACTGGGCCAACAAGGCTCAGACACAGACCGGCCTGCGGCCAGCGGTCCGGGCAGCAGGTGCTCGCTGCACCGCCCCCCCCCCCCCCCCCCCCGGCTGTATTCCTAGATGTAGCTGAAGTGTGGCTAGAGTGTGGCTGAAGTGTGACTGAAGCGCTCCTAAATAAAAGGCAAGACGTAAGGAGTAAAGTTAGCCGAGGTCTAATTGATGCTTGAATGGTGAGCGAACCGGCGTTTTAAATGACGGTTGCAGCCTAGTTTCAAATGGCGGTTGCAGCTCCGCACCTCGAGATCCTCCACCAAAGGTATGTTGTTGTGGTGTGAGATGGCCGCCAGGGTACGCTTCATACCGGCAAGCTCCTTCAGCAGCTCTGCAACCTGCCTGCGGGGTTCAAAGGGGGGGCAAAAGAGGGTTCAGGGCTCATGGTTAGGGTTTAGGGTTTAGGGTTCAGTGCTTCATACCGGCAAGCTCCTTCAGCAGCTCCTCAACCTGCCTGCAGGGTTCAAGGGTTCAAGGGGGGTCAGGGTTGTCTAGGGTTTATGTTTTAGGGTTCAGTGCTTCATACTGGAAAGTTCCTCCATCAGCTCCACAACCTGCCTGCAGGGTTCTAAGGGGGTTAAAGGGGGGTCAGGGTTTCTAGGGTTTAGGGTTGAGGGTTCAGTGCTTCATACTGGGAAGTTCCTCCATCAGCTCCTCAACACGCCTGCAGGGTTCAAAGGGGGTTCAAGGCTCAAGGACTCAGGGTAAGGGTAACCCTAGGGGGGTTGCAGTTATGGGGTCAAGGGAGTTTGCAGGGTTTATGGTTCAGGGCTTTATGTGCGCTACATATTGGCAAGCTCCTTCAGCAGCTTCGCAACCTGCCTGCGGGAATCCAAGGGGGGTCAAGGGGGGTCAGGGTCCATACTTCTGTTTTCGTGACTCAGCTACATGTCAGCTACACTCAGCTAAGCCAGCTATATGTCAGCTACACTCTGGCCTCCGGCCGGAAGGCCCAGGTTCGGACAGCCATGCTGCTTGCACTGCCTGCCGCCTTCCGGCCCAGGCTTGGCCCAAATTGGACCGTGGGCGGCCTGGCAAAGGCGGCCTTGTTGCTGAATAAATAAACAATTGTTAGTGTTCAGGATAAGGATTTCAGTGCTTCAGCCAGCAAGGGGTTGAAGAGGGTCAGGGTTGCTAAGGGGTTCAAAAGTCTCGGTTTTGGGGTTAAGGGGTCTAGGCTATAGGGTTAAGGGGTCTAGGCTTAAGGGTTTGGGGGTCTAGGCTATAGGGTTTGGGGGTCTAGGCTGTAGGGTTTGGGGGTCTAGGCTATAGGGTTTGGGGGTCTAGGCTATAGGGTTTGGGGGTCTAGGCTATAGGGTTTGGGGGTCTAGGCTATAGGGTTTGGGGGTCTAGGCTATAGGGTTTGGGGGTCTAGGCTATAGGGTTTGGGGGTCTAGGCTATAGGGTTTGGGGGTCTAGGCTATAAAGTTTGGGGGTCTAGGCTGTAGGGTTAAGGATTGCGAGTCCAGTGCTTTATCCAATAAGGACCTTCAACAGCCGCGCAACTTGCCAGTGTTGTTCAGGGCTCAAGGGGTTCAGAGTTCATGGTTCATGGTTCAGAGTTCATGGTTCATGGTTCAGAGTTCAGGGTTCAGGGTTCAGAGTTCAGAGTTCAGGGTTCATGGTTCAGAGTTCATGGTTCAGAGTTCAGGGTTCAGGGTTCAGGGTTCAGAGTTCAGGGTTCATGGTTCAGAGTTCAGGGTTCATGGTTCAGAGTTCAGGGTTCAGAGTTCAGGGTTCATGGTTCAGGGTTCAGAGTTCAGGGTTCATGGACCAGAGTTCAGGGTTCATGGTTCAGGGTTCATGGTTCAGAGTTCATGGTTCATGGTTCATGGTTCATGGTTCAGAGTTCATGGTTCAGAGTTCAGGGTTCAGAGTTCAGGGTTCATGGTTCAGAGTTCGGGGTTCGGAGTTCAGGGTTCATGGTTCAAGTTTCAGAGTTCAGGGTTCAGGGTTCAGAGTTCATGGTTCATGGTTCAGAGTTCAGGGTTCATGGTTCAGAGTTCAGGGTTCAGAGTTCAGAGTTCAGGGTTCATGGTTCAGAGTTCAGGGTTCAGAGTTCAGGGTTCAGAGTTCAGGGTTCATGGTTCAGAGTTCAAGGTTCATGGTTCAGAGTTCAGGGTTCATGGTTCAGATTTCAGGTTTCATGGTTCAGAGTTCAGGGTTCATGGTTCAGAGTTCAGGGTTCATGGTTCAGAGTTCAGAGTTCAGGGTGCATGGTTCAGAGTTCAGGGTTCATGGTTCAGAGTTCAGGGTTCAGGGTTCTTGGTTCAGAGTTCAGGGTTCATGGTTCAGAGTTCAGGGTTCAGAGTTCAGGGTTCATGGTTCAGAGTTCAGGGTCAAGAGTTCAGGGTTCAGGGTTTGAACCTGACTTGTATGTATACACAGTCATCTCCTTCAGCAGCACCCAGTGTCCATCGTGCAGTACACTTTGCAAGCCGGGAAGTACAACAAAGTGCTAGTCAGGCAGTACAGTTTGCGCTACAGGCAGTACATAAAAGTGGAAATCAGACAGTACAGCTTGCACGCCAGGCAGTGCAGCCAACTGTTCATCAAGCACTACAGCTCACGCTCCAGGCAATACACAGCAGTCAGCAGGCAGTACACGCATTCAGCAGGCAGTGCATGTCACTGCATTGCACCGCCAGTCACAGGGTAATGGAGTCCTCGCTCTCACTTTTCCAACACGCTGCCCCCGCCCTGCTGCACCTCTGGCAGTACACGGCATTTAGCAAGCAGTGCGTGCCACTCATGGCATGCCAAACAGAGTAAATGAGCAATCTCTCACTTTTCCAACACGCTGTTCCCCCTGCTCCAGGCAATACACGGCATTTAGCAGGCAGTACATGTCACACCATTGTTAAGCCAGTCACATAGCACAGAGTTAACTCCCACTTTTCCAACACGCTGTCCCCCCTGCTCCAGGCAATACACAGCATTTAGCAGGCAGTACATGTCACACCATTGTACCGCCAGTCACATAGCACAGAGTTAACTCTCACTTTTCCAACACGCTGCCCCCCCTGCTCCAGGCAATACACAGCATTTAGCAGGCAGTACATGTCACACCATTGTACCGCCAGTCACATGGCACATGAGTAATCTCTCACTTTTCCAACAAGCTGGTCCCCCCTGCGCCGCCTACGCTTGCTCCTCCCAGAGACGAAGCAGCCTTGTAAGACCTGGTACATCACGGGTTCAGGGTTCAGGTTCAGGGTTCAGTTGACAAGTGAAGGATCAGGGATTTCTCGTCTAGGCGGTTTCAGGTTAAGGGATTTCAGGTTACAGGGTTTCAGAATACGGGGGGTTCAGTCAAAACGGGGGTTTCAGGTCCAGGGTTGGGCCACGATTTCAAAATGTGGAGCAGGGAACAGATGACATTGTCTTGCAAGACCAGGAGCAAGGATGTTACCCTCCTGCGTGATGTGCACGTTTTCCTGGATTGAGGGTTTAGGGTTTTCTTTTCTTATATTCTTGTATACGGTATCTACATGGTCATTTGTAGTTGGTGTGTGCGCCTTCCTGTTCCATTGTTGTACACGTGTATGCCTATTTTATCGTGGTACATATGCATATGGTACTGTTGTACTGCAGTATTGCAGTACCAAAGGCCGCGTACCTTCCGCCAACAGAGGAGGCCATTCTTGGCATGGACTTTAGCTTGTTGATAATTGATGCTGTTTCGCCAGTGCCGTCCGAGGCCGCCAAGTCAATCTCCCTACATATGTACAGGCGGTACAATCAGGCGGTACAATAATGTGGTACGATCAGGCAGTACACTTTTACTTAACATTGAGCAGCGCCCAGTTCCCCCACCCCACTGCCACATCGGCCACCCCTCCTTCACCCGCCCCTTGATCCCCACTCCCTCCACTGCCCCCACCGCCTCCTTCCCCCACACCTTGTTTGATTCTGTCCACACACACCCCACTGCCCCCCTTCACTCCCCCTTAATTGATTCTGTCCACACAAAAATGCGCCCCCCCCCCCCCCCACACACACACACACATTCTCCACCCACTCCACTGCACCCTCCCCCTTGACCCACCCCGCTCCCCCTTCCCCGGCTGACGCCTTGGCCTGGTCCGTCTTGGACGCGTTCTCCACCATTGCGCGCGCCACCGCAGCGATAAAGGCTGCAGAGCTGCTGCTACACATTGGGGAGGGGAGAGGGGATATTGATCAGTGGGGGGGGAGAGGGGATATTGATCAGTGGGGGGGAGAGGGGATATTGATCAGTGGGGGGGAGAGGGGATATTGATCAGTGGGGGGGAGAGGGGATATTGATCAGTGGGGGGGAGAGGGGATATTGATCAGTGGGGGGGGGAGAGGGGATATTGATCAGTGGGGGGGGAGAGGGGATATTGATCAGTGGGGGGGGAGAGGGGATATTGATCAGTGGGGGGGGAGAGGGGATATTGATCAGTGGGGGGGGAGAGGGGATATTGATCAGTGGGGGGGAGAGGGGATATTGATCAGTGGGGGGGAGAGGGGATATTGATCAGTGGGGGGGGAGAGGGGATATTGATCAGTGGGGGGGAGAGGGGATATTGATCAGTGGGGGGGAGAGGGGATATTGATCAGTGGGGGGGAGAGGGGATATTGATCAGTGGGGGGGAGAGGGGATATTGATCAGTGGGGGGGGGAGAGGGGATATTGATCAGTGGGGGGGGAGAGGGGATATTGATCAGTGGGGGGGGAGAGGGGATATTGATCAGTGGGGGGGAGAGGGGATATTGATCAGTGGGGGGGGAGAGGGGATATTGATCAGTGGGGGGGAGAGGGGATATTGATCAGTGGGGGGGAGAGGGGATATTGATCAGTGGGGGGGAGAGGGGATATTGATCAGTGGGGGGGGGGGGAGAGGGGATATTGATCAGTGGGGGGGAGAGGGGATATTGATCAGTGGGGGGGGAGAGGGGATATTGATCAGTGGGGGGGGGAGGGGATATTGATCAGTGGGGGGGGAGAGGGGATATTGATCAGTGGGGGGGGGAGGGGATATTGATCAGTGGGGGGGAGAGGGGATATTGATCAGTGGGGGGGGGAGGGGATATTGATCAGTGGGGGGGGGAGGGGATATTGATCAGTGGGGGGGGAGAGGGGATATTGATCAGTGGGGGGGAGAGGGGATATTGATCAGTGGGGGGGGAGAGGGGATATTGATCAGTGGGGGGGAGAGGGGATATTGATCAGTGGGGGGGAGAGGGGATATTGATCAGTGGGGGGGGAGGGGATATTGATCAGTGGGGGGGAGAGGGGATATTGATCAGTGGGGGGGGGAGAGGGGATATTGATCAGTGGGGGGGGAGAGGGGATATTGATCAGTGGGGGGGGAGAGGGGATATTGATCAGTGGGGGGGGGAGAGGGGATATTGATCAGTGGGGGGGAGAGGGGATATTGATCAGTGGGGGGGAGAGGGGATATTGATCAGTGGGGGGGGAGAGGGGATATTGATCAGTGGGGGGGAGAGGGGATATTGATCAGTGGGGGGGGGAGGGGATATTGATCAGTGGGGGGGGGAGGGGATATTGATCAGTGGGGGGGAGAGGGGATATTGATCAGTGGGGGGGAGAGGGGATATTGATCAGTGGGGGGGGGAGAGGGGATATTGATCAGTGGGGGGGAGAGGGGATATTGATCAGTGGGGGGGGGAGGGGATATTGATCAGTGGGGGGGAGAGGGGATATTGATCAGTGGGGGGGAGAGGGGATATTGATCAGTGGGGGGGGAGAGGGGATATTGATCAGTGGGGGGGAGAGGGGATATTGATCAGTGGGGGGGAGAGGGGATATTGATCAGTGGGGGGGGAGAGGGGATATTGATCAGTGGGGGGGAGAGGGGATATTGATCAGTGGGGGGGGGAGGGGATATTGATCAGTGGGGGGGAGAGGGGATATTGATCAGTGGGGGGGAGAGGGGATATTGATCAGTGGGGGGGAGAGGGGATATTGATCAGTGGGGGGGAGAGGGGATATTGATCAGTGGGGGGGGGAGAGGGGATATTGATCAGTGGGGGGGAGAGGGGATATTGATCAGTGGGGGGGGGAGGGGATATTGATCAGTGGGGGGGGAGAGGGGATATTGATCAGTGGGGGGGAGAGGGGATATTGATCAGTGGGGGGGGAGAGGGGATATTGATCAGTGGGGGGGGAGAGGGGATATTGATCAGTGGGGGGGGAGAGGGGATATTGATCAGTGGGGGGGGGAGAGGGGATATTGATCAGTGGGGGGGGGAGAGGGGATATTGATCAGTGGGGGGGAGAGGGGATATTGATCAGTGGGGGGGAGAGGGGATATTGATCAGTGGGGGGGGGGAGAGGGGATATTGATCAGTGGGGGGGGGGAGAGGGGATATTGATCAGTGGGGGGGGGGAGAGGGGATATTGATCAGTGGGGGGGGAGAGGGGATATTGATCAGTGGGGGGGGAGAGGGGATATTGATCAGTGGGGGGGGAGAGGGGATATTGATCAGTGGGGGGGGAGAGGGGATATTGATCAGTGGGGGGGGAGGGGATATTGATCAGTGGGGGGGGGAGAGGGGATATTGATCAGTGGGGGGGGGAGAGGGGATATTGATCAGTGGGGGGGAGAGGGGATATTGATCAGTGGGGGGGAGAGGGGATATTGATCAGTGGGGGGGAGAGGGGATATTGATCAGTGGGGGGGGGGAGAGGGGATATTGATCAGTGGGGGGGGGAGAGGGGATATTGATCAGTGGGGGGGGGAGAGGGGATATTGATCAGTGGGGGGGGAGAGGGGATATTGATCAGTGGGGGGAGAGGGGATATTGATCAGTGGGGGGGAGAGGGGATATTGATCAGTGGGGGGGGAGAGGGGATATTGATCAGTGGGGGGGGAGAGGGGATATTGATCAGTGGGGGGGGAGAGGGGATATTGATCAGTGGGGGGGGAGAGGGGATATTGATCAGTGGGGGGGGAGAGGGGATATGATCAGTGGGGGGGGAGAGGGGATATTGATCAGTGGGGGGGGAGAGGGGATATTGATCAGTGGGGGGGAGAGGGGATATTGATCAGTGGGGGGGGAGAGGGGATATTGATCAGTGGGGGGGGAGAGGGGATATTGATCAGTGGGGGGGGGAGAGGGGATATTGATCAGTGGGGGGGAGAGGGGATATTGATCAGTGGGGGGGGAGAGGGGATATTGATCAGTGGGGGGGAGAGGGGATATTGATCAGTGGGGGGGAGAGGGGATATTGATCAGTGGGGGGGAGAGGGGATATTGATCAGTGGGGGGGGAGAGGGGATATTGATCAGTGGGGGGGGAGAGGGGATATTGATCAGTGGGGGGGGAGAGGGGATATTGATCAGTGGGGGGGAGAGGGGATATTGATCAGTGGGGGGGGAGAGGGGATATTGATCAGTGGGGGGGGAGAGGGGATATTGATCAGTGGGGGGGGAGAGGGGATATTGATCAGTGGGGGGGGAGAGGGGATATTGATCAGTGGGGGGGAGAGGGGATATTGATCAGTGGGGGGGGAGAGGGGATATGATCAGTGGGGGGGGAGAGGGGATATTGATCAGTGGGGGGGAGAGGGGATATTGATCAGTGGGGGGGGAGAGGGGATATTGATCAGTGGGGGGGGGGAGAGGGGATATTGATCAGTGGGGGGGGGGAGAGGGGATATTGATCAGTGGGGGGGGGGAGAGGGGATATTGATCAGTGGGGGGGGGGGAGAGGGATATTGATCAGTGGGGGGGGAGAGGGGATATTGATCAGTGGGGGGGGGGAGAGGGATATTGATCAGTGGGGGGGGAGGGGATATTGATCAGTGGGGGGGGAGAGGGGATATTGATCAGTGGGGGGGGGAGGGGATATTGATCAGTGTGGGGGGAGAGGGGATATTGATCAGTGGGGGGGAGAGGGGATATTGATCAGTGGGGGGGGAGAGGGGATATTGATCAGTGGGGGGGGAGAGGGGATATTGATCAGTGGGGGGGGAGAGGGGATATTGATCAGTGGGGGGGGAGAGGGGATATTGATCAGTGGGGGGGGAGAGGGGATATTGATCAGTGGGGGGGGAGAGGGGATATTGATCAGTGGGGGGGGAGAGGGGATATTGATCAGTGGGGGGGGAGAGGGGATATTGATCAGTGGGGGGGGAGAGGGGATATTGATCAGTGGGGGGGGAGAGGGGATATTGATCAGTGGGGGGGGAGAGGGGATATTGATCAGTGGGGGGGGAGAGGGGATATTGATCAGTGGGGGGGGAGAGGGGATATTGATCAGTGGGGGGGGAGAGGGGATATTGATCAGTGGGGGGGGAGAGGGGATATTGATCAGTGGGGGGGGAGAGGGGATATTGATCAGTGGGGGGGGGAGAGGGATATTGATCAGTGGGGGGGGAGAGGGGATATTGATCAGTGGGGGGGAGAGGGGATATTGATCAGTGGGGGGGGGAGAGGGGATATTGATCAGTGGGGGGGAGAGGGGATATTGATCAGTGGGGGGGAGAGGGGATATTGATCAGTGGGGGGGAGAGGGGATATTGATCAGTGGGGGGGAGAGGGGATATTGATCAGTGGGGGGGAGAGGGGATATTGATCAGTGGGGGGGAGAGGGGATATTGATCAGTGGGGGGGAGAGGGGATATTGATCAGTGGGGGGGAGAGGGGATATTGATCAGTGGGGGGGGAGAGGGGATATTGATCAGTGGGGGGGAGAGGGGATATTGATCAGTGGGGGGGGAGAGGGGATATTGATCAGTGGGGGGGGAGAGGGGATATTGATCAGTGGGGGGGGAGAGGGGATATTGATCAGTGGGGGGGGAGAGGGGATATTGATCAGTGGGGGGGGGAGAGGGGATATTGATCAGTGGGGGGGGGAGAGGGGATATTGATCAGTGGGGGGGGAGAGGGGATATTGATCAGTGGGGGGGGGAGAGGGGATATTGATCAGTGGGGGGGGGAGAGGGGATATTGATCAGTGGGGGGGGAGAGGGGATATTGATCAGTGGGGGGGGGAGAGGGGATATTGATCAGTGGGGGGGGAGAGGGGATATTGATCAGTGGGGGGGGAGAGGGGATATTGATCAGTGGGGGGGGAGAGGGGATATTGATCAGTGGGGGGGGAGAGGGGATATTGATCAGTGGGGGGGGAGAGGGGATATTGATCAGTGGGGGGGAGAGGGGATATTGATCAGTGGGGGGGGAGAGGGGATATTGATCAGTGGGGGGGGAGAGGGGATATTGATCAGTGGGGGGGGAGAGGGGATATTGATCAGTGGGGGGGGAGAGGGGATATTGATCAGTGGGGGGGAGAGGGGATATTGATCAGTGGGGGGGGAGAGGGGATATTGATCAGTGGGGGGGGGAGGGGATATTGATCAGTGGGGGGGGGAGGGGATATTGATCAGTGGGGGGGGAGGGGATATTGATCAGTGGGGGGGAGAGGGGATATTGATCAGTGGGGGGGGGAGGGGATATTGATCAGTGGGGGGGGAGAGGGGATATTGATCAGTGGGGGGGGAGAGGGGATATTGATCAGTGGGGGGGGAGAGGGGATATTGATCAGTGGGGGGGGAGAGGGGATATTGATCAGTGGGGGGGGAGAGGGGATATTGATCAGTGGGGGGGGAGAGGGGATATTGATCAGTGGGGGGGGAGAGGGGATATTGATCAGTGGGGGGGGAGAGGGGATATTGATCAGTGGGGGGGGAGAGGGGATATTGATCAGTGGGGGGGGAGAGGGGATATTGATCAGTGGGGGGGGAGAGGGGATATTGATCAGTGGGGGGGGAGAGGGGATATTGATCAGTGGGGGGGAGAGGGGATATTGATCAGTGGGGGGGGAGAGGGGATATTGATCAGTGGGGGGGGAGAGGGGATATTGATCAGTGGGGGGGGGAGAGGGGATATTGATCAGTGGGGGGGGGAGAGGGGATATTGATCAGTGGGGGGGGGAGAGGGGATATTGATCAGTGGGGGGGGAGAGGGGATATTGATCAGTGGGGGGGGAGAGGGGATATTGATCAGTGGGGGGGGGGAGAGGGGATATTGATCAGTGGGGGGGGAGAGGGGATATTGATCAGTGGGGGGGGAGAGGGGATATTGATCAGTGGGGGGGGAGAGGGGATATTGATCAGTGGGGGGGGAGAGGGATATTGATCAGTGGGGGGGAGAGGGGATATTGATCAGTGGGGGGGGGAGAGGGATATTGATCAGTGGGGGGGGAGAGGGGATATTGATCAGTGGGGGGGGAGAGGGGATATTGATCAGTGGGGGGGGAGAGGGGATATTGATCAGTGGGGGGGGGAGAGGGGATATTGATCAGTGGGGGGGGAGAGGGGATATTGATCAGTGGGGGGGGAGAGGGGATATTGATCAGTGGGGGGGGAGAGGGGATATTGATCAGTGGGGGGGGAGAGGGGATATTGATCAGTGGGGGGGGAGAGGGGATATTGATCAGTGGGGGGGGAGAGGGGATATTGATCAGTGGGGGGGAGAGGGGATATTGATCAGTGGGGGGGGAGAGGGGATATTGATCAGTGGGGGGGAGAGGGATATTGATCAGTGGGGGGGGAGAGGGGATATTGATCAGTGGGGGGGAGAGGGGATATTGATCAGTGGGGGGGGAGAGGGGATATTGATCAGTGGGGGGGGAGAGGGGATATTGATCAGTGGGGGGGAGAGGGGATATTGATCAGTGGGGGGGAGAGGGGATATTGATCAGTGGGGGGGGAGAGGGGATATTGATCAGTGGGGGGGAGAGGGGATATTGATCAGTGGGGGGGAGAGGGGATATTGATCAGTGGGGGGGAGAGGGGATATTGATCAGTGGGGGGGAGAGGGGATATTGATCAGTGGGGGGGGGAGGGGATATTGATCAGTGGGGGGGAGAGGGGATATTGATCAGTGGGGGGGGGAGGGGATATTGATCAGTGGGGGGGGAGAGGGGATATTGATCAGTGGGGGGGGAGAGGGGATATTGATCAGTGGGGGGGGAGGGGATATTGATCAGTGGGGGGGGGAGAGGGATATTGATCAGTGGGGGGGGAGAGGGGATATTGATCAGTGGGGGGGGGAGGGGATATTGATCAGTGGGGGGGAGAGGGGATATTGATCAGTGGGGGGGGAGAGGGGATATTGATCAGTGGGGGGGAGAGGGGATATTGATCAGTGGGGGGGGAGAGGGGATATTGATCAGTGGGGGGGAGAGGGGATATTGATCAGTGGGGGGGGGAGGGGATATTGATCAGTGGGGGGGGAGAGGGGATATTGATCAGTGGGGGGGAGAGGGGATATTGATCAGTGGGGGGGGGAGGGGATATTGATCAGTGGGGGGGGGAGAGGGGATATTGATCAGTGGGGGGGGGGAGGGGATATTGATCAGTGGGGGGGAGAGGGGATATTGATCAGTGGGGGGGGGAGGGGATATTGATCAGTGGGGGGGAGAGGGGATATTGATCAGTGGGGGGGGAGAGGGGATATTGATCAGTGGGGGGGGAGAGGGGATATTGATCAGTGGGGGGGAGAGGGGATATTGATCAGTGGGGGGGGAGAGGGGATATTGATCAGTGGGGGGGAGAGGGGATATTGATCAGTGGGGGGGGGAGAGGGGATATTGATCAGTGGGGGGGAGAGGGGATATTGATCAGTGGGGGGGAGAGGGGATATTGATCAGTGGGGGGGGGGGAGAGGGGATATTGATCAGTGGGGGGGAGGGGATATTGATCAGTGGGGGGGGGAGGGGATATTGATCAGTGGGGGGGGAGAGGGGATATTGATCAGTGGGGGGGGGAGAGATAGGGGATATTGATCAGTGGGGGGGAGAGGGGATATTGATCAGTGGGGGGGAGAGGGGATATTGATCAGTGGGGGGGGGGGGAGAGGGGATATTGATCAGTGGGGGGGAGAGGGGATATTGATCAGTGGGGGGGGAGAGGGGATATTGATCAGTGGGGGGGGGAGGGGATATTGATCAGTGGGGGGGGAGAGGGGATATTGATCAGTGGGGGGGGAGAGGGGATATTGATCAGTGGGGGGGGAGAGGGGATATTGATCAGTGGGGGGGGAGAGGGGATATTGATCAGTGGGGGGGAGAGGGGATATTGATCAGTGGGGGGGAGAGGGGATATTGATCAGTGGGGGGGAGAGGGGATATTGATCAGTGGGGGGGGGGAGAGGGGATATTGATCAGTGGGGGGGGGAGAGGGGATATTGATCAGTGGGGGGGAGAGGGGATATTGATCAGTGGGGGGGGAGAGGGGATATTGATCAGTGGGGGGGGGAGAGGGGATATTGATCAGTGGGGGGGAGAGGGGATATTGATCAGTGGGGGGGAGAGGGGATATTGATCAGTGGGGGGGGGAGGGGATATTGATCAGTGGGGGGGGGAGAGGGGATATTGATCAGTGGGGGGGAGAGGGGATATTGATCAGTGGGGGGGGGGTGTGGGTCTAAATTAGAAAGAGATTGTGGGGCTGATTGTGAAAGTGTTTGTGTTTACACACATTACCTCTTATCTCCCCTTATATAGTGTTTGTGTTGCATATAGGGTTTAGGGTTGAGGGTTTAAGGTTTATCTCCCCTTATATAGTGTTTGTGTTGCACATAGGGGAGATCAGAGGTAATGTGTGTAAACAGTTTTGCCCACCGCAAACAATAATGGCCACACAGCTGTTGCCACACAGAGAGGGGTAGGGGCAAGGGGTGAGAGCTTACAGGACCTTGTTAGGCCTTTCCTGTTCCTGCTTGCCTTTTCTCAGCTGATGACGAGGGCCGCGTGCGCCTCCTTCCCCACCCTACCTCCTCTCTCACATTCTCTCCTCCCCCAGCCGTCCCTCCTCCCCCCTCCCCCTCCTCCCTCCTCCCCACTCACCCTCCCCCCTCCTCTCCGCCCTCTGTCCGCTCGGTGCCGTTGAGGTTCATCGGCTTGAGGATGTGCAGGAAGGGCGGGATGTTAGAGTACCTCTGGATCTTCTTGTGGTCCATCGTGGACTCAACCTCCAGAATCAAATCTGGGAGAGGGGGAGGGGGTGCAGGAAGGGCGAGACGTTGGAGTACCTCTGGATCTTCTTGTGGTCCATCGTGGACTCAACCTCCAGAATCAAATCTGGGAGAGGGGGAGGGGGTGCAGGAAGGGCGAGACGTTGGAGTACCTCTGGATCTTCTTGTGGTCCATCGTGGACTCAGCCTCCAGAATCAAATCTGGGAGAGGGGGAGGGGGTGCAGGAAGGGCGAGACGTTGGAGTACCTCTGGATCTTCTTGTGGTCCATCGTGGACTCAGCCTCCAGAATCAAATCTGGGAGAGGGGGAGGGGGGGCAGGAAGGGCGAGACGTTGGAGTACCTCTGGATCATCTTGTGGTCCATCGTGGACTCAACCTCCAGAATTAAATATGGGTGAGGGCAATGCGGCAATGTGTTCAGAAGGCAGTGTTTTCAGATCGGGGCCACGGCACGGGAACTAAGGAGAGGAGAGGAGGGTGGGGGGGGCAGAGAGTTTGGAATTTTGGAGCACCTCTGGATCGCCTTGTGGTATATCGTTTATTCCACCTCCAGAATCAAATATGAGAGACGGCAATGCGAGGGATTTGCGAGGGTGTTAAAATGTGTTTTTCAGGGAGATGACGACCTGCTTGTCGTTGATGCTTTTGAACAGCCTGTCCTACTGTCACACCTTTCACACTACCCACCACACACTTCCCACACCTGCTCTGTTCTTGAGGAAGACGACAACCTGCTTGTCTTTGATGCTCTTGAACAGGTCGCCCATGAGCGTGATCAGCATGTTGAGCATGATCACCATGAGCAAAAAGTCGAATATGCAGAGGAGGATGATCGACACAGAGGACCACGATGTCGCGAGCGCCCAGCGAGCGTCTGAGCAGTGAACATGAGAGGGGGGGAGGGGGCAATGAAGAGGCAGCATCAGCATCAGCATGAGCATGCGCGTGAGCATGAGCACGAGCAATACGTTGAATGCAAATGAAGAGGAGGAGGGTCGATACAGAGGACCACAATGTCTTGAGCGCTTAGCAAGCGTCTGTGCATGGAACAAGAGAGGAGGGAGGGGGGGGGCAATAAAGAGGCAGCATAAGCATTACCATCACAATCGGCATCAGCATCGCATAAGCAGTAGCAGAGGCAGGAGCAGCAGAGGCAGGAGCAGCAGAGGCAGGAGCAGCAGAGGCAGGAGCAGCAGAGGCAGGAGCAGCAGAGGCAGGAGCAGCAGAGGCAGGAGCAGCAGAGGCAGGAGCAGCAGAGGCAGGAGCAGCAGAGGCAGGAGCAGCAGAGGCAGGAGCAGCAGAGGCAGGAGCAGCAGAGGCAGGAGCAGCAGAGGCAGGAGCAGCAGAGGCAGGAGCAGCAGAGGCAGGAGCAGCAGAGGCAGGAGCAGCAGAGGCAGGAGCAGCAGAGGAAGGAGCAGCAGAGGAAGGAGCAGCAGAGGCAGGAGCAGCAGAGGAAGGAGCAGCAGAGGCAGGAGCAGCAGAGGCAGGAGCAGCAGAGGCAGGAGCAGCAGAGGGAGGAGCAGCAGAGGCAGGAGCAGCAGAGGCAGGAGCAGCAGAGGCAGGAGCAGCAGAGGGAGGAGCAGCAGAGGAAGGAGCAGCAGAGGAAGGAGCAGCAGAGGCAGGAGCAGCAGAGGCAGGAGCAGCAGGTCTACCCGAGAGCCACGCGAGGGACCCAGGCTTCTGGAATATCTTATAACATCGATTGGAAACACATGTTATAAGCTTGCGAGTACCGTATATAAACCTCTGATATAAGTGACCCCCCCTTAGGCGACAGGCCCCTAATCCTGAACCCGGCTCGCCTTCGAAATTGAACGTCGTCATGAACGCGGACAGCAGCGCATCCTGGAAGGTGCAGTACCGCTGGAACAGCTGCTGTGCGTTCGGGTCCAGGTTCTGCATATTGAGCTTGCCCTGGAGTTACATGCATGGTCATGGGAGTTACATGCATGGTCACAGGAGTTACATGCATGGTCATGGGAGTTACATGCATGGTCATGGGAGACGTGCATGGTCACGGAAAATACATGCATGGTCACAGGGGTTACATGCATGGCCATGGGAGTTACATGCATGGTCACAGGAGTGACATGCATGGTCACAGGGGTTACATGCATGGCCATGGGAGTTACATGCATGGTAATGATAGTGCAAACATGAGCCCTGCAACATGAAGCTGAATAGAAGACGTTACGTAGCTTAAATGTAGCTGAGTTTGACATTCCGTCAGGCACCGTAAAAATAACCCGGCAACACGGGGTAAAAAGTTGGTGAATTGTAGCTCAAATCGGTACCCCAAGGCGTATGCATGAGCCCTTTGACGTGGGGCTATATGGTAGATGACTTTTGTGTGCCATGTAGCTGAATTGGACATTCGCCCCCGAGACATGCACGAGCCCTTTGGCATGGGGCTAAATGGTAAATGACTTTCGTGTGAAATGTAGCTGAATTGGGCACTTGCACGGCACGGCAAACAAGAACCCTTCCGTCATGTTTGTGCTCATGATGTGTAGCTGACATGTAGCTGAATGGTAGCTGAAATGTATCTAACATGTAGCTGCATTGGACACCTGACTTGAGCAAGGCATACAGGAATCCTGCAACGTGTGGCTGAATGGTAGCTGAATGGTAGCTGACATGTGGCTAAACCTGCTCCAGGCAAGGCATACAAAAACCCTGGGCCATGTAGCTGACATGTAGCTGACATGTAGCTGACATGTGGCTAAACCTGCTCCAGGCAAGGCATACAGGTAACCCTGGGCCATGTAGTTGACATGTAGCTGACATGTGGCTAAACCTGCTCCAGACAAGGCATACAGGAACCCAGGGCCATGTAGTTGACATGTAGCTGACATGTAGCTGACATGTGGCTAAACCTGCTCCAGACAAGGCATACAGGAACCCAGGGCCATGTAGTTGACATGTAGCTGACATGTAGCTGACATGTGGCTAAACCTGCTCCAGACAAGGCATACAGGAACCCAGGGCCATGTAGTTGACATGTAGCTGACATGTAGCTGACATGTGGCTAAACCTGCTCCAGACAAAGCATACAGGAACCCTGGGCCATGTACTTGACATGTAGCTGACATGTAGCTGACATGTGGCTAAACCTGCTCCAGACAAGGCATACAGGAACCCAGGGCCATGTAGCTCACATGTAGCTGACATGTAGCTGACATGTGGCTAAACCCTGCTCCATACAAGGCATACAGGAACCCTGGGCAATATAGCTGACATGTAGCTCACATGTAGCTGACATGTGGCTAAACCCTGCTCCAGGCAAGGCATACAGGAACCCTGGGCCACGTGGCTGGCTTGTAGCTGACATGTAGCTGACATGTAGCTGGATTGGTCACTCACCCCGGGCACTGCAAACAGGTTCAGGAAGGCGATGCCGAAAGAGATGTACAACACCATCAGCAGTACATAAAAGTACTTGAGGCCCTTGATGATCTCGATCGTCATGCTGAGGGAGGGAGAGGGTGGAGGCAGGGGGTAGGGCTAAGGGTTAAGAGAAAAAGGGAGGAGGCAGGGGGTAGGGCTAAGGGTTAAGAGAAAAAGGGAGGAGGCAGGGGGTAGGGCTAAGGGTTAAGAGAAATAGGGAGGAGGCAGGGGGTAGGGCTAAGGGTTCGGAGGGAAATGGCAAGGTTAAGGGTCTAGGGTTTAGGCTTGGGGTAGGAGGCGGCGCGGCGCGCGGCAAATCAGAGAGGGGGGGTGGGGCTACACGAAGGGAATACGAGGGTTGAGAGCAGTGCTGTGCCGATGACAGTCCTTACGGTGGCTGAATTACGTGGCTAACGTTCAATATCATAATTTCAAGGCAAATCCAGCTTTCCTTTGTTTCCAGAGGGCCCTTAACCCTGAAACTGACCCCCCTGTTGTCTTACAAAATGGAGGTCCACAGATCCCTTGATGGCTGACCTGGAACCCTGACCCCTCCCCCCAGCTGCCACACAAAATAAAGGTTCCCCAGGCTGAGGTTGACAAAGGGCCCTGAACCCTAACCCCTCCCCCTGAACCCCTCCCCCCAGCTGAGGTTGACAATGGGCCCTGAACACTAACCCCAACCCCTGAACCCCTCCCCCCAGGCTGAGGTTGACAGACGGCCCTGAACCCTAACCACAACCCCTGAACCCCTCCCCCCAGGCTGAGGTTGACAAAGGGCCCTGAACCCCAACCCCAACCCCTGAACCCTCCCCCCAGGCTGAGGTTGACAGACGGCCCTGAACCCCAACCCCAACCCCTGAACCCCTCCCCCCAGGCTGAGGTTGACAGACGGCCCTGAACCCCAACCCCAACCCCTGAACCCCTCCCCCCAGGCTGAGGTTGACAGACGGCCCTAAACCCTAACCCCAACCCCTGAACTCCTCCCCCCAGGCTGAGGTTGACAGACGGCCCTGAACCCCTACCCCAACCCCTGAACCCCTCCCCCCAGGCTGAGGTTGATAGACGGCCCTGAACCCCAACCTTAACCCCTGAACCCCTCCCCCAGACTGAGGTTGACAGACGGCCCTGAACCCCAACCCCAACCCCTGAACCCCTCCCCCCAGACTGAGGTTGACAGACGGCCCTGAACCCCAACGCCAACCCCTGAACCCCTCCCCCCAGGCTGAGGTTGACAGACGGCCCTGCACCCCAACCCCAACCCCTGACTGAACCCTCACCCCAGGCTGAGGTTGATAGACGGCCCTGAACCCCAACCCCAACCCCTGAACCCCTCCCCCCAGGCTGAGGTTGGCAGAGGGCCCTGAACCCTAACCACAACCCCTGAACCCCTCCCCCCAGACTGAGGTTGACAGACGGCCCTAACCCCTAACCCCAACCCCTGAACCCCTCCCCCCAGGCTGAGGTTGATAGACGGCCCTGAACCCCAACCCCAACCCCTGAACCCCTCCCCCCAGGCTGAGGTTGACAGACGGCCCTAACCCCTAACCCCAACCCCTGAACCCCTCCCCCCAGGCTGAGGTTGATAGACGGCCCTGAACCCCAACCCCAACCCCTGAACCCCTCCCCCCAGGCTGAGGTTGACAGACGGCCCTAACCCCTAACCCCAACCCCTGAATCCCTCCCCCCAGGCTGAGGTTGACAGACGGCCCTGAACCCTAACCCCAACCCCTGAACCCTCACCCCAGCTGACTCACAAGATAAAGGTTCCTAGGCCGTCAACGGAGAGCCCGAAGAACAGACCCTTGGTCCACAAGACGATCGCTTCGACAGCCACCTGTCGATGCATTTGAATTCAAATTCAAACAGGCAGTGCTGCATTTACCAAGACAAACGTGCTCTGGCGTGCAGCTCGGCGGTTCGACATGCCATTAGACACAAACCATTGTTTTTTCCCGCACACTTCAGCTACAATTCAGCTACATCACGGCCTGCGGCCGTGGGGGACTGGGGCAGCAAACCCTGCTGCTCAGGCCAAGGTCGGGTCCCAATCAGTACTGGCCGCCCGGTGGCCCCAGGAAAAAGAGAAAGTCACTGGTGCTCCACCTCTGAATCCCTTAATCTGGATAGAGGATCCTTTAACCTGGAAAGAGAAACCCTAAAGCCTGGAAAGAGAATCCCTAAAACCTGGATAGAGGATCCTTTAACCTGGAAAGAGAAACCCTTAAGCCTGGAAAGAGAATCTCACCAGAGCCCGCAGGTATCCATCCTCGTTGAGCCCCGTCCGCAGCATTACGAATGGCGGGATCATGATTGCAATGCCGAACCTGCAAGAAGGAAAACAAGATCAGCAACAACAGCAGCAACAACAACAACATCAGCAACAACAGCAACTGCCGCAACAACAATGGCGGGATCAAGATTGCAATGCCGAACCTGCAAGAAGGAAAACAACATCAGAAACAACAGCAACAACAACAACAGCCACATCAGCAACGACAGCAAGTGACGCAACAACAATGGCGGGATCATGAATGCAATGCCAGAACTGTGTGTGTGTGTGGGGGGGGGGGGGGGGGGGGGCAGAAGAGCAACAGCATACGCATCAACTGCAGCAACAACATTCGCAACAACGGCTGCAGCAACAGGACATAAGTGGGATCATGATTGCAATATCAAAACTGTGTGTGGAAAGAAACTGTTGCAACAACTGTTGCAACAACAAGACATGAGTGGGATCATGATTGCGATGTCCAACCTGCAACACCAGCAACAACATGCGCAACAACAATAGCTGGATCATGATTGCAATGTCAGAACTGTGGGGAAAGAAACAAGAGCAACAGCAGGACAAAAGTGGGATCATGGTTCCAATGTCAAACCTGTGGGGAAAGAAAAATCACAACGCAACAACAACAAATACGCAACAACTGCAGCATCAACAGGACATGAGTGGGATCATGATTGCGTTGTCCAACCTGCAACACCAGCAACAATATGCGCAACAGCTGCTGCAAAAACATCCGCAACAACAACAGCAACAACGAATGGCGGGACCGTGATCCCCCCCCCCAGCCATGTCGTCCGAGTGACTCACCCGGCCAAGTCCAGGAAGTTCCAGAAGCTGTCAAAATAGGCCATACATCCCAGCTTGAGCAGCTGCAGGAACTCCATTGACAGGAAGTACACCCCGAAGATGAACACCACGACTGCACATGCCGCACAGAGCAGTTGGTTGGGGTTTCAAAGATCGGTTAATATATAGCAGTTGGTCAGTTACAAAGCTTGAGCAGCTGCAGGAACTCCATTGGCAGGAAGTACACCCCGAAGATGAACACCACGACTGCACATGCCGCACAGAGCAGTTGGACGAGGTTACAAAGATCGGTTAAGTCTGCGGTTACCGCGCACCGCGGAGGTTCGAAATCATGAAGACGGTTCAGGGCTCACGGGGAAGTCTCATGTGACAAGCGGCGAGGTCTTGAGCATTGACGTTCAACCCTCAACCCTGTTAGACCACTGTCTTGGAGGTGCGTCAAACTAAACCCTAAGCCCTTAACCCTTCAAAGTGCGTCAAACTTAACCCTGAACCCTTGACCGTACACCCTTGAAAGCGCGTCAATCTTAACCCTGGACCCTTACACGCAAATTCTTGAAAGTGCGTCAAACTGAATTATCAACCCTTAACCATGAAAGCTTGGAAGTGCATCAAACCAACCCAACTGCGTTCGCCGTAACTTTGTCCCACAAAAATCGACTAAAGCCTTGCCCCGATCTGTCAAACCTAATCCTGAACCCCTTGAAAGGTCATGCACCCCAGATTTAGCCCTCAACCCTTGAACCCTTAATCCTCACCCCTTCACCCTCAACAGGCATCAAAAGAGGCTGATGGAAGGATGGTGCCGTCCGTCCCCAAACCAGGACTCCCTAAACCCTCACATGAAAATCAGATCCAGTCTTAAACCCTAGCCACCTCACTTGAGCCCCAACCCGAACTCGAAACTCCATAACATTTGACCCTTAACCCTCACCCCCCCCCCTCACTTGAAAGAGCGATCTCCGCCTGCCCTTGAGGGTACGAAGCCAGTCCGATGAAGTCAATGCCAATCTGCAAGCAGGGGTGGAGTGTAGGGTTTAGGGTTACGAGTTAACGGTTAAGGGTTTACGATTGAAGGCGTAGGGTTAAGCCCGATGAAGTCAATGTTAATCTGCGAGCAGGGTTGGAACGTAGGGTTCTAGGTTTAGGGTTTAGTCCCATGAAGTAAATGTCAATTTGCAAGCAGGGGTGGAGATTAGGGTTAAGGGCATAGGGTTAAGGGTTTGACACTACCAGTAACTTCTACTCTATCAATAAAAAAAAAGTGAAACGGTGTTCCTTTGCGTGCACCAATCCCCACCCCAAACACGAACTCCAGAATCACACATAAAATGAAAAAATACCTCCTTGGTGATGTACAGTGTTGTGACCGTCCCGTTGCTGTCGGTTGTGCTCCCGTTCTGGTAGTCAAAGTAGCGCAGGCCCCCTGGGTCATCGCTGCACAGGCACATGGGAATCAGAGGGAGGGGGGGCATGATCAGGAGAAAAACAGGGGGAGGGGGGGGCACGTGGACAGGAGAGAGGACTAGGGGAGGGGCAGATGCTTGGGCAGGAGAGGAGACTAGGGGGGGGGGGCAGATGCATGGACAGGGGGTAAGTGATGGAGGGGGAGGAGCACGACCAGGTAAGGAGAGGGGAGGGAGGAGGAGAAAGGCGCATAATCAGGAGAGGGGAGGGGGGAGGGGAGGCGGAGCATAAGGGTCGGCCTTAACCCTCAACCCTCAAGCGCCAACTCACTTGCAGCCTAAACCCTGAACCTCACCTGCAGCCTTAACCCTGAACCCCACCTGAACTGTCGACCCCACCTACAGCCTAAACCCTGAACCCTATCTGCAGCCTCAACCCTCAACCCCACCTAAACCCTGAGCCCCACCTGAACCGTCAACCCCACCTGCAGGCGAAACCCTGAACCCCACCTTCACCGTCTACCCCACCTGAACCGTCAACCCCACCTGCAGCCTAAACCCTGAACCCCACCTGCAGCCTTAACCCTGAACCCCACCTGAACCGTCAACCCCGCCTGCAGCCTAAACCCTGGACCCCACCTTCAACGTCTACCCCACCTGCAGCCTAAACCCTGAACCCCACCTTCACCGTCAACCCCACCTGCAGCCTAAAACCCTGGACCCCATCTGAACCGTCAACCCCACCTGCAGCCTCCTAAACCCTGAACCCTCAACTCCACTTGAAGAGCCTGGACCCTGAACCCCGACCCCCACCTGCAGCCTAAGCCCCAAGTCTGGCCCTGCCGTACACCAAGCCTGCCGTACCCCAAGCCTACCAAGCCTACCAAGCCTGGGCCTGCCGTACCCCAAGCCTGGGCCTGCCGTAATGTCCGGACCCTCAACCCTAAACCCTAATGGCGAACACGGTGAACACCGCCAGGAACACCCTAAACCCTAAACCGTGAACTCTTAACTCTGAACCCTAAACCCTGAACCGTGAACTCTAAACTCTGAACCTAAACCCTAACCCCCCACCTGAACACGATGGCAAACACGGTGAACACCGCCAGGAACACCATGTAGACCACAGTCTTGGTGTAGATCTCGCGCCGCCCGAAGCGCTTCCACTTGAACGCGATGACCGCCTTGACGGTTTCGGAGCCGTACGTGTGGACGCCCACATCGCTCTCGATCAGGCGCAGCAGAATGCTGCGGAGGTTTTCAGGGTTCAGGGTTCGGCTTCAGGGTTAAGGGTTTATGGTCCAAGGTTTGGGGTTCAGGGCTCAGGGTTTAGGGTTCAGGGTTGCAATCCTGTTTTCACTGGAACACAACGTTGGCCTTGGTTTCGGAGGAGTATGTATGGGCGCCCACTCTCGATCAGGCGCAGCAGAATGCTGCGGAGGGTTCAGGGTTCAGGGTTTTGAATTCAGGGTTGCTATGCTGTTTTCACCAGAACGTTACGTCGGCCTCAACGGTTTCGGGGGAGGATGTGTGGAAGACCCTGTTGCTCCCGATCAGGCGCAGCAGAATGCTTCAAAGGGGTTGGGTTTTTTTGGTTCAAGGGTTTGAAAGCTGCAGGATTGAAAACGTTGGAATTCCAGTGTTTCTTTACCAGACCTGTACCAGATCTGTACCAGATCTGATCCGCACCAGATATGTGCTTCTTTTTTCGGCTACAAGTTCAACTTTGTCAGGTCGCCCAAAGGCCGTCAGTGGCCCAATTAGGACGAAACTTGGACTGGCCTGCAACTGGTGACCAAAGCAGGAAGGCTGGCAACAAAGCGGGCCTCCAGCCAGCGGCTGAAGTGTAGCTGACGTGAAGCTGACATGTAGCTGAGACACGAAAATATAAACACTGGTAGGAAACGAATGATCCTAATGCCCTGGACCCTAACGAACTGGACCCTACTGCCCTGGACCCTGATGCTCCGAAATCTGCCTAGTCCTGCTGTCGATCCCCCTCACCTGTCCCGGCCGATAGAGGCGGCAAAGGGGAGCTGCACCATGGCCGCCTGCATCACCACCATGGGGCCCGCGGGCACCTGCAGCATGTGCGTGAGCATATGCATGAGCGTGGGCATGGGCATGGGCATGAGCATGTGCATATGCAAGGGCATGTGCATGAGCATGTGCATGGGCATGGGCTTGAGCATGGGCATGGGCATGAGCATGTGTATGTGCATATGCATGAGCATGGGCATAGGCATGTGCATGAGCATATGTATGTGCATATGCATGAGCATGGGCATGGGCTTGAGCATGGGCATGGGCTTGAGCATGGGCATGGGCTTGAGCATGGGCATGGGCTTGAGCATGGGCATGGGCATGTGCATGAGCATATGTATGTGCATATGCATGAGCATGGGCTTGAGCATGGGCATGGGCATGAGCATATGTATGTGCATATGCATGAGCATGGGCATGGGCATGTGCATGAGCATATGTATGTGCATATGCATGAGCATGGGCATGGGCTTGAGCATGGGCATGGGCTTGAGCATGGGCATGGGCATGTGCATGAGCACATGTATGTGCATATGCATGAGCATGAGCATGTGCATGTGCATGTGCATGGGCATGAGCATATGTATGTGCATGAGCATGTGCATGAGCATGTGCATGAGCATGTGCATGAGCATGTGCATGAGCATGTGCATGAGCATGTGCATGAGCATGTGCATGAGCATGTGCATGAGCATGTGCATGTGCATGTGCATAGCCCTAAATCCTAAACCCCGCATGAGCGTGGGCATATGCATGAGCATGGGTATGGGCATGTGCATGAGCATATGTATGTGCATATGCATGAGCATGGGCATGGGCTTGAGCATGGGCATGGGCTTGAGCATGGGCATGGGCATGTGCATGAGCATATGTATGTGCATATGCATGAGCATGGGCATGGGCTTGAGCATGGGCATGGGCATGAGCATATGTATGTGCATATGCATGAGCATGGGCATGGGCATGTGCATGAGCATATGTATGTGCATATGCATGAGCATGGGCTTGAGCATGGGCATGGGCTTGAGCATGGGCATGGGCATGTGCATGAGCACATGTATGTGCATATGCATGAGCATGGGCATGGGCCTGAGCATGGGCATGGGCATGAGCATATGTATGTGCATGAGCATGTGCATGAGCATGTGCATGAGCATGTGCATGAGCATGTGCATGAGCATGTGCATGAGCATGTGCATGAGCATGTGCATGAGCATGTGCATGAGCATGTGCTTGAGCATGTGCATGAGCATGTGCATGTGCATGTGTATGTGCATGAGCATGTGCATAGCCCTAAACCCTAAATCCTAAACCCCGCATGAGCGTGGGCATGTGCATGAGCATGTGCATATGCATGTGCATGAGCATGTGCATATGCATGTGCATGAGCATGGGCATGAGCATGTGCATATGCAAGGGCATGTGCATGAGCATGGGCATGAGCATGTGCATATGCATGTGCATGAGCATGTGCATGAGCATGGGCATGAGCATGTGCATATGCAAGGGCATGTGCATGAGCATGGGCATGAGCATGGGCATGTGCATGTGTATGAGCATGGGCCTGAGCATGGGCATGTGCATGTGTATGTGTATGAACATGAGCATGTGCATGAGCATGTGCATGAGCATGTGCATGAGCATGTGCATGAGCATGTGCATGCGCATGTGCATGAGCATGAGCATGTGCATGAGCATGTGCATGAGCATGTGCATGAGCATGTGCATGAGCATGTGCATGAGCATGTGCATGTGCATGAGCATGTGCATGAGCATGCAAAGGGGTGTGTGCATGAGCATGTGCATATGAAAGGGCATGTGTATGTGCATGAGCATGTGCATATGCATGAGCATGGGCAAAGGCATGAGCATGTGTATGTGTATGAACATGGGCATGAGCATGTGCATGAGCATGTGCATGAGCATCCAAAGGGGTGCGAGCATGAACATATGCAAGAGCATGAGCACCAAGCACATGCCCTTGCATATGCTCATGCACATGCTTTAGGGATTGATCATGAACATACGAGCATGAGCATGTGCATGAGCGAGAGTAAGCGCATGAGCATGTGCATGAGCGAGAGTGAGCGCATGAGCATGTGCATGAGCAAGAGTAAGCGCATGAGCATGTGCATGAGCGAGAGTAAGCGCATGAGCATGTGCATGAGCAAGAGTGAGCGCATGAGCATGTGCATGAGCAAGAGTAAGCGCATGAGCATGTGCATGAGCGAGAGTAAGCGCATGAGCATGTGCATGAGCGAGAGTAAGCGCATGAGCATGTGCATGAGCATGATTAAGCGCATGAGCATGTGCATGGGCAAGAGTGCAGGTCCAACACCTCCTGCCCCTCCCCTTCCCGTCCACCTCCCCGGCGCTGATAATGCACCTCATGCCCCTCCGTAAACCTTGGACCCTAACCTCCATTCCCCCCCTCTTACATTGTACAGTTCCATTGCCTCCTGCCCCCCTCCCAACTAAATCTCCTTCCCTACGACTTGATATCCCCTCCTCCTACAGAGTGCAGATGTAGCACCTCCTGCCCCCCCCATACATCTCCTACCGAGTGAACTTCCAGCGCCTACTGCCCCCCCCTAAATCTTGAACACCGGACCTCCCCTTCCCGTCCACCTCCCTGGTGCTGATTAAGCGCCTCCTGCCCCCCCGTAAACCTTGGACCCTAACCTCCATTCCCCTTCTCCTCCAAAGTGCAGACCTAGCGCCTCCTGCCCCCCCGTAAACCTTGGACCCTAACCTCCATTCCCCTTCTCCTCCAAAGTGCAGACCTAGCGCCTCCTGCCCCCCCGTAAACCTTGGACCCTAACCTCCATTCCCCTTCTCCTCCAAAGTGCAGACCTAGCACCTCCTGCCCCCCCGTAAACCTTGGACCCTAACCTCCATTCCCCTTCTCCTCCAAAGTGCAGACCTAGCGCCTCCTGCCCCCCCGTAAACCTTGGACCCTAACCTCCATTCCCCTTCTCCTCCAAAGTGCAGACCTAGCGCCTCCTGCCCCCCCGTAAACCTTGGACCCTAACCTCCATTCCCCTTCTCCTCCAAAGTGCAGACCTAGCACCTCCTGCCCCCCCGTAAACCTTGGACCCTAACCTCCATTCCCCTTCTCCTCCAAAGTGCAGACCTAGCACCTCCTGCCCCCCCGTAAACCTTGGACCCTAACCTCCATTCCCCTTCTCCTCCAAAGTGCAGACCTAGCGCCTCCTGCCCCCCCGTAAACCTTGGACCCTAACCTCCATTCCCCTTCTCCTCCAAAGTGCAGACCTAGCGCCTCCTGCCCCCCCGTAAACCTTGGACCCTAACCTCCATTCCCCTTCTCCTCCAAAGTGCAGACCTAGCACCTCCTGCCCCCCCGTAAACCTTGGACCCTAACCTCCATTCCCCTTCTCCTCCAAAGTGCAGACCTAGCGCCTCCTGCCCCCCCGTAAACCTTGGACCCTAACCTCCATTCCCCTTCTCCTCCAAAGTGCAGACCTAGCGCCTCCTGCCCCCCCGTAAACCTTGGACCCTAACCTCCATTCCCCTTCTCCTCCAAAGTGCAGACCTAGCACCTCCTGCCCCCCCGTAAACCTTGGACCCTAACCTCCATTCCCCTTCTCCTCCAAAGTGCAGACCTAGCACCTCCTGCCCCCCCGTAAACCTTGGACCCTAACCTCCATTCCCCTTCTCCTCCAAAGTGCAGACCTAGCACCTCCTGCCCCCCCGTAAACCTTGGACCCTAACCTCCATTCCCCTTCTCCTCCAAAGTGCAGACCTAGCACCTCCTGCCCCCCCGTAAACCTTGGACCCTAACCTCCATTCCCCTTCTCCTCCAAAGTGCAGACCTAGCGCCTCCTGCCCCCCCGTAAACCTTGGACCCTAACCTCCATTCCCCTTCTCCTCCAAAGTGCAGACCTAGCGCCTCCTGCCCCCCCGTAAACCTTGGACCCTAACCTCCATTCCCCTTCTCCTCCAAAGTGCAGACCTAGCGCCTCCTGCCCCCCCGTAAACCTTGGACCCTAACCTCCATTCCCCTTCTCCTCCAAAGTGCAGACCTAGCACCTCCTGCCCCCCCGTAAACCTTGGACCCTAACCTCCATTCCCCTTCTCCTCCAAAGTGCAGACCTAGCACCTCCTGCCCCCCCGTAAACCTTGGACCCTAACCTCCATTCCCCTTCTCCTCCAAAGTGCAGACCTAGCACCTCCTGCCCCCCCGTAAACCTTGGACCCTAACCTCCATTCCCCTTCTCCTCCAAAGTGCAGACCTAGCACCTCCTGCCCCCCCGTAAACCTTGGACCCTAACCTCCATTCCCCTTCTCCTCCAAAGTGCAGACCTAGCGCCTCCTGCCCCCCCGTAAACCTTGGACCCTAACCTCCATTCCCCTTCTCCTCCAAAGTGCAGACCTAGCGCCTCCTGCCCCCCCGTAAACCTTGGACCCTAACCTCCATTCCCCTTCTCCTCCAAAGTGCAGACCTAGCGCCTCCTGCCCCCCCGTAAACCTTGGACCCTAACCTCCATTCCCCTTCTCCTCCAAAGTGCAGACCTAGCACCTCCTGCCCCCCTCTTTATATCCTTAACCCTTTCACTTCCCATCCCCTCCTCCTACCGTGTGCAGTTCCAGCGCCTCCTGCCACAACTCCTTGTAGGAGGTATACGAGGTGGCCGCCTTGACAATGATGCCCTGGAGGTATGGGGAAAGAGTGAGTATGAATAAGGGGACAGAGTGAGTATGAATAAGGGGAAAGAGTAAGTATGAATGAGGGGAAAGAGTAAGTATGAATAAGGGGAAAGAGTGAGTATGAACAAGGCGTCAGGGCCCTGAAGGTCCAGGGCAACTGGCCCCCAAAATACAATACAGGAACAGGGCATCAGGTTCCCCTGGGACCAGGGCAACTGGGTAATAGTGAATCAGGGTTTGGGGAATCAGGGTACAGGGTTAAGGGAATCAGGTCCCCCGGGGTCCAGGGCAACAGGGTTTTGGGTGTAGGCAAAATCACAGACATTTATCCGCTCTCCCCTCCGCCCCTGCCCCCCACCCCTCTCCTCCTCTCCATCCCCTCTCCCCCACCTCCTCCACAGAAACATTGATCCCTTCCCCACCTGTTGTGCCATGTGGCTGAGGACCTCCACCTCCACCTCTCCTCCTCTCCTCTCCTCCTCATCTCCTCCCCCTCTCCCCCCTCTCCTCCTCATCTCCTCCTTCTCTCTCCCACCTGTCGTGCGATGTGGCTGGAAATCTCCCCCCCCCCTTCCCCCTCTCCCCCCTCTCCTCCCCCTCTCTCCCACCTGTTGTGAGATGTGGCTGGGAATCTCCCCCCTCTCCCCCTCTCCCCCTTCTCCTCCCCCTCTCCTCCTTGCCTTCCCCCTCTCTCCCCCCTCTCCTCCTCCTCTCCTCCCCCTCTCTCCCACCTGTTGTGCGGTGTGGCTGGGAATCTCCCCCTCCCCCATGCCCTCCCCATCACCCCCTCTCCTCCCCCTCCCCTCTCCCTCTCCCACAGAAACATTGATCCCCTTCCCATCTGTTGTGCAATGTGGCTGTGGATCTCCGCCCTCTCCTCCCCCTCTCCTCCCCCTAGTTAAGGGTTTAGGGTTGTAGACATTTCCCACCTGTTGTGCGATGTGGCTGGGAATCTCCACCTCCCCTAGGACGCGGAGGGGCAGGCGCGTAAGGAAGGACTCGCACATGGTGGGGTACTGGTCCGCAACCTCCGGCATGGCACGGGTCACGGCAATGAAGGAGCCAGGAGTGACCTGGATGGGGGGAATGAGTAATGAGTGAGGTGTGAGGGGTGGGTGGGTGAGGAGTGTGAATCAAATGTGGACCCCAATGCTTGATTTGCGACTATTCGAAATAGATACCGGTATGCAGGATAATATAAAGGATATAAATATAATATCATTATGAATTATATTATATTATATTATAATAAAAAGTAAGCACCTTTTCGTCCAGCACGGCGTTGAGGATGTGGTGCACGCAGTCCCCGCTGCTGGCAGCAATTGCAATCTTGATCGCGTTGGGCTCCTCCAGCTCAACGGGCATGTCAGCATCCTCCTCATCCAGCACATCCTAAAGAGTGGGAGTGTAAAAGTGTGATTAGTGCAACGAGAGGCACGTGATAAAGTGTGATGAGAGCAGAGAGAGACAGAGGGGGGCATGCCATCTGCTGCTGCAGTCCCAGCGTTGAGCCTTTTCCGTCCAGCAGTCATATATCCCCGTGTGCTTGATCATGTGTACAATTATGTATCCTTCTATGAAAAGGGCCAGTGGTGCTCTTCAGCGGCTGCTTTACGTGAGCGCCAGTGGCGCGCGTGGCACCATGCGGCCGCCCACTACTAGCCTGTGGGTGGTTGCGTCAACTTTGTAACAACAACTAGCCCACCACTAGCCCACCACTCACACACATTCACATTATATCCTGGGTGGTAATGACAAGGTTGCGGGTCTTGCGCCCTCACATCGCCAGCCCACTCATAGCCCACCTCCAGCCCACCACTAGCCCACCTCCGGCCCACCACTAGGCCACACTCGCATTATGTCCCGGTATATCCTGGGTGGTGATAACAAGGTTGCGGGCGTTGCGATTTCACATCGCCAGCCCACCCCTAGCCCACCTCAAGCCCACCCCTAGCCCACGTCCAGCCCACCTCCGGCCCACCACTAGGCCATACTCGCATTATGTCCCGGCATATCCTGGGTGGTGATAACAAGGTTGCGGGCGTTGCAATTTCACATCGCCAGCCCACCCCTAGCCCACCTCTAGCTCACCCCTAGCCCACCTCCAGCCCATCACTAGCCCACCTCCAGCCCACCACTAGCCCACACTCACATTATGTCCCGGCATATCCTGGGTGGTGATCACAAGGTTGCGGGTGTTGCGGAATTCTGAGGCGCTCGAGTTGGTCTTATTGTGAGCCGAGAAGCTCATCATGCCACCTGAGCGGGGCAGGGAAGGGTTCAGGGTTCAAGGTTCAAGGTAAAGAGATTACGGCAAAACAATTAAGATTCGAGTTCAGGGTCCAAGGTAAACATATTCAGGATACGGGTTTAGGGTTCACGGTAAAGAGATAAAGGATTCAATTTGAGGGTTCAGGGTTTAAGGTGGACAATTTTGGAAGTAGGGTCGAAGGATAAGATACCCCCCTGTACTGCCTGAACCCACTGTCACTGCTTCCAAGCACCGCCCACAACGTCTGAACTTACTTAGTAGCCCCCCCTGAACTGCCTGAACCCACTGCTACTGCCACCATGTACCGCCTGTACTTATTCAATAGTCTTGCGCGCCCTTGCTGGGTTTGAGGGACACTGCCACCAACCGCCGCCATGTACCGCCTGCACAGCCTGTACTTACTAAGTGCCCCATGTACTGCCTGAGCCCACTGCCTCCATGTACCGCCTTATGCGCCTGTACTTACTTAGTAGTCCACCCTGTGCACCCTTGCTGGTCTTGAGGGACACTGCTGCCAGTTGCCTCAGGGGTGACACCATCAGGCCCAGGGTGCCGTCCCCCTTTGCAATGTTATCTGCAATGAGGGGTTAAGGGGGAGGGGTTATGAGTTTAGGGTTTAGGGGGAGGGACACTGCCGCCAGTTGCCTCAGGGGTGACACCATCTCTCGCAATGTTATCTGGGAAGAGGGTTTAGGGAAGGGGTAAAGGGGGGGTGTGTGTGAAGTGGGAAGGGTGGAGGGGGAGGGGTTGAGGGGGGGGAGCTTAGGGGAAGAGGGGGGTATGAAGATTCCAGGAATTTTCTGGAGAGAGTGAAAGGGAAGGGGTTGAGGAGCAGGGGTGGAAATGAAGGGGTCGAGGGGAAGGGATTGAGGGGGAAGAGTATTTGAAATGTCCATGGTGACGTCACCACTCGCGATGTTATCTCCACATACTGCTATCTTCACGTCACACTCTCTTCACGTCACACTCTCTTCACGTCACACTCACTTCAAGTCACTCAAATCACTTGTCAGTTGTCACACTGATGACCTTGCATACACGTGAACAAACATTCCACATACTGCTGTCTTCAGCATCACCATACGCCAATCTTTAAGGCACCCTGAACTCAGAGTCAACCCTAAACACTAAAACACTGAACCCCAAACCATTATAAAGCCACTCATGGTCACTCGAATCACACTCACCCAGGATGAGCTTGATGACCTCTGCGTTGCTGTCCTCGGCCGCGTGCATGAGCACCGTCCAACCGCGGCTGTCCTGTGGGCGGTACAGCAGTGGTACAACATCAGCAGTACAAGATGAGAGTACGTCTTATAGCACATCACACATCACACATTCGGAAGAAACACTCTGTAACTGTACCGCATTGCTACACATGTACTACATGTGTACTACATATGTACTACAGCCTCCACACCTGCAGGTTGTGGATGAGTGGGTAGTGCTGTATGAGGTTGCTGTACACCAGCCGCGCGCTGCTGTTGGGCATGGAGGCCAGCCACTGGTAGAGCATCTGGCCGTTGGGCCCCTTGCGTAGCTCCAGCCCAATGTCCCACTAAGGGGAGCAAGGGTGCATAGATCAGGGTTTAGGGTCAAGGGTTAAGAGTTCAGGGTGTAGGGTTAGGGGTTCAGATCCATCCCAATGTCCCAATGGGAGGAGCAAGGGTGCATACATCAGGGTTTCGGGTCAAGGGTTAAGAGTTCAGGGTGTAGGGTTAAGGGTTCAGATCCATCCCCATGTCCCACTGGGAGGAGCCAGAGAATAAAGGTTCAGGTTCAGGGTTTACGGTTCAGGGTTTACGGTTCATGCGTCACGGTTCAGGGTTTACGGTTCAGGGTTTAGGGTCCATGAGTTACGGTCAGCCTCTGTCCAAAGCCCCGGGTGTAGCTCCAGCCTATTGTCCAGCTGGGAAGAGCAAGGGTTGGCCATCCTATGTTCAGGGTTTACAGTCCAGGGGTCAGGTTTTGACGTTCCAGCGAAAACCTTGTTATCCACTGGGGTACGGAATCCAGGGTTTATGTCTTTTCCGGTTCAGGGTTGAGCTCCAGCCCAATGTCACACTTTTCGTTTGCTGTCACTTGATAAGGTGTGAGACCGGCCGCCCAAGCCTAGAGACCTGAGACGCTGACACAAAAAAACAGCCCGGATGCGCAAGGGGCCCTTGTCGACAGCTGAGTTAAGACGATCATGAACAGGCAAGGCACACGACAAACAAGTACTCACACGGCCGCTATAGCTCATGCGTAAAAAGCTCTAAAGGTCTAAAAAAACTGATACCACGCCTCGACACCCCTCTACCTTAAGCACACAACCACCAGAATCCCACCCGAAGGCTGCTGCAAACATCGCACTGGCATGGGCCGAGGGTGGATCCACACATCTTCACACCTTTTCACACCTGGTTGATCATGTTCACACCTGGATCAAGTGTCCCTTGCTGGTGAAGCCAGCCATGGTCACCCCATCAGTGGAGTTCACCCATCAGGTAGTTCCAATTGCCAGCTGTGCTCGTTCATACCCCAGTTCATACCTGGTTGATCCTATTCATACCTGGATCAGGTGTCCCTTGCTGGTGCAGCCGGCCATGGTCATACCATCTGTCGAGAGGTCACACTTTACGAAGCCGCCGCTATCCACGACGCCAAAGCCGTGTTCGAAATTTGCCTGAAGGGCGGGGAGAGGGGGGACACATCATTGATCATTCCAGATAACACTTGCTCTCCAATTATTTGATTACCACCCTTGCTAACAAGAACTCAGATTAAGGACAACTCTTTCCTCGCTGCTCCCGGAGTCCCTTTACCACCATGGCACCGCCTCGAGTTCCAGAGGGGCATTTTCAAACATTCGAAATTTGAATTCAAACTGAGACAGATCTCATCTGACACAGCTCGCTCCCGGCCGCCGAGTCCCGCGGCTGTGCCTCCTTTTAGTGACATTTCCAAACATTCGAAATTATACTTCAAACGGCGACAGATCTCACCTGACACAGCTCGCTCCCCGCTGCCGAGTCCCACAGCCGCGCCTTCCCGTCCGTCCCGACGGACAGCAGCAGCCGGCTGTCCCCCGACCACGAGCAGTCGAACACCTTCCCGTTGTGCGCCTGTGCCAGGTCAAAAGAGCATTTACCGGGGGTAAGGGTCCAGGTTAGAGTATTGCCTACCAGGGGTCAGGGTCCAGGGCACAGGGTTGTGGCCTGCCGGGTCAAACTAAGCATGCGCCGGTTTTTGATTTAAAAAAATCCGGGCGGAAGCAACCGGCTGTACCCCGACCACGAGCAGTCAAACACCTTCCCATTGCGTGCCTGCACCAGGGTCAGGGTCCAGGGCACAGGGTTGTGGCCTGCCAGGTAAGACGAGCATCTGCCGGTTTATAATTAATTTTGTAAGCGGGCGGAAGCAACCGGCTGTCCCCCGACTACGATCAGTCAAACACTTGTTTCCATTGCGCGCATGCACCACAGGTTGATGGTTGAGGGTTGAGGGATGGGCGGCGATGCTTTGCAGCTCTGGGTTCGGGATTCAGGGTTCGGGACTCAAGGGCAAGCAGGGTTTATGGCTTTAAGAGATAGCTGTCAAAGCATTCAACTTGTTTAAATTGCGCTAGGTCTTTACAACCACAGCTCCATCCTTCTCCTCTCACTCACCTGGATGCCCAGTGGCAGACACGGAATCCAGCCACTGGATCCCTGGATCTAGCCACTGGATCTAGTTACTGGATCACACTGGATCTAGTCCACTCACCTGGATGTCAAACAGCAGACACGGAATCCAGCCACTGGATCTATCCACTGGATTCCTGGACCTAGCCACTGGATCTATTAACTGGATTCCTGGATCTAGCCACTGGATCTAGTCCACTCACCTGGATATCAAACAGCAGGCAATCTTTTTCGATGCTCCAGATCAGGATGTTGCCCTTCTCGCCTCCGATCTACGCATGGCAAGCATTAAATTTGATATGTTTCAATCATTTCTCGCAATCTCAATTTGGTATCACTATCAGCATTTTATTATTTGAATTTCCACCGCAACGTTTTGAATTCCTCAAAAGCCCTCTCCACTCACCTGCACGCGGGTCCCATCAAAGCTGTACTTGACTGTCAAGCCGCGACCATCCAGGGCATCATCCAGCGTTGACACACGCTCGCCAGTCTCACACTCCACGATGCAGATGTGCTCATCCTGGAGTTAGGGTTCAGGGTTTAGGGTTAAGGGTTCAGGGTTTAGGGTTCAGGGTTACGGGTTTGAGGATTTAGGTGATCCAGGTGAGTGCACAGGATGCATAGGATGGTGAAGAGGGTGTGTGGGCAGGGTGATGTACGACATGCTCGCCAGTCTCACACGCCATCATGCAGATGTGCTCATCCTGGAGTCAGCGGCAGAGGGTGCAGGGTTAGGGTTTAGGGTTGGGGTTTAGGGTCAAGGTTATGGGGTGTAGGGTTTGAGGATGCATGACGATGCAGATATGCTCATCCTGCAGGCAGTGACAGAGGACGGGTGTAAGGTTGAGGGGGTGTGGGCGGGGGATAGGGTGAAGGTTAAGGGTTTGGGTTTAACTTTAAGGTTCAGAGTTTGAGGATACAGGTAAATGTGTTCATTTTTAAGCCAGCGGTAGAGGATGCAGATGATGGCAATGAGGGGAGGGGGGGGGGAGAAGTATGACATGCATGACGATACAGGTAATCCAGGGTTTAGGGCTTTTGGCTTGGGTTAAGGGTTTGGCTGTAGGGTTGAGGGTTCGGGAGTATGGTTTAAGGTTTAGGGCTTGAGGATGCAGGTGCGTGCATGTATGTTCATCCTGAAAACAGGCAGCAGATGCAGATAGGCTGGTCACTCAGGGTCACAGGAGGAGGCAGAGGTGGAGCCCCTCCCCCCACCCCCCCTTTCTCCCCCCTTCTCCCTTTCTCCCCCCTTCTCTTCTCCTTCTCCCTTTCTCCTCTCCATCCCCCCCTCCCCCTTCTCCACTCGTCCCACCTCCCTCTCACTCCTGCTCCTCCCCCTACCCTCCTGCTCCCACCTGACCGCTGCTGATGAAGAACTTGCCACAAGGCGACATGGAGCAGCACAGCACTGGCCCGTCATGGATCGGCAGGACCTGGGGTGGATGGTGGAACGGGGTTTACAAAAAAAATAGTAAGGGTATACGAGAGCCATGACATGGGGCAGCACAGCACTAGCCATGGATTGGCAGGACCCCCTGGGGGTGGGGGTGACTCAAGATGATGACCACAGCCTCCTTACACTCTGCAGTACGTGCTGTGCATAATCTTCCTGCCTCATTAATCCCTAACACCCTGCAGTACATGCAGTACATGCAGTACATATAGTACATGCTGTACATGCAGTACATACACTACTTGTCACCTGCAGGGCCTGTTGCGTGATGGAGCTCCAGATGATGACCACACCCTCCTTATCTCCTGAGACCAGCAGCGAGCCGTCCATGGACATCTCCACGCTCACCACCGGGGCCTGATGACCCAACAGCATGGCCAACTGGCTACAGGTGCGCCAGTCCCACACAATGACCTGGCAGGATGAGGAAGTGTGAACATGGGAGGCAAAAGAGTGAGGTGATGACCTGGCGGGATAGGGGCAAGGGTGGTGGCCCAGCAGCATGGCTAGCTGGCTGCAGGTCCGCCAGTCTCACACAACGTTGTGGGGTGGAGGGATTAAGTGTGGACACGGGTGGTAAACCAGTGACGCAATGACCTTACAGGCACAGTGAAGAGGACGTCACACAAAAAACCAGTACGTCACACACAAATATAGTGTGGCGCACTTTTGTGTCCCCCACCCCCCCTACCATTCCCACACTCATTTTCATTAAGTCCTTGTCGCTGGAGGACACCTGTATCGAGTCGTTGCTGAACCGCCAACACACAAATACGACACACTTTTTACCATACCATCATTCCACTCTTCTACTGTACCCCTCAACCCTCATCCCGACACATGCACTCACCTCCGTGTCGTCGCCGCACGAAAACACCTGCGTCAAGTCATTTCTGAAACGCCGCAACAATGGTCGACTGGTATGTTACACTTCTTGCCATGTCATCTCTCCCACTCTTTACAATACCCCCAAACCCTCAACCCCACACGTCCACACTTACCTTTGTGTCATCGCCGCACGAGAAAACCTGCGTCGAGTCGTTGCTGAACTTGACCGAGGTGATGGCGCTCCGCCGGTGTGCCATCCACGTCTTGATGTGCTGGCGGTGCGTCACGTCGAAAATTGCCAGCTCGCCACGCAGGCTGCCTATTGTGGTTTGGATCAGGTTTGGGGTTCAGGGTTCAGGAGTCACAGCTTTTAGGGTTTAGCGGTAAGGCAGGTGGCTAGGCGAATTAGTGCCTATAGTTCAGAGTTTACGGAGTACAAGTGTGTATAGGGTTCAGCGGTAAGGAAGGTCTTGCCCACCCAAGCCCTCTGCTTCTGTCCCCCTTTACCAATGCGAGCAGCTTCCAGTTTGATATAAACCCAACTGCCCGTATGCCCCCCGACTCGTACGTCAACCACCTTCCCCACACTCACTCGCTAGCCCCCTCCACTCATCCGCCCCTCTTACCCAAAACCAGCTGCTTTCCGTTCGGTGCAAAATCGATGGCATGGATGCCCCCTCCCCCTCCCCTCACTCTCCACTCACCTGCTCCTCTCGCCCGCACCCCTCTTACCCGAAACCAACAGCATCCCGTTCGATGCAAAATCGATGGCACGTATGCCCCCTCCGCCTCCCCTCACTCTCCACTCACCCGCTCCTCTCGCCCGCACCCCTCTTACCCGAAACAAGCAGCTTCCCGTTCGATGCAAAGTCGATGGCACGTATGCCCCCTCCCCCTCCCCTCACTCTCCACTCACCTGCTCCTCTCGCCCGCACCCCTCTTACCCGAAACCAGCAGCTTCCCGTTCGATGCAAAGTCAATGGCACGTATGCCCCCCGCCTCGTTGGTGAGCATGCTGACCGTCTTGTCAGGCGGCGTGTAGAGGATGAGGCGTTCGTGGTGCACACCCCCAGAAAGCACGATGGTGCCCTCCCTAACAAAAGGAACATATGAAGGGGAAGGGATTAAGAGGGGGAGGGGGGATCAGGGGGCAAAGGATGAGGCGCTCGTAATGCACCCCCCCAGGAAGCACGAATCTGCCCTCCCTGGCAGGCGAGGGTGAGGGGGGTTCAGAGGGGGCGAATCTGGCACGGGGGGGGGGGGGGGGTCAGGGGGATAAGGATAAGGCGCCCCTAGCCCCCACACAGCACGATGGTGTCCTTCCTGGCAGGTGAAGGCCATCGTAAAAGAACTCCGAACCCTAAACCCTCCCTGGCAGGTGGGGGCCATCGTTTAGGGGTCATGAGGTCGGCCCCTCGGTGATAAAGAAAACAATGAAACAACTGAACTTACAAAGCACCTCGTTATATACCCGAATAGCCTCAAGCGGCCGAGCGTTCAGCAGGGCAAGCAGGGCCCAGCAGGTATGCACTGTTATAAAAATAGGAGGGTGGCATGGCTGCACCATGGTCCTGGCTGTGCACTGTAGCTGGACTTGAGGTTGCTCATTCCCTACCAGTCCCACGTGGCCGAGCGTTCAGCAGGGCCCAGCGGGGAAGCACTGTTCTTAACCCATAGGCTGAAACCCCTGACCCTAAACCCAACCCCTTGACATTAACCCCTACACGCTTAACATACCTGAACAGAGAGCTGTTGCCAGGGTGATTGTCGTAGGGCCGCATGTCGTAAATTGCCGCCATCATGTAGGGATCGTAGAACGACAGACCCTTGTGCGCGATGAACACGCGCCCCTGGGGTGGGGGATGAGGGTTTATGGATCAGTTTATAAGTAGAGATGGGCTGTTTGGGGGGTAGTAGAATGACAGGCCCTCGTGCGCAATGAACACGCGCCCCTGGGGCAATGTGGTTTAGGGTTTAAGGTTAAGGGTTAATGTTTTTAACCCGTTTTTTTACCTATTTCGTAGTGTTGTTTAGTGCTTAAGGGTTCAGGGTTAATGGAGGTTTAAGTGGAGATGGGCTGCTGTATACGGCCGCCATCAGAAAGACATACATTAATAGGACATCGCGGCCCTGGGGGGGGGCGGCAGGGTTGGGAGTCAAGATCCTGAAGTGGAGATGGGCTGCTGTATACGGCCGCCATCAGAAAGACATACATTAATAGGACATCGCGGCCCTGGGGGGGAGCGGCAGGGTTGGGAGTCAAGATCCTGAAGTGGAGATGGGCTGCTGTGTACGGCCGCCATCAGAAAGACATACATTAATAGGACATTTCTGAGTGGGGTGATCAACACGCGGCGCTAGGGGGGGGGGGGGGGGGCGTCAGGGTATGGGGTCAGGGTTCTCAAGAAGAGGTGGGCTGCTGTATATGGCCGCCATCATTAAGGGGCAGTAAATCAAGAGTCAGACATCTATTTGTGTGCGATGAAGACGCATTCCTAGGGACAGGAGCGTAAGGTGACTGGGTTAAGGGTTCAGGGTTTAGGGTTCAGGATATTAACCCGAAACCCTAAGCACACAAACCTACCTCCATTGTCTCTTTTCTGAAGATGGCCTCCTTGTCGGGGATGAAGTCTGCCAGCCGGATGACGTTCTGTCCTTCTTTTGTCATCTCCCAGGTCACTCCCTGCGTCATACAACAGTGACACGTCACACTTGTATGGCTTGTTCTCATGTGTCACACTTTCAGGAAGTGGAAGTGGCGGTTCGCGCATTCATGATGCGACATCCGTCAGTCCTGTGACATATCGTCACACTTTTACCATCTGCAATGTCACACATTTGCATCACACAGCTGCGTATGGCCACACTTGTGTTTACAGAATGTGACATGTCACCCTTTCATTGCGCAATGGGGCGACATGTCACACATAAGACGACCTGGTTACAGGTGTCAGCGTCCACACAACTTACTGTTCAATTCTCCTCCTATATTCACAGACAAAGAAATCGACATCCACATGAGTTCACACATCCACACAAGTTCACACACTGTCACGCGTCCACCACACCTGTCGTCCACACACTGACACCACGCGCGTCTCGCTGATATCGCAGCCGTCCATGTAGCGCTGGAAGTAGGCCCCGGTGATACCGGAAGAGTTGCCCTGAGAGCGCAAACAGATGGCTTGTCATTTAGAGAATTTAAGGTTGAAGAGCTAGGCCTTACAGTTGTGGGGCTAGGGTTTAGGGTCAAGAGCTAGACCCAGTGATTCCGGAAGAGTTGCCCTGAGAGCGCAAACAGGGAACGCGGGTGGGACATATGTTTCAGGGTTTAGATATGGGGTTTGCGGGCTAAGGTCAGGAGAGAAGGTGGTACCACAAGTCCACAACCGTCCATGTTGCGCTGGAAGTAGGCCTTGGTGATACCAGCAGAGCTGCCCTAAGAGCGAAAACAGGTAGCTCGTCATTTGAAGGGTCGAGAGTCAGGGTCCAGGGTCCATTTAGGGTTTAGGGGCTATAGGGTTAAGGTGCTAGGGTCAAGGGGCTAGGGTTAAGGGGTAGGGGTAGGGGATAAGTTTGTGTCTTTCACACCATTCACACATTCACCTAAACCTTACGAACACACCGCCCCGTGCCCGGTTGAAAAGCAGTACATACCGTCGGCACTGCCCACCACCTCTCAGCCCCCACCCCAACAATCACACATTCACACCATTCACACATCCACATGTATACATACGGTTCACACATCCACACCATTCACCTGCATCCTGCGCAGCACCTCGCCCCGCGCCGGGTCGACCAGCGTGACATATCCGTCGGCGCTGCCCACCACCAGGTATCGCCCGTCCTCGGAAAACGTGAGCGTAGTGGCCTGCCTGTTTACCACAAAATATGTTGGCATTAGGAGTCAGGGCTCAGGGTTCGGGTTTCAGGGTTCAGGGTTACGGCAAAGGTGAAGGGTTGAGGTTGGACGATGCCCTGAGCAGGTTGAGCATTAAAGCATGCCTGCGCAAAGTGTGGAAACGTTTTGTCCATCTCGATCTCCAAGTTTGCGTTTTGGAAGCGGAGGTGGCCAGCGTTCACACATCCATAATCCATAGTTCACACAGTGTGAAAACACCTTCCACACTTCTCTCACTCACACACCTGTTTGACACATTGATGTTGCTAATTTGGATCGCGGAGGATATGTCCCAGGCACACACGCAGCCAAATCGCATTCACACTCTCAAGTCCAGATTTACAGATCACGCCTTCCACACATATCACACATAATCACACCTGTTTGACACCTTGATGTTGCTCATTTGGATCGCGGAGGATATGTCCCAGGCACACACGCGGCCGGAGAGAGTCGCAGCGACGGCCAGCGTGCCCGCGGGATCGATCGCGCATGCGGCGATGCTGGCAATGCCCTCCTCTTGCGCTCGAAACATTTGCAACAACCTGCATGAAATATGGAGGCTTGCGAGAGTGGTGGGTGGTGTGCAGTGGGTGGTGGGTGGTCAGGGTTCAGGGGGCGATGCTGGCGATGCCCTCCTCTTGCGCTCGGAACATTTGCAACAACCTGCAAGAAGGGTGGTGGGTGATGAGTGGTGTGCGGTGGGTGGTGAGGGGTGGGGGAAAGTGGGGGCAAAAAAACGCAATGCCCTCATCCTGTGCATGGAATATTTGTAACGGCCCAAACCCCATCCAATATACCGGTCCACAACCCTGCCCCCCCACTCCTTGTCACGTTCCTAACACAGGCAGGTAGATGCTTTAGCCTGAGAGGAGCTGCTTCCCCTTATTCTCAAATCCCGAGATCCAAACCTGAACCCTAGGACCCCACGTTGACCCCCCACCCTCTTACTTGCAAGATACGGGCAGGCCGCTGTGAGCCTGAGAGGAGCTGTTGCCAGATTCTGCAGCTCGCCACTGATCCTCCACCTGGAAAGGGTTTAGGGTTTAGGATTTAGCGCTTAGGAGAATTTTGCAGCTCGCCACTGATCCTCCACCTACAAAGGGGGGGGCCAGGGTGGCGTTCAGGGTTTGGGGACAACATGGTTAAGGGGGCATGGGGTACAGGGCACGGGTGGCGTTCAGGATTTATGGGCTACATGGTTTAGGGGTGGTCTTCGGGGCTTGAGGTTTACATGGTTTAGGGGCACAGGGTGTGGGGTTTAGGGGGCATGGGATGCAGGGTTAAGGGGGGGCGCGGGTGGCGTTTGGTGCTTAGGGACCCCCCTCCCATATGGCCAAACAGCTGTCCCGCAAGAAACCCTTCACCCTTAATCCTGCCCCCCCCCGCCCCTGCTCCCGCCTACCCCCCCCCCCCCATGTGGCAAGGCAGCTGTCCCGCGATGAGCTGGTTAGCCAGATCCACCCCCCTAAGCCCTTAATCCTGCCCCCCCCCCGCCCCTGCCCACCTACCTCCCATATGGCGAGGCAGCTGTCCCGAGACGAGCTAATAAGACGCTTGCCGGTCAGGCAGAACCTGAGACATGTCACGACGTCATCGTGTGCCTTGACACTGCAAATGGGGACGGGAAGAGGGTGAGGTTGAGGGGGGGGGGGGGGCGCACTGAGCCTCAGACAAGTCACGACGTCATCGTGTGCCTGGACACTGCAAATGGGGACAGGAAGAGGGGGAGCTTGAGGGGGGAGGAGGGGGGGGGGCACTGAGCCTCAGACAAGTCACGACGTCATCGTGTGCCTTGAAACTCCAAATGGGGACAGGAAGAGGGGGAGGTTGAGGGGGGGGAGGTTGAGGGGGGGGGGGCACTGAGCCTCAGACAAGTCACGACGTCATTGTGTGCCTTGACACTGCAAATGGGGACAGGAAGAGGGAGAGGTTGAGGGGGGGGGAGGGGGGGGGAGGCACTGAGCCTCAGACAAGTCACGACGTCATCGTGTGCCTTGACACTGCGAGCAGGGGGGACATAGGGGGGAATGGAGAAATTCAGGGGTTGAGGGGTATGAGACACTGAGCCTCAGACAAGTCACGACGTCATCGTGTGCCTTGACACTGCGAGCAGGGGGGACATAGGGGGGAATGGAGAAATTCAGGGGTTGAGGGGTATGAGACACTGAGCCTCAGACAAGTCACGACGTCATCGTGTGCCTTGACACTGCGAGCAGGGGGGACATAGGGGGGAATGGAGAAATTCAGGGGTTGATGGGTATGAGACACTGAGCCTCAGACACGTCACGACGTCATCGTGTGCCTTGACACTGCGAGCAGGGGGGGACATAGGGGGGATGGAGGAATTCAGGGGTTGAGGGGGATGAGACACTGAGCCTCAGACACGTCACGACGTCATCGTGTGCCTTGACACTGCGAGCAGGGGGGGACATAGGTGGGATGGAGGAATTCAGGGGTTGAGGGGGATGAGATAGGTCACGGCGTGATCGTGCACCTTGACGCTGCGAGTGAGAACATAGGGTGTGTGGGTGGGAAGAGGTTGAGGGGGTTGAGAGGGAGTTGAAAGAGCTGAGAGACCTGGAAGGGCTCAAGGGTTTAAGATTTAGGGTTGAGGCTAAGGATTTATAGTTCATGGTTAGGGTAATGGATTTAGTTTAAGGGTTAGGGTTCATGGTTTAGAGTGTTAGGGTGAGGGTGAGGGTTCATGAATAATGGGTAGGGTCAAGGGTTAATGGTTGTGGTTTAGGGTTACATGTTAAGGGTTAGGGTTTGGGGTTGAGAGGCTTGAGGGGAATCAGGCACGGAACTACAGACACGTCACGACACATCATCGTGTGCCTTGATGCTGCCATTGAGAGCATGAGGGTGAGGTAAAGATTGAGCAGCTGAGGTAAAGATGAGGGTAAGGTAAAGATTGAGGGGCTGAGGATGTTGAGGGCAATGGGTGATCCCGCGCCCCCCTAGGCCATCACCGTCTGTTTGTCCACTTTCCCACACCCGCCAGCAGATGAGCAGAGCAGTTGGAAGTCCCCCCCCCCCCCCTCCACCACACAACACACGCTCCTCCGCCCCCCTGCCCCCAACCCACACACACACCATATCCTCCCTCACCAGTCACCCCCTCCCCCATCATCCCTCCCCCCCACACCCACACATCTGACCCCACATTCCCACCTGGACAGCAGCTGGCCGTTGGTGATGCTGGCAATCACAATGATGCCATCCCTGCAGGGTTCAAGGTTTAGGGTCAAGGGGTTTACGTTTTGGGGTTGAGGGTTGGGGGTTAAGGTTTTGGGGTTCGGGCAGAAGAGTTAGGGGTGGAGGGGTTAGGGTTCCACACCGGGTGTTCTGAACCCCAAATATTTGGGTTATAAGGTTAGGCTCAAGGGGTAGGCTATCATAGCTGGTTGTCAAAAACCCAAGGGGTTACAGTTGGTGGGTTGGTTGGTTGATTACCATCGATCCTGACCCACTTAACCTACGCCCTGAACCCTCACCCACAAATCTCACCCCAGAAAGCCCTAGTTTAGGGTTTGGGGTTTAGCCCTTAACTCTCATTACTCCGAAACCCCACCTGAAGCCCTAGTCGCAATCACACCAGTGCCTTCCTGGATCAACAGGTACAGAACCCTGTACCCCGAAACCCCTGACCCACGAAATCTCACAAGCTCCAACCAACTTAACCAACCGACTCAACCCCGGACTGAATCTGCAGCCAGATGCAATCCTGCCACTACAACCTTTGTGGCGAACGACGGACAATTAAAACCCTCGACCCCAAAAGCCCCAACCCACGCAACCCCACTCAACCCCAGCAGCCAGACGCGATCATGCCGCTGCTATAACCCTTATGCATTAAAAGGGGGAAAATGGTTGTTCACCCCGAAACCCTCAACCAAACTAACCAACAAACCCCTGACTGTACCTCCAGCCAGGCACGATCATGTTGCTGCTATAACTCTCGTGGATTAAACAACAGATAAGAAACCTAATGTTCACCCCAAAACCCCCAACTGTCTTAACCAACCAACCCCCCACTGTACCTGCAGCCAGACGCGATCATGCCGCTGCCCTCGAGGACCGCCAGGCAGTACACCGGACAAGAGTGATGGTTGTGCGACCACACCTGGCGGTCAAACAAAAGTGATACATGGGAGGTGTGACTTGATGTGGCAAAGCGCGAGTCACTTTCGCGAGACGTGGTCAACATCTTGATTTGTAGCAGGTGCAGATATGGCTCGCGTAGGGTTGGGGTTTAGGTGCAGGTGGAGGGTAAAGGGTGAAGGGTTGATGTTTAGGGTTTATTGATCAGGGTTTAGGGAGTGGCCAATGCAGGGTTGAAGACTTCAGGGTATAGGGTTCTGAGGATGCGGCCTGTGTAGGGTTTAGGGTCTGAGGAGTTCATACGTGCTAATGTGGACAGGCAGGTTTTCAGGCACAAACGGTGCAGATGTGGCCAGTGTAGGGTTTAGGGCTTAACGTTTCCAAAGATGTGGCCCATTCAGAATCAAGGGTTTCAAAGTTCCAGGCCTTGAAAACAGATGATATAAGCGGTACGCATGTCGCCGGTTCCGTTTCAGGGTTGAGGGTTAACGGATTTTTAATGGTGCAGGCGTGGCCCAGTTACAAGGTTAGGGCTCAGGATTTCATCCACCCCAGATCTGCCCTTAGATCTGTCACAGATCTGCTGTACATCCGCCCCAGATCTGATTGCACCCTGACCTGACCTCTGGATCCCACCAAAGATATAAACGGCCCCTGCTCCCAGAACCAAACCAAACCATCCTTTTACCCCACCGCCATGATGCCGGTAGATCCACCCGAGATCTATCCCATATAATATACAGCCCCATCTTCCAGATTCAGGCTCATCCATTGATTGTTGTGCCCTAATCGTCATGTGGCCGCCATCAGATCCAGGTATGTACAAATCTGATCCACTCCAGATCTAAACTCCAGGTCTCACTATGGATGCGTACAACCCCGTATTCCCAAACCAGGCCAAACCATTAGGGTCCAGACAGCCATGTGGGCTGGTATCAGATCTACCCCAGATCTGTCCCAGATCTGATCCACACCGGATCCGTCCCAGATCTCACCATCGATACATACAGCCCCATCTTCCAGAACCTGACCAATCCATCATTGTACCCAACTGCCGTGTGGCTGATATCAGATCCGCCCCAGATCCGCCCCCGAGCTGATCCACACCAGATATATCCCAGATCTCACCATAGATACGTAAAGCCCCATCTTCCAGAACCGAACCGATCCATCGTTGTACCCGACAGGCATGTGGCCGCCATCTGTCAGCAGCTCGCAGCAGGACAGCTCCTCCGTGTTCTGCTGGAGCACGTCAAAGATACCCTGCAAATGAGGAAGTGTGAAGTTGGGTGTGGAAGTGTGAAGGCGTGTGTGTGAGCATAACAGCTACTCCGTGTTCTGCTGGAGCAAGTCGAAGATACCCTGCAAATGAGGAAGTGTGACGTTATGTGTTGAAGTGTGAAGGCATGTGTGGAAGTGTGAATGTGTGTGTGGAAGTATGTGTGAACATAACAGCTCCTCCATATTCTGCTGGAGCGCATCGAAAAGACCCTGCAAACAGAAGCATGCACACATGTGTGGAAGTGTGAATGTGTGTGTGGAAGTGTTTGCGAACATAACAGCTACCGGTATTCACTGTTGCGCTGCAACGCTGGGTCAAGTGTGCTCTGTGAAAGCAAAAATGTAACCAGGTGTGTGTCTCCTCTGAGTCCAGGGCTTGCGGGTGAAGGTTAAGGGTTAACAGGTTCAAGGCCTGTCGTTTATCAGTCTAGGGTTTCAAGTTGAAGGTTCAGGGTCCAAGGGCCCAGGGTTTAAGGTCCACCCCAGGTTGCTAAGGTACCCACAGTGTCCCTCAGAGTCCAGGGCTTACTGGTCAAGGTTTAGGGTTCAAGGTCTGTGCAATAGCGTTTTGGGTTAAGGTGTCAAGATTGGCGGTTCAGGCCCCAAGCTTCCCACCTGGTTGTCGAGGGTGCAAGGGTTTAGGCTTCAAGGATCCCACCTGGTTGTCGAGGTGCCACAGGCTTGCGTATCCCTCTGAGTCCAGGGCTTACGGGTCAAGGTTTAGGGTTCAAGGTCTGTAGTTTCATTGTTTCGGGTTTCAGGCTCAGGGTTAAGGCGCCCCACCTGGTTGTCGAGGTACCACAGGTGCGCATGTCCCTCGGAGTCCAGCGTGTAGGCGCGCATCCCGTCAGACGACAGGTCGCACGACATGATGGGAGCGTTGTGGGCCTGCAGCCGCAGCAGCGCCTCGCCGCTGTCGACGTCCCAGATCATGACGCAGCCGTCCGTGTCGCCGCTGATAACAAAGTGCCTTCGGGGGGGTGGTCAGGGTTCATGGTCAAGGCTTAAGTTTGTAGGGTTTATGTTCAGGGTTTTCATAACAAGTCCAAGATCTTGACGCAGCCGTCCGTGTCGCCGCTGATAACAAAGTGCCTTTAGGGGGGATGGGGGGGTCAGGGTTCAGGGTCAAGGCTTTATATTTTAGGGTTCAAGCTCAGGGTTTTAGTAATGTGATCCAGGTTATGACGCAGCCGTCCGTGTCGCTGCTCATAACAAAGTGCGCCTGCAAAGAATACACAGGTTGAGGTTCAGTGTCTAATGTGGAAGCTTACAAGGGTTTGGGTTGCAGGGTTTGGGTTTGTGGTTCAGGGTTGAGAGAATACGGGTTCAGGGTATAAGGTGGAAGGGTATAGGGTGGAAGCTTATTATGGTGCAGGGAATAGGGTGGAAGCTTATTAGGGTTTGGGTTGTACGGATTAGGGTTTGAATAATACATGTGAATGTGCAGGGTCTAGGGTAGAACTAGGGGTTTGGGGTTTGAGTTGAGAGTGGAAGTTAAGGGTTGAGGGCTCAGGGTTGTAGCATCACGTCCCAGATCATCATCACAGCCGCTCGTGTCCCAACTGGTAACAAACAGCATTACGAGGTTCAGGGTAAGGGGTTAAGGACTTCGGCTTTATATTACAGGGTTTATATTTCAGGTTGTAGCATCAGGCCCAGATCATCACGCAACCGGCCGTGTACCAACGGGTGACAAAGTGCCTTAGGAGGTTCAAGGTTCAAGGTTCAGGGCTTAGGGTTCAGGTTTTATATGTCAGGGTTGCAACGTCACGTCTCAGATCATCATGCAGCCGTTCGTGTCGTCGCTGATGACTGTTTGCCTGGGGAGCTTCAGGGTTCAGGGTTCAGGGTCCAGGTTTTATATTTTAGGGTTATGGGTGTAGGGTTCAGGGTTCGAAGTCTAGGGCTAAGGGTTAAGGTTTTATATCCCAGGGTTCAGGGTTGCAACATCACGTCCCAGATCATCACGTGGCCCTACGTGTCGTTGCTGATGACTACGTGCCTGGGGAGCTTCAGGGTTCAGGGTCCAGATTTACATTTCAGGGTTGTAGGTGTAAGGTTCAGGGTTCGAATTTTTGGATTTAGGGCTTTATATTTCATGGTTAAGGGTTGCAGCGTCACGTCCCAGATCATCACGCAGCCCTCCGTGTCGTCGCTGATGACATAGTGCCTTAAGAAGTTCAGGGTTCAGGTTCAGGGTTAAAGGTTGATGGCTGAAAGTGCAGCCCACCTGTCACCGCTGGCGCGCCAAAAGAGCACATCAGAGTCGTGGCCCTTGAGCATAAAATGCATCTTCAAGCAAGACGCAAGATACCATTTCAGGGACTTCCGGGGAACCATACCTGTCACCGCTGGCGCGGCAAAAGAGCACGTCCGAGTGGTGGCCCTAGCGCCATTTATAGGCATGTTTGGGGTAAAGGGTTGATGGCTGAGAGTGCAGCCCAGTAGCCCACCTGTCACCGCTGGCGCGGCAAAAGAGCACGTCCGAATCGTGGCCCTTGAGCTCGCACACGAGGATGATGCTGGCGGCGTCGTACACGTGGATGTCGTTGTCTCGCCCAGCGACCATGAACTCAAAGCCGTCGGAACTGAGGGGTCATGGTAAGAGGGGCCTCACATTCAAATTCAAATTCAGAATGCAAACATGATCTGGAGGGCGGCTTCGTACACGTGGATGACGTTGTTTTGCCCGGCAACCATAAACTCAAAGCCATCGGAACTGAGGGGTCGGGGCAAGAGGGGCCTCACATTCAAATTCAAATTCGAATTCAGAATGCAAACATGATCTGGAGGGCGGCTTCGTACGAGTGGATGTCGTTGTCTTGCCCGGCAACCATGAACTCAAAGCTGTCGGAACTGAGGGTCGGGGCAAGAGGGGCCTCACATTCAAATTCAAATTCGAATTCAGAATGCAAACATGATCTGGAGGGCGGCTTCGTATACGAGGATGTTGTTGTCTCGCCCAGCGACCATGAACTCAAAGCCGTCGGAACTGAGGGATCGGGGCAGGAGGGCCTCAAATTCAAATTCAAATTCAAATTCGAAACGTGATCTGGAGGGCGGAGGTGTACATTGAGACATTTTTGTCCTGCCCGGTGACCATCATATCAAAGCCGTCCATACTGAGGAGGAGGGAGTTCGAATTCAAAATCAACTTTGGACCAGGTTTGGACCAGGTGTGAATCATGCCCCCACCTGAACTCCACGTGCAAGGCAGCACCGTCGCACACGCGTGCGGACCGGCACTTCATGGACTCCACGTTGTAGATGGCGAGGTTGTTGCCCCACGTCTGCTCCTTCACGAACGCAATCACCTGGAGATTTAGGGTTAGGGTATCGAGGATTAGGGTTTAGGGTTCAGGGGCTCGAAGCCATGCTTCAGGGATATCGATTTCAGGTTCAAGGCCAGGGGCTGTCCCAAACCAGCGCCTTGACGAATGCGATCACCTGAGGGTTCAGTGTCAAGTATTCAGGGTACAGGTTTCAGACATTAGGAGTGTCAGGGTTCAGGAATTGAGACTCCACGTTGTAGAGGGCAGGGTTGGTGCCCCAAACCTGCTCCTTGGCCAATGTGATCTCCTGCAAGGGTTCAGGGATTAGAAGCCAGGGTTCAGGTGAAGGACGGGGCTGGTGCCCCAGGTCTGCTCCTTGGCCACTGCGATCTCCTGTAAGGGTTTAGGTTGAAGGGACTAGGTTTCAGTTACGTCGGTTTCTCGCGAAGGGCGAGGCGGTTGCCTCAGGTGAGCTCCTTGACTAACGCCTGATATGCCGAGGGTTCAGGGTTTAGGGTTCAGGAGGCATACATCCCCAACCCCCCCTTGCAAACCCTCATCCCCTGCTCCCCTCCCTGCACCCCTCCCCCATTACACCCTTCCCCTCTCTCCTCCCCCCCACCCTCGTTGTCTCCCCCCCACCCTCGTTGTCCCCCCCCCCCCACACACTCCCCCTTGTCCTCCCCTATTGTTCACCATGTTCCCGCCGGGACAAATTGAGTACCCCGTCTTATTCTGTCCCTCCTTCAGGTCATGACACACCTCTGATTGTTACTTTATTCATTATTACTCAAGTACGATTACTCTATTTATCCTTCACCATGTTCCCGCCGGGACAGATTGCGTACCCCGTCTTGTTCCGTCCCTCCTCCAGGTCATGGAACACCTCTGATTGTTACTTTATTTACTAATCTGATTGTTACTCTATTTATTATTACTCAAGTACTATTACACTATTTATCACTCACCATGTTCCCGCCGGGACAGATTGCATACCCCGTCTTATTCCGTCCCTCCTCCAGGTCATGGAACACCTCGGTGTGCACCACCTGCGCGCAACAAACGTACCGCAGCATTCAGCAAGACTATACCGCAGCTCTCAGCAACACAGCACCACCTGAATTACAATAATGTACCGCAGCTGTCAGCAATAATGTACTGCAGCTCTCAGCTACACGGCGCCGCAGCATTCAGCTACAAAGCACTACAGCTTTCAGCAATACTGCACCGCAGCTCCAAGCTACACAGCACCGCAGCATTCAGCTACAAAGCAGATCACTGCCATCACGTACACCACCACCAGCCCTGCCTCAAAGTCGGCGGCTCGGCGCATGACAGCCCTGTTTGTGTGTCCCATACCCTAAACCCTCAACCCTACCTCTGCTGTCGCCATGTCCACCACCACCAGCCCTGCCTCAAAGTCAGGACAAGACAGCCCTGCTAGTATGCCCCCATACCCTAAACCCCACCTCTGCTGTCGCCACATCCACCACCACCAGCCCCGCCTCAAAGTCAGGACAAGACAGCCCTGCTAGTATGCCCCCATACCCTAAACCCCACCTCTGCTGTTGCCATGTCCACCACCACCAGTCCCGCCTCAAAGTCAGGACAAGACAGCCCAGCTAGTAAGGCCCTATACCTTAAACCCCACCTCTGCTGTCGCCACGTCCACCACCACCAGTCCCGCCTCAAAGTCGGCGCAAGAAAGGATGACCTTCCCGTCCATGGCAAAGGAGGCCAGCACGGACGCATGGCCTGTGTCGTAGCGCACCATCACCAGACCTGCAGCATCATGGCGGCACAATTAGACAACGCGTAAACCGGTGACGTTTTTATCTGATGTGTGCCGTTTTGAGACCTGCAGCATCACGGCAGCTCAATCTGCATTAACCTGTGCTGTATCATGCTATATTGTGCTGTAGTGTGCCGTTTTGTGCCATATCATGTTAAATTGTATTATATTGTGCCGTATCATGCCGTCTTGTAGCGCACTATCACCAGACCAGCGGCATCATGGCGGCACAATTAGGCAGCGCGTAAACCTGTGCCGTATCATGCTATATCGTGCCATTTTGTGCCGCATTGTGCTACCAAGCTAACATCATCCGGCTAAGCCCCTGTGCCCTGTGTGCCGCATCTTACAGCATTCTGACAGATAGCATTCTGCCATACAGCATTCTACTGTACAGCATTCTGCCGTACAGCATTCTGCCGTACAGCATTCCGCCGTACAGCATTCTGCTGCATCGTGCAACTTTGTGCACCATTCAAGGGGATCAGGTCGTGTCCCACATCTCCAGCTGACCCTGAACCCTCAACACTAAACCCTACCCTACACAAGACTGTGTCCCACGTCTCCAGCTCACCCTCAACCCTCACACTACAACCCTGAACTCTCAGCACTTACCACTAAACCCTACCCTTGGCTGTGTCTCAAGCTGACCCACAACCCTGAACCCTCAAACCACAACCCTGAACCCTCAAACCACAACCCTCAAACCATAACCTTACCCGAGGCCGTGTCCCACGTCTCCAGCTGACCCTCGTCGTCGCACGACAGCAGCACTGCCGCGTCCGGGGACAGCAGGCAGAAGGCTACAGGCTCCTCGCCGACATCGATGTTGGCCTTTTCGCTCGCAATGCCACGCACGGCGTCCTCCACGTTATAGATGAAGACACGGCAGTCTGGGGGGGGGCAGAGATGGGGAGAAGAGGGGGTTGAGGGTTTAGGGAACAGGGTTGAGGGTTTAGGGAACAGGGTTGAGGGTTGAGGGTGTAGGGGACAAGTTCTTTCACGACATGCATGTTTGCCTTCTCGCTCGCGATGCCACGCACAGCGTCCTCCACGTTATAAATGAAGACGTGGCAGTCTAGGGGGGGGGGCAGAGATGGGAAGAAGAGGGGGGTGAAGGTTTAGGGAACAGGGTTCAGGGATAAGGGAACAGATTAGCCATTAACCCTTAGGGTGTAGGGGACACAGCACTTATAAGGAGTGAGGTTCTTCTACAACATGCGCGTTAGCTCTTCTGAGCGCAATGCCACGCACATTGGAGATCTACACACGCCGCTGTCAGGGAGATAATGCAGAGATGGGGAGAAGGAAAGGGTGGGGGAGGGGGAGGGGGGATCCAGGGTTCAGGGCTAAGGGTTTAAGGTTTAGGGTTGAGGTTTTAGGGTTTTGCTGTCCGGGAGATTCCACAGAGATGGGGAGAAGAGCAGGAGGAGGGTTTAGGGAGCAGGGATGAGGGTTTAGGGGACACAGCATTTTTGATGAGTCAGGTTCTTCCACGACATGCACGTTAGCTCTTCTGAGATTCCACAGAGATGGGGAGAGGGTGGGGTGGGGGGAGGGGGGGGATTAAGGGTTGAGGGTCGAGGGGAGAGCGGGCGGAAGGATGTACACTGTCAAACCTGTTCATACCCCATCCTACCTGTTCATACCCAATGCTGTGCTATTGCGCCGTAATTAAGAAATTGTGCAAGTTATTATGGTCCCTTGATGCTCTATGTACCTTGGATCTGCCTTAATTAAAATGTAAGTGACCGAAACTCAAAGCTACGTGATTCAGCCACCATAACTACCATAATCGGCACACAGCCCTGGTTCTGACCCCATCATACAGGCCCTACCCCAGAGAGCTGCAGAGCAGCAGCAAAGAGCAGCAGAGCAGCAGAGTAACGGAACAGTAGCAGAGAGAAGCAGAGCAGCAGGGCAGCAGAAAGGGGTGCATCCCTCACCATCGGCCGCGATGATGTGGCGCCGTCCGCACCGATTCTGCCCCCATGATACAGGCTCTACCCCAGAGAGCAGCAAAGCAGAAAAGCAGAAAAGCAGAAAATCAGAAAAGCAGCAGACGGGGGTGCATCCCTCACCATCAGAGGCCGCGATGATGTGGCGCCCATCCGCACTGAAGGCAGCAAAGCGGACGTTGCCGACCGAGCCGCGAAGGGTATTGATGACCGTCCTAAAAGAGGTGTATCGGGTTAGTATTTAGGGTTAATAGTACAAAATTAAGGTTGGGGACTGTGGGGACGAGGACATGTTTAAGTTCAAGAAAAAAGGGTCGAGGGCATAGATTCAAGGGTGCAGGGTTTAAGTTCAAGAAGGAAGGGACGAGGGCATTGATTCAATAATCTAGGGTGTAAGTTCAAGAACCAAGGGTCGAGGGCATACATTCAAGTGTGCAGGGTTTAAGTTCAAGAAATAAGGGGCGAGGGCATACATTCAAGGTTAGGAAATTGCCGGCCTGGTTAGGAAATGGCCGGCCTGGTTAGGAAATGGCCGGCCTGGTTAGGAAATGGCCGGCCTGGTTAGGAAATGGCCGGCCTGGTTAGGAAATGGCCGGCCTGGTTAGGAAATGGCCGGCCTGGTTAGGAAATGGCCGGCCTGGTTAGGAAATGGCCGGCCTGGTTAGGAAATTGCCGGCCTGGTTAGGAAATTGCCGGCCTGGTTAGGAAATGGCCGGCCTGGTTAGGAAATGGCCGGCCTGGTTAGGAAATGGCCGGCCTGGTTAGGAAATTGCCGGCCTGGTTAGGAATTTGGCCGGCCTGGTTAGGAAATGGAAATGGCCGGCCTGGTTAGGAAATGGCCGGCCTGGTTAGGAAATGGCCGGCCTGGTTAGGAAATGGCCGGCCTGGTTAGGAAATGGCCGATACAGTGTTGCAACACGGTACGGTACAGGTAAAGGGTGCGGTACGGTACTTTAAACTGTACCGGATTAGGGCCCAAAAGATCGTACTGGGAAGCCCTGGAGGGACGGCGGGTCAGTCCAGGGTTGGGGGTTATGGTGTTAGGGGGGGTGGCCTAGCAGATGGGAGCGGTCAACTCTGAAAGGAGAGAAGGGTCAAAGGTTACAGGGTATTGGATTAAGGGTTTACCACGACCCTATGCACCCTAAAAACTCAGCCGTAGTAACCCTCACCCACCCTTAACCCCGGTGTGCTGTTAAACCCTGCCCACTATCCACCCCAAACCCTACCCGCCCTATCCACCCCAACCCTGGTCCACACTTAACGCACCCGTTGTGTGACTTCAGCAATTTCATCTCGCAGGAGAAGCCGAACCGGAGGAGGGTGTCGCCGAGGGGCGAGAAGCACACGCCTAGGGGAGGTGAGGGGTGAGGAGAAGGGGAGGGGCATTTGGTGGAACAGAAGGGGAGGAGCAAGCGCCTGTAGGAAGGAGGGAGAGGGGGGGGTAAGGGCGGGAATTCGTGAAGCAGCAGAGGCACGGTGATCCGGGCAGCAGGGTGAAGCTGATCTGCAGCTGAATTACAGCTGAATTGTAGCTAACATGTAGCTGATTTGTAGCTGAAGCATGTTAAAAAGAAAAAAAGGGCAGAAGGTCAGGGCATAACGACAATGGTCAGTGCCACCGTTTTTTTAAAGTATAGGGTTGAGGGGTTGAGGGCTTAGGGTTAAGTATAGGGTTTAGGGTAATGGGTTAAGAAGTTGGGGGTAAAAGGATAGGGTTAAGGGTTGAGGTTTTATGATTTGGGTTTTTTCCGCAGCATCAGCCCGGCCAAGACACAGGTCTTCTTGTGGCCTACTTTGTAGCTAATTTTCAACTGATGTTTAGCCGAATGATTAGCTGACTTGTAACCGAATCGTAGGAGAATTGTAGCAGAGGCATGATAAAGAAAAAACAGAGGGCAGTAGTTGAGAGTGGGGGATGAGCCCTAATCTCCGAACAGTGCTCACCCCACCATCCTTCCAGGGATTGACCCTAAACCCTAAACCCTAGAATAGACCCTTCCAGAGATCTTCCAGAGATTGACCCTAAACCCTAAAACCTAGAATAGACCCTTCCAGAGATCTTCCAGAGATTGACCCTAAACCCTAAACCCTAAAATAGATCCTTCCAGGTATGGAGAGTGGCGTATTAATGTGCCAGGCGGCATCAACTCGTAAATCCACACTGTAACCACCCACCCACCCACATTCCCGGACATGGGGTGTGGAGCGTAGAAGTGTGAAAGCAGCGTCCGGAGTGGATGTACTATGCAGCGGGGGGGCTTACATTGTGAACCCTATTTACTCCACACTCCAACCACCCACCCACCCAATTTCCCAGCCTTGGTGTGAAGAAGTGTGAAAGTAGCGCTCTGTGTCGCATAGCTGGGCGGTGGGTCTACACTCGCAACTCCACACTCTAACCAACTGCCCACCCACCCTTTCCCGGCATCGGGTGCGGAGCGTAGAAGTATGAAAGCAGCGCCCCGTGTCGCATGGCTAGGTTGGGCGCCATGCCCCGGCCCGCTGCTGAGCCTTGAGAGAAGCCCTTGCGCTGAAACATGACCGAACGCATGCGGGTGGGCACCTCTGACAGGAGAGAAGAGGGGGAGGGAGGGAGGGGGGGGGGGAAGTAAGGTAAGGTAGGTGCGTTAGGGAAGTTTACGACGGAATGCATGCAGTCCTGCACCTCTGACATGAGAGAAGAGGGGGATGGAGGGATGGAGGGGGGAAATTAGGTAAGTTAATGCATGCAGTCCTGCACCGCTGACATGAGAGAAGAGGGGGAGGGAGGGGGGGGGGGGGTCAGTCCAGGGTTGTGGGTAAAGGTGTTGGGGAGGGGGGGGGGGGGGGGGCCTAGCAGATGCGGGTGGGCAGTTGGTCACCTCTGCAAGAAAGAAGAGGGGGAGGGAGGGGGGAGGAGTAGAATAAGGGTTCAGGATTTAGCGGCATGACCGAATGCATGCGTGTGGGTACCTTTGAAAGAAGCAGGGGGCTCATCCCTTTACACCTCATTCACACATGTTCACACCCCTTCACCCATGTCACGAAACCGACCCCGCCCTACTATAGCGCCCCAGGCTGCGCATCTTGCCGTCATCAACTCCACCACCTACATCCATGTTCACACCCCTTCATACTTACTCACACACACCCACACATGTGTGGAACTGGCCATGCGCCGTTCTCCACTCCCAGCTACCCATCTGGCCATCATCTAATCCACCGCCTGCGCCATGTTCACACCGAATTCACACTTGTCCAAAACCCCACGCCCATGTGCACAACCAGCCTCTCTCCGTTCTCGCAGCTCCCCCTGCTATGCATCTTGCAATCGCTCGCCCCATCGCCTCACCCGTGTTCACACACATTCACACGTCCACACACCCTCACACTTGCTCACACACCCTCACCCATGTGTGGCACCGGCCCGCCCCGCTCTCGAAGCTGCCCCAGCTACGCATCTTGCCATCGCTCGCACCATCACCTCACCCATGTTCACACACATTCACACAACAATTCCCACATGTTCACACATCCTCACCCATGTGTGGCGCTGGCCCAGACCCGTTCTCGCGCTCCCGGCTGCGCATCTTGCCGTCGCCTGCTCCGCCGCCCTCGGTGGATCGGTTTTGGCTGCCATGGCGCTGAATGACCGGCGGGCGACTGCGGCTGCGGGAAAAGCTCCGCGCTCCGAAGTCTGGATGAATGGCGGAGGCTGTGCGATTTTGTGCGCAGGTGAAGGGTTAAGCGTGGCAGGTGTTAAAATGTGTGTGGCGGGTGTGGAATTTAGTGTGGCAGGTGTAGGATTTAGGATTCAGGATTGATAGTAGGATTCAGGATTTATGGAGGGTTTAGGATTGAGTGGTTGGGGGGGGGGGGCGGGACGGGTTGGGGGAAGAGGAGGGTGAATAGTAAGTGGGTTGGTTTGGCAAGGGGCAGACGTCAGACGCTCCCCCTCCTGCACCAAATTCTGGCCCTTTCGAAAAAGGTTGCCTGGTGGACAAGCTCGTTCTCCAGCCTCAAATGACAGACTCGACAGGTATGTGAAATTCTGATCTTGCCCTGATGCTGTCTCTCTGATTTCAAAATCGAGACTTCATTTTATAGGTGCCAAGAATTTAAAATTGTATGTACTAACCATATCCAGTAGCCACTAGACCACCTGAAGGGGGCCGCCGGGCGACCACCACTGGGCCAATTGGGACTAAACCTTGACCAGCCAACAGCCGGTCGCCCGAGCAGCAGGCACCTTGCTGCCCCAGGCCCCCACGGCCGTGGGCCGTGATGTAGCTGACGCGCATAAAGAAACACTTCTGAATCACCCATGCATCACCCAGCGCAACACAATGTAATGCGCTGCCATGCTACACTGCACCATGCCATGCGCTGCCATGCTACGCCGCACCATGCCATGCGCTGCCTTGCTACGCCGCACCATGCCATGCGCTGCCATGCTACGCCGCACCATGCCGTGCGCTGCCATGCTACGCTGCACCATGCCATGCGCTGCCATGCTACGCCACACCATGCCATGCGCTACCATGCTGCGCCGCACCATGCAATACGCTGCCATGCTACGCCGCACCATGCCATGCGCTGTCATGCTACACCACACCATGCCATGCACTGCCATGCTGTGCAGCACCATGCCATGCACAGCCATGCTAAGCCACACCGTACCATGCACTGCCATGCTACACCACGCCTGGCACATAAGCCTTTTAGGAGCTGGGGAATACATGGTACTTCTAGCATGCGCAAGTCAGGCAAAGCATTGCAAGGCATAGTCAATGGCATGGCCTTGCGTGCCATGATGAATGGCAAGACATGGCATGGCATGGCATGACATGACATGTCGTGGCAGTGCATGGTGATAACCATGGTGAATGGCATGATGCATGGTGATTTCCGTAATGCATGGCATGATGCATGGTGAATGGCATGATGCATGGTGAAGGGAATGGCATTGTGCGGATCAGCATGGTGAATGGTGTATGGCAGAGTGCATGGCGTGCTGCATGGCGTGGCATGGCGTCATGTGGCGTGGCATGGCGTTACGTAACGTGGCAACGCAACGCATAGGTTGTGACATGAGATGCACAGCATTCATTAAGCTGTTCATGTCCAGTTACCCTCACGCAGCTTGCTACTACAATATGGTTTATGCGCAATCGTAGAGTTGTATGCTGCATGCGTCATGCAAGAGCCATATGCTTCATGCGCCATGCAGCGGCTACTTGCTTCATGCACCATGCAAGAAGCACATTTCCATGCATCATGCAAGAGGTTCATGCTTCATACTGCAGCGTCCCGAAAGAGCGGCTCGTTTCATGCGCCATGCGGACTCAGTCCTGCAGGCAAAACCAAACCCCGTGCTTTGCATGCTCCTGCTTCTCCAACTGCTGCTGGTGCCGCTGCTGCCACATCCATGCACTCCAGCCTTATCTCACCCTCATGCTGCTGTTCTATCCCTGCGCTCCGGCCCAAACCCACCTCTGTGATCCATGTCCTCCAAAGGCGCTGGGGCTACCTGATTGGACAGAACCGCTTTGCCTCTACAGAACCCCATGGCTGCTCCAGCTCCTGCAGCGGGTTCCCTCCGATGACCCTGCTGCTGCTACTTCTGCAGCTCCTGTAAATGCTGCTCCAGCTGCAGCAAGTGTACACTGGTAGCACTAGACGAAGACTGTGCAGGAAGACCTGGAGCCACACGCGACAGCCCAAGCACCGCTGTACAGCACGAGGAATTTAAAGGCACGTGCCTGGAGAATCGCTCCTGCTGCTGATGCTGCTGCTCCTGCTGCGCGGTCCGGCGTCTGTTTGCTGTTGGCCGTTGTCAGGAGTCCACAAGCATCCTCGTATTTATTGCCTTCGCTGCCTCATGTGCTGTCTGAGGCGCAGAGTTGCTTCTCACTCGGTTGTTTGGTTTGGGGGGAAGCGAAGCACACCTCCAGTCGTCACTTCTGGTGCCGGGCGAAGGGGGCCTACGCGGGAAGGCTGTTGAAGCGTTCTCTGATGCTTCAGCGCCGTGTATTTGTTAATAGTCCATGACGGTCACACGAGATACACCTTCGTCAGCCCGTTAGGGGAATGCCAAATCTCGAAAGTGGCAGTGCTCGCCACACAACAAACTATGCAGCAGTACCTGCGCCAACGGCGAGTCGTTTGAACAACATCAATAGCAGGAGCTGCCTCGGATAGCAGGCCTGTGATCCTCCTCCAGCATCGTAACAGAAGTAGCTGCTGCTCAGCACGTATGTCTCCCGTGGCCTGGCGTTCGGTTCTAAGGCCCTTCGCTCAGGTTCAGTACGAACAAAGCTATATCCTATGTTTCAATGTGATGATTTATGCGAGGATGGGGGCAGGTTTCAGCTCACTGGAGGCTCGCTTGCACAGGAAAAGTGAGCGCCCCCGAGTACGACCCTTCGGAGGTTCTGTCCAGCAACCAGCGCCAGCGGTTCCGGGGCGGTAAATTTTGACAAAGCGTGTAATTTGCAAATTCGAAGCTAGGGAATAAAATGGATTATGCGTTGGAACTTGTCTGGGCCATGCTTGAGCGAGGCGAAGGTCGATTTGGTACCCTCGATATGGCACGTCCGAACGAAGCTGCCATGGGACCTCGAGGCCACGTTTGCCAGTTCTTGGCCTTACATTATACCATAAAAGTTTGCTCTACCAACTCAGTTAAGCGAGTGATAGCTGATTCATGGGCAGCTGGCCTGTGTCAGGGACTTCAGGTCGCCGAACTTTGTTTCCAGGAGGTGTCACCACTCAGAATTCAAACATTACAAACATGTTTTATATGCGATCGAGATGTATGAGTGAAATGGGTGACAGCGGGTGACAGCGTCTTCAAGCTGGCTACCAGTTGACCCAGCACAGCCAGAGGGCGTAGCTGGCCGAGGGGCAGCCCTCTGTTATACAACCTTTGCCCCATCGTGGAAGACCTGCGAGGCTTCAGGTGCGAACTGTGGCACTGGGTAACCCTTCGAGCGCAATTTGGGTCCCGTGCAGAGCCTGGCGAATGGCGATGCATGCTACCCTGCTCCTCTATCTGGACTATGAAATCATTTGGATCCCTAGAACTTCCCTCTTCCAAATTGCTGCAATTCCTGTACACAGAAGAGGACAAAAGCGAATCCGACATGCCTGGACGCCTTCGACCATGCATGACGAACAAGACGACAGAGCCCGGCTCGGCCGACGCTTCTGATGAGGAAAACGAGGAACACACTACCGGATGCCAGGGGGCAGGTGTGTGCGATTGTTGCCAAACTGACTGGAAAGTGGAAACCTGCTCCCTTGTGATCCCCTCAGCCTATTTCAGTATTTCCCTATATTCCCCTGCCATCCATTCTGCACCATGCCTGCATGCTTGCCTTGTTTACAATGCCACAATGGTGTCAAGAGGGAAGGTGATACAGAGGGTCCAAGAATGGCATATTGCATTTGCTTTAGGCATTCAAACCTCCTGTTTCGCCCGAGCCCCGTACGATGTGCCTCTGTCTTGCCTGAGCCCAAAGAAAATTATTTGCACCATTTCTCAGGCGCATCACTGGCGACGACGTCAACATCACCTTCATGAACCACAATACCAACGAGCGCTACTTCAACCAGCACAACGACGTGGCGCGACAATGGCGCGAGTTCTTGATCACGACTGCTGTTTAGGTAGGACACTTATAATATGACCATTAGCACGTATCCTAAAAAAGAAGAAGACAACTTGTTCGAATTGGCTGATACCCTCGCTCAAGGCTGTTTTAAGTCTCCCATGCCTATGCCAATACTTTTCCTGGAAAGAACCGAGCACACTAATTGCTCTGATTGCCTTTGCATGTGGACAGGTGCACGATTGCCACGAGGACATTGTGCCAGACAAGCCTGCGTACCTAGCAAGCTGACAAGCAAGTTGACCTCCGTGCTGAGATCAGGTCGGCTGTGGACCACGATATGCACGCCATTCACGCAGCTTACTGGTCCATGTAGGATAAGATATGTACTGACATTTTTGAGCATAGATATAGATTTAGTGGAGAAGAGATGGAACATCGATTTTTCACATCGTGTGGCCTGATTTTTTGGTTATGACTGACAGGTCTCCATTAGCAACTAATATTTTTTGCTCGGTGGCACTTTGGAGTTTGGGCAATTATAAATTTTCAAGATTGTATGAAGCAATTAATTAATTAAATGACAGGTCTCCATAGCAACTAATATTTTGCTACCCTAAACCCTAGGTCCTTTGCGGGACCTCCTGTTATTGGATCCTAATTATTTGTTGTGCAGTCGTCAGTAAACATCACAAAGGTGCATACAGATTTTGTGGCAATTTCCAATCTGATGTCTAGAACAACATGGTATACCAGTAATGTCGAGTAGCAAAAAAAAAATCTTTTTGTGCCCCTTATTTCTACCCCACCCGGCAACCTCCCAACTTTGCCACCCCCCCCCCCGCCAATCCCCCGCCCCTATCTGCGCCAAAAACATTTTTAGGGCCAGATTTGGAATGCTCTTATAAATCTCAACAGCTTAAGGAGCATGGGATGTATTTTTTGCCTGCCCTCGGCCCTCGATATATCCCCATATGTCCGATATGAAGATAGGAGTGGGCGATCATTTGACCCTTCTGAATGCTAGCAGCGTTGGAAGTCATATGTGAAGTTTGTGAATATGCTTCGGAGCACAATTTTGACAGGATCTCACTCCTCCTTCCCCCCCCCCTCACATTGATAATTACAATATTGCTTCAACCTGGTATTCTTCCTCTAGGTCAACTGCTACCTCTTCGATGTAGTTTAAGCTGGAGTGGGAGTTTGAGTTGGAGTTTAAAGTGGGAGTTAGAGTTTGGAGTGGGAGTTTCAGTTGGGGTGGGAGATCCTCGGAGTGTTCCACTTGTTCAGATGTTCAGAAGCAGATTTAAGAATACGGTACGTTGCAAGCCTGGCCGTGTTGGCCTCCGAGGACGCAGGTAAAGCAAAAATGACACTCTTAGGATCTCCATGAGCAGGGTCCAGAGCCCAGAGGTATTATGTCATTGGTATACGACCTACAACCTCTCCCAACCAGACTGTTTGGCACTGATGGGGCCCAGCCTTTTTGTTCAGGTACCAGAAGTTAATGACGTTACACATCCTGGCTATGCTGAAATGAAGCTCGGCCCACCCCGGCAAACAAAAAGCCAGCTAGGAAAGTCAAGGGAGAAGGCATAAGAGGAAAGAAAGGAAAGCAAATTCACCCACGAAACACCAAAAACACAAAGGTTGTTCCAGAGGTGTAACCAGGTGTCCCTCAGTGACCTACGCAGCTAAGCAAGCATTCCGAGCACGGCCCAGAATTGTATCGTCATTAACACTGTCTCCATGCGACTTAACTCTCTTCAAGGGTGCTGTCAGAGCATCAGTGACCCAGGAGCTGTGAAGCTGTTCGTGAAGTTTTTACAGTCCAGCAGAGCATCAAATTTGACGCATGGGACATAGGGACATGTGCCCGCAAACCGGTAAAAGCACTTGATACGCTAGAACAATGAGCGAAAACCTGTGACCCCCCTGGGCTAGCAACCAACACAACCAACGAGCAGTAGCGTGGGAAGGAACCCCATGGTGCAAAGGACAAGCCCAGTCATAAAATATGACGTGGTGCAAAAGAGTTCGGTTGGACACCGCCTAAGAAAACTGAGAATGCCCCAAAGAGTGACAAAGGAGCTTCCTTTCAAAGACTTGAACGTATGGTAGCATGACACATCATGAATGCATGATACAGTACATGTTTAGCTGGATTTACTTTCCTTTGAAGACGGCAATAAAAGCACTGCTGCCCCTGTGCCTTGCACCCGCGGTATCAAGCTGGGCTGCCCACTCAGCCCCCTCCTCTTCAGTCTCTATATCAGCGATCTGCCGGGCATGATCGCAGCCCAGTGCACGGCAGAGGGCATTGTGCCCGGGGCGACAACTCAGGTGCCTGTTGTAAGTATGCGGATGATCTCACCCTGCTAGCCAGCAGCCCGGCAGGGCTGCGGCGCATGCTAGATGCCCTGCATGAATATGCGGCGGTCAAGCAGCTCCAGTTCAACGTTAGCAATACAGAGATAATAGAGTTTGGCAGCCGCTTAGCTGCGAAGCACCGGCAATCAGCCCATTCTTGCAAGTATGGCCCAGATAGGATAGTGCTGAAGCGTGTCCAGGATTTTAAGTTCCTGGGCATCATTCAGCACGAGAACGGCAGCATGAGGAAGGCCATGCAAGGTAGAGAGGTGCCTTTGGCTGCCACATTGCAGCGTGTCCACCGCATGGCCGCCAAGGTGATGGCGGCCATGCATCACCTCAGGCATCATCTGCCCACACGCATCCGGTTGGCGTCTGTCTATGCAGCGACTGCGGCCAAGTACGGTTATGTGGTGTGGGCCACCGTCCACCGATCACCTCAGGCTGCGACATTGCATCAAGAGCAGCATGTAGTCCAGCCTACTTCAGCACTTGCGCCAGGCTGCGGGGCTACCTGCCTCCGCTGCCAACTGGGGGTCATGAGGGAGCTGCAGAATTAGCCGTAACAACGAGACTGGTGGCAGCACGTGCTCCGCTTCTACAATGCAACGGTAGCACCTGCAGCACAACAAGACAGCCCACTCATGGTAGCAGCCATGGCGGCGGACATGCAGCTCGCGCTTCGACAGAACACCGGAGGGCGCACATGGTGCGGTGAGCTGATGGAGGCGTTGAAGGAGTTGGAGCGTGGAGCAGCTGCCCCCAACCTGTATTAAACAGAACATAAAGAAGAAGCTAAATAGTTTAAGTATAATCCCGGACATTTGGCAAACTCTCTTCTAAGCTCGTGAGCTGCTACGCTTTCATTATAGAGTGGCTGCTTCCAAGCCAATCTTCGAGCGGTCTTTGAACAGAGGTTCTTTTTAATTATTATTATATATCTATCTCCCCTATTTTAAACCCCCAAGACCTTTATTTGTGCCCCCTCACCGTCTGGGGGTCCAATTTGGGTTAATACCGACCTGCCCTAAGAGGCCCGCCACGGCCCCAAGAATTAAATTTGGGTCCCAGGACGGTAATCCGCTTCACGTCTTTAAAGAGCAGGTGGAGAAGCGGAGCCTCCCTTTGGGGGCCACGCTTCTTCACCTGCTCTTTAAAGACGTGTTAATGCGTCTTTAGAGAGTTGGAGAGGCAAAGTGACCCCCTAAAGGGGCTAATTGCTAATTGCCAAGCAATCCCGCCCCAAGAATTAAATTTGAGGCAGTCTATAACCTGTAGCCGCTCCCCGTCCCAGAGGTGCTGCACCTAGTGGGCGCAGGCTATCAGCAGGTGCAGCTTCGGGAGACTGGCAGAGAAGACCCCAGGGACCCCGCCACCGCGCACAGGTCTGTGGCCGCCTACCGCGCTTGAGTTCAGTCTACGGCAAGCGCCGTGTTGGCGCAAGCTAGGAGCCGCACCAGCAACAGGGCGTGCGCTTGTGTGTGCACGAATTCACGGCTGCGGCTGGGTGCGGTTAGCACGGCTGGCACAAGAGGACGACGGAGTAGTGAACAACGTGAGACACGCTGCTGCCAGCGGTGTTGCGCAAGGGGAGATGTCGGGCACGTGGAGGATGCTTTGCATGTCTGCTTCCAGTGCCCTAGCATGAAGGAGTCAGAGGCTTAAAGATGGACAGGCCCCCGGAGGGTGCCACAAACTTACAACAGTTGTATCGGGGCAGGCTTGGGTGGGAGGCTTCGACTTTTATTAGGGGCGTACCGTAGTGGGCATTGTTGAGGCCTAGCTTTTGCTTTTGTTTGCCTTCTTGAGGAATAGGCTTGAGAGGGGTAGGAATACTTCGGGCTGCCTATTCCTTTTGGAGGGGGTGTTTCATTCTCCTTCGTGTTCTTCTCCTTCTATCCCCTCTAGCCGTAAGCTCCTTTTCTTTTCTCCCAACGGGCAGTTGGGCGCCCACGCGGCCGAGCTTTTTTTAACAGGGCCCAGAGGTGTCATGTAATTAACATGGGTAGGAATCACATTTACACTGACCTTCCTTTTTGGGGGGAGGGGTATTCTATTTCTCCTTCCTGTTCCTCTCTTTGCTTTCCCCTCTCGCTTCACCTTAGTTTTCGTCTCCCAATTTCATGTTGGGCGACCAGCCGCCCACGCAGCCAAGCCTTTTTGAGCAGGTCCCACAGGAGTAACGTCATGGACATGTTTACAGCGGCGCATCCCCGCTGGGCCCTGCTGAACACTCGGCCGCTGGGCCCTGCTGAACACTCGGCCGCGTGGGGCTGATAGGGGATGAACAAGCTCAATTCCAGCTCCCATGCACAGCTAAGACCATGGTGCAGCCATGCCACATTCGGATATCGATGCCAACAAGTCAATGACGTTACACCTCTGGGCTCTGCTCAAAAAGGCTCGGCCGCGTGGGCGCCCAACTGTCCTGTTGGAAGGAAAAAAAAAACCTGATGTTACACCAAGGATATGGATGCCAACACGTTAAAGCAAGTCTGACGAATCACCAGACAACATGATGCCCCCTCTATCTATTTTTTCTTGTGCTTCTTGTCCGTCTTTGCTGCGGGGCTCTGCGTTGTGGCAGCCTCAAGCTTGGCCACAACCGGCGCGGCGGTTGCCCCTTGAGGCGTTGTGGAAGCATATGAGAGGTAGGCCGTCCACAAAACGCCGCAGCATGACATGTATAGAACCTGAGGGTGGCATGCCATGCGGTGAGGGTTTAGGGTCCAGCTCAGGGGGTGGTTTGCGAGAAGATTTTTTTGAGGGTTCATGGTTTGAAAAACAACCTCAGGGCCGCATGGACTAGAACTGAATTAAACATGAATGAAATATAGCGAGAGCCAGGGGTGAAATACAATCATCGGAGGTCGTGTGTCTACCTGTAGCTGGATGGGGATGCAGTAAAAGTTGAGGCTGGCCGCAGGTACCCAGAATTTCCAACCTGCGGTGTTAAATGTGAAAAAGTGTGTGTGGGGGGGTCAAAGGGTGGAACAGTATGGGGGGTGACATCAGGGCAAGGAGAGAAAACTGCGCCCCAGAAGGTGCCGTGTGAGGGTCAGAGAGACCGTGCGGCACGGGCCAAGGCCACGTCCGCACCATGGCCACCATGACGTACAGTAGAAGAGAGCATAGCAAAGAAAACTTGCCGTTCATCATCGTCGGCACCAAGTCGGCCTTCATCTTGTTGGGCAGCTCCTGAAGGCAGTTGAGGGATGGCAGGGTTCAGGGTCAAGGTCCTGTGCCGGCAGGGTTCAGGACTTCAGGTTCAGGGTGGGCAGGGTTCAGGGTCAGGGTCGGTAGGGTTCAGGGTCCGGGTGGGCAGGGTTCAGGGTTCAATTTCAGATGGTTATAGTCCGATTTGATGGAAACAATCATGAAACTGCTTTTTACAGACACAATCGCACCTCTGTTTTTACGGAGAAATCATACTTTTGTTCTTTAAGGAAACAATCGTACCTCTGTCTTCTGTGCAACCATCGTGCACCTCTGTTTCATACAGAAACAATCATACCTCTGCTTTTCCAGCCAGACACAGGTTCCATGCGAACAGGCCCGACACCGTGCATGGCGCCAGGAGCAGCTGATTGGAGGCGACCTTGGCTAGGAAGTTCAGCGTGGTCTTCAAAGGCATGGCCCACTCGAGCATGTTATACCTACAGGGTCACATCAGGCAAATTCGTTGCACAGGCAAAAAGTATCCTACTCTGCGCACGCGCAGCTGAATTGTTTTCATATTTGGAGCCGGAAACACTACTCAGCGCACCCCCCAAAGTAGTTGTTACCTTTTCCCCTTTTTTCCCTTTTTTTTTTCTGTCGCACACCACTCCTTGTACCTCCACAAGTAATTTATTGTACGCAGATTCAAACCGGTTTGGTGGTACTTGAATCTCTACATCAGATATTCTGATACAAAACTGTGTCACACTAGTGTGGACCAGGGCAATATGTGACGTGTGAACACAAACATGATGCGGCGAGCACTACACAAAATAGCCTTGTCTGACATGACTGTTTCACACTACCCGTAGTATGAACACCTGGAGGCCCACATACAGTATTAAGTAACATGGCTGTTTCACACTAGTGTGGAAATAAAGGTGGGAGTAGATCACACCTGCAGATACACATAAGATATTATGTGGCAGGGCTGCTCACCATCCTCGCAGCCCTCCATAACGAGGCCACTCATTCCCCTGCATTCCACCACACTAAGTCGCCTATGGATAACAGCAGCACATACTTAACCCTAAACCCTGACCCCGATGGACGTGGGCAGGGTGCTACATGGATGGCAGCGGTACATGTTTGTTCTTGTGTAGTGTGACGACCACCGTTCATTTATCACACTGTAGCTACATCACAGCCTACGGCCTAGGGGCTTGCGGCTGTACTGTACAGCCTGTGAAACCAGATAGCATGTACTGCATGTACTGCTCACAGATAGCATGTGCCCCGTGTGCTGCATGTACTGCTCACCAGTGTAAGTGGGAGGGGTCATGACAAAAGAAGTTCAATCCAAAGCTATATAATGTACAGCATGTACCACCAGATAGCATGTACCCCATGTACTGCATGTACTGCTCACCAGTAAAACTGTTAAGGGCCGTACCAACATAAGGCCAGCCCAAACATACATATTGTACATCATGTATCACCAGATAGCATGTACCCCATGTACTGCATGTACTGCTCACCAGTAAAACTGTTAGGGGCCGTACCAACATAAGTCCAGCCCAAATATACATAATGTACTGCATGTACCACCGGATAGCATGTACCCCGTGTACTGCATGCATTCCTCACCAATAGAACTGGTAGGGGCCGTACCAACAGAAGCCGAATCCAAACATCCTCAACGTCCTCCAGGGGTTGTACGGTGGATTGGCCCGACCCTCTTTCTGCGGGCATAAGGCACAAGAGGAAATGATGTCTAACACAAAGAAAAGCCCATCCAGAACATGATTTTTTGAAACCCTGAACAGCCCATCCAGAACATTTTGCTTTTTGAAAACGACAGGACAAGGCTCGGCGCCCAATCCCAAGCAGGATGCTAGACTATCGGAAGCGGGACAGGACGAGTGGGAAAGGACAAGCAGGAGACAAGGCCATCTAGAGCCGGACAAGACAAGCAGGAGACTAGGCTATCAAAAGCGGGACAAGACAGAGCTGGGTATGCTAGCCCAAGTAGAATACTAGGCTTTCTGTTGTGAGCAGGATAGTGGCTGCCCGAATAGCATGGCCGCTTGCATGCAGCTTTTTCTCCATGCTCTTCCACCATGCATGCAACCCTGCATGGCATGTCCTTCTTGAACTCCTTCCATGCATGCAACCCTGCATGGCGTGTCTTTCGTGAACTCCCTCCATGCATGCAACCCTGCATGGCGTGTCTTTCGTGAACTCCCTCCATGCATGCAACCCTGCATGGCGTGCCCACCTGCTCCATGTACATTCCTAGCGTTTGGGCCAGGGAGTCACCCAGGGCAGACAGAACACCCGAGGTACAAGCTGCCTTCCATGGCCCTTGGAAACCCTGAAGAGAGAGAGGCAGGAAAACACAGACATGGGTGTGGAAGACGGCAAGATGCAGGAGGAGCAACAGTGTCTATTTAGTATGCAACAGACCACCTTGGGGAGAGTGACAGGTGGCTGATACAGGGCCGATGAGGACCAAGCCCTGACCGACCTATGGCCGTGGCTAAAGCAACAGAGCTTGCAGAGTGGCCGTGATGTAGCTGTAGTGCACCATAAAAGCGCGTAAATTAACACTGAGGAGCATCTGTCATGCTGTTGGCTCAGCAGGGCACGTGACGCCAGGGGCGTTGGATTTCCAGTCAGCGGAATTCAAAAATCGAGGTGATCGCAGCGGATCCTGCTCATGCCCCATGGACTGGACTCGATGGATGCCTGATGAACGCGCAACCCTCATTGACTTTAACACCCTCCCTCACTATCGCATGCGACCGCCTCGTATGCGTGAGTAAAGCACCTGAACGCGTTCCATGTAAGAGCTGGCAGTTGCTGCCGTCCGGGTCGAGCATCGAGACGATGCACCGCTGGCCCTGGAGCTGGAGGACGGCAAGTGACCGAAGGACCCCAGAGGCCGCAGGGCAGAGCCGTGGATGAGGCTGTAAGGCGCCATTAGCAAAGATGATCCAGGAGCGTTACACGTTGAAGGCAAGGCACGATAATTCGATGCTGAGTCACGCTAGGCCATCAATCACGGCGGGAGTGCAATTCGGATTTCTGTAAAGCTCAGTAGAGGGGGGGGGGGCTTCGGGGAGCTGTAGGGAAGGAGTTTTTCTCAGGGAGCACAGTTGTTGGCTGGGCTATTGATTGTCGTAGTCTGAAGGCATGCCCCTGCTTCACAAGCCCTGCAGCGCCCGCCCTGAAGCGCGGTCCGTTCGCTTCCTTCGCGCGCCGAACCTCGGATCTCAATTATTGCTCAAAAAATTATCTCATCAGAGCATTGATATTCACGACAATTTCGAATCTATCGTTCCACCCTAATCGGCACATGATCGGGATGTTCGGTAAGACGATCTGGATCGGAGATCCAGCCCTTCTTGAAACGACGTAACTGCAGATTTTCTTAGCGGCATAAATCTTGAGGATGACACGATTGTGTCAAGAAATGTAGGAAGCTGCGCTTTGGGGATGCCAATAGAAGCAAAAAATGGGACATTCAGTATCGTTTATGGTCATCGGTGAGGAGGGGAGGGGCAAGCAAAGTGGGCGGAGACCAAAACTCCAGGAGTGCATGATACATCGACCAGCCCTAGTGACATAATCACGTACGGGGTGTTGAAGAGTTTGGCTTGCCAAGCAGTCCATGCGCGCGAGATTGCACCACATGCTGACAATGGTGTGGACTGTGGAACTGTGGATAATAACGATAAGACAAGCCTTGGAATGTGATTATCATTTACATGTCAATGACAGGCAGGACACCTCTGGACCATTACCGTTACATATGATTACCATACTTCAAATAGTCAAGGTAGACCCGCGGGTGTATGGAGCTCCTGAATGAAGGAGTCAATGACGTTACACCTCGCTCTGGGCCCTCAGAAGGCTCGCTCGGCCGCGTGGGCGCCTAACTGAATGGTTGGGAGGAAAGACCGAATCAAGCACAAGGGGCAGAAAAAATGAGGTGAAGTGAGAAATTCACTGGAAGGACGGGCACAAGGCAGGAAAAGAAAGACAAAGGAAGTTCCAGCCGGTATGAAGGAGTATTGGGGCTTGGGGGTACTAGAGGTTCAAGACGTTGCATCTCTAGGCCCTGTTTAAATTAAGCTCGACCATATCGGCAAACATAAAGTCAGCTAGGGGTACTAGAGGTGAGGCCATCAGTTATACATGGGCGCATGGAGATAAATGGCTGGTTTTGGAAGATGTGGGGTCAGAGGCAAACCGAGGGTCCGTCAACAACACTCATCATCCATGTCACAACCGGTACGAGTTGGATTTGGGATGCAAGGCAAAGCTGGGAGAGACACAAGGTACTACCATTTAATGCTAGATAAGTCGAAGTTGCACAAGGAGGGTTCACTGATGGAGTGATGGCTGGGTGGGAAGCTCTGACTTTCGTTGAGGACGTAGCGAGGGACGTAGGCATTGTTGAGGCCTAGTGTATTGCTTCTCCTTGCCTTCTTGGGGAATAAGGCTTGAAAGTGGCAAGGTAACTTCGGGCTGCCTTTTCCTTTTTTGTGGGGGGGTATTTCTTTCTCCTTTGTGTTGTTCTCCCTCTGTCCTTAAGTTCCTTCTCTTTTCCTCCCAACAGGACAGTTGGGCGCCCACGTGTCCGCGCCGTTTTGAGCAGGGCCCACAAGTGTAATGTCATTGACTGGTGGCTGCAGTGGCCCCCAGATCTGCGACTTGGTTACCTCTAATAAAGTGATACCGGTACGAGATTTAGTCTCTTGGAAGAGAGCGGAAAAGTTCTGAGAAAGGCCACCACATAAGCACATACGGTTTGCTTGACTTTTTTGTTGTTGTTCCTGTTGTCTGGAAGGTGAACTTGCTTTCCTTTCTTCATCTTGTGCCCTCTCCCTTGACTTTCCTATCTGACTTCGTGTTTGTCGACGTGACCGAGCTTTATTAAAGCAGGGCCCAGAGGTGTAACGTCATTAAAATAGGCAATATGGCCAGAGGGGGGAGGGCAAAACCCCTGCAAACGTCAGAAGCCACCAGAATGGGAGGGAGTGCATGGCACGGATGGCAGCTTCAGCGATACCACGCGATTCGAAGTGGCAGAGATCGCTCGGGTTTGCTCCCGTTCCACCCCTAGCTAGTCGGTAGTCAAGACCCTGGCTGAGCTCAATACCCAAATTGACTGTTGGCATGAATTGTGATCGCTAGTGAGCATTAGTCGGTACTCAATAGCCTGGCTGAGCCCAGTACAAAAATTGACTGTTGGCATGTCATCACCTAACGAATTGAAATATACCAGTAGAAGCGGCTTGACGAGCTGATAAAAACACCCCTTACATGCCCTGTAATTTTGAATTTTGACTGAAATATTTGAATTTCAATGGGTTCCGGAGGCGGTAGTGGGGGGGTGGGGGGGTGGTAGGCTCGTTGGGTGCTCGTTTTGGGGGGGGGCATGGGGTCCCTGGCTTTTCTTTTGCCCCCCCCTCGATATGGCCTGACGAATTAGTATCCCAAGCTAGGATCATCCCCCAGGGGCTATAGGCCGTGAGATAGCTGAATTGTAGCTAAGCACCCAGAAATAGACTGTGACAGGTGCGGTAGATCACGATACGGAGACGTACCGGTGACCAAGTTTGGGTGGTCCAGTTGACGCGTTTGAGTGGTCAGGAGACACGTTCAGGCGGTCAGGAGCCTGTTTAGGTGGCCACACTGGTGGAAGCGTTTAGGTGGTGAGTCAATGATGTTACACCTCTTGGCCCTGCTCAAAAAAGCTCGGCCATGTGGGCGCCTAATTAAAGAGTGGAAAGGAAAGATGGAAAGAAACACAGTAGGGGGCAGGACAAAAGAAAGGAGAGGAAAAAGTGGGAAATCAAGTGAAGGGGCAAAAGAAAAGGCTGAAAAAAACAAAATACAAAGGAAGTTACAACCTCTGAAAAACGTCTACGCCTCAACGATATCTACCACGTCGTCCACAAAGGCCAGGGCATCCCGCCCAAGGCTGCCTCGGTACAACTCAAAAATTGCCTCTAGCACCGTTCGAAGGACCTGCCCATCCCCGCTCTTTAAGTTGATCATGCACGCTGGGGCATTGAAAACAAGCATGCAGTGCGTCCTCCACATGGTCGCCGTCTCCCCTAGCCCAACATCGCAGGCAACACCGTCTGTCACGTTGCTGACCACCGCGCCGTCCTCTAGTGTCAGCCGTGCTGACGGAGCCTAGCCGCAGCCTTAAGTTCGTGCGCACGCAAGCACACTCCTTTCGGCTGGTGTGGCCCCTGGCCTGCGCAAGGACGGCGCCCGCCGTAGGCTGGAACCAGGTGCGGTAGGCGGCCGCATACCTGTGTTCAGTGGCAGGATCACTGGGGTCCCCTCTGCCAGCTGCATCCAGCTACGCCCGCTCGTATGCTGCATCAACTAGCGCTAGCACCTCTCTGACAGGCAGCGGCTGTAGGTCAGTTACTGTCTGACGCAGTTTGGGATCGGCTGATCCCAGCTCTAGCTCCAGCAAGGCACCTAGCAGATCATTGCACGAATTGCGTCCTCCGGTGCCCTACCTGACAGCGAGCTGCATGTCGGCCGCCATGGCTGCCGCCATGAGTCAATGACGTTACACCTTTGGGCCCTGCTTAAAAAAGGCTCGGCTGCGTGGGCGTCTAACTAAAGATTTGGGAGGAAAGATGGAAAGAAATACAAAAGGGGGAGGACAAAAGAAAGGAGGAAAACAAGTGGGAAATGGGTGGGCTATCTTGCTGTGCTGCTGGTCAATAACGTTACACCTATGGGCCCGCTCAAAGCTCGGCCGCGTGGGCGCCCAAGTCCCAACTGTTCAGAAGGGAGTAAAGAAGGAACTAAAAGGAAGAGAGCTGTGCTGCTGGTGTGACCGCTGCGTTGTAGAGGCAAAGTATAGGTGGTGAGTGTATCACAGTCTCGCTAGAGGGACTTGCGTTCATATGGGCACAGTCATGCCAATGAATCCTATTATTCACAGTGTTTCATTTTTCATGGCTTCGCTACAGCTCAGCTACATTCAGCTACCTCCTCACTTCCAGCCGGAGGCCTCGTATGCGGACAGCAGAGCTGTGTGGAGGCCAGGCAAGGCTTGGCCCCCATTTGGGACTGTGGGTTGCGAGGTGGCCCGTGGCAGGTGCGGTGGACATGTAGCCAAAAAAATGAACACTCCCCAAGCGCATCGATAACAGGGACAAGCAGAGGATGTTGTGTGATGGACACCAAGAAGTGGACATAGGACAGTGCAATTCCCGTATCGAGGGGAGGCACTGAGGCAGGACACAAATGGTGATGAGGATTGAGGAATGACGAGGCTAGGAGGCTTGAGGCACAAAGGGTCCATACTCCAAACAACAGGGTACCCCCAGCCTTCTTTGGGAGCGTGGAGACCCTAAGCTTATGGGTAAACAGGTAATCCAAGGATATGTGTTCCAAGGTACCGGTATACGTGGCAGGACTGAGGTGCTAGGGACGTGTATCCGTGCACCCGGTGTCGCGACCATCCGGTCCGGTCCGCGCACGCAATGATTATCCTGTCGCTCAGATCAGATCGCGCTCTGATACCACGTTCTAAATTGGTGGTCCGTCTGCGCCCAATTCCGTTTTTCTTGTGCTCGAAAAGTATGAGGCATTGAGAGTTGAGACAGGCCGTGCATGCACGCGTGCGCCCACCCCTCCCCTCAATCCACGAGGTGCACCCACCATTAAATTAGACTGGGTGCCCCAGTGCTCGGGTGCTGGTGCTATTACGCGGCCAGTACATCTATACTATTAAGTGCGCTAATCGTAACAATACGGCAGAAGCGGTTTCGCGCTTTTTGGCGCTTTTCGTAGTCCCTTTCGGGCTCGGTTGCGAGCGGTTCGACTGCGCGCAGCGATCGGGTCGTCGACAGCGTGTCGATGGTAGATTCTGGGCCTCACAGATGGTCCGACGGATGGCGTTCAGCGACGGATGGCGTTCAGCCAGTATCTGTATCCAGCAGCCATCGTATGCAGCATCCAGCAGCCAGCATGCATCATCCAGCATCCCGCATCCCGCATCCAACGTCCAGCATCCAGCGTCCAGCATCCAGCATTTGTATCCAGCACATTTGTATCCAGCATCCAGTTTTTTGGCGAACTTCGTTGTCCCTTTTGGGACCAGCGGTTCGACTGCGTGCAGCGATCGGGTGCATGTTTGGGGGTTTAGGTGGAAGACAGCGTGTCGATAGTCGCATTCTGAGCCTCACAGATGGTCCGACGGATGGTCTTCACCCACCATCTGTACAGCCTGGTTTGGGAGCTTGCAACGTTGCACACTGCGGCGTTGTGCCTATCTCATTATTCCTGTCAGCGGGTCATACCTTTCACTCGCTAAGGTGAGATGATTGCAAGGATGTGGTTGTTGCCATGATCTCTGCCCCAAGGCAAGGCTGGAAAAGGTGCGTTTGAGCTTCCATGAAGCTCTTCTAATTTGTTGCGTATTCTTTTGTCCATGCGCAGGATTCGGCGCTGGATGGTACCAATCTAACGAGGGCGCTGCAGGAGACGTCTTCCTTCAGCTGGATCTTACATTTCACGTGTTCATGATATTCAACCCCTGATGTCCAGGTAGACCGAATGCGCAAGGATGTGACTGGCCCAACGAGCGCTGCCCCAACGGACGAGGAAGGGATGATGACATGAAGCTCTTCTATTTGCTGCGTTTCCTTTTGTTCAGGCGCAGGACTCGGGGCAGGACTTTGCCAATCCATCGACGGCGCGGCAGGAGACGTCGTCCTTCAGCTGGATCAATGCTGGATCTCATCTTTCACATGTTTTTATATCCAGGTGGATCCAATGAGCCAGGATGCCACCATCTCAACGAGCGCTGCCTCGACCGACGAGGCAGGGCCGAATAAGGTGCGCTTGGATTTACATGGAGCTCTTCCAGTTTGCTGCGTTTTCTTCTGTTCAGGCGCAGGATCACGGGGCATGATGGCTCCAACCTAGCTATGGAGGGTGCAGCAGATGTCCTGAAGCAAGGTGCCCATTGTCATGCCCCTGAGTTATGGTTGACATCCATTGACATCTTCCGGTCATCTGAATTCACCACACTGCTGTAATCCTGTTGAATGAAGCCTGTTCAATTTCTCTATGTTCCGGTGATCAAGCCTACATGGTCAGCGACCCCTGCCATGCGACCCTGGTTGGGAATTGGCCTCTGACATGGCCTGCCATTGGCTTGCGATTGAGCTTACAACTAACCAGCCAGCGTCATGGCCTGCTATGCTGCGATTGGGCCTGTGACACGGCATGTTCTTGCGCTGCGTGTCAGCCGGTAATTGAACCATGTCATGGCATTGGCTTGCAATTGGGCATTGCGGCCATGCCTGTAAATTCGCCTGTTATCCTGTTGGCTGAAGCATGATGTTATATTTCTTGATTTCATGTGATCAAGCATGCAGGGTCAGCTGCACTTGCCCCGCGACGCTGGTTTGGAATTGGCTTGCAATGAGCATCTTGATATAATCTGTGTTCCTCTTTGCATCGTACATTTTTTGTTTAATTCACTTATTGATGCCCAGGTTATCCTTCTTTCTTCCTTCGCATTTCTTTTGTCTTCTCTCCTGTTTTTTTTCTCCAGCTTTTCCTTTATTACCTCTGTTCACTTATTCTGAAAAGATACTCATCAAAGGTTCGATACGTCTGGTACTCCAGTGGTTGGCCAAACATGAGTGATGCTTATGACCATGGAATTGTTGCGTCTCAGTCACAGGGGGGCTGAGACTACGAGCTGTGTCCTCGACACATCCAGGGCATTGGAAGTGCATCTCCAATGACGACTACGACATGGGCAAAGCCTTGCTCCTCGAGCACGCACGCTCATACCCAACTAAACATCTCCTACTCTCACCTCACTACCACCATAAACACTTAATACCTTCAATTGACGGTCTCAAGTTGACTTGACCTTTGGCCTTGGATCAACCAGTAATCTTTCCTCTATACGGTAATAATAAGAACCCTGTGCAGTTTGGATCCTAATCTTCAAGTCCGCCTTGAATGCGACGGCACATGCTTCTGGGTTTGGGCAGTATGCTTGAGCCGCCCGAGGCGGCCATGTTTATCACATTATTTGTGGATTTCTGAATGCACGTGTAAAATCGTTTAGACCTTATCTCATGATAATACAGGCCAACGTGTAGATATATGAACCCACTAGGGTTACCCAGTATTAACAATATCGCGGCGTTCCAGAAACATCGGGCTGACTGACGAACACGGTGTGTAGGGGTGACTCCGGAGGCTTCGCCCCCACGACCTTCGGCCGCCCGGGGGCTCTGCCGAAAAAGCATACTTTAAAGAACTATTACATACAATTTAAATCGGTGCCCTGTGCTGCTATGTTATTGTTGTGTCCATAAGTTAGAGCATAGTGTATGTCACGATGTGAGCATATTGGGAAGGTGTAAGACCTCGGTGCCAAAACGGGTGTTGTTGCAGGATTGTGCCCCGAATGCCGTCTCGGAAGCAATGTGGGGCAAGATAATAATTATCAAATAAACAAACGTTACGCCACGAGGGGCAACATACATAGCGCTGACATACGGGGACCAACCACCATCACAACAAATTTGCGCCAACAATTGTTTTTCCGATGCTTCAAACGTTTACCCTTCAAAATGATGAGTGGTAAACTTCTACAATCATGCTATGGGGTGTCATGCCATGTGTGGCGCGAAGGCTAGCGACGCCTATGAATCTTCACAATTATGGTCATGAGCAGTTCACGTTCAACCCCTCGCTTCTTCGAAGATCGGGCACTGGTCTAGTATCACTATAATCTCGCTAGTCTGATTCCACACCCAAATGAATCCCCACACATGTTCAACACTTTTATCCCCACCATGTCGGCTGCTGCAGCCTCAAAAGCCTTATCCAACCACGCGGGTCCTGCTGCACCGTGACTACAGGCCCAATCGCGTCGTTACAAGCAATCAGCCATCGCATCCTCACTATAGTTGCGAGAGCGCCATGCTTGGTCCATCCAGCTCTGCGCTGCCCATGTCAGAGCTGCGCACCGTGCGAGCAGCCCTGCGCGCGCTGTTCCCTTCCGATCGCAGACCTCATCGCTGCTGTATCCTCAGCACAACCAACACCGCGCTCAGAAGCGTCAGCAGCAACCGATCCCGGGCGCAGGCGCAGCTCGCAGGCAAAAGGCAGGGCCATTTGTCCCACGTTGCCACATGTGCCTCTAGGAATCACAAGCACAGCGGGTCGCAACCTAGCAATCGCAAGGCCGACGACAACAGCCCCGGCGGCGACGACCATGCTGCATGGGACGATGACGAGGATGATACCGATTTAGCGGCTATGCTGTCCTCTGCCGCACCTGCTAAAGCCAGCAAGGGCTTCGGCAAGCCCCGCAATCCAGCTGCCAGCTCGGCTGCCGACGCAAAGCGCGACCCGTTAGCCTCCCTGCCTTCCGCCCTCGCCGCTGCCGCCTCCGGCTCGTCCAAACCGATGTCGTTCGAAGAAGAGGACAGCGAGGGCGGCGGCGAGGACGAGTCGTACGTTGCAAAGCCCGAGTACCAGGTGTACACTGATCCCGAGTACCGGCCCCAAAGATCCGTCGACAAAGTGGACATCGCGACCATAGAAGGTGCGTGGGTGCCAATGAGGGTTTGCAGTTTGCAGGGTTTAGGCACATAGAGTGCCCACAGGGTTTTGGGTCCATGACCACAACAAGCTTTAGAGTCGTAGTGCTGCACCATGATTGTGGCCCATGGCAAGACTGAGACACAGTTTACGTGGAGTCTCGAGCCAGGTGTCGCAAACTAGCTGTCTCGCGGCCCACGGCAGGCCCTCAGGGTGTAGGTGCATGGCAAGCCCTCAGTGTTGATGTCCAAGCTGTGGCTTCCAGACGAGGTGCAGGATCACTGGACAGCCTCAGACCATCATCCCTTCTAAGCTTGGCATGCTGAGGGTCACACTTACACTTTTGCAATATGACACAACTAATGTACAGTGGACCTAGCTGTCACGGTCTTCACATCAGGTGCTGATCGCGCATTGCCGTGCTTCACCTCGAGAATTGCCCGCAGATCAAACCAAGGTTAACCGATACGGGGGGGCAGCCTCAAACTGCCCTTACTGTAACTGAAACCTCGGGACAGCTAGATCACATGTTTACAATATGACACTACCAATGCAGAGGGGACCTAGCTGTCATGGTCTTCACATCAGGTGCTGATTGCGCCTTGCCGTGCTTCACCTCGAGAATTGCCCGCAGATCAAACCAAGGTTAACCGATACGGGGGGGCAGCCTCAAACTGCGCTTACTGTAACTGAAACCTCGGGACAGCTAGATCACACTTTTACAATATGACACTACCAATGCAGAGGGGACCTAGCTGTCACGGTCTTCACATCAGGTGCTGATCGCGCCTTGCCGTGCTTCACCTCGAGAATTGCCCGCAGATCAAACCAAGGTTAACCGATACGGGGGGGCAGCCTCAAACTGCCCTTACTGTAACTGAAACCTCGGGACAGCTAGACCACACTTACGCTCTTTCACACAAATGTAGAGATTACCTTGTTGTTACGGTCTTCACATCAGGTGCTGATTGCGCCTTGCCGTGCTTCACCTCGAGAATTGCCCGCAGATCAAACCAAGGTTAACCGATACGGGGGGGCAGCCTCAAACTGCCCTTACTGTAACTGAAACCTCGGGACAGCTAGACCACAGTTCTGGAATATGACACTACCAATGTAGAGGGGACCTTGTTGTCACGGTCTTCACACCAGGTGCTGATCGTGCCTTGCCGTGCTTCACCTCGAGAATTGCCCGCAGGTGCAGACAAACTTAAACCAGCGTGTCCCCCCGGCTACAAGCCCAAATTCAGCAAGCTGCCTAGCTGCCCTCGAGGGCCCAATTGATATCAAACCTGGCATATCCTACAAGGGGTGGCCAAAGCAGCTCGGCTTACCATGAATGGGGCATCTGGCCAGGGGCCGGAGTGTAGCTGACATGCAGCTGACTCAAGGAATAATAAACACCGACTCCAACTCGGCCTGCTACTGCTCGCATACATTTTTAACCAATGCAATCAAACGTAGCCCCATTTATAGATATATAGATGACCATGACTCCTCCTAACCCTGAATACTGCCTCTTTCCAGGCGGGCGCCGCGGCATCGTCGCCAAGGAAGACTCCAACGCCGGGGACCTGATGCTGCTGGTGCCTGCCCTGGCCTTTCTGGAGGGTGGTTTTCAGGAGGCTCCCGAAGCAGAGGATCTGCAGGTAGGGGGCTTCCAAAGTGGTGGATCTGAGGTCAGCGGGTTTCGGAACCAAATGATTTGATGTTAGCTAGCTCCGGTGCCAGAGGAGGTACGGGTAGGGGGCTTCCAAAGTAGTAGATCTGAGATTAGTGGGCTCCGGAACTATAGGACCTGCAGGTAGGGGGCCCCGGAACTCGCGGTTCTGAAGTTAAAGGGCTCCAGAACCAGATGATCTGCATGCAAGGCCTCCTGAACTAGCGGATCTGCGGTAATGATTGAGCCGCGGGTAGGGGCTTGGAATTTGGCATCTACCATCCAAAGTAATGCATTTATATGCGTCTCTCGTCCCCAGAACAGCTGTCACTGCTGAAAACAACCGCTGTTGCGGGCCTCTCATTTGCCGGCCTTTCCATTGCGCACCCCACACGTGCCTCGGCTGATTCAAACCGGATGTACTGCCGGCTCGCCTGTCCTTGTGCGCCTGAGTCGCTTTTGATGCTGGAGGATGGTCTCCCGCCGGTGCCTCCCCACTTCTGCGGATGCCACGAAAGCACACTTGCTTGCCGGGCCCTCCTCGCGCCCACTGGAGCTGCAATATAATAGTATGTTTTATGTTTAGGGTTTATCAAATTATCAATACTGAATCATCTTCTGGCTCGCCCCCTCCACTTTTATGTAGATGTCCCGCCCCCACTTTTGTGTATATGAATCGCCCCCTCCCCTGTTGTGTAGATGTCCTGCCCCCTCTTTTATGTATATGAATCGCCCCCTCCCCTGTTGTGTAGATGTCCTGCCCCCTCTTTTGTGTATATGAATCGCCCCCTCCCCTGTTGTGTAGATGTCCTGCCCCCTCTTTTATGAATATGAATCGCCCCTTCCCCTGTTGGGTAGATGTCCTGCCCCCTTTTATGTATATGACTCGCCCCCTCCCCTGTTGTGTAGATGTCCTGCCCCCTCTTTTATGTATATGACTCGCCCCCTCCCCTGTTGTGTAGATGTCCTGCCCCCTCTTTTATGTATATGACTCGCCCCCTCCCCTGTTGTGTAGATGTCCTGCCCCCTCTTTTATGTATATGAATTGCCCCCTCCCCTGTTGTGTAGATGCCCTGCCCCCACTTTTGTGTATATGAATCGCCCCCTCCCCTGTTGTGTAGATGTCCTGCCACCTCTTATATATATGAATCGCCCCCTCCCCTGTCTTGTAGATGTCCATGTTGGAGGACGGTCTCTCGGCGCCGCTGCGGCACGTGCTGGACGCCATGTGTGACCCGGCAGGCCCGCCCTCAGCCTCGTCATTGGTGAGAGTGATTTGTGTGATAAAATGAGTGACCCGTCAGGCCCCCCCTCTGCCTCTTCAATACGTACGAGTCATTTGCGTGACGCACCTGAAAGTGTAATGATGGTGATTGGTGTGATACTGTGACCCGACAGGCCCGCCCTCTGCCTGCCAACAGTGAGTGATTTGTGTGATGCGCCTGGGACTCTGATACTTCAATGAGTATTTTGTGTGATACAATTGGTAGTGTAATGAGTGACTTGTGTTACACAATTGACAGTTGTGTTAGGGATTTGTGTGACGCACTTGTCAGTGTTATGATAGGGATTTGTGTGATCTCTTGCGCCGAGACCAGACGTCCAGACGAGCAGATGTTTTGTTGCGGTGGTGGTGTGCGTGTGGTTGTTTGTCTGTGCGAGTCTATCCACTGTGTCCTGTACTAGTGTGTGTGTTGAGTGTGTTTGTGTGTGTGTGATTGTGTGCGTGTTATGTGCGAGTCTGTCCACTGTATCTTGTGTGTGTGATTGTGTGCGTGTTATGTGCGTGATTCTCCTCCGTGTACTGAGTGTGTGTTTTGTACGTGTTTATGTGTGTGTGCATGTCTGTCCACCGTACCCGCACCGTACAGTACCGTACCCTGTGCGCTCTCTGCTCAGACGCATGATCTTTCCACTTCACGCGGTCTTCACATCAGGTGCTGGTCGCGCTTTGCCGCGCTCCACCTCGAGAATTGCCCGCAGATCAAACCAAGGTTAACCGATACGGGGGGGCAGCCTCAAACTGCCCTTACTGTAACTGAAACCTCGGGACAGCTGTGTTGACAAGCAGATCAGAACAAAATGGGATGTTGTATGCACTGAAAGAGTACATGGGTACCATGTCACATTTTTTTCGTGCTTCCAACTGCTTTCACCGATATTTGTGACCGCTAACCCGCCTCAATGTTAACCCTTCACCCTTTGCCTCACTGTCCGACCCTTTGGCATCTCATCTCATCTCCCAATCTCTGCTCGTTTCTCTGCCCGACCCTGTGCTCTGCCCGACCCTGTGCATACCGCCGTACCCCATCTGCTGTGGATGTACAGTATATGTGATTTGCGCTCCTTCCTCTGTTTGCTGCTGCCCAGCCCTTCTTTTCTACCCGCTCATTCCACCCCCAAAAACCTGCTAACCGACCCAGCTGTCAACCAATGTTACTCTCCCTGTTCAATGCTGCCCCCATCCCGTTTTTTGTTGCTCACATCCAAGTACTGCCACCCCACCCACCCGTCACCCGCTACTGCCCAGCCCGCTTGATGTTGCGCGTCCTGTATGTTGTTGCCGGCATGAAGCTGTGACATGCCCAATCGCCAATGCAGTGGGGCACGGTTGTTGCCAGTTGCTTCATCCGTTGTGCCCTGACTTGCTACCTCTATCTATATTGCTACCACTATCTATCTTAACTGCTATATTGATCTCCTTTGACTGGCCATCAGGGGCTGGCCATAACCCGGCCATCACCGGGCTTGCTACCTCTATCTACTTATCTCCTTTGACCCGCCATATCGCAGACGGCCTCCCTGGCCACGCTCGACCTCAAGTTCTGGACCTCGCGTATGTCCAAAGACGCCTCTGCGCCCGCCGTGGATGCCGTAAGGTTGCTGGGAATCATTCGCTCCTGCTGCTGCACCGACACCCAGCAGGACACGGCTGTCATGCAGGTACGGCAGTGCAGCGGTACCATTGTGTAGTACTATTATGTGATTTACTGCACTGCCTCCCGGCAGGAAATGGCCGTCCTGCAGGTACTCAGTACAGCGGTAGCATTGTTTAGTACAATTATGCAATTTGCTGCACCGGGTGGTAGAAGGAATGTCATGTGTTTGCGCCAGCTGGCAGCAGGACATGGCTGTACTTCGGGTAGTATGTCACGTTTTTTGGCGGTACAGGTAGAGGTGTCATGTTGTTGCACTAAATTCAACAGGGCATGGCTATCATGCAGACAGCACTAGAAACAGGTAGGTACTTCAGCAGCATGTATGTGAACAGGATGATAGATATTGCAGTACAGTTGCACATGGGGGCAGTACAGTACTACATGTGATGCAGCCATACATCTCTCCTCATTGTGTGTGAGATGGTTAGTACAGACGTGCATCAGCATGTGTGAGACGAGGGAATACAGCTGTTGGATAGATGTGGACATTGCGGTTATTTTTGCGGTTATTTTTTACTGGTACCATATATATTTTTACCATGACGGTCTTCACACTTACGCTAATTCACACAAACGAAGAGATAACCTTGTTGTCACGGTCTTCACATCAGGTGCTGATCGCGCCTTGCCGTGCTTCACCTCGAGAATTGCCCGCAGATCAAACCAAGGTTAACCGATACGGGGGGGCAGCCTCAAACTGCCCTTACTGTAACTGAAACCTCGGGACAGCTAGATCACATTTTTACTATATGACACTACCAATGTAGAGATTACCTTGTTGTCACGGTCTTCACATCAGGTGCTGATCGCGCCTTACCGTGCTCCACCTCGAGAATTGCCCGCAGATCAAACCAAGGTTAACCGATACGGGGGGGCAGCCTCAAACTGCCCTTACTGTAACTGAAACCTCGGGACAGCTAGATCACATTTTTACTATATGACACTACCAATGTAGAGATTACCTTATTGTCACGGTGTTCACATCAGGTGCTGATTGCGCCTTACCGTGCTCCACCTCGAGAATTGCCCGCAGATCAAACCAAGGTTAACCGATACGGGGGGGCAGCCTCAAACTGCCCTTACTGTAACTGAAACCTCGGGACAGCTAGATCACATTTTTACTATATGACACTACCAATGTAGAGATTACCTTATTGTCACGGTCTTCACATCAGGTGCTGATTGCGCCTTACCGTGCTCCACCTCGAGAATTGCCCGCAGATCAAACCAAGGTTAACTGATACGGGGGGGCAGCCTCAAACTGCCCTTACTGTAACTGAAACCTCGGGACAGCTAGATCACATTTTTACAAGATGACACTACCAATGCAGAGAGGACCTAGCAGTCACGGTCGTCACATCAGGTGCTGATTGCGCCTTGCCGTGCTTCACCTCGAGAATTGCCCGCAGATCAAACCAAGGTTAACCGATACGGGGGGGCAGCCTCAAACTGCCCTTACTGTAACTGAAACCTCGGGACAGCTAGATCACATTTTTACTATATGACACTACCAATGTAGAGATTACCTTGTTGTCACGGTCTTCACATCAGGTGCTGATTGCGCCTTACCGTGCTCCACCTCGAGAATTGCCCGCAGATCAAACCAAGGTTAACCGATACGGGGGGGCAGCCTCAAACTGCCCTTACTGTAACTGAAACCTCGGGACAGCTAGATCACATTTTTACTATATGACACTACCAATGTAGAGATTACCTTGTTGTCACGGTCTTCACATCAGGTGCTGATCGCGCCTTACCGTGCTCCACCTCGAGAATTGCCCGCAGATCAAACCAAGGTTAACCGATACGGGGGGGCAGCCTCAAACTGCCCTTACTGTAACTGAAACCTCGGGACAGCTAGATCACATTTTTACTATATGACACTACCAATGCAGAGAGGACCTAGCTGTCACGGTCTTCACATCAGGTGCTGATCGCGCCTTGCCGTGCTTCAGCTCGAGAATTGCCCGCAGATCAAACCAAGGTTAACCGATACGGGGGGGCAGCCTCAAACTGCCCTTACTGTAACTGAAACCTCGGGACAGCTAGATCACATTTTTACAATATGACACTACCAATGCAGAGAGGACCTAGCAGTCACGGTCTTCACATCAGGTGCTGATTGCGCCTTGCCGCGCTTCACCTCGAGAAATGCCCGCAGATCAAACCAAGGTTAACCGATACGGGGGGGCAGCCTCAAACTGCTCTTTCTGTAACTGAAACCTCGGGACAGCCACATCATACGTTTTAAACACGACACTCCCAATCAAACTGCTGTTTGAGGCATTGCAAACCAACTCAGCCTCAGACTGTCCTTAATCCTACTGTTACTGATACCTCGGGACAGCCTTCAACTGAATTTTCGGCCATCACCAACCGACATATCCCCTGCCCAGTGACGCGCCTGGGAAACCAAAATCCATTCCTAGGCTAGTGTTTCGTTTTCAGGGCTACCAGCCCACCCTGGGAGAAGCGCCTGCTTGGGGCCAAACCTGAACTGGCCTATGACTGGTGGCCAAAGCAGCATGGCTGGCCTCACAAGGGGCTGCCGGCCAGAGGCTGGAGTGTAGCCAACTGGTAGCTGAGTCCCTGAAGAAATGAGGAAGTGTCCTGATCCTAACACCTAACTACCTGCTGATACTTGCAGCTTCCGTTTTCAGGGAGGGTATGGAGGCTTTTCAAAATCCACACTTCCGTACTGCCATCCTTCCCGAAACCAGGTCACTGTGTACCGCCTCACACGCTCACACTTGTACTGCCCCACCCGCCTGTACCGCAGGTCCGCCAGCAGATGCCGTCTGGCTTCATCGGCCTCTGGCCGGAGTTCTCACTCTTGTCACACTCTTGCGTGCCCAACACGTCGACGACAGTGGTTGGAGATCGGTTGCTGGTACACGCGGCCAAGGACATAGAAGCGGGAGAGCCACTCACAAGGTACAGAAGTACACCAGCAGCAATGCCATGAACTGTAGGTTAAGGTCTCGGAACTGGTTGTTGGTATACGCGACCTAGGACATCCAGGCGGGATAGCCACGCACAAGGTACTGAAGTACACCAGCAGCATTGATGTGGATTCTAGGCTACATTTTTGGAAGTGGCTGCTTGTAGACGTGGCCAAGGGCGTCCAAGCAGGGCAGCCACTCTCAAGGTACTACAGCAGTACGCCAGCGGTGCATTAGCAGTACACCAGCAGTACTTATGTGCACCTGAACCTCTTCCATAGACCCTCAACGCTCAACAGTAAACCCTTGACCCTCTTCGTAAGCCCTCATTCGTTAACCCTCATCACCCCCCTCTACACAGAAACTGCATCGGTGTGGCCGTTACAGCACCACTGGAGGAGAGGCGCGCAGCGGTGATGGAGCAGCGTGGCTTTGAGTGCCGCTGTCCAAGGTGAGGTTTTGGTGTATGGGAAAGGTGACGAGATTTGGGGAAACGGGAAAGGTGACAAGATTTGGAGAAATGGGAAAGGTGGCAAGATTTGGGGAAACGGGAAAGGTGACAAGATTTGGGGAAACGGGAAAGGTGACAAGATTTAATGGGGGAGGTAGTCTGGGTGTGGGGGTACATGGAGGACAGGCGTGCGTGTCTTTGTTAGTGAGTGGTATGCCTCTATCAGCTGCAGTTCAGCTACATTGTGGCCCCCAGCCACAAGCCCTTGGTGCGACCTGCCCTAAACACTAAGCCCTTATAGCTGTGGGAGCGGTTGCGTGGAGCCCTGAACCCAATCCACGTCTTAAATCTTGAACCCTGATCCTCGTAGGTGTATCACGGAAGAAAGTGCTTCTGAGGACCTGCGACAGTCCCTCAGCGATGCCTTCAGTTGGTACCAACAGGAGGGGCAGTCCCAGTGGAACGCTTGCCAAGAGAACGAGGACATGGAAGGGCTGAAGAGCTTGCAACAGGAGGCAGACCAGGTGGGAGGAGGAGGAGGGAGAGAAGAGTGAGGGGGGGGGGAGGTGACCCAGTGGAATGCTTGCCAAGAGAACGGGGACATGGATGGGCTGAAGAGCTTGCAACAGGAGGCGGACCAGGTGGGAGGAGGAGGAGGGAGAGAAGGGGGAGGGGGGGGGGGGGGAGGGGCAATCTCAGTGGAATGCTTGCTAGGAGAACAAGGAGATGGAAGGGCTGAAGGGCCTGCAACAGGAGGCGGACCAGATGGGAGTGAAAGGGAGAAGGGTGAGGGGGGGTGGAGGGGGGACCCAGTGGAATGCTTGCCAAGACAACCCTTCACCCAAAACCCTTAACGCCGCAGAAGGGCTCCTGAGGAATTCGGGTTCACCAGCCTGTAATGCCGCCAGCCCTGGTCTTCCTCAATGATAATATCGCCATCCCTGATCCCTCTCAATTATCATATGCAAGGTGGAGGTGGCCATCAGTGATTATTTCTCGTTTTGGGGTTAAGGGTTTAGTACTGCTTAAAAGTAACCATTGTCCACACTCCCTGTATATGGTGCCTGAGGTTGAGAAGGCTAGCCCAGTAACTGCTAACCCAGTAACCACCAACCCAGTAACCACCAACCCAGTTACTGCCAACCCAGTAACCACTAACCCAGTAACCACCAACCCAGTAACCACCAACCCAGTAACCACCAACCCAGTAACCACCAACCCAGTAACCACCAACCCAGTTACTGCCAACACAGTAACTGCTAACCCAGTAACCACCAACCCAGTAACCACCAACACAGTAACTGCCAACACAGTAACTGCTAACCCAGTAACCACTAAACCAGTAACCACCAACCCAGTAACTGCCAACACAGTAACTGCCAACCCAGTAACCACCAACCCAGTAACCACCAACCCAGTTACTGCCAACACAGTAACTGCCAACCCAGTAACCACCAACCCAGTAACCACCAACCCAGTTACTGCCAACACAGTAACTGCCAACCCAGTAACCACCAACCCAGTAACCACCAACCCAGTTACTGCCAACACAGTAACTGCCAACCCAGTAACCACCAACCCAGTAACCACCAACACAGTTACTGCCAACACAGTAACTGCCAACCCAGTAACCACCAACCCAGTAACCACCAACCCAGTAACTGCCAACACAGTAACTGCTAACCCAGTAACCACTAAACCAGTTACTGCCAACACAGTAACAAATACAAGTAATTGTTATCCCAACTCCCTAACATTGTTCACACTCCCTGCAGATGGTGTCTGAGGTTGAGGAGGCTGTGCAAGCCGATGAGGTGATGGGCGAGGAGCAGCGCATGTGGATGCGCGCGGCGGCATACGACTGCTACGACCTGCTGGTCATGTGTGACGAGTTTATTAACCAGGTGTGTGTGTGTGAGTGGAGGGAACGGGGCGTTTATGAAGGTCTGGGGATTCACCTTTGAATGGATATGTTCGCGACAGTGCTGTTCATGTCTTGAAAAAAGGTTATTATCAAAACCTGATGGGTTTTAGGGTCAAGGGCTTAAGGTTAAGTAAAACCTGATGGGAAGGAAATCGCAGTGGTGGAGTCAAAGAACAGTTATGTATTCATTGGAATAAATGTCCAGGCGAGGAGGGTCAGATCTCCCTTCCTCTGATGCCCGCCGGGAGGAGCAATCCCATGCGAACACCCTGAACCCTTCAACCCTGAACCCCGCCCCCCCCTTCAATCCTAAACCCTTTCACCCAAAACCCTTCAACCTTGAACCCTTTACCCTGAACCCTTCAGCCCTAACGCTTGCTGCCCCTTATGCCCGCCCAGGAGAAATCCCACCCATCGGTTCTTCGTAGCTCGCCCCTAAATCTTAACCCTGCACCCTTGAACCCTGCACCCTAAATCTCGATGCCCCTAATGCCCACCCACCCAGGAGAAATCCCATCCATCGGTTCTTCGTAGCTCACCTCTTAACCCTTGACCTTGAACCCTAAAGCCCGATGCCCCTAACGCCCACCCAGGAGAAATCCCACCCATCGGTTCTTCGCAGCTGCCTGGAGCTGATCCGAGTGTTTGCCCCCGGCAGCGAGAGCCACGTCTCAGTGGCTGTCAAGTACGACACGCTGGCCAGGTGAGAGCAGCAGGTTGTGTCTTAACCCTATAAACAGCGGTTGTGTCTTAACCCTATAAACCCTGAACCCTTATTTTAACCCTGGGCAGCGATAGCCACTTCTCAGTGGCTGTCAAGTACAACACGCTGGCCAGGTGACAGCAGCTGATTGTGTCTAACCCCTACAAACCCTGGCTTAACCCTCACATATAAATCACATTCTCTGATCTGGCAGAGCCACTCACCTCTCACTCCCCTCTCACTGCCAGTTCGCGTGCTGAGCTGGCAGAGCCCCTCCCCACTCAACCTCCCCCCCGACCCCCTCTCTTTCTATCAGGTCGTGAGCTGATTTAGCAGAGCTTTTCGTCCCTCACCTACCCCCCCTCCTCCTTCCTCGCTGTCGGGTCATGCATTGAGCTGGCACATAATCGCTCCTCGCCCCTCAAGCACTCCCCCTTGTACTGCCAGGTCGTGCGCTGAGCTGGCATTGCCCCCGCCCCTCCCCCCTCTTATTGCCAGGTAGCATGCTGAGCTGTGGCAGAGATCCTCACACCTCTCCCTCCCCTCCCTCCTGCGAGTTCGCACGATGAGCTGGCAGAGGTCCTCACACCTCTATATCCCCTCCATCCTTCCAGGTCGCGTGCTGAGCTGGCAGAGTACCGCGCTGAGCAGCAGCTCAAGGACAGCCCCGGCCGCCGGCCTGGTGGCGTTCGGGGTCGGCCGCGGATCAGCCGTGCCGGCAGCGGGGTTGGCTCGGGCGCTCTGGTTGCGTTGCGACAGGCCAAGCAGCTGCGCGAGTCGGCGGACGAGGGGACGGAGCTTTACTTGGAGGCCTTTTTCTGCAGGTGATGAAGGTTGGGGAAATGGGATGCCAGTGGATTGCTACTTGTCCTATGCCTCTTTGTGGGTTGTCTCGAGCTGTGAGTGAGAGGGACGGGGCTGTACTTGGAAGCCATTTCTGCAGGTGCAGGGCTTCATGGTTCCATTCTAATATAAGGGGTCGGGGTTTTGAGGGTTACCGGTCCCAAGCTTCCAGACTCAACCCTATCCCCCCCCTCCCTTAGCTGTTTTTTAAAGTGCAAGTCAATAAAAGGTTTTCAACATCGTTTGTTGGCCTGGCCTCCAGACTCAACCCTATCCGACCCCATCCCCCGCTTGCCTGCCAGGGCTTCGTGACCCTTAAGCAGCTGGGTGTGCTGCGCGAGGGCCTCGAGCCAGGCACAGGGCATAAAATATAGTTTGTTGGCCTGGCCTCCAGACTCAACCCCATCCTCCTCCCTCCCCCGCCTGCCTGCCAGGTATGGCTTCTTGACCCTCAAGCAGCTGGACGTGCTGCGCGAGGGCCTGGAGATGTACATCGAGGCGCTGGAGCAGATGAGCATCATGAACGCCGAGGGCAAGACGGAGACCACGAACGACTACGTGATTGACGGGGTCAAGTTCAGCATCACGGACAAGCTCGGCGCTTTGGCGGCCAAGGGGGCGGCCACGGCGGGCGTGTCGTCCTTGGGCGGCCGGGCGGCGGCCCGGGGCGGCAGCGAGGCAGGGTATGAGGTGGCCAACAACGAGGGAGTGAGGCTGATGGTCATGGACTCCCCTGTGGAGGTGCTGGAGGGGGAGGAGGACGGGGAGGGGGAGTGGGTGGAGATGGGTGTGGATGACGCGGGCGAGGGGGAGGTTGTGGATGTGTGAATGATGTGATTGGCGCGTTGTGGCGGTTCTTAGTCATTTATATTAAGTCATTTATGGTGTGGCTCCTCCCAAAAAACATGTCAAAACAGGACAGAGGACTGTGGGACGGTACTCTTGCAGTATGTACTTTTTCTTGAAGTACAGGTTGTTGCTTTAAGGACATAACAGTGTGTACTTTTTCTCGAAGTTCTTGCCCTAAAGACATTGCAGTTGTAAAAACACCATGTCCAAGCCTCAGGTGCATGAAGAGCGCTTCCTCCCGATTAAGATACGAGGCGCAGCATGCCAAGGCCGCTGGTTCTAACACCAAAGGACAAAAAAAGAGGAAAAGTTGGAAATAAAGTGAAGGGACAGACAAAAGGCTGGAAAAGAAAGCCAAAGGAAGTTGCTGCCTCTGAAAAACGTCTACGCATCAACGATATCTACCTCGTCTCCCAATAAGTGCTGACGGCACCGAGCCGCATCCTTAATTTCGTGCACACGCAAGCACACTCCCTTCGGCTGGTGCAGCCCCTGGCATGCGCCCGCCTTAGACGGAAACCAGGTGCGGTAGGCGGACACAGACATGTGTTCAGTGGCAGGGTCTCTGGGGTCCCCTCTGCCAGCTGCGCCCGCTCCTATGCTGCATCAACTAGCGCTAGCACCTCTCTGGCAGCTTTTGGTCCATTTTTGTTGTTTGCCCAAGGGGGGGGGCAAAAAGAAACTGGATACACCCCATCGTCGAAAGTCGTAGAGCTTGACGAGAGCTTTCCATGCCTGGTCTTAAAATTGTTTTTGGTCCAGGGGGCTGGGAGATATGGAGGGACACAGTGGGGGGGTAAAAAATAAAGCTCATTTTTTTGAAATTTTAGTTTTTTTTTGAACATCAGATTGAGCCGATAGCTACGCCGCTGCATTCCTTAAGTCATTTGCCACAGGTATTCATCATGAAGATTCCACACAGAATATCAGACCCCTCCTGGCATGCAATTATGGCATGGGGAGGTGTCATGGCTCCAGAACCACATGCACCGTTGTGCGTACACCCATTATGGACTCAGACGGTGTAGCTGCATTGGTAATTGCTATGAATTAAGCAATGACAACCTGCTGCTTGCATTGTTTGAAGGTCTTAGAATTTACAGACAACCCAGTGGCCCCAAGGAATCACCAACAAAGGAACGAGTGCAAGAGAGGAGCTGAGAGGCTGGCCAGGGAGAACTCGACGCCGCAAAATGACATCATTAAACTCCTCTATTACTCCAACTACTCCCTCAGCTCTTGCTGCTGCTGCTGCTGCTGCTGCTGCTCCCGCTGCTGTCGAGCATGCGGCTGTCGCCGAGCCTCTCGCTCTTGCAGCAGCTGCTAATCCTGCAGCTGTTGGCCCTGTTGCTGAGGCTTCGCCTGAGAGCCCGCAGCAACAACTCCTATCTCCGGATGTAGCGACCCAAGCATCCCCGATGTTTGGGTTTGCGAGAGGTTTCTATGGCAATTCTGAGAGACAGTGTGGGTCGTGCTGACCTCATGGTTCTGTTCAGAGCTAGCAGGTATGAGGAGCCTTCCATCCCAGCCATGTTCAACCCCGTCGGTGGACAAGCAGAAAGTGCCGGTGACCTGCCAGCTGCTTGACGGCCTCTGGCAGCTCAATCTGGATGAGGAGTTTACCACTCAGCATCCCAGTATCCCACTAGGGTGCCCCAGCTCCAATGCGCTCGCCTTCTCGGTTGAGCCATGCATGGGCTGCCGATGCCAATCACCGGAGTGGAGTGCTCTATCAGCGAAGTGCTGGTGCTCGTCAGCAAGTCAGCGCACATCCTTTTCGTTATGTTCAGAGCTCCTGGAGGCGGTACCAAGTTCATACCTACAGTCCTGTACCACGACTTCCAAGCCTGGGTCCAGACAGTGTTCTGAAACGTTACACCTCTGGGCCCGCTCAAAGCTCGGCCGCATGGGCGCCCAACTGTTCAGAAGGGAGTAAAGAAGGAACTAAACGGAAGAGAGGGGGATAGGAACAAAAGGAGAGGCCGGGAAGGCAACGAAGACCAAGTCCAACACCTGAGTTCCACTAGAGACTAACCCTCAACAAAGCCTCTAAAAAAAAGAGAAGTCCAGAAAAGCAAGTGCATCCCACCCCTGCTTGGCAGCGAGGGCGCCCCACTGATCAGAAGGGAGAAGAGAAGAAACTAAAAAGGGGGCAAACAACAACAACAACAACCCCCCAAAACGGACCAAAAGAGAAGGCCGGAAAGGCCAAAGACACCGGCCTCAGAAACCCTGGAGACTAACCCTCAATGGTAGATACATTTCATGAATGGAAACTTACAATGCATTGATTCGTTACATATGGCATCCATAGACCAGGCCGGGAGCGTTTGGGTTTCTTTTAGGGAGCGGGGGGGTTGGGCACCAGGTAGGCAGTTTCATCCCAGCCACTAGGCCAGCAGCTTCCCCTAGGTGCAAGATAGGCAGCCTCCTACTACCTACAAGATAAGCAGCTTCCCTCCAGCTACCAGATAGGCAGCTTCACCCCAGCAACCAAGTAGGCAGCTTCCCTCCACCTAACGTGTAGGCTGCTTCCACCCCACTACCATGCGAGCTGTTTCCCCTAACTAAGATGCCAGATATGCAGCTTCCTACTCAATACCAGACAAACAGCTTACATCCAGCTACCAGCTATGCAGCTTCACATTACCTACCAGATATGCAGCTTCATCCCAGCTACCACTCAGGCAAGCAGGTTTCCCCCAAGTGCCAGATAGGCAGCTTCCTCCTAAATACCAAACACGCTTCCCTCCAGCTACTCCAGCTACAGGTAGGCAGTTTCACCCCAGCGGAAACTTTGGTCAGCACGGCAAGCACAACAAGACCGGTTAGCTCGGTCATAGCAACTCCTAGTGTGGAATTTTGGCCAGCTCGGCTAGCACGGCTAGCACGGCCAGAGTAATTCCTCTTGCAGAAATTTTGGCCAGCATGGCCAGGACGGCTAGCATGGCTAGCACGGTCAGAGTAACTCCTCTTGTGGAAATTTTGGTCAGCACGGTGAGCACGGCTCTCACGGCCAGAGTAACCCCTCTTGTACACATTTTGGTCAGCACGGCCAGCACGTCTAGCACGGTCAGAGTGGCACTTTAGCACGTCAGTCCTGGGATTCTTAAGCACGAAAGAGGGGTTGATTGATACTTTCTCACAAAATGCCGAGAGCGGCCAGGTCGGAGTCGTAAGACAGCGGTGCAGGTTGTGCACGGCACCTCGGCATTGCGCAGGTAAGACATAAAGCAATTATAGCCTTAATATCGCAAGTCGCAATCGGGATCACGCCAGCGAGTCGGAGCGATGAAGGCCCGGTCGGAGCAAGCAGGGTCGCATGCATGCGATGCACGGCTCCACGGCTTTATGCAAGCAAGCCATCAATCAATGAAGGTCGTTCAAAACAATTAAGATCTTCGCAGGATAGATCGCTGCCATTCAGTCAAGCCGCAACGATGGGGGTCCCATCAGGGAGCAAAATGCCTGGCCTTAGTCGCATGCATAGCTAGCATAGCCACCCATTGCGCACTTTGCTTGACACATAAGACCAGGCAGCCACCCATCCCATGCAGCCGCAGGCCCCATGTAGAAACATGCATGGAATGCCCCCCACCCCTCATGACTTGCATGGCACACTAGGACGTAGGAAACAGGGCAAGTGCAAGCTTGCAACACGCCCGATCGGCGCCCATTTCCTAGAGACAACCCTTGCTTGTGCATTTCAGGTCATTGGCAATTCAAGTGCCGTGCCCAAGATTGCATTTCATTAAGAGATGCTAAAATGGAATGGGTTTTAGGCAGGGGGATCCCTTGGGGGCACCCCCCTGGTTTTAGGTAATGTGTCTTTCCTTAAAAAGAGCCTGTCCCGTGTCACATACTGTAGTCACGGACATGCTTCGTTGTTTTCGTTTCATTGTTGCTTAAAAAGTCGCTGTTTTGGCGTTTTTTTTCATTCGTGAAAACATGAAAAATCCCAGTCAAGAACATGTTCACAATTGATTTCGTTGCTCCCTAAACAGCGATCAAAACAGCAAAATACGTCCGTGCCTACGGGATCCTAATGTTCAAGAGGCAACATGCCAAAGGACAGGCCGTAACACATTCAGCTGTCATACAAAATCATTTATAATATCCTTTTGCACCCCTATTCGTGACTGTAAATGATGACCATTTGAAAAGCAGGCTTAGCCTTGGGCAATCAAGCCGCAACCTCCTGCCCTTTCACCAGGAGTCACCTCGACCATGTCTCCCTCCTTCTTTCTCCCCTCCCCTCCCCCCCCCCCATGGATAGACTGTGCCCGGCCTCCTTCCTCTGTCCCGATGGCGCTGCTGTCGGGCGTCCCGGTGGCGCTGCTGACTGGCGGCCTGGCAGTGCTGTTGGCCGACGGCCTGGAGGCGCCACTGCCGAGACGTCTGATGGCGCTGATGGCCTGCGTCATGCTGTTGGCGTGCGTCCTGCTGCAGAACGACGAAGTCATGGAGGCGCTGCTGAAGTGCAGCATGGTGGCGCTGCTGACGGGCGGCTTAGTGCTGCTGTTGCTGATGGGCAGTCTGGAGGCTATCTTGACGGGCAGACTGGTGCCAATGCTGACAGGCAGACTGGTGGCACTGCTGACGAACGGCTCAGCAGGTGCCCAGGAGATAGCAGCAGGGGCGCTGTCGCACCTGGCAGACGGCAGCGTGGAGCGGGCGGGTAAGACCGCCGCTGCGGGTGCGATTCGGCCCCTTGTTGCGCTGTTGACTCGCGGCTCAGCGGGAGCCAAGGTGAAAGCGGCAGGGGCACTAGCTAAGTTTGCGAATGGCAGCGAGGAGCGGAAGGGCCAGATCGCTGCTGCTGGTGCCCTTCCGCCATTGGTGGCGCTGCTTAGGGGCGGCTCAGCGGGAGTCCAAGAGAGCGCAGCGGGGGCGCTGTTGCACCTGGCGTCCGGTAGCAAGGAGGTGACAGCCCAGATTGCCGCTGCGGGTGCGATTCCGCCTTTGGTGGCGCTGCTGACGGGCTACTCTTCGGAAGCCAAGATGTTGGCAGCGGGGGCGTTGCGGAACCTGGCATCCTGCAGCGAGGAGCTTAAGGGCAAGATCGCCGACGAGGGTGCGCTTCGGCCCCTAGTAGTGTTGCTGATGTTTGGCTCTCTGGGAGCCCAGGAGATGGCAGCGGGGGCACTGCGGAACCTATCTTCCGGCAGCGGGGAGCTGAAAGAAGAGATGGCTGCCGCAGGTGCTCTTATGCCCCTAGTGGTGCTATTGACTCGCGGCTCGGCAGAAGTGAAGGAGAGCGCAGCGGGGGCATTGTGGAACTTGGCGGACGGCAGCGAGGAGCTTAAGAGCAAGATCGCCATTGAGGTTGAGCTTTCGCCCCTGGCGGAGCTACTGATACTCGGCTTCGCGGCATTCATCTCCGTCACCGGGGGCAAAATTTCGCCCCTGATGATTGTCATGGCGGACGCGATTCCACCCTTGGTGGCGCTACTGACCTGCGGATCGATGGGAGCCAAGGCGAACGCAGCGGGGGCTCTGGCGAACCTTGCGGCTGGCAGCGAGGGGCGGAAGAGCAGGATCGCCGCTGCGGGTGCGATTCCGCCCCTGATGGCGCTTCTGACAGACGGCTCGGAAGAGGCCAAGAAGAACGCAGCGGGAGCGTTGCGGGCCCTGGGGTTCAACGACTAGGGACGGGATTGGGAGGCCTATATCATGGGTGGGTCTCATGGCTAGCCAGGCCTGGTAGGTGCCCAAGTCCTAGGAGAATTCAGCCTAGTTCATTTCAGTTGTAAAAGCACCATGTCCATAAAAGAACCCCAAGCAGAGAATCTTGCCGAAGCCTTGTCCTTACTCACAACCGTTGTATGTACACTAGTAACATGCACACATGAACATCAATGTGTGTCAATGTGTCAATGATGTTACATTTCTGGGCCCTGCCCAACAGGCTGGGCTGCGTTGACGCCCAACCATTGGAGTTGGGAGAAGGAAAGGAAGAGATGAACAAAAAGGCGAAGGAAGGTATCTCTTCCCCCCCACCAGAAAGGCAGTGTGAAGCTTCCTCGCCCTCGAAGAGTCAAGCACTGAACAAGGGGAAATTAAAGAGAGGGGGAAACAACAGTTGAGAAAAAAGGGACTTCAATTCAAGGGGGGGCATAAATAAAAGCTGAACACCCCATGCCACAAAAAATTACGTGGGCCCCATTGGCACTGCGTCAAGTACTGAAAGATCAAATCCAACCCAAAGTAAGGTACTGAGTCAGGTACAAAGTCATATGCTGAGCTATGGCTATGAAGTCTTGGCTGTGAAGTCTTGCCTATGAAGTCTTGCCTATGAAGTCTTGACTGGCTATGCCTGGCTATGAAGTCTCGACAACGGACTAGAAGTCTGGTGGCGTGCGACATTTGAGGGTTTGTCACTTTTGAGGACCTTTCTACAGCAATCACATGTAATGGTTTATTTATCCACAACCCATTATTACTAGTGCTAGTGGACGCTTGCACTGCGTCTAGGACAGCTCCAAGGTGGCCGACTTGTTTTCGGGGTGTGTCCAGCAAAACCCCGTGCATGGGGGGTCACATGGTAATTGTCACAGTATATTACAGTATACGTGACAGAACCGTTTAGACCGCAGTTAGCGTCATCGGTGACTCCGCAGCTTCTCTGCGGAGTCTCCGGATTTGAGCTGAGACCTAGAAACCCGCTTACGCAGGATTAGTTTGACAGGTTCTACCGTACTCTGAACTGGGCCTGCCGGGTCCCTGTATCCCGGCAATTGCCTTGGCTAGTTACTTCGTCCCTTTCTAAAGGACAGACCTCTATTTGTAACAAGCACCGGCAGTCTTTGAGACCAGCAGCTTCCATATAAGTCAGTACCTTAACTCGAGTCAAGCCTAGCTCAGCCACCGCTGATCTAGCTGGAGACAAGTACCCCAGTAAGAGAAACGAGACTCTGCAGAAGAAGAAGTACGCAGCCTCGTCCCGTCCGTCTCTCCGCGTGTTACGCGGTTAGTGTCCTTAACATAGCCCTGCTGGATCGCGACCAGACGGCCAGAAGGCCTATGCCCCCAAAGTCTGTTGCTATATATACACAATATCCACCTAGCTGCTTAACTCGAAGAGCACTCGCAGCCAGTGAGTAGTCACTGAGCCTGCCCGTAGGCGTCCGTCACTGCAGTGAGGAAAGAAGTCCGCCACGGACCTGAAGCGCACCTCGCGTGTCCTTTAGAAAGGGACGAAGTGGATCTAGCCTGATCAGCCTGATTTGCCAATTCCTGCTAAAGGTGCTTGTGCAGCGAGATTGGAATTTTGTTTGTATGCAAACAACCTTGGACAGCATATGAATTGCACTTTGCTGTGGTAATCTCCATAGAGAGTGCCAAGTTAAGCCCTGAGAATCACTAAGAGTGGCAACTTAGTGTTGAGTCCAGGAGAGGCTTGAGGATCTGGCTGTGGATTTATACACCCAGCAGATAATTCCTGTATGACTGCAGATTGAGATCAGGTGGATCCAATCATTCATCATTGACAGAAGTAAACTTGTTGACAGATCATCCAAGGTTAAAATTTTGTGGTGTACCAAAGGATCCCCGCAGGTGTCAGAGAGGAACTGACACAGCGCAAGATCCGCCAGGAGGCAGACATCCGCAGGGGACGTGCGCCAGCTAGAGGCAGCCCAGCCAGCAAAGGTGGGAAGGGGCTAAAAAAGGGCGAAGGAGGATTCCGCCAGATACAAATATTAGTGAGCATAAAAGCAGAGGGCAAGGCCTATCGCGCAAAATTGCTGTACCTGCCGTCCAGCCTTGACTAGCAGATCCTCACCAGGTTGCAGTAAGGATAAGGAGCAGAAGCCTAAACGTTAGCAGGTTTTGTAGGGGGTGTCGCCAGCACGCCTGCAGAACAGTGCGGTTCGTAAAATGCCTGTAGAGATGACAGGCATAGATCTAAACCCCGATAGGCACCAGCACCCTGACGTCCAACGGAGGAGTGGGCGTCTGAGGGGGCTGGAGCCGGGAATAGACCTAAAAAATGCTAGTGCTGAGATTGTGGCAGAAGCCCTGTTGATAGCGGAAAAGCTGTCAGAGCCAGTAGAACCGCCCGCAGAGGATTGCAGGGTACGTGAGCCAGACCGTGTACCACCCAGAGGGGCAGGGGCGCAAGCAGATGGTGCAGTACTAGTAACACGAAAAGGCATTGGTCGAGGGGGTCCGTTGCCCGCTGGTTCCGACAGCTGTCTGAATTTCGAGCAGGGGCAGACTCAAGCGGGAACCCCAGAGTTGATCTTGGATCAAGCAACGGAAGCATCCCAGAGCTGTGACACGCGACAGAGCAGTGCACCTGAGGCCGAGCCGCAGCAGAGCCTGCCCAGGGTGGCAAGTGTTACACAGCAGGTTGAAAAGGATCCCAGCCAATCGGGTCTAAGGGCAGAAGTAGCCGCAGCTTCAGACAAGTTTGCAGGCTGGCATAAGACCTGCGAAGTCAAACCTCGAATAAAGACGGAGGGAGATGGGGCCAGGATTGTGCCTGCAGAGGTCAAACACGAGGAAGATGAGCCACAGCCAGCAGCAGGCAGACAGAGCTCGCAGGCAGGCAAGGACAGGGAGAAACCAGCTGAAAAGCAGGGGCAGCAGACTACAGCAGAACTGCGTCCCGTGCAGCAGCTGCAGCCGCGCAAGGCACTGGTTAGAAGAGGAGCTGGATCCACAGTCTTCGGCACACCGCTGTCCAGTTTTCCACCCAGCGTGAACAGACCTGCGCAGACGTCCAAGGAGGGATCTGGCAGCCAGAGGCAGAGAGAGCCAGAGCGCTCGGAGACCGGGGGAGTCGCGTGCGGAAATGAGGAGGTAGAAGGGCCGATCGGTTGGGCAGGAATTGTGCAGTGGGCAACAGACCTGTGGAAGCAAGTGTGCTCCAGGACGTTCTTGCATTTCCAGGACCAGGTCACAGCCATTGAGGAGTTCAAGGCCCATCATCTGCGGGGATGGGCAACAAAGGCCATGTTGGGTATCCCCCACACAGGTCTGGACAGGGCGCTACTGTTAGCCGCCCTTGGACAGGTATCCAAGGGAAGGACGGGACACGAAGCAGCCAGGGCTGTTAAAGCCTTCGCAGACAAATGGTGCAAAGAGGTCACAGGAGACCAGGAGGAACCTGGGTCAGAACCAGAGGATGAGGAGGACCAGGTGTGGGAAGGATTTGAAACAGGGGTGCAGCGGCCTGAGGGGATCAGGGAGGTGCAAAGGTGGCAGCAGCAGGCAGGAGCCGCGCCAACACCAACACTCAGATCTGCAGCCTTCGAGGTCAGCAGCGAGCCCAGCCTCAGAGGACGGCCAAGGGGCAGGGAAGCACCCAGAGCCAGCAGTCCAGCCGCCAGCGATAGGACGGAATTGACTAGCCAATCACTTGCCAGAATGGCAGAGCAAAGCACAGCGACACGCAGAGCAAGCAGGCAAGAGTCTTATGAGTTGCTGCGCATAGTCGAGGACAAAGAGAACGCATACCAGGAAACCCAGGTGGATTACATCAAGGAATTCCTGAGGAACAGGCAGCCAGGCGCGGCAAGAGGAGCTAGGAGGAATGAGCCTGCAGGCAGCGCACAGAGCAGTGGCCCAAAAATACAGGAGACCAAAGAGGAAACACAGTCTGATTCCTACGCCAGGAATTACACAGGCGGGACGCAGCCAGGTCGGCAGAGCCGGGAGCCGCCCAGGGGGCAGGCATACTCCAGGGAACAACCTCACCAGCATAGCCAAGAGCCGCCCAGAGGACAGGCAGAGGGCAGGGAACAGCCAAGCCAGCAGAGCCAGGAGCAATTAAGGGGACCAGCGGAACGCAGCAGAGGTGTGCGGCAGGAATGGCAAGACCAGGAGCTGCCCAGGGGACAGGCAGAGCCCGGCAGAGCACAGCCGTGGAGACCTGGATCTGACAGCAGACCAAGCAGAAGCGAACCAGAACGACCGCCACCCGAAGGAAGTAGAGGCTCGGCAGGCAGAGCGGGCAGACAGCCATCACGAGACGCTCACGATCATGATGAGGATTATAACAGACATGACAGGTATCAGTCAGGCCGCAGCCCATCGAGGGGCGGCAGTGGAGGACCTAGGTCGCGGTCAGGGTCAGTAGATTCGGGACCAGGGGGAGCGGACAGACGCAGGCCAGGAGCCAGACAGGAGTCCAGCGACCAGGAAATGAAAAGGCTCGATCGGGAGCAGGCGAGGGTGAACCTGCAGCTGCAGCAACAGATGGTATTGCAGCTGGCAGGGGTAGCCAAGGTAGCCAAGATCCCAGCCATCCAAGGCAACGTACCAGTCCTGGATATGTCACACCCAGGAGCGGTTGCAGCCAGAAAGTATTGCCAGGCGTGTGGGTACTGGGGATCGCACAACAGGTTGGCAATGTCAGATGACCAACCAGCATTTATGGTGCGACATAATGCATGCAATATTTTTTGATGCTAATGAGCTGCAAATGACACGATGCAGACAACGGCGTCGTTATAACTTTTTATGGACTCCTAGCATAAAATGTATGACTTTTTCTTAACAAACATTTGTTTACCGAGACCCCCCCCATAACCATCCTCCCCCTGGGCCAAATAGTAATCTGTGACCAGATTTAGTTGGAAAGCTCTCGTCAAGTACGTCAAGACGTCAAGCACTACAAAGTAGGTGAATGGGGCCATACTTTTTTCTACCCCCCCCCGTCGCGTCAATTATGTGTTCGTGCTTGTCTGCTGTGGATGTCTGGTTTCTGTAGCGATTGAGGAATCTCCGGCCTGCATTTTGTGGTTGGTTTCGGAGCCGGTTTGCCGGGCCTTTCCCAACCCGCGAGACTCCAATGTCCCCTTGAACTTTTACATTACTATCACTTAACTTGAGAAGATTGGACTGTACATGTGGTTGCGGGTCTTGAAACTTCTGAACCCGCATTATTGTTTAGGATGAAATCAGGTTTTGGACAGCTTGATCGCAGCCGAGTACGCCTCCTTGCGTCCGTGGAGTGTGGGGGCAAACTAGCCGGCGAACGTACGCTACGCCCGTTTTTTTTGTTCACGACCCTGTAGATGCGGTGTATGTGGCTGTTGGTCTGTGGGCTAACGCTCGCAACCTTTCACCTACCGGCCGTCAATCAACGGGCGTACCGTGGTCACCAGCAATTTTCATTTCGGCAAACCCTGCTTTCGCCAAACCCCCTGCGCCAGACCCCGAAAACCCGCTTCGTACGGCGAGGCAAAAGCTGTACTGACGACGTTCGTAACAAAATGCAGTGGATTCTGTTTCTGTGTTCTGGAATAAATTTGGTTCTTTTATATTTCAGTGTACGATGAAAAAAGATAATCATCTCAAAACTTCGCCAAATGTCCCGCCCCCCCGAATTCTTTAGGCGGTGCTCAATCGATATATTTTTGCATCCACGTCAGTCATGTTTTATGGCTGGGGCTTATCTTCTGCACTATGGGGTTCATTTCCCACGCCACTGTCGCGGCTGTGTGCTAGTTGCTTGCCCAGGGGGGTCACTGGTTTTCGCTTTCTGTCCTAGTGTATGTAGTGCCTGTACCGGTTTACAGGCACATGTCCCATGCATCAATTGTGATGCTCTGTTGGACTGTAACAACTTCACAAACTTCACGCCTCCTTGCGTCCCAGCCCGCTTTCCATCTTGCTTGTAACATCAACATCATTCCAGCGGTCCAGCTGATCCGGCGGGTAATAAGATCACGAAACTAAAGACTCTCAGTATAACAAGGCTAACGTTTTGACAGCTTGAGCGCAGCCGAGTACGCCTCCTTGCGTCCCAGCCCGGGCACCAGCCTCGCAGCCTCCTTGGCGGCAGCCTTGGTGGGCATGCCTGACTGCATAGGGGGGAGGAAGGGCATGCCCGGCTGCATGGTGTGGACAAACTAAAAGTAACCGAAGGTGGGCATGTCCGGCTGCATGGTGTGGACAAATTGAAGTGACCAAATGTGGACTTGCCCGAATACATGGTGTGGGGACACACAAAAGTAACCGAATGCGGGCATGCCGGACTGCATGGTGTGGACACACACAAATGTAACCCAGCGCTTTGTCCCCATCCCCACACCTGCAGCAAACGTGTGAGCAGGGTGTCCAGGCCTCTGGGTCCTAGGAGTGCGGCTGGGGTTGCCAGCTCAGCAGTGGATGAAGCGGACGGCCACCCTGGCTTGGACACAGCCTGCAAGGTTCAGATATCAGGGTGCAGGGATCAGATATTATGGTTCAGAGATCAAATATCAGGGTTAAGTGACCAGATATCAGGGTTCATATATTATGTATCAGGGTTCAGAGATCAGGGGTCAGATGATAGATATCAGGGTTCAGATATAAGACATCACGGTTGAAATGTCAGGGTTCAGATATTAAATATCAGGGTTCAGATATTAGATATCAGGGTTCACATATTAGATATCAGGGTTCAGATATTAAATATCAGGGGTCAGGGATCAGGGTTAAAGGTTCAGTTATTAGGGGTCAGGACTCAGGGCTCAGTAATTAGGGTTTCAGGGATCAGGTATTAGGATGAGGGCTCAGCAATTGAGGTTTCACGGATAAGGGATCAAGGATGAAGGATTAGGGTGCAAGGTTCAGAGATGAAGGTTTAACTCCCTAAACCCTAAACTTCCATGCCAGCCCCTCCCCCCATTGTTTCTACCAAGGGTTAAGGCTTAAGATTTAACCCTTGTTCCTACCTCGGGTTCCCTGTTCTAACCAGACCCCCCCCTCCCCCAATTCCAATTCGCTCACCACAACGCGATCTCCGTCGCCTTCCATCTTTGAAGAAGTATGCAGCTCCGAGCCTTCCAGAGCTCCTGATGCTGTCCCACCTACTTTGACTGCTGCTGATGCCGCTCCACTTGCTGTTGTCCCTCCTGCTGCTGACCCTCCGCCCCGCCCTTCCCCCGCCCCCCCATCTTCCTGCCCGCCAGCGGAAGCAGCATCAGCAGGAGCATCAGCAACAGAGGAGGGCAGAGGGGAAGCACTCCCTCTCCTTCGCTCTTCCCCGCCATCTCCGTCCTCTCCACCCAGCAACGTGTACGGTTCCGGAGCCGCCCCAACGCCGCCGCCGCCGACCGCCAGCTGCTGGGCAGCTTCCGGCCCCAGACCCCGCATCAGCTCCGCAAAGCGTGCGGCCACTGGGTCGCAACCCTGGGGATGGGGTGGTTAAGTTGGTTAAGGTGAATGGACTATTTGGTAGTTACAGTGCGGAGGGTTTATAAGTGCTTCAGTTTCAATTTCAGCTCGAGGTTTTATGGCCAGGGTTTAGGATTTAGGACAAGGGGTTAAGGGTTGGGGGTTTACCTCACTGAGCTATGGCTTACTGGGCTAAGGGTCCAGGGTTCAGGGTTCAGAGTCCAGGGTTCAGACGTCTAGGGAAAGGGTACTGTGTCCAGGGTTGTGTCAGTGAGGCGCCGCTGTACTCTCTTGTTCGCTTTGTGCGCAAGCAAGAAAAACAATGTGCATTTAGGCGTGAACTGAGGCGTAAATTAAGAGGTGAATTAAGAGGTAGACCAAGGAAGTTGGCCGTCATCAACCCTGTGCCTTTAACTCTATTTAACCTAAACCCGCATTAGGCATGCCTAGGTTCAAAGTTCAAATATGAAAGGTCTGACCATCTGACCCGGAAGATCCAGCTAACTTGGGACTTGAATCCTCCAGATCCGGATCTGGATCTCACCTGCACCACGAGGCAGATCTCGCCGCGAGGTTCCCGACGTGTGAACTCCTGGAGGGCACCCTCAAGTGTGGACCTGTCCAGGGCAGTGGGGAGGCGGGTAAAGTGTGAACGTTGCACGCATTCATACATGCAACGGCCAAGAAAAATAAACAAAATAAAATGGGCATTCAGGAACCCCAAACCCTCATTCATCGAACGCCTCAGCGCCACGGGGCTTCTAGGGTTAGGCGGCCTGCCACTCTCTTTGTTACGTCCAACGGTAACGGCGCCGATGTGGCTTTGGCCCAGGCTGCGCTGTTTCCTTAACTCTCACGCCTCCCACGGGGTGTAGTTTTTTTTCTTCTTTCTTCTTTCCTTTCTTCTTCCTTCCTTCCCTTTTCCTTCCCTCTCCCTTCTTCTTTCGTCAAAGACTTAAAACGGGCCAACACAACATAAACTTTAATAAAATGGCCATTCAAGTGCTACAAATCCGGACCCCTCAACCCCAAATTCTCACCTTATAAAACCGAACCCCAACACCTCACCTGTAGATTGAGGAAACGGGCCAACAAATAAATAAATGAATTGGCCATTCAAGCACTACGAATCCTAACCCCTCAACCGTTTATAACCTCACTTCTAAGTCCTACCCCCCCAAACCCTATATAATCTCACCTGTAGAACTCCTCGTGGATCTTGGTAAGCTCTCGTGCCACACACACGCGTCGGGCAGGCCCCAACACCTGGGGTTTACGGAAAACATATGCCAGGGTTTAAGGTTGGTTAGGGTGGTTATAGTCAAAATGCTTTGGTAAGCTCTTGTGCCACACACACGCGTCGGGCAGGCCCCAACACCTGGGGTTTACGGAAAACATATTCCAGGGTTAAAGGTTGGTTAGGGTGGTTGAAGTCAAAATGCTTTGGTAAGCTCTCGTGCCACACACACGCCTGGCAGGCCCCAACACCTGGGGTTCAGGGGGGAGCATTTCAGGGTTTATGGTTGGTTAGGTTGGAGGGTCAAAACGGAGGGTTTTGGTCAGCTCTCTAGCCACAAACATGCGTCTGGCCGGCCCCATCACCTGGGGTTTGAGATGCAGGGGTTTGAGGTTGTAATGTGGGTGATGGTGATCAGAGTGGAGGATTTTTTATAAGCTGGGATCAGGGTGCAGGGGGTCAATCGGTGGTTAGAGTCAATGGGTTTAGGGGTTAGGGTGCAGGTGGTGAAAGGGTCGTTAGAGGAAAGGGATTTGGAAGTTAGGGTGGATGGATAGCAGGGGTTTGGAAATGTTAATTTGCTACACTCAGCCCCTCTCCCCTCTCCCATAGACCCCTTCATTCATTCCGCCCACCTGCACCAGGTCCGCCAACACCACCTCTGAACTCTAAACCCTCAGCATCCCCACCTAAACCCTAAACCATCAACTCATACCCCCCCCCAAACACACACATGTCCACCCGGTCTGGCAACATTGTCATCTACACACTAAAGATTTAGTTAAAATATCCTACTTTACAGGGTATTTCAGCTGGTTATGAATACCCAGCATAATCCAGCCCCCTCCCCGCCCTGAAACCTCACCTCAGCCCCCCCCCCCCCCCCCCAGCTCCACCCCAAACCCTCAACACAGCCCCACTCATCTCCACCCGGTCTGCCAACACTAACTTCCACGCCCTAAACCCATCACTTCTAACCCATCACTTCTAACCCATCACTTCTAACCCATCACTTCTAACCCATCACTTCTAACCCATCACTTCTAACCCATCACTTCTAACCCATCACTCCTAACCCATCACTCCTAACCCATCACTTCTAACCCATCACTTCTAACCCATCACTTCTAACCCATCACTTCTAACCCATCACTTCTAACCCATCACTTCTAACCCATCACTTCTAACCCATCACTTCTAACCCATCACTTCCAACCCATCACTTCTAACCCATCACTTCTAACCCATCACTTCTAACCCATCACTTCTAACCCATCACTTCTAACCCATCACTTCTAACCCATCACTTCTAACCCATCACTCCTAACCCATCACTCCTAACCCATCACTTCTAACCCATCACTTCTAACCCATCACTTCTAACCCATCACTTCTAACCCATCACTTCTAACCCATCACTTCTAACCCATCACTTCTAACCCATCACTTCTAACCCATCACTTCTAACCCATCACTTCTAACCCATCACTTCTAACCCATCACTTCTAACCCATCACTTCTAACCCATCACTTCTAACCCATCACTTCTAACCCATCACTTCTAACCCATCACTTCTAACCCATCACTCCTAACCCATCACTTCTAACCCATCACTTCTAACCCATCACTCCTAACCCATCACTCCTAACCCATCACTTCTAACCCATCACTTCTAACCCATCACTTCTAACCCATCACTTCTAACCCATCACTTCTAACCCATCACTTCTAACCCATCACTTCTAACCCATCACTTCTAACCCATCACTTCTAACCCATCACTTCTAACCCATCACTTCTAACCCATCACTTCTAACCCATCACTTCTAACCCATTACTTCTAACCCGTCACTTCTAACCCGTCACTTCTAACCCATCACTTCTAACCCATCACTTCTAACCCATCACTTCTAACCCATCACTTCTAACCCATCACTTCTAACCTATCACTTCTAACCCATCACTTCTAACCCATCACTTCTAACCCATCACTTCTAACCCATCACTTCTAACCCATCACTTCTAACCCATCACTCCTAACCCATCACTTCTAACCCATCACTTCTAACCCATCACTTCTAACCCATCACTTCTAACCCATCACTTCTAACCCATCACTTCTAACCCATCACTTCTAACCCATCACTCCTAACCCATCACTCCTAACCCATCACTTCTAACCCATCACTTCTAACCCATCACTTCTAACCCATCACTTCTAACCCATCACTTCTAACCCATCACTTCTAACCCATCACTTCTAACCCATCACTTCTAACCCATCACTTCTAACCCATCACTTCTAACCCATCACTTCTAACCCATCACTTCTAACCCATCACTTCTAACCCATCACTTCTAACCCATCACTTCTAACCCATCACTTCTAACCCATCACTTCTAACCCATCACTTCTAACCCATCACTTCTAACCCATCACTTCTAACCCATCACTTCTAACCCATCACTTCTAACCCATCACTTCTAACCCATCACTTCTAACCCATCACTTCTAACCCATCACTTCTAACCCATCACTTCTAACCCATCACTTCTAACCCATCACTTCTAACCCATCACTTCTAACCCATCACTTCTAACCCATCACTTCTAACCCATCACTTCTAACCCATCACTTCTAACCCATCACTTCTAACCCATCACTTCTAACCCATCACTTCTAACCCATCACTTCTAACCCATCACTTCTAACCCATCACTTCTAACCCATCACTTCTAACCCATCACTTCTAACCCATCACTTCTAACCCATCACTTCTAACCCATCACTTCTAACCCATCACTTCTAACCCATCACTTCTAACCCACCACTCCTAACCCACCACTCCTAACCCATCACTCCTAACCCATCACTTCTAACCCATCACTTCTAACCCATCACTTCTAACCCATCACTTCTAACCCATCACTTCTAACCCATCACTTCTAACCCATCACTTCTAACCCATCACTTCTAACCCATCACTTCTAACCCATCACTTCTAACCCATCACTTCTAACCCATCACTTCTAACCCATCACTTCTAACCCATCACTTCTAACCCATCACTTCTAACCCATCACTTCTAACCCATCACTTCTAACCCATCACTTCTAACCCATCACTTCTAACCCATCACTTCTAACCCATCACTTCTAACCCATCACTTCTAACCCATCACTTCTAACCCATCACTTCTAACCCATCACTTCTAACCCATCACTTCTAACCCATCACTTCTAACCCATCACTTCTAACCCATCACTTCTAACCCATCACTTCTAACCCATCACTTCTAACCCATCACTTCTAACCCATCACTTCTAACCCATCACTTCTAACCCATCACTCCTAACCCATCACTCCTAACCCATCACTCCTAACCCATCACTCCTAACCCATCACTCCTAACCCATCACTCCTAACCCATCACTTCTAACCCATCACTTCTAACCCATCACTTCTAACCCATCACTTCTAACCCATCACTTCTAACCCATCACTTCTAACCCATCACTTCTAACCCATCACTTCTAACCCATCACTTCTAACCCATCACTTCTAACCCATCACTTCTAACCCATCACTTCTAACCCATCACTTCTAACCCATCACTTCTAACCCATCACTCCTAAACCATCACTTCTAACCCATCACTTCTAACCCATCACTTCTAACCCATCACTTCTAACCCATCACTTCTAACCCATCACTTCTAACCCATCACTTCTAACCCATCACTTCTAACCCATCACTTCTAACCCATCACTTCTAACCCATCACTTCTAACCCATCACTTCTAACCCATCACTTCTAACCCATCACTTCTAACCCATCACTTCTAACCCATCACTTCTAACCCATCACTTCTAACCCATCACTTCTAACCCATCACTTCTAACCCATCACTTCTAACCCATCACTTCTAACCCATCACTTCTAACCCATCACTTCTAACCCATCACTTCTAACCCATCACTTCTAACCCATCACTTCTAACCCATCACTTCTAACCCATCACTTCTAACCCATCACTTCTAACCCATCACTTCTAACCCATCACTTCTAACCCATCACTTCTAACCCATCACTTCTAACCCATCACTTCTAACCCATCACTTCTAACCCACCACTCCTAACCCATCACTCCTAACCCATCACTCCTAACCCATCACTTCTAACCCATCACTTCTAACCCATCACTTCTAACCCATCACTTCTAACCCATCACTTCTAACCCATCACTTCTAACCCATCACTTCTAACCCATCACTTCTAACCCATCACTTCTAACCCATCACTTCTAACCCATCACTTCTAACCCATCACTTCTAACCCATCACTTCTAACCCATCACTTCTAACCCATCACTTCTAACCCATCACTTCTAACCCATCACTTCTAACCCATCACTCCTAACCCATCACTTCTAACCCATCACTTCTAACCCATCACTTCTAACCCATCACTTCTAACCCATCACTTCTAACCCATCACTTCTAACCCATCACTTCTAACCCATCACTTCTAACCCATCACTTCTAACCCATCACTTCTAACCCATCACTTCTAACCCATCACTTCTAACCCATCACTTCTAACCCATCACTTCTAACCCATCACTTCTAACCCATCACTTCTAACCCATCACTTCTAACCCATCACTTCTAACCCATCACTTCTAACCCATCACTTCTAACCCATCACTTCTAACCCATCACTTCTAACCCATCACTTCTAACCCATCACTCCTAACCCATCACTCCTAACCCATCACTTCTAACCCATCACTTCTAACCCATCACTTCTAACCCATCACTTCTAACCCATCACTTCTAACCCATCACTTCTAACCCATCACTTCTAACCCATCACTTCTAACCCATCACTTCTAACCCATCACTTCTAACCCATCACTTCTAACCCATCACTTCTAACCCATCACTTCTAACCCATCACTTCTAACCCATCACTTCTAACCCATCACTTCTAACCCATCACTTCTAACCCATCACTTCTAACCCATCACTTCTAACCCATCACTTCTAACCCATCACTTCTAACCCATCACTTCTAACCCATCACTCCTAACCCATCACTCCTAACCCATCACTCCTAACCCATCACTCCTAACCCATCACTCCTAACCCATCACTCCTAACCCATCACTTCTAACCCATCACTTCTAACCCATCACTTCTAACCCATCACTTCTAACCCATCACTTCTAACCCATCACTTCTAACCCATCACTTCTAACCCATCACTTCTAACCCATCACTTCTAACCCATCACTTCTAACCCATCACTTCTAACCCATCACTTCTAACCCATCACTTCTAACCCATCACTTCTAACCCATCACTTCTAACCCATCACTCCTAAACCATCACTTCTAACCCATCACTTCTAACCCATCACTTCTAACCCATCACTTCTAACCCATCACTTCTAACCCGTCACTTCTAACCCATCACTTCTAACCCATCACTTCTAACCCATCACTTCTAACCCATCACTTCTAACCCATCACTTCTAACCCATCACTTCTAACCCATCACTTCTAACCCATCACTTCTAACCCATCACTTCTAACCCATCACTTCTAACCCATCACTTCTAACCCATTACTTCTAACCCATCACTTCTAACCCGTCACTTCTAACCCATCACTTCTAACCCATCACTTCTAACCCATCACTTCTAACCCATCACTTCTAACCCATCACTTCTAACCCATCACTTCTAACCCATCACTTCTAACCCATCACTTCTAACCCATCACTTCTAACCCATCACTTCTAACCCATCACTTCTAACCCATCACTCCTAACCCATCACTTCTAACCCATCACTTCTAACCCATCACTTCTAACCCATCACTTCTAACCCATCACTTCTAACCCATCACTTCTAACCCATCACTTCTAACCCATCACTCCTAACCCATCACTTCTAACCCATCACTTCTAACCCATCACTTCTAACCCATCACTTCTAACCCATCACTTCTAACCCATCACTTCTAACCCATCACTTCTAACCCATCACTTCTAACCCATCACTTCTAACCCATCACTTCTAACCCATCACTTCTAACCCATCACTTCTAACCCATCACTTCTAACCCATCACTTCTAACCCATCACTTCTAACCCATCACTTCTAACCCATCACTTCTAACCCATCACTTCTAACCCATCACTTCTAACCCATCACTTCTAACCCATCACTTCTAACCCATCACTTCTAACCCATCACTTCTAACCCATCACTTCTAACCCATCACTTCTAACCCATCACTTCTAACCCATCACTTCTAACCCATCACTTCTAACCCATCACTTCTAACCCATCACTTCTAACCCATCACTTCTAACCCATCACTTCTAACCCATCACTTCTAACCCACCACTCCTAACCCACCACTCCTAACCCACCACTCCTAACCCATCACTTCTAACCCATCACTTCTAACCCATCACTTCTAACCCATCACTTCTAACCCATCACTTCTAACCCATCACTTCTAACCCATCACTTCTAACCCATCACTTCTAACCCATCACTTCTAACCCATCACTTCTAACCCATCACTTCTAACCCATCACTTCTAACCCATCACTTCTAACCCATCACTTCTAACCCATCACTTCTAACCCATCACTTCTAACCCATCACTTCTAACCCATCACTTCTAACCCATCACTTCTAACCCATCACTTCTAACCCATCACTCCTAACCCATCACTTCTAACCCATCACTTCTGACCCATCACTCCTAACCCATCACTCCTAACCCATCACTTCTAACCCATCACTTCTAACCCATCACTTCTAACCCATCACTTCTAACCCATCACTTCTAACCCATCACTTCTAACCCATCACTTCTAACCCATCACTTCTAACCCATCACTTCTAACCCATCACTTCTAACCCATCACTTCTAACCCATCACTTCTAACCCATCACTTCTAACCCATCACTTCTAACCCATCACTTCTAACCCATCACTTCTAACCCATCACTCCTAACCCATCACTCCTAACCCATCACTCCTAACCCATCACTCCTAACCCATCACTTCTAACCCATCACTTCTAACCCATCACTTCTAACCCATCACTTCTAACCCATCACTTCTAACCCATCACTTCTAACCCATCACTTCTAACCCATCACTTCTAACCCATCACTTCTTACCCATCACTTCTAACCCATCACTTCTAACCCATCACTTCTAACCCATCACTTCTAACCCATCACTTCTAACCCATCACTTCTAACCCATCACTTCTAACCCATCACTCCTAAACCATCACTTCTAACCCATCACTTCTAACCCATCACTTCTAACCCATCACTTCTAACCCATCACTTCTAACCCATCACTTCTAACCCATCACTTCTAACCCATCACTTCTAACCCATCACTTCTAACCCATCACTTCTAACCCATCACTTCTAACCCATCACTTCTAACCCATCACTTCTAACCCATCACTTCTAACCCATCACTTCTAACCCGTCACTTCTAACCCGTCACTTCTAACCCATCACTTCTAACCCATCACTTCTAACCCATCACTTCTAACCCATCACTTCTAACCCATCACTTCTAACCCATCACTTCTAACCCATCACTTCTAACCCATCACTTCTAACCCATCACTTCTAACCCATCACTTCTAACCCATCACTTCTAACCCATCACTTCTAACCCATCGCTTCTAACCCATCACTTCTAACCCATCACTTCTAACCCATCACTTCTAACCCGTCACTTCTAACCCATCACTTCTAACCCATCACTTCTAACCCATCACTTCTAACCCATCACTTCTAACCCATCACTTCTAACCCATCACTTCTAACCCATCACTTCTAACCCATCACTTCTAACCCATCACTTCTAACCCGTCACTTCTAACCCATCACTCCTAACCCATCACTTCTAACCCATCACTTCTAACCCATCACTTCTAACCCATCACTTCTAACCCATCACTTCTAACCCATCACTTCTAACCCATCACTTCTAACCCATCACTTCTAACCCATCACTTCTAACCCATCACTTCTAACCCGTCACTTCTAACCCATCACTTCTAACCCATCACTTCTAACCCATCACTTCTAACCCATCACTTCTAACCCATCACTTCTAACCCATCACTTCTAACCCATCACTCCTAACCCATCACTTCTAACCCATCACTTCTAACCCATCACTTCTAACCCATCACTTCTAACCCATCACTTCTAACCCATCACTTCTAACCCATCACTTCTAACCCATCACTTCTAACCCATCACTTCTAACCCATCACTTCTAACCCATCACTTCTAACCCGTCACTTCTAACCCATCACTTCTAACCCATCACTTCTAACCCATCACTTCTAACCCATCACTCCTTAAGCCTCAACACCTCCCCTTACTCCACTCGAAGTCCTAAACCCTCATCTCATACCCCCCCCCCCCTCAACTCCAACCTGAACCCTCAACCCTCAACTCAGCCCCCCCTCCCTTCAACAGGACCGCCAAAAGTGCCCTGTCCTCCCTAAACCCAGCACCTCTACCCTCAACGTTCATCTTATACCCCCATCTCTACACTGAATCGCATATCCTCAACTGCCCCCCCCCCCCCACCTCCCCCCTCCCCCCCCTCCCCCCCCCCACCTCCACCATGTCAGCCAACACTGCCCGGAGGCCGTGCGGCGGCGCGTAGAAAACCAGCGTGGTGCGCATTGCCTTGAGCTCCTCCAGCCGCGTCCGCCTGGCACCCTGGGCCACAAGGGGAAGTGAGATGTAATGTCGTTGCTGTGATGTGGACACAATGGGCAGTGAGATGTCATGTTGTGCAGCAAGCGGTCTGTGCATGGCAGGGGCAGCCGCATGCGCCTAGCACCCTCCGCCACTGGGTTGCAGCAGGGAAACGTTTTACCGGGTGCGTAAGAAACGAGTCTGCAATGTGTGCTTGAGGGTGCTCCAGACGCCGCGTGCGCCTGGCACCCTGGGACAAAGGGGGCAGTGCGATGTGATGAACACAGGCATCGAGGTGCTGCAAGGGGTCAGGGTATTTTTAACAAGGGCCCTTGCAGATCCTCTCTGCAAATCCGCACGGGTGCGGCAGGGGAAAAAAGTTTTCAGGGTGCATAATGAAAATAGTGTGCAACGTTTGCTTGAGGGTGCTCCTGCCGTGGTGCCTGGCACCCTGGGTCACAAGGGTGCAGCAGGTATGCGTTTCCAGCACGCAGAAGAAACGAGATGAACATAGTTTGCACAAGGGCGCTCCAGCCGCGGCGTGCGCCTGGCACCCTGGGTCACAGGGGGCAGTGAGATGTGATGTTGTTGCAGTGATATGAACACAGAGATCGTTGTACAGCAAGCGGTCAGTGCATGGCAACGGCAGTTGCGTACGCCTGGCACCCTGGGCAGCAACAGGGGGGGTGTTTGAGATGTAGTGCACGACTGCACGCGGTCATCAAGGTACGATATAGAAGGGCCCGGACCGGTGGGCCACTTTTAGACCCCTGCCGGCCGGGACTGGCCCCCCAAAACATCCTTTCCGGCAAAAAATGACTACTTGGCTACCCCCCGGCCCTTCCATGGCAGATTGCATACACTTCCGAACGGTTGCTGCAGGAATATCTTCTGCCCTATAAGGTTCACTCCCACACCACTACTCGGTGGTTGTGTGTTGATTGCTTGCCCAGGGTGGGGTCACTGGTTTTCGCTAGCTGTCCTAGAGTATCAAGTGCCTGTACCGGTGTGCGGGCACATGTCCCATGCATTAAGTGTGATGCTCTGCTGGGCTGTAAAACATCAAACACTCCTTATAAAGGGTGTGTCAGAAACGAGTGTGCATCGTTATCATACGAGTACAAACGAAGTGAAAGGAAATCGATTTTTGCAAGGGTGCATCGAATGAGAAGAGGGCAAATCATCGACAAAACTCTTAATTTCTGACTGAAAACTGGCGTCGATAATCGATGAAAACTGGCGTCGATAATCGATGACTAGTATGCCGGTATTCATGGATCCCTCAACCCCAAACAACGTTAACTTTGGGGGAAGGAAAAGCAAATATACGTCAGTCTTTCTTTACTTCTTTACAAATGCTTCTTTTTTCGACTTCAGTTCAATTTCGGCGGCCGGCCCAGCAGCTGTCAAAGGCCCAATTAGGACCGAACCCGGCCTGCAACTCATGACCAAAGCAGCAAGACTGGCCACAAATAGGGTCTCCGGTCAGCGGCCAGAGTGTAGCTGACACGTAGCTAAGAGTCACAACAAATCAATCACTGTCCAAGACATAGGGTTTAGGGTTGAGGGGCTCAGGGTTCAAGGTTGAAATAATCACTGTCCAAGACATAGGGTTTAGGGTTTAGGGTTGAGGGGCTCAGGGTTCAAGGTTGAAATAATCACTGTCCAAGACATAGGGTTTAGGGTTTAGGGTAGAGGGGCTCAGGGTTCAAGGTTGAAATAATCACTGTCCAAGACATAGGGTTTAGGGTTTCGGGTTGAGGGGCTCAGGGTTCAAGGTTGAAATAATCACTGTCCAAGACATAGGGTTTAGGGTTTAGGGTAGAGGGGCTCAGGGTTCAAGGTTGAAATAATCACTGTCCAAGACATAGGGTTTAGGGTTGAGGGGCTCAGGGTTCGAGGTTGAAATAATCACTGTCCAAGACATAGGGTTTAGGGTTTAGGGTAGAGGGGCTCAGGGTTCAAGGTTGAAATAATCACTGTCCAAGACATAGGGTTTAGGGTTGAGGGGCTCAGGGTTCGAGGTTGAAATAATCACTGTCCAAGACATAGGGTTTAGGGTTTAGGGTAGAGGGGCTCAGGGTTCAAGGTTGAAATAATCACTGTCCAAGACATAGGGTTTAGGGTTTCGGGTAGAGGGGCTCAGGGTTCAAGGTTGAAATAATCACTGTCCAAGACATAGGCGCCGAAAGTAGTGCTTATGAGCCGTAATCCGTTAATCTATTTACGGTCAAGTGCTGGCAAGGGTAGCTAAATTGCCGCTAAATTGCCTTGAAATGCCTGTGACTGAAGGTCAGCTACGAAATCCAGCCACCGTAAAGACCGTGATCGGCACACAGCACTGGCCGACAGGCATTCCAGACCCGCCAGAGGCGATGACTGCATTTTTGAAATGTGTCATCGAGTCACACATGGTTGAAGTACACTGTACCGCTGTACCTGTTTGGGCGGCAAGAAGCCGCAGAAGGTGAAGGCGTCCGTAGGCAGGCCCGACGCCACAGCCGCGGCCACTAGTGCACACGCGCCTGGAGCCAGGGTATAGCAGTGATGGTTTAGGGTATATGGGTTAGGATAGGGCACAGCAGTAAGGGTTGAGGGTTTAAAGTATAGGGGATAGGATAGAGCAAAGCAGTAAGAGTTGAGGGTTTATGGTATATGGGTTAGGATGGGGCACATCAGTTAGGGTTGATGGTTAAGGGTATATGGGTCAGGATATGGCACATCGGTAAGGGTTGAGGCTAAAGGGTATAGGGGTTAGGATAGGGCACATCAGAAAGGGTTGAGGGTTTAGGGTACAGGGGTTAGGATATGGTTTAGGCTGGTACCGGCACCACCCTAATACCCGCCTCAATGGCAGCCTGCACCACCACGTGCGTCCAATTGCACACAGACAGAAGGTGCTAACCAGAGGAAGGTGAGGGACACCCCCTACCTGGTACCGGCACCACCCTGATGCCCGCCTCAATAGCAGCCTGTACCACCACGTAGCCGGGGTCGGAGATGCCGGGCATGCCCGCATCGCTGACCAATGCCAATGACTGTGTGTAAAAGAAAGGGGCGGGGTTCAGGGTTTAAGGGTGAAGGAGGTATCGGGCATGCCTGCATCGTTGATCAACACCAGTGACTGCGTTTATAATAAAGGGGTGGGCTTGAGGGTTTAGGGCCTGAGGTTAAGGGCTCAGGTGAAAGGTGTAGGAGATACCGGGCATGCCCGCATCGCTGACCAACGCCAATGACTGTGTGTAAAAGAAAGGGGTGGGGTTCAGGGTTTAGGGTCAAAGGTTAAGGGCTCAGGTGAAGGGTGTAGGAGATATCGGACATTCAAGCATCGCTGACCAATGTCAGTACTGCTTCAAGAAGAAAGAGGGTTACAGGGGGGGTGACAATATACATGGCCAGGGACACGACACATGAGGGAGGGGTAGGGTTTAGGGTTTAGGGAGGGGGGGCTATAACTGACCAGGGACAGAACAGGAGAGGGTGGGTATAGGGTATAGGGTACTAGGATTTCGGGGTGCAGAAGCTAGAGGTTATCACCAACCTGGGACATGGCACAATAAGAGGGTGGGTATAGGGTATAGGGTCTAGGATCCAGGGTTTGCAAGTGTTGGGGCTTATGGTTTTCAACGAGCAGGAACATCACACGAGACTACGAGAGGGTTCGGACGGGGGTTTAGAGTTACAGGGGGCGGTGGTTATCCCTGACTTGTAACAGATCATGAGGGGGGTCGGAGGGGGGTGGGTTTGGGGTTAAGGGCTACAGGGGGCGAAGGTTACACCTGACTAGGAACAGATCATGAGGGGGGCGGAGGGGGGTAGGTTTGGGGTTAAGGGTTACAGGGGGCAGTGGTAGGAGCCCCCTGACCAGGGGCAGAACACACAAGGGTGTGGAGGGTCGGGGTAAAGTTGTAAGTTTAAGCTGGAGGTGTTTAAAATGTATAAGGGTTAAGGGGGTAGGGTTCACGCTGAAGGTGTTAAAAATGTAAAAACAAATTACATCACCAGTCCTCCCACCAGTCGATGCACCACCCGTCGACTCCTCTCCACCTCATTGTGTGCGTTGTATTATAATGGTTCATGGTTCATGGTTTAGGCGCTTCAAAATTCAAAACAAAGTGCGCACCTCTCCTCCCAACAGTCGATCCACCACCTGCCGACTCCTCTCCACCTCATTGTGTGCGTGGTAGCTGGCCATGCGGGTCTTGATCCCAAACGCGGCGAGCAGCTTCCCCGTGTGCCGCGTGTCCTCGGCCAGGATGAGGCTGACCGAGCGGAGCACACTCAGCGCACGTATGGTCATGTCCTTAAAGGGAGAATGTGTGGAAACGGGTGTGAAACTGGAGGTGTGCCGCGTGTCCTCGGCCAGGATGAAGCTTACCGCGCGGAGCATGTTCAGTGCATGTGACTTTATGTCCTGAAAATGTGTGAAGGTGTGGAAATGGTACACCCTGCCCCATGCAATAACGCCCCAAATCCATGCAACGATGCTCCACGCGACCATGCCCCATGCAACAATGCACCATGCCGCTATGCCCCATGTCCCAAGCAATAATGCACTCAAACACATGCATCGATGCCCCATGCAGAAAAGTCTCATGCCATGATGTCACATGCACCCATGCCACATGCATTGATGCCCCTTGCCCCATGCCGTGATGCCCTGCCCCAACCGGCCTTACCCCTTGCCTGAAGCGGTTACACCCCATGGTATGCCACATATGACATGTCTCATGCTAGCACAAACCCCATGCCATGCCCCCACCTCATGCTAGCACACAACCCATGCCATGCCACCACCCCAGGCTAGCACAAAACCCATGCCATGCCCCAACATCATGCTAGCACAAACCCCATGCCATGCCCCCACCCCATGCTAGCACAAACCCCATGCCATGCCCCCACCCCATCCTAGCACAAACCCCATGCCATGCCCCCACCACATGCTAGCACAAACCCCATGCCATGCCCCCACCTCATGCTAGCACAAAACCCATGCCATGCCCCCAACCCATGCTAGCACAAACCCCATGCCATGCCCCCACCTCATGCTAGCACAAACCCCATGCCATGCCCCCACACCAGCTAGCACACCCCCCATGCCATGCCCCCACCCCATGCTGGCACAAACCCCATGCCATGCCCCCACCTCATGCTAGAACACAACCCATGCCATGCCCCCACCCCATGCTAGCACAAACCCCATGCCATGCCCCCACCCCATGCTAGCACAAACCCCATGCCATGCCCCCACCACATGCTAGCACAAACCCCATGCCATGCCCCTACCCCATGCTAGCACAAACCCCATGCCATGCCCCCACCTCATGCTAGCACACACCCTATGTCATGCCCCCACCCCATGCTAGCACAAACCCCATGCCATGCCCCCACCACATGCTAGCACAAACCCCATGCCATGCCCCCACCCCATGCTAGCAAAAACCCCATGCCATGCCCCCACCTCATGCTAGCATAAAACCCATGCCATGCCCCCACCCATGCTAGCACAAACCCCATGCCATGCCCCCACCTCATGCTAGGACAAACCCCATGCCATGCCCCCACCCCATGCTAGCACAAACCCCACGCCATGCCTCCACCCTTCCACCCACCCACCTGCATATTCCCTATCGGCGTAGCCACTAGGTACAGCCCGGGCTCCAGATTCTGTTTCTCCCCCCATCCAGCAGCAGCAGGAGCAGCTGCAGCAGCAGCAGCAGGAGCAGCAACAGCAGAAGCAGCAGCAGGTGCAGCAGCAGCAGCAGCAGCAGCAGCAACAGCAGCAGCAGCTGCAGCTGTGTCGCTGCCTGGGCCTGGGCCAGCCTGGTTGGCGGTGTCGCGGGGGGAGGAAGCCGAGAGGAAGCTGTGTTCCGGAGGGCATGTCATCCCTTTCACTGTCGAGGCTGTAGTGTTTTTTTTTTGCTGTTGGGAGTCGTCCATCGGGGATGGCGAGGTAGGTGCGGAAGAAATGGAGGTGGGACGTGGGGAGGAGGAGGACGAGGGAGGTGCGGAAGAAATGGAGGTGGGGTGTTGGGGGGAGGAGGAGGAGGGAAATAAGGAAGAGGAGGAGGAGGAGGGGCACCTCTGTGGGCTGTTCAAATCTCTGCGCAGCTTGGTAACTGCAAAGCAGTTGGAGGATTGCAAAGGGAGAGAAAGAGTGAGGGGGGGAGTGAGGGGGAGAGAAAGAGTGGGAGGGGAGTAGGAAGGGTGGGGGGGGGGGAGAGTGAACGGGGAGAGAGACGGGTGTGCGGGGATAAAAAGATAGAGAGGGGGGGAGGAGGAGGAAGGGGGGGGGGGGTGGAGGGGAGCGAGGGGGGAGTGAAGGGGAAGTGAAGCGAAGGAGGTGGGAGGAAGAGAGGGAGGGGATGAAGGTAGTGAGGGGGGTGAGAGGGGGGATCAGGGGAGGGGTACAAAATATTTTCTCATCACATCAGTATCAACAGGCAGCAGCTTTCATAGGACAGCTTGAGGTGGCCATGGAGGTAATGATAAGACTGCGAGGACGGCTTTGCGCTCTGCGATGTAGCCAAGTGTGGCCAGGAGGTAACAACGCAGATGTGGCTTAGGCCCAGGCTGCGCTGTTTCCTTAACCCTCACGCCCCCCGCGGGGCGTAGCTTTCTTTCTTTCCAGGACCACGACGCTGAGGTGCATATGCTGCTGGGGCAATCACTTAAGCGGGCTACTGGACTTGCAGTGCACGGACTTGGTAGCTAAGTTTGGCCAGGACTTTGGCCATGAGTTTGGCGATGACTTTGGCCATGAGGCTGTGGTGCGTATCCTTCCGGAGTGGTCGTAGACTGAGGCGGACATTGAGGCGGAATCAAGGCAACCATGGGGGAGGGTTTAGGGTCTAGGTTTTAGGGTTTGGGAGGATTTCAACGACACCACTTGCACTGACACAAACTTACAAGGCTTGCACACACATTATACAATTGGTGTGCATGTAGAGGCTCTGTCACAGTGTGAACCCAGCTATCCAAGTGTGAATTCAGCTACACATGTGTGAACACCGCTATACAAGTGTGAAATCAGACATGTAAGTGTCAAATCAGCTATTCAAGTGTGACACCAGTCATTCAAGTATGAACATAGTCATATAAGTGTGAACCCAGATATCCAAGGGTGAACACAGCCATCCAGGTCATCCTGATCAAGCGGCATTGCATGACACATGTTCACCTGCATCAAATGCATGCATGCTCCTTCGAATGCATGCCTGTAAGCATGCATGCTCGTGCATGCTCGTGTGCATGCATGCATGTTGCACGCTTGCTCGTGCATGCTTGTTGTGCGCTTGCTCGTGTGTGACCATGCTGGCATGCACGTAAAATGTGAAAGCGGGCGTATTGATTCGTCATCAGGTTCCGGTATGAACCAGGATGTATGAACCCAGCCATGCGGGGCTTGACCGGAAGGGCCCATGCAGCATTTAATGACCACAGCAGGCAGAATTCATGCGCATGCATGTGCCATGCGCTTGCATGCATGCATATTCTTTCACAAGTAAATGTGAATGTGATGCAGCCATGCAGTGCTGTAGCCTAAGCAGCATGTGGAAGAAAGACTTATCCGGATTAATCATGATTTCTGTGTGGCCCTTATTTGCGATGCCTCCGGGTGTCCGGGTGGGGGTGAATGTGCGAGAGATCCCTGATAGTCACAGGTCTCTTATCTCTACTGACATAAGGCAACCACCCACAGCATGTATACAAATGGGAAGGAAGGCAGAAGCGAGAGGAAGCCACAAAGTTTAACCAACACAAAACAGCAGTACCTTAGCAACTGGGACCACCCATGCAACATGCCATGTGGACGGGGGAGCTTGTGGCGTCTTGGCATCCGAGGCGAGAAACAGCATGGTACCATCGTATCGGGCGCCTGTGTAATAAAATACACACCTGGAGTCTTCTGCAGCGTGAGTAGCCGATGGCAGCACGCCTGCGCGGTACGTACGAGCCCTGTGCTGCCGCCAGTTCGCCAAGCCACCATACCCGCCATTTCAAATTTCAAGGGATTAGGAGCAGGGAGGATGCTCTCTGAGGTTTGTAACGGCGAGGGTTGTTAAAATGGAGGAATGGGGAATGGGCGGAAGCAGCTGGCGCACGCGCACTATTCTTCTCGACATCACTCTTTTGTGACACACGTGTCCACCCTTTCAGCTTTGCACTCAGTTCTCATCTTGTGCTCTTCCTGCCCCCTTCACCGTTTACATGCTTAGTTCATGCAGGGGGCTCATGACAAGCTGAAATAAGGCCAGGATCGGAGTGTGACCCAGCGCTGACAGCTTTCGCCACGTCCCGCTCAAAGTCCAATCGACAATCGCCAGAGAGCAGGAACCCAAGCAGCATCAGCGACAAAAGCATCAGAATCAGCGGAAGCGACACAGGCATCAGCGCCAGTGACGATGCTGGAGTTGTACGAGGTGTTTGATGCCAGCAGCGATTACTTGCTATCTGAATTGGCGGACCTTCGAAAGGCGTTGCCAGTCGTATCGGGCCCTGAGAGATTCAGGTACGTACTAATATTCCTAGTACGCATAATAATGAAGCCTACGAGGACAAGTAATGTACACCGGTACGTAATAAGCGCTCGCTTTCCGACCCGACTGGAGAACCTTCTCTACAGAATAGATCAGAGAGTATTCGCCAAGCTACACATATTCTTACTTTATTTACTCGAGCATAATTCTTGAGGGAGAGAGAATTATGAGGCGGCCAGGCCATACATGTCGAGCACCATATGCCGCATGGCGCATGCCACATGGTACATGCCACATGGTGCTGTTGCATGCATGCCACATGCCATATGACACATGTCACATGCATAGTACATGCCAAATGCTACGTGCCACATACCAAGTAACGCATGGCGCATGCTACCGTACATGCGACTTGGTGCATGCACATGCCCTATGCCCCATGCCGCATATTACATACTGCGCATGTCCAAACATTGGGGTACTCCCTCTGCTGACACACACTTCATAGCTGGAACGGGCTGCCGTGCGTCATACTCGTAATAATCTTATAAATTGTTCAAAGCGCACGGAGATAAAAGAGTGTGTCTGTCATGCGTATTCTCATGCATTTGCCCACGCATGCATGCATGCAAGAAAGTAATCCAGCATGGGACACTTGCTTGCTCCTATATGGATACAAACACCCCAACGGTCTCTTGTCGTGTGATTTCGCATGCCTTTGCATGGTTTAGGGTTTTGTGGAGTGTTCACAGTCAAACGGTGCATCACATTTAATGCATGGGACAGGTGCATGGGACAGGTGCATGGGACAGATGCATGGGACAGGTGCACGGGACAGGTGCATAGGCCAGGTGCATGGAACAGGTGCATGGGACAGGTGCATGGGACAGGTGCATGGGACAGGTGCATGGGACAGGTGCATGGGACAGGTGCATGGGACAGGTGCATGGAACAGGTGCATAGGCCAGGTGCATGGAACAGGTGCATGGGACAGGTGCATGGGACAGGTGCATGGGACAGGTGCATGGGACAGGTGCATAGGCCAGGTGCATGGGACAGGTGCATGGAACAGGTGCACGGCTGCACGTAAACCGGTACAACCACAAAATGAACTAAGACAGCCAGTGACCCCCCTGGGCAAGCAACCAACACACAACCACTAACCAGTGGCGGGGGAGCGAACCACATGGTGTTGACGATAAGCCCCATTCGTAAAACGTGACGTGGGTTAAGGGATTGGGGTAGCATATGCTCTGCCTTTCCAGCTTCCCGTACAATCACCGTTGCTTAAGGTTTAGGGTTTGGGGTTTAAGTTCAATTAGGGATTAGGGTTTGAGGTCAATCATGGTAAGGTTAATTATAGTAGTTGGTCAGCTTTCCCTAACAAACACCATTGCTTAGGGTTAAGGGTATGGGGTAAGATATACTCTGCCTGCCCTCACCAACACGGTCGCTAGGGTTTTAGGGTTAAGGGTTTGGGGTAAGATATGCTCTGCCTGCCCTCACAAACACCATTGATTAGGGTTAAGGGTTTGGGGTAACATATGCTCTGCCTGCCCTCACAAACACCATCGCTAGGGTTTTAGGGTTAAGGGTTTGGGGTAAGATATGCTCTGCCTGCCCTCACAAACACCGTCGCTAGGGTTTTAGGGTTAAGGGTATGCGGTACGATATGCTATGCCTGCCCTCACAAACACCATTGCTAGGGTTTAGGGTTAAGGGTATGGGGTAAGATATACTCTGCCTGCCCTCACAAACACCTTGGCTAGGGTTTAGGGTTAAGGGTATGGGGTAAGATATACTCTGCCTGCCCTCACAAACACCGTCGCTAGGGTTTTAGGGTTAAGGGTTTGGGGTAAGATATGCTCTGCCTGCCCTCACAAACACCGTCGCTAGGGTTTTAGGGTTAAGGGTATGGGGTAAGATATGCTCTGCCTGCCCTCATAATCACATCTGCCTAGCGGTGAGGGATGCATTCAAGGACTTATAATTATCGATCCCTTGATACTCATCTTAAAAACCGGAGATCTAGAGTTGAGGTCCTAGATTTTGCCCCTACATCAGTCATTTAAGTGATTTATTCATACCTGAGGTTAGGCACCGTAAAGTGACGGTGGAAGAAACCAACATGAATCGGGCTCTCAGGTAACATAGCCTAAAAAACACCTATGGCTCGCTCTTAACCAATCCTGTACCCCGGGTTAAGTACCAGATTTGCAGAACCCCAACTTCAAAACCCCGATTTGCTGGACCCCGACGCGCAGGCTCATCCAGCTGCAGGATGTCATCTCCACCGAGCTGCAGGAGCGAGGCTGCTCTGAAGACCTTTTTAAACAGCTGGACTCCACCAAGGTCAGATGTGATGCATATTCATGCTGACATTCATGCTCATATTCACGCTCGTGCTCATGTCCATTCACACATCATACATGTGTTCATGCTCCGAAGACCTCTTAAAACAGCTGGACCAAAGTACGGAAACGGAACCATACAGTCCATGTTCATGCTCGTTTTCATGCTCAGGCTCGCATTCATGTTCATAATGAAGCTCATGCTCATGTCCAATCACACATTCGTACATGTGTCCATGCTCTGAAGACCTCTTCGAGCAGCTGGATTCTACAAAGGTCCCGGAGCGGTTCAATGTGACGCATGTTCATGCTCACATTCATGCGCATGTTCATGCTCACATTCATGCGCATGTTCATGCTCACATTCATGCGCATGTTCATGCTCACATTCATGCGCATGTCCATACACATGTTCAGGCTACGAAGATCTCTTCAAACAGCTGGATTGTTCTCACCTGTGTGTGTGTTGTGTGCTCATGTAAGACCCTGCAGCACAGCCTGCATGCAGCTTGGTGTTTTAGGGATCAGGGGTTAGGTTGAGCACATTCTGCATGCAGCTTGGTGTTTTTTTACTTTCGAGATCCTGAAGTCACCCTTTTTTGATCCTTTTAGTTTTATATTCTTGAGCATGAGCGGGGTCCCCATGCCACCTCCACCCCCAAAACCGCAGGCCGTGCCATCTGCCATGCAACACTCGAGCTTGCAGCAGGTGCGGGGCCCCCTTAACCCTAAGCCCAAACCCCAAACTAGTGCCATCTGCCATGCAACACTCGAGCTTGCAGCAGGTGCGGGGCCCCCTTAACCCTAAGCCCAAACCCCAAACTAGTGCCATCTGCCACGCAACACTCGAGCTTGCAGCAGGTGCGGGGCCTCCTTAACCCTTAACCCAAAACCCCAAACTAGTGCCATCTGCCATGCAACACTCGAGCTTGCAGCAGGTGCGGGGCCTCCTTAACCCTAAACCCAAAACCCCAAACTAGTGCCATCTGCCATGCAACACTCGAGCTTGCAGCAGGTGCGGGGCCCCCTTAACCCTAAGCCCAAACCCAAACTTAGTGCCATCTGCCATGCAACACTCCAGCTTGCAGCAGGTGCGGGGCCCCCTTAACCCTGAACCCCAAACCCAAACTTATTGCCATCTGCCATGCAACACTCGAGCTTGCAGCAGGTGCGGGGCCCCCTTAACCCTGAACCCCAAACCCAAACTTAGTGCCATCTGCCATGCAACACTCGAGCTTGCAGCAGGTGCGGGGCCCCCTTAACCCTAACCCCAAACCCAAACTTAGTGCCATCTGCCATGCAACACTCGAGCTTGCAGCAGGTGCGGGGCCCCCTTAACCCTAAGCCCAAACCCAAACTTAGTGCCATCTGCCATGCAACACTCGAGCTTGCAGCAGGTGCGGGGCCCCCTTAACCCTAAGCCCAAACCCAAACTTAGTGCCATCTGCCATGCAACACTCGAGCTTGCAGCAGGTGCGGGGCCCCCTTAGCTCTAAACCCAAAACCCCAAACGAGTGCCATCTGCCATGCAACACTCGAGCTTGCAGCAGGTGCGGGGCCCCCTTAACCCTAAACCCAAAACCCCAAACTAGTGCCATCTGCCATGCAACACTCGAGCTTGCAGCAGGTGCAAAACCCCCTTAACCCAAAACCCAAAACCCCAAACGAGTGCCATCTGCCATTTAACACTCGAGCTTGCAGCAGGTGCGGGGCCCCCTTAACCCTAAACCCAAAACCCCAAACTAGTGCCATCTGCCATGCAACACTCGAGCTTGCAGCAGGTGCAGGGCCCCCTTAACCCTAAACCCAAAACCCCAAACTAGTGCCTTCTGCTATGCAACACTCGAGCTTGCAGCAGGTGCGGGGCCCCCTTAACCCTAAACCCAAAAACCCAAACTTAGTGCCATCTGCCATTCAACACTCGAGCTTGCAGCAGGTGCGGGGCCCCCTTAACCCTTAACCCAAAACCCCAAACTAGTGCCATCTGCCATGCAACACTCGAGCTTGCAGCAGGTGCGGGGCCTCCTTAACCCTAAACCCAAAACCCCAAACTAGTGCCATCTGCCATGCAACACTCGAGCTTGCAGCAGGTGCGGGGCCCCCTTAACCCTTAACCCTAAACCCAAAACCCCAAACTAGTGCCATCTGCCACGCAACACTCGAGCTTGCAGCAGGTGCGGGGCCTCCTTAACCCTTAACCCAAAACCCCAAACTAGTGCCATCTGCCATGCAACACTGGAGCTTGCAGCAGGTGCGGGGCCTCCTTAACCCTAAACCCAAAACCCCAAACTAGTGCCATCTGCCACGCAACACTCGAGCTTGCAGCAGGTGCGGGGCCCCCTTAACCCTAAACCCAAACCCCAAACTAGTGCCATCTGCCATGCAACACTCGAGCTTGCAGCAGGTGCGGGGCCACCTTAACCCTAAACCCAAAAACCCAAACTAGTGCCATCTGCCATGCAACACTCGAGCTTGCAGCAGGTGCGGGGCCCCCTTAACCCTTAACCCTAAACCCAAACTTAGTGCCATCTGCCATGCAACACTCGAGCTTGCAGCAGGTGCGGGGCCCCCTTAACCCTGAACCCCAAACCCAAACTTAGTGCCATCTGCCATGCAACACTCGAGCTTGCAGCAGGTGCGGGGCCCCCTTAACCCTAAGCCCAAACCCAAACTTAGTGCCATCTGCCATGCAACACTCGAGCTTGCAGCAGGTGCGGGGCCCCCTTAACCCTAAGCCCAAACCCAAACTTAGTGCCATCTGCCATGCAACACTCGAGCTTGCAGCAGGTGCGGGGCCCCCTTAACCCTAAGCCCAAACCCAAACTTAGTGCCATCTGCCATGCAACACTCGAGCTTGCAGCAGGTGCGGGGCCCCCTTAGCTCTAAACCCAAAACCCCAAACGAGTGCCATCTGCCATGCAACACTCGAGCTTGCAGCAGGTGCGGGGCCCCCTTAACCCTAAACCCAAAACCCCAAACTAGTGCCATCTGCCATGCAACACTCGAGCTTGCAGCAGGTGCAAAACCCCCTTAACCCAAAACCCAAAACCCCAAACGAGTGCCATCTGCCATTTAACACTCGAGCTTGCAGCAGGTGCGGGGCCCCCTTAACCCTAAACCCAAAACCCCAAACTAGTGCCATCTGCCATGCAACACTCGAGCTTGCAGCAGGTGCAGGGCCCCCTTAACCCTAAACCCAAAACCCCAAACTAGTGCCTTCTGCTATGCAACACTCGAGCTTGCAGCAGGTGCGGGGCCCCCTTAACCCTAAACCCAAAAACCCAAACTTAGTGCCATCTGCCATTCAACACTCGAGCTTGCAGCAGGTGCGGGGCCTCCTTAACCCTTAACCCAAAACCCCAAACTAGTGCCATCTGCCATGCAACACTCGAGCTTGCAGCAGGTGCAGGGCCCCCTTAACCCTAAACCCAAAACCCCAAACTAGTGCCTTCTGCTATGCAACACTCGAGCTTGCAGCAGGTGCGGGGCCCCCTTAACCCTAAACCCAAAAACCCAAACTTAGTGCCATCTGCCATTCAACACTCGAGCTTGCAGCAGGTGCGGGGCCTCCTTAACCCTTAACCCAAAACCCCAAACTAGTGCCATCTGCCATGCAACACTCGAGCTTGCAGCAGGTGCGGGGCCTCCTTAACCCTAAACCCAAAACCCCAAACTAGTGCCATCTGCCATGCAACACTCGAGCTTGCAGCAGGTGCGGGGCCCCCTTAACCCTTAACCCTAAACCCAAAACCCCAAAGTAGTGCCATCTGCCACGCAACACTCGAGCTTGCAGCAGGTGCGGGGCCTCCTTAACCCTTAACCCAAAACCCCAAACTAGTGCCATCTGCCATGCAACACTGGAGCTTGCAGCAGGTGCGGGGCCTCCTTAACCCTAAACCCAAAACCCCAAACTAGTGCCATCTGCCACGCAACACTCGAGCTTGCAGCAGGTGCGGGGCCCCCTTAACCCTAAACCCAAACCCCAAACTAGTGCCATCTGCCATGCAACACTCGAGCTTGCAGCAGGTGCGGGGCCACCTTAACCCTAAGCCCAAACCCCAAAGTAGTGCCATCTGCCATGCAACACTCGAGCTTGCGGCAGGTGCAGGGCCCCCTTAACCCTAAACCCAAAACCCCAAACTAGTGCCATCTGCCATTCAACACTCGAGCTTGCAGCAGGTGCGGGGCCCCCTTAACCCTAAGCTCAAACCCTAAACTAGTGCCATCTGCCATGCAACACTCGAGCTTGCAGCAGGTGCGGGGCCCCCTTAACCCTAAACCCAAAACCCCAAACTAGTGCCATCTGCCATGCAACACTCGAGCTTGCAGCAGGTGCAGGGCCCCCTTAACCCTAAACCCAAAACCCCAAACTAGTGCCTTCTGCTATGCAACACTCGAGCTTGCAGCAGGTGCAGGGCCCCCTTAACCCTAAACCCAAAAACCCAAACTTAGTGCCATCTGCCATTCAACACTCGAGCTTGCAGCAGGTGCGGGGCCTCCTTAACCCTTAACCCAAAACCCCAAACTAGTGCCATCTGCCATGCAACACTCGAGCTTGCAGCAGGTGCGGGGCCTCCTTAACCCTTAACCCAAAACCCCAAACTAGTGCCATCTGCCATGCAACACTGGAGCTTGCAGCAGGTGCGGGGCCTCCTTAACCCTAAACCCAAAACCCCAAACTAGTGCCATCTGCCACGCAACACTCGAGCTTGCTGCAGGTGCGGGGCCCCCTTAACCCTAAACCCAAACCCCAAACTAGTGCCATCTGCCATGCAACACTCGAGCTTGCAGCAGGTGCGGGGCCACCTTAACCCTAAGCCCAAACCCCAAAGTAGTGCCATCTGCCATGCAACACTCGAGCTTGCGGCAGGTGCAGGGCCCCCTTAACCCTAAACCCAAAACCCCAAACTAGTGCCATCTGCCATTCAACACTCGAGCTTGCAGCAGGTGCGGGGCCCCCTTAACCCTAAGCTCAAACCCTAAACTAGTGCCATCTGCCATGCAACACTCGAGCTTGCAGCAGGTGCGGGGCCCCCTTAACCCTAAACCCAAAACCCCAAACTAGTGCCATCTGCCATGCAACACTCGAGCTTGCAGCAGGTGCAGGGCCCCCTTAACCCTAAACCCAAAACCCCAAACTAGTGCCTTCTGCTATGCAACACTCGAGCTTGCAGCAGGTGCAGGGCCCCCTTAACCCTAAACCCAAAAACCCAAACTTAGTGCCATCTGCCATGCAACACTCGAGCTTGCAGCAGGTGCGGGGCCTCCTTAACCCTTAACCCAAAACCCCAAACTAGTGCCATCTGCCATGCAACACTCGAGCTTGCAGCAGGTGCGGGGCCTCCTTAACCCTTAACCCAAAACCCCAAACTAGTGCCATCTGCCATGCAACACTCGAGCTTGCAGCAGGTGCGGGGCCCCCTTAACCCTAAACCCAAAACCTCAAACTAGTGCCATCTGCCACGCAACACTCGAGCTTGCAGCAGGTGCGGGGCCTCCTTAACCCTTAACCCAAAACCCCAAACTAGTGCCATCTGCCATGCAACACTCGAGCTTGCAGCAGGTGCGGGGCCCCCTTAACCCTAAACCCAAAACCCCAAACTAGTGCCATCTGCCATGCAACACTCAAGCTTGCAGCAGGTGCAGGGCCCCCTTAACCCTTAACCCAAAACCCCAAACTAGTGCCTTCTGCTATGCAACACTCGAGCTTGCAGCAGGTGCAGGGCCCCCTTAACCCTAAACCCAAAAACCCAAACTTAGTGCCATCTGCCATTCAACACTCGAGCTTACAGCAGGTGCGGGGCCTCCTTAACCCTTAACCCAAAACCCCAAACTAGTGCCATCTGCCATGCAACACTCGAGCTTGCAGCAGGTGCGGGGCCTCCTTAACCCTAAACCCAAAACCCCAAACTAGTGCCATCTGCCATGCAACACTCGAGCTTGCAGCAGGTGCGGGGCCCCCTTAACCCTAAACCCAAAACCCCAAACTAGTGCCATCTGCCACGCAACACTCGAGCTTGCAGCAGGTGCGGGGCCTCCTTAACCCTTAACCCAAAACCCCAAACTAGTGCCATCTGCCATGCAACACTGGAGCTTGCAGCAGGTGCGGGGCCTCCTTAACCCTAAACCCAAAACCCCAAACTAGTGCCATCTGCCACGCAACACTCGAGCTTGCAGCAGGTGCGGGGCCCCCTTAACCCTAAACCCAAAACCCCAAACTAGTGCCATCTGCCATGCAACACTCGAGCTTGCAGCAGGTGCGGGGCCCCCTTAACCCTAAACCCAAAACCCCAAACTAGTGCCATCTGCCACGCAACACTCGAGCTTGCAGCAGGTGCGGGGCCTCCTTAACCATTTACCCAAAACCCCAAACTAGTGCCATCTGCCATGCAACACTCGAGCTTGCAGCAGGTGCGGGGCCCCCTTAACCCTTAACCCAAAACCCCAAACTAGTGCCATCTGCCATGCAACACTCGAGCTTGCAGCAGGTGCAGGGCCCCCTTAACCCTAAACCCAAAACCCCAAACTAGTGCCTTCTGCTATGCAACACTCGAGCTTGCAGCAGGTGCAGGGCCCCCTTAACCCTAAAAACCCAAAAACCCAAACTTAGTGCCATCTGCCATTCAACACTCGAGCTTGCAGCAGGTGCGGGGCCTCCTTAACCCTTAACCCAAAACCCCAAACTAGTGCCATCTGCCATGCAACACTCGAGCTTGCAGCAGGTGCGGGGCCTCCTTAACCCTAAACCCAAAACCCCAAACTAGTGCCATCTGCCATGCAACACTCGAGCTTGCAGCAGGTGCGGGGCCCCCTTAACCCTAAACCCAAAACCCCAAACTAGTGCCATCTGCCACGCAACACTCGAGCTTGCAGCAGGTGCGGGGCCTCCTTAACCCTTAACCCAAAACCCCAAACTTAGTGCCATCTGCCATTCAACACTCGAGCTTGCAGCAGGTGCGGGGCCTCCTTAACCCTTAACCCAAAACCCCAAACTAGTGCCATCTGCCATGCAACACTCGAGCTTGCAGCAGGTGCGGGGCCTCCTTAACCCTAAACCCAAAACCCCAAACTAGTGCCATCTGCCACGCAACACTCGAGCTTGCAGCAGGTGCGGGGCCACCTTAACCCTAAGCCCAAACCCCAAAGTAGTGCCATCTGCCATGCAACACTCGAGCTTGCGGCAGGTGCAGGGCCCCCTTAACCCTAAACCCAAAACCCCAAACTAGTGCCATCTGCCATGCAACACTCGTGCTTGCAGCAGGTGCGGGGTTCCCTTAACCCTAAGCTCAAACCCTAAACTAGTGCCATCTGCCATGCAACACTCGAGCTTGCAGCAGGTGCGGGGCCCCCTTAACCCTAAACCCAAAACCCCAAACTAGTGCCATCTGCCATGCAACACTCGAGCTTGCAGCAGGTGCAGGGCCCCCTTAACCCTAAACCCAAAACCCCAAACTAGTGCCTTCTGCTATGCAACACTCGAGCTTGCAGCAGGTGCAGGGCCCCCTTAACCCTAAACCCAAAAACCCAAACTTAGTGCCATCTGCCATTCAACACTCGAGCTTGCAGCAGGTGCGGGGCCTCCTTAACCCTTAACCCAAAACCCCAAACTAGTGCCATCTGCCATGCAACACTCGAGCTTGCAGCAGGTGCGGGGCCTCCTTAACCCTAAACCCAAAACCCCAAACTAGTGCCATCTGCCATGCAACACTCGAGCTTGCAGCAGGTGCGGGGCCCCCTTAACCCTTAACCCTAAACCCAAAACCCCAAACTAGTGCCATCTGCCATGCAACACTCGAGCTTGCAGCAGGTGCGGGGCCTCCTAAACCCTTAACCCAAAACCCCAAACTAGTGCCATCTGCCATGCAACACTCGAGCTTGCAGCAGGTGCGGGGCCCCCTTAACCCTAAACCCAAAACCCCAAACTAGTGCCATCTGCCATGCAACACTCGAGCTTGCAGCAGGTGCGGGGCCTCCTTAACCCTAAACCCAAAACCCCAAACTAGTGCCATCTGCCATGCAACACTCGAGCTTGCAGCAGGTGCAAAACCCCCTTAACCCAAAACCCAAAACCCCAAACGAGTGCCATCTGCCATTTAACACTCGAGCTTGCAGCAGGTGCGGGGCCCCCTTAACCCTAAACCCAAAACCCCAAACTAGTGCCATCTGCCATGCAACACTCGAGCTTGCAGCAGGTGCGGGGCCCCCTTAACCCTAAACCCAAAACCCCAAACTAGTGCCATCTGCCACGCAACACTCGAGCTTGCAGCAGGTGCGGGGCCACCTTAACCCTAAGCCCAAACCCCAAAGTAGTGCCATCTGCCATGCAACACTCGAGCTTGCGGCAGGTGCAGGGCCCCCTTAACCCTTAACCCAAAACCCCAAACTAGTGCCATCTGCCATTCAACACTCGAGCTTGCAGCAGGTGCGGGGCCCCCTTAACCCTAAGCTCAAACCCTAAACTAGTGCCATCTGCCATTCAACACTCGAGCTTGCAGCAGGTGCGGGGCCCCCTTAACCCTAAACCCAAAACCCCAAACTAGTGCCATCTGCCATGCAACACTCGAGCTTGCAGCAGGTGCAGGGCCCCCTTAACCCTAAACCCAAAACCCCAAACTAGTGCCTTCTGCTATGCAACACTCGAGCTTGCAGCAGGTGCAGGGCCCCCTTAACCCTAAACCCAAAAACCCAAACTTAGTGCCATCTGCCATTCAACACTCGAGCTTGCAGCAGGTGCGGGGCCTCCTTAACCCTAAACCCAAAACCCCAAACTAGTGCCATCTGCCATGCAACACTCGAGCTTGCAGCAGGTGCGGGGCCCCCTTAACCCTTAACCCTAAACCCAAAACCCCAAACTAGTGCCATCTGCCACGCAACACTCGAGCTTGCAGCAGGTGCGGGGCCTCCTAAACCCTTAACCCAAAACCCCAAACTAGTGCCATCTGCCATGCAACACTCGAGCTTGCAGCAGGTGCGGGGCCCCCTTAACCCTAAACCCAAAACCCCAAACTAGTGCCATCTGCCATGCAACACTCGAGCTTGCAGCAGGTGCGGGGCCTCCTTAACCCTAAACCCAAAACCCCAAACTAGTGCCATCTGCCATGCAACACTCGAGCTTGCAGCAGGTGCAAAACCCCCTTAACCCAAAACCCAGAACCCCAAACGAGTGCCATCTGCCATTTAACACTCGAGCTTGCAGCAGGTGCGGGGCCCCTTAACCCTAAACCCAAAAACCCCAAACTAGTGCCATCTGCCATGCAACACTCGAGCTTGCAGCAGGTGCGGGGCCCCCTTAACCCTAAACCCAAAACCCCAAACTAGTGCCATCTGCCACGCAACACTCGAGCTTGCAGCAGGTGCAGGGCCTCCTTAACCCTTAACCCAAAACCCCAAACTTAGTGCCATCTGCCATTCAACACTCGAGCTTGCAGCAGGTGCGGGGCCTCCTTAACCCTTAACCCAAAACCCCAAACTAGTGCCATCTGCCATGCAACACTCGAGCTTGCAGCAGGTGCGGGGCCTCCTTAACCCTAAACCCAAAACCCCAAACTAGTGCCATCTGCCACGCAACACTCGAGCTTGCAGCAGGTGCGGGGCCACCTTAACCCTAAGCCCAAACCCCAAAGTAGTGCCATCTGCCATGCAACACTCGAGCTTGCGGCAGGTGCAGGGCCCCCTTAACCCTAAACCCAAAACCCCAAACTAGTGCCATCTGCCATGCAACACTCGTGCTTGCAGCAGGTGCGGGGTTCCCTTAACCCTAAGCTCAAACCCTAAACTAGTGCCATCTGCCATGCAACACTCGAGCTTGCAGCAGGTGCGGGGCCCCCTTAACCCTAAACCCAAAACCCCAAACTAGTGCCATCTGCCATGCAACACTCGAGCTTGCAGCAGGTGCAGGGCCCCCTTAACCCTAAACCCAAAACCCCAAACTAGTGCCTTCTGCTATGCAACACTCGAGCTTGCAGCAGGTGCAGGGCCCCCTTAACCCTAAACCCAAAAACCCAAACTTAGTGCCATCTGCCATTCAACACTCGAGCTTGCAGCAGGTGCGGGGCCTCCTTAACCCTTAACCCAAAACCCCAAACTAGTGCCATCTGCCATGCAACACTCGAGCTTGCAGCAGGTGCGGGGCCTCCTTAACCCTAAACCCAAAACCCCAAACTAGTGCCATCTGCCATTCAACACTCGAGCTTGCAGCAGGTGCGGGGCCCCCTTAACCCTTAACCCTAAACCCAAAACCCCAAACTAGTGCCATCTGCCACGCAACACTCGAGCTTGCAGCAGGTGCGGGGCCTCCTAAACCCTTAACCCAAAACCCCAAACTAGTGCCATCTGCCATGCAACACTCGAGCTTGCAGCAGGTGCGGGGCCCCCTTAACCCTAAACCCAAAACCCCAAACTAGTGCCATCTGCCATGCAACACTCGAGCTTGCAGCAGGTGCAGGGCCCCCTTAACCCTAAACCCAAAACCCCAAACTAGTGCCTTCTGCTATGCAACACTCGAGCTTGCAGCAGGTGCGGGGCCCCCTTAACCCTAAACCCAAAACCCCAAACTAGTGCCATCTGCCACGCAACACTCGAGCTTGCAGCAGGTGCGGGGCCTCCTAAACCCTTAACCCAAAACCCCAAACTAGTGCCATCTGCCATGCAACACTCGAGCTTGCAGCAGGTGCGGGGCCCCCTTAACCCTAAACCCAAAACCCCAAACTAGTGCCATCTGCCATGCAACACTCGAGCTTGCAGCAGGTGCAGGGCCCCCTTAACCCTAAACCCAAAACCCCAAACTAGTGCCTTCTTCTATGCAACACTCGAGCTTGCAGCAGGTGCAGGGCCCCCTTAACCCTAAACCAAAAACCCAAACTTAGTGCCATCTGCCATTCAACACTCGAGCTTGCAGCAGGTGCGGGGCCTCCTTAACCCTTAACCCAAAACCCCAAACTAGTGCCATCTGCCATGCAACACTCGAGCTTGCAGCAGGTGCGGGGCCTCCTTAACCCTTAACCCAAAACCCCAAACTAGTGCCATCTGCCATGCAACACTCGAGCTTGCAGCAGGTGCGGGGCCCCCTCAACCCTAAACCCAAAACCCCAAACTAGTGCCATCTGCCACGCAACACTCGAGCTTGCAGCAGGTGCGGGGCCTCCTTAACCCTTAACCCAAAACCCCAAACTAGTGCCATCTGCCATGCAACACTCGAGCTTGCAGCAGGTGCGGGGCCCCCTTAACCCTAAACCCAAAACCCCAAACTAGTGCCATCTGCCACGCAACACTCGAGCTTGCAGCAGGTGCGGGGCCTCCTTAACCCTTAACCCAAAACCCCAAACTAGTGCCATCTGCCATGCAACACTCGAGCTTGCAGCAGGTGCGGGGCCCCCTTAACCCTAAACCCAAAACCCCAAACTAGTGCCATCTGCCATGCAACACTCGAGCTTGCAGCAGGTGCAGGGCCCCCTTAACCCTAAACCCAAAACCCCAAACTAGTGCCTTCTGCTATGCAACACTCGAGCTTGCAGCAGGTGCAGGGCCCCCTTAACCCTAAACCCAAAAACCCAAACTTAGTGCCATCTGCCATTCAACACTCGAGCTTGCAGCAGGTGCGGGGCCTCCTTAACCCTTAACCCAAAACCCCAAACTAGTGCCATCTGCCATGCAACACTCGAGCTTGCAGCAGGTGCGGGGCCTCCTTAACCCTAAACCCAAAACCCCAAACTAGTGCCATCTGCCATGCAACACTCGAGCTTGCAGCAGGTGCGGGGCCCCCTTAACCCTAAACCCAAAACCCCAAACTAGTGCCATCTGCCACGCAACACTCGAGCTTGCAGCAGGTGCGGGGCCTCCTTAACCCTTAACCCAAAACCCCAAACTAGTGCCATCTGCCATGCAACACTCGAGCTTGCAGCAGGTGCGGGGCCTCCTTAACCCTAAACCCAAAACCCCAAACTAGTGCCATCTGCCACGCAACACTCGAGCTTGCAGCAGGTGCGGGGCCCCCTTAACCCTTAACCCTAAACCCAAAACCCCAAACTAGTGCCATCTGCCACGCAACACTCGAGCTTGCAGCAGGTGCGGGGCCTCCTAAACCCTTAACCCAAAACCCCAAACTAGTGCCATCTGCCATGCAACACTCGAGCTTGCAGCAGGTGCGGGGCCCCCTTAACCCTAAACCCAAAACCCCAAACTAGTGCCATCTGCCATGCAACACTCGAGCTTGCAGCAGGTGCAGGGCCCCCTTAACCCTAAACCCAAAACCCCAAACTAGTGCCTTCTGCCATGCAACACTCAAGCTTGCAGCAGGTGCAGGGCCCCCTTAACCCTAAACCCAAAACCCCAAACTAGTGCCATCTGCCATGCAACACTCGAGCTTGCAGCAGGTGCAGGGCCCCCTTAACCCTAAACCCAAAACCCCAAACTAGTGCCTTCTGCTATGCAACACTCGAGCTTGCAGCAGGTGCGGGGCCCCCTTAACCCTAAACCCAAAACCCCAAACTAGTGCCATCTGCCATTCAACACTCGAGCTTGCAGCAGGTGCGGGGCCTCCTTAACCCTTAACCCAAAACCCCAAACTAGTGCCATCTGCCATGCAACACTCGAGCTTGCAGCAGGTGCGGGGCCCCCTTAACCCTAAACCCAAAACCCCAAACTAGTGCCATCTGCCATGCAACACTCGAGCTTGCAGCAGGTGCGGGGCCCCCTTAACCCTAAACCCAAAACCCCAAACTAGTGCCATCTGCCACGCAACACTCGAGCTTGCAGCAGGTGCGGGGCCTCCTAAACCCTTAACCCAAAACCCCAAACTAGTGCCATCTGCCATGCAACACTCGAGCTTGCAGCAGGTGCGGGGCCCCCTTAACCCTAAACCCAAAACCCCAAACTAGTGCCATCTGCCATTCAACACTCGAGCTTGCAGCAGGTGCAGGGCCCCCTTAACCTTAAACCCAAAACCCCAAACTAGTGCCTTCTGCTATGCAACACTCGAGCTTGCAGCAGGTGCAGGGCCCCCTTAACCCTAAACCCAAAAACCCAAACTTAGTGCCTTCTGCTATGCAACACTCGAGCTTGCAGCAGGTGCAGGACCCCCTTAACCCTAAACCCAAAAACCCAAACTTAGTGCCATCTGCCATTCAACACTCGAGCTTGCAGCAGGTGCGGGGCCTCCTTAACCCTAAACCCAAAACCCCAAACTAGTGCCTTCTGCCATGCAACACTCAAGCTTGCAGCAGGTGCAGGGCCCCCTTAACCCTAAACCCAAAACCCCAAACTAGTGCCATCTGCCATGCAACACTCGAGCTTGCAGCAGGTGCAGGGCCCCCTTAACCCTAAACCCAAAACCCCAAACTAGTGCCTTCTGCTATGCAACACTCGAGCTTGCAGCAGGTGCGGGGCCCCCTTAACCCTTAACCCTAAACCCAAAACCCCAAACTAGTGCCATCTGCCATGCAACACTCGAGCTTGCAGCAGGTGCGGGGCCTCCTTAACCCTTAACCCAAAACCCCAAACTAGTGCCATCTGCCATGCAACACTCGAGCTTGCAGCAGGTGCGGGGCCCCCTTAACCCTAAACCCAAAACCCCAAACTAGTGCCATCTGCCATGCAACACTCGAGCTTGCAGCAGGTGCGGGGCCCCCTTAACCCTAAACCCAAAACCCCAAACTAGTGCCATCTGCCACGCAACACTCGAGCTTGCAGCAGGTGCGGGGCCTCCTAAACCCTTAACCCAAAACCCCAAACTAGTGCCATCTGCCATGCAACACTCGAGCTTGCAGCAGGTGCGGGGCCCCCTTAACCCTAAACCCAAAACCCCAAACTAGTGCCATCTGCCATTCAACACTCGAGCTTGCAGCAGGTGCAGGGCCCCCTTAACCTTAAACCCAAAACCCCAAACTAGTGCCTTCTGCTATGCAACACTCGAGCTTGCAGCAGGTGCAGGGCCCCCTTAACCCTAAACCCAAAAACCCAAACTTAGTGCCATCTGCCATTCAACACTCGAGCTTGCAGCAGGTGCGGGGCCTCCTTAACCCTTAACCCAAAACCCCAAACGAGTGCCATCTGCCATGCAACACTCGAGCTTGCAGCAGGTGCGGGGCCTCCTTAACCCTTAACCCAAAACCCCAAACTAGTGCCATCTGCCATGCAACACTTGAGCTTGCAGCAGGTGCGGGGCCCCCTTAACCCTAAACCCAAAACCCCAAACTAGTGCCATCTGCCACGCAACACTCGAGCTTGCAGCAGGTGCGGGGCCTCCTTAACCCTTAACCCAAAACCCCAAACTAGTGCCATCTGCCATGCAACACTCGAGCTTGCAGCAGGTGCGGGGCCCCCTTAACCCTAAACCCAAAACCCCAAACTAGTGCCATCTGCCACGCAACACTCGAGCTTGCAGCAGGTGCGGGGCCTCCTTAACCCTTAACCCAAAACCCCAAACGAGTGCCATCTGCCATGCAACACTCGAGCTTGCAGCAGGTGCGGGGCCCCCTTAACCCTAAACCCAAAACCCCAAACTAGTGCCATCTGCCATGCAACACTCGAGCTTGCAGCAGGTGCAGGGCCCCCTTAACCCTAAACCCAAAACCCCAAACTAGTGCCTTCTGCTATGCAACACCCGAGCTTGCAGCAGGTGCAGGGCCCCCTTAACCCTAAACCCAAAACCCCAAACTTAGTGCCATCTGCCATTCAACACTCGAGCTTGCAGCAGGTGCGGGGCCTCCTTAACCCTAAACCCAAAACCCCAAACTAGTGTCATCTGCCATGCAACACTCGAGCTTGCAGCAGGTGCGGGGCCTCCTTAACCATAAACCCAAAACCCCAAACTAGTGCCATCTGCCATGCAACACTCGAGCTTGCAGCAGGTGCGGGGCCCCCTTAACCCTAAACCCAAAACCCCAAACTAGTGCCATCTGCCATGCAACACTCGAGCTTGCAGCAGGTGCAGGGCCCCCTTAACCCTTAACCCAAAACCCCAAACTAGTGCCATCTGCCACGCAACACTCGAGCTTGCAGCAGGTGCGGGGCCCCCTTAACCCTTAACCCTAAACCCAAAACCCCAAACTAGTGCCATCTGCCACGCAACACTCGAGCTTGCAGCAGGTGCGGGGCCTCCTAAACCCTTAACCCAAAACCCCAAACTAGTGACATCTGCCATGCAACACTCGAGCTTGCAGCAGGTGCGGGGCCCCCTTAACCCTAAACCCAAAACCCCAAACTAGTGCCATCTGCCATGCAACACTCGAGCTTGCAGCAGGTGCAGGGCCCCCTTAACCCTAAACCCAAAACCCCAAACTAGTGCCTTCTGCTATGCAACACTCGAGCTTGCAGCAGGTGCAGGACCCCCTTAACCCTAAACCCAAAAACCCAAACTTAGTGCCATCTGCCATTCAACACTCGAGCTTGCAGCAGGTGCGGGGCCCCCTTAACCCTAAACCCAAAACCCCAAACTAGTGCCATCTGCCATGCAACACTCGAGCTTGCAGCAGGTGCGGGGCCCCCTTAACCCTAAACCCAAAACCCCAAACTAGTGCCATCTGCCACGCAACACTCGAGCTTGCAGCAGGTGCGGGGCCTCCTAAACCCTTAACCCAAAACCCCAAACTAGTGCCATCTGCCATGCAACACTCGAGCTTGCAGCAGGTGCGGGGCCCCCTTAACCCTAAACCCAAAACCCCAAACTAGTGCCATCTGCCATGCAACACTCAAGCTTGCAGCAGGTGCAGGGCCCCCTTAACCCTAAACCCAAAACCCCAAACTAGTGCCTTCTTCTATGCAACACTCGAGCTTGCAGCAGGTGCAGGGCCCCCTTAACCCTAAACCCAAAAACCCAAACTTAGTGCCATCTGCCATTCAACACTCGAGCTTGCAGCAGGTGCGGGGCCTCCTTAACCCTTAACCCAAAACCCGAAACTAGTGCCATCTGCCATGCAACACTCGAGCTTGCAGCAGGTGCGGGGCCTCCTTAACCCTTAACCCAAAACCCCAAACTAGTGCCATCTGCCATGCAACACTCGAGCTTGCAGCAGGTGCGGGGCCCCCTTAACCCTAAACCCAAAACCCCAAACTAGTGCCATCTGCCACGCAACACTCGAGCTTGCAGCAGGTGCGGGGCCTCCTTAACCCTTAACCCAAAACCCCAAACTAGTGCCATCTGCCATGCAACACTCGAGCTTGCAGCAGGTGCGGGGCCCCCTTAACCCTAAACCCAAAACCCCAAACTAGTGCCATCTGCCACGCAACACTCGAGCTTGCAGCAGGTGCGGGGCCTCCTTAACCCTTAACCCAAAACCCCAAACTAGTGCCATCTGCCATGCAACACTCGAGCTTGCAGCAGGTGCGGGGCCCCCTTAACCCTAAACCCAAAACCCCAAACTAGTGCCATCTGCCATGCAACACTCGAGCTTGCAGCAGGTGCAGGGCCCCCTTAACCCTAAACCCAAAACCCCAAACTAGTGCCTTCTGCTATGCAACACTCGAGCTTGCAGCAGGTGCAGGGCCCCCTTAACCCTAAACCCAAAAACCCAAACTTAGTGCCATCTGCCATTCAACACTCGAGCTTGCAGCAGGTGCGGGGCCTCCTTAACCCTTAACCCAAAACCCCAAACTAGTGCCATCTGCCATGCAACACTCGAGCTTGCAGCAGGTGCGGGGCCTCCTTAACCCTAAACCCAAAACCCCAAACTAGTGCCATCTGCCATGCAACACTCGAGCTTGCAGCAGGTGCGGGGCCCCCTTAACCCTAAACCCAAAACCCCAAACTAGTGCCATCTGCCACGCAACACTCGAGCTTGCAGCAGGTGCAGGGCCCCCTTAACCCTAAACCCAAAACCCCAAACTAGTGCCATCTGCCATGCAACACTCGAGCTTGCAGCAGGTGCGGGGCCTCCTAAACCCTTAACCCAAAACCCCAAACTAGTGCCATCTGCCATGCAACACTCGAGCTTGCAGCAGGTGCGGGGCCTCCTTAACCCTTAACCCAAAACCCCAAACTAGTGCCATCTGCCATGCAACACTCGAGCTTGCAGCAGGTGCGGGGCCTCCTTAACCCTAAACCCAAAACCCCAAACTAGTGCCATCTGCCACGCAACACTCGAGCTTGCAGCAGGTGCGGGGCCCCCTTAACCCTAAACCCAAACCCCAAACTAGTGCCATTTGCCATGCAACACTCGAGCTTGCAGCAGGTGCGGGGCCCCCTTAACCCTAAGCCCAAACCCCAAAGTAGTGCCATCTGCCATGCAACACTCGAGCTTGCAGCAGGTGCAGGGCCCCCTTAACCCTAAACCCAAAACCCCAAACTAGTGCCATCTGCCATTCAACACTCGAGCTTGCAGCAGGTGCGGGGCCCCCTTAACTCTAAGCTCAAACCCTAAACTAGTGCCATCTGCCATGCAACACTCGAGCTTGCAGCAGGTGCGGGCTGGGTGTATCACCTTATTGCTTCTGGCAGAGAGTGTATATTGGGGATTGATAGTGGAGGTTCAAGAGTGCAGGGTGAAGAGGTGAAGGATTCAGGTATGAGGTTTAAAGGTTCAGGGGTTAGGGTCAAGGAATCAGGGTTTCTGGTTCATGATATAGGGGTTTGAGTTCATGAATTAGGGAATAGGGTTAAGGGTTTCGGTTTCATGATTCATGGGTTTGGGTTAGGGTTTTGGGTTTATGGTTCAGGGATTAGGGTTATTGTTTCAGGATTCAGGGTTTGTGAGATTGGTAGATAGGCTGCAAGGTGTGCGTGTGTACATGCATTGTTTCAATATTTTTGAAGTCCAGCAGCTTATCATGTTTGATGCGTGAGGGATGTGCCCGCAAACCGTCACGCACACCAAAAATAAGCATGCCGCAATGCCATAGGTTTTCAATCCGTGCGCTTCAAATGAAGGATGCATCACACAATAAACTTCAAATGAAGGATGCATCACACAATTAACTTCAAATGAAGGATGCATCACACAATTAACTTCAAATGAAGGATGCATCACACAATTAACTTCAAATGAAGGATGCATCACACAATTAACTTCAAATGAAGGATGCATCACACAATTAACTTCACAAACTAATTGGTGTGCATCCGTTGACGTTTTAATTCACAAATCAGGAGGTGCGCGCAAATCGATGGATTCATTACTAAATCGGTTGATGTCCACCACTTGATGGCTTAATTTATAAATCGTTTGGCGCATTAATCAATGCATTAATTGATCACTAAATGGGTGTGTCGATTAATGAATGAATTCAGAATTACTCTGGTGAATCAATTGATGTTTTAATATCTACATCAATTGATGTTTTAATATCTACATCAATTGATGTTTTAATATCTACATCAATTGATGTTGTAATATCTACATCAATTGATATTTTAATATCTACATCAATTGATGTTTTAATATCTACATCAATTGATGTTTTAATATCTACATCAATTGATGTGCAGGAAGTGGTGCCTTGATGAATTCTCCAATTGGAATTAATTATTACCTCAGTGCGTCCACCTTTCTATTCCTTATCTCTGATCGCCCGCCGCCTGTTACTCTTTCCTCTGCCCACCCGTCTACACGTCACTCTTTCCCAGAGCGCTCGCCCACCTGCTTGTCTGTTGCCTGAATCTCTGACCCCATTAGGGGCAGCAGACATTGGTCAGCGGCGCTCAGCAGGTCATCAGCCAGCACGGACAACTCTCCACATCTGCCTGCCTGCTATATTCGTTCTCTATCTGCCCGTCTTTCAGTAACTATTTTCTCACTTTGCCCGTCTGTCTGTTACTTTTCTCAGTGCACCTGCCTGCCTGTTACTTGTACCTGTTCGCCCCATCAGGAACTGTGTACCCTGGTCAGCGACGCGCAGCAGGTCGTCAGCCAGCGCGGACAACCGTCCGCTCTCACTCCCGCTCCCGCGGCGGCGGCAGCGGCGGCGGCAGCGGCGGCAAGGCCGTCGTCTGCCCGCTCGCGGTCAGGCCAGCCGCCCCTGGGGGGCGGGAGCTCCAGGGCCGCAGAGCCAGCCGCAGCCACTCCATCTCCGAAGCGGCAGCAGTCGCCTCGGCAGCCGCAGCCGCCGCAGCAGCAGCCAGCTGCGGCCGCTGTGACGGTTTCAGAGAAGTACAGCAACTATGACATGCAGCCGAATGGTGCTGCATGTGGTGAGAGGGCTTGGGGTATGAAGGCTCTGTGTTTTTGCAGCAGCTAACCCTAACCCTCAAATGTACACCCGAAACCCTTAACCCTGGCCCCTGAGCCCTAAATTGGCATCAAAGAACCCTAAACCCTAGGTCCTACACCCTAAACACAAATCCTTATTCCTTAACCCTAAACACTCAAACGTCCACCCTTCACACTTAACCCTTAACTCACGCATGCCCACCCTGAACCATTTACCCTGAACCCTGAAGCGCCCACCCTAGACCCTGATATGTTTACTCTATACGCTGTTGACTTGACAAGCCCTAGGTGGCTTTGCAGATCTGACAGGTGTCGGCATTGGAAAAAGGAGGATTCAGATCTTGCGGGTGTCAGCAATCTCGGCATTGGTAAAAGGAGGATCCTGTGGGATGATGAAGCTCGAAAGGGCCAACAGTCCGACACGTGTAATACCTCCATGAGCCCCTCAAGTCCCTGGACCCTCAACCCTCAACCCTGAACCGCCTTAAACTGCCCCAAACTCTAAACTATCAAAACCCTTAACCATCAACATAAAGACTTAAACCCTCAAAATCCGAAATCCAAGGCTCTGAACCCTCACAGCCCTAACTCATAATCTCTCAAACCTCAAACCTCAACCCCCATTACACCAAATCATCCCTCTCTAGGCAGTGGTGAGGAGGAGGTGGACAGCGGACAGCGGACAGCATTAAAATTTTACCGAGACCCTCACCCCCCTCTCCCTCTCTATGCGTTAGCGAGGAGGAGGCTGAGCGCAGCAGCTGTGAGGATGAGATGGAGGACAACAACGCCCCCAAGGGACGCCAGTTTGGAACGAGGATCCTGTCCCTACAAAATTATCGGGAAGAAAAAACACCCACCCCTCTCCCTCTCTAGGCGGTAGCGAGGAGGAGGCGGAGAGCAGCAGCAGTGAGGATGAGATGGTGGATGACAACGCCCCCAAGGGACGACACATGACGCCCCTGGAAGCGGCTCTTGAGGCGTACCGCATGGAACGGAGGATGGTCAGCAAGGTGGGTGAAACCTGCCAATCGTTAGCCCTTAAACCCCCATTCTAAATCCTCAACCCTGAACCCATAGTTTACAACCTTAAACCTAAACATGAAGGATGGTCAGCAAGGTGGGTGAAAGCCTGTCAATCTTTCAACCTTAACCGTATAGCTTGTCCAATCTCATCCTTGAATGGTACCCTTGGATGCTTCTCTCGAGGCACACCTAATGGACTGGAGGATGGTCGGCGAGGTGGGTGGAACCTTGTCACCCTAAACCCTAAACCCTGGACCCTTGAACGAAGGATGGTCCGTTGGGTGGGAGAAACCCTATGAGCCCTTAAACCCTTTAACCCTTAGCTCATCCCACCTTATCCTTCAACGACCCTGAAACCTGAACCACCCAAATCCTGAACACGCACCCTTCATTCCTCACTCTGACATTTAATCCCTACGACCTAAAACCCCGAACCTGACAGGCCCGCACCGCGATCGTTAAAAAGACATCCAGGCCAGCCCACGTGTTGCAGCAGCAGCAGACAGCGCCGGTGAGGCCCTCCCTCACCGCGCAGCAGCAAGACAGGCACGTGCCCGCACGCCCGCCAGCGCCAGCGCCCCTCAAGGCGGAGCGGTCGGCGGGGCGGGCGGGCTCCATGCCGCTGCCTTCGCCGACCGGGAGCAGCAAGGCAGCAGCAGGTGGGTTCTGTGAGAGGGGGGGGTCGATTGTTATGGCTCATACCCTAAACCCTGTATGGCTCGTGCCCTGAAACCTAAAGCCTGACCTATCAGCCTGAAAGTCTCACAGACCCTGACCACGTAACTCTTAACCCTACAACATTAGTATTATACCTTGAATCTAACTAGACCATAAACTCTAAACCCTAATTATAAAGACCCTGAACCCTCCATATAAACCCTGCACCCTATCATTTGAACATAATATACTCATTCCTAGTATACCTCCAGCCCTAAACCCTGTGGCCCTTAACCTGAACCTGCAAAGATGCAAGCCTAACCTTGATTAACTCTCAGCCCTCAAACTTACACCCTGCACCCTGACCTGTGTTCATGTTGAAAGCCTCAACCTTAAGACCATGAAACCTCAACGTCAAACCTTAAACCCTGCACAAAACCCTGTCAAAATGAAGGCCTCATCAGTCATCACTAATAAGCTGTTGAAACTCATCCTTGCACAGTAAACCTAGAACCCTAACATGTGACCATTAAGTCCTCAACTGCAACAGAACCGAAACCACCCCACTAAGTACCACCACAACCTCACCCTCCTCCCGCAGCTGCCTCACCTAAACCCTAAACCTTGACCCAAAACCTAAACCCCTAACCCGTAACCCTAAACCCTTAACCTCGAACCCGTAACCCTATACCCTAAACCGTAAACCCTTAACCCTCCTGCTGCAGCCTCTCTGTCACCCTCAAGAAAGCCTCCCGTACCCACATCCGGCCGCACAGTGGCAGCAACAACTGCAGCTGCTGCCGCAACAACCGCAACCGCCGCAGCAACAACCGCTGCCACCGCAGTAACAACAGCTGGCAAGCCCGGTCTGCAACAGCCGCTGCAACAACTGCCGCCAGACTCTGCCCAAAGGACTGGCGGCGACGCTGGGGATGCTGACGCGGCGATCAGGCAGCGTGGAGGGGACGCGGGCACGGCAGGGGGCGCCACAGCAACGCTGCAACGGGAGTCCAGCCCGGTCTCGGCGGCCGGCGGAGGGACGGAGGATGAGCGGAGCCCGGAGATTGCGGTGAGTGTTTAAAACCGAGACATGCGATGCTCGTTTTTCAGAATTCGAATTTGAATTTGGTACACACCTTGTTAGGTTTCCCCCCCCTAGTTTAGGGTTTAGGGTTTAGGGTTACTCTGATCATTACCCTACGCTCTCTGCGGGTGACGCACACAGGGCAGGTGGCAGGCAAACGTTTTCTATGTCACAAAAATCAAGAAAATTAGCAATACCGGTACTAATGTATGCCGTATATGATGCCGTCAAGGCCTGGATCATGGCCACCACACTCGGCCACCTTGCCCGATTGTCCCCAAGTAGGACCCGGCAAATCACCGTCAACCTTTTCCCTTGGATGTCTCCCAATAATGGTTTTACCGGGCGCCAGACCCCCTCTGTGGGGCCGCCAGGCAGCCACCACAGAGCCGATTGGGACCAAACCTTGACCGGCCTACGGCCGGTGGTCCAAGGCTGCGCTGTTTCCTTGACTGTCACGCCTCCCACGTGGCGTTGCTCTCTTTTGAACAATGGCATGGCCCGTTTCTCTATTCCATACTCCCCCACAGCTTTGGGGATGCCTCGCATGTTAGACACTCCACAGCTTTGGGGATGCCTCGCATGTTAGACACTCCACAGCTTTGGGGATGCCTCGCATGTTAGACACTCCACAGCTTTGGGGATGCCTCGCATGTAAGACACTCCACAGCTTTGGGGATGCCTCGCATGTTAGACACTCCACAGCTTTGGGGATGCCTCGCATGTTAGACACTCCACAGCTTTGGGGATGCCTCGCATGTTAGACACTCCACAGCTTTGGGGATGCCTCGCATGTTAGACACTCCACAGCTTTGGGGATGCCTCGCATGTTAGACACTCCACAGCTTTGGGGATGCCTCGCATGTTAGACACTCCACAGCTTTGGGGATGCCTCGCATGTTAGAACAAAAGAAATATATACGCCCTGGGGTATGGATAAAGGAAGGCACCCGTTCGGCCGTAGCACTGGGTAACCTACGATCGCATATTATACTGACTTGACGCGTTGGATATCTATAGCGCTGTGGTACAGTTCATCCCACCAATATTCTTCCCCTCTCTCTGCTTTGTTCCCTCTCACATATTTTTCGAACAATGGCGTGTCTGCTTCCCTCTCCCATCCTGACAGGGTTTGGCCGCTGGCAGCAGCGGCAGCGGCAGGGATCCGTCGATAAACATGCAAACAGTGAGGCAGGCCCGCCGATTTTCCAGCGGCTCCTCTCAGGTGTCAACTATCAAGTAGAGGTTCAGGGGTCCAAGGGTTCAGGGATCCAGGGGTTTGGGGATCTGAGGGCTCAGGGATCCAGGGGTTCAGGGATACAGGGGTTTGGGGATCTGTGGGTTCAGGATCCAGTGGTTCAGGGATCCAGGAATTAAGGGATCCAAGGGTTCAGGGATCCAAGGGTTCAGAATTCCGAGGGTTCAGGGATCCAGGGGTTCAGGGATCCGAGGGTTCAGGGATCCGAGTGTCCGAAGTGTTGTTGTACTGCCTCAACGCACAGAACAATGTACTGCCTTACAGACAGGTAACGTTACCGCCTGAAACACACCTATGGTGAACTGCCTTGATCACAGAATCACAACGATATCTGTACTGCCTTGTACACACCCATGATGTACTGCCTTAAACACAACGACAAATGTAATTCCTTGAGCAAACCGACAAGTGCACCGCCTAAAACACAGCGATATGTGTACAGCCTGTAACACACTGTCAAGTGTACTGCCTTATGCGCACTGACACCTGTACTTCTGACACGTCGTCGTAGGACGCTGACGACAGAGAGGGCGAGACCCTTGTGCCCCTGCACGCGATCTCGGATCCGCTCAGGATCCGCGCAGATCCAGCGTCGGACCCACGCCCACCATCGGCACCAGGCCACCTCGCCGGCGCCCACCAGCCATTGGACTTTGCGACAGCTGCTGCGCGGGGCGCCGCACGCGCCGGCGCGCCGGCCTCCTCGCGAGCAGACAGTGAGGGTGGCGGCGAAGGTAGCTCCGAATACGACTCAGACGCAAGCGAGCACGACCGAGGAACGGCGGCGGCCCCGGCCGCGGCCGCAGGCCGCACCGGCGGCTCTGCCACAGCCGGTCGCGTGTCGGACGTGGATCGGGCCGCTGCGGCTACCATATACGGTCAGCAGCCGTCGTCTCCGTGGAACGCATGGCGGAACACAGCAAGGCTGCAGCTCCCGGACGGCGCAGATGGGCGGGAAGAGACGGGCTTAGGTGCTGATGACAGGTGATCTAAGGATTGGGGTACCATGTGCTTGAATTTCTGGATATTTGAATTGCTTTTCCTCAAGGACCATACAGTATACCGTATGAATTAATGTATTAATGAATTAATGTATTCATGGATTAGTTAGTTTTTAAGGTGCTGCATAGGGGCCACACATTGTCAGGAACTCTCCATTTCCCATGCCGGACCTGAAATTGTGCTGACCTGGTGCCCTCGGTGCTGGCCACCTACATTTGAATTGGTAGAATTGGTTGGCGGCAGTTGAATCGGTTGGTGGCAGTTGCATTGGTTGGTGGCAGTGGTGAAATTGTTGCTGACCCCTAAGACCGACGATCGAGGAATCGCATTTAGCCCACCCCTCGAAAAACTTCGTTTAGGGAATTCGACAATTCGAATAATGGTTTTTTTCCTTCTGATGTCTATCTTCCCCTGGCTGCAGGTGGTCAGATTGGGACATAATGGGAGGGAATGGCGGACTGTCCGCATGGGCACGGGACAGGGACGATGATGAGCTGGCGGGAAAGGTATGTATAGCAGGTGTACTACACTACTGCAGTACAATACAGGTAGCTGTACAAAGCAGGGAGGGAACGGCGGACTGTCCGCATGGGCACGGGACAGGGACGATGATGAGCTGGCGGGTGTATCGCAGGGGTACTACAGCATACAAATTGTGCAAATATAGGAGGGGATAGGGATGGCCTTCCTCAGCACGGGCCCTGGCTGGCGGTGACCTGGCGGGTGAGGTGTGAGACGTGAATGGTATGGCAAGCCTGTGACTGTAAATCCCACCTGATGACGTTCACACTTTTAGCACCTCATACCATACCGTACCCCTTATCCTCAACTAGTAAACGTACATACCCCACACCCTGACCAACGTACATATCTCACACCCTGACCAACATACATACCCCACACCCTGACCAACGTACATACCCCACACCCTGACCAACGTACATACCTCACACCCTGACCAACGTACATACCCCACACCCTGACCAACGTACATACCCCACACCCTGACCAACGTACATACCCCACACCCTGACCAACGTACATACCCCACACCCTGACCAACGTACATACCCCACACCCTGACCAACGTACATACCTCACACCCTGACCAACGTACATACCCCATACCCTGACCAACGTACATACCCCACACCCTGACCAACGTACATACCTCACACCCTGACCAACGTACATACCTCACACCCTGACCAACGTACATACCCCACACCCTGACCAACGTACATACCCCACACCCTGACCAACGTACATACCCCACACCCTGACCAACGTACATACCCCACACCCTGACCAACGTACATACCCCACACCCTGACCAACGTACATACCCCACACCCTGACCAACGTACATACCCCACACCCTGACCAACGTACATACCCCACACCCTGACCAACGTACATACCCCACACCCTGACCAACGTACATACCCCACACCCTGACCAACGTACATACCCCACACCCTGACCAACGTACATACCTCACACCCTGACCAACGTACATACCCCACACCCTGACCAACGTACATACCCCACACCCTGACCAACGTACATACCCCACACCCTGACCAACGTACATACCCCACACCCTGACCAACGTACATACCCCACACCCTGACCAACGTACATACCTCACACCCTGACCAACGTACATACCCCATACCCTGACCAACGTACATACCCCACACCCTGACCAACGTACATACCTCACACCCTGACCAACGTTCATACCTCACACCCTGACCAACGTACATACCCCACACCCTGACCAACGTACATACCCCATACCCTGACCAACGTACATACCCCACACCCTGACCAACGTACATACCCCACACCCTGACCAACGTACATACCCCACACCCTGACCAACGTACATACCCCACACCCTGACCAACGTACATACCCCACACCCTGACCAACGTACATACCCCACACCCTGACCAACGTACATACCTCACACCTTGACCAACGTACATACCCCACACCCTGACCAACGTACATACCCCACACCCTGACCAACGTACATACCCCACACCCTGACCAACGTCCCTAATTAGCAGGCTGTCTGACTTGATCAGCGAAAATCTGGATTCTGAAATTTGGACTCCCTGATTTGGACAATCCATTTGTATGAAACTGCAGGTTGCCATCACGCGCAACGCGCGGCACGCCGCCCCTCTAACACTCCCAGCTGGATCAGCGCTGCTAGAGGAACCTGCAGAGGCGGGCAGCCGCCGCCCCGCCTCGGCTACAGAGCGCGGCAGCGGCGGAGGCGGCTCAGTAGCGGGCAACAGCACGGATGCATACGACGGCGGTGGCGGGAGCAGTGGTCCTGAAGAAGCTGCCGCCGCCGCCGCTGGCGGCGGTGGCGGCGGCGGTGGTAGTGCCACCAAAGCTGCATCGAGAGCGGGCGGGTGGGGCGCCGCCGCGGCGGCGGCGTCCCCGGCGCCTGCTGGTACGCCCCCGAGGCAGGGGCGCCTGACGCAACCTGCGCCCGACCGAGGGCCGCCGCAGGCGGCTTTTGGCCGTGCTGCGTCGCGCGGGGCAACCCCGCCGCCCGGCGTGCGGCTGGGCGATGCAGCCACGTCGTCACCCTCCCCGCCCCCACCTCCTGTGCCAGGTGAAAATGGAAGTAGGCGCTCCTTGCCTGGCTTGGATCCTACAACAAATAGGACGTTTAAAGTATAATATATGTATGCTGTACAAAGGTGTAGTACAGGCAGTGCGTACTGTACACGCGGTACCGCAGTCCTGGAGAGTACCCGTATCTGCGTTGTTGGCCAATGCCTATTGTGTACTTTTTTCTCCGCAGGGAGTCTCCCTAAATGGTATGATGTTGCACAATGGTATGATGGACCATTGCTGCTGCTGCTGCTGTTGTTCTTGCTGCTGCTTTTGCTACTGCTGCTGATCTTATGTTGTTGTTACTGTTGTGGCTGCTGTTACTGCCGAACCTCTGTTGTTGTTGCTGTTGTCGCAGGTGCTGCTTATGCTACAGTCTTCGGCGCCTTCCACGAGGTCTTGTCAATTTGCTACAGCATGCTCAGCCACATGGCAGACTCTATGGCTGGCATGCCCGGAAGTGGGTATTTAAATCTGGGGGTTTCAGGTCGTTGTTACAAAGTTAACGCATCCCCCCACGACCTTTTGCAAAAGGGCCAGGCAGATCGAACCGGGGGGAAACCAGCGACAAAAAATAAAATATAACATAAACACACAACACCGTGACATGAAGAGGGTGGGGGGTCAGGTTAGGGTGGAGGTTTAGGGGTAAGGGAGGCGCGCAGGGTTAGGGTAAAGGGTTCAGGGTCTGGGTAAGTAATGCCCAACATGTACGCTGTGTACTAAACCCTAAACCCCAAACCCTAAACATTGACCCTTGTCCTTCAGCTGTAACCCTAACGTGTCTCCTCGCAGGTGGCACAGCTCTGGCTGCCTCGCGTCCCGCTGCCCGCGCCTCCGCCTTCCACCCCTCGGACGTCACGGACAAGTATCGCGGCCTGATGCTGCGCTGCCGGGCCTGGCTGGAGGAGGTCAGCAAGGCCAGCAGCAAAACCAATGGCGTCCGGACTGCCCAGGGCGGACCGCCGCCGCCGCCGCCAGCTTCAGCTGCCTCTGGACAAGGTGCTCGGGGATCCGGGTTCAGGGACGAGAAAGGCGGGGATTGGGGTTTGGGACAAGGTTTGAAGGGTGTGGGGTCTACGACAAGGTGCTTGGGGTTTTAAGGTATCAACCCTGATACCTTCATCTTTCAACCCGGTATTTTGGACCCTGAATCCTTTATCACCCTGTACCCTAAACCCTAAATCCGTCCTCACCTTTTTAGTATAAATCCTAAGTCCTTCATCTTTAACCTTTTCCTAAACTATGACAAAGTAGGAAAGGTCCGGGGTTCAAAGCCGAGTTGGTGTTGGTAAAAGATAACGCATCCCTCCACAGCCTTTTGCAAAAGGGCCAGGCAGAGCGAACCGGGGGGAAACCAGCGACAAGAACCATAACAGAACCAAAAACAAGTTATAAGGAGGCATACGCAAAATCGAAATAGCATGTACACAGAGAGAAACTGGATATCATTTAAACAAGCAAACATGGCAGGACTCAAGTTGCAGGACTCAAATTGCAGGAATCAAATTCCAGGAATCAAGTGATAGGACCAAAGTGGCAGGACCACAGCGTGCATGGCAGGACCAAATGGAGTCAACCTGCCAAACCTGCATTGGGGATTCAGGGAAAGTTATGCAGGGGTTGGGTTTTACGGGTTTTAGTCAAGTCTTGTAGGGTCGGGGGTACTCCCCAACCCTAAACTCTGATCCCTGGCAACACGCAACTGAAGCCTATACCCTTAACCCTAAACCCAAAACTTTAAACCCTTAACCCTAATCCGTAAACCTTTGACAGGTCCTCAAAAGCTGCTGGTGAGGTACTATGCTGTGGCGGATGACACGCTACACCCTGAGGTCCGCGAGGTGATGCGGTTGGCCACGGCAGACCTCCCCGGTTGGGAGCTGGATCCAATCGACCAGGTGACTGCCAGGCGTTTCGGGCATAGGGTGTAGGGGCTGATTAGCACCTTGGGCTTGTATGAGGTGGCCATGGCGGACCCACCGGGATGGGAGCTGGACCCGATCGACCAGGTGGGTGTGAGAGGTGTCATCAGGCCGTGTGGGAATAGGGTTCAGGAGCTGAATAGCACCCTGAACTATGCCCGAGTCCCGCGGGGTCACGGAATATCTACCTTGAGGCAGCTGGACCCGATCAACAAGGTGGGTGTGAGAGGCGTTTATGTAGTAGGGTTTGAAGGGGATGAGTCACACTATGGACTTAATCCGAGTTCCGCGGGACCATTGCTGTCTTTACCGGATGGGAGCTGGTCCCGATCAACCAGGTGGGTGTAAGAAGTGTCAGGCGTTAAGGGAATATGGTTTAGGGTTCAAGCTCTCACTGAAGGGTTTACGCACCCACCGAATTTCCCCCTTTGCCTGAAACCATTAACCCTAACACAATCCCAAATCTCCCCCTTTACCGTGAACCCTGAACCCTGAAGGCCTTCAAATTTGGAACATAGACCTTGATCCCTAATCTTTAAAGTGCTTTCCTCCTGGGAATCTTCCTCGTCACCCTCTAAGCCCTATGCAGACAACCCTGAGCCCTGAAAACTGAATCCCAACCACAAAACCTAAACACAAACCCCTTAAGTATAAAAACCTTAACCCCATACACTTACAAGTTCATGCTGCAGTCAGGGTAACTAAACCCATGATACACGCACGCAGATCACGGAGCAGGGCCGGCCCAACACCCTTTACTCCAGCCCGCCGACGCCGTTGCCGCCAAGCGCCGCCACCACGCGGCCCTCCACCGCCTATGTCACCTCCCGCCCTCTCCGTCTGGTCATGGAGGACTCCGGAGGCGGTTCCGGAGGCAGCTTAACCGGCTCCCCGCTGCTCACCACGACGTCCGCCCCGCTGGTGGTTGCCAGCTGCAGTGCTGCCGCCGCCCTGCGGGCGGCGCAGCCTGAGCCGGCCGGCGCGGCCGGCCGGCCGCTGACGGCCGGCGGCGGCGGCGGCGGGCCGCCGCAACAGCGGCTGGCGGGCCGCTGCCACCTGTGGAACCTGCTCTGGACTTGGTCTGTCAAGGTGCTCTCCTTGAACGATCTAAATCAATCACGGACTAAATCAATCGCGGAATGAAAAACACTAAGCCCTCGTGCCTACTGTAGATTAACATCCTTCGGGCCTTCCTGCCCCCCCAGGAAAATAACAATGCTTGTTGTATATTGTAGCAACGCGTTTGCACTCCCTCTTTTCAACCTGAAACCTTAACCTGTGACCTAAACCTCTGCCCCTTCAACAGGCGCGCGTCCCCTTTTCCGACCTGCTGGTGTGGCAGCGGGTGAACCACTTCCCTGAAGCAAAACAGCTCACTCGCAAGGACCTCTTGAAGAAGCACCTCCTTCGGTATCAGGTGAGGGCAGCCGGGGGAGGGTTTTAGGTTAAAAGGTTTCTAAACCCTTAACCCTAAATCTTCCGTTTCCAGCTCGCTCCCAAGGACCTCTTGAAGAAGCACCGCCTCCGGTACCGGTTAAGGGCGGTCGGGGGAGGGGTTTAGGGTTTAAGGTTCCTAAACTCCCAACCCAAAACCTTTCGTTACCAGCTCACTCACAAGGATATCTTGAAGAAGCACCCCCTCCATTACCGGGTGAGGAGAGCCGGGGGAGGGGTCAACGTTCTTGATTAAAATGATTTGCGGGTAAGGGTCTAGGGGTGTGTCTGGTCCTGTTGCGCCAGGTCATGCATTGGGTGGGCAGTACAGTGACATATACGCTTAACCCTGTCTGCTACTGCTGCGCCAGGTCATGCATTTGGGTGGGCGGTACAGTCACCAATACCCTTAACCCGGTCTGCTACTGCTGCGCCAGGTCATGCACGGTGGAGGGCGGTACAGCCACCTAGACCCTTGACCTCCTTGTTCTGCTGCGCCAGGTCATGCACGGTGGAGGGCGGTACGGCCATCTAGACCCTTAACCCCCCGTGTACTGCTGTTCCAGGTCATGCATGTTGAAGGGCGGTACAGCCACCTTTACCCTTAACCCCCCTTGTACTGCTATCCCAGGTCATGCATGGTGGAGGGCAGTACGGCCACCTTTACCCTTAACCCCCTTGTACTGCTATGCCAGGTCATGCATGGTGGAGGGCGGTACGGCCATATGCTCAACATCATGCCTACCACCTTTACATTGCCCAAGGAAGCGCAACTGGTGAGGGGATGAGGGTGGGGGTTAGGGGGGTTTAGGGTTAAGGGGTTAGAGTTCATGTTCCCTGAGGAGATGCAACTAGTGAGGGGGTGGAGGGCTATGGGGGTTTAGGGTCCAGGGTTCACGCTCTCTGAAAAGGTGCAAATGGTGTGGGGGTGAGCGGTGGTTTATGGTTGGGGTTTAGAGTTACGGGTAGGGGACCACGTTCCCTGAGGAGGCACGAGTTGTGGGCAGTTGATGAGTGAGGAAGAGTGGACTTGTTGGTGGGTAGGGGTGGGGTGGGGGGAGAGTTCAGCTTTTTTATTTGGGGGGTGGGCGGAGAGTTCAGCTGTTGAATTGTTTGGGGGGGGGGGGGCTCTGGTGTAGGGATTTTGTAGAGAGGAGGGGGGGGACCCAAGTAGAGATGAACACAGGCAAACTTGCTCCCCCTTTACCCCCCCCCCTCCCTTTAAATCCTTGACATGCAAGTCCTAAACCCTGATACACCTGCAGCAGCCCATTGTCCGCCCTCGGCAGAGTGCCGACGCTGTCTCGGGCTGTCTGTAGGGGTCCCTACCAGGGTCCTGGGCGCCGGTCGGCCACCGACGCCAGAAAAAAAACATGGAAAAAAAACCGACCACTCCGGAAGCCTGGCATCGGCGCCAGCCGATGCCAGAATGTGATTTTAAGGCCACGCGTCGGCGTTAGCCGACACGTTTTTACACGCTCGTCGGCTAAATCGTCAAGTCGAACACCGAGACATGCTTGGTGAATCTTTAGATGAGGAGGGTATTGATGTTGAGGCTGGCGACCTGCCTCTGGCTGCTCTTGGCAGGTAGTGTTTTTGCCATTGGCAGTTAGTCAGGTATTTTTCTCCTAGACAGTTGGGCCCCAGGTGTAACGTTCTTGAATTGAAAAAATGAGACCGGCTTCACAAGTTTCACACTTTTTCACACAAACTGGAAAAATACAACGATATCAGCCGACCGAAAAAAAAGGCCTGGTCGGCGTCAGCCGACCACCCTGACAAGGCCCCCCAGGACCCTGGTCCCTACATGCCCTTAACCCTAAATGCCCTAAATACCCTGTAAGCCCTAAATTCCCTAAACCTGACATGTTCTAAACTCTCAACCCTAAATGCCTTAAACTCTAAACTAGACGCTCTCCATCGTGCTGCCTGCAAGGATGATGTGTGATTTGAACTGTCAGCAACAGAAGCATAATTTCCACCTCTCAACCCTTAAGCCTAAAGCCTCTCCGACATAAGCCCTAGAGCCTCAACTTTTAAGCCTAAACCCCTTCATCCTTATCCCCAAACCCTTTTCATTCTTAACCTTGATCACGCTCTCAGTTTGCCGACGCCTTCCAACGAGCTGCGTACGGATTGGAGCCTAGCATCAGTCAGCCTAAGGGTATGAACTTATGGTGGGTACCCTGGGGGGGGAATATCAGATCTGCGCACTATTTTGGATCCATAGATCTAGATATTACTACACGGAGTGGAGCCTAGCATCAGTCAGCCTAAGGGTATGAACTTATGGTGGGTACCCTGGGGGGGGGGGGATATCAGATCTGCGCACTTTTTGGATCCATAGATCTATATCTAACTAAAGATCAAAGATTTTGCAGACCGAGGAAATGAACCCATGGGTGGGTACCCTGGGAGGGAGGGATATCAGATCTGCACATTTGCAGGGATCCATATATCTAGATCAGACTATCCAAGGATCAAGGATCGCACATAGGGAGTAAACCAGTGGCGGGACTCTGAAACGGGGGGATAACAGATCTGCACATTTGTAGGGATCCATATATCTAGATCGTACTGTGGATCAAGGGTGATGAGCTTAGGGTCGAATGAAAATTTAGATCTAGACCTTTCGAACGATCTAGGATTGCTCAGCCCACGGGGAATGAACTTTGGTGAGTGCTTGGAGGGGGGGAGGGGCATTCTCTCAAAATGCCTGATCAGCATAGTGGTTAAACAGATCCATAGATCTGGATATGAACAAGACATATCAGATATACGTGGATCTGTGTCCATGCATGTGCCAGCACATTCAGACCAATACATAACCATTTATATATATATATATGTATATGTACATCTGACCGGCCATCCATCCAACATCATCAAGCCGGCGATGGGCATGCCTATATGTACCCAGATCCATTCTTGCAGATCCACAGATCTAGGTATGCACTCCTGCTCAGGGTCACCAAGCCGGTGGCCATGTCTTTCAATTCTAGATCCATCTCCATGGATCAATTCATCTATATCCCATCATTCTCATGGTTCTGGATCATCAGGCAGGTGGGCGTTTCTCTTTAACTTAGATCCGGTCCTTAGATCCATAGATCTAGATATACCCTCCCGTGCAGGATCATCAAGCCGGTGGGCATGTCTCGAGGCCGTGGCATCAGCCTCGTCAGCAGCTTGGATGATGTGGCGGGTGCCGCCACGCCGGATGATCCAATGGTGGTGCAGCGCTACCTGACATCCCCTCTACTGGTTCAGGTGACAGTGGTTGGGCAGTTGGGCAGGTGGGTACGTGCTGTGCATCGTCGTTATAACCAGCGGTAATGCTGGACGCTACTTCCTTGAAACCTGACCGCAAGCCCTCACCTTAACAAATTCAATAAGAGGGTGCACATTGCCGGTTTTGCCTGGTTAACGCCCTAACCCCTGAACACATTAACCTCAAACGCCTAACCCTCAAACCCCAAGCTTTGCACCCTTGACTCTGCAAACCCAAATCCTATACCCTGAAAACCCAAGCCCCTCACGCTTAGAGACCCCAAACCCTCAAACCCTGCAACTCTGAAACCATGATAGACTGAAACCCCAAACCCTCAGCTCTACAACCCCCGGCAATTTCAAAACCCCAATCCCTTCAGGGTTATAAATTCGACCTGAGGTTGTACATCGCCGTGACTTCATTCAACCCCCTCGAGGCGTGGCTGTGCACGGAGGGTTTCGCGCGCTTTGCGACAATGCCTTTCGCCCTCGACCCCAAGGAGTTGGGCAACAGGTAACCTCCTGGACCCCACGCACGCACGCAACGACTGGAAATATGTACCGCATGTGCCAAACAATAGACCCCAATCCCTCGACCCCAAGGAGCTGAGCAACAGGTAACCTCCTGGACCCCACGCACGCAAGCGAACACGAAATATGTACCGCTTGTACCACAAACACTTAACCCTGAACCCCACTTGGCCACTCACACTTTCTTATCATACTTGATCATACTTGATCACATTGTACGCCAGCTTCATTCTCATGGCCACTCTTTTCGCCTCCCACTTGCAAAATCACGTGTGTTCACACTTCAGGTTCATCCACCTCACCAACTCCTCGGTCCAAAAGACGAGGGCCGATGCAAAGGGCCTGCCTCCGTTCCTACAGTCCTCGCCGGCACGCCCGTTGTACGGTGGTACAAAGTGCAGCCTGCCGGCACTACAACAGCTGCTGGCACTACAGGTATGTGGGCGGTGAGGGCACCCGCACTCACACGTCATGTTATAATTGCCACTCCTTGTTCTCCTGAACCCGTGTGTGGACTCAAAAGTGGGTTTAGGGTGTATCTGCAGCCTGCGGTCCACAAATCATAAACCCTAAACTATAAACCCTATCCCTTCAATCTTAGTTTGTCATGAGTTGTAACCCACAGTCCTAAATCCTAAACCCTTGTGACACATTTCACATGTCATTGGGCAGCACTGTGCTTTCTTCGCCTCACGTTTTTTTACTCAAACATGGGTTTAGGGTTTCCCCAAACCCTGAGATTCGCAACCCTACATCCTGAGGATTCCATGAGTTTTGAAATCTGGATTCTGAACCGTAGGCCCTTTACCCACTTCACGAATCGTCTTCGACATTTTGCCACCTAAGTCTCCTGTGTGAACTCGTGATAGGGTCTAGGGCTTACCCAAACCCTCAACCTCAAATTCCAAGCCCTTGACCCTTAACCCCAAACCTGAACCCTAACCTTAACCTTAGACCCTTAAATATAGAACGTCAAGGGCCGTCACCCATGTCACATACCGTACTGTTCTACAATTTTTCGATAGCCTCGACTCAAGTGTGTTGACTCAAAACTGAGTCATAATTTTCCCTTACTTCTGCGGATCTCAAGCCTTAACCCTCAACCCTTAATCCTAAATCTCACCCCCCCCCCTGCTCATTTCACATCCAATTTTGCGATACTTTGTCTTCGAGTTGTGAACTGGGTTTAAAGTTTGGGGTTTTCCTAAGTCCTACGGTCCTGAACCCTAGAACCCTGAACCCTAGATCCTCGGCTTTCCACGAGCCATAAACCCTAAACTCTAAACCCGTAGTCCTTGTGACCCCATTCACCCTCTTGGTTTCAATTGGGGAGTTGGTTTAGGGTTTTGGGTTCCTTTTTACACCACCACTTTTTACTCCACCACTTTTTACTCCACCACTTTTTACTTCCACCACTTTTTACTCCACCACTTTTTACTCCACCACTTTTTACTCAACCACTTTTTACTCAACCACTTTTTACTCCACCACTTTTTACACCACCACTTCTTACTCCACCACTTTTTACTCCACCACTTCTTACTCCACCACTTTTTACTCCACCACTTTTTACTCCACCACTTTTACTCCACCACTTTTTACGCCACCACTTTTTACTCCACCACTTTTTACTCCACCACTTTGTACACCACCACTTTTTACTCCACCACTTTTTACACCACCACTTCTTACTCCACCACCTTTTACACCACCACCTTTTACTCCACCACTTTTTACACCACCACTTTTTACTCCACCACTTTTTACACCACCACTTTTTACTCCACCACTTTGTACACCACCACTTTTTACTCCACCACTTTTTACTCCACCACGTTTTACTCCACCACTTTTTACTCCACCACTTTTCACACCACCACTTTTTACACCACCACTTTGTACACCACCACTTTTTACTCCACCACTTTTTACTACACCACTTCTTACTCCACCACTTTTTACTCCACCACTTTTTACTCCAGCACTTCTTACTCCACCACTTTTTACTCCACCACTTCTTACTCCACCACTTTGTACTCCACCACTTTTTACTCCACCACTTCTTACTCCACCACTTTGTACTCCACCACTTTTTACTCCACCACTTTTTACTCCACCACTTTTTACACCACCACTTTTTACACCACCACTTTTTACTCCACCACTTCTTACTCCACCACTTTTTACTCCACCACATTTTACTCCACCACTTTTTACGCCACCACTTTTTACTCCATCACTTTTTACTCCACCACTTTTTACACCACCACTTTTTTCTTGTGCGGCCTTTTGCGAAAGTACAGCCCTGCAACCTGAAATGTAACCTAAAACCTGAGACCTAACCTAAGACATAAAATCTGAAACCTGAAATCTGAAACCTGAAACCCTTGCCTCATCAAGGGATTCAGGGTTCGAATAGTGTGGAGCGTCATGCCTGAAGCCCTTCCAGTTGGTTGATTTCCCCCCTTCAAATCCCCCAATTTTTTTAATTTTGAATGTTCACCCACCCACCCGCCTCAGGGTGTAGACTGGTCCTTCCTATGACAGCTCGCCTAGGAGAGAGTGATGACGAAACTTGATTTGTCTTTTATAAATTTCGAATGTTCACACTTTCCTCCCCCCTAAGCGTGTGGTGTGGGCCCTGCTTTAGGAGCGAACATGGGCTGTGTTGCACTGTGGTAGCGTCTCAGGTTTTCCCGTTTTCAGTTTTTTCTAGGGTTAGGCGGCCGGCGTCGCACCCTGATTCCAGGCAAAATAGCACCGGAGGTGGTGATAGTGATGCTGACCTCAGCTCCTAATTAATTTTCATGTTCACACTTCCCCCTTCCCCCCTCCCCTCTTCCAGGGTGTGGTGTGGGCTCTGCGTTGGGACCTGAGCCAGGAAGTCGCTCTACTGCCACCTCATGAATTGTCCACACTGTCTCACTTCCACACTTTCTCCCTCCCCCAGGGTGTGGTGTGGACCCTGCGTTGGGACCTGAGCCAGGAAGTTGCTCTACTGCCACCTCATGAAATGTCCACACTGTCTCACTTCAACACACACACACACACACCCAAAAAGTGTGGAGTGGGCCTATCCTTCGCAGCGAACATAAGATACGCCGTGTGTGGCAACCTTTTAAAATGTCCACACTGTCACACTTTTACACTTTACCCCCAGGGTTTGGAGTGGGCCCCTCTTTGGAAGCAGATGCAAAGAGGTGACACGCATGATATGGCGACCTATTAAAATGTCCACTTTGACGCTTCCACACTTTCCCCCCCTGGGTCTGGAGTGGGCCCCGCTTTGGGAATGAACACTGGAAAAGGCACGTGTGGTGACCTTTTGAAATGTCCACACTGTCACATTTCCACACTTCACCCCACAGTGTGGAGTGGGCTCTCTTCTGGGAGCGCAACCAGTTGGGAGCGCTCGTGGGGGCATTTGGAAACGTCCACACTTTCACACTTTCTACCCCAGGGTGTGGAGTGGCCACCCTGTGGGACCAAATGAGGAGGTGCTGATAACAGCATTCGCCTCCGAAATTTAGAACATTCACACGCCCCCCCCCCCCCCTCATTGTGGATTGGGCCCCACTTTGGGACCGCATACAGGAGGTGGCGTGTATGGAGACATTTTTTGATGTGTCCACACTTCCACACTTCCACCTCAGGGTGTGGAGTGGGCCCCGCTTTGGGAGCGCATACAGGAGGTGGTGCTGGTGGCGCTTTTCGCGACGCAGGACGCCATCCCACACTGTGTGAACAGCTTTGAGCTCTTTGGTTTTGACGTCATGATTGACAGGTGTGTGTGGGGGTGGCAAGAGGTGTGGGGGATACAAGTTTGTGTGTGGGGGGGGGGGCAAGAGGCGTGGGGGATAGGAGTTTGTGTGGGGGGGGGGGGCAAGAGGTGTGGGGGATACAAGTTTGTGTAGGAAGGGGGCTTTGAGTGTGGGGTGTACGGGCAGGGCATTTTTTAATGGCAGTTGGGGGGAGCTGGTGGTGTGAGGGTGTGAGGGAGGGGGACACGTTTGTGTGGGGGGTCACATTTGTGTGGGAGGGGCGCTTGGGGTTTAGGGTTTAGGGTTAGGGCTTCCGTTGAACGTCATGATTGACAGGTGGGAGGATGCAGGAGGGGGGGGGTGGGGGAAGGCCGTGGGGGGAAGGTGCGGGGTTTTCTGGGAGGTAGGGCGTGCAGGGGGGAGGGAAGAGATTTTGTGGGGTGGCCCCGCATGGGGAGCGAATATAGGAGGTAGGGCGTAGGGGGAAGGGGGAAGGAGGTATGTTTGATTCAATGGTTGACTGAGCCTTCGCTTGGACTTGACCAGGTGTGAGGCCGGCCGCCCGAAGCGCGTGAAAACCTGATACGCAAACACAGAAAAACAGCCCTGGGTGTGCGCATGCGGCCCCCGTCGGCAGCTGAGGAAAGGCGAGCAGGACCAGGAAGGGCACACGGGGCTTCGGGGAATGGAGGGGGCGCTTTGTCCTCCCCACACTTTTGACCCGTGCAGCTACCTTGAAGTGTGGATCATAAAGGAAAACCGTTCCCCCCGCGTTGGGACTTGGATCTGCCACTAGACTGAGACGTAAAACCTCATCCCTCCACACTTCTCCCCCCACACATTTGCATGTCCACACTTTCTCCGACGCACAGCTCCCTTGAAGTGTGGATCTTCGAGGTGACCGCATCCGCCTAGTTGGACCTAGATCTGCCGCTGGACCGAGACGTTAAGCCTCATCTCTCCACACATCCCCTTCCCACACATTTATGTCTCCACACTTTTTCCAACGCACGGCTCCCTCACAGTGTGGATCATGAAGGTGAACTCATTCCCCTTATTGAGCCTGGACGAGCGGACGCACCGCTGGACCGAGAGTAGAGCCTCGTCTCTCCACACTTTTTCTTCCCAATTGTCACATTTTCACACTTTCACCTGTGCAGCTCCCTTAAAGTGTGGATCATTGAGGTGAACTCCTCCCCCTCGCTGGGCCTGGACACACCCTTGGACCGGGACGTGAAGCCGAGGGTGGTGCGGGGGCTGTTGCAGCTGCTGGATCCTCTACCTTTTGACAGAGAGGCGCTGCTGACGGTTCTGGAGCAGAGAATGGGGGCAAAAGGTGATAAAAATGAAGTGTGTGTGTGTGGGGGGGGGGGGGCGGTGAAGAGACAAAGGGTGACATACAAAGTGTGGAGGTCATGTTGCAGCAGCTGGATCTGCTGCCTTAGATAGAGAGGCGCTACTGGTAGTTCTGGAGCAGAGAACAGGGGCAAAAGGTGATAACAAATGCAGGGGGTGAAGAAGAGTGTCTTGACTAGGGGAGAGAGGAGGACCTGCTGTGGCTGCTGGACCTGCTGCATTTTGATCGAGATGCTCTGCTGACGGTTTTGGAGCAAAGGATGGGGGCAAAGGTGATTGAATGATTAAGGATGGGGATTAGGAGGGCGGAAAGACTAACGACAAACTTTCAGCGAGCCCATGGAGCAGGTGTGGACCCAGATTCTGGTGTGGACTTGTGTGGGCTGTGGAGTGTGGACCCAGATTCTTGGACAACGTCGCTGTCCAAAATGTTTTTTACTTTTGAAGCCTGGGTGGCAAAGGATGATGAGAAAGAGACACGAACCTGATCCAGCAAGCAATCGCAGCAACAATGTCAGGAGTAACAGAGCCTGGTTTAGGGTTTAGGGTTAAGGGTTATAAATGACTGCTTTTCGTGCCTCGTGTCTGTTAAAGATGGAGGTCACATCGGGGCCGGCGAAAGTTTGGAAGCTTAGAAGCTCATGGCCGCAGACTCCACGTATACCCCACCAGCTCGAAAGCCACAAACGGAGAGTTAGAAAGGGAGCAGCCCGGCGGCGACAGGGGGTCCACGGTAGTCCCGATGCACATGTCGGTCTCGAGTGATTTCGAGAAGATTTTGTTCTCACCATGTGACTGGTGAGGTCACCGAGGTATCAGATCAAAAGAAGGAAAGAAAGATACGCCATGTGGGGGGGCGTGAGAGTTAGGGAAACAGCGCAGCCTCTCCGCTGAGTTCCAAGGTGGCTGAGAGACCTAAGCAGAGTGAGCGTCTTACAGTTCTGCGGCAGCGGGAAATCATATCACACTTAACACACTAGCAGGAAATTCGGACACGAAAAATGCAGCTTGTCTCCGGCTCGAAGAACAGAAATGGAGAGGAGAACAAAATGGAGTCCGGCTAGCCCTTCGAGACCCTTAACCCTAAACCCATAACCCTTAACCCTAAACCCTAAACCCATAACCCTAAACCCTAAACCCATAACCCTAAACCCATAACCCTTAACCCTAAACCCATAACCCTTGACCCTAAACCCATAACCCTTAATCTTAAACCCATTGAATGACTCTGCTAGGCAGCCTTAACCGTCATCCTCCTCCCTCCCACGCCGTCTACAGCTGACATTTGAAAATGGCGTACGGGTGTAACCGCTATGTAAACGCACTTTCCCTCCAGGCCACCTATACAGTCCTCCCCCTCACTCCGACCAATATTCAACTGGCATTTGAAATGGCAAATAACCGCTTCGTAACTTTTGTTCGTCTCCAGGCCACCTCTTCCTCTTCCTTCCTCCCACCCAACATTCAACTGGCATTTGAAATTGCATATAACCGCTTCGTAACTGTTTTTTTCTGCAGGCCGCCTCAACCGCCGGGCGGGCCTGCTGGCCGGTACCGCCAGCGAGGAACGTGACACCATGTGCGCCGACCTGCAGGTGAGGCGAGGGTTCAGGGTTTGGGGTTTCGAATGACACTGTGCATGCATACCTGCAGGTGGGCCTAGGGTTGATGGCTTTGTTTGATAAGCCACGTGTGCAGACTTGCAGGTGAGACTAGGGTTTTGAGGGTTGTAGGGTTTAGAGGTCGAGGTTTTTGAATGACACCATGTGCAGGGTTTGGAGATTAAGGGTTTTGAATGGCACCGCGTGCACAGACCTGCAGGTGAGGCTAGGGGTTGAGGGTTTGGCACTGCAGTCCTGTTGCATGCCTCTCCCCCATCCCATGTACAATAAACAAGTGCTGTACATGTGACGTGCGTGTGTTGTACAGTCCAGATTTCTGTTACTTAAAACGGTTTCCATGTAGTGCCCATACCGAGGATTTGAATTGCCTTCACCCGGACATAATAATTTTTTTATTTGATGCTTCCCCCTAAAGGGCTAAAATATGGTGCGGTACAAAATCTGATGTACAGTATTTCACAACACAGTACGTGTGCCCTCGCAGGATGTACTGCAGGGAGGCATGCCGCGGGCATATGGTGCGGCAGCTGTTGCCGGCAGCAGGCAGCAACAAGGCGGCGCCGAGGGTTACGAGCGCCTGGCTCCTAGCCCGTTGTACGAGAAGCTGCTCAGACTGAAGAAACCGCTCCCCGGCTGATATTTTATGACAGAGGGCGATGGCGGTGGCTGAGAAAAACTGATTAAAATTTAGGGAGACTTACAAAGACTCAGATACGGCTTGAATCTTGGAAATTTTAACCCTTCACCCTTATATTGTCCTTCAATATAGCGTTCATCCGCGTGGGTGGAGGATGGGCCCACATGGGGCAACCCACTTTGTTCGGTCGTTTGCCCCACTGGGTGGGCATGGGTCGACCCACGCACAGTTTCCCCGACGTATGAATGACTTGGTACTTAGCTCCTGATGCAGAGGTCAGCCTTGGTGGGGCTCTTGATCTCACACGTTTTATTTCATTCAAATGACCATCTGGCATGGTGAGGGCAATGTTGGAAAATTTGACACTTGCCCGTATTTTTGCATGGCTCCAATCTGGCCTAAACTCCCGTCAAGAAAGCTGTCGTAAATTCCTAGATATGGTTTTCCAAGTCACTCATCTGTCGGAGTGGTCGCTTCACCGCCGATTTTGAACAGGAAAGTGTGGGTCTGGTGGTGGGGACAGCCGGCTATGTTCTATATGCTACATCGTCCACATCCGGTTACAAATCACTCGACCACAAAACACATGTTTACAATACTTCGGCCAAACCGTCCAGGGTTCGGCCTTCGAACCGTCCAGGGTTCGGCCTTCGAACCCTGGACGGTTTGGCCTTCGGCCGAACCCAACCGTCGATGACTTGCGGCCTACGGCCGCAGTCACCTTTTTTTCTTTCGGCTCCCGACGAAAGCCCTGCCGGGGCTTTCGGCGTTTTTTCTTTTCGTCTGTAAATCTTCGGTCGCCGATCGGCTGTAACTTGCCAGACGCAGAAGACACTGTCTTCTGTCTGGTATATTTTCCCCCCGGAGGTCCCATACTCGCGTTACTTAATAGGAGATGGGTCTCTTACACTTTTCCCAGGTCGTCCCCCTGACGGTCCCTTAACAACTAGTTGACTTTCCACCTCTGCCACTCAGCGAGTGCTGCTTCCCGGGAGACATCCCTATTTGCTGTGCAATCCAATTGACTCTTCGGGTCGCTGTGACCCATGCCTCTCGCCCTCTTTGTGATGTTGTATCATGTTTTGATTGTGCTTATCCTGTTTGCTCTTCTGCGTCGTGTTGAGAGGGCCTCTGGGTAGTTTGGGCCTTGTTATTGTTACAAAGTTGACGCAACCACCAACAGCCTATTGCGTCGTGTTGAGAGGGCCTCTGGGTAGTTTGGGCCTTGTGGCTGCTAGTCTTCGAGTTGTGTCTTTGTAAGTTCATGGGGGCCATGCCTTCGGGTATCACATTGCAATTTCCCTTCTTAGTGTTCAGCTACTCTATTTCTGGCTTATTTTTAACTCTTGTCTCCTTCTCTTGGTTGGGTTCTGTTATTTGAAAAAAACGAAAACACTATTTTCGGTTTGGGAGGAGACGTTCGCTAACGCTTTGGGTGGATTTATGGCTGTAGTGTGTTGTAAGCTAGTGGGGTGCCGAGGTGGGGTACAGTACCAGTTCTTTTGTGTAGACCTTAATCTAACTTTTACGCATGAGTTATTGCGGCTGTGTTTTGAGTGCTTGTTGGTCGTGTGCCTTTCCTGTTTCATGCTTGCTTTTCCTCGGCTGACGACAAGGGCCACATGCGCACCTGGGCTGTTTTTGTGTTCGTGTCTCCGCTTGTTATGGTTGGGCGGCAGATCTCACACCTTGTTAAGTCCTAGCAAAAGAAAAGTTTGGGCTGTCGGGCACCTGCTCAGATATGGGTTACTCAGACCTCCTCTTTGAATACCGGAGGCAATGTTGTTTGCATCAGCTATAGCTCAAGACGCGGTGTCTAAGAAGCTGGCTGTGTGCGAATTTTTGGAGGCCACAGTTGTGGCGCTTAAGAATGCCACATCATAGTATTATTAATATTGTTCAATTGCACATGGGCGAGCTTGGTGATGTTTAAAAAAAAACAGTGTAAGGTGTGAACGCTAGCGAGTGGGTCGCATGTGCTTTTGCCTATCTGCCCGACCGCAGCAGCAAGCCAGCTCGGTCACTGTTCACTTTCAGTTGCTCCAGCTCTATTAAAGCAAAACCCTCACCTAATGCCGTACTAAACCGATGAAGGCATTGGCCCCTTCAGCCAAGTGGTGGCCGTCTGTCTACCAGAAAGCCACCGAGCTTAGCTTAGTAGGGCCCTGAGGTCATTGACTTAAGCTCCCGCAGTGCCAAGATCTGCCCTACGGACCATTTCGTGCCAGGCCCACCTTCGGAATAATTCCATAATACACTCCTTTCCGAAAAGTCAGCGTGTTCAGTGTTAATGATGATCCACATCTGGGCTTGTGGAGAGAGGTTGGACAGGTCCCCCTGAGGGCGCCACAGACTTTCAACAGTTGTACCGGGGCAGGCCTGGATGGGAGTCTCTAACTTTTGTCGAGAACGTCGTACGCATTGTCGAGGCCTAGTTTTGTTGCTTTTCTTTTCTTTGCCTTCTTGGGGATTAGGCTTGAGAGGGGCAAGGGTACTTCGGGCTGCCTTTTCCTCGGGGGGGGGTATTTCTTTCCTTTGTGTTCTTCTCCTTTTTTCCTCTTACTCACTTTTCCCTCCCTTCTTCTGTCCTGCCCCCTTGTGTTGTTTCCATCTTTGCTCCCAACTCTTTTAAGTTAGGCGCCCACGCGGCCGTGCCTTTTTGAACAGGGCCCAGAGGTGTTACGTCATTGACATCTGGGCCCTGCTTAAATAAAGCTCTGCCACGTCCGCAAACATCAAGTCAGCTGGTAAAGTCAAGTGTGTTACGTATATCAGCATTGCCTGTCTAGATCGCCGGGTTTCATGTTCCTGTCCCCTCATATAGGAGGGTGACATGGCCGCACCATGGTCCTGACTGTGCATGGTAGCTGGAATTGAGTTTGTTCATTCCCTACCAGCCCCCACGCGGCCGAGCGTTCAGCAGGGCCCAGCGGGTATGCACCGTTCTAAACTAATACCAGCCTTCACCCAAGCTAGCTATACCGGCATTGATGTCATGATAATTGAGCCCGCACTAGCTCAAACCAAAACCCTCATTGTGAAGTTTTTGTGAAGTTTTTACAGTCCAACGGGGCATCACAATTGATGCATGGGACTTGTGTCCGTAAACCGGTACAGGCACTAAATATGCTAGGACAGCGAGCGAAAACCAGTGACCCCCCTGGGCAAGCAACCAACACACAACCACCGAGCAGTAGCGTGGGAATGAACCCCATAGTGCAGCAGATTAGCCCCAGCCATAAAACATGACGTGGGTGCAAAATAGTTCGGTTGGACGCCTCCTAGGAAAGACAGGTGAGTGTCGTAAGGGACAGCGTTAGATTCTAATTGAGAAGGAAACAAGAAAGTTTAGTGAAATTTTATGAGTCTGTGTAAAAACTGTGAGATGTGTAAGCGAAACTTCAGTGTGTTTAAGTGTTGTCATGTCAGCCTCAAACCCTAACCCCGAGCCTCCTTGTCGAATCCGCCATCATCAGCCGCGGCCCAACATAATGTCGGGCTGACGAGGGGGTGCTGGGAGGTAGGGCAACGCCGGTAGCTTGCTGCCAGCCTGCGGTCAAGCCAAGGGTTTAGGGTTAAGCTTAGCAGGGCTGGCGAGGGGGTGCTGGGAGGTAGGGCAGGGAAGGCAGCTTGCTGCCAGCCTGCGGCCAAGCCAAGGGTGCAGGGTTACGCTTAGCAGGGCTGGCGTGGGGGTGCTGGGGGGCGGGGCATGGGAGGCAGCTTGCACCTGCCCCGCTGTCAAAGAAAAATAAACAGGGGCGTGGGCCTGGGGCCAGAAGGGCGTGCGGGCCTCGTGACAAAAGGGGCGTAGGCCTCATGGCAGATGGGTGCAAGTTGCACCGGCCTTGCTGGACCGCCTGCAGATTTTGATAACGACCTTGTGGATATGAGCTGGAAGCTTTTCTGGCCACCCGCCCTGGCTCTTAATGCCCGATTCGCATTCTGAACTAGGTCTTATTATACCGTAGGCTTTCCGTGCCTTCCCTCATAATTAACGTTGTTAGGGGTCTTGAGGGAACCATGATCGATTGTCGACGCCAGTTTTCTGCCAAAAATCAAGAGCTTCTGCCGACAGTTTGCCCTGAGGGCAGCTTTCTAAGGAATTTTTTTCATGCCGTAGGAAGGCAAAGGAAATCTAAGGTCATGAGTTTCTGTGCAGTACTTTTCTCACTAGGAAGAGAGGGTTTAGGGTTAAGTAAACCCTAACAAATACACCATCATGAGTTTAAGTGCAGTACTCTTGTTCACTAAGAAGAGAACACTGCCATGCCCAGAAGACTCCTGCCCACCTTGCGTGAGCCGCCTTGTCTCCGTTGAGTTTCGCTGCCGGAAGGGTTCTTCTTGCCGGCGTCCCCGTGGTCCAGCTCATCCAGACCCTGATGACGGAAGTGTATAATGGGGACATTCACACATATGAAACATAATATACATTCACACGTGTTGAAGAAAACCTCAACCTTCAAACAAAACCCCGGCCAGACTGGCAGGCATACCTAGGCAGACTGGTCGCATCCGAAACCCTGAACCCTAAACTATATATCATCCCAGCAGGAAGGCCGCACCGAATTGAGCGCGGCCGCCACAAAGGCTGCGCCGACCGTGACCACTGTCACGCTGACGGCTGTGCCAATGGCTGCCAATACCCGGCCCAGCGGGCCACGTCTTCGCGGCAGCGGTGCTCCACCACCACCTGTGTTCAGGGTATACGCCAGGGATCAGGGTTCAGCAACCCGGGTTCGGGGTCCATCGGTTACGAGGTGTGTGGGGATCAGGGTTCAACCAGGCCCGACCTCGTGGGCCATGTCTGCGTGGCAGCGGCGCCCCACCACCAACTGTGTTCAGGGTACACGGCTCCTAGACCACAAGGAGGATTCTAGGGTTCAGGGCGTTTGGGTGCGGCAACCCGAATCTAGGGTTTCATGTACAGCACCAAGGGTTAAGGATTTTCAGGGTTCATCAGCCATAAGGTGTACAGGGTGCATGGTGAAAAGGGATCCACGTCTGCGCGGCAGCGGCAATCCACCACCACCTGTGTTTTCAGGGTTTACATCTCATCAGCCAAGAGGGTTCAGGGTTTACGGCACATCAGCCACAAGATGAAACAGGGTTCCAGACTTTGGGGTTCAGCAACCAGGGTTGATGGCTTGGGGCTTTCAGCCCATCAACAACGAGATGAAATAGGGTTCCGAGTTTATCCTTCAGCAAACGTAATTTAAGGCTAAGGGTACGGTCACCAGGGTACGGGTACGGTCAAGAGGGTTTAGTGTGAAAGGGTGAATCAGGCGGATCAGCGAGCATGTTGTACACACACGCGCTGGTCGGACATGCACACGTTCGACCTCCATACACACGCAAGTTCACACACATGACCGCCCCGCTACGCGTCAAACATCCACACTTATGCACGTAGGTGCACACCTCCTCATTGTACTTCATGCCACACAAACTCACACTTCCACACAGGAACAACTGTTACACTCCTTTGACACTCATCCACACTTGTACACTCATCTGCACTTCTACATAAGGCCGCACACACATCCACACTTCCACACAAGCAAACCTTCCGCAGACACGCACGCCCGCCCTGCTCACTTGATCTACACCCACACTTCTACACACATCCACACTTCTACACACACTTCCACTACCACCTCACACGCCCGGCACACGTAACATCCACACCTCTACACACTTCCACTCCCACCTCGCTCACCTAGCACACAGTACATCCAAACCTCTTCACACTTCTGCCACCGCCTGGCTTACCTGACATACGCATGTCTTCATACTCCTCCTCCGTCACAGCATTGCTGATGTGGCGCCCGCTAGCCCCGGCGCCGCTGCCTGTGTAGACTGGCACCCCGCCGGCCAGTCCCAGATCTTGCATCACCGGGAGCATCGAGGCCACCGAGTGCGGCAGCGAGCGGGACGCCTCGCCGCCTCCGGCACGGTACTGCCCCGCCCCCGGGCGGTACGGGGAGGCGCCGCCGCCGCTGCCTGCGTAGGGGTACGGCCCCCTTGGTCGGATGCCGCTTGAAACGGCCAAGGCTGCCTGGGAACGAAACATGTTTGTCAATTGTTTTCGTCGTTTTGATTCAAACCACACTGCGAGGGGGGGATCGATCACTAAGTGCCAGGGGATCTCGTTTCGGCTTTTTTCAAATACGGTACCGTACAAAAGGAACTGGACCGGTAGGGTCAAAGTATCTTTTGATTGGTCTTTGAGTTGCCTTTAAGAAATGCAAAATGGGGTTTGCTCTTTACCAATTGGAACTTTAAATTGCACAACAGGTCTTTGAGTTGCTTTTGTGAAGAGCACTGGGAGGGGGCGATTGATCAGTAGGGGCCAGGGGATCACATTTTGGCGTTTTTCAAATAACGTTCATATCTCGCCCTCAACCTCACGGCCATTGACCTGTGAGGATTCGCCTAAACCCTAAACCCTGACCTGTGAGGATTCGCCTAAACCCTAAACCCTGACCTGTGAGGATTCGCCTAAACCCTAAACCCTGACCTGTGAGGATTCGCCTAAACCCTACAACCTGACCTGTGAGGTTTCGCCTAAACCCTAAACCTTGACCTGTGAGGTTTCGCCTAAACCCTAAACCCTGACCTGTGAGGATTCGCCTAAACCCTAAACCCTGGCCTGTGAGGTTTCGCCTAAACCCTAAACCCTGACCTGTGAGGATTCGCCTTAACCCTAAACCCTGACCTGTGAGGATTCGCCTAAACCCTACAACCTGACCTGTGAGGTTTCGCCTAAACCCTAAACCTTGACCTGTGAGGATTCGCCTAAACCCTAAACCCTGACCTGTGAGGATTCGCCTAAACCCTACAGCCTGACCTGTGAGGATTCGCCTAAACCCTACAATCTGACCTGTGAGGATTCGCCTAAACCCTACAACCTGACCTGTGAGGTTTCGCCTAAACACTAAACCCTGACCTGTGAGGATTCGCCTAAACCCTAAACCCTGACCTGTGAGGATTCGCCTAAACCCTACAACCTGACCTGTGAGGATTCGCCTAAACCCTAAACCCTGACCTGTGAGGATTCGCCTAAACCCTACACACTGACCTGTGAGGATTCGCCTAGGCTGTGCTGTCGACCCGCGCCCTCCCTCATCGGGCTCAAGTACTGCTCCGGCGCCGTCCTGCGCCTCGGCTCGAGGGGCTGGGTGGCGGCAGCGGCTGCCGGCGGCGGCAACTGCCGGCTGCCGCCCCCCTGCTGCTGCTGCTGTTGTTGCTGGCTGTAGCTGTAGTAGTTTGGCTGTTGCGGGGTGCGGTACATCGGATCGTCAATGCTGCTGTTGGGACGGTACTGCTGCTCGGCGGTACTGTTGCGGTACTGCTGCTCGGCGAGGCTGTTGCGGTGTTGCTGCTCGGCAGTACAGTTGCGGTACTGCTGAGCAGTGCTGTTACGGTACTGCTTCTCGACGATACTGCTGCGGTGCTGCTGCTCAGCGGTACTGTTGCGGTATTGCTGCTCGATGGATGGGCGGGTCGAGCCTATCGTCAGGGAGGTACGTGCGATGCGTTCGGCCAGCGTCACGTAGCCTGCACCGTTATCATCACCGCTGGCAGACAGGCCTCGGCTCCTGAGATCATGGGAGGAACACAGCCACGGTCAAACACGCTGACTGCCACAGCAAGGGACAAATAACCAACAACCAACTGGCAAGCACCACTCACTGACAAGTACCACTCTCTGACAAGCACCACTCTCTGACAAGCACCACTCTCTGACAAGCACCACTCTCTGACAAGCACCACTCACCGACAAGCACCACTCACTGATGGCGTAAGATCGGCTCCTCCGACAAATGCAACATAGGTGGCTCCTCTTTGTTGTAGCAACCACCCAACTAACAACTTACCAACAACCAATTGACAAGCACCACTCACTGACAAGCACCACTCACTGACAAGCACCACTCACTGATGGCGTAGGATTGGCTCCTCGGACAAATGCATCACAGGCGGCTCCTCCTCGTCATAGTAGCATGAGGTGGAGGAGGGCCCCTTGCGATCCAGGGTGCATATGTTCGCGCTGCTGACCTCTTGTCCTGGGTCATCAGCTACACATGAGGGGGTGAGGGGATGAGGTGGGGAGCAGGGTTCTACAAACCGGCTGGTTACCGGAGACTTTTAGACAAAATAAAAACAACCCGGAAAAAAGCTAGATGGCCCTCCGGCGAAGCCGGAAAAAAAAAAAAGTGTGGATGTTCTCCGGCTGGGTCATTTTGGGCCGGAGGCCCAGAAATCTTGTCCGGCTCTTGTAATACCTCCGGCTGTTCCTCTTTCTGTTGCGACTTCAGCGTTGCGCTATTATTTATAACATCGGTTTGTTCGAATGGCTGGTGTCAACCCAGCTGCTGGAAAGAGGCCGCGTCCCGCCGCTTGCAGCTTCCAATCCTGAATGATGGGGCCTAAGAAAGACAAGCCGCACGAATCTATTGCAGAGATGGACTTCACCGATGCGACAGAGCTTCCTTCGAGTCTAATCCACCTCGCAATCTTCGTTTAAGAAGGCGCCCCCCCCTGACGCCCTCGAACCAATCAAACTTATCAAAGTTCACCTGGTCCCGACCAAACCTATGCCGGCCTTGCGAGAGACATCCCTGCTCCCTACCTCATCCCCTCACCCTAAAGTAGTGGGTAGCTTGTATGGAGAGCTTCCTTGTGTTTGATCCTCAAGGTTACCATGGCTTGTCCATTGATGTCAGCCCTGAGCAGCTCACTAGCGAGCTGTCAGAATTTGGGTTGAGTGATATTGGTAAGAATTTTGGGCACTATTGGAATGGTGAAGTCACTGAAGGCTCACAGTTCCCAGAGCGGGGTGACGGTATCAAAGCTGAGTTCCTCGCTGAGTTTGAGTTGGCTAAGGGCGACATGGTGCGACGTCTTCGTCAGTCTCCCAATGTTACCATAGCTGGAGCATGGGGCTGGATTATCCCCAACTTTGAGCACCTGATCCCCCACATTGTCAAACTTGTTTATTGCTACTCTGTCTTCGTTGCGCACACCGCTGAGGTGGAGCGTGGCCAAATTGGCCCTTGATGTGTGAGGCATTCAAGTCCCCTTTATAAGCACCTCTTTGGCTGAGGGCGTTGCTGACGAGGAGGCAGGGTGGGGGGGGGAGGTAGACGAGGAGGAGGCAGCGCAGCCGCTGCTGCAAGAGGAGGATGAAGAGGATGCAGATCTATGCAGATCCTGCACCCTAGCTAGGTTTGTGGAGCTGACTCTTGCTAGGCAGCATGAACACTGACATTTTTCCGTGGTGGTCTGCATATGTGTGTGTGTGCTATTAATGCATGCGTCCATTTTACTATTTAAAAGTGCGTCTGTTTACCAAGCAGTCTGTCGATGAAGAACAATTTGTTACACACGGGAGAGAGAGAAAATTCACACTTTTCATACTACCGTATTCGGAAAACCGAAAAAAAAATCCACACGCCTCTGACTCGGAGAAAAAAACCGGAGAGGGCAAAAATCGAGTCCGGCTAACCCTCTGAGATCCCAAACCCATTGTATAACCCTGGTGGGGAGGGGATAGGCATAGGATGTACCGTAGATGAGCCATCCCTCATAATTCGCAATGTTCGGGGTTGAGGGATCCATGAATTTACTAATTGTCGATTGTCGGCACAAGTCTTCAGTAAGAAATTCTGGGGAAATTAGATTTGAGGGCAGCACAACAGTTATAATTTGTAACGCCCGTGGGAAGGCAAAACAAATCTATAGTATGAGAAGGAGGAGGATCCAGTGCGGCCCCGCTGTTGCCCATCCAGTCCAGGTTGCGCTTGTGTCCGTGGAAGGAGCCCCCACACATGATCACCCCCCAAACACAGACACACACATGAAAGAGGTATTACCAGAGATATTACCAGCGATATTACCAGAGATATTACCAGAGGTATTACCAGAGATATTACCAGAGATATTACCAGAGGTATTACCAGAGATATAACCAGAGATATTACCAGAGGTATTACCAGAGATATTACCAGAGGTATTACCAGAGATATTACCAGAGATATTACCAGAGGTATTACCAGAGATATTACCAGAGGTATTACCAGAGATATTACCAGAGATATTACCAGAGATATTACCAGAGATATTACCAGAGATATTACCAGAGATATTACCAGAGATATTACCAGAGGTATTACCAGAGATATTACCAGAGATATTACCAGAGATTATCTCTGATGCCCCGCCGGCACACACGGGCATTTCCCGTAAGCCATGTGGAAGACGCCCATAGTACCCCCTACACCCCCCACACACACACAAACAGACAAACTGGCATTAACAAGATCTTACCAGAGATGAGTTCTGATGCCCTGCTGGCACACATCGCCCCGCTGTCTCCCATAAAGTCCGCCATGGCCCCGCTGGCACACACCGCCCTGCTGTGGCCCAACATATTTCCAGAGGTAAGTCCTGATGCCCCCCTGGCACGCACCGCCCCGCCGCTGCCCAGTGAGTCCAGGTTTCACGTATAAGCGGCGCCCACATCCCCCCTACCTTCCCCCCCTCACACACAGGCATTAACAAGATCTTACCAGAGTTCAGTTCCGATGCCCCGCCCGCACACACCGCCCCGCCGTGGCCCGTGGAGTCCAGGTTGCGCCATAGCCATGGAAGTCGTGCCCACATTACTCACCCCCCCCCCCCTACCTTCCCCCTCACACACAGGCATTTACAAAGTCTTACCAGAGTTCAGTTCTGATGCCCCGCCCGCACACACCGCCCCGCCGTGGCCCATGGAGTCCAGGTTGCACATGCTGGAGTCACTGGACATGGTGGGGGACAGAGGGGGCCTACACCGGGGAGGAGGGAGAGAGCGGGGGCGGGAGCAGCTTGAGCAGGGCAGTGGGGCTGAGATCAGGGACATTAGCAGCTTCTGAGCATCCATCGCCCCGCCCTTGCCCATCCAATCTAGGTTGCTCATGCTGGAGTCACTGGACATGGTGTGGGACAGAGGGTGCCTACACCGGGGAGGAGGGAGAGGGCGCGGGCGGGAGCAGCCTAATCAGGGCAGTGAGGGACTAAGGGAACGGCAGCAGCCTGAACTGGGCAGAGGGGCTGACATCAGGGACATTGGCAGCCTCTGAACATCCATCGCCCCGCCCTTGCCCATCCAATCCAGGTTGCTCATGCTGGAGACACTGGACATGGTGGGGGACAGAGGGGGCCTACACCGGGGAGGGGGGAGAGGGAGGGGGAGGAAGCAGCCTGATCAGGGCAGTGGGGCTGAGATCAGAGACATTGGCAGCCTCTGAACATCCATCGCCCCGCCCTTGCCCATCCAATCCAGGTTGCTCATGCTGGAGTCACTGGACATGGTGGGGGACAGAGGGGGCCTACACCGGGGAGGGGGGAGAGGGAGGGGGAGGAAGCAGCCTGATCAGGGCAGTGGGGCTGAGATCAGGGAAATTGGCAGCCTCTGAACATCCATCGCCCCGCCCTTGCCCATCCAATCCAGGTTGCTCCTGATGGAGTCACTGGACATGTTGGGGGACAGAGGGGGCCTACACCGAGGAGGAGGGAGAGAGCGCGGGAGGGAGCAGCCTGAACTGGGCAGAGGGGCTGACATCACTGGGCAGCCTCTGCGCATCCATCGCCCTTTAGCCTATACCCGCAGAGCGCCCTAAACCCGCAGAGCGCCCTTAACCTGCAGAACGCCCTAAACCCGCAGAGTGTCCTAAACCCGCAGAGTGCCCTAACCCCGCAGAGTGCCCTAAACCCGCAGAGCGCCCTAAACCTGCAGAACACCCTAAACCCACACAGCGCCCTAAACCTGCAGAGTGCCCTAGGCCCGCAGAGTGCCCTAAACCCACACAACGCCCTAAACCCGCAGAGTGCCCTAAACCCACACAGCGCCCTAAACCTGCAGTGTGCCCTAAACCCGCAGAGCGCCCTAAACCCACACAACGCCCTAAACCCACAAAGTGCCCTGAACCCAAACGGCGCCCCAACCCCCCACAACGCCCTAAACCTGTAGAGTGCCCTAAACCCGCAGAGCGCCCTAAACCCACACAACGCCCTTAACCCGCAGAGCGCCCTAAATCCGCAGAGCACCCTAAACCTGCAGAGCGCCCTAAACCTGCAGAGCGCCCTGAACCCGCAGAGTGCCCTGAACCCACACAACGCCCTGAACCCGCAGAGTGCCCTAAACCCGCAGAGTGCCCTAAACCTGCAGAGCGCCCTAAACCCACAAACGTACTAAACCCGCAGAGCGCCCTAAACCCGTAGAGCACCCTAAACCCGCAGAGCGCCCTAAACCTGCAGAACACCCTAAACACACACAGCGCCCTAAACCTGCAGTGTGCCCTAAACCCGCAGAGCGCCCTTAACCCACACAACGCCCTAAACCCACAAAGTGCCGTAAACCCAAACGGCGCCCCAACCCCCCACTACGCCCTATACCTGTAGAGCGCCCTAAACCCGCAGAGCGCCCTTAACCCGCAGAGTGCCCTAAACCTGTAGAGCGCCCTGCCGCCCTACACCCGCAGAGCGCCCTGAACCCGCAGAGTGCCCTAAACCCGCAGATCGCCCTAAACCCGCAGAGCGACCTTAACCCGCAGAGTGCCCTAACCCCGCCGATCGCCCTAAGCCCGCAGAGCGCCCTTAACCCACAGTGTGCCATAAACCCACAGAGCACCCTAAACTCTCAACCGCAGAGTGCCCTAAACCCACAACCTGCAGAGCGCCCTGAACCCTAGACCTGCAGAGTGCCCTTAAGCATAAACTTTCAACCTGAAGACCACCCCTTCCTCACCTGCTCTCCCCCGGTACCTTGTCCCTGGGCTCAATCAAAACCTCAAGCGCCGCACCAGCCACGGCTAGCTCAGCGGCATGCTCCGTCTGTGGCGGCTGGCAGCTGCCCGACCCCTCCAGCAGCTGCGCCGCGCCAGCCAAGGCCAGCTCTGGCTGTGGCGGCTGGTAGCTGCCCGACCCCTCCATCAGCCGCGCCACACCAGCCAAGGCCAGCTCTGGCTGTGGCGGCTGGTAGCTGCCCGACCCCTCCATCAGCCGCGCCACACCAGCCACAGCATGCTCCGGCTGTGGGGGCTGGTAACTGCCCGACCCCTCCAGCAGCCGCGCCACGCCAGCCGCGGCATGCTCGGGGTGTCGGGGCTGGTAGCTGCCCGACCCCTCCAGCGGCCCTGCCGCGGGGACAGCGGCAGACATAGCAGTGTGCTCTGGCTGTGGCGCCTGGCGGCTGCTCAGCTGTGCAAGTAGCCCCGCCACGGGGGCAGCGGCAGGAGCAGCGGCAGGAGCAGGGACAGATGATGGCTTAGCGATAACGGCGGTGGCAGCGTCGGGCTTGGCGGTGACAGCGGCGGGTGTAGAAGTGACAGGCGCTGGCTTGGCAAGAACAGCGGCCGGGACGGTCACAGGATTAGTGGGAACGGTCGCTGGCTTAGCGAGAACGGCGGCGGGAGTGGAGGACACAGCGGGGGCAGACGACAAGGCAGAGGGAGCGGGAGCGGGAATGGCTGTGAGAACAGAGGGGGCAAGGCGAGCTGGGGTTGCGGAGGCGGGGAACGTTACAGACTTTGATTGGACTGCGGAAGCGGGGAGTGTCCCAGGCGGTGATCGGACAGGCGCAGCAACAGCGGGAGTGGAGGAGGCGGGGACGGGCTTAGATTGGACGGCCGCAGCAACAGCGGGACGGAAGGTAGCGGGAGCGGGGACGACCACTGGGACGGCTATTGGGACAGCGGGAGAAGTGATAGCCGCAGGCTTAGATTGGACAACCATTGCGACAGCCAAAGGCGAGGGAGTGGAGATGGCTGCCGCGGGAGTGGGGACAGCCGCAGGGCCGACTGGAGCTGGGGCAGCTGAGGCAGTGATAGTCGCAGGCTTTGATTGAACAGGCGCAGCAAAAGCAGGAGGGGAGCGAGCAGGGATAGCTGCCGCGGGAGCGGGGACAGCCGCAGGGCCAACTGGAGCTGGGGCAGCGGGGGCAGCTGAGGTAGCCGGAGGCGGGAGAGCGTGGGCGGAGAGAGCGGGGACTGGTGCGCCGCCTGGGCGGTTGTCCTGATCGGTGCCCCGGAGGGAGGAGTCCGAGGGCTCCTCTAAGGAGGCCTGGGTGGCATGGTCGTGGGAGCAGGGGAGGGGGCTTAGTTCTTGTGTGGCCGGGGCGTTCCGGTAGTGGGTGTCAATGTTGTGTGACCGTGGGAGGGGGGGGGGGCTGGAGGTGTGTGGTGGGTCATGTTGTTGTGTGGGCAAGAAATGGGCATTACGTTGTGCGACTGGGTGGGAAGGGTAGGGTGGGGTGGGGAGGGGTGGGGTGTCATTCTTTGTGATCAGTAGGGTGTTGTTTGTGTGACTGGTGTGTAGTAAGATCCGCATCCCTGCCCTTAACCCTTACCCTGCCCTTCGACCTGAACCAATTACGTAGGCCCTTACCGTGCCAGCCACATTATTTTGCAGGACGAGGGGTCGCAGGGCCATCTGGGAAATATAGACGCCGTTGTTTGCTGGCAGCAGGCTCCTGCCCTAAACTCCACAACCCTGCCCTAAACCATAACCTTATCCCAGCCCTTAACTCTTCAGTAACCCTGCCCCAACCCTGCCATTAGCCTGCCCCAACCCTGCCATTAGCCTGCCATAAACCCTGCCATTAGCCTGCCCCAACCCTGCCATTAGCCTGCCATAAACTCTGCCATTAGCCTGCCCCAACCCTGCCATTAGCCTGCCATAAACTCTGCCATTAGCCTGCCCCAACCCTGCCATTAGCCTGCCATAAACTCTGCCATTAGCCTGCCCCAACCCTGCCATTAGCCTGCCATAAACTCTGCCATTAGCCTGCCCCAACCCTGCCATTAGCCTGCCATAAACTCTGCCATTAGCCTGCCCCAACCCTGCCATTAGCCTGCCATAAACCCTGCCATTAGCCTGCCCCAACCCTGCCATTAGCCTGCCATAAACTCTGCCATTAGCCTGCCCCAACCCTGCCATTAGCCTGCCATAAACTCTGCCATTAGCCTGCCCCAACCCTGCCATTAGCCTGCCATAAACTCTGCCATTAGCCTGCCCCAACCCTGCCATTAGCCTGCCATAAACTCTGCCATTAGCCTGCCCCAACCCTGCCATTAGCCTGCCATAAACTCTGCCATTAGCCTGCCCCAACCCTGCCATTAGCCTGCCATAAACTCTGCCATTAGCCTGCCCCAACCCTGCCATTAGCCTGCCATAAACTCTGCCATTAGCCTGCCCCAACCCTGCCATTAGCCTGCCATAAACTCTGCCATTAGCCTGCCCCAACCCTGCCATTAGCCTGCCATAAACTCTGCCATTAGCCTGCCCCAACCCTGCCATTAGCCTGCCATAAACCCTGCCATTAGCCTGCCCCAACCCTGCCATTAGCCTGCCATAAACTCTGCCATTAGCCTGCCCCAACCCTGCCATTAGCCTGCCATAAACCCTGCCATTAGCCTGCCCCAACCCTGCCATTAGCCTGCCATAAACCCTGCCATTAGCCTGCCCCAACCCTGCCATTAGCCTGCCATAAACTCTGCCATTAGCCTGCCCCAACCCTGCCATTAGCCTGCCATAAACCCTGCCATTAGCCTGCCCCAACCCTGCCATTAGCCTGCCCTAGCCTGCCATTAGCCTGCCATTAGCCTGCCATTAGCCTTCCATAGCCTTCCATTAGCCTGCCATTAGCCTGCCATTAGCCTGCCCTAGCCTGCCATTAGCCTGTTATTAGCCTGCCATTAGCCTGCCCTAGCCTGCCATTAGCCTGCCCTAGCCTGCCATTAGCCTGCCATTAGCCTGCCCTAGCCTGCCATTAGCCAGCCCTAGCCTGCCCTAGCCTGCCATTAGCCTGCCCTGCCATTAGCCTGCCATTAGCCTGCCATTAGCCTGCCCTGCCATTAGCCTGCCCTGCCTTTAGCCTGCCATTAGCCTGCCCTGCCATTAGCCTGCCATTAGCCTGCCATTAGCCTGCCCTGCCATTAGCCTGCCATTAGCCTGCCCTGCGATTAGCCTGCCCTGCCCTAGCCTGCCATTAGCCTGCCCTAGCCTGCCATTAGCCTGCCCAACCCTGCCATTAGCCTGCCCTAGCCTGCCATAAACCCTGCCATTAGCCTGCCATAAACCCTGCCATTAGCCTGCCCCAACCCTGCCATTAGCCTGCCCCAACCCTGCCATTAGCCTGCCATAAACCCTGCCATTAGCCTGCCCCAACCCTGCCATTAGCCTGCCATTAGCCTGCCATTAGCCATTAGCCATTAGCCTGACATTAGCCTGCCATTAGCCATTAGCCTGCCATTAGCCTGCCATTAGCCATTAGCCATTAGCCTGCCATTAGCCATAAGCCTACCATTAGCCTGCCATTAGCCTGCCCCAACCCTGCCATTAGCCTGTCATTAGCCTGCCATTAGCCATTAGCCATTAGCCTGCCACTAGCCTGCCATTAGCCATAAGCCTACCATTAGCCTGCCATTAGCCTGCCATAAACCCTGCCATTAGCCTGCCCCAACCCTGCCATTAGCCTGCCATAAGCCTGCCATTAGCCTGCCCCAACCCTGCCATTAGCCTGCCATTAGCCTGCCATTAGCCTGCCCCAACCCTGCCATTAGCCTGCCATTAGCCTGCCCTAGCCTGCCCTGCCATTAGCCTGCCCTGCCATTAGCCTGCCCTGCCATTAGCCTGCCATTAGCCATTAGCCTGCCATTAGCCATAAGCCTACCATTAGCCTGCCATTAGCCTGCCATAAACCCTGCCATTAGCCTGCCCCAACCCTGCCATTAGCCTGCCATAAGCCTGCCATTAGCCAGCCCCAACCCTGCCATTAGCCTGCCCCAACCCTGTCATTAGCCTGCCATTAGCCTGCCATTAGCCTGCCTTAGCCTGCCCTGCCATTAGCCCTAGCCTGCCATTAGCCTGCCCTGCCATTAGCCTGCCATTAGCCTGCCCCAAACCTGCCATTAGCCTGCCATTAGCCTGCCCTGCCCAAGCCTGCCCTAACCATTAGCCTGCCATTAGCCTGCCATTAGCCTGCCCTAGCCTGCACTAGCCTGCATTTAGCCTGCCCTGCCATTAGCCTGCCATTAGCCTGCCATTAGCCTTCCCTAGCCTTCCCCAGCCTGCCATTAGCCTGCCCTAGCCTGCCATTAGCCTGCCCTAGCCTGCCCTAGCCTGTCATTAGCCTGCCCAGCCATTAACCTGCCATTAGCCTGCCCTAGCCTGCTATTAGCCTGCCCTAGCCTGCCCTAGCCTGCTATTAGCCTGCCCTAGCCTGCCCTAGCCTGCTATTAGCCTGCCCAACCCTGCCATTAGCCTGCCCTAGCCTGCCATAAACCCTGCCATTAGCCTGTCATAAACCCTGCCATTAGCCTGCCCCAACCCTGCCATTAGCCTGCCCCAACCCTGCCATTAGTCTGCCATAAACCCTGCCATTAGCCTGCCCCAACCCTGCCATTAGCCTGCCCCAACCCTGCCATTAGCATGCCATTAGCCTGCCATTAGCCATTAGCCTACCATTAGCCTGCCATTAGCCTGCCATTAGCCTGCCCCAACCCTGTCATTAGCCTGCCATTAACCTGCCATTAGCCTGCCATTAGCCTGCCCCAACACTGCCATTAGCCTGCCATTAGCCTGCCCCAACACTGCCATTAGCCTGCCATTAGCCTGCCATTAGCCTGCCCCAACCCTGCCATTACCCTGCCATTAGCCTGCCCTGCCATTAGCCTGCCATTAGCCTGCCCTGCCATTAGCCAGCCCTGCCCTAGCCTGCCCTAGCCATTAGCCTGCCATTAGCCTGCCATTAGCCTGCCCTAGCCTGCCATTAGCATGCCCTAGCATGCCCTAGCCTGCCATAGCCTGCCCTAGCCTGCCATTAGCCTGCCCTAGCCTGCCATTAGCCTGCCCTAGCCTGCCATTAGCCTGCCATAGCCTGCCATTAGCCTGCCCTGCCACTAGCCTGCCATTAGCCTGCCCTAGCCTGCCATAGCCTGCCCTAGCCTGCCATTAGCCTGCCATAGCCTGCCATTAGCCTGCCCTAGCCTGCCATTAGCCTGCCCTAGCCTGCCCTAGCCTGCCATTAGCCTGCCATTAGCCTGCCATAGCCTGCCATTAGCCTGCCCTAACCCTGCCCTAACCCTGCCCTAACCCTGCCCTAGCCTGCCATTAGCCTGCCATAGCCTGCCCTAGCCTGCCATTAGCCTGCCCTAGCCTGCCCTAACCCTGCCCTAACCCTGCCCTAGCCTGCCCTAACCCTGCCCTAACCCTGCCCTAACCCTGCCCTAACCCTAACCCTGCCCTAACCCTAACCCTGCCCTAACCCTGCCCTAACCCTGCCCTATCCCTGCCCTAACCCTGCCCTAACCCTGCCCTAACCCTGCCCTAACCCTGCCCTAACCCTGCCCTAAGCCTGCCCTAAGCCTGCCCTAAGCCTGCCCTAAGCCTGCCCTAAGCCTGCCCTAACCATGCCCTTACCCTGCCATTAGCCTGCCCTAGCCTGCCATAGCCTGCCCTAGCCTGCCATAGCCTGCCCTAGCCTGCCATTAGCCTGCCCTAGCCTGCCCTAACCCTGCCCTAACCCTGCCCTAGCCTGCCCTAACCCTGCCCTAAGCCTGCCCTAACCCTGCCCTAACCCTGCCCTAACCCTGCCCTAAGCCTGCCCTAAGCCTGCCCTTACCCTGCCATTAGCCTGCCCTAGCCTGCCCTAGCCTGCCATTAGCCTGCCCTAGCCTGCCATTAGCCTGCCCTAGCCTGCCATAGCCTGCCCTAGCCTGCCCTAGCCTGCCATTACCCTGCCCTAGCCTGCCCTAACCCTGCCCTAACCCTGCCCTAACCCTGCCCTAACCCTGCCCTAACCCTGCCCTAACCCTGCCCTAACCCTGCCCTAACCCTGCCCTAGCCTGCCCTAACCCTGCCCTAAGCCTGCCCTAACCCTGCCCTAGCCTGCCCTAGCCTGCCCTAACCCTGCCCTAGCCTGCCCTAACCCTGCCCTAGCATGCCCTAACCCTGCCCTAGCCTGCCCTAGCCTGCCCTAGCCTGCCCTAGCCTGCCATTAGCCTGCCCTAGCCTGCCCTAGCCTGCCATTAGCTTGCCCTAGCCTGCCATTAGCCTGCCCTAGCCTGCCCTAGCCTGCCATTAGCTTGCCCTAGCCTGCTATTAGCCTGCCATAAACTCTGCCATTAGCCTGCCCCAACCCTGCCATTAGCCTGCCATAAACTCTGCCATTAGCCTGCCCCAACCCTGCCATTAGCCTGCCATAAACTCTGCCATTAGCCTGCCCCAACCATGCCATTAGCCTGCCATAAACCCTGCCATTAGCCTGCCCCAACCCTGCCATTAGCCTGCCCTAGCCTGCCATTAGCCTTCCCTAGCCTGCCATTAGCCTGCCATTAGCCTGCCCTAGCCTGCCATTAGCCTGTTATTAGCCTGTTATTAGCCTGCCATTAGCCTGCCCTAGCCTGCCATTAGCCTGCCATTAGCCTGCCCTAGCCTGCCCTAGCCTGCCCTAGCCTGCCCTAGCCTGCCCTAGCCTGCCATTAGCCTGCCCTAGTCTGCCCTAGCCTGCCATTAGCCTGCCCTAGCCTGCCATTAGCCTGCCATTAGCCTGCCCTGCCATTAGCCTGCCCTGCCCTAGCCTGCCCTAGCCATTAGCCTGCCATAAGCCTGCCATTAGCCTGCCCTAGCCTGCCCTAGCCTGCCATTAGCCTGCCCTAGCCTGCCATTAGCCTGCCCTGCCATTAGCCTGCCATTAGCCTGCCATTAGCCTGCCATTAGCCTGCCCAAGCCTGCCATTAGCCTGCCCTAGCCTGCCCTAGCCTGCACTAGCCTGCCATTAGCCTGCCCTGCCATTAGCCTGCCATTAGCCTGCCATTAGCCTGCCATTAGCCTGCCCTAGCATGCCATTAGCCCGCCCTAGCCTGCCATTAGCCTGCCATTAGCCTGTCATTAGCCCTAGCCTGCCATTAGCCTGCCCTAGCCTGCCCTAGCCTGCCATTAGCATGCCCTAGCCTGCCATTAGCCTGCCCAACCCTGCCATTAGCCTGCCCTAGCCTGCCATAAACCCTGCCATTAGCCTGCCATAAACCCTGCCATTAGCCTGCCCCAACCCTGCCATTAGCCTGCCCCAACCCTGCCATTAGCCTGCCATAAACCCTGCCATTAGCCTGCCCCAACCCTGCCATTAGCCTGCCCCAACCCTGCCATTAGCCTGCCATTAGCCTGCCATTAGCCATTAGCCTGCCATTAGCCATTAGCCTGCCATTAGCCATTAGCCTACCATTAGCCTGCCATTAGCCTGCCATAAACCCTGCCATTAGCCTGCCCCAACCCTGCCATTAGCCTGCCATTAGCCTGCCATTAGCCTGCCATTAGCCATCAGCCTGCCATTAGCCTGCCATTAGCCTGCCATTAGCCTGCCCCAACACTGCCATTAGCCTGCCATTAGCCTGCCATTAGCCTGCCCCAACCCTGCCATTAGCCTGCCATTAGCCTGCCCCAACCCTGCCATTAGCCTGCCCCAACCCTGCCATTAGCCTGCCATTAGCCTGCCACTAGCCTGCCATTAGCCTGCCATTAGCCATCAGCCTGCCATTAGCCTGCCATTAGCCTGCCATTAGCCTGCCATTAGCCTGCCCCAACCCTGCAATTAGCCTGCCATTAGCCTGCCCCAGCCCTGCCATTAGCCTGCCATTAGCCTGCCCCAACCCTGCCATTAGCCTGCCACTAGCCTGCCATTAGCCTGCCATTAGCCATCAGCCTGCCATTAGCCTGCCCCAACCCTGCCATTAGCCTGCCATTAGCCTGCCCCAACCCTGCCATTAGCCTGCCATTAGCCTGCCATTAGCCTGCCATTAGCCTGCCCTGCCATTAGCCTGCCCTGCCATTAGCCTGCCCTGCCATTAGCCTGCCCTGCCATTAGCCTGCCCTGCCATTAGCCTGCCCTGCCCTAGCATGCCCTAGCCATTAGTCTGCCATTAGCCTGCCATTAGCATGCCATTAGCCTGCCATTAGCCTGCCCTAGCCTGCCATTAGCCTGCCCTAGCCTGCCCTAGCCTGCCATTAGCCTGCCCTAGCCTGCCCTAGCCTGCCATTAGCCTGCCCTGCCATTAGCCTGCCATTAGCCTGCCCTAGCCTGCCATTAGCCTGCCATTAGCCTGCCCTAGCCTGCCATTAGCCTGCCCTAGCCTGCCATTAGCCTGCCATTAGCCTGTCATTAGCCCTAGCCTGCCATTAGCCTGCCCTAGCCTGCCATTAGCCTGCCCTAGCCTGCCATTAGCCTGCCCAACCCTGCCATTAGCCTGCCCTAGCCTGCCATAAATCCTGCCATTAGCCTGCCATAAACCCTGCCATTAGCCTGCCCCAACCCTGCCATTAGCCTGCCCCAACCCTGCCATTAGCCTGCCATAAACCCTGCCATTAGCCTGCCCCAACCCTGCCATTAGCCTGCCCCAACCCTGCCATTAGCCTGCCCTAGCCCTGACCCTTCCCTAAAGCTGCCCTTAGCTCTTAAGCAATCATGGAATCCTACACCTTGCCCTCAACCTTCATTTTCAGGAGGAGGGGTGGCAGAAGGGGTCCGCGATACTCCCATTTTGTTCCCACATCAGTATCAAAAGCTGAACTTAAGAAAATTGGAATTTCGCGGGTTGGGGAAGGCCCGGCTACAACCGGCTTCGGAACAAGTCTCGGCGAACCTCACCCCCCCCTCCCGCCCCCCAGGTCAGACCCCCCTTGGTGGCAGGTCCATCTGTGAGACTGTGACACCGCCATCTGCGGGCTGGCCCATGCCGTAACTTGTAGACACTCAAAAGTTCACACATTCTCATACCTTGCCCGGCTATTCATACCCCTAAACCAGCCACACAAGTCCCCATACCTTGCCCTCGACGCTCTTTTTCAGCAAGAGATGCGGCAGGCCCATCTGCGAGACCGTGACGTCGCCGTCCGCCGGCGGGCTGGCCCCCTCCCTCCGAGCCGCCTTGCTGGTGGAGCCCGCGGTTTCGGCAGCTGCCCCACCGGCTCCGGAGCCAGCCCTGCTGTGCACAGCGGTCTCGAAGCTTGCTCTGCTGAGCACAGCGGTTTCGAAGCTTGCTCTGCTGAATCCGGATCGGGACTCGTTGGGACCTAGGGACGGCTGCGAAAAGGCCGAGGTGCCGTTGTCCTGCTTAGCCTGCGTGCAATGCGGGAGCAGGCAAAAGAGGAGGAGTGTGGTTGAAAGGTAGTCAACGTGCTGTCAAAGAGAGGCATTGTTACATATTCAAAGCAGCCATCCATAGCCTTTTTGGAAAGAGCCGGGCCAAGGTGCTGCTGTCCTGCTTGCGAGGACAAAGAGAAAGAATGGCAGCATTGTTGCAAGGTAGTCAACGCGTTGATAACGCGAGGCATAGTTGCAGAGTTCAGGCAACCTCCCGTAGCAGAGTTCAGGCAACCATCCTTAGCCTTAATCAAAGTATTGATCATATGATATCAGGAAATTCCTTCCCCGGTAAATGAACCCTATGGGTAGAGTCATGTTTAGAGGCTTCAGGATTGAGGGTTTAACCACCTGCAGCTGCTTCATGGCGGCGGCGCGCTGGCTAAAGGCTGCCTGAGGCACCGGCGGCGTCATGGGCACAGCAGCGGGATTCCCCGCCAGCGGCGCTGCCGCCGCCGCCGCCGCCACGGCGGCGCCCGGCGGCCTCCAGCCACCGCTGGAGGTTGAGGAGGGCGCCGGCGCCAGCGCCGCCGGGCGCCCGGCGGCGGCCTGCTGCAGCTTGAGCACCGCGGCGGCACGCTGGCTAGGGGGTGCAGCAGCGGCAGCAGCGTCGGCACGCTGGTCGCCGTTAGGAACAGTGGCAGCGGAAGCGTGGGGGACGCTGGAGCTTGCGCGGAGCAGCTGGTGTAGGGAGACAGAGGTGCCGGCTGCTGCGGGGGCCGCGGCGGCGCGCTGGATGCCGTTAGATGTGGCGGCTGCGACACGCTGGCCAACGCTCGGGGTGGCGCCGCCGCTGGAGCTTGAGCGGAACAGCTGGCCTTGGGAGGCCGCGGCGCTGGCTGCGGGGGCAGCGGCTACACGCTGGCTGCCAAGAGGTGCGGCGGCCGCAGCGCGCTGGCCGACACCGGGAGTGACGCCGCCAACGGAGCTTGTGCGGTGCAGCTGATGCGGGGCAAACGGCCTCTGGTTCTCCGGCCTGGCCACATGGTTCAACAATAAGGGTTTAGGACTTTGGGGTTCAGGGTTTAGGGTCAACGTCCTGGTCATGTGTGAGGGCTGGAGAACAGTCAGGGTTTAGGACATTTTCATACCAGTTGTTACTTAGGCAGTTACAGGTTGGTTACATGACAGTTTCAGGGCAGATACAGGACATCCACATGATATTTGAACGGCACTTACATGGCGGTTACAAGTTGTAAGCCCCTCGTCACACCTGGCAGATCAGGGTTATCCCGTTAGTCCTAAACCCTCGTCGCACCTAGCAGGTTGTTCAGCCTTGGCGGGCGTTTTCCAGTCAACGCCAAAGCTGCGAGGCGTGATCTCTTCCGGGACGTGCTTCAGGCGGGCAAAGCTCACCACCGAGTCCAGGACATCCTGCACGATTGGGTTAAGGGTTAAGGGTTTAAGGTTTAGGGTTTCGGGCTCACCACCGAGTCCAGGACATCCTGCGCGAGACACGGGCCAGGGGAAGGACATCCAGGACTGGCCAAAGCGGCAATGTGTGATCTCCGCAGGCCAGGGGAAGGACATCCAGCACTGGTTTTACGCTCGATTTGCGATCAACTCGGGCGCGTCCTTCAGGCGGGCAAAGCTCACCCCTCGTTTCCACAATCGCATAGATCCCCCCCTCCACACAAATCACACTACCATACACCCCCCCTTCCACACTCAACACACCTCCACACTCACCATCCCCACTTGCACATGGCGACCGCACTCCCCTACCCCTCCACACCTGCAAACTCACCATCCCCACTTGCACATGGCGACCGCACTCCCCTACCCCTCCACACCTCCACACTCACCATCCCCACTTGCACATGGCGACCGCACTCCCCTACCCCTCCACACCTCCACACTCACCATCCCCACTTGCACATGGCGACCGCACTCCCCTACCCTCCACACCTCCACACTCACCTTCCCCACTTGCACATGGCGGCCGCACTCCCGAGTCGCGGCGAGCAGGTCCCGTCTGTCTGAGTCCATCTTCGCCATCTTGGTGGCCTGTGGAGGAGTGGGCACGACAGGGGAAATTAGGTTTGAGGATTGATGCTTGAGCAGGCCCCACATTAGGACTTAGGTTTGAGAAGGTCCTCTCTTTCACAGCCCATCTTCGCCATTTTTGAGGCCGGGGGAGGAGCGGGCACGTGAAGTGGCATTAGGGTTGACCAGGCCTGTCAAGCGGCACTCAGGTTAAGCAGATCCTGTGGTTGAGACTGTAGAGTGCGGGTAGTAGATACACTGCTAGACGATAGACAAGCCCTTCGTTCAGGAGCCAAGGCGCATGGTATGCCTGGAGGAGCCAGCAGGACTACACATCGCCAGCCGGCACCTTATGAACGTAGTGGCTCATTGAGTGTCAGTGGTAGGAACACTACCAGACAATAGATAGACTGTCAGGTCAGGGCCTGAACCAATTCAAACAAAATGTTATGTATGGTAGGTTACCCAGTGCTACGGCCGAACGGGTGCCTTCCTTAACCCACGCCTCAGGGTGTATATCTTTATTTCTTTCTTTCCAGGGGAGGGCATGGTGTGCATGGCAGGCCATGCGCAGTTGCGCACCCGAAAAGCTGGCATGGGCATGGTAGGAATGACGGTGTGGAGGTGCACTTAATTTATTTTAGCTAGGCGCCCCTGACCCCCTCTGGAGGCCCTCGGCGGCCTCCCCTGACTGGGCGAAGTGGGACCCAAGTTGCAGGGCTTCCGGCACCAGGACCCCTTGTAGGCCGTTGTGTAGCTGACATGTAGTTTAAGAACGGGAAGTTATCAAAGGTGCGTACCTTATAAGCGTCGCTGGCCCCTGCGGCCAAGCGGCTGCACTCCCCAAGGGACCTCTCGAGCTCGTCTAACTTTTCGCTGCGCATGCAAGCAAGAGATTATGTTGCGGCGTTCGCGCATCCAGCCAAGAGCCTGTTTTGGAAGCTTTATACAGGGTACAGTCTGATGAAGGCTGCTGCTGTAAGCAATCCATCAAGCGTGTGTTCAAAACATGGGCTTGTGATTTGGAGCAACAGCAGCAGCAGAGCGAGCGAGGAAGAGAGCTTGCTCACGAAAGCAATTGCAGCGCGCTTTGCTCGTTCTCCAGCTCAAGTGCACTCCTGGACTTAGTGAAGAACTTGTTGTTCAGATCCACGCGCAGCCGAGCAATCTTGTCTTTGAGTGCCAAGCATGAGCCCAAAGCTGGGGACACCGACAGTGACTCCATGATCGGTTCAAGGAGAGAAGGTTAGCGAGGCTGCTGATGACGCTCTCGCGCATTGCTCGTCCTGGTGGGTGATTTGGCCAGGTACGACAGATTTGAATTGATCAGGTCTTGGGCAGACCTCAGCCATCGATACCGCAGTGAGATACGGGTCATCATGTTCGCTTTCCCCATCTCCATCATCTTTCACCTTTGACAGATTGGTACAAATCGACCTTGCGCTCGGTGATCCAATCGCCGTGATTTCAATCGTGTAGCGTGTTTTTTCCACAGCAACACAATTTCCAGCAAATCATTTGCTCGACGTTTTACCCTGTCGCTTCCATTAGATCCCATCCTTGATATTACCTTTACTTCTCTGCACGTCTCTTCCCTCGCCCTGAATATTTCGCCAGCATGCGCGTCATCGACTACATCTCGCGCTTCCTGCTCTTTGCACTGCTAGCGTTGCTGTTCTACCTTGTCCCGCACGGCATGAAGTACCTGGTCGGAGTGGTTATTCGCATGCTGCCCGACCCCCGGCCTGCCTAGTTCCGCATGGTATGAAGTACCTTAGCTCTGCGGTGGGCAGGCAAGAAGTGCAGCTGATGAGCTGAGGCGGTCAAGCAGTGCGGCGGCAGGCAGGCAGGTAGCGCAGCAGCAGGCTGGCAAGAAGCGCGGCGGCGGGCAGACGAGTAGTGCGGCGGCAGCCGGCATGTAGGCAAGGAGCGCGGCGGCGGCAGGCAAGTAAGACGGTGGCAGGTAGACATGTAACGCAGCGGCAGCAGGCAGGCAAGAAGCGCGGCGGCAGGTAGGCCATTAAGGCAGCGGCAGGCAGGCAAGTAGCGCAGCGACGGGCAGGCATGTAGCGCGGCAGCAGGCAGGAAAGTAGGACAGCGGCGGGCAGGCAAAGTAGCGCGGCGGCGAGTTCTGCACCCCTCGGCAGCCTGCACAGCAGGCATATCATCGTCGCGCTGGATACGGGCAACAAGCTCTGCAGCAGACTCTGCAACTCTCAGCCCACGCCCGCTGTTGGTGGCCTACAAGTTACAGAGAGCGTTCGCCGTGGCCGGGAACATTTTAAGGAAATGATGCATGGCGGAAGAGATTGAGGAAACGAGGAGGTAGTGTTTGCCGCTTTGCCTACCAGAATCCAGAGCCTGTTCTTGGCCTCCTAGAGGAAAAGCCTTCATTCTGATTTTGGAGAGGAATATCTAGAATATCATATTATTTAAGATTCTGACAGTTCTCTGGTCAAGGTGATTTGGAGTGTTCATTTTTCTTGGACCAGAGTGACCGCGGCCTAGAATAGACCTGCTGCTGACCAGGGTGGGCGGACTCGGTGTGGTCTAGGAAGTGATGCAATGCCTGTGAAGTAGTAAAAGGCTTTGCCGCAAAGATTGTGTGTAGGCTTCTTATCATCCATAGCGGATCTCATGTAAACTGTTTGCATTGGTTCAGGAACGGTCTGAACATCAGCAGTACTTAAGTTTTTGGAGCTACCCCCCTGCACCTTCCCCCCCCCTGTGCCAACATGGTATGCCAGGGGGCATGATATTAGCGCATGCCATATTTTATGTTGTAAATGGGCAGCATTTGATATGGGGAATGATGGGGTGGAGTAATCTGCTCAATCTGATGCCTGCAACAAATGTTGTACATTCCTTAAAAACCGGTCCATAGGGGAGAAAAAATCCAGCATGGGGTACCCCACCCGAAGTGGCCCACCGTTACCCCTTTGTTAACCCCACTGCCTAGACCAAAAAGACCAGACCAAGGGGAGGAAGGCAGAGGAATAATTCTGTACCCATCACTATAATTAGAAGAGTATCTTTGGCCCACCGAACTCTGACAAGGATGCCACCAGACGACAAGCTCGTGCCCACGAAGCATCGGGTTAGCTAATCTACAAAACGATAATGCTCGACCCAGCAAACAAAAACTTGTGTTGCTCACTCCCCATCTGATCGTCTCATCAAGTCGGTGTACCATGCACACCTGGCTTATGCATGGGTGTCGGCATGTAGAGCAACAAGGGGCTGAGTCTTCGGCAAGACCCCAATTTACTTACCCGGGTCACCCTTTGACACATAAGAACTCAATAACGTGCCAAAGATGCGGTCACCAGTCGTACATGTAGAGTACTTTGTTCATCGAAAAGGTCAGTTGAAAAGTGAGCAGGGCATGTGATTTAGGGATAGGTGGAAAAGCGTGTGAGTGCAATAGGGAGGCTACACAGGGCTGCCAATGTCCACTGCCAGCTGGGGGGTTATGAGGTAGCAGTAGATCCAGCCGTTGCAGCGAAGTTGGTGGCAACATGTACTTTGCTTGTACAACGCAGGCTGCGTTACGCAGCGGTCGCACCAACAGCACAGCAAGACAGCCCACTCATGGCGACAGCCATGGCGGCCGACATGCAGCTCGCTGTCAAGCAGGGCACCGGAGGACGCAATTGGTGCAGTCTGCAGTGCATAGCTAGCTAGGTGCCTTGCTGGAGCTGGAGCTGGGATCAGCCGTCCCCAAACTGCACCAGACAGCGACGTACATCCGCTACCTGAGGAGCTAGCGCTAGTTGATGCAGCATCCGAGCGGGCGGCGCAGCTGAATCCAACTGGCAGAGGGGATCCCAAACATCCTGACACTGCAAACAGGTCTGCGGCCGCCTACCGCATCTGGCTTCAGTCTTCGGCGGGTGCTGGCCAGTTTCCGCACCAGCCGAAGGGAGTGTGCTGACGTGCACAAGAACCTTACGCTGCGGCTCGGCGCCGTCAGCACGGCTGACACTAGAGGACGGCGCAGCAGTCAGCAGCGTCACAGACGGTTCTGCCAGCGATGTTGGGCTAGGGGAGACGGCGACAATGTGGAGGACACGTTGCATGCATGCTTTCAATGCATCAGCGTGCAGGATCAACTTAGGCAGCGGGGATGGGCAGGTCCTCCGAACGGTGCTAGAGACTTCTTCGAGTTGTACCAAGGCATGCTTGGGTGGGATGCCCTGGTCTTTGTGGACGACGTCGTAGATATCGTTGAGGCGTAGACGTTTTCAGAGGCTGGAACTTCCGTTGTCTTTCTTTTCTAGCCTTTGTTTTGGCACGGTTACTGCTTTATGGTGCGACAACTTCCGTTGTCTTTCTTTTCCAGCCTTTGTTTTGCCCCCCCAGATTCCTCTTTTTTTGTCATGCCCCCTTGTGTTTGTTTCGTTCTTACCTAACTCTTCAGTCAGGCGCCCACGCGGCCAAGCTTTTTTAAGAAGGGCCCAGAGGTGTAACGTCGTTGACAGAAGCCAGCAGGGTGTTGCCACCTGACATGTGAACTGGGAGGTTGGGACTGGCGTAGGTTGGGCAGGTGTGGACAGTGGGCAGGTGGGGTGTGATGGCAGGTGGGTGGCCATGGGCAGATCGTGGGTGCACAGTTGAATCGACTGGAGCTGTGGGAGGAGGTACATGGTAGAAGCGAGCGAGGCCCTCTGTGTGAGCAATGCTGAGAATGAAGTTACAGTGGCCACTTGGGATTGTCTTGCGCTGGTTGGGTGGCCGTGTAGATGTGTGCCATGAGGTCCGGGGCCGGAAATCGAAAGGTGGGGTCGGTATGAAGAGAGAGAACATGAACCATCTTGGCATGGGAGGTCCAATTCATGAAAGATGACTTCTTCCTAGGCTGGGTAGAGGGCGACAAGAACAGCAACACCAAGCAACATCAGCCCTCGGTCCGATGCCTACCGTACTTGGCAATGTTAACGGCTAGTTCCTAGATGAGCTGAGGTGTTGGACTTGTTTGCCTTTCTGGCCTTTCCTTCATTCCCTTTTATCCGAGTTTTATCTCTCTGTTCGTTTCATTTTTTTCTCCCATCTGGACAGTTATTTAGGCGCCCATGCGGCCAAGCCTTCTTGAGCAGGGCCTAGAGGTGTAACGTCATTTATTATTCATCGCGGGTTGGAGGCAGCCATTCACGAGCCACGCTGGATTCGTCCGTTCGTACTGTTTAACATGACAAGGGGTCGATGACACTCGTCCTTTTAGTCTCTTTCACCATCCTTGTCGCTTAATCCCCGCATACCGGTATGTAGGATACATACTCAAGCAACTCGTTGCCGAATTGCAACACCCCATCTGTACTCAGTCATCGGTGTCGTTGAGTTTTTCGGGACACGCATTCGGGAATCTTTTGTGACACATACCCCCTGCACATTCCCTCATGGTCTAGATTGTCAAGCTCCCTGTACACACGACGGGCCGGGATGCTAAGAACGGGAAAGAGTAAGTGTTTTTTGCATGGTCTGCTACTCTGCTTGTCTTTTTGACTTTTTCCAAGGAGACCATAAGCAACAAGTTTCCGAGGCCAACAGACTCCCTAGATTATAACAGCTGTTTTCCGTTCCTCATGCATGCGGCCCTGTTTTCCGCTCCTCATGCATGCGGCCCTCTGTAATGCACTCGTGGATGGCCTTCAGCACTGTGTAGTTGGAGCCGCTGAAAAACACCACATGGCCGTTGGGATGGTACATGATATAGCATAGGGGCTGGTCTTTAAAGGCCGTCCGAGCCTCCTCCTCTGAGTTGAAACCGTAGACGAGGACGCCCCCCTCCTCCTCCACTGCGACCTTCCATGACGCAGAATGCAGCACGGGCTCCGTCCGTGCGAGGGCCTTGTTGCTGCCCAACCAGCTACACACAGCGCTGGCAGCCTCAAGGACGCCGACGCCGATTACGGCACCCGCAACCGCCACGGCGAGGGCGGGGGCCGCTGTCAGACTCCCGACTGCCCCGATGGACTGGAAAACCGCCACGACGCTCCCAGCCGCTATACGTCCGCCCGCGGCCTTGGCTGCCGCCGACATCATACCCGCTGCAACAGTCTTAGCCGCGATGCCGGCAGTGGTGAACCCCACGTACTGCACACCGGCGATGACCGCGGTCGGGGCGGCAGCGGCGCCCAGGATTCCCCCGACCAGCCGGCGAGGCCCCTGGTTCTGATTGGGAGCCATAGCACCTGTTCAAATGGGGGAGAATGAGTGTTGAGCTGCACAAATGATCTTCGATAGCCGGAGATGCACCGCATCCCATGCAGCGCTGGAAGGTCCGACTTCCCTCGGCGTCCCATGCTCCCCATGCACCGAGAGCATCTGACTGTCATGCATTCCTCTGCGCCTTCATGCGCATTGTGCATCCCATGGCTTCCCTTTAGCTTCTTGAATCCCCTGGCGCCTCATGCATCCCTTGGGAGTTGGGATGCCCGTGTTTGTGTCGGTGTGTGTACAATCTCACCTTGGTCGGATAGCTCTGATCAGTGGAAGACTAGAAGAACGAATCAATAAGCTCCTGTCGAGAGGATGTGAGTGAGAGACACAGGGATGCATAGGAAAATACGATAAGGCTCGAATGTTGAAGTACCGGTAGCTGGTATAAAATCGAATGCGAACAGTGCGCAACAGCAAATGCGCACCAATATCATCAGGGCTGACCAGTTTGGCTTTGATACACGCGGATCAGAATGCAATAAACCCCCTGAATAAACGAAGGCCGTGACTAAATCCCGGATGAGGAGACGGTTGCCGACAACCAACTTCTGAGATTCGCCTGCCCACGCGTATTTCATAGACAGAAAAAGTGTCAAACTGCGTCGTACGGGGATGACTGCTTCAGTTACTTGAGTCATAATCGACACGCCTCGCCACGCACCCCAGTGTTTGAATCCTCACTGTCGGCATACGTTTATGGTGCAGGGCGGCACAACAGCTGTTGTCAGCCGAGTTGCCTTAGCAAGATGCTGTTATCGGTGTCAACAGCCAATCTTGCCTTGTTCAGCATGCATGCCAACGCATTTCTAGGGTTTGCTGTTTGCCAGTCGCTTACGTGGCTCATGCACAGTCTGGCAGCGCATCACTGTAGCAGCACCAGAGAGAGCAGCACCGATCATTCATCAGCAGTCGATTTTAGCTGCATTTGGAAATCGCCGTCGCAATGATCGCATCGGGTAGGCACTGGCTAGGCACAACGACTCTTCCTTGGTGATCAAAACCGCCAGACGATGCATCGTGCAACCTCTGAGATCACACTGCTTGGACACTTTTTCTGTCAATGAAATACGCGCGGCCGATTCGCTTGGGCTAGCCTCGCAGCGATAGCGATAGCGTTGGCTGCCTTTAATAATTGGTATCCTTATCGTATGTAGGCTCGAAGCCGTCTCTTTAGGGCAGGGGATACGGTTTGCCTGCCCTCTGTGTTCTTGTTGTTTCGTGGGTGGACTTGCTATCCTTTCTTTCTCTTGTGCCTTCTCCCATGACTATCCTAGCTGGTTTTTTGTTGGCCGACGTGGCCGAGCTTCATTCCAGTGAGCATGGCCCTGAGGTGTAACGTCACTAACGTTGTGACGCAGGAGGAAGGAATGGTCCAGTGGAGCAACGCTGGTGGCATCCATACCCAAATTCCAAAAAACCCACCCATATTGAGAGATCGACCCGCCACATATGTTCTCTCCCCCCCCTGTCTAGATCGCCAGGCTCCAAGTTCTTGCCCCCTCACATAGGAGGGTGACATGGCTGCACCATGGTCCTGGCTGTGCATGGTAGCTGGAATTAAGCTTAGTCGTTCCTTACCAGCCTCACGCGGCCAATCGGCCCCGGCAGGGACCTGCATAGCGTATGGTCATCTCTTGCGCCGCAACCAGACTCTGGCTGGCAGCCCTCAAGTAATTCGGGAGCGTCTTGAGAGCAAAGCCGGCGTGTGTCCTCTCTCAGCAGAAGGGGTTCTACGGTATCTGGGGGTCATGTTTGAAGGTTATATTTGGGGTTTATATTTGGAGGTTATGTTTGGGGGTTGTACTTGGAGGTTACATTTGAGGTTTATATTTGGAGGTTATGTTTGGGGGTTATGTTTGAAGGTTATACTTGGGGTTTATATTTGGAGGTTATATTTAAGGTTTATATTTGGAGGTTATGTTTGGGGGTTGTACTTGGAGGTTATATTTGAGATTTATATTTGGAGGTTATGTATGGGGGTTGTACTTGGAGGTAAATTTGGGGTTTATATTTCAGGGTTATATTTGGAGGTTATATTTTGGGTTATATGTGGCTCCGATTTTGTATAGGATCTCCGTCAAGCTCTCGATACCCTGCATGAGTTAGAAAGCTTCCTTGGCTTCGAATGGATGCGCCAGTCCCCCAACGAGAAGTGATACATAGAAGAACTGGCGCATTACCTTTCCCTCTTACCTTCAGTTTATTTTCTTCCAACGGGACAGTTGGGCGCCCACGCGGCCGAGCCTTTTTGAGCAGGGCCCAGAGGTGTTATGTCATTGACATAAAGGGACGGGCCGTTGTGTTCTTCTCCTTCTTCTCCTTCCTCCCCTCTTCCCTTAACTTCATTTTCTTTTCTCCCAACGAAACAGTTGGACGCCCAAGCGGCCGAGCCTTTTTGAGCAGGGCCCAGAGGTGTAACGTCATAAACACAAAGGGACGGTTTGACTGACAGCTTAGAACTCGAGAGGTTACGGGTTCAGCCCTCGATCTCGATGCTTAAACCCTAAGCCCAGACAGCGCATCAGCGGCACCGCTGGCCGCAGCGGCGGCGGTGCTCGCCTCCTTGGACTCGTCACCTGCACCTCGCCTCCTGCTTTGCCTCTGCTCTGTTCGGATCTGCTTCTTCGACGTCAAGCCCGATTCCGGGCGTTGGGATGGCAGTTGCAGCTGCTGCTGCGGCGGCGGCGGCTGCGGAGCACCCTTCCTTCGAAGCTGAGCCAGCGGTGGGTCTGGCTGCTGACGCTGCTGTTGTGTCTGTTGCTGTGTTACATGATAAGGCGTGTGCTGAGGCTGCTGACCGGCCAGGGTGTCAAGTTGCTGCTGGGGCTGCTTGTAAGGCTGCTGCGGTGGCACCTGATAAGGCACCTGCTGCTGAGGTTGAGGCTGCTGACGGGCCATGGCGTGGTTGGGATGCATGTAAGGCTGATGCGGGGGCACCTGATACGACTGCTGAGGCTGCTGACGGGCCAGGGCGTCACGCTGCTGCTGGGGCTGCTTGTCAGGCTGTTGCGGTGGCACCTGATACGGCTGGTGACGGGCCAGGGCGTCACGCTGCTGCTGCTGCTGGGGCTGCTGCGTGCCCGAGGCCGGATTTACAGCAGCTTCCGGGAGGCCTCCGCTCGCTGACGCACCCAATCGCCTCAACTGCCCTCTGGCAGAAGCACCCCGCACGGGTTTCGAGATAAGTGCAGTTGCGGCCATCCCCGCCGCTGCTACCGCTGCCGCCGCCGCATCGCCCGGCTCCAAGCGACGCGACGGGGCGGGGTGGGCTGGCCGGGGCTTGGGTCCCGCGGTAGCCGCTGCTGCTGCTGCTGCGTCATCCGCGGCCTTCTCCTCCAACACCATAAACGCTTGAGCTTGGTAATGGACGGGGATTGCACGTCCCTTCAACACCGGCCCTGCATCATGCCTGCCGATTACCCGCTCCGTCCCGCCAGCCGCTGTCGATGCCGCTGTTGGGTACAGAGACGTATCCTTCGCCACAGCCAAAGGAAGAACAAGAGGTGCGCTATCGTGATCGCCGCCGTCGCCAGCAACCTGCTCCACCGCGCCGGCTGCAGTCGATGCCGCTGTTGGGTATAGAGAAGGATCCTTTGCCACAGCCAAAGGGACAACAACAGGTGCACTATCGCGACCGCCGCCACTGCCAGCAACCTGCTCCGCCGCGCCGGCTGCAGTCGATGCTGCTGTTGGGTACAGAGAAGGATCTTTCGCCGTAACTGGAGGCGCAACGAGAGGTGCGCTATCGCGATCGCCGACTTTGGGCGCTCGGAGTGCTTCGGAGGGCAGCGAGGCGGGCGTGGTTGCTGTGGTGGGCGAGGCCGGCGTGACATTCTTTGCGGCGTATGGAGCAAGCGTATTAGCGGCGGATGGCGGGGCGGAGGCCGAAGTCACGGCCAGAGGCGGGGCCTGCCGGTCCCGCCGGGCCGACCTCTTTTCTCGCAGCTTCTGCTTTGAGGCCTCGGCGAGTTCCTGAGGTCAGCAATGGGATTAGGGCTTTTAGGGTTTAGTCTCAGCGATTTCCTGTGGTCAGCAAGGATTTAGTGTTTAAGGCTCAGGTTTCAGCGACTTCCGATGGTCAGCAATGGGTTTAGGGTTTAGGGTAACCTCAGCAACTTCCTGAGGTTAGCCATGTTCAGTATGATGGGTTCATAGATTCATGTGCGCAGCAGGTCTCAGGGTTTGGGTTCATTTGAGGAGCAGGGTTAAGGGCTCATGTGGCCAGCAAGGTTTAGGGTTTAAGGTTAATTTGTGCAGCAGCTTTCAGGGTTAAGGGTTCATAGGTGAAGCAGGGTTCAGGGCTAATTTGGAAGCAGTGTCCAGGGTTACGAGTCCTATTGATGAGAAGGGTTCAGTACTCATTTGTGAAGCAGTTTCAGTATTAAGGGTTCAGGGTTCAGGGTTCATTTTCAGGGTTCACGGCCGAGGGGGCCCATGAGCAGCAGGTCTCAGGGTCGAGGGCTACTTCGGGGGCAGCAGTTTTGACGGTTCGGGGATCATGTGGTCAGCAGGGTAAATGTTTAAGGGGTCCTATGGTCAGCAGGGCTCAGGGCAGTGCATCTCTTTTTTTGTTACTAGGCCACAATCAGCAGGCCGCCCCGCGGCCGTCAGAGGTCCCATCAGGACCAAACATCGACCGGCCGACGTCTGGCAGCCCCAGCAGCATGGCTGGCCACACCTGGGGGGCCTCAGGCGGGGAGCTGGGTTGTAGCTGATATGTAGCCGAGTCACAAAAAATAAATTATGTTTCACGGTTACCGGTACTCCGGGCAGCTTAATTCCTCTAGGGTGCTGAGTTCAGAGCACTCGAATCCCTCCCTCCTCATACTTCTCCCCCCCTAACAGCTAACTCCTATTCTCTAATACCTCCCCCTCCCCCCTACCAGCTCCCCCCACCCCCCACCAGCTAAACCCTCCCCCCTCCCACCTAAACCCTACCAGCTAACCCCTACCCCCTAGCAGCTAAACCCTTAGTAACAGCCTGCGCCCCTTAGCCCCTAACAGGTAAACCCTAGCCCCTAGCCCCTAACAGGTAAACCCTAAGTAACAGGTCAACCCTAGCCCCTTACAGGCGAACCCTAAGTATCAGGTAAACCCTAGCCCCTAACAGGTAACCCCTAAGTAACAGCCCGCGCCCCACCTGGCGCTTGATGTCACTTTCAAGGGCAGTAAGCAACAAGCCATCGTCTCCCACGCGGGCCTGAGGCAGGAAAGGAGATGGAAGGGGTAAGAAGGAGATGGACAAAGGTACATTGCAGCCTATCTGTTTCCGTGATTCAGCTACATATCAGCTACACTCCAGCCTACGGCCGGTGACCCCAGGTGTGGCCAGCCATGCTGCTTGGGCCCCCCAACACAAGATGGCCCAGGCTTGATCACAACCGGGCCCTGGGCGGCTGCAGGGCGGACCAGCAAAGGTGGCCTCGTGGCTGGAAAAACCTAAAGCCTAGAGCCTAATACCCGAAGCCTAAACCCCAAATAAGCACTGGTACATCGACAAGACTGTTCGTCATACAGCATGGCAGAGCGCCATCCTCTCCTGAGCGGGCCAGAGGCGGGGAAAGGAAATGGAAGGGGGGTAGAGGGAAACGAAAAGAGGTGCATCGGCAAAGCTCATGACACATCGCAACAGACAGCCATTGTCTCCTGAGCGGACCCAAGCCCAACCCGCCCCAATCCTTTCTCTATGTCCTAACTTCTCTCACCCCGTTTGGTAATCTCCTGCCCTGTCGCCGCGCCGTGCCCTGCTCCTTGTAATCCGCCCGGATCTTGTTCATCGTCGGCAGGGCGTGCGGGCAGCGCATCGCCAGGATCATCTGCTCAAAGACCTCCTGGGAGTGATGCACCTCCGCCACGGCGGCCAAGGCGATTGCGGCACCGGGCGCGGTGCCTGCAGGCGGTCCCAACGGCCTCCGGCTTAACTCGCGTTTGACCCACTGCGCTTGCTCCTGCACGGAGGGGGGGGGGGAATGCGGGCAGCGTATCGTCATGGTTATCTGCTCGAAGATGTCCTAGGATCGATGCACCTCTGCCACAGCGGCCAAGGCGGTCGCGGCCCCATGTGCGGTGCCTGCAGGCGCTCCTGGAGGCCACCAGCTTAACTCGCGTCTGACCCACTGCGCTTGCTCCTGTTGAGTTCCGGGTTACAGGGTAACGATCCCAATGACCTACGAGGACATCAACTGCATCCAGATACTTAGGTCTCACTGGTAAAAACGCTACAGATGGCCAGCAATGACCAACAAATGCTAGCGACCAGACGAGATTTTGTTTTTAGCTTGTATCCAGGGAGGCCTTGCAGCTATCCCATGGTTTCCAGCAACTGCCAACGATTGCCAGCCCTTGCAAAATTTTGGGGATCCTAGGGACATCCACTAGGGCCGAGGCTTTACAAGGTTCACACCAAGGGACATCTCCGGGCGCAGCAATAACACCTCCAGCTGCCTGAATTGTAGCTGACTAAAAGCTAAATTTTAGCTGACCTGTAGCTGAGACACACTTAAATAAGCAGCGGCACGCACCTCTGAGTTCATCCCGGGGCGCAGCAACGGGACCTCCAACTGCCTGAATTGTAGCTGATTAAACGCTAAATTACAGCTGAACTGTAGCTGAAAAACACTAAAATAAGCAGCGGCGCGTCACTTACCTCCGAGGCACAGCAACGGAAACAAAAGCAGCGGCGCGCACCTCCGAGAACATCCCGCGGCGCAGCAACAAAAAGAAAAAAGTCAGCGGCGCTTACCTCTGGAGAACATCCCGGGGCGCAGCAATGAAAAGAAAAACCCAGCGGCGCGCACCTCCGAGAACATCCCGGGACGCAGTAGCGGGACCTCCAGAAGCAGCGACGGTCCAAACATCCACGCCATGGCAGCCGCGGGCGGGGTCGCGCCAGCCGCCGCCGCCTCGAGCACCTCAGCCGTCGCGCCGAACACCTGCCGTATGAAGAGCAGGCTGAGGGGCGGCTCCTCCCAGGTGCCCAGCGTCCGCGCCACGTTGTCGGTGTCGTCGAAAGGGTCCTCCACAAGCAGCACGTACCTGCATGATTGGATCCAGGTGGCGGATCTAGGTGACGGATTCAGGTGGCAGATCTAGGTGACGGATCTAGGTGACGGATCCAGGTGTCAGATGTGGGGGCAAGGAGATTTGTTAAAGGGTACGGGGATTGGGATTTTGTTGAGGGGTTAAGGGTTCAGAGTCTGAGGCTTAGGGTACCTGCATGATTGGATCCAGGTGGCGGATCCAGGGGTTACGGTAATTGTTGAAGGGTTTGGGGATTGGGATTTTGTTTAAGGGTTTAGGGTTTATGAGCCGAGTGTGCGTGCCACGTTGTCCGTGTCGTCGAACGGGTCCTCCACCAGCAGCACGTACCTGCATGAATGGATTCAGGTGACGGATCTAGGTGACGGATCCAGGTGACGGATCTAAGGGTTAGGGATTTTGTTGAAGGGTTAAGGGTTTAGGGTTTGAGATTCGGGGGGTAAAGGATGTAGATCTTACGGCTTTTTGAGAGGGATTCAGGGTGGGTGGGTGGGAGGGAGGTGTCAAGGATAATGGTGGCTAACAGGCAGTTGTATGGAGGTGCTGTTGATAGCTTTAGGTTCAAGGTAAGGGCATGGGGCGGAAGGAAGGCATGGATGAAAGGAGGAAGGGAAGAAGGGAGGGCGGATAAGATATCAAGTGCACAGGGGCTGTCAGGCAATGGTATGGAGGCAATGCTGATCCATCACATCCTTAACCCTAAGGTATGGATGCAAGGAGCGTGGGAGGAAGGGAGGGAGGAGGAGATGTCAAGTGCACAGAGACTGTCAGGCAGTGGTATGGAGGTGATGCTGTTCCATCACATCCTAAACCTTCAGCAGACCGCACGCATACACCAGCAGGGTCACCTCGGGGTTAAGGGTTCAGGGCTCTAGAAAGGACAGGAATTATGCCTAAACCCTACACCTCATCCACCGGCGAGGGTTCAGGGTTCCATACCCCCTACACCCCACAAGGTTTGGGGTTCATGCTCTCCCTCCACTCCTCCACCAACACGCACCGCTTGGAGTATGGCTTGCCCTCCTGCAGCCTGCCCAGCCAAGTGCACAGCCGCGAACACCTACGCGTGCAGGGTCAGTCTTGGATTAGAGAGGGGAATCAAAAGGGGATGAGTGGAAGCTGGGTGAGCTGCTTGCCCTCCTGCAGTTTGCCCAGCCAAGTGCACAGCCGCGAACACCTACGCATGCAGGGTCAGTCTTGGATAAGAGCGGCACCACGAAAATGTAACAAAGAAAGGCAGTGGGGGGAGGGCGTACGTGGCAGGGACAAGCTGGTGGGTTTGAGGGAGCTGCTAGCCCTCTTGCAGCGCCCCCCACCCCCCATCCAAGGTTACACCGGTGACGACTGGCGCAACGCTACCAAGGAAAGGCAGTGGCGGGAGGGCAGCTGGTGGGTTTGAGGGAGCTGCTAGCTCTCTTGCAGCACCCGCCCCCCATCCAATATCCGGATTCTGTTAACAAATATGTGCAGACATAACTGGCTCGATTAGGTGCTTCAATTTGTATTAATACCGTTCCACACTTCAACCGCATGGTGCATGGAGCCGCGAGCACCGGAGCAGGGTCAGGCTTGAGGGCTTAAGGGAAGTGCGAGCCCATATTTTAGGGTTTAGGCTTTAGGGAATCTGCGAATCCTGTTGCAGCACTCCCCCATCCAAGATCCCTCATCCAAGATCCCCCATCCAAGATCCTCCATCCAAGATCCTCCATCCAAGATCCCCCATATAAGATCCCCCATCCAAGATCCCCCATCCAAGATCCGGAAACTTTTAAAGAAACATGCAACTTAAGCTCACTTGCAGCTAAATTGTTTAATTATATCTGTGGCAGTAAATAATTGATGGGGGACTGCTAACCTCTGGGAGTCCCAGGAGCCGGCAAGCCGCACACAAAGCTAGATGGTAGATTACCCAGTGCTACGGCCGACCAGGTGCCTTCCTTAATTCACGCCCTGAGGTGTGGATCATATACGGTATATAAGTATAAAAAGTATACAAGAGTGTGCTACACTTTAATCACATAGTGCAGAGCGCCAGAGCCCGAAACCATCACCTCAGTGGGGTCAGACGTGGTGTCAAGGATCAAGGGAGTTGTAGGCAGGGCATGCAAACGGCTTACGCCCTCATACGTTATCTACACCCTTTTACACTCTTCTAAACCCTTATACGCTCTTCCACACCCTTCTACACTCTTCCACGCTCTTCTACACCCTACTACACTCTCATGCCCTCTCCTACACTCTTCTACGCTCTTCTGCACTCTCCTAGACCCTTCTACACTCCTCTTCCACACTTTTCTACACTCCTCTTCTAGCGCTTCCGAGCTTCACCACACGCCCCGGCTTCACCACACGACTGGACTCGCCCTCGGACGAAGCAGCCTCATTCCTCCATCACATGAATATACCGCCTTACAACGCATATGATTACGGCGCGGATGCAGCAACGGCCTTGAGCTGCGATGCTTCCTCAACCTTAACACCCCAGTAGGGCTTGGTAGCTCTCTTACAAAGCATATGATTAAGGCGCGGATGCAGCAACGGCCTTAAGCTGCGATGCTTCCTCAACCTCAACGCCCCAGTAGGGCTTGGTAGCTCTCTTACAAAGCATGTGAGTACGGCGCGGATGCGGCAACGGCCTTAAGCTGCGATGCTTCCTCAACCTCAACGCCCCAGTAGGGCTTGGTATCTCTCTTACAAAGCATGTGAGTACGGCGCGGATGCAGCAACGGCCTTAAGCTGCGATGCTTCCTCAACCTCAACGCCCCAGTAGGGCTTGGTATCTCTCTTACAAAGCATGTGAGTACGGCGCGGATGCAGCAACGGCCTTAAGCTGCGATGCTTCCTCAACCTCAACGCCCCAGTAGGGCTTGGTATCTCTCTTACAAAGCATGTGAGTACGGCGCGGATGCAGCAACGGCCTTAAGCTGCGATGCTTCCTCAACCTCAACGCCCCAGTAGGGCTTGGTAGCTCTCTTACAAAGCATGTGAGTACGGCGCGGATGCGGCAACGGCCTTAAGCTGCGATGCTTCCTCAACCTCAACGCCCCAGTAGGGCTTGGTAGCTCTCTTACAAAGCATGTGAGTACGGCGCGGATGCAGCAACGGCCTTAAGCTGCGATGCTTCCTCAACCTCAACGCCCCAGTAGGGCTTGGTAGCTCTCTTACAAAGCATGTGAGTACGGCGCGGATGCGGCAACGGCCTTAAGCTGCGATGCTTCCTCAACCTCAACGCCCCAGTAGGGCTTGGTAGCTCTCTTACAAAGCATGTGAGTACGGCGCGGATGCAGCAACGGCCTTAAGCTGCGATGCTTCCTCAACCTCAACGCCCCAGTAGGGCTTGGTAGCTCTCTTACAAAGCATGTGAGTACGGCGCGGATGCGGCAACGGCCTTAAGCTGCGATGCTTCCTCAACCTCAACGCCCCAGTAGGGCTTGGTAGCTCTCTTACAACGCATGTGAGTACGGCGCGGATGCAGCAACGGCCTTAAGCTGCGATGCTTCCTCAACCTCAACGCCCCAGTAGGGCTTGGTAGCTCTCTTACAAAGCATGTGAGTACGGCGCGGATGCGGCAACGGCCTTAAGCTGCGATGCTTCCTCAACCTCAACGCCCCAGTAGGGCTTGGTAGCTCTCTTACAAAGCATGTGAGTACGGCGCGGATGCGGCAACGGCCTTAAGCTGCGATGCTTCCTCAACCTCAACGCCCCAGTAGGGCTTGGTAGCTCTCTTACAAAGCATGTGAGTACGGCGCGGATGCAGCAACGGCCTTAAGCTGCGATGCTTCCTCAACCTCAACGCCCCAGTAGGGCTTGGTAGCTCTCTTACAAAGCATGTGAGTACGGCGCGGATGCGGCAACGGCCTTAAGCTGCGATGCTTCCTCAACCTCAACGCCCCAGTAGGGCTTGGTAGCTCTCTTACAACGCATGTGAGTACGGCGCGGATGCAGCAACGGCCTTAAGCTGCGATGCTTCCTCAACCTCAACGCCCCAGTAGGGCTTGGTAGCTCTCTTACAAAGCATGTGAGTACGGCGCGGATGCAGCAACGGCCTTAAGCTGCGATGCTTCCTCAACCTCAACGCCCCAGTAGGGCTTGGTAGCTCTCTTACAAAGCATGTGAGTACAGCGCGGATGCAGCAACGGCCTTAAGCTGCGATGCTTCCTCAACCTCAACGCCCCAGTAGGGCTTGGTAGCTCTCTTACAACGCATGTGAGTACGGCGCGGATGCAGCAACGGCCTTAAGCTGCGATGCTTCCTCAACCTCAACGCCCCAGTAGGGCTTGGTAGCTCTCTTACAAAGCATGTGAGTACGGCGCGGATGCAGCAACGGCCTTAAGCTGCGATGCTTCCTCAACCTCAACGCCCCAGTAGGGCTTGGTAGCTCTCTTACAAAGCATGTGAGTACGGCGCGGATGCAGCAACGGCCTTAAGCTGCGATGCTTCCTCAACCTCAACGCCCCAGTAGGGCTTGGTAGCTCTCTTACAAAGCATGTGAGTACGGCGCGGATGCGGCAACGGCCTTAAGCTGCGATGCTTCCTCAACCTCAACGCCCCAGTAGGGCTTGGTAGCTCTCTTACAAAGCATGTGAGTACGGCGCGGATGCAGCAACGGCCTTAAGCTGCGATGCTTCCTCAACCTCAACGCCCCAGTAGGGCTTGGTAGCTCTCTTACAACGCATGTGAGTACGGCGCGGATGCAGCAACGGCCTTAAGCTGCGATGCTTCCTCAACCTCAACGCCCCAGTAGGGCTTGGTAGCTCTCTTACAAAGCATGTGAGTACGGCGCGGATGCAGCAACTTCCCTGCTGAACTGCCTCCCCCCTCCCTCCCACTTCCCTGCTGAACTGCCTCCCCCCTCCCTCCCATTTCCCTGCTGAACTGCCTCCCCCCTCCCTCCCACTTCCCTGCTGAACTGCCCCCCCCTCCCTCCCACTTCCCTGCTGAACTGCTCCCCCCCGTCCCTCCCACTTCCCTGCTGAACTGCCCCCCCCCCCCACCCTACACTTCCCTGCTGAACTGCCCCCCCCCACCCTACACTTCCCTGCTGAACTGCCCCTCCTCCCTCCCACTTCCCTGCTGAACTGCCCCCCCTCCCTCCCACTTCCCTGCTGAACTGCCCCTCCTCCCTCCCACTTCCCTGCTGAACTGCCCCCCCCCTCCCTATACTTCCCTGCTGAACTGCCCCTCCTCCCTCCCACTTCCCTGCTGAACTGCCCCCCCTCCCTACACTTCCCTGCTGAACTGCCCCCCCCCCTCCCTACACTTCCCTGCTGAACTGCCCCCCCCCTCCCTACACTTCCCTGCTGAACTGCCCCCCCCCTCCCTACACTTCCCTGCTGAAGTGCCCCCCCCCTCCCTACACTTCCCTGCTGAACTGCCCCCCCCCTCCCTACACTTCCCTGCTGAACTGCCCCCCCCCTCCCTACACTTCCCTGCTGAACTGCCTTCCCCCACCCTATACTTCCCTGCTGAACTGCCCCCCCCCTCCCTACACTTCCCTGCTGAACTGCCCCCCCCCTCCCTACACTTCCCTGCTGAACTGCCCCCCCCTCCCTACACTTCCCTGCTAAACTGCCCCCCCCCTCCCTACACTTCCCTGCTGAACTGCCCCCCCCCTCCCTACACTTCCCTGCTGAACTGCCCCCCCCTCCATATACTTCCCTGCTGAACTGCCTTCCCCCACCCTACACTTCCCTGCTGAACTGCCCCCCCCCTCCCTTCACTTCCCTGCTGAACTGCCCCCCCCCTCCCTACACTTCCCTGCTGAACTGCCCCCCCCCTCCCAACATTTCCCTGCTGAACTGCCCCCCCCCTCCCTACACTTCCCTGCTGAACTGCCCCCCCCCTCCCTACACTTCCCTGCTGAACTGCCCCCCCCCTCCCTACACTTCCCTGCTGAACTGCCTTCCCCCACCCTATACTTCCCTGCTGAACTGCCCCCCCCCCTCCCTACACTTCCCTGCTGAACTGCCCCCCCCCTCCCTACACTTCCCTGCTGAACTGCCTTCCCCCACCCTACGCTTCCCTGCTGAACTGCCCCCCCCCTCCCTTCACTTCCCTGCTGAACTGCCCCCCCCCTCCCTACACTTCCCTGCTGAACTGCCCCCCCCCTCCCTACACTTCCCTGCTGAACTGCCCCCCCCCTCCCTACACTTCCCTGCTGAACTGCCCCCCCCCCCTCCCTACACTTCCCTGCTGAACTGCCTTCCCCCACCCTACACTTCCCTGCTGAACTGCCCCCCCCCTCCCTACACTTCCCTGCTGAACTGCCCCCCCCCTCCCTACACTTCCCTGCTGAACTGCCTTCCCCCACCCTACACTTCCCTGCTGAACTGCCCCCCCCCCTCCCTACACTTCCCTGCTGAACTGCCCCCCCCCTCCCTACACTTCCCTGCTGAACTGCCCCCCCCCTCCCTACACTTCCCTGCTGAACTGCCCCCCCCCTCCCTACACTTCCCTGCTGAACTGCCTTCCCCCACCCTACACTTCCCTGCTGAACTACCCCCCCCCTCCCTACACTTCCCTGCTGAACTGCCTCCCCCCTCCCTACACTTCCCTGCTGAACTGCCCCCCCCCTCCCTTCACTTCCCTGCTGAACTGCCCCCCCCCTCCCTACACTTCCCTGCTGAACTGCCCCCCCCCTCCCTACACTTCCCTGCTGAACTGCCCCCCCCCTCCCTACACTTCCCTGCTGAACTGCCCCCCCCCCTCCCTACACTTCCCTGCTGAACTGCCTTCCCCCACCCTACACTTCCCTGCTGAACTGCCCCCCCCCTCCCTACACTTCCCTGCTGAACTGCCCCCCCCCTCCCTACACTTCCCTGCTGAACTGCCTTCCCCCACCCTACACTTCCCTGCTGAACTGCCCCCCCCCTCCCTACACTTCCCTGCTGAACTGCCCCCCCCCTCCCTACACTTCCCTGCTGAACTGCCCCCCCCCTCCCTACACTTCCCTGCTGAACTGCCCCCCCCCTCCCTACACTTCCCTGCTGAACTGCCCCCCCCCTCCCTCCCACTCCCCTGCTGAACTGCCCCCCCCTCCCTCCCACTTCCCTGCTGAACTGCCCCCCCCCCCCCCCCTCCCTCCCACTTCCCTGCTGAACTGCCTTCTACTGCCCCCCCCCCCCCCCCTCCCTCCCACTTCCCTGCTGAACTGCCCCCCCCCCCCTCCCTCCCACTTCCCTGCTGGATTGCCCCCCTCTCCCTACACTTCCCTGCTGAACTGCCTCCCCCCCCCCCTGTCCCTCCCACTTCCCTGCTGAACTGCCCCCCACCCTCCCTACACTTCCCTGCTGAACTGCCCCCCCCCCCTCCCTCCCACTTCCCTGCTGAATTGCCTCCCCCCTCCCTACACTTCCCTGCTGAATTGCCCCCCCCCCCCCTCCCCCCCACTCCCTGCAGAATTGCCTTCTCGCCCACCGCCCTGCCCCGCACCTGGTCTCGCCATTTTCTAATGCATGAGTCAGCACATTCTGCATGTAGCTAATGAAGCCCGAAAACAGCTCGAGAGGGGAGGACGGGCCGGGGAGGCCTGTATAGTCCTCACGTAAGCCGAGACACCTGGGGTTCAAAGGGTGGGGAGGAGGAGAAGAGGGTGAAGGGTGTTGAGGAGGGGGGGCCGGGGAGGCCTGTATAGTCCTCACGCAAGCCGAGACACCTTGCATGCCAGGGAGAGGGACGAAGAGGTGTGTGGGGAGAATGGGGATGTGGGAAGGTGTGTGGGGCGGGGTTGGGAGGGTGGGGTGGAACAGAAGAGGAAGAATAATATGGAAGGTAGGATGGGCCGGGGAGGCACGTGCAGTCCGCACGCAAGCCCAGACACTTCAAAGCCAAGACACTTCAAAGCCAACCCAAAGCATGGCTAACTCCTGACCAAGCCTCAGGAAAGCCACGTCCGTGCCTCCAGCCGGAGGTCCCATGGGCGACATGGCAGCCATGGCCTGCATGGGCGTGTGCCTGGCCTGCATGGGCCATGGCCTGCATGGGCCTGTGCCTCAAGACCGGTCGCAGCTCAGCCGGTCATGCAGAAAGCCACGGCCACCGTAGGATGGGCCACTTAAGATGAACTTGCAGTGAAAATAAAAACAAATACGACACTCCCCACCCAGTGAAAGGGGTTAAGGGTTGAGCGTTTATAAATAATACGGCTCCCCACCTAGCAACTGTAGGATGGCCTGCCGAAGGTGAACTTGCAGTGAAAAAAACGGGCGGAAAACAGCTCCCCAGACAGTGAGGGGTTAAGGGTTTAGCGTTTATATAAAATTGGCTGCCCATCGAGTAAAGGGTCAAGGGTTAAGCGTTCACAAAAAGCTGGCTCCCCACCTAGCCGCCATGACATTGTACGCTTCGTACACTTCCGTCAAGCAGTCTTAGTTTAGGGCTTAGGGTTAGGGTTTAGGATTTATGACTTAGGGTTAAGGGTATAGGGATAAGCATTCACTAAAACATGGCTCCCCACCTGGCCGCCATCACATTGTATGCCTCATACACGTCCGCCAAGCAGTCCTTGGCCAGCAGCCTAGTTAGGGGTTTAGGGTTAAGGGTTTATAAAAACACGGCTCCCCACCTGGCCGCCATCACATTGTATGCCTCATACACGTCCGCCAAGCAGTCCTTGGCCAGCAGCCTAGTTAGGGGTTTAGGGTTTAGGGTTAAGGGTTTATAAAAACACGGCTCCCCACCTGGCCGCCATCACATTGTATGCTTCATACACGTCCGCCAAGCAGTCCTTGGCCAGCAGCCGCGGCAACTCCTCCAGGGGGCCCTCCTTGTACAGAGTCCGGGACAACGGCGGCAGCAGCTTGGGCTCACAGCTCTGGAGGTAGGACACCACCTATAGACAAAAAAGTATGAACCGTTTGGGGGGGGAGTACGATTAAGGGGTATAGGTCTAGGGCTCACAGCTCTGGAGGTAGGACACCACCTAGACACGAAAAGTATGAACCATTTGGGGGGGAGTACGCTTAAGGGGTATAGGTCTAGGGCTCACAGCTCTGGAGGTAGGACACCACCTAGACACGAAAAGTATGAACCGTTTGGGGGGGAGTACGATTAAGGGGTAAAGGGGGGGCGGGGCGAGTTTAACGGGGGCTTCGAGTTTTAGGGGAGGGTGCGAGTTTGGGGGTATAGGTCTTGGGCTCTGGAGGTATGACACCACCTAGAAAATGCAAAACAAATGCACATTTGCGGGGGGGGGCGGCACTTTGGGGGATAGGTCTTGGGCTCACATTTTGAGAGCGGAGGAGGAGCGTAAGCACTCAGCTTTGTTCTCCCCCCCCCCCCCCTAACTCTCACCAGTCCCCCCACTCTCTCCCCTTATGTCTCTCCCTCTCTCCCCCACTGTCTCTCCCTCTCACCCCCCTGTCCTCCCTCTCCTTCCCCCCCTCTCCCCATTCTCTCCCCAACTCTCTCCCCTACAGCCTATCCCTCTCACCCCCCACTCCCCCCTCTCCTCCCCCCCCTCCACCCCTCTCTCCCCCCCCCTCTCTCCCCCCCCCTCTCTCCCCCCCGCCCCTCCCCTGCTCTCTCTACCCTGCTCTCTCTACCCCTCTCTCTGCCCTCCCCCCCCCCCCCCCCCCCTACCTCTCTCCCCTGCTCCCTCACCCCCCCCTCTCCCCCTCCCCTCTCACCAATCTCCCTCCCCCTCTCTCTCCCCTCTCCCCCTCCCTCTTCTCCCCCACCCCCCAATCTCCCTCCCCCCTCTCTCCCCTCTCCCTCCCCCCCCCCCCTCTCTCCCCCAGCTCTCCTTCTACTCACTATCAGCGTGAGGCACCAGGAGTTGAAGGTGCTGCTGCTGCCATCATTGATGTAATGGGCCTTGGCCCAGGCCTTGACCAGCCGGAACAGCTGCCCAAAGCGGTCACTCACCTGCGTGGGGGAAACATAAGAGTTCCAGGGATTAGGTTTGATACAATCATATAGCCTTGACCAGCCGGAAAAAACTGCTCAAAGCGATTACTAACCGGGGTTCGGGGGCCAGGGTTTATGAGATGAGGTGGGTGGGTATATGGGTAGGGGGTAGGGTCAAAGGGTAGAAAACACATAAATGGGGCTTTGGGGGTCAGGTTTAATACTTTCATAATTTCATATACCTTGACCAGCAGGAACTGCTGCCCAATTCGGTCACTCACCTAGGCTCGGGGGCGTGGGTGTTAGAGACTAGGTGAGTGGGTTCAGAGTTTAGTGTGTATGGGGTAGGGAATGCATAACAAGGGATCAGGGAATGAAGGTTTAAAAGAGTAATTTAGCCTGGACCATACCCCAAAGCTGCCCAATCCCATAATTAAGAATTGGGTTAAGGGGAGTGGAGGGAGCGGTTTGGGGTTTAGGGCCTAGGGTTGAGGGATTTAGGGGTTAGCTAGGGGCAAGTGCGTTCTGAGGCGTCGCAGAACATTGAAACCGCACGCAATCTCAAACGCCTCATCCCCTCCACATAACCGAAACTGCTTGATGAGCATCGCTGGGCCATGCTCAAATGGCTCGGCCGCATGGGCGTACATTAAAACACTTCCTCCCCCCCTCCTTTTCCTCCCCCCCCCACTTTCCTTAGTTCCTGCCTCTTTTCCCCCCAACCCCCTTGGTCCCTGCGCAGTACCAAAACCATTGCCAAGAGTGGAGTCCTTCGACGATCGCAGCCGAACCTGGACCCCTCAGCCCATACAACGTTTGTTGCGGAAAATAAAGGAACAGGATATTAATTAAACTCTCACTACCGACAGCTGCTTGACGAATATCGCCTCGAGTGTGGAGTCCCTGACGATCGCAGCCGAACCTGGAACCCTCACTGCCCTCAGCCCATAAACCGTCTGGGTGCTGGAAAATCAAAGAACAAGATATTAAAAAAACTCTCACCACCGACAGCTGCTTGACGAACTTGGCCTTGAAAGGAGTCTTTGAGTCTCCAATGCAAAGGTCGCAATCGATCCCTGCACACCAGATGTAGTGCGTAGGGTTCAGGGCTTGGCACACCAGATAGGACAGGCTCGCCGATTCTGCTTTGGAAAGAGAAGAGCATGCATGCCTTGCCACTCATGTCTGCCCTGCCAATGCTGCCATGCATGCCATGCCATGCATGCCATACCATGCGTTTCCTGCCATGCATGCTGTGCCAAGATTGCCCATGCTATGTCGTGCATGCTGCGTGCCACGCATGTCATGCCTTGCAGGGAGCATGGGCCTCCTCACTAGTCCGCATCCACAGGCTTGCTCTTGCTGAACATGCACAGTAACAAGCACATGCACAGTAAATAACTGCTTCCACGGTAAATAACCCCTTGCATGGTGAATAATACCTTGCATGGTGAATAACCCCTTGCATGGTGAATAACCCCATCCACGGTAAATAACCCCTTGCATGGTGAATAACCCCTTGCATGGTGAATAACCCCTTGCATGGTGAATAAAACCTTGCATAGTACATCACCGCTTGCATGGTGAATAATACCTTGCATGGTGAATAACCCCTTGCATGGTGAATAACCCCTTGCATGGTGAATAATACCTTGCATAGTACATCACCGCTTGCATGGTAAATAACCCCTTGCATGGTGAATAACCCCTTGCATGGTGAATAACCCCTTGCATGGTGAATAATACCTTGCACAGTACATCACCGCTTGCATGGTGAATGATACCTTGCATAGTACATCACCGCTTGCATGGTGAATAATACCTTGCATAGTACATCACCGCTTGCATAGTGAATAACCCCTTGCATAGTACATCACCGCTTGCATGGTGAATAATACCTTGCATAGTACATCACCGCTTGCATGGTGAATAATACCTTGCATAGTACATCACCGCTTGCATGGTGAATAATACCTTGCATAGTACATCACCGCTTGCATGGTGAATAATACCTTGCATAGTACATCACCGCTTGCATGGTGAATAATACCTTGCATAGTACATCACCGCTTGCATGGTGAATAATACCTTGCATAGTACATCACCGCTTGCATGGTGAATAATACCTTGCATAGTACATCACCGCTTGCATGGTAATTAAATGCTTGCACGATTAATAACCGCATGCACAGTAAATAACCGCTTGCGTAGTAAATAACCCCGTGCATAGTAAATAACCGCTTGCATAGTAAATAACCGCTTGCGTAGTAAATAACCGCTTGCTTAGTAAATAACCGCTTGCGTAGTAAATAACCCCGTGCATAGTAAATAACCGCTCCATATACTCGCCATGCACAGCATCCTTGAACTTGACGATGGGTACTCGGGCATGTAGAATGTACTGCACGGTGTACTGCTGCGGTACGTGCCGCCTCCTCAGCTGCTCGGCACACTTACGCAGCAGGTCTGCTTTGGAGCCCTTATCGAGGAGGCACTACGCGGTGGGGGGGAGGGGGGGAGCAGAGACACTTAATCAGCAGGTTGATTCACACTTAATCAGCAGGTTGATTCACACACTTAATCAGCAGGTTGATTCACACTAAAGCAGCAGGTTGATTCACACTAAAGCAGCAGGTTGAGATACACTAAAGCAGCAGCTTGAGATACACTAAAGCAGCAGGTTGAGATACACTAAAGCAGCAGGTTGAGATACACTAAAGCAGCAGGTTGAGATACACGTTATCAGCAGGTCGATTCACACTTGAGCAGAAGGTAAAGACACACGCAAGCAGCAGGTTTGTCTTAGAGCCCTTATCGAGGAGGCACTAAAAAAAGTTGAGAAAGTAAATACTCTTGAAAAAAAGTTGTACGCGGTGGGGGGGAGAGAGGGGATGGACAGAGGGAGGGGGAGAGCAGAAATACCTCAGCAGCAGGATAAGTCACACGTAAGCTGCAGGTTGAGTCATACTTAGGCAGCAGGTTGAGTCACACTGAAACAGCAGGTTAAGAGTACTTAAGACACATAAGCAGTAGGTTGAGATACACTAAAGCAGCAGGTTGAGTCACACTTAAGCAGCAGGTTAAGAGTACTTAAGACACATAAGCAGTAGGTTGAGATACACTAAAGCAGCAGGTTGAGTCACACTTAAGCAACAGGTTCAGAGTACTTAAGACACATAAGCAGCAGGTTGAGATACACTAAAGCAGCAGGTTGAGTCACACTTAAGCAACAGGTTCAGAGTACTTAAGACACATAAGCAGCAGGTTGAGATACACTAAAGCAGCAGGTTGAGTCACACTTAAGCAACAGGTTAAGAGTACTTAAGACACATAAGCAGTAGGTTGAGATACACTAAAGCAGCAGGTTGAGTCACACTTAAGCAACAGGTTCAGATTACTTAAGACACATAAGCAGTAGGTTGAGATACACTAAAGCAGCAGGTTGAGTCACACTTAAGCAACAGGTTAAAGAGTACTTAAGACACATAAGCAGTAGGTTTGTCTTGGAGCCCTTGACCAGAAGGCATGTTATGGTTGTAGGAAAGGGGGGGGAGTCTGGGGCTCGGCACATTTACACAGCAACATATTTGAGCCCCATGCCATGCGACTTTCGCGGTGCTCTACGACCTGTAAGATAGGCAAGGGCAAATCAAATCTTAGGTTAGTTGGTTTTCTGATCATCCAATCCTCACCAAGGCCACCCATTCCCCTTGGACGCGGCCTCCGGTCCGCTCGATTTCAGCCAGCTGCTTAGGGCGCAGCTCGTTGACATGTATGTAGCCACCCAGGGCGAGGTCCAGATCACTGGAGGCAGGGAGCAACCCCAAACAGAGATTAAGACTTTGCATGGTCTTGTTCTGCTTCACCCCCTTTCTCTTTCTTGGGACCCCCCTACATGGTCGGGTAAAGCCTTGCCCCTGCATGGTCAATCTTATGGGCCGACCATGCTGGCCCAAGAAGACCATGCAGATAAGATTACCCTTCCCTCTTTCTTTGCTTTCAATTCAAAATTCAAATTCAGATCATTGCCTGGTTCAGATGCGTGATCAACATGCTATCCTAAACGTGTGTATCACCGCCCAGGCTGAGTTCCAGATCAATGGAGGCAGGAAGCAGCCAGTTCAAATTCAAAATGCAGGTCAATGACTAGTTCAATTCAAAATTTAAATCCAGATCAATGCCTGGTTCGGATGCATGATTCAGATGGTGGCCTAAACGCGTAATCCGTGTATGTCGCCAGTATGTAGCCGCAAAGCGCCAGACCCAGATTATAAATCCCGAGGTAGTCTCGTGTCTGAATCTGGATCCGCAACACTGTTTCCTACTAGGTGCTTCAGCTACCAGTCAGCTACATTATAGCCTGCACAGCCGGGTGGGCTGTGGCAGGAAGCCCTGCTGCTTGGGTAGCGTTTCTTTTTTCGGCTACGGAGTCCACCTTCGACGGGCCGCCCCCCGGCCGCCCAACGGCCCGTTTAGAGCCTTTACCTGAACCAGCCTACAACTGGTGGCCAGAGCAGAAAGGCTGGTCGCAAATGGGGCCTCCGGCCAGTGGCCTGAGTGTAGCTGACATGAAGATGGGTCACGAAAAAAGAAACAGTGATCTGGAGCGATTCCACCGGGATCGACGGGCATCAAGAACATACAATGTGTATCACAAAGGCCCTTTGGTGACGGCGCGGACAGGCGGCCTTGGCCCATGCTGCACTGCTTCCTTAAACCTGAGGAGCGAAGTTTTCATCCTTCCTTAAAAAAAGCCTCATCCTGGGCCTTGAGCATGGGCCTTGAGCATAAAGCTGTACATCATTGTCCGCCCATGTCGCCCCATGCTGGTCCGCCCAAGCACGGCCGTCCAATGTATGGCACGCCCATGTTCTCCCATGCTTCACTGCCCATGCATGGCCATCCATGTCGGCACATGCATGTCTGCCCATGCATAGACGTCCAATGCACAGCCGGCCATGTCGACCAATGCATGTTCGCCGATGCCGGGCAGTTCAATGCATGGCCACTCATGTAGTCCCTTGCATGGCCATCCAATGCACAGCCACCCGTGTCATCCCATGCGTGTCCACCCATGCATGGCCATCCATGTAGTCCCTTGCATGGCCATCCAATGCACAGCAGCCCGTGTCATCCCATGCGTGTCCAGCCATGCATGGCCATCCAATGCACAGCCGGCCATGTGAACCAATGCATGTTCGCCGATGCCTGGCAATCCAATGCATGGCCACTCATATAGTCCCTTGCATGGCCATCCAATGCACAGCCGCCCGTGTCATCCCATGCGTGTCTGCCCATGCATGGTCATCCATGTCGTTGCGTGCATGTCTGCCCATGCAAAGCCGTCCAATGCACAGCCGGCCATGTCATCAAATAGATGTTCGCCCATGCTGGGCAGTCGAATACATGGCCACCCATGCAGTCCCTTGCATGGCCATCCAATGCACAGCGGCTCCTGTCATCCCATGCGTGTCCGACCATGCATGGCCATCCAATGTACAGCCGCCCATGTTGCCCCATGATTTCTGCCCATGCACTGCTGTCCAAAGCATGGCCGCACATGTAACATATTATCCCATGCTTGTCTGCCCGCCTATGGCCGTCCATTTGTCCCATGCATGGCCGGCCATATAGAATATTGCATGGGGCGAACTGGCCATTGCATGCGCGACAAAAGAGTCTGTTGGGAGAAGACGCTGAAATAACTATGCATTGTATGCGGTCCATGCAGTCCATGCGGGCAATGCAGTACACGGCTGGTTCAGCCTTGCCTGGAGGCCTTGTAAAACCCAGAGACGTAAGAGCCATACGGGATTATATCCACGCTGCTGTACTGTCGTCCGCTGAGGCCGTCCTTGAGCGCTTTATCGACGGCTCGGATGACGTGCTGCCGAGCAGTCGTGTCGCGCTCGGTAGGGCGGCAGGCCTGGTGCGATTAGGAGAATTTGGGTGGTAGGGGGGACGAGAAGGCAGGAGGCGGGTGGGTTTAGGCCCCGACTGATGGCAGTCGCTGAGGTGACCCCCTCAGGGCGAGGGCAGGGACGGGGATGTCCAGCCTTCGCACTCTTCACCCCAATCCAAACACCTGCCTGCCTACATGTTAATTATTTGGAATTTGAAGATCGTGTCACCTCGTCAATTTGATGGAACGCGCCGTTGAGCTCCACCAGGCCGGCCATCGTGGTCGTGCTCTTGGGTTCGAACGCTCAGGCAATCAGGCAACAACGATGGAGGGCTTTTCACGGTAGATCACGACTCCTCATTATGTCTTGATTACGGAGAAGCAAATTGCGGCAGCCATTCCAGCCCTCGTTTGCATCAGCATGACAGACAGCTGCTCACAGCGTGCCATAAATCGCACGCAGCATATGCCGATTAAATTATGAGAAGACAGAGCCAGCTTCGAGGGTTGGGCGGGTGCACGACCGTATAAATTGGGTGCAGGAGTATCGAATGGGTCGTACATAGGCACGAAACCGGTCGCGGTCGGGGTCGGGTGCACTATGGTTCGCAGGTGGTGGTAATGTGGTGGTCGGGTGGTGCTCGGATGGTGGTCTTTCTTGCATATATATTCCCGTCTCCGAGAATCCGATTCAGTGCCGGAAACCAAACCCCTGGGTCATACGTCTCGCCCATGCCACGCGACGGTCCCGACAGGTTTCTACAGGCTCGGAAGATTTTTCTCGTTCTCGTAGGCCCATTATAAGCGCCAACGGTGTCCTCTCCAATGTTTGCCCAAACTTGCCAAATACGTGGTTTCGGGGTGCGAAGTCTCGCTGCAGGGACTCGCGTTAACATGTGACCGGTGTACGGCATTTCAAATCCCGTATTCCTCAAGCCATGCTCAGGCGTTTCCTTTCTTTCTTACTTGTTATATTTCCACACACACAAAAATCCAAACACGTTTTCTGGACGAGGTGGGGCATCTTCCTGCTCCGCTCACATAGTATGGTGTCCTGGCTGCACCATGTTCCTGTCTTAGCATGGTAGTTGGAACTGAGGTCACTCAACCCCTACCAGCCCCACGTGGCCGAGTGTTCAGCAGGGCCCAGTGGGTATGCACTGTTCTGAACTAAATACCTTCACTGTTTGCCTACCGTAGAACCGGTTTCACTTTGCGATTAATTAATTCTGTTTGGGGTGCGCAAACTGTTTGCACAATAAAAACAATTTCAAAAATCCCGTTGCGCGGCCTTGGTTGGCAGGCCCCAAAAATACTTATAGGCGTGCGAGGACTTATTACCGGTTTCAAATATCAAAATTATGTTCAATATTTGGCATAACGCTACTGGCGACTATCTAGCAGCACTATGCCACTACCGGTATCTAGCAGGGCTGGTCAGTTCAGGGCAGTCGGCCTCTTCCTCTAACAGGAAACTCACGACCAAGGCCTGTAGTCGGCGGGCCAGGGCCAGGTATCCTCCACCTCCTCCTCCTCCTCCTCCTCCTCCTCCTCCTCCAAACGTCCAAGGAATCAACCATCTATAACCAATATTTTTAAGAAATCTTGTACGCTTAGCCCGGAGGAACAAGCCACCCGGAGGAACAAGCCAGACGTGCGGAATCTGATGAGGCGAGGGGGGCTGCTCTGCGTGCGAGGATACAAGCGAGGGAAGCAGCGAAGGAAGCAGCAAAGAGGCCGGTTGGACGCCCACGAGCTCATCACGCAAAAAGCCCCCTAAGCTCATTGTCCCCCAAGCCACTGAACTCCATAGGGTCTCAGCTGATGAGATGGCTGGAGCACCCACAGGTCACAAGGGGCTCTCCCAATTTTCGAAGCGGTGATGCACTACCAGAGCTAAGTAACAGCGCAATGCTGTCGCAGCGCTGCAGCATGGCCCTCCAGCCCCGCAGCTGTGGTCGCTGCGCGGACCTGTATTAATAAAATCGTATTGGCTGTGCGCTCAAGAAAAAAAAATCTCAAATCGGCTGTTGGGCGATAATTGCGCTACGCGGAGTCATGGCTTATTTGCCTGCACGGACGATTTCCTAAAATATCCAAATCCGGGTGCGCGAAGTGAAACTGGTTTTAAGGTATTCTGACTTTTCTTCTAATTGGTGTTGATCATTGTGACTTGAGCTACGTTTCCCCAAGAAAAACCTGTTCCCCAAGAAGGCTAAGAAGAGCAACAAACTAGGCCTCGACGATGCTTACCACGTCGGTCCTCAACAAAAGTCAGAGCCTCCCACCCAAGCATGCCCCGGTGCAATTGTTGAAAGTCCGTGGCGCACTCCTGAGGGCATGTCAAACACTCCAACCTTTCTCCCTAAGCCTCTTCATTACGCTAGAGCAATGGAAGCAGACATGCAGCGCATCCTCCACATGCTCGCCATCTCCCCTTTCTCAACACCTCTGGCAGCAGCGTGTCTCAAGTTGTTGACCGCTCTGCCGTCCTCTGGTATCAGCCGTGCAAACCGCACTGAGCGAGCCGCAGCCATAAGTTCATGCGCAGGCAAGCGCACAACCTATTGCTGGTGGGTCTCCTAGCTTGCGCCAACACGTTATCCGCCGTAGACTGGGACCAAGCGCGGTAGGCCGCGGCCACAGACCTGTGCTCGGTTTCAGGATCTCTGCCTGGGGTCTCCTCTGCTAGGCGCCTGAAGCTGCACCTGCTTGTAGGTACTCCTCCTTTACTTTCACTCTCTTATACTTGGCGTTCCACCCCTCCTGTACTTATATTCTCTTATACGTGGCGTCCCACCCCTCCATGCCCCCCCAATTCATCCGAAGCATAACATGTTACACCTCACCAACATGTTGGTAGATGGGAAGCAAATTTATAATGTGTTCACCACAATGGCGTCCTTTCTTTCGGTTTGCTTCGTTTCACTCTTATGGGCATACTTGCGGGTTGAGAGATCTAATCCGCCACATGATCTTCTCTCTCCCCCTGTATAGATCACCAGGTTCCATGCTCCCACCCCTCACATTGGTGAGTACCATGGTTGCACCATGGTCATGGCTGTGTATGATAGCTGGAATTGAGCCTAGTCATTCCCTACCAGTAGTCCCAGGCACACGGCCAATCGTCCAGCATGGCCCAGCGGGTATGCAACGTTTAACCCCTAGTGGGCTTACATGTGGTATACAGCAAGTGGGACTGGCTGGTTGATTGTCTTTCCAACGTACCGTATAACGGACTGCATTTAAATAGTGCAGTCTAGCACTGGTCAGGTACACAGGGTACGGGGTACGGCAATACAATACCATGCGATACATATCCTGTGTCCCTGTCACTGGTTGGATTCTTGAAAAGGTCAATGACGTTACACCTCTGGGCCCGCTCAAAGCTCGGCCGCGTGGGCGCCCAACTGTTCAGAAGGGACTAAGGGAGAAGGGACTGGATTAGTTATTGAAAAGGAATACCAACGTGCTCACCATACATCCATCATTGCCAATGTGGCTACCACAATGGCGTCCTCACCCCTCTCCCCCCAATATTGAGGAAACATACTCATGTCGACTACCGGTACTAGACAGCAGCATCAGAGCCAACACGCCTTCTAGTAATCCCACTCCCGGGAATTCACACTATGTGGACGTGGTATATGTCGTTGAGGCATAGCCGTTTTTCATAGGCTGGACCTTCCTTTGTCTTTCTTTCCATCCCAGCCTTTTGTCCATTCCTCACTTTATTTCCCACTTTTCCTTATTTCCCTGTCCCCTGGTGTTTGTTTCGTTCTTTCTTCCCAACCTTTAATTTAGGCGCCCACGCGGCCGAGCCTTTTTGAGCAGGGCCCAGAGGTGTAACGTCATTGCCTGTGCGGTCGCTGACTGAAGTACATCATGCAACACATTTCCAAGTTCAAAACCCCGACCACGAAAACAAGCACAAGCAACACCACATGTCTGATGTTATTCCCAGCTGATACTGCCTGATGCACCACTGGTATTGCTAGCACTACAAGCCCGTGCATCACTACATGCAAGACTTCCCCAGCTGGCACTGCATGCTGCACTACTGGTACTGCACAGCAATACATGCCCTGGTAGCACTACATGCCAGACTTCCCCAGTTGGTACTGCCTGAAGCACCACTGGAACCGCTGGCACTACATGCCCAAGCAGCAATAGAAGGCCGAGCAGCACATAAGGGCCGAGGAGCACTACATGCCCGAGCAGCACTACATGCCCGATTTTCCTAGCTGGTACATCCTGTCGCGCCGTTGCTTGAGCTTGGTCATGAGCTGGGTCTCGTCCCTAGGGGTGCAGCAGGCGTTCAAGTGTGAAAGGTGTGACATGAGCATGTGCGAAACACAAGCTGGGTTTCGTCCCTAGGGGAGCAGCAGGCGTTCAAGTGTGAAAGGTGTGACATGAGCATGTGCGAAACACAAGCTGGGTCTCGTCCCTAGGGGTGCAGCAGGCGTTCAAGTGTGAAAGGTGTGACATGAGCATGTGCGAAACACAAGCTGGGTCTCGTCCCCAGGGGTGCAGCAGGCGTTCAAGTGTGAAAGGTGTGACATGAGCATGTGCGAAACACAAGCTGGGTCTCGTCCCTAGGGGTGCAGCAGGCGTTCCAGTGTGAAAGGTGTGACATGAGCATGTGCAAAACACAAGCTGGGTCTCGTCCCTAGGGGTGCAGCAGGCGTTCAAGTGTGAAAGGTGTGACATGAGCATGTATGATACACAAATTGATCATTGTCCCTAGGGGTGTCACAGCAGGCGTTGCAGTTTTAAAGGTGTGACATGCGCATGTGTCAAGTGTGTGAGGTGCGACATGAGCATGTGTGACATCGCCAGCAGGGCCTCATCCTTATGGCAGTGGGCATGGTGATTTTTGTCTGGTGTGACATGAACTGCATGAATCGATAATTGGGCCTAACGCCTGTCCCCTAAACCCTCTACCCCCTGAAGTCAAAAGCATAGCACCCCCTATAAACCTAAACCCTTTTCTCCCCGAAGTCGAAAGCGGAGCACCCCTAAACCCTAAGCCCTCTTCCCCCTTAAGTCGAAAGCGGAGCACCCACTAAACCCTCTACTCCCCGAAGTCGAAAGTGGAGCACCCCCTAACCATAAACCCTCTCCTCCCCGAAGTAAAAAGCGGAGCACCCCTAAACCCTAAGCCCCCCGAAGTTGAAAGCGGAGCACCCCCCAAACCCGTCATGCTGAACACCTCTATCTCATAATTATCAGCCACCCCTAATCCTGAACCCTGACCCCCCACAAGTCGAATGCGGCGCGCCGCACACCTCTTTAACACTAACCCCTGCCAACTGAACCAGTCTGCCTCATGACTAAAACTGACTCTCTACCCTCACGGTAACGGCGCGGATGTGGCTTCAGCCCAGGCTGCGCTGTTTCCTTAACTCTCACGCCCCTCACGGGGCCTAGCTTTCTTTCTTTCTCTCAACCCTGGATTTCATAATGAGGAGAAACTCTCAACCCCCAATCTACACCCCTAGATCCAGTGTGGCGCACCTGGCGGAGAACACGGTCATGAAGAGAAACCCTAAACCATTCACCCTAAACCATTCACCCTAAACCCTCCTCCCTCAACTATTCACTCTTTAAACCATTCACCCTAAACCCTCCTCCCTCAACGATTGACTGTTAACTCCGACCCCCCCTCGATCCTAGGCGGCGCACCTGGCGGAGAAGACGGTCATGAGGTTGACCACAATGACCTCAATGATCTGATATTCGAGACACAACAGAAAATATATCATCAGTCAGTATCAGGCAATATAAGCAGCATAGCAGTTATTAGGCATTGTCTCCATCAGGTTGGCCACAATGAACTCAATGGTCTGATATCCAAGACAAAACAGCATCAATGAGTAGCAGGCAATATAAGCCGCATTGCGGGAATTAGCTGCATCATGCATTAGGCATTGTCTCATTCACGCATGAGGCATTGTATCCATCAGGCATTAGGCATTGTCTCCATCAGGCATTAGGCATCAGCTGTAGCAGGAATAAGCTGCATCATGCATAAGGCATTGTCTCATTTACGCATAAGGCATTCAGCACCAGCCGCATGAGGCAATAGGCATTGTCTCCATCAGGCATTAGGCATCAGCTGCAGCAGGAATAAGCTGCATCAGGGAATCACCAGCATTGTCAGCTGCATTAGCTGTAGTGGGCATGAGGTTCCATCTAAAATCCTAGATCCTAGATCTCATATGACTGCATAAGTCTTATCGTATATCCAAGATCTTATACCGTTAATGCGAGATCCTATATCATATAATGTAGATCTTAGATCTCAGATCCTAGGTTCATCTCACCTGCTCCAGCTTCTGGTCCAGAAGTTGCGTATTGGGGGCGGTCATGCCCGTTCCAGATCCAATATCGCAAGACATAGATCCTAGATCCTATAATCTAGATCTTAGATCTCAGATCCTAGGTTCATCTCACCTGCTCCAGCTTCTGGTCCAGCGGTCGCGTCTTGGGGGCGGTCATGGCAGAACTGTCCCTGTGGAAGGAGGTAGATCATACAAGTTCATATCTATGCCTGGAGATCTACACACCAGTACCATGAGTTGGCCACTCGACAGGCCAAGGATCAGAATACGGAACAGCACGTCAAAGGTAACATGGATTGCACTACCAAGTAAGCACGTTAAAGGCACAGATTAAGACGGATCGAGCTACCATCTCCAGATCTATACCTGAGGATACATTTTCAGACTTATATTTGAGGATGTACAACTCTAAGTACTGCAAGGTGAGCCTCTGACCTATCAGGCAGGTACCAGACTTGCTCCAGGCCCTGCTCTAGACACGCAGCAATGGGCACAACACACAAACCCTCAACTCTAAGTACTGCAAGGTGAGCCTCTGACCTATCAGGCAGGTACCAGACTTGCTCCAGGCCCTGCTCTAGACACGCGGCAGTGGGCACAACACACAAACCCTCAACTCAAAGTACTGCAAGGTGAGCCTCTGACCTATCAGGCAGGTACCAGACTTGCTCCAGGCCCTGCTCTAGACACGCGGCAGTGGGCACAACACACAAACCCTCAACTCTAAGTACTGCAAGGTGAGCCTCTGACCTATCAGGCAGGTACCAGACTTGCTCCAGGCCCTGCTCTAGACACGCGGCAGTGGGCACAACACACAAACCCTCAACTCTAAGTACTGCAAGGTGAGCCTCTGACCTATCAGGCAGGTACCAGACTTGCTCCAGGCCCTGCTCTAGACACGCGGCAGTGGGCACAACACACAAACCCTCAACTCTAAGTACTGCAAGGTGAGCCTCTGACCTATCAGGCAGGTACCAGACTTGCTCCAGGCCCTGCTCTAGACACGCGGCAGTGGGCACAACACACAAACCCTCAACTCTAAGTACTGCAAGGTGAGCCTCTGACCTATCAGGCAGGTACCAGACTTGCTCCAGGCCCTGCTCTAGACACGCGGCAGTGGGCACAACACACAAACCCTCAACTCAAAGTACTGCAAGGTGAGCCTCTGACCTATCAGGCAGGTACCAGACTTGCTCCAGGCCCTGCTCTAGACACGCGGCAATGGGCACAACACACAAACCCTCAACTCTAAGTACTGCAAGGTGAGCCTCTGACCTATCAGGCAGGTACCAGACTTGCTCCAGGCCCTGCTCTAGACACGCGGCAGTGGGCACAACACACAAACCCTCAACTCTAAGTACTGCAAGGTGAGCCTCTGACCTATCAGGCAGGTACCAGACTTGCTCCAGGCCCTGCTCTAGACACGCGGCAGTGGGCACAACACGCAAACCCTCAACGCTAAGTACTGCAAGGTGAGCCTCTGACCTATCAGGCAGGTACCAGACTTGCTCCAGGCCCTGCTCTAGACACGCGGCAGTGGGCACAACACACAAACCCTCAACTCTAAGTACTGCAAGGTGAGCCTCTGACCTATCAGGCAGGTACCAGACTTGCTCCAGGCCCTGCTCTAGACACGCGGCAGTGGGCACAACACACAAACCCTCAACATCTAAGTACTGCAAGGTGAGCCTCTGACCTATCAGGCAGGTACCAGACTTGCTCCAGGCCCTGCTCTAGACACGCGGCAGTGGGCACAACACACAAACCCTCAACTCTAAAGTACTGCAAGGTGAGCCTCTGACCTATCAGGCAGGTACCAGACTTGCTCCAGGCCCTGCTCTAGACACGCAGGCAAGTGGGCACAACACACAAACCCTCAACTCTAAGTACTGCAAGGTGAGCCTCTGACCTATCAGGCAGGTACCAGACTTGCTCCAGGCCCTGCTCTAGACACGCGGCAGTGGGCACAACACACAAACCCTCAACTCTAAGTACTGCAAGGTGAGCCTCTGACCTATCAGGCAGGTACCAGACTTGCTCCAGGCCCTGCTCTAGACACGCGGCAGTGGGCACAACACACAAACCCTCAACTCTAAGTACTGCAAGGTGAGCCTCTGACCTATCAGGCAGGTACCAGACTTGCTCCAGGCCCTGCTCTAGACACAGCGGCAGTGGGCACAACACACAAACCCTCAACTCTAAGTACTGCAAGGTGAGCCTCTGACCTATCAGGCAGGTTACCAGACTTGCTCCAGGCCCTGCTCTAGACACGCGGCAGTGGGCACAACACACAAACCCTCAACTCTAAGTACTGCAAGGTGAGCCTCTGACCTATCAGGCAGGTACCAGACTTGCTCCAGGCCCTGCTCTAGACACGCGGCAGTGGGCACAACACACAAACCCTCAACTCTAAGTACTGCAAGGTGAGCCTCTGACCTATCAGGCAGGTACCAGACTTGCTCCAGGCCCTGCTCTAGACACGCGGCAGTGGGCACAACACACAAACCCTCAACTCTAAGTACTGCAAGGTGAGCCTCTGACCTATCAGGCAGGTAACAGACTTGCTCCAGGCCCTGCTCTAGACACGCGGCAGTGGGCACAACACACAAACCCTCAACTCTAAGTACTGCAAGGTGAGCCTCTGACCTATCAGGCAGGTACCAGACTTGCTCCAGGCCCTGCTCTAGACACGCGGCAGTGGGCACAACACACAAACCCTCAACTCTAAGTACTGCAAGGTGAGCCTCTGACCTATCAGGCAGGTACCAGACTTGCTCCAGGCCCTGCTCTAGACACGCGGCAGTGGGCACAACACGCAAACCCTCAACGCTAAGTACTGCCAGGTGAGCCTCTGACCTATCAGGCAGGTACCAGACTTGCTCCAGGCCCTGCTCTAGACACGCGGTAGTGGGCACAACACACAAACCCTCAACTCTAAGTACTGCAAGGTGAGCCTCTGACCTATCAGGCAGGTACCAGACTTGCTCCAGGCCCTGCTCTAGACACGCGGCAGTGGGCACAACACACAAACCCTCAACTCTAAGTACTGCAAGGTGAGCCTCTGACCTATCAGGCAGGTACCAGACTTGCTCCAGGCCCTGCTCTAGACACGCGGCAGTGGGCACAACACACAAACCCTCAACTCTAAGTACTGCAAGGTGAGCCTCTGACCTATCAGGCAGGTACCAGACTTGCTCCAGGCCCTGCTCTAGACACGCGGCAGTGGGCACAACACACAAACCCTCAACTCTAAGTACTGCAAGGTGAGCCTCTGACCTATCAGGCAGGTACCAGACTTGCTCCAGGCCCTGCTCTAGACACGCGGCAGTGGGCACAACACACAAACCCTCAACTCTAAGTACTGCAAGGTGAGCCTCTGACCTATCAGGCAGGTACCAGACTTGCTCCAGGCCCTGCTCTAGACACGCGGCAGTGGGCACAACACACAAACCCTCAACTCTAAGTACTGCAAGGTGAGCCTCTGACCTATCAGGCAGGTACCAGACTTGCTCCAGGCCCTGCTCTAGACACGCGGCAGTGGGCACAACACACAAACCCTCAACTCTAAGTACTGCAAGGTGAGCCTCTGACCTATCAGGCAGGTACCAGACTTGCTCCAGGCCCTGCTCTAGACACGCGGCAGTGGGCTCAACACACAAACCCTCAACGCTAAGTACTGCAAGGTGAGCCTCTGACCTATCAGGCAGGTACCAGACTTGCTCCAGGCCCTGCTCTAGACACGCGGCAGTGGGCACAACACACAAACCCTCAACTCTAAGTACTGCAAGGTGAGCCTCTGACCTATCAGGCAGGTACCAGACTTGCTCCAGGCCCTGCTCTAGACACGCGGCAGTGGGCACAACACGCAAACCCTCAACGCTAAGTACTGCAAGGTGAGCCTCTGACCTATCAGGCAGGTACCAGACTTGCTCCAGGCCCTGCTCTAGACACGCGGCAGTGGGCACAACACACAAACCCTCAACTCTAAGTACTGCCAGGTGAGCCTCTGACCTATCAGGCAGGTACCAGACTTGCTCCAGGCCCTGCTCTAGACACGCGGTAGTGGGCACAACACACAAACCCTCAACTCTAAGTACTGCAAGGTGAGCCTCTGACCTATCAGGCAGGTACCAGACTTGCTCCAGGCCCTGCTCTAGACACGCGGCAGTGGGCACAACACACAAACCCTCAACTCTAAGTACTGCAAGGTGAGCCTCTGACCTATCAGGCAGGTACCAGACTTGCTCCAGGCCCTGCTCTAGACACGCGGCAGTGGGCACAACACACAAACCCTCAACTCTAAGTACTGCAAGGTGAGCCTCTGACCTATCAGGCAGGTACCAGACTTGCTCCAGGCCCTGCTCTAGACACGCGGCAGTGGGCACAACACACAAACCCTCAACTCTAAGTACTGCAAGGTGAGCCTCTGACCTATCAGGCAGGTACCAGACTTGCTCCAGGCCCTGCTCTAGACACGCGGCAGTGGGCACAACACACAAACCCTCAACTCTAAGTACTGCAAGGTGAGCCTCTGACCTATCAGGCAGGTACCAGACTTGCTCCAGGCCCTGCTCTAGACACGCGGCAGTGGGCACAACACACAAACCCTCAACTCTAAGTACTGCAAGGTGAGCCTCTGACCTATCAGGCAGGTACCAGACTTGCTCCAGGCCCTGCTCTAGACACGCGGCAGTGGGCACAACACACAAACCCTCAACTCTAAGTACTGCAAGGTGAGCCTCTGACCTATCAGGCAGGTAACAGACTTGCTCCAGGCCCTGCTCTAGACACGCGGCAGTGGGCACAACACACAAACCCTCAACTCTAAGTACTGCAAGGTGAGCCTCTGACCTATCAGGCAGGTACCAGACTTGCTCCAGGCCCTGCTCTAGACACGCGGCAGTGGGCACAACACACAAACCCTCAACTCTAAGTACTGCAAGGTGAGCCTCTGACCTATCAGGCAGGTACCAGACTTGCTCCAGGCCCTGCTCTAGACACGCGGCAGTGGGCACAACACACAAACCCTCAACTCTAAGTACTGCAAGGTGAGCCTCTGACCTATCAGGCAGGTACCAGACTTGCTCCAGGCCCTGCTCTAGACACGCGGCAGTGGGCACAACACACAAACCCTCAACTCTAAGTACTGCAAGGTGAGCCTCTGACCTATCAGGCAGGTACCAGACTTGCTCCAGGCCCTGCTCTAGACACGCGGCAGTGGGCACAACACACAAACCCTCAACGCTAAGTACTGCAAGGTGAGCCTCTGACCTATCAGGCAGGTACCAGACTTGCTCCAGGCCCTGCTCTAGACACGCGGCAGTGGGCACAACACACAAACCCTCAACACTAAGTACTGCAAGGTGAGCCTCTGACCTATCAGGCAGGTACCAGACTTGCTCCAGGCCCTGCTCTAGACACGCGGCAGTGGGCACAACACACAAACCCTCAACAATAAGTACTGCAAGGTGAGCCTCTGACCTATCAGGCAGGTACCAGACTTGCTCCAGGCCCTGCTCTAGACACGCGGCAGTGGGCACAACACACAAACCCTCAACTCTAAGTACTGCAAGGTGAGCCTCTGACCTATCAGGCAGGTACCAGACTTGCTCCAGGCCCTGCTCTAGACACGCGGCAGTGGGCACAACACACAAACCCTCAACTCTAAGTACTGCAAGGTGAGCCTCTGACCTATCAGGCAGGTACCAGACTTGCTCCAGGCCCTGCTCTAGACACGCGGCAGTGGGCACAACACACAAACCCTCAACTCTAAGTACTGCAAGGTGAGCCTCTGACCTATCAGGCAGGTACCAGACTTGCTCCAGGCCCTGCTCTAGACACGCGGCAGTGGGCACAACACACAAACCCTCAACACTAAGTACTGCAAGGTGAGCCTCTGACCTATCAGGCAGGTACCAGACTTGCTCCAGGCCCTGCTCTAGACACGCGGCAGTGGGCACAACACACAAACCCTCAACTCTAAGTACTGCAAGGTGAGCCTCTGACCTATCAGGCAGGTACCAGACTTGCTCCAGGCCCTGCTCTAGACACGCGGCAGTGGGCACAACACACAAACCCTCAACTCTAAGTACTGCAAGGTGAGCCTCTGACCTATCAGGCAGGTACCAGACTTGCTCCAGGCCCTGCTCTAGACACGCGGCAGTGGGCACAACACACAAACCCTCAACTCTAAGTACTGCCAGGTGAGCCTCTGACCTATCAGGCAGGTACCAGACTTGCTCCAGGCCCTGCTCTAGACACGCGGCAGTGGGCACAACACACAAACCCTCAACGCTAAGTACTGCAAGGTGAGCCTCTGACCTATCAGGCAGGTACCAGACTTGCTCCAGGCCCTGCTCTAGACACGCGGCAGTGGGCACAACACACAAACCCTCAACTCTAAGTACTGCAAGGTGAGCCTCTGACCTATCAGGCAGGTACCAGACTTGCTCCAGGCCCTGCTCTAGACACGCGGCAGTGGGCACAACATACAAACCCTCAACACTAAGTACTGCAAGGTGAGCCTCTGACCTATCAGGCAGGTACCAGACTTGCTCCAGGCCCTGCTCTAGACACGCGGCAGTGGGCACAACACACAAACCCTCAACTCTAAGTACTGCAAGGTGAGCCTCTGACCTATCAGGCAGGTACCATACTTGCTCCAGGCCCTGCTCTAGACACGCGGCAGTGGGCACAACACACAAACCCTCAACTCTAAGTACTGCAAGGTGAGCCTCTGACCTATCAGGCAGGTACCAGACTTGCTCCAGGCCCTGCTCTAGACACGCGGCAGTGGGCACAACACACAAACCCTCAACTCTAAGTACTGCAAGGTGAGCCTCTGACCTATCAGGCAGGTACCAGACTTGCTCCAGGCCCTGCTCTAGACACGCGGCAGTGGGCTCAACAAACAAACCCTCAACACTAACTACTGCAAGGTGAGCCACTGACCTATCAGGCAATTACCAGACTTGCTCCAAGCCCCGCTTTAGACACCCGGCAGTGGGCGAGACACGCAAAACCCTAAACTGACATTTATCTATCCTCAACCCTCACTACTGCAAGGTGAGCCACTGCCATATCAGGCAGGTACCTGACTTGCTCCAAGACCCGCTTGTTATACTCAGCGGTGGGCACAACACACAAGCCCTCAAGCCTAAATAGCTAGCCACTGGCCTACCAGGCAAATACTTGACTTACTCCAGGTCCCACTTGTCATCCTCAGCGGTGGGCGATACACACAAATCTCTAAACCCACAATCCTCACACGTCAACCCTAACTACTGCTAGGTAAGCCACTGACCTATCAGGCAGGTACCAGACTTGCTCAATGCTGCTCTAGGTACTAGTCGGCAGTGGGCGAGACACACACAACCCAAAACCCTTAAACCTAAACCCTTGTAGGACTCGAACTAGTACGGCAGTGGGCACAACACACAAAACCCTCAAACCTAACTATGGCTAGGTAACCCGCTGACCTATCAGGCAGGTACCAGGATTTGCTCCAGGCCTCGCTTGTAATCCTCAGCGGATTGGGCAATACACACAAAACCTTAAACCCTCAACCCTAAACCCTAAACCCTAACTACAGCAAGGTTAGTCACAGACCTATCGGGTAGGTACCAGACTTGCTCAAGGCCCCGCTCGTAGTACTAGGCAGTGGGAAATAAATACAAAGAAACCCCTCAAGCCTAAACCCTCAAGCCTAAACCCGAACTATTAATAGGTCAGATACTGACCTACCAGGCAAGTACCAGGACTTGCTCCAGGCCTCGTCTTAGACACTCGGCAGTGGTCAATACACACGAAACTCTCAACCCTCAACTCTCAACCCTCAACCCTAACTACTTCTAGGCAAGCCTCTGACCTATCGGGAAGGTACCAGACTTGCTCCAAGCCCCGCTTGTAGTACTCCGCGGTGGGTGCTGGACCTCGAAAGCCGTTATCCACGAGCTCCTCCTGTGGCGGCGGGTTGACCAGGTCCGCCACTCGCCCCACGGCCTCGATAAACTCCAGGAACGATAGCGACCTGCGGGGTCAATGTTGCGTGATTAGGGTTTAGTGCCAAGGACTCAGGGCTTAGAGCACTTCCTGTGGTGGCGGGTTGACCAGGTCCGCCACTCGTCCCACGGCCTCAATAAACTCCAGGAACGATAGCGACCTGCGGGGTCAATGTTGCGTGATTAGGGTTTAGTAAATTGTAACCTTAATTCCCCTATATTGTAAACCTAATTCCCTATCACCTAAATTCCCTATCCCCTAAATTGTTAACCTAATTCCCTATCCCCTAAATTGTAAACCTCATTCCCTATCCCCTAAATTGTAAACCTAATTCCCTATCCCCTGAACCGCATACACCCCACCTGCTCCTCTGGTACGCCTTGTCCGTGCTGCCATCGTCGAAACACCTCATTCGGCTCCAGATGAACGCCAGCTTGGCCTCCCTGAGAAGGTCACACATGTGTGAACATGACAGCACGGGATGTGTGAACATTGGCGTGCATGTGCCACCTGAGTCAGCACATGTGTGGGCAGGGCAGCAGGATATGTGTGAACATGGACGCGCATGCAATGCATGCACATGAGTCAGCAGAATGATGTATGCCAACTCCCTTTTCTCAGCTGACGAGGGCCGCAAGCACACCCAGCGGATTGACATATGACCCTAAACCCTAAATCCTATTCCCTAAACCCTAATGGTTATTTATCTCTCCGAACAACGTTTTGTATGTCTTGGTCCTTAAGAAACCCTGCCGTTGTTTCCGAATTCTTCCTCTCTTCCATGTGACACATACATGTCACCCTCATATATTTTGCAATCTGGAGCGGGCTGCTGGTTACACGAATCTGCAATGCATTACTAATTGTATGCGCTCGTTTGGGGCCAACCGTTTGAAGGCCAAAGCGTGGAAATCCTCAACATGAACATGCTCAACCCCTAACAGAGTAACACAGATCTACCTCATAGATCACCTTGAGACGGGAATCAGTTCCTCCTGCCTTTAAACCCTAAACCCTATATCATTTCCTCTTGCCTCTAAACCCTAAACCCCAAACCATTTCCTCCTCTCTCTTAAGCTCAACCCTCAACCCTCAACCCCTAAATAATTTCCTCTTGCCTCTGAGCTTTTTAAATTCCTCCAACCTCCGAAACAATCAGTGTGTTGGCTAGCTCACCCATTGATACGGCGGAATGGGGGCTTCCTAAATCCACGCCTCGAGCCTATCGTTTTTTTATATATATAATAATTAATATTTATTATCGGTATCCATTATTCATTCTTTATTATTTATTAGGAGATCCCACCTGGCCGTGAAGTATTTGTGGTACAGCCCACTCTCCTCCATCAGCTCGTTCCACTCCTGATAGTCCATGTAGCTGAAAGTAGCAGAGGTGGGGGGGCAGAGATACAGTATGACAGTAAGTGTGAACCGAACGAACAAAATCGAATAACATCCCAACAATTTTGAGAGTGTGAGGGCTTGTTTGTTGTGTGCCTTAACTGTTCCTGCTCGTCATTTCTCATCTGTCGGCGAGGGCCACAAGCGCTCGTGGGCTGTTTTTCTGTGTTAGCATCTCAGGTTTCGGAGGCCGGCCTCACAAAGTCCCAGCAGGCCAACCAATTCACCCCGTAAGTCGAAATTTCCCAACTGGTGGATGTTGGCCCCTATGTGGCCCGAAATGAAACAAAAATTACCATATCCAACTGCACCCAATGAGATCATCGAAGCTGTAACATGTGCGTCCAGGATTCAAGGTCCAGGGTTCAAGATCTAGCATTTCAGGTTCTGGTTTAAGGATTTGTGATTTCTCCCCCTTGGCACCCACTGGTCGTCCCTAGCCCCGGCCAGCTGTCGGTAATGGTCGAAGATGGACCTGAGGATCGGCCGCTTCTCCTTCAACAGAATATCCACGTCCTCGCTGTACATCCGCTCGTTACGGAACATGTTACTGTCGATCTGCAGGAGTTACATGAGATGGGGAGCAGTTACATCTATCCGGGAGCAGTTACATCCGTACACGAGCAGTTACATCTGTTTGGGAGCAGTTACACCAAACTGGTAGCAGTTACATAACACATAACCGTTGGTGGGCAGGAGACACAAATCTCGTAAGCTGCAACCAGGTTTGAAGCAGTTACGGAGCATGTTCCTGTCGATTTGCAGGAGTTACATTAGACCAGCAGGAGTTACACAAGCTGTTCCTGTCCATCTGTGGGAGATGAAACCCAGGAGTTACAACCAGGCTCGTAGCAGTTACTAAACACGTGACTATCGACCTGCAGGAGTTACATCAGAGCAGCAGCTGTTACGTAAAAAGCAACTGTCGATCTGCAAGATCTAACCTAAACCCACCTCTATAAAACCCGAGGTTTGAGCTCACGAAAGGCTTTCTGGGGGTACTAATGATTGGACAAAGAAGTCAGCCCGCCTGACAGTGACCTCAGCAGCGTCCAAGTTAGGGTTTAGGGTTTAGGGTTTAAGGTTTATGGTTTAGGGTTCAGGGTTGAGGCCTGATAGTGGCCTTGCAGCGTCCATGTTAGGCCTTCCGCTACCCCCTCCCCCTTCCCCTACCCTAACCCTTTTTCCCACTCACCAAAGCCTCTGGAGGCACTTGTGGCAGTATGAAGTCAATCAGCCTGGCAGCAGCATCAGCAGCATCATAGCAAGGCCTGTCCCTAAACCCTAAACCCTCAACTCCCCACTCACCAATGCCTCTGGAGGCACTCGAGGCAGTATGAAAATGCCAACCAGCCTGACAGCAGCCTCAGCAGCATCCTGGCAAGGCCTGCCCCTAATCCCTGAACTCCCGACTCACCAACGCCTCTGGAGGCACTCGAGGCAGTATGAAGAAGTCAATCAGCCTGACAGCAGCATCAGCAGCGTCCTTGCAAGGCCCCATCAGGGCCAGCTGTTGATGCAGGGACAACGGCTGCTCTAGAACCGCTTCAGAAGGATCACCAGCTGGGGGGTTAAGGGGGTGAGGATTCAGTATTGGCAGGTGAGGGGTGAGGGGATGGAGGGGTGAGGGGTGAGGGGTGAGGGGTGAGGGGTGAGGGGGGTGAGGGTTGCTGGGTGGGGGTTGAGAATTGAGGGCTGAGGGCTGAGGGGTGGGGGTTGAGGGTTGAGGGTTGGGGTGTATGAGAGTTGAGGGTTGAGGGGGGGGGGGGGTCGATGGGGTGAGAGGTGAGGGTTGGGGGGTGAAAGGCTTGAGAGGTGTGAGGGTTGAGGGTTGAGGGGTTGAGGGTGGGGGTTGAGGGTTGAGGGTTGAGGGTTGACGGTGGGGGGGTGAGGGGTGAGGGTTGAGGGGTGGGGGTTGAGGGGTGGGGGTTGAGGGGTGGGGGTTGAGGGGTGGGGGTTGAGGGGTGGGGGTTGAGGGGTGGGGGTTGAAGGATGGGGGTTGAGGGGTGGGGGTTGAGGGGTTGAGGTTGAGGGGTGGGGGTTGAGGGATGGGGGTTGAGGGGTGGGGGGTGAGGGGTGGGGGTGAGGGGTGGGGGGTGGGGGGTTGAGGGTTGAGGGATGGGGATTGAGGGGTGGGGGTTGAGGGGTGAGGGTTGAGGGGTGGGGGTTGAGGGGTGAGGGTTGTGGGGTGGGGGGTGAGGGATGGGGGTTGAGGGGTGGGGGTTGAGGGATGGGGGTTGAGGGGTGGGGGTTGAGGGGTGAGGGTTGAGGGGTGGGGGTTGAGGGATGGGGGTTGAGGGGTGGGGGTTGAGGGATGGGGGTTGAGGGATGGGGGTTGAGGGGTGGGGGTTGAGGGATGGGGGTTGAGGGGTGGGGGTTGAGGGATGGGGGTTGAGGGATGGGGGTTGAGTGTTGAGTGGGGAGGAATGGCGGTTGAGGGGTGGGGTGAGGGTTGAGGGGTGGGGGTTGAGGGTTGAGAGGGGGGGTTGAGGGTTGAGGGGTGGCGGGTGAGGGTTGAGAGGGGGGGTGAGGATTGAGGGATGGGGGTTGATTGGTGAGGGGTGAGGGGTTGACCTGCTGCCGACGCTGCTGCTGCCCCTGTTGCTTTTATTGTTGCTGTTGCCGTGGTTTGCACAGCATTCTCCCTGACACGTGTGCTGCTGCTATTGCTTCTGCTATTGCTTCTGCTTCTGCTATTGCTATCGCTGCTGCCAATGCCACCTCTGTTACTGTTGCTGCTCTTATTCCCTCCCCCCCCCACACACAAACGATCGTTTCCCCCTCACCTGCTACTGCTGCTACAGTTTGCACAGCTTCCTTCTTGTCATCCGTGCTGCTGCTTTTGATGCTGTTGTTGCTGCTGCTGTTGCTACTGCTGTTGCTGTTGTTGTTGCTACTGCTCCTGTTGCTGCGTTGACCCCAATTACCCCCCGCCCACCCCCAACCCAACCCACACAGACACAATCCATTTCCCCTCACCTACCACCGCTGCTGCTGCCGCTGCTTCTGTCGCCGCCGCCGCTGCTGCTATTACAGCAGTGATCCCGTCCCACCCCCCACCCCACACGCAAACACAATCCCTCCCCCTCACCTGCTGCCGCTGCCACGGCTACAGCTGCCGCCGTTGCCGCAGGTTGCGCAGGTTGCGCAGCTTTCTTTTTCTTCTTCTTGGCATGTGTGTTGCTCTCCAGAAATTTAGTGATGGCGACACGCACCATGGCCTGGAGAGCAGGGGGGGCATAAAAAACAAAACGAGGCATGCCACTTGAACAACTTAATACAAAACGATTTAATAACGGTGACACGTACACCATGGCCTGAATAGCTCTAGAGAATATAACAAAATATAACAGAATATAACAAAATATAACAGAATATAACAAAATATAACAGAATATAACAAAATATAACAGAATATAACAGAATAAACAAAACTTAGAGTGGAATTTACCAGTAGGTGCCCATAAAGTTTTCAAGCCTGCAGCTGCAAGTGTCCACCCACCATCCACCATCCACCATGGTTTAGTGTGATCAAGTGTAATACACATGAAAGACGAGTATAATGGAAGTGTAATGCAAATAAAATATGAACGTTACTCTCTAAAACTTTTGTGATGGCCACACAATAGCTTGAAGAGTGAAAGGGTAGCATACAAAACAGTGCATATCAATTAGTCTGCCTGCCTGTTTTCTCGCCCAGAGCTAAGTCTCCACTTACCAGCCGCCCACATATCAATGCCCGGAGAGGAGAAGAGCACGACGGAGCATCCACTAAACAGGAACATGGCATTTAATTTAGGTTGCCTTGCAGTTTCCGTGCCCAGAGCTAAGTACCCACACGCAACGCCCCACATGCAATAGCCTGAAGAGCATGAGGGCGGTCAAAATTAAACAAGTCGCGGTGTTAAGCGTTCCTTGCAGTTTGCAAGCCTGGAGCTAAGTGTCCACGATCCACTCAATATCCACTCAAAAGCTGACTACCATCCACCACCCATCCACTCCCCTACAATCCACCACTCACTATCCTCACACAATCCACCTACCACCCACTCACCATCCACTCACTATCCACTCAACTTTCATCCACTCACCAAACATCCACCGACCACCCCATGCTTACCCGCCTGCCCGCACCCACCTCCAGGTACTCGCAGCGCATGAGTGCATTGTCCAGATTATTCTTGCTCGCTTCAGAGTTCTTATCCTCCTCGAAATTGGTGGCAAGGCTGCATCAGTAGAGGAAGGAGAGGCGGGGTGGGGAGTGTGGACGTGAGGGAAGGGGGAGGCAGTAAGAGGAAGTATTTATACTGATTAAGCGCGAGAGTGGGTGTGAGAGTGAGTGTGAGTGTGAGTGCATGTGAGTGTGGACCCTACATCATATAGCCTAGATCCTGTACCACAGATCCTATAGCCTACTGCTTGTGCCCTAGATCCTGTACCCAATATCATGCATTTGTATACCATACATCACGTACCCTATATCATGTACCCTAGATCATACATTTGTATACCATAGATCATGTACCCTATATCATGTACCCTAGATCATACATTTGTATACCATAGATCATGTACCCTATATCATGTACCCTAGATCATACATTTGTATACCATACATCATATACCCTATATCGCATACCCCAGATCATGTACCCTAGATCATGCATCCATATATCCTAGATCCTTTACCCTGGATCATATACCCTAGATAATGTACCCTAGATCCTTTGTCCTAGATCCTTTACCAAACATCATTCGTATCCTGGACTTGGTACCCTGGATTTGGTGCCCTAGATCTGGTACCCTGGATCTGGTACCCTGGATCTGGTACCCTGGGTCTGGTACCCTGGATCTGGTACCCTGGATCTGGTACCCTGGATCTGGTACCCTGGATCTGGTACCCTGGATCTGGTACCCTGGATCTGGTACCCTGGATTCGATGCCCTCAAACCCTTTGAATCAATGCACTCACAATATCCGGTCAAGATCTGAGAGCCTGCAGTTACTCGAGCCCTCGTCAGCAATCTGTGTTTGCCGCATAAGTTCTCCCCAAGAGTTCAGCTGGGGGGGGGAGGGGGGATAAACCGCGACAAGCAATGTGGATTGATCCGAAGGATGTTCAACTGGGAAGGGGAATGGAGTAAGTATGGAATAAGTATGGAATAAGTAAACCGGGACAAGCCGTGTGGAATGATCCCAAGGGAGTTCAACTGGGAAGGGGAACGGAATAAGTATGGAATAAGTAAACCGGGACAAGCAATAAGGTAAAATCACGAGGGGGTTACCCGAGTCGCTCACATGGCGGCAGCTTCCTCTGGATGAACGTGATATATGCAGAGAGTTTAGTGAGGAAGATAATGGAATAAGCAACGGAGGACACACTTGAATACTTCGAACCCTGATGCACCCTGATCGACAGGCTGAACCCTAATCCCTAAAACCCTAGCGTACCTGGATCAATAGGCTGGACCCGTTAAACTAAACCCTAGCGTGCCATAACGAAAAGAATGAACCCTAAACACAAAACCCTACCTCACCATTCCTCAAAAGGCTGAACCCCATTCCCGAGTAATTCTAGCGCACCTTCATCGAAAAGCTGGACGCTAAATCAGACACCCTTGACCCTAGTGCACCCTAGCGCACCCTTGACCCTAGCGCACCCTTGACCCTAGCGCACCCTTGACCCTAGCGCACCCTTGACCCTAGCGCACCCTTGACCCTAGCGCACCCTAGCGCACCCTTGACCCTAGCGCACCCTTGACCCTAGCGCACCCTTGACCCTAGCGCACCCTTGACCCTAGCGCACCCTTGACCCTAGCGCACCCTTGACCCTAGCGCACTCCCCCGCTGCTGGATCAAAAGGCTTAATCCTAGCGCATCAAAACCCCTCTGCCCTTCACACCCTCCAAACAAAAAAACTAAACTCAAGCGCATTTTCATAGAAAAGCTAACTTTAAAATCTGGCACACCTTAATTGCGGATATGTCACCGATGCCCAGCGTTTCCCATGATTCATTTCCCGGACCGATACCATTATTACTCAACCTAAACCCTACACTCCACACCCTAGCGCACCTTGATGGGAAAAAAACGAGCCCTAAACCCTGAAGCCTGAAACCTGGCGCACCTTGAACGAAATCTGAACCCTAAACCCTCAAACCTGGCGCAACTTACAGGAAAGGCTGAACCCTCGACCCTCAAACCTGTTGCACCTTGAACAAAAAGCTGAACACTTGGCCCTCAAATCCCTAGCGCACCTTGATCGCGAATATGTCACCGGTGCCCAGGGACGCAAAGTAGTCAAACACGCGCAACATCTGCTTGTGCCTGCACACCAAATCAGTTGAATTTGAATTTGGCTTGAATCGAAGTTATCAAGTACCGGTATGCGCAGCATCTGCTTGTGCCTGCGTACATGCACCAAATCAGTTGGACCTGAATTGGAATCTTGCTTAAATCGAAGTTATCAAACACGCGCAACATCTGCTTGTGCCTGCTCACATGCTTCAAGTCCGTTGAATCTCGTTTGATTTGAGGCAATCAAGTGTGCGCAACATCTGCTTGTGCTTGCGCCCATGCTTCACATATTGTTAGTGTTGTTTTCAGGTCAAACAAAGACGTCCAGCACACGCAGCATTGGTTTGTCCCTGCTTGCATATTCTGAATGTATTGAGCCTGAATTTGGATTCGAATCGCGTTCATTGCAAATTCATTCTATGTGTGCATCATTCGTCTGTGCCAGCTCATATGCATCAAATTTCCAGGCTTCAGGTTGTCATGGGTGCACCGTATATTCGATTTGCTTTCCCTCAGAGATTACATTCTTTGGGGTGTGGAAGGATCCACGAATACCATAAAAAGATTATAAATTGCCAGTTTTCAGTCAATGATCGAGACTTTTGGTCGAAAGTTAAGGGTGTGGGGTGTCAGAAAACTCCTCCTACCCCTACCCTAGGGTTTGGGGTTTCATGAAACTCCCCCAACCCCTACCCTAGGGTTTGGGGTTTCATGAAACTCCCCCTACCCCTACCCTAGGTTGTGGGGTGTCAGAAAATCCCCCTACCCCTACCCTAGGTTGTGGGGTGTCAGAAAATCCCCCTACCCCTACCCTAGGGTTTGGGGTGTCAGAAAACTCCCCCTACCCCTACCCTAGGGTGTGGGGTGTCATAAAACTCCCCCTACCTCTACCCTAGGGTTTGGGGTTTCATGAAACTCCCCCTACCCCTACCCTAGGGTGTGGGGTTTCATGAAACTCCCCACATCCATATCCTAGGGTATGGGGTGTCAGAAAACTCCCCCTACCCATATCCTAGGGTTTGGGGTGTCAGAAAACACCCTACATCCATATCCTAGGGTTTGGGGTTTCATGAAACTCCCCCTACCTCTACCCTAGGGTGTGGGGTTTCATGAAACTCCCCCGACCCCTACCCTAGGGTTTGGGGTTTCATGAAACTCCCCCGACCCCTACCCTAGGGTTTGGGGTTTCATGAAACTCCCCCTACCCCTACCTTAGGGTTTGGGGTTTCATGAAACTCCCCCTACCCCTACCCTAGGGTTTGGGGTTTCATGAAACTCCCCCTACCCCTACCCTAGGGTTTGGGGTTTCATGAAACTCCCCACATCCATATCCTAGGGTTTGGGGTTTCATGAAACCCCCCTACCCCTACCCTAGGGTTTGGGGTTTCAGAAAACTCCCCATATCCATTCCTTGTTCGCAACCCGTCTTGAAGATGTATCAAAGTGAAGGGTTTGGGATTTCAGGGTTTAGGATTGTATGTTTCAGGGTTTAGGGTTTGGGTTTCATGAATCTCCCCCTACCCACAACCATACCTTGCACGCAAGCCGTCTTGAAGCTGTATCAAAAGCTCCCCTTTGGCATACGTGTCCACCTGCACACACCACATGGTCACACTCAGTCACACATATCCACCTCTCAAACCTGTCCACACCTTTGTTGCCCTTGTCGGGATTGACCATTTCAACACATCACATGATTATACTGACTCACACGTGTCCACACCTGCGCCACCCTTTGGTGTCCTCGTCCACCAGCACACATCACATGGTCACACTCAGCCACACCTATCCACACTTACACCATTTCCACACCCAATCTACCCTTTTGGATGCTTGTCGACCTATTGAAAAAACACAGTCATGCACACTCACAGTCAAGCACATCCACATCTGAACCATATCCACACATTCACCACATCCACACATTCCAAACCCAAGCCATATCCACACCTCAACCCTGTTCACACCTCGTCAAAGACCATCCCAGACAGACAACACCTCTGCAGCACCTCTGCAGCACCTCTGCAGCACCTCTGCAGCACTGCTTCCAGTCTGCATATAAAATATCGTCCTCCTCACTGCCCGTGCAGTCTTCGTACCCGCGGGAAAGCTTCTCCTCATAAACCTTTAAGATTATTTCATTCAGCATCGCCTCCTGAAATTCACACATGCACACACACCTTTCCCTCCCCCGCCCCCTTTCCACACACACCTCCTCCCACACCCCTCCTCCTACCCACCAGTTTCTTGAACCAGGACTTTGCACTGCACTGCTTCCACACACCCCTCCCCCCAACCCCATTTTACCCCCACACCCCCTTCCACACACGTCCCTCCCACACCCCTCCTCCTACCCTCCACACAACTTCACAAAACGTCACCCACCAGTTTCTTGAACCGAGACTTTTCACAGCACTGCTTCCAGTCCGCGTCGAAAACATCGGCCTCAATGTCCATGTGGTCCACGTATCCGCGGGAGTCGTTCTCTTGCGGCTTGATCGAGAAAACGGATTCCTCCAGCTGCCACCGCTGCACAGCGTGGGTTGCGGGGCAGTACCATACCGGTATATTAGCAGTACAGTACCGGCATATTAGCAGTGCTGTACCGGTATATTAGCAGTACAGTACCGGCATATTAGCAGTGCTGTACCGGTATATTAGCAGTACAGTACCGGCATATTAGCAGTGCTGTACCGGTATATTAGCAGCACAGTTTCTGTATATTAGCAGTACGGTAGTGATATATTAGCAGTGCACAGAAACAAATGAACGAGGGGTGTGCGGTTAGTTGGTCGAGCGAATTTACAAGTTAGGCCTAGTATATTCAATCAGCTGCCATCGCTGCACAGCAAAAGTACCGTATATTTGATTTGTCATCCCTCATAATTCACTCTTTGGTTAGGGTAGAGGGATGCATGAACATGCTGCTATACTAGACATCGATTGTCAACGCAGGTTCCAGCCAGAAATTTAGAGTTTTGGTCGAAAGTCTGTCCTGAGGGCAGACGCATGAAAATAAATCATTTGCGCGTACCCGAGGGAAGGCGAATCAAATCTAAAGTGTCGACAGACCAATTCAATTAATTCAGGGACTTAAAAAGCAAACGGTAAATTATGAGATGGAGGAATATAATATTACTTAATAGGGCCTGCTACGTGATTATAAGGAGTGAACTCATTGGAGTGAACTCACAGATGGTGCCACATTCTATACTGTGCCATATATAAGCAGTGCTCTGAAGTGACTGACCAAAAGGTGCGCGATAGGCAGGTATAGGGTTCAGGGATATAGGTTTCAGGGCGTAAGGGTGCAGGGTTTAGGGTCCAGGGCTCAAACGGAAACATACCCCTTATCCCTCAACAGAGGGGTCGGTCACCTCCGGGAGGGTTTAGGGTTTAGGGTTCATGGCCAATCTTTTTTTAAGCATGTACTCTTGAAGCCCACTTTTCGCACTATTTAAGAGGGGTTGGTGCGGGTTCAGGGTAAAGCGTTTGAAGTTCCTTTCATGCCCCATACCATAATGTACCATATTTGACCCGTGTGCTGAAGTGACTGACCAAAGGCTGCGCAATAGGCAGGGATAGAGGTCCGTAAGGGTTTGGGGTTAAGCGTTTGAAGTTTGTTTTATGCCCTTTAAACCTCAAGAGCACCTTCTGCACTAAAGACTTCTCTTTAACAGAGGGGACCATGAGGGTTCAGAGATTGCAGTTCATTTCAAGCTTTTAAACTCAAGCTCACCTTCCGCACTGAAAGGTAGCGCTCTTTAATGGATGGGTCGCCGATGTCTTTGGGCACTAGGCAGGCCACTAGGGACATGAGCTCCGAAACGGGCGGAAGCATCTTAGATCCAGGTTGCGGCGGATGAGGATCCAGGATCTGGATCAATGGGGAGGTGTGGAAGGAGTTCACACAAGATCACACACTTGACATTAGACAGGCCACTAGGGACAAGAGCTTCAAAACAGGCAGCAGCTTCTTAGATCCAAGGCGCGGCAGCTCAGGATCCAGGATCTGGATCGGGGGAGGGTGTGAAGGGAGTTTACACACTTTCACACAAGTTAAACACCTGACAGGCCATCCGCAACACCTGCTCCAAAACTGGGAAGAGCACCTTGGATCCAAGGCGCGGCGGTCCCTGGACCCTGGACCAAGGATCTAGGATCTAGAACCCGGGATCTGAGATCTGATTCACTCCAAGGCCTGGGCACGATATACACTCCCTTGACCAGTATTTCGATATATATGTAATAAGGGAGTTTACAAATAAATTTATTGCCCCTTTTATCTATCACTCTAACACGCATGATAGCGTTCAATACTTCAATTGGGGTCTCCTAACGGTAGAGGCGGGGTATCCGCCGCGGTGCAATTAGCTACGTTGATTGTACCGGGCAGGGCCGATTGAACTCTGACTAAAGCCTGTATCTTTCCTTGTCGTTCTACCATGGCAGTACAATGCATCTAAGCTTGAGCCGTATCATGCATGGTGCACTTCTGACGTCATGACTGCTTCCCCTGTATCCAGCTGTCCTTACCTGAGGCAGCTGCTCGGGCACCCAAGGCGGGCCTGCTGCATCTTTGATCGGCTCCAGGACCTGGAAATTCACCCCCCCCCCCCTTTCTACCCTTAACCCTGTACCCTTGTGTGGTGGTTGACATAACTTTGTCACAACAACCCTCAGCAAAACCGCTTCCTCCTTGATACGCTCAACGACCAGGCTGCCGACCCCTCCCCCCCCTTCCCCCGGGGACTGAAAATGATGGAGGAAGGTGACCATACCTGAGGCAGCTCGGGAACCAACGGCAGGTCCGCTACCTCCTTGACAAGCTCAATGGTCAGGCTGCTGATTCCGAGGCTGCTGGGGCCGCCGCCGCCAAACCCTAACCCTACGTCAAGCTCGTGTGGGTCCTTGACCTCGTCCACGCGCGTCTTGCGCTGCCTGGAGAGTGATAAAGAGTCATATCCTGATATTGGATCTAACATGTGTGGAGAGTGAGAACGAGTGGGTAAAAGTGGGAGTTGGAGGAACGTGATGGAGAAATTTGAGAGGCTGAGTGTGTGTCCTTGGCCTCGTCCGATAGCGTTTTACGGTGCGGAAAGAGTGAGAGCGAGGGCATCAAGTGATGCAAAGAGTGAGGAGGGGTGGGAAAGGGTCGAGAAGAGTGGGGCATAGCGGAGAGATGAAGTGTGGGCCCTGACCTCATCTGCGTGCGCCTTGTGGTGTATGGAGAGTGATAACGATTACTACAATGTGGGAAATGTCAGAAGAGTGAGAAAGATTGAGCGGGAGCATCAAAATCTGCAAAGAGTAAGAAAGGGTGAGAAATGTGAGAAGTAACGGAAAGGCCGAGTTGGGGTCCATGGACTTAGAATCTCCAGTATGCAGTACATATAGTACATGCAATACACACAGTACAGGCAGTTCACACAGTACACACAGTACATACAGTGCATACAGTATGTTCATGTGTATTGCACTACCAGTACAAGGAAGCCCCCTGTCCGCTAGGTAGCGTGGAGATGGGAAGGAAGCCAATGAAATGAATTCATACTTATCCTAGGGTATGAGGTGTTAGCTCTATTCCTCCCCCCCCCCTCCCTTACGGTACGGTATTGTTTACATACCGGTATGAATATTGACTTTCCCCTGCAGAAGTGAGGGCGTCCCTTCCCCGCTGGGCAGCGTGTTAATGGGCATATGCCCCTCCCTCCTCCACTCATCACCCCAATTCACGCCACCTGGCGTACATGATTCAAATAGCTCTAATAAATGCACCCAATTTCACCTGTACAGGTACGCCCCCTCCCCGCTGGGCAGCGTGTAAATAGGCATGTCTTGGTAGATCTTAGCGCCTGGCACGTGGGCCCACATGGCCACACGCGGTGCGTCGAAGCCGGGGTCCGGCGAATGGTCCCTCCCCACTGTCGTCTGCATTATCAAACAAATGATAAGTGAGCGGTCACAGTACTGGCGCGAGGGCCCACATGGCCCCTCGCAGTGTGCAGTGAATGGTCCTACCATGCTGCCGCCTGCATACCTTAATGAACCCATGATCAAATCAACGGTACAATATATATAATTGCCTTCCTAAAAGAATTAACATAAATTGGGGGTGAGGGGTTCATTTGCAGAAAGACACACATAATTGTCAGCGCCAGTTTGAAGCTGAAATGCGGAGTTTATGTTTATTTTATGTTTATTTTATGATTATTTTATGTTTATTTTATGTTTATTTTATGTTTATTTATGTTTATTATATGTTTATTTTATTTTATGTAAAAAGTGGGGCCGGTGGGAAGCATTAGGTAAACAATGGATTCATACCCGAGGGAGGTAGCGTCAAATTAACCGGGTGGGGTCGGGTGGAGGAAGGCGTTGGTAAAACCTCAACCTTGATCTTAGCCCTATACCCTAAGCCCTTAACACTTCACACTTAGCCGCACACTTTATGGCGCGTCTTGTTACGATGGTTAAGGATGCGGCCACAGCCCATGCCACACTGTTCCTTTAGCTCTCATGCCCATGCGAGGCATACTTTCCTTTCTCCCTGTACTCAACCATCAACTAAAACCTGAGCCATAACCAAAACCCGAGTCAGAATCAAAACCGGAGTCAGAATCAAAACCTGAGCCATAACCAAAACCTGAGCCATAACCAAAACCTGAGCCAGGGGCTACCGGCTAACGACCCCCCGTCTCTCTCTCTCTCTCACCCGTCTCAGTTCTGTCAGGCCCTTCAGGCTCGTTGAGAAGGCACGACTCACCCCACCCACAAGCAGGCTGCTGGGCCGCCCCGACAGCGGACTCCCAGGCCGTGAATTCAACGGGGAATCAGGCAGCGACGACGACCTTGACTGCTGAGGCGGCCAGTCCTGCGTCACTGGCCAGCTCTGCGTCGGCGCCCACAGCACACCGGCAGCGGCGGCGGCTGCGCCGCCGCCGCCGCCGTTCGGCTGGCGGCTTGGGTTGCCGCTGCGATGCAATGCTGACTGCAACACGCCGAGCGGGGACGAGCCACGGCCGCCGCCGCCGCCACGGTGGTGCGGCGGCTGTGTGTGCGTCAGCGGAGAGGATTTCCTGCTATCCAGCCCGGACAGGATGCCTTGCAGCTGAGAGAGCATGGAACCGGCGGGCGCAGACGCCTGGCCGACAAGCTGCGCGCGGCGGCCGCCGCCGCCATCGCTGCCGCAGCGGGACGAGGAAGCCGCCATGGGAGATGCGCAACGGCTGCCGCTGCTGCGGCTGCCCACGCTAGCAGGCACCCCGACTCTGCTGCTGCCTCGACCCCGCTGCTGCTGCTGCCCATGCTGACCGCCCCTGATCTTGCCGGAAGAACTGGCTGCCGCCTCTGTTTGCTCCGAAACCGAGGAAGCCGGGCGAAAGTTACGAACTCGGACCGATGATCCTCGACCGTCTTGGAAGGTCCAACGCACGTCTTCTGTTCCGTCATCGGCCGCCTCAACGCTCTTAGTGCCAGTGACCATGGGGTTCCATCGACTGCATGGGAATGCAGAAGACGTGGTGCATGTTGTATGCTTCATGTTGCAGAGTGCAGGGCGTATGGCGCCTAGGGCATGGAGTATGTTGCGTGTTGCATGTTGCATGCTTTATGTTGCATGTTGCATGTTGCAAGGTGCATGGGGTATAGTGCATGTTGCATGATACATGGAGCATCGAGCTTGATGCATGGTGCATGGTGTATCGTGTATGGTGTGTGTTACATGGTACTTGTTTTATAGTGCATGGTGCATGCTTCATGTTGTATGGTACATGTTACATGGTTTGTATAGTGCATGATGCATGGTGAAAGGTCTGTGGTGCATGACACATGATGCATGGGGTTCTCTTACACGACCCAGGGCAGGTAGTTTTTCTTGTTGTGCATTCCTAATTTATCATTAGTCGTTCACCTTCATGCTAACCTTCTGTAGTGGGTGCTCTGTGCTCTGTGCTCTGTGCCAATTTTGAATGGGATGCTTCAGTCAGCCTAGCAACCCCTTGCCTCCTCCCTTGCCAAACCTCAGATTGTGCCCATGGTACATGGTGCATGGTGCATGGTGCATGGTGCACGGAGCATGGTGCATGGAGCATGGAGCATGGTGCATGGAGCATGGTGCATGAAGCTTGGGGCATAGAGCATGGTGCATGGTGCATGGAGCATGGAGCTTGGTGCATGGTGCATGGAGCATGGAGCATGAAGCGTGGTGAATGGCGCATGGTGCATGGAGTCCGGTGCATGGTGCATGGAACATGGTGCATGGTGCATGATGCATGCTACCACGACAGCATGGTATTTACAGCTCAGACAAAAGTTCGTGAAAATATGAGATCTACATTCCAGGAAATGTGACATCTACGCGAGCCGCAGATCAAGCTCAGAGCCATATCAGCGCTTCATCGCCAGATGAAGCAAAGCGAGGCTTCCCCACCTGCTTTGAGTCGGCCGCCTCATCGCCACGATCATCGCCGACGTTCCTGTCATCGACACTTCCGCCAATCCTCCCGCCCCCGCTCCTCCGCCGCCTGCACCTCCACCGCAGCCCAGCCCCGCTCCGCCTCCTCCTGCTCCTGACACTCGCCCCGTCATCCCCGGCTCGTTCGACTGGCCGGTCAGCCGCCTCGACGGCCCTATCTCACCGGCGAGGACGTCCGAGGCGTCAAGGCGAGCGCAGGGCGGCGGCATGCTGTCGCCGTCATAACCGCCATAACTGCCATAGCCACCGTCGCCGCCACCGTAAGCGTTGCTGCCGCGGCCGGTGCCTGCTCTGGGCCTGGCCGCGGCGACTGGAGGTTCTTGTTGTGGCGGCCTGTTCAGGCTGCCAGGGACCTGCCGCGGACCGCCACCACCGCCTGCTGCCTCTGCTGCACATGGGTTAGGGGATGAGGGATAAGGGCTGTGGGTTGAAGGCTTAGGATTGAGGGTTTCAGGCTTAGGGTTTCAGGCTTAGGGTCCAGGCCTAAGGGCTTACGGTTGAAATAACAGGGTTAAGGGTTGTAGCGTTAAATTTTAGGGTTTAAGGCCTCGGGATTATTAGGGGTTCTAGTGCAGGTCCTCAGACCTTGACTCAAGGATCAGAATCAAGATCAAGATCAGGATAAGGATCTGGATCAGCATCTGGATCAGGATCAGGATCAGGACCACATGTGCAAAGCCCAGCGGAAAAGCAGCAAAGAGCTATATCATCCTTCACCCTACGCACTGTGCCCCAAACCCGACATCCTCCAGCCCTGACCCTTCACCCCCTTCCCCCCAATATCCCCCTTCCCCTCCCCCCTCTGACCTCTTCCCACCCACCCCCTCCTCCCTCTCCCCCCTCTGCCCCCTACTCTTCTCCCCCTGCCCCCTAACAGCCCCTCTCCCCCTCCACCTCCCCTCTCCCCCCTCTGCACCCTCCTCTTCTCCCCCTGCCCCACAACAGCCCCCCTCCCCCTGCCCCTCCCCCCTCTGCCCCTTACACATCACCCCCTGCCCCCTCACCCCCTGCCCCCCCACCCTTGTCCTGTACCCTCTTAAACCCTCTACCCTCAACCCCTGCAGCCTCCCCGCACCGTTGAGCCAACCAGCGGTGCCACTGCCTGACCCGCTGCCTTCCCCCCTGTCCTGTACCCTCTTAAACCCTCTACCCTCAACCCCTGCAGCCTCCCCGCACCGTTGAGCCAACCAGCGGTGCCACTGCCTGACCCGCTGCCTTCCCCCCTGTCCTGTACCCTCTTAAATCCTCTACCCTCAACCCCTGCAGCCTCCCCGCACTGTTGAGCCCACCAGCGTGAACATCGTCGCCGCTGGCTGGTTATGCGCGTCTACGAGCAGCCCCTCTCCCCTGCTCTCCTGCCTGACCCGCAAGAACACCTGCCCTCCCACTGTCCCCTGCCCCTTGTCCCCTGCCCCTTGTCCCCCGAGCCCCTGCAGCCTCCCCGCACCGTTGGCCGCGTCCGAGCCCACCAGCGCGAACAGCGGCGCTGCCGGCTGGTTGTGTGCATCCACGAGCAGCGGCGCCCACATCGCCTGGCGAGGTCCGCGAAGGTTCTGAGACAACGAGGGTAGGCCCAGCGACTGAGACGCGGGCGTGCCGCCGCCGCCGCCGCCGCTGCTACCAGGCATGCCGCCGCCGCCGCTGCTTCCGGGCCTGCCGCTGTCTCCGTCTTCGAGCATCCAGGAGGAATCACGCGTGCGGGCGCCGTGCTGAGCGTGGGAGGAGGCCGAGCTGCGTTTTGGGGTGGGAGGGGATGGGAGGTTGGCGGATCTGCCGACCGTGATCTGCCAACTGTGAAAGCATGGCCTATCGATCCTAAACCCTGAACCCTGAACCCTAGCCCATCGATCCTGAACCCTTAACCCTAGCCTATCCATCCTTAACCCTAGCCCATTGATCCTAAACCCTTAACCCTTAACTCTAGCCCATCGATCCTGAACCCTGAACCCTAGCCTATCGAACCTTTAGCGTTTCAGGATTTGAAGCAGGAGGTGTCAGAGAAGTTACCACAGGGATGAACATAGTGGCATTGTGGCAGCCCAGCGTTCATATCGACGCTGCTTTTTGATCCTTCCATGTTGGCTCTTCCTATCATTATGGTCTAACAATCCGGATCAAAAAGGTGTAAGCCCAGATCCAGATCAAGTGGTCCCAGCAGTCGCCTTGGCTATCCCGCCTAAGCCCTGAATGCATAAAAGCGTGATTCTACCCCACCTCTTTTGAGCGTTTACGATTTAGGGTGAAGGCTGAAGGGTTTTAGGATTTAAGCAGGCTGGCCAAACCCTGACCTTCAAACCATAATACAGGATGCACCCTAAGCCCTGCACCTTAAGCCCCCCTCACCTGACAGCTGTGCTGTGGGCGCTAGCTGGCCTGGAATACTGTTTTGCGCCCTGCTGGTCTTCTGCTTCCCCACAGTCATGAACCAACGGCCGGGAGAGAAGCTGGATGAGGACCTGCGAGCATCATAAGTCATATTTCAGGCAGCATCAGACTTCGAAATTTGAATTACAGGCGGATCTGGTTCTCAAATTTGAGTTTCAGGCTGGTCCTCTCCCTCCCACAGTCCTGAACCAACGGTCGGGAGAGGAGGTCGATGAGCACCTGCGAGCATTGGATGCAAACTTGTAGGCAGCTGTTGAAATTTGTATAGCAGGCAGATTCAAAAAAGCAAAAATGAATTCCTGGCGGATTCGTTTTTCAAATATGAACTCCAGGCTGTTTCAGATGCCTTGCATTCCTGAACCAACTGCCAGGAGAGAAGCTCGGTGAGCACCTGCGAGCATAGGATGCAAACTTGCCAGCAGCTCAGATGTTAAAATTTGAATTGCGGACATATTCGAAAACCGAAATTCAAATTTCATGCGGATTCGGTTCTCAAATTTTAACTCCAAGCTGTTTCCGATGCCTTGCAGTTATACAAAATGGGCTTTGAGGACATTTAATTTGGGGTTTATGGAGGAATTCAACAACTAAACGTGTCTGTTTTTAAACCATTCAACGTAGAAGCCCTCCAGAGCTTCTGCGGTGCTGAAATGGGAAATGGTGAGAAAACGGCGGAACACTAAAATGGGGGGAAGAGGCCTTTTAAACTCCCACCTTGACTAGTCCCGCTGTCTTGGCTGTTTGCTGTACATCGTTCCTGTACATCGTTTCTGCACATCGTTCCTGTACATCGTTCCTGACGATGCAGAAAAAGCAAGAAGAAAAGGAGGAGGCCATTGTAAGTCTCACCTTGGCTTGCCCCTCGCTCAAATCCATTTCCGGCATTGGCAATGGAGCCAGCGCGCTCTTCACTCGACCTTCTTGTCCGTCGGGGCCGCCAGCCTGGCAGCAGGACAGGCGGTACACTGATGTACATGCATTGTACTTCAGCGGACTAAAACACCAAAGACATGTGCAGTACAGCTTCTGTCCACCTTCCAATCTCCACTGCCCTCCATCCTAGCCCCACAGCTTCATCCCAGCTTCGACCAAGTCATTCAGCTTCTGTTCAGCTTCCATTTTTGTCCCGTAGCTTCTTCCTAGCTTCCAGCCAAGTCCCACATTTAATGCACAGCATCCAACCTAGCCCCAAAGCTTCTTCCCAGCTTCCAACCTAGCCCCACAGCTTCTTCTGAACTTCCAGCTTAGCCCCACAGCTTCTTCCCAGCATCCAACCTAGCCCCACAGCTTCTTGTCAGCTTCCAACCTAGACCCACAGCTTCTTCCCAGCTTCCAATCCAATCACGTCAGCTTATACCCAGCCTCTAGTCAGCTTCTGCCATAGCTTCAGAACTATCCCCCCACTCCGTGGAGGGGTACCCCCCCCTCCCACTATGTGGGGTAGCGGGTTTCGGTGCGAGGGCTAGTTTTGTGCCACTTACCGTCAGGGACCCAAATTGTGTGAATACCACCCCGCGAAGTAAATTGACGGAAGAGGTGATACACAGAATCCTCGGGAGTGCTCGAGTGCCCTCAGGGCACTCGAACAATATCGATGATTCTCTTAAGTGAGTCCTGCAGCTTCTGCGTACCTTCCAGCCCCCAGCTGCTGCCAAGACGTCTGCTGCTGCGCGCCTGGTCTTGACCTACAAGAAAACGTCAAACCACACACATTTGTTGCATATTTGTTGCATTTTTGTAGCACATTCGATGCACAGTACACTTTTGATGTATAATTCACATTTGAGCATATTTTGTGCATTGTATGTTTGTTGCTCAGTGTAGCATTGTTGCACATTTGTTGAACTTGGTAACATCGTTTCAGATTTGTTGCCATCTGTTTGGTCCATGCTTGCTTGGGCAGGTGAAGCCATACATTTGTGTTGCACATTTGTTGTGCAGTACAGCACTGTCGACGCGCATTTGTGCAGTACAACATTGCTGTTGCAGCCTGCCTCATCTCGACCAGCTCGCGGCAGCGTCATCTCTCGCAATTGCACAGCTGCTGCACGGCTGTTGCGTGTTGTTTGCATGTGTACAACATATAGCACGGCTGTTGCATATTTGTTTTACATGTGAGGCAGAGTTGTTGCAAATGTGTTGTACGGGTGTTGCAGAGATGTTAAACAATTGTTGCAACCATTCATCAAGAAGATATCTTAGGTTGACGTATGGCTGCAAGGCGGCTAAGGGGTCGCACATGTTCACACAATCCCACATGTTCACACAATCACACATCACACTTGACCGCTGCTTCAAAAAGTGACCACCTCAGTATGCCCACTGATAGTCTGGCACCGTTGCACGCCCGTTTAAGAAGTGTGTAATGCTGGATATGCCTGCTAAAAAAAAGTGTGGCCAGTCATGTATGAACGTCACACCTTGAGTTCGACTGTGTACATGAAGTTCAAATTGTCCGGGTGGCGGGACAGGTTCCAGAGGGCGCCGCTCGTAGCGTACAGCAGCTCCTGGAGGTGGTTGGGCGGTTGGAAGTTATAGTGTGACCGGGACTACCTGTTATTATAAATCCGTCGTGTTTTTAATTCAAGCAAGGCAAGTATTTCATTTTTTTAGTTACGAGCCACTCTGTTTCATCAGTTAACAAACAAAAACAGCATATGTCGAACCCACATCAACCGGTAATTCGAAATCCAAAATTCGACTTCCTAGTTCGTTTCTGAGGGTTTCCAAACACTCTCAAAGGGCTACCTGCACAAGGTGTGCCTGCTTCCCGCCAGCCCTGCTGCTGCCGTTGACCGGAGCGCCTTTTCGAAAATGACATGAAATTTAAGCTCTAGTTTAGAGTTAGGGTTGAGATTTAAAAGGTAAGGGTTGAGGATTTAGGGTGTGGGGTTCAGGGTCTATCATTGGGAGGGAAAACCTTTCCGACTTAAGGTATGTCGTAAGCTTAGCTCCTTTACGCCCCGTATCAGAGATCAGGGCTACCATCCAGCATTTCGATTTTTGGGCTCCCACTATCCGACAGGTCGGTGAATTACAATGCCCTGACCCTGCCCTGACCCTGCCCTAACCCTGCCCTAACCCTGCCCTGACCCTGCCCTAACCCTGCCCTAAGCCTGCCCTAAGCCTGCCCTAACCCTGCCCTAACCCTGCCCTATCCCTGCCCTATCCCTGCCCTAACCCTGCCCTAACCCTGCCCTAACCCTGCCCTAACCCTGCCCTAAGCCTGCCCTAACCCTGCCCTATCCCTGCCCTATCCCTGCCCTAACCCTGCCCTAACCCTGCCCTAACCCTGCCCTATCCCTGCCCTATCCCTGCCCTATCCCTGCCCTAACCCTGCCCTAACCCTGCCCTAACCCTGCCCTAACCCTGCCCTAACCCTGCCCTAACCCTGCCCTATCCCTGCCCTAACCCTGCCCTAACCCTGCCCTAACCCTGCCCTAACCCTGCCCTATCCCTGCCCTATCCCTGCCCTATCCCTGCCCTATCCCTGCACTAGCCCTGCCCTAACCCTGCCCTAACCCTGCCCTATCCCTGCCCTATCCCTGCCCTAACCCTGCCCTAACCCTGCCCTGACCCTGCCCTAACCCTGCCCTAACCCTGCCCTAACCCTGCCCTAACCCTGCCCTAACCCTGCCCTGACCCTGCCCTAACCCTGCCCTAACCCTGCCCTAAGCCTGCCCTAACCCTGCCCTAACCCTGCCCTGACCCTGCCCTAACCCTGCACTAACCCTGCCCTAACCCTGCCCCAACCCTGCCCTAAGCCTGCCCTAACCCTGCCCTGACCCTGCCCTAACCCTGCCCTTACCCTGCCCTAACCCTGCCCTAACCCTGCCCTAACCCTGCCCTGACCCTGCCCTAACCCTGCCCTAACCCTGCCCTAACCCTGCCCTAACCCTGCCCTAACCCTGCCCTTTCCAAACACTCAGAGAACTACCTGGACGAGGTGTGCCTGCTTCCCGCTAGATCCCAGACCCTGCTAGATCCCGCCAGATTCCGCTAGATCCCGCTAGATCCCAGATCTCAAAGAACTACCTGGATGAGGTGTGCCTGCTTCCCGCTAGATCCCAGAACCTGCTAGATCCCGCCAGATTCCGCTAGATCCCGCTACATCCCAAATCTCGAAGAACTACCTGGACGAGGTGTGCCTGCTTCCCGCTAGCCCCGCCACCGCAGTTGACCACCGGCTGGCTCAGAGTGCCGCTGACAGCTGGGAGGTCCAATTCGGTTGACTGCGGAGGTTTAGAAAGTCGAAGCGGAAGATAGCGGGTTTCGGGGAGGGTAGTAGGAAATATGATGTTAGGGTCAGGCTTCAGTGGAATCAGACAGAGCTAAGGGGTAAGGGTTAAGGGTTAAGGGTACCAGCGGAAGTTTAAAGTGAAGTGACTGCAGAGCAGAATGGAATGCAGCGGAACAGGGTTTATGTTTCAGGGTTCAGGGTTCAGGGTTAAGGCCTCAGGGTTCATGTTTCAGGGTTCAGGGTTTCAGGTTCAGGTCCAGGCTTCAAGGTTCATGTTTGAAGGTTCAGGTTTCAGGTTTCAGGTTTCAGGTTTCAGGTTTCAGGTTTCAGGTTTCAGGTTTCAGGTTTCAGGTTTCAGGTTTCAGGTTTCAGGTTTCAGGTTTCAGGTTTCAGGTCGCTCACTGCGAGTGGCTGCTCACAAAAAGCGTGGAAAGCCGCGTAGCTGTTGATCACGCCATGTGTGTGAACAGGCCTCAGACTTCCACCCCACATGTGTGAACAGTCCTCATACTTCCGATCCACACCATGCACACATGCAAGCGACGGAAGAGGAAAATGGCAATTTGCCTTCCTCCCAACTTTGCCTGTCTCCCAATAGCACACCGCCGTTGGTTGCTCACGCGTGGCGTGGAAAGCCGCGTAGCCGTTAAGGGTGCCGCGTGTGTGAACAGGGCTCATACTTTCGACCCACGCCATGCACATTTAAGCGACGGAACAGGGAAAGGACGATTTGCCTCTCTACCGATTGCTCACCGCTGTTGGTTGCTCACGCAAGGCGTGGAAAGCTGCATAGCCGTTGATCATGCCGTGCTTGCTGTTCAGGTGTAGCAGGAGCTGTAGCGCTTTGCGGCACATCATGACCTGCAGTACAGGTGTGCGGTACATGCAAAGGCGTTGCGGTACAAAGTTGGGCATTACTAGTGGATGCGTCGATCATGCCGTGCTTGTCGTTGATGTGCAGCAGGAGCTGTAGCGTTTTGCGGCACATCACGACCTGCAGGACAGGTTTGCGGTACAAGCAAAGGCGTCGCAGTACAAAGGTGGGCAGTACCAGTGGATGCGTTGATCATGCCGTGCTTGCCGTTGAGGTGCAGCAAGAGCTGTAGCGCTTTGCGGCACATCACGACCTGAAGTACAGGTGTGCGGTACAGGCAAAGGGGTCGCGGTACAAAGTTGGGCAGTACAAGTGGATGCGTTGATCATGCCGTGCTTGCCGTTGAGGTGCAGCAGGAGCTGTAGCGCTTTGCAGCACATCACGACCTGAAGTACAGGTGTGCGGTACAGGCAAAGGGGTCGCGGTACAAAGTTGAGCAGTCCAAGTGGATGTGTTGATCATGCCGTGCTTGCCGTTGAGTGCAGCAGGAGCTGTAGCGCTTTGCGGCACATCACGACCTGAAGTACAGGTGTGCGGTACAGGCAAAGGGGTCGCGGTACAAAGTTGAGCAGTACAAGTGGATGCGTTGATTATGCCGTGCTTGCCGTTGAGGTGCAGCAGGAGCTGCAGCGCTTTGCCGAACATCACGACCTGCAGTACAGGTGTGCGGTACAGGCAAAGGCGTTGCAGTACAAAGGTGGGCAGTCTAAGTGGATGTGTTGATCATGCCGTGCTCGCCGTTGAGGTGCAGCAGGATCTGTAGCGCTTTGCGGCACATCACGACCTGCAGTACAGGTGTGCGGTACAGGCAAAGGCATTGCGCTTGAGCAGCGCCTTGCATGCAGCACTTGTGCAGTTCTCTGAATGTCATAACTGTCGATATGCTTTGCCTCCTCGCATAATTTGTGTCTTTTCGGGGTGAAGAATGCATACCGGTACACTGCAATAAGAAGCAAAAATCATTGACCATCCTTGCTACAATTCAGGCGGATATCGAGATTGTCAGACACTTGAAAAGCTCAAACTCTGCCTACAGCACGCAAACAAGTGTGATCCGTTCATACCCGAGGGGGGGGTGATTCAAACCTATGCAAGGTCAAATTCGAAGCTCGAATTTAACCAACAAAAGTGTTTCGTTCATACCTGGACTGGCGTGAACGAGGACAGATTGAGCAGCGCGGTGCAGGCCGGCGCGAGCACTCGAAGGGACTTGGACGTGGACGCAACATGCAGCAGCGCCTGCAGGCCGCCCACCTCGTAGAAAATCGCCTTGGCCTCGTCGCCCTTGCACAGCAGGCCTGAAGTGTGGACCAGTGGTGTGTGTAAGTGTGGATGTGGGGTTTTATAATTTATTTGTAGTACGTCGATTTATTATTCATTTAGTAATTAATTTTAGTTCCGCATTTGGTCATTTGCTTCTTTGATGCATTTCCCCATTTCTCAAACAGATTTTAATTATATTGTTTGATCATATGCTTCACACACCTTTTTTATTTACTTCCCCATGTCTCACACCAAAGTTACATTTATTTGCTCCAGCATTTACTCCTTTTATTTACTTCCCCATTTTCCCACACCAAAGTTTAATTCATTAGCTCGAGCATTTCCCTATTTCATACAATTCCTCTCGCAATTCCCAATTTTCTTTTATATACTTCCCTACTTCCTCACTCTGAGCGCCCTTAGCCCCGATAGTCTCCTGCTCCGTCTCGTTCCGCCCCAGCATCTCCACCTGCCGAACACATAAATATATTCAAAAGCGTGAGCGGTTGCGGACAACAATTTAAAATGGCAGTTGATGACATTGACCGCCCCGGTCCAGATGGTGACGGCGCGGAGGAAGCCTCAGCCCATGCCGCATTGATTCCTTAACCCTCACGCGGGGCATAGTTTTCTTTCTTTTTTCTTTACCAGTCCAGAACGAACAGGACGCAAGAAGCCCGGAGAGGTTCATGCATCACAAGGTTTCGCATATTGCCATTGTGAGACCCCAAATGCCAGGCGCGGAGAGGGTGACATGTGTGGGGGGGGATCGCGCTTATAAACTCAAGACTCGGCCAGACGCAAAGGCCAGCTCGGCCTGTACGGTATATGGACGGTCTATTCTCATCAACGTATATGGACGGAATCATAAACCCAAATGTAATCACTAGTGCCGGCTCTGTCCGGTGCTCTGGAAATTTTGAAATTTAAATTGTATGACTGCGGTACCCATGCTTGAATACTTAAAATTCGAATTTACCTGCAACAGGGCCTGAGATCTGAGCTGCAGGCTGTACAGCGCCGCTGTGTTGTCCGGTCCCAGATCCACCACAGCGTCGACCTGCGATTTTAAAAACAGGAGCAGCAAATGAGGGTTTAAGGATAGGGGTTTAGCTAAACCCTTAACTTTGAACCCTGAACCCAAAACTAGGCTGGTCGGGTCCCTCCTCCACCACAGCATCGACCTGCGAGATGAAAAACAGGAGCAGTGAATGAGGGTTAAGAGTTAAGCTAAACCCTAGACCCTAAACCCTAGACTAGGCTTGCCAGATCCCAGATCCACAACAGCGTCGACCTGCGAGATGAAAAACAGGAGCATCAAATGAGGGTTTAGAGTTAAGCTAAACCCTAAACCCTAAACCCTAGACTAGGCTTGCCAGATCCCAGATCCACAACAGCGTCGACCTGCGAGATGAAAAACAGGAACATCAAATGAGGGTTTAGAGTTAAGCTAAACCCTAAACCCTAAACCCTAGACTAGGCTGCCAGATCCCAGATCCACCACAGCGTCGACCTGCGAGATAAAAAACAGGGGCATCAAATGAGGGTTTAGAGTTTAGCTGAACCCTAAACCCTAAACCCTAAACTAGGTTTGTCAGGTCCCAGATCCACAACAGCGTCGACCTGCGATTTGAAAAACAGGAGCATCGAATGAGGGTTTAGAGGTAAGATAACAGGAGCATCAAATGAGGGTTTAGAGGTAAGATAACAGGAGCATCAAATGAGGGTTTAGAGGTAAGATAACAGGAGCATCAAATGAGGGTTTAGAGGTAAGATAACAGGAGCATCAAATGAGGGTTTAGAGGTAAGATAACAGGAGCATCAAATGAGGTTTTAGAGGTAAGATATCAAGAGCATCAAATGAGGGTTCAGAGGTAAGATAACAGGAGCATCAAATGAGGGTTTAGAGGTAAGATAACAGGAGCATCAAATGAGGGTTTAAAGGTAAGATAACAGGAGCATCAAATAAGTTGCAATCAGTGCTGATTATAAATAAAAACAAAATACGCCCCGTAGGGTTTTCAGGGTTTGGAAATCAGCGCGGCGCGGCTTATCAGCACTGCAGCTTATCAGCACTGCGGCTTATCAGCACTGCGGCTTATCAGCACTGCAGCTTATCAGCACTGCAGCTTATCAGCACTGCGGCTTATCAGCACTGCAGCTTATCAGCACTGCGGCTTATCAGCATTGCGGCTTATCAGCACTGCGGCTCATCAGCACTGCGGCTCATCAGCACTGCGGCTTATCAGCACTGCGGCTTATCAGCACTGCGGCTTATCAGCACTGCGGCTTATCAGCACTGCGGCTTATCAGCACTGCGGCTTATCAGCACTGCGGCTTATCAGCACTGCGGCTTATCAGCACTGCGGCTTATCAGCACTGCGGCTTATCAGCACTGCGGCTTATCAGCACTGCGGCTTATCAGCACTGCGGCTTATCAGCACTGCAGCTTATCAGCACTGCAGCTTATCAGCACTGCGGCTTATCAGCATTGTGGCTTATCAGCACTGCGGCTCATCAGCACTGCGGCTTATCAGCACTGCGGCTTATCAGCACTGCAGCTTATCAGCACTGCAGCTTATCAGCACTGCGGCTTATCAGCACTGCGGCTTATCAGCACTGCGGCTTATCAGCACTGCGGCTCATCAGCACTGCAGCTTATCAGCACTGCGGCTTATCAGCACTGCAGCTTATCAGCACTGCGGCTTATCAGCACTGCGGCTCATCAGCACTGCAGCTTATCAGCACTGCGGCTTATCAGCACTGCGGCTTATCAGCACTACGGCTCATCAGCACTGCGGCTTATCAGCACTGCGGCTTATCAGCACTGCGGCTCATCAGCACTGCAGCTTATCAGCACTGCAGCTTATCAGCACTGCGGCTTATCAGCACTGCAGCTTATCAGCACTGCGGCTTATCAGCATTGCGGCTTATCAGCACTGCGGCTCATCAGCACTGCGGCTCATCAGCACTGCGGCTTATCAGCACTGCGGCTTATCAGCACTGCGGCTTATCAGCACTGCGGCTTATCAGCACTGCGGCTTATCAGCACTGCGGCTCATCAGCACTGCGGCTTATCAGCATTGCGGCTCATCAGCACTGCGGCTTATCAGCACTGCGGCTTATCAGCACTGCGGCTTATCAGCACTGCGGCTTATCAGCACTGCGGCTTATCAGCACTGCAGCTTATCAGCACTGCAGCTTATCAGCACTGCGGCTTATCAGCATTGTGGCTTATCAGCACTGCGGCTCATCAGCACTGCGGCTTATCAGCACTGCGGCTTATCAGCACTGCAGCTTATCAGCACTGCAGCTTATCAGCACTGCGGCTTATCAGCACTGCGGCTTATCAGCACTGCGGCTTATCAGCACTGCGGCTCATCAGCACTGCAGCTTATCAGCACTGCGGCTTATCAGCACTGCAGCTTATCAGCACTGCGGCTTATCAGCACTGCGGCTCATCAGCACTGCAGCTTATCAGCACTGCGGCTTATCAGCACTGCGGCTTATCAGCACTACGGCTCATCAGCACTGCGGCTTATCAGCACAGCGGCTTATCAGCACTGCGGCTCATCAGCACTGCAGCTTATCAGCACTGCAGCTTATCAGCACTGCGGCTTATCAGCACTGCGGCTTATCAGCACTGCAGCTTATCAGCACTGCGGCTGATCAGCACTGCGGCTTATCAGCACTGCGGCTTATCAGCACTGCGGCTTATCAGCACTGCAGCTTATCAGCACTGCGGCTCATCAGCACTGCGGCTCATCAGCACTGCGGCTTATCAGCACTGCGGCTTATCAGCACTGCAGCTTATCAGCACTGCGGCTTATCAGCACTGCGGCTTATCAGCACTGCGGCTTATCAGCACTGCGGCTCATCAGCACTGCAGCTTATCAGCACTGCGGCTTATCAGCACTGCAGCTTATCAGCACTGCGGCTTATTAGCACTGCGGCTCATCAGCACTGCAGCTTATCAGCACTGCGGCTTATCAGCACTGCGGCTTATCAGCACTACGGCTCATCAGCACTGCGGCTTATCAGCACTGCGGCTTATCAGCACTGCGGCTCATCAGCACTGCAGCTTATCAGCACTGCAGCTTATCAGCACTGCGGCTTATCAGCACTGCGGCTTATCAGCACTGCAGCTTATCAGCACTGCGGCTTATCAGCACTGCGGCTTATCAGCACTGCGGCTTATCAGCACTGCGGCTTATCAGCACTGCGGCTTATCAGCACTGCGGCTCATCAGCACTGCGGCTCATCAGCACTGCGGCTTATCAGCACTGCGGCTTATCAGCACTGCGGCTTATCAGCACTGCGGCTTATCAGCACTGCAGCTTATCAGCACTGCGGCTTATCAGCACTGCGGCTTATCAGCACTGCGGCTTATCAGCACTGCGGCTCATCAGCACTGCAGCTTATCAGCACTGCGGCTTATCAGCACTGCAGCTTATCAGCACTGCGGCTTATTAGCACTGCGGCTCATCAGCACTGCGGCACATCAGCACTGCGGCTTATCAGCACTGCGGCTTATCAGCACTACGGCTCATCAGCACTGCGGCTTATCAGCACTGCGGCTTATCAGCACTGCGGCTCATCAGCACTGCAGCTTATCAGCACTGCAGCTTATCAGCACTGCGGCTTATCAGCACTGCGGCTTATCAGCACTGCAGCTTATCAGCACTGCGGCTTATCAGCACTGCGGCTTATCAGCACTGCGGCTTATCAGCACTGCGGCTTATCAGCACTGCAGCTTATCAGCACTGCGGCTCATCAGCACTGCGGCTCATCAGCACTGCGGCTTATCAGCACTGCGGCTTATCAGCACTGCGGCTTATCAGCACTGCGGCTTATCAGCACTGCGGCTTATCAGCACTGCGGCTTATCAGCACTGCAGCTTATCAGCACTGCAGCTTATCAGCACTGCGGCTTATCAGCATTGCGGCTTATCAGCACTGCGGCTCATCAGCACTGCGGCTCATCAGCACTGCGGCTTATCAGCACTGCGGCTTATCAGCACTGCAGCTTATCAGCACTGCGGCTTATCAGCACTGCGGCTTATCAGCACTGCGGCTTATCAGCACTGCGGCTCATCAGCACTGCAGCTTATCAGCACTGCGGCTTATCAGCACTGCGGCTTATCAGCACTACGGCTCATCAGCACTGCGGCTCATCAGCACTGCAGCTTATCAGCACTGCGGCTTATCAGCACTGCGGCTTATCAGCACTGCGGCTTATCAGCACTACGGCTCATCAGCACTGCGGCTTATCAGCACTGCGGCTTATCAGCACTGCGGCTCATCAGCACTGCAGCTTATCAGCACTGCAGCTTATCAGCACTGCGGCTTATCAGCACTGCGGCTTATCAGCACTGCAGCTTATCAGCACTGCGGCTTATCAGCACTGCGGCTTATCAGCACTGCGGCTTATCAGCACTGCGGCTTATCAGCACTGCAGCTTATCAGCACTGCGGCTCATCAGCACTGCGGCTCATCAGCACTGCGGCTTATCAGCACTGCGGCTTATCAGCACTGCGGCTTATCAGCACTGCGGCTTATCAGCACTGCAGCTTATCAGCACTGCGGCTTATCAGCACTGCGGCTTATCAGCACTGCAGCTTATCAGCACTGCGGCTCATCAGCACTGCAGCTTATCAGCACTGCGGCTTATCAGCACTGCAGCTTATCAGCACTGCGGCTTATTAGCACTGCGGCTCATCAGCACTGCAGCTTATCAGCACTGCGGCTTATCAGCACTGCGGCTTATCAGCACTACGGCTCATCAGCACTGCGGCTTATCAGCACTGCGGCTTATCAGCACTGCGGCTTATCAGCACTGCAGCTTATCAGCACTGCAGCTTATCAGCACTGCGGCTTATCAGCACTGCGGCTTATCAGCACTGCAGCTTATCAGCACTGCGGCTTATCAGCACTGCGGCTTATCAGCACTGCGGCTTATCAGCACTGCGGCTTATCAGCACTGCAGCTTATCAGCACTGCGGCTTATCAGCACTGCGGCTTATCAGCACTGCGGCTTATCAGCACTGCGGCTTATCAGCACTGCGGCTTATCAGCACTGCGGCTTATCAGCACTGCGGCTTATCAGCACTGCGGCTTATCAGCACTGCAGCTTATCAGCACTGCAGCTTATCAGCACTGCGGCTTATCAGCATTGCGGCTTATCAGCACTGCGGCTCATCAGCACTGCGGCTCATCAGCACTGCGGCTTATCAGCACTGCGGCTTATCAGCACTGCAGCTTATCAGCACTGCGGCTTATCAGCACTGCGGCTTATCAGCACTGCGGCTTATCAGCACTGCGGCTCATCAGCACTGCAGCTTATCAGCACTGCGGCTTATCAGCACTGCGGCTTATCAGCACTACGGCTCATCAGCACTGCGGCTCATCAGCACTGCAGCTTATCAGCACTGCGGCTTATCAGCACTGCGGCTTATCAGCACTGCGGCTCATCAGCACTGCGGCTTATCAGCACTGCGGCTTATCAGCACTGCGGCTCATCAGCACTGCAGCTTATCAGCACTGCGGCTCATCAGCACTGCGGCTTATCAGCACTGCGGCTTATCAGCACTGCAGCTTATCAGCACTGCAGCTTATCAGCACTGCGGCTTATCAGCACTGCGGCTTATCAGCACTGCGGCTCATCAGCACTGCGGCTTATCAGCACTGCGGCTTATCAGCACTGCGGCTCATCAGCACTGCGGCTTATCAGCACTGCAGCTTATCAGCACTGCGGCTTATCAGCACTGCGGCTTATCAGCACTGCGGCTCATCAGCACTGCGGCTCATCAGCACTGCGGCTCATCAGCACTGCAGCTTATCAGCACTGCGGCTTATCAGCACTGCAGCTTATCAGCACTGCGGCTTATCAGCACTGCGGCTCATCAGCACTGCAGCTTATCAGCACTGCAGCTTATCAGCACTGCGGCTTATCAGCACTGCGGCTTATCAGCACTGCAGCTTATCAGCACTGCGGCTTATCAGCACTGCGGCTTATCAGCACTGCGGCTTATCAGCACTGCGGCTTATCAGCACTGCAGCTTATCAGCACTGCGGCTCATCAGCACTGCGGCTCATCAGCACTGCGGCTTATCAGCACTGCGGCTTATCAGCACTGCGGCTTATCAGCACTGCGGCTTATCAGCACTGCGGCTTATCAGCACTGCGGCTTATCAGCACTGCAGCTTATCAGCACTGCAGCTTATCAGCACTGCGGCTTATCAGCATTGCGGCTTATCAGCACTGCGGCTCATCAGCACTGCGGCTCATCAGCACTGCGGCTTATCAGCACTGCGGCTTATCAGCACTGCAGCTTATCAGCACTGCGGCTTATCAGCACTGCGGCTTATCAGCACTGCGGCTTATCAGCACTGCGGCTCATCAGCACTGCAGCTTATCAGCACTGCGGCTTATCAGCACTGCGGCTTATCAGCACTACGGCTCATCAGCACTGCGGCTCATCAGCACTGCAGCTTATCAGCACTGCGGCTTATCAGCACTGCGGCTTATCAGCACTGCGGCTCATCAGCACTGCGGCTTATCAGCACTGCGGCTTATCAGCACTGCGGCTCATCAGCACTGCAGCTTATCAGCACTGCGGCTCATCAGCACTGCGGCTTATCAGCACTGCGGCTTATCAGCACTGCAGCTTATCAGCACTGCAGCTTATCAGCACTGCGGCTTATCAGCACTGCGGCTTATCAGCACTGCGGCTCATCAGCACTGCGGCTTATCAGCACTGCGGCTTATCAGCACTGCGGCTCATCAGCACTGCGGCTTATCAGCACTGCAGCTTATCAGCACTGCGGCTTATCAGCACTGCGGCTTATCAGCACTGCGGCTCATCAGCACTGCGGCTCATCAGCACTGCGGCTCATCAGCACTGCAGCTTATCAGCACTGCGGCTTATCAGCACTGCAGCTTATCAGCACTGCGGCTTATCAGCACTGCGGCTTATCAGCACTGCAGCTCATCAGCACTGCGGCTCATCAGCACTGCGGCTTATCAGCACTGCGGCTTATCAGCACTGCAGCTTATCAGCACTGCAGCTTATCAGCACTGCGGCTTATCAGCACTGCGGCTTATCAGCACTGCGGCACATCAGCACTGCGGCTTATCAGCACTGCGGCTTATCAGCACTGCGGCTCATCAGCACTGCGGCTTATCAGCACTGCAGCTTATCAGCACTGCAGCTTATCAGCACTGCGGCTTATCAGCACTGCGGCTCATCAGCACTGCGGCTTATCAGCACTGCGGCTTATCAGCACTGCAGCTTATCAGCACTGCGGCTTATCAGCACTGCGGCTTATCAGCACTGCGGCTTATCAGCACTGCGGCTCATCAGCACTGCAGCTTATCAGCACTGCGGCTCATCAGCACTGCGGCTTATCAGCACTGCGGCTTATCAGCACTGCAGCTTATCAGCACTGCAGCTTATCAGCACTGCGGCTTATCAGCACTGCGGCTTATCAGCACTGCGGCTCATCAGCACTGCGGCTTATCAGCACTGCGGCTTATCAGCACTGCGGCTCATCAGCACTGCGGCTTATCAGCACTGCGGCTTATCAGCACTGCGGCTTATCAGCACTGCAGCTTATCAGCACTGCGGCTCATCAGCACTGCGGCTCATCAGCACTGCGGCTTATCAGCACTGCAGCTTATCAGCACTGCGGCTTATCAGCACTGCAGCTTATCAGCACTGCGGCTTATCAGCACTGCGGCTTATCAGCACTGCAGCTCATCAGCACTGCGGCTCATCAGCACTGCGGCTTATCAGCACTGCGGCTTATCAGCACTGCAGCTTATCAGCACTGCAGCTTATCAGCACTGCGGCTTATCAGCACTGCGGCTTATCAGCACTGCGGCTCATCAGCACTGCGGCTTATCAGCACTGCGGCTTATCAGCACTGCGGCTTATCAGCACTGCGGCTTATCAGCACTGCAGCTTATCAGCACTGCAGCTTATCAGCACTGCGGCTTATCAGCACTGCGGCTCATCAGCACTGCGGCTTATCAGCACTGCGGCTTATCAGCACTGCAGCTTATCAGCACTGCGGCTTATCAGCACTGCGGCTCATCAGCACTGCGGCTTATCAGCACTGCAGCTTATCAGCACTGCAGCTTATCAGCACTGCGGCTTATCAGCACTGCGGCTCATCAGCACTGCGGCTTATCAGCACTGCGGCTTATCAGCACTGCAGCTTATCAGCACTGCGGCTTATCAGCACTGCGGCTTATCAGCACTGCGGCTTATCAGCACTGCGGCTCATCAGCACTGCAGCTTATCAGCACTGCGGCTCATCAGCACTGCGGCTTATCAGCACTGCGGCTTATCAGCACTGCAGCTTATCAGCACTGCAGCTTATCAGCACTGCGGCTTATCAGCACTGCGGCTTATCAGCACTGCGGCTCATCAGCACTGCGGCTTATCAGCACTGCGGCTTATCAGCACTGCGGCTCATCAGCACTGCGGCTTATCAGCACTGCGGCTTATCAGCACTGCGGCTTATCAGCACTGCAGCTTATCAGCACTGCGGCTCATCAGCACTGCGGCTCATCAGCACTGCGGCTTATCAGCACTGCAGCTTATCAGCACTGCGGCTTATCAGCACTGCAGCTTATCAGCACTGCGGCTTATCAGCACTGCGGCTTATCAGCACTGCAGCTCATCAGCACTGCGGCTCATCAGCACTGCGGCTTATCAGCACTGCGGCTTATCAGCACTGCAGCTTATCAGCACTGCAGCTTATCAGCACTGCGGCTTATCAGCACTGCGGCTTATCAGCACTGCGGCTCATCAGCACTGCGGCTTATCAGCACTGCGGCTTATCAGCACTGCGGCTTATCAGCACTGCGGCTTATCAGCACTGCAGCTTATCAGCACTGCAGCTTATCAGCACTGCGGCTTATCAGCACTGCGGCTCATCAGCACTGCGGCTTATCAGCACTGCGGCTTATCAGCACTGCAGCTTATCAGCACTGCGGCTTATCAGCACTGCAGCTTATCAGCACTGCGGCTTATCAGCACTGCGGCTCATCAGCACTGCAGCTCATCAGCACTGCGGCTCATCAGCACTGCGGCTTATCAGCACTGCAGCTTATCAGCACTGCGGCTTATCAGCACTGCGGCTTATCAGCACTGCGGCTTATCAGCACTGCGGCTTATCAGCACTGCGGCTTATCAGCACTGCGGCTCATCAGCACTGCGGCTCATCAGCACTGCGGCTTATCAGCACTGCGGCTTATCAGCACTGCAGCTTATCAGCACTGCGGCTTATCAGCACTGCGGCTTATCAGCACTGCGGCTTATCAGCACTGCGGCTCATCAGCACTGCAGCTTATCAGCACTGCGGCTTATCAGCACTGCGGCTTATCAGCACTACGGCTCATCAGCACTGCGGCTCATCAGCACTGCAGCTTATCAGCACTGCGGCTTATCAGCACTGCGGCTTATCAGCACTGCGGCTCATCAGCACTGCGGCTTATCAGCACTGCGGCTTATCAGCACTGCGGCTCATCAGCACTGCAGCTTATCAGCACTGCGGCTCATCAGCACTGCGGCTTATCAGCACTGCGGCTTTTCAGCACTGCGGCTTATCAGCACTGCAGCTTATCAGCACTGCGGCTTATCAGCACTGCGGCTTATCAGCACTGCGGCTTATCAGCACTGCAGCTTATCAGCACTGCGGCTTATCAGCACTGCGGCTTATCAGCACTGCGGCTTATCAGCACTGCGGCTTATCAGCACTGCAGCTTATCAGCACTGCGGCTCATCAGCACTGCGGCTCATCAGCACTGCGGCTTATCAGCACTGCGGCTTATCAGCACTGCGGCTTATCAGCACTGCGGCTTATCAGCACTGCGGCTTATCAGCACTGCGGCTTATCAGCACTGCAGCTTATCAGCACTGCAGCTTATCAGCACTGCGGCTTATCAGCATTGCGGCTTATCAGCACTGCGGCTCATCAGCACTGCGGCTCATCAGCACTGCGGCTTATCAGCACTGCGGCTTATCAGCACTGCAGCTTATCAGCACTGCGGCTTATCAGCACTGCGGCTTATCAGCACTGCGGCTTATCAGCACTGCGGCTCATCAGCACTGCAGCTTATCAGCACTGCGGCTTATCAGCACTGCGGCTTATCAGCACTACGGCTCATCAGCACTGCGGCTCATCAGCACTGCAGCTTATCAGCACTGCGGCTTATCAGCACTGCGGCTTATCAGCACTGCGGCTCATCAGCACTGCGGCTTATCAGCACTGCGGCTTATCAGCACTGCGGCTCATCAGCACTGCAGCTTATCAGCACTGCGGCTCATCAGCACTGCGGCTTATCAGCACTGCGGCTTATCAGCACTGCAGCTTATCAGCACTGCAGCTTATCAGCACTGCGGCTTATCAGCACTGCGGCTTATCAGCACTGCGGCTCATCAGCACTGCGGCTTATCAGCACTGCGGCTTATCAGCACTGCGGCTCATCAGCACTGCGGCTTATCGGCACTGCAGCTTATCAGCACTGCGGCTTATCAGCACTGCGGCTTATCAGCACTGCGGCTCATCAGCACTGCGGCTCATCAGCACTGCGGCTCATCAGCACTGCAGCTTATCAGCACTGCGGCTTATCAGCACTGCAGCTTATCAGCACTGCGGCTTATCAGCACTGCGGCTCATCAGCACTGCAGCTTATCAGCACTGCAGCTTATCAGCACTGCGGCTTATCAGCACTGCGGCTTATCAGCACTGCAGCTTATCAGCACTGCGGCTTATCAGCACTGCGGCTTATCAGCACTGCGGCTTATCAGCACTGCGGCTTATCAGCACTGCAGCTTATCAGCACTGCGGCTCATCAGCACTGCGGCTCATCAGCACTGCGGCTTATCAGCACTGCGGCTTATCAGCACTGCGGCTTATCAGCACTGCGGCTTATCAGCACTGCGGCTTATCAGCACTGCGGCTTATCAGCACTGCAGCTTATCAGCACTGCAGCTTATCAGCACTGCGGCTTATCAGCATTGCGGCTTATCAGCACTGCGGCTCATCAGCACTGCGGCTCATCAGCACTGCGGCTTATCAGCACTGCGGCTTATCAGCACTGCAGCTTATCAGCACTGCGGCTTATCAGCACTGCGGCTTATCAGCACTGCGGCTTATCAGCACTGCGGCTCATCAGCACTGCAGCTTATCAGCACTGCGGCTTATCAGCACTGCGGCTTATCAGCACTACGGCTCATCAGCACTGCGGCTCATCAGCACTGCAGCTTATCAGCACTGCGGCTTATCAGCACTGCGGCTTATCAGCACTGCGGCTCATCAGCACTGCGGCTTATCAGCACTGCGGCTTATCAGCACTGCGGCTCATCAGCACTGCAGCTTATCAGCACTGCGGCTCATCAGCACTGCGGCTTATCAGCACTGCGGCTTATCAGCACTGCAGCTTATCAGCACTGCAGCTTATCAGCACTGCGGCTTATCAGCACTGCGGCTTATCAGCACTGCGGCTCATCAGCACTGCGGCTTATCAGCACTGCGGCTTATCAGCACTGCGGCTCATCAGCACTGCGGCTTATCAGCACTGCAGCTTATCAGCACTGCGGCTTATCAGCACTGCGGCTTATCAGCACTGCGGCTCATCAGCACTGCGGCTCATCAGCACTGCGGCTCATCAGCACTGCAGCTTATCAGCACTGCGGCTTATCAGCACTGCAGCTTATCAGCACTGCGGCTTATCAGCACTGCGGCTTATCAGCACTGCAGCTCATCAGCACTGCGGCTCATCAGCACTGCGGCTTATCAGCACTGCGGCTTATCAGCACTGCAGCTTATCAGCACTGCAGCTTATCAGCACTGCGGCTTATCAGCACTGCGGCTTATCAGCACTGCGGCACATCAGCACTGCGGCTTATCAGCACTGCGGCTTATCAGCACTGCGGCTCATCAGCACTGCGGCTTATCAGCACTGCAGCTTATCAGCACTGCAGCTTATCAGCACTGCGGCTTATCAGCACTGCGGCTCATCAGCACTGCGGCTTATCAGCACTGCGGCTTATCAGCACTGCAGCTTATCAGCACTGCGGCTTATCAGCACTGCGGCTTATCAGCACTGCGGCTTATCAGCACTGCGGCTCATCAGCACTGCAGCTTGTCAGCACTGCGGCTCATCAGCACTGCGGCTTATCAGCACTGCGGCTTATCAGCACTGCAGCTTATCAGCACTGCAGCTTATCAGCACTGCGGCTTATCAGCACTGCGGCTTATCAGCACTGCGGCTCATCAGCACTGCGGCTTATCAGCACTGCGGCTTATCAGCACTGCGGCTCATCAGCACTGCGGCTTATCAGCACTGCGGCTTATCAGCACTGCGGCTTATCAGCACTGCAGCTTATCAGCACTGCGGCTCATCAGCACTGCGGCTCATCAGCACTGCGGCTTATCAGCACTGCAGCTTATCAGCACTGCGGCTTATCAGCACTGCAGCTTATCAGCACTGCGGCTTATCAGCACTGCGGCTTATCAGCACTGCAGCTCATCAGCACTGCGGCTCATCAGCACTGCGGCTTATCAGCACTGCGGCTTATCAGCACTGCAGCTTATCAGCACTGCAGCTTATCAGCACTGCGGCTTATCAGCACTGCGGCTTATCAGCACTGCGGCTCATCAGCACTGCGGCTTATCAGCACTGCGGCTTATCAGCACTGCGGCTTATCAGCACTGCGGCTTATCAGCACTGCAGCTTATCAGCACTGCAGCTTATCAGCACTGCGGCTTATCAGCACTGCGGCTCATCAGCACTGCGGCTTATCAGCACTGCGGCTTATCAGCACTGCAGCTTATCAGCACTGCGGCTTATCAGCACTGCGGCTCATCAGCACTGCGGCTTATCAGCACTGCGGCTCATCAGCACTGCGGCTTATCAGCACTGCGGCTCATCAGCACTGCGGCTCATCAGCACTGCGGCTCATCAGCACTGCGGCTTATCAGCACTGCGGCTTATCAGCACTGCGGCTTATCAGCACTGCGGCTTATCAGCACTGCGGCTCATCAGCACTGCAGCTTATCAGCACTGCAGCTTATCAGCACTGCGGCTCATCAGCACTGCGGCTTATCAGCACTGCGGCTTATCAGCACTGCAGCTTATCAGCACTGCAGCTTATCAGCACTGCGGCTTATCAGCACTGCGGCTCATCAGCACTGCGGCTTATCAGCACTGCGGCTTATCAGCACTGCAGCTTATCAGCACTGCGGCTTATCAGCACTGCAGCTTATCAGCACTGCGGCTTATCAGCACTGCAGCTCATCAGCACTGCGGCTCATCAGCACTGCGGCTTATCAGCACTGCAGCTTATCAGCACTGCGGCTTATCAGCACTGCGGCTTATCAGCACTGCGGCTTATCAGCAATGCGGCTTATCAGCACTGCGGCTTATCAGCACTGCGGCTCATCAGCACTGCGGCTTATCAGCACTGCGGCTTATCAGCACTGCGGCTCATCAGCACTGCGGCTTATCAGCACTGCGGCTTATCAGCACTGCGGCTTATCAGCACTGCAGCTTATCAGCACTGCGGCTCATCAGCACTGCGGCTCATCAGCACTGCGGCTTATCAGCACTGCAGCTTATCAGCACTGCGGCTTATCAGCACTGCAGCTTATCAGCACTGCGGCTTATCAGCACTGCGGCTTATCAGCACTGCAGCTCATCAGCACTGCGGCTCATCAGCACTGCGGCTTATCAGCACTGCGGCTTATCAGCACTGCAGCTTATCAGCACTGCAGCTTATCAGCACTGCGGCTTATCAGCACTGCGGCTTATCAGCACTGCGGCTCATCAGCACTGCGGCTTATCAGCACTGCGGCTTATCAGCACTGCGGCTTATCAGCACTGCGGCTTATCAGCACTGCAGCTTATCAGCACTGCAGCTTATCAGCACTGCGGCTTATCAGCACTGCGGCTCATCAGCACTGCGGCTTATCAGCACTGCGGCTTATCAGCACTGCAGCTTATCAGCACTGCGGCTTATCAGCACTGCGGCTCATCAGCACTGCGGCTTATCAGCACTGCAGCTTATCAGCACTGCAGCTTATCAGCACTGCGGCTTATCAGCACTGCGGCTCATCAGCACTGCGGCTTATCAGCACTGCGGCTTATCAGCACTGCAGCTTATCAGCACTGCGGCTTATCAGCACTGCGGCTTATCAGCACTGCGGCTCATCAGCACTGCAGCTTATCAGCACTGCGGCTCATCAGCACTGCGGCTTATCAGCACTGCGGCTTATCAGCACTGCAGCTTATCAGCACTGCAGCTTATCAGCACTGCGGCTTATCAGCACTGCGGCTTATCAGCACTGCGGCTCATCAGCACTGCGGCTTATCAGCACTGCGGCTTATCAGCACTGCGGCTCATCAGCACTGCGGCTTATCAGCACTGCGGCTTATCAGCACTGCGGCTTATCAGCACTGCAGCTTATCAGCACTGCGGCTCATCAGCACTGCGGCTCATCAGCACTGCGGCTTATCAGCACTGCAGCTTATCAGCACTGCGGCTTATCAGCACTGCAGCTTATCAGCACTGCGGCTTATCAGCACTGCGGCTTATCAGCACTGCAGCTCATCAGCACTGCGGCTCATCAGCACTGCGGCTTATCAGCACTGCGGCTTATCAGCACTGCAGCTTATCAGCACTGCAGCTTATCAGCACTGCGGCTTATCAGCACTGCGGCTTATCAGCACTGCGGCTCATCAGCACTGCGGCTTATCAGCACTGCGGCTTATCAGCACTGCGGCTTATCAGCACTGCGGCTTATCAGCACTGCAGCTTATCAGCACTGCAGCTTATCAGCACTGCGGCTTATCAGCACTGCGGCTCATCAGCACTGCGGCTTATCAGCACTGCGGCTTATCAGCACTGCAGCTTATCAGCACTGCGGCTTATCAGCACTGCAGCTTATCAGCACTGCGGCTTATCAGCACTGCGGCTCATCAGCACTGCAGCTCATCAGCACTGCGGCTCATCAGCACTGCGGCTTATCAGCACTGCAGCTTATCAGCACTGCGGCTTATCAGCACTGCGGCTTATCAGCACTGCGGCTTATCAGCACTGCGGCTTATCAGCACTGCGGCTTATCAGCACTGCGGCTCATCAGCACTGCGGCTCATCAGCACTGCGGCTTATCAGCACTGCGGCTTATCAGCACTGCAGCTTATCAGCACTGCGGCTTATCAGCACTGCGGCTTATCAGCACTGCGGCTTATCAGCACTGCGGCTCATCAGCACTGCAGCTTATCAGCACTGCGGCTTATCAGCACTGCGGCTTATCAGCACTACGGCTCATCAGCACTGCGGCTCATCAGCACTGCAGCTTATCAGCACTGCGGCTTATCAGCACTGCGGCTTATCAGCACTGCGGCTCATCAGCACTGCGGCTTATCAGCACTGCGGCTTATCAGCACTGCGGCTCATCAGCACTGCAGCTTATCAGCACTGCGGCTCATCAGCACTGCGGCTTATCAGCACTGCGGCTTATCAGCACTGCAGCTTATCAGCACTGCAGCTTATCAGCACTGCGGCTTATCAGCACTGCGGCTTATCAGCACTGCGGCTTATCAGCACTGCGGCTTATCAGCACTGCAGCTTATCAGCACTGCAGCTTATCAGCACTGCGGCTTATCAGCACTGCGGCTTATCAGCACTGCGGCTCATCAGCACTGCGGCTTATCAGCACTGCGGCTCATCAGCACTGCGGCTTATCAGCATTGCGACTCATCAGCACTGCGGCTTATCAGCACTGCGGCTTATCAGCACTGCGGCTTATCAGCACTGCGGCTTATCAGCACTGCGGCTTATCAGCACTGCAGCTTATCAGCACTGCAGCTTATCAGCACTGCGGCTTATCAGCATTGTGGCTTATCAGCACTGCGGCTCATCAGCACTGCGGCTTATCAGCACTGCGGCTTATCAGCACTGCGGCTTATCAGCACTGCAGCTTATCAGCACTGCGGCTTATCAGCACTGCGGCTAATCAGCACTGCGGCTTATCAGCACTGCGGCTCATCAGCACTGCAGCTTATCAGCACTGCGGCTTATCAGCACTGCAGCTTATCAGCACTGCGGCTTATTAGCACTGCGGCTCATCAGCACTGCAGCTTATCAGCACTGCGGCTTATCAGCACTGCGGCTTATCAGCACTGCGGCTCATCAGCACTGCGGCTCATCAGCACTGCGGCTTATCAGCACTGCAGCTTATCAGCACTGCAGCTTATCAGCATTGCGGCTTATCAGCACTGCGGCTCATCAGCACTGCGGCTTATCAGCACTGCGGCTCATCAGCACTGCGGCTCATCAGCACTGCGGCTCATCAGCACTGCGGCTTATCAGCACTGCGGCTTATCAGCACTGCGGCTTATCAGCACTGCGGCTTATCAGCACTGCAGCTCATCAGCACTGCAGCTTATCAGCACTGCAGCTTATCAGCACTGCGGCTCATCAGCACTGCGGCTTATCAGCACTGCGGCTTATCAGCACTGCAGCTTATCAGCACTGCAGCTTATCAGCACTGCGGCTTATCAGCACTGCGGCTCATCAGCACTGCGGCTTATCAGCACTGCGGCTTATCAGCACTGCAGCTTATCAGCACTGCGGCTTATCAGCACTGCAGCTTATCAGCACTGCGGCTTATCAGCACTGCAGCTCATCAGCACTGCGGCTCATCAGCACTGCGGCTTATCAGCACTGCAGCTTATCAGCACTGCGGCTTATCAGCACTGCGGCTTATCAGCACTGCGGCTTATCAGCACTGCGGCTTATCAGCACTGCGGCTTATCAGCACTGCGGCTCATCAGCACTGCGGCTCATCAGCACTGCGGCTTATCAGCACTGCGGCTTATCAGCACTGCAGCTTATCAGCACTGCGGCTTATCAGCACTGCGGCTTATCAGCACTGCGGCTTATCAGCACTGCGGCTCATCAGCACTGCAGCTTATCAGCACTGCGGCTTATCAGCACTGCGGCTTATCAGCACTACGGCTCATCAGCACTGCGGCTCATCAGCACTGCAGCTTATCAGCACTGCGGCTTATCAGCACTGCGGCCTATCAGCACTGCGGCTCATCAGCACTGCGGCTTATCAGCACTGCGGCTTATCAGCACTGCGGCTTATCAGCACTGCGGCTCATCAGCACTGCAGCTTATCAGCACTGCGGCTTATCAGCACTGCAGCTTATCAGCACTGCGGCTTATCAGCACTGCGGCTCATCAGCACTGCAGCTTATCAGCACTGCGGCTCATCAGCACTGCGGCTTATCAGCACTGCAGCTTATCAGCACTGCAGCTTATCAGCACTGCGGCTTATCAGCACTACGGCTCATCAGCACTGCGGCTTATCAGCACTGCGGCTTATCAGCACTGCAGCTTATCAGCACTGCAGCTTATCAGCACTGCAGCTTATCAGCACTGCGGCTTATCAGCACTGCAGCTCATCAGCACTGCGGCTCATCAGCACTGCGGCTTATCAGCACTGCAGCTTATCAGCACTGCGGCTTATCAGCACTGCGGCTTATCAGCACTGCGGCTTATCAGCACTGCGGCTTATCAGCACTGCGGCTTATCAGCACTGCGGCTTATCAGCACTGCGGCTTATCAGCACTGCGGCTTATCAGCACTGCGGCTTATCAGCACTGCAGCTTATCAGCACTGCGGCTTATCAGCACTGCGGCTTATCAGCACTGCGGCTTATCAGCACTGCGGCTCATCAGCACTGCAGCTTATCAGCACTGCGGCTCATCAGCACTGCGGCTTATCAGCACTACGGCTCATCAGCACTGCGGCTCATCAGCACTGCAGCTTATCAGCACTGCGGCTTATCAGCACTGCGGCTTATCAGCACTGCGGCTCATCAGCACTGCGGCTTATCAGCACTGCGGCTTATCAGCACTGCGGCTTATCAGCACTGCGGCTCATCAGCACTGCAGCTTATCAGCACTGCGGCTCATCAGCACTGCGGCTTATCAGCACTGCGGCTTATCAGCACTGCAGCTTATCAGCACTGCAGCTTATCAGCACTGCGGCTTATCAGCACTGCGGCTTATCAGCACTGCGGCTCATCAGCACTGCGGCTTATCAGCACTGCGGCTTATCAGCACTGCGGCTCATCAGCACTGCGGCTTATCAGCACTGCAGCTTATCAGCACTGCGGCTTATCAGCACTGCGGCTTATCAGCACTGCGGCTCATCAGCACTGCGGCTTATCAGCACTGCGGCTTATCAGCACTGCAGCTTATCAGCACTGCGGCTTATCAGCACTGCAGCTTATCAGCACTGCAGCTTATCAGCACTGCGGCTTATCAGCACTGCAGCTCATCAGCACTGCGGCTCATCAGCACTGCGGCTTATCAGCACTGCGGCTTATCAGCACTGCAGCTTATCAGCACTGCAGCTTATCAGCACTGCGGCTTATCAGCACTGCGGCTTATCAGCACTGCGGCTCATCAGCACTGCGGCTTATCAGCACTGCGGCTTATCAGCACTGCGGCTCATCAGCACTGCGGCTTATCAGCACTGCAGCTTATCAGCACTGCGGCTTATCAGCACTGCGGCTTATCAGCACTGCGGCTCATCAGCACTGCGGCTTATCAGCACTGCGGCTTATCAGCACTGCAGCTTATCAGCACTGCGGCTTATCAGCACTGCAGCTTATCAGCACTGCGGCTTATCAGCACTGCGGCTTATCAGCACTGCGGCTTATCAGCACTGCGGCTCATCAGCACTGCGGCTTATCAGCACTGCGGCTCATCAGCACTGCGGCTTATCAGCACTGCGGCTTATCAGCACTGCGGCTTATCAGCACTGCGGCTTATCAGCACTGCGGCTTATCAGCACTGCAGCTTATCAGCACTGCAGCTTATCAGCACTGCGGCTTATCAGCACTGCAGCTTATCAGCACTGCGGCTTATCAGCACTGCGGCTTATCAGCACTGCAGCTTATCAGCACTGCAGCTTATCAGCACTGCAGCTTATCAGCACTGCGGCTTATCAGCACTGCGGCTTATCAGCACTGCGGCTTATCAGCACTGCGGCTTATCAGCACTGCGGCTCATCAGCACTGCGGCTCATCAGCACTGCGGCTTATCAGCACTGCGGCTCATCAGCACTGCAGCTTATCAGCACTGCGGCTTATCAGCACTGCGGCTTATCAGCACTGCGGCTTATCAGCACTGCAGCTTATCAGCACTGCAGCTTATCAGCACTGCAGCTTATCAGCACTGCGGCTTATCAGCACTGCAGCTTATCAGCACTGCGGCTTATCAGCACTGCGGCTCATCAGCACTGCAGCTTATCAGCACTGCAGCTTATCAGCACTGCAGCTTATCAGCACTGCGGCTTATCAGCACTGCGGCTTATCAGCACTGCGGCTTATCAGCACTGCGGCTTATCAGCACTGCGGCTCATCAGCACTGCGGCTTATCAGCACTGCGGCTCATCAGCACTGCGGCTTATCAGCACTGCGGCTTATCAGCACTGCGGCTTATCAGCACTGCGGCTTATCAGCAGTGCGGCTTATCAGCACTGCAGCTTATCAGCACTGCAGCTTATCAGCACTGCGGCTTATCAGCACTGCAGCTTATCAGCACTGCGGCTTATCAGCACTGCGGCTTATCAGCACTGCAGCTTATCAGCACTGCAGCTTATCAGCACTGCGGCTTATCAGCACTGCGGCTTATCAGCACTGCGGCTCATCAGCACTGCGGCTTATCAGCACTGCGGCTTATCAGCACTGCGGCTCATCAGCACTGCGGCTTATCAGCACTGCAGCTTATCAGCACTGCGGCTTATCAGCACTGCGGCTTATCAGCACTGCGGCTCATCAGCACTGCGGCTTATCAGCACTGCGGCTTATCAGCACTGCAGCTTATCAGCACTGCAGCTTATCAGCACTGCGGCTTATCAGCACTGCGGCTTATCAGCACTGCGGCACATCAGCACTGCGGCTTATCAGCACTGCGGCTTATCAGCACTGCGGCTCATCAGCACTGCGGCTTATCAGCACTGCAGCTTATCAGCACTGCAGCTTATCAGCACTGCGGCTTATCAGCACTGCGGCTCATCAGCACTGCAGCTTATCAGCACTGCGGCTTATCAGCACTGCAGCTTATCAGCACTGCGGCTTATCAGCACTGCGGCTTATCAGCACTGCAGCTTATCAGCACTGCAGCTTATCAGCACTGCAGCTTATCAGCACTGCGGCTTATCAGCACTGCGGCTTATCAGCACTGCGGCTTATCAGCACTGCGGCTTATCAGCACTGCGGCTCATCAGCACTGCGGCTCATCAGCACTGCGGCTTATCAGCACTGCGGCTTATCAGCACTGCAGCTTATCAGCACTGCAGCTTATCAGCACTGCGGCTTATCAGCACTGCGGCTTATCAGCACTGCGGCTTATCAGCACTGCGGCTTATCAGCACTGCGGCTTATCAGCACTGCGGCTCATCAGCACTGCGGCTTATCAGCACTGCAGCTTATCAGCACTGCAGCTTATCAGCACTGCGGCTTATCAGCACTGCGGCTTATCAGCACTGCGGCACATCAGCACTGCGGCTTATCAGCACTGCGGCTTATCAGCACTGCGGCTCATCAGCACTGCGGCTTATCAGCACTGCAGCTTATCAGCACTGCAGCTTATCAGCACTGCGGCTTATCAGCACTGCGGCTCATCAGCACTGCGGCTTATCAGCACTGCGGCTTATCAGCACTGCAGCTTATCAGCACTGCGGCTTATCAGCACTGCGGCTTATCAGCACTGCAGCTTATCAGCACTGCGGCTTATCAGCACTGCAGCTTATCAGCACTGCGGCTTATCAGCACTGCGGCTTATCAGCACTGCAGCTTATCAGCACTGCGGCTCATCAGCACTGTGGCTTATCAGCACTGCGGCTTATCAGCACTGCAGCTTATCAGCACTGCAGCTTATCAGCACTGCGGCTTATCAGCACTGCGGCTTATCAGCACTGCGGCTTATCAGCACTGCGGCTTATCAGCACTGCGGCTTATCAGCACTGCGGCTTATCAGCACTGCGGCTTATCAGCACTGCGGCTTATCAGCACTGCAGCTTATCAGCACTGCGGCTTATCAGCACTGCGGCTTATCAGCACTGCAGCTTATCAGCACTGCAGCTTATCAGCACTGCGGCTTATCAGCACTGCGGCTTATCAGCACTGCGGCTCATCAGCACTGCGGCTTATCAGCACTGCGGCTTATCAGCACTGCGGCTCATCAGCACTGCGGCTTATCAGCACTGCAGCTTATCAGCACTGCGGTTTATCAGCACTGCGGCTTATCAGCACTGCGGCTCATCAGCACTGCGGCTTATCAGCACTGCGGCTTATCAGCACTGCAGCTTATCAGCACTGCAGCTTATCAGCACTGCGGCTTATCAGCACTGCGGCTTATCAGCACTGCGGCACATCAGCACTGCGGCTTATCAGCACTGCGGCTTATCAGCACTGCGGCTCATCAGCACTGCGGCTTATCAGCACTGCAGCTTATCAGCACTGCAGCTTATCAGCACTGCGGCTTATCAGCACTGCGGCTCATCAGCACTGCGGCTTATCAGCACTGCGGCTTATCAGCACTGCAGCTTATCAGCACTGCGGCTTATCAGCACTGCGGCTTATCAGCACTGCGGCTTATCAGCACTGCGGCTCATCAGCACTGCAGCTTATCAGCACTGCGGCTCATCAGCACTGCGGCTTATCAGCACTGCGGCTTATCAGCACTGCAGCTTATCAGCACTGCAGCTTATCAGCACTGCGGCTTATCAGCACTGCGGCTTATCAGCACTGCGGCTTATCAGCACTGCGGCTTATCAGCACTGCGGCTTATCAGCACTGCGGCTCATCAGCACTGCGGCTTATCAGCACTGCAGCTTATCAGCACTGCAGCTTATCAGCACTGCGGCTTATCAGCACTGCGGCTTATCAGCACTGCGGCACATCAGCACTGCGGCTTATCAGCACTGCGGCTTATCAGCACTGCGGCTCATCAGCACTGCGGCTTATCAGCACTGCAGCTTATCAGCACTGCAGCTTATCAGCACTGCGGCTTATCAGCACTGCGGCTCATCAGCACTGCGGCTTATCAGCACTGCGGCTTATCAGCACTGCAGCTTATCAGCACTGCGGCTTATCAGCACTGCGGCTTATCAGCACTGCAGCTTATCAGCACTGCGGCTTATCAGCACTGCAGCTTATCAGCACTGCGGCTTATCAGCACTGCGGCTTATCAGCACTGCAGCTTATCAGCACTGCGGCTCATCAGCACTGCGGCTTATCAGCACTGCGGCTTATCAGCACTGCAGCTTATCAGCACTGCAGCTTATCAGCACTGCGGCTTATCAGCACTGCGGCTTATCAGCACTGCGGCTCATCAGCACTGCGGCTTATCAGCACTGCGGCTTATCAGCACTGCGGCTTATCAGCACTGCGGCTTATCAGCACTGCAGCTTATCAGCACTGCGGCTTATCAGCACTGCGGCTTATCAGCACTGCGGCTTATCAGCACTGCGGCTTATCAGCACTGCGGCTTATCAGCACTGCAGCTTATCAGCACTGCGGCTTATCAGCACTGCAGCTTATCAGCACTGCGGCTTATCAGCACTGCGGCTTATCAGCACTGCGGCTTATCAGCACTGCGGCTCATCAGCACTGCGGCTTATCAGCACTGCGGCTCATCAGCACTGCGGCTTATCAGCACTGCGGCTTATCAGCACTGCGGCTTATCAGCACTGCGGCTTATCAGCACTAAGGCTTATCAGCACTGCAGCTTATCAGCACTGCAGCTTATCAGCACTGCGGCTTATCAGCACTGCAGCTTATCAGCACTGCGGCTTATCAGCACTGCGGCTTATCAGCACTGCAGCTTATCAGCACTGCAGCTTATCAGCACTGCAGCTTATCAGCACTGCGGCTTATCAGCACTGCGGCTTATCAGCACTGCGGCTCATCAGCACTGCAGCTTATCAGCACTGCAGCTTATCAGCACTGCGGCTTATCAGCACTGCGGCTTATCAGCACTGCGGCTCATCAGCACTGCGGCTTATCAGCACTGCGGCTTATCAGCACTGCAGCTTATCAGCACTGCGGCTTATCAGCACTGCAGCTTATCAGCACTGCGGCTTATCAGCACTGCGGCTTATCAGCACTGCAGCTTATCAGCACTGCGGCTCATCAGCACTGCGGCTTATCAGCACTGCGGCTTATCAGCACTGCGGCTTATCAGCACTGCGGCTTATCAGCACTGCGGCTCATCAGCACTGCGGCTTATCAGCACTGCAGCTTATCAGCACTGCAGCTTATCAGCACTGCGGCTTATCAGCACTGCGGCTTATCAGCACTGCGGCTCATCAGCACTGCGGCTTATCAGCACTGCGGCTTATCAGCACTGCAGCTTATCAGCACTGCGGCTTATCAGCACTGCAGCTTATCAGCACTGCGGCTTATCAGCACTGCGGCTTATCAGCACTGCGGCTTATCAGCACTGCGGCTCATCAGCACTGCGGCTTATCAGCACTGCGGCTCATCAGCACTGCGGCTTATCAGCACTGCGGCTTATCAGCACTGCGGCTTATCAGCACTGCGGCTTATCAGCACTAAGGCTTATCAGCACTGCAGCTTATCAGCACTGCAGCTTATCAGCACTGCGGCTTATCAGCACTGCAGCTTATCAGCACTGCGGCTTATCAGCACTGCGGCTTATCAGCACTGCAGCTTATCAGCACTGCAGCTTATCAGCACTGCAGCTTATCAGCACTGCGGCTTATCAGCACTGCGGCTTATCAGCACTGCGGCTCATCAGCACTGCAGCTTATCAGCACTGCAGCTTATCAGCACTGCGGCTTATCAGCACTGCGGCTTATCAGCACTGCGGCTCATCAGCACTGCGGCTTATCAGCACTGCGGCTTATCAGCACTGCAGCTTATCAGCACTGCGGCTTATCAGCACTGCAGCTTATCAGCACTGCGGCTTATCAGCACTGCGGCTTATCAGCACTGCAGCTTATCAGCACTGCGGCTCATCAGCACTGCGGCTTATCAGCACTGCGGCTTATCAGCACTGCAGCTTATCAGCACTGCAGCTTATCAGCACTGCGGCTTATCAGCACTGCGGCTTATCAGCACTGCGGCTCATCAGCACTGCGGCTTATCAGCACTGCGGCTTATCAGCACTGCGGCTCATCAGCACTGCGGCTTATCAGCACTGCAGCTTATCAGCACTGCGGCTTATCAGCACTGCGGCTTATCAGCACTGCGGCTCATCAGCACTGCGGCTTATCAGCACTGCGGCTTATCAGCACTGCAGCTTATCAGCACTGCGGCTTATCAGCACTGCAGCTGATCAGCACTGCGGCTTATCAGCACTGCGGCTTATCAGCACTGCGGCTTATCAGCACTGCGGCTTATCAGCACTGCGGCTTATCAGCACTGCGGCTTATCAGCACTGCAGCTTATCAGCACTGCAGCTTATCAGCACTGCGGCTTATCAGCACTGCAGCTTATCAGCACTGCGGCTTATCAGCACTGCGGCTTATCAGCACTGCAGCTTATCAGCACTGCAGCTTATCAGCACTGCAGCTTATCAGCACTGCGGCTTATCAGCACTGCGGCTTATCAGCACTGCGGCTTATCAGCACTGCGGCTTATCAGCACTGCGGCTCATCAGCACTGCGGCTCATCAGCACTGCGGCTTATCAGCACTGCGGCTCATCAGCACTGCAGCTTATCAGCACTGCGGCTTATCAGCACTGCGGCTTATCAGCACTGCGGCTTATCAGCACTGCAGCTTATCAGCACTGCAGCTTATCAGCACTGCAGCTTATCAGCACTGCGGCTTATCAGCACTGCAGCTTATCAGCACTGCGGCTTATCAGCACTGCGGCTCATCAGCACTGCAGCTTATCAGCACTGCAGCTTATCAGCACTGCAGCTTATCAGCACTGCGGCTTATCAGCACTGCGGCTTATCAGCACTGCGGCTTATCAGCACTGCGGCTTATCAGCACTGCGGCTTATCAGCACTGCGGCTTATCAGCACTGCGGCTTATCAGCACTGCGGCTTATCAGCACTGCGGCTTATCAGCACTGCGGCTTATCAGCACTGCGGCTTATCAGCACTGCGGCTTATCAGCACTGCGGCTTATCAGCACTGCGGCTCATCAGCACTGCGGCTTATCAGCACTGCGGCTCATCAGCACTGCAGCTTATCAGCACTGCAGCTTATCAGCACTGCAGCTTATCAGCACTGCGGCTTATCAGCACTGCAGCTTATCAGCACTGCGGCTTATCAGCACTGCGGCTTATCAGCACTGCAGCTTATCAGCACTGCAGCTTATCAGCACTGCGGCTTATCAGCACTGCGGCTTATCAGCACTGCGGCTCATCAGCACTGCGGCTTATCAGCACTGCGGCTTATCAGCACTGCGGCTCATCAGCACTGCGGCTTATCAGCACTGCAGCTTATCAGCACTGCGGCTTATCAGCACTGCGGCTTATCAGCACTGCGGCTCATCAGCACTGCGGCTTATCAGCACTGCGGCTTATCAGCACTGCGGCTTATCAGCACTGCGGCTTATCAGCACTGCGGCTTATCAGCACTGCAGCTTATCAGCACTGCAGCTTATCAGCACTGCGGCTTATCAGCACTGCAGCTTATCAGCACTGCGGCTTATCAGCACTGCGGCTTATCAGCACTGCAGCTTATCAGCACTGCAGCTTATCAGCACTGCAGCTTATCAGCACTGCGGCTTATCAGCACTGCGGCTTATCAGCACTGCGGCTTATCAGCACTGCGGCTTATCAGCACTGCGGCTCATCAGCACTGCGGCTCATCAGCACTGCGGCTTATCAGCACTGCGGCTCATCAGCACTGCAGCTTATCAGCACTGCGGCTTATCAGCACTGCGGCTTATCAGCACTGCGGCTTATCAGCACTGCAGCTTATCAGCACTGCAGCTTATCAGCACTGCAGCTTATCAGCACTGCGGCTTATCAGCACTGCAGCTTATCAGCACTGCGGCTTATCAGCACTGCGGCTTATCAGCACTGCGGCTTATCAGCACTGCGGCTTATCAGCACTGCGGCTCATCAGCACTGCAGCTTATCAGCACTGCGGCTTATCAGCACTGCAGCTTATCAGCACTGCGGCTTATCAGCACTGCAGCTTATCAGCACTGCGGCTTATCAGCACTGCGGCTTATCAGCACTGCAGCTTATCAGCACTGCAGCTTATCAGCACTGCGGCTTATCAGCACTGCGGCTTATCAGCACTGCGGCTCATCAGCACTGCGGCTTATCAGCACTGCGGCTTATCAGCACTGCGGCTCATCAGCACTGCGGCTTATCAGCACTGCAGCTTATCAGCACTGCGGCTTATCAGCACTGCGGCTCATCAGCACTGCGGCTTATCAGCACTGCGGCTTATCAGCACTGCAGCTTATCAGCACTGCAGCTTATCAGCACTGCGGCTTATCAGCACTGCGGCTTATCAGCACTGCGGCACATCAGCACTGCGGCACATCAGCACTGCGGCTTATCAGCACTGCGGCTTATCAGCACTGCGGCTTATCAGCACTGCGGCTTATCAGCACTGCAGCTTATCAGCACTGCAGCTTATCAGCACTGCGGCTTATCAGCACTGCGGCTCATCAGCACTGCGGCTTATCAGCACTGCGGCTTATCAGCACTGCAGCTTATCAGCACTGCGGCTTATCAGCACTGCGGCTTATCAGCACTGCGGCTTATCAGCACTGCGGCTCATCAGCACTGCAGCTTATCAGCACTGCGGCTCATCAGCACTGCGGCTTATCAGCACTGCGGCTTATCAGCACTGCAGCTTATCAGCACTGCGGCTTATCAGCACTGCAGCTTATCAGCACTGCGGCTTATCAGCACTGCGGCTTATCAGCACTGCGGCTTATCAGCACTGCGGCTCATCAGCACTGCGGCTTATCAGCACTGCGGCTTATCAGCACTGCGGCTTATCAGCACTGCGGCTTATCAGCACTGCGGCTTATCAGCACTGCGGCTTATCAGCACTGCGGCTTATCAGCACTGCAGCTTATCAGCACTGCAGCTTATCAGCACTGCGGCTTATCAGCACTGCAGCTTATCAGCACTGCGGCTTATCAGCACTGCAGCTTATCAGCACTGCGGCTTATCAGCACTGCAGCTTATCAGCACTGCGGCTTATCAGCACTGCAGCTTATCAGCACTGCAGCTTATCAGCACTGCAGCTTATCAGCACTGCGGCTTATCAGCACTGCGGCTTATCAGCACTGCGGCTTATCAGCACTGCGGCTTATCAGCACTGCGGCTCATCAGCACTGCGGCTCATCAGCACTGCGGCTCATCAGCACTGCGGCTTATCAGCACTGCGGCTTATCAGCACTGCGGCTTATCAGCACTGCGGCTTATCAGCACTGCGGCTTATCAGCACTGCGGCTCATCAGCACTGCGGCTCATCAGCACTGCGGCTCATCAGCACTGCGGCTCATCAGCACTGCGGCTTATCAGCACTGCGGCTCATCAGCACTGCGGCTTATCAGCACTGCAGCTTATCAGCACTGCAGCTTATCAGCACTGCAGCTCATCAGCACTGCAGCTTATCAGCACTGCGGCTTATCAGCACTGCGGCTCATCAGCACTGCAGCTTATCAGCACTGCGGCTTATCAGCACTGCAGCTTATCAGCACTGCGGCTTATCAGCACTGCAGCTCATCAGCACTGCGGCTCATCAGCACTGCGGCTCATCAGCACTGCGGCTCATCAGCACTGCGGCTTATCAGCACTGCGGCTCATCAGCACTGGGCTTATCAGCACTGCGGCTCATCAGCACTGCAGCTTATCAGCACTGCGGCTCATCAGCACTGCAGCTTATCAGCACTGCGGCTTATCAGCACTGCAGCTTATCAGCACTGCGGCTTATCAGCACTGCGGCTTATCAGCACTGCGGCTTATCAGCACTGCAGCTTATCAGCACTGCGGCTTATCAGCACTGCGGCTTATCAGCACTGCGGCTTATCAGCACTGCGGCTCATCAGCACTGCGGCTTATCAGCACTGCGGCTCATCAGCACTGCGGCTTATCAGCACTGCGGCTTATCAGCACTGCGGCTCATCAGCACTGCGGCTCATCAGCACTGCGGCTCATCAGCACTGCGGCTTATCAGCACTGCGGCTCATCAGCACTGCGGCTTATCAGCACTGCAGCTTATCAGCACTGCAGCTTATCAGCACTGCAGCTCATCAGCACTGCAGCTTATCAGCACTGCGGCTTATCAGCACTGCGGCTCATCAGCACTGCAGCTTATCAGCACTGCGGCTTATCAGCACTGCAGCTTATCAGCACTGCGGCTTATCAGCACTGCAGCTCATCAGCACTGCGGCTCATCAGCACTGCGGCTCATCAGCACTGCGGCTCATCAGCACTGCGGCTTATCAGCACTGCGGCTCATCAGCACTGGGCTTATCAGCACTGCGGCTCATCAGCACTGCAGCTTATCAGCACTGCGGCTTATCAGCACTGCAGCTCATCAGCACTGCGGCTTATCAGCACTGCGGCTCATCAGCACTGCGGCTCATCAGCACTGCGGCTTATCAGCACTGCGGCTCATCAGCACTGCGGCTTATCAGCACTGCGGCTCATCAGCACTGCAGCTTATCAGCACTGCGGCTCATCAGCACTGCAGCTCATCAGCACTGCGGCTTATCAGCACTGCGGCTCATCAGCACTGCGGCTTATCAGCACTGCGGCTTATCAGCACTGCGGCTTATCAGCACTGCGGCTTATCAGCACTGCGGCTCATCAGCACTGCGGCTTATCAGCACTGCGGCTCATCAGCACTGCGGCTTATCAGCACTGCGGCTTATCAGCACTGCGGCTCATCAGCACTGCGGCTTATCAGCACTGCGGCTTATCAGCACTGCGGCTCATCAGCACTGCGGCTTATCAGCACTGCGGCTTATCAGCACTGCGGCTTATCAGCACTGCGGCTTATCAGCACTGCGGCTTATCAGCACTGCGGCTCATCAGCACTGCGGCTTATCAGCACTGCGGCTCATCAGCACTGCGGCTTATCAGCACTGCGGCTTATCAGCACTGCGGCTTATCAGCACTGCAGCTTATCAGCACTGCAGCTTATCAGCACTGCGGCTCATCAGCACTGCGGCTTATCAGCACTGCAGCTTATCAGCACTGCGGCTTATCAGCACTGCGGCTTATCAGCACTGCGGCTTATCAGCACTGCGGCCTTCGTGGTCAATCCGTGCTGTGTCGATGACGGTCCTGACAGAGCATTTTGGCAGAGTTGTGTAGCTGAGTTGTGTAGCTGAGTTCTGTAGCTGAGTTCCAGTCACCGTAATTTCAAGGCAAATGTTCTGTTACTTTTGTCCACAAAGGGCTGTAGTCACTTCCGTGATTTCTGAAATACGGCGCAATGGCACAGCGCTGCTCGCTATCTGTTTTGCACAGTCGGCCGGCTCGAGGGCGAGATGTGCCAGCGCACAGACGTGCTTGCGCGGCCGTCGGTCCTCCCTCAACACCAGGATAACTCGGTACGAAAATAAGGTATGGTCAAAATGTACGGAAATACAGTAGGAAGTACGGTACAGTCAAAAGGTACGGTACGGATACGGATGTGATACTGCCAGAATGGCTGTACTGGTAAGGAAATAGCTGATATGGTGGTGTTGCACGATACAGCACTGGTAAACGGTGCGGTACGGTACAGCAAATGGTACGGGAGGGAAATAGGATGACCCGATGACCGTACCGGAAAAGTACGACCCAAATGGCCGCACCGGTTATCCCTGGTGGATACGGTACCAGCGCGGCGCTCGCCGGCGGCCGAGATGGCTTCAAAACCTTTTTCCGATGATTTTCAAATATTTTCAACAGTCCCACAGCTTTTCTATGCTTTCCAATAAATGATTCCCAATCATTTTGAAACTTCCCGATGCTTCCGAGTGATTTCCAAAGCTTTCCGAATATTTCCACAGTTTTCTCCAAAGCTTGTCCCAATTATTTCTAACGATTTCCAAAATCTTCCAAATGGTTTACAAGGCGTTTGCATGGTTCCAACGTGCAGCGGATAGCGGTTTGAATGCTGCGTCGCCATTCAGGGTCATTTCCCACCAACCGCAAGCCACGAAACACCAACCAACCTCCAAGTAGAACACACAGCAGATGGTAAGGTGCTTCCCCACTCATAAATCATAACATATCCTCGACCACCAACCACCAACCACCAACCACCGGCAACCCACCGCTAACCAAACTGCCAACCACCAACTGCTGTTCCAATGCAGTTCCCAGCAACCAACTGTCAACCGCCAACCACCGACCAACCTTCTTATCTGGCAGGAAGCAGCTCCACCATCGCGGGTTCTTGTCCCCGGGAATTTCCTAGCTACCAACTGTCAACCGCCAACCAACGACTGCCAACCGCCGACCAACCTTCTTATCTGGCAGGAAGCAGCGCCACCATCGCGGGTCCTTGTCCCCAGATATTTCCTAGCAAACAGCTGCCAAACGCCAACCACCAACTGCCAACCGCCGACCAACCTGCTTATTTGGCAGGAAGCAGCGCCACCATCGCGGGTCCTTGCCCTCAGGCGTCTCCCCAACCGCCATCCAAATAGCGCAGGCAGTTGCCCGAGTGTGGCCGTCGTAGACAGGATCCAGCGGGACCGCAGCGAGGCGTGGGCCTGCCCCCGCCTCAACCATGCGGGCTCGGAAGGCCTGCCGGGTCAGAATGCAAGGCAGGGTTGAATTCAGGGTTGAATTAAAGGTCGAAATCATGGTTGGGTTGGGCCTGCCCCCGCCTCCACCATGCGTGCACGGAAGTCCTGCAGGGTCTAGCCAGGGTTCGAATCAGGGTTTAACTCAGGGTTCAATATTCGGTTTCACGCAGGATTTCATTCAGGGTTTAACTCAGAAGTCAATGCTGGGTTACATTCAGAACTCCAAGGAAGGTTAATTGCAGGTTTGAATTCAATCTTGGAATCAGGGTTGAGTTCTGGGTTGAAGGCTTGAATTCAGGGTACTCTTACTCCAAACTGTCCGTGTTGCATAAACCTACCTTAGTTTCAAATATTCAAATTCATAATGCAGGATTCATGTTATGACATCAGCGAGGCACAGGCATGGAGGGTTCATACCATGGTTCATACCACGTACATGGAGGGTACATACCATGAATCACACCAGGGCTCAACCAGACAACCACCAACCACTAACTACCAAGAACTTACCAACAAAAACTAATCACCAACCACCAACCGCCAACCAAGTCGACCTTCAACATCCCATAGCCTTAGTCCCCCACCCTCCCCGCCCATAAACTTCAACCCTAAACCCTAAATCCTAGAACCTTTAACCTGAAACCCTATGTCTGCCAACACAGTAGTCATGTCCCATGTTTCAGCTAAAATGGGCAGCTTCCTTAATCCATACACACGTTTAATATATTGTATTAATATATATTTTATTATTTAGATATAGATCCTCCAACTTTCCCAAATGTGCCCCCCCCCCCCCCCCCTCCCCCCCCACACACACACCCTTGAACCGTACCCCCCCCACACCTCCCCCACCCTTCGCACCCTTTGAACCCTAAATCTCCACCCTCTGAACATAGAACCCAAAGATTTAAAAATGGATCCTCCCAACCTGCACATTTTGTACCCTACATCCTTAAAACCATCGCGTTGGCCAACCTGAACCCTACAAACTTAACCCCGCCTCGAACCTGTTCATGTACAGCACCTTGGACCCTAGACCCTGAACCCCATACTGCCCATTGCCCACCCATCCGGCCACCGTAAACCCCAACCCTACACCCTGTCCTTTCTAACCGTTTGAACTTCACCCTGAAACCTGGTCACCCTACACCCTGTCCACTCTTACCACTTGACCCTCCTTGAAACCTGCCCCCATAAACCCTAAACCCTGACCCCTTGAACACTTGACCCCCCCCCCCCCCCCCTCCCCCCGCCTTGAAACCTGCCCCCCTAAACCCTAAACTATGAACCCTTGAACCCTTAAACCCCACCTTGGCACCCACCTTGAAACCCGGCCTCCCTAAACCCTGTCCACATTAAGCCCTTGAACCCCACCTTAAATTTGCTCATGAGTTTTAGCATCTTGAGCGCTGGCATCTTGATGTGCTGATAGGCGTCCATTGGTCGGGGTGTGGGGACGTCAACCACCTGGAACAGTGTGGGCATTTGTAAGTGTGAAATTTCAACCAATTGGAACATAATGGACGTACATGTGTGTGGGGACGTCAAACACCTGGGACAGTGTGGACATGTGTAAGTGTGAACATGTCAACCACCTGGGACCCTGTGGAAATGTGTAAGAGTGAAAATGTCAACCACCTCAAACAGTGTGGCCCAAATCTCAGAACTATATCCGGCCTAGATCTGGCCTGGATCTACCCACCTGAACCATGACCATGATAGGATCCACTGCACTGCCCATGCCACGGGTGGTGACCAGATCGTTTTATCAAACCAAGATCCGAGTTGGATCCAATCTAGACCCAACCTAGATCTGGTTTGGATCTACTGACCTGCACCATGACCGTGATAGGATCCACTGCACTGCCCAAGCCAGGGGTGGAGCCTGGCCGGATTTAACAAACGAATATCCGATTGTACATCTGATCTAGATCCAACCTAGATCTGGCCTGGATCTACCCACCTGAACCATGACCAAGATGAGATCCACTGCGCTGCTGAAGCCACGGGAGAAGACCCGGTCGAATTTATCAAACCAAGATCCTATTTAGATCCGATCTAGATCCAGCCTAGATCTGGCCTGGATCTACTGACCTGTACCATAGCCAAGATGGGATCCACTGCGCTGCCCAACCAATGGGTGGAGACCTGATCAGGCTTATCTAGCCAAGATCCGATTCATATCCGATCTAGATCCAACCAAGATCTGGCCTGGATCTACTTACCTGCACCATGACCGAGATGGGATCCACTGCGCTGCCGGAGCCATGGGGGGAGACCTGGGGGGCCTCGTCGTTTTGGGACACAGGCGTGGACACAGAGCCCGCTGAGGTAGCCAGAGAGGGGGGGCAGCTGTCAGGGTCGATTTATGATGACACGTTTCAGCTACATATGATGCCAATGTCGGCTTTGTATCAGCTACACATTGGCTACATTTCAGCAACACTTCATCAACATTTCAGCTACATTTCAGCTATATTTCAGTTACATAAAACCAGAGCATTTTCATTGTACCAGGACACATAGCCCGCTGCTCTGAGGGTGGCTGACCTTGCTGACCAGTTGCTCCTGGTTCATTCTGCCAAAGGCTGTAATATGGTTGCTTCAACTTTGTAACAACAACCAGTGGTATATGATATATGAGCATACTCATGTCACCTGGCTTAGCTTGCCCCCCTTGTTTGGGCAAGCTCGAGATTTGCTTAAGACATGCCCATGATTTGATTGAGGCATGCCCATGATTTTTGCTCCGCTGGGGTATAGCCAAGGTGGGGGTACGGCTGTCAGGGTCGATGTATCCACAGCTACTTGTCAGCTATATTTCAGCTAGACCTTAGCTACATTTCAGCAACAGGAAAACTGAGGAGCTGCATCGTAAGACACTGTCTGGTCAAGGGCGCCCTACAACTGTCAGCCATACTCAAGCTACATCGCAGCTACACTTCAGCAATATAATCCAGCAACATTTCAGCTAGAATTCAGCTACACTTCAGCTGGGGCTTATTCGCTATGCAAAACAGCCCCAGGCCGGCTGTAGCTATTTGCCCCAAGCGCTGAATTTGGGTTTAGGGTTTAGGGTGAATGGTTTAGGGTTTAGGGTTTAGGGTTTAGCACTCAATTTGGGTCCCAATTCCGTCGAAGTTGCAGAACAGCTTTCCGTCCTCCGTGTTATAGGTTTTGAGGGCTCAGCGGGAAAAGTGTAAAAAGTGGGCTCAGGCTCTCGGGTTCTCACTCTTTGGCTTGCCATGCGCCCCATCCGCCGCATTTGCCGCGTCACGCCCCATCAGATCCCGGAAGGGCTTGCCGTCCACCTGGCCCGTACCCCAACCGTACCCAGACCAAAGCGTACTGCAGACCAACGCGTGAGCGGTACGCACTGGCTGTACATGTACAAGGAGGGTGGGGGTATGGGGCGGGGGTATGGGAGGGTGGGCATGGACAATGTACTACAGAGCAAGGCATGGGCGGTACGCACCGGATGTATAGACACGGGGGAGGGTGGGGCATTAATAATGTACATATCATTGCGTGGGCGGTGCGTACTGGCTGTAGGTGTATGGGAAGGATGGGACTCGGACAGTGAAATGCAGACCCACGCTTGGGTGGTGCGCACCGGCTGAACATGTACAAGGAGGGGCGGGATGGAGGCGGGGAGGGTGGGGCATGGACAATGTACTACAGTTGAACGCATGGGCGGTCACCCCGATTGAACAGAAAGGGGGAGGGTGGGCCATTCATAGCGTACTACAGATCAACGCGTGAGCCATACACACCGCTTGTACGTGTACGGGAAGGGTGGGACACGAACTGATTCATACCTACATACGATGGTTCATACCTTTTCAGGCGCGTTGCCCGGGGTCCCGTGCATCGGATGGCCGAAACCGCGGATGCCCTCCCGGGCCGCCTCCTCCTTTTCCACGGGTTTCCAAGCAAACGCAAAGCGAGAGAGGTTGCTGATGCCCTCAGAGCCCTGAAAAGTGTGAAATGTGTGACACTAAATGAATGGTGTGAAATGTACAGGACCCACTCCATGCAGTCTGAGCTCAGTCCAGCACAGCCCTTTGTCCACACTTGTACACACGTGTACACACTTGTACACACCGGCCGGACGATATTTGAAACCCACGAACGCCTGCCCCGACTCTGGAAGACAAATCTCCCACACATTTCCACTTCATTCACACCACCTGCACAGGAGACTTCATAGCCCAAGTCGTTTTGAAAAGCTTACCGCCGATACAGGTGGGACATATGTCACTCTTCATCCACTCTTCTCCACACTTCCATACTACATTCCCACATGCATGATTGACATCAGCGCTGCCATGACCCACATCTCACTCATCATCCACTCTTCTCTACACTTCACTGTTCCAGTCCCACCCGCATGAATGACATCAGCGCTGCCATAACCCACATTTCACTCTTCATCCACTCTTCTCCACACTTCCCTGCTCCAGTCCCGCCTTCATGAGTGTCGTCAGCGCTGCCATGACCCAAGTACAGGTGGGACATATCTCACTCTTCCCCACACTTCCCAACTGCAGTCCCACCTGCATGAGTGAGGTCAGCGCTGCCATGACCCACTCCATGGCTTGAGTCATATCCCGCTGGTCGGTGATGCTGGAGTCCACCCATCTGCACGCAAAGGCAACCAGTAAAAAATGAGGTATCGGTAATTAAAGAGCCATTAATTAGTCAATTTATCAATTAAATAGCTGTTGATGACCGTAGTCAATTCATTCAATAATCATGCGAGCGAGCGACTCATCAAGCAAACAAGAGTCAACTTTACTACGCATCGCCGTGAGGACTCCTACCACATTCGAATTTTGCATTTTGAATTCGAATCGCCCTCCACACTGCACGCCACGTCCATTCAGAGCATACCTGCCACCACTGCAGCCTCCCCTTGCATCAAAAAAGTTTCCATTTAATTTCGAATTTTAAATCTCCACCTACCGTAGTATCAGTCAATTTTCGTTATATATTGAATTCGTTTTTTGTTTGGAAACCTTCTAATTAACAAATCACGCTTTCGATTAAGTAGTTCGTTTATCTGATGGGAGGCTGATTTTTTTTACGATAAATGGTTCGTTTTTGCTCCAGAACCACTTAAACCGCTTGCCTTTCCGTTGAATGGTTGCTGGGCGCGCAGCTCTAAGAGCCGTGACCTCCTGTGCCCGCCGGATAAATTGCAGGAGTGGGACGCCCTCATAGCATCGAGCTGTAGAGGCCTGCTTTCTTCGGCGACTGGCCTGCTTTCTTCGGTGACTGGCCTTCGTTTTCTTCTTCTGCGGTTGGAAGACGCGGCGGGGCCGCTCCCCTACTATCTCGACATCCGGGTCTTAATCAATAATAACTGAGGCAGGAGTTGTGGCAGGAGCTGTGGCTACTGGTGCTGCTCCGGGTAGATTCGTGTTTGCAACATGAACGGCGCTACTCTTTGTGTGGCGAATTTTTAGGGTTTGGGGCTAAATTATTCGTTTGTATGGTTCGTTTTTGTCCCACGGTACACATTTATCGAAATTAACAGTTCGTTTTCTTGAAAAACGATCAATAAAACGAAATTGGACTGATGCTACGGTGTGCATCACATCCCGCATGTGCACCACATCCAGCAGAGCCCCCACCGCCCCGCCTCAACATATAAGGCACCTAGTTATGAATTAAATTTCAAGTTTTAAAATCCCACATGTGCACCACGTCCTGCATAGCCTCCGCCGCCTCACCTCACCATCACATGCAGACAGTTCTGAATCAATTATGAATCCACTTTTAAATATTGAAATCCCACATGTGCACCACGTCTTGCATAGCCTCCGCAGCCCCACCTCACCATCACATGCGGACAGTTTTGAATCAAAATTTGAAATTCGAAATCTCACATGTGCACCACGTCCTGCATAGCCCCCACTACCCCCACCACCCGTTCAATCGCATTCAATAATGAATTCAAAATCAGCATTTCATGTATGCGCCACGTCCAACAGATCCCCACCACCCGCTCTTCCCCATGCATTCTACTGGGTTTTGAATTTGAATTTGAAAACCCCACCTGCGCACCACATTCATAAGTGCCTCCACCACGCCGGCCTCCCCCAGCGGCTCACGCAGCCCGGGGATGGAGGCCAGGTAGTGCGTGGCAAGCCCGGCGTACATGAAAGTGTGGACCTGGGTGCTGTCCAGAAGCTGCACAACAACCTGCAACAGTACAAGCAACAACAGCAACAACGGTGTATATCAAAGTGTGAACCTGGGTGCTGTCCAGAAGCTGCACAACAACCTGCAACAGTACAAGAAACAACAGCAACAACGGTGTACATCAAAGTGTGGACCTGGGTGCTGTCCAGAAGCTGCACAAAAATCTCCAACAGTACCAGAACCAACAGCAACAACGGTGTACATCAAGTGTGGACCTGGGTGCTGTCCAGAAGCTGCACAACAACCTGCAGCAGTACCAGTAACAACAGCAACAACGTTGTACATCAAAGTGTGGACCTGGGTACTGTCAAGAAGCTGCACAACAGCCTGCAGCAGAAGAAGCAACACCAGCAACAACGGTGTACATCAAAGTGTGAACCTGGGTGCCTTCCAGAAGCTGTACAATAATCTGCAACAGAACAAGCAACACCAGCAACAACGGTGTACATCAAAGTGTGGACCTGGGTGCTGTCCAGAAGCTGAATAACAACCTGCAACAGTACAAGAAACAACAGCAACAACGGTGTACATCAAAGTGTGGACCTGGGTGCTGTCCAGAAGCTGCGCAACAATCTGCAACGGTACCAGAACCAACAGCAACAACGGTGTACATCAAAGTGTGGACCTGGGTGCTGTCCAGAAGCTGCACAACATCCTGCAACAGTACCAGTAACAACAGCAACAACGGTGAACATCATAGTGTGAACCTGGGTGCTGTCAAGAAGCTGCACAATAACCTGCAGCAGAACAAGCAACACCAGCAACAACGGTGTACATCAAAGTGTGGACCTGGGTGCTGTCCAGAAGCTGTACAACAACATACAGCAGTACAAGCAACACCAGCAACAACGGTGTACATCAAAGTGTGAACCTGGGTGCTGTCCAGAAGCTGCACAACAATCTGCAACAGTACCAGTAACACCAGCAGCAACGGTGTACATCAAAGTGTGAACCTGGGTGCTGTCCAGAAGCTGAATAATAACCTGCAGCAGTACAAGCAACACCAGCAACAACAGTGTACATCATAGTGTAGACCTGGGTGCAGTCCAGAAGCTGCACAACAACCTGCAGCAGAACAAGCAACACCAGCAACAATGGTGTACATCAAAGTGTGAAACTGGGTGTTGTCCAGAAGCTCGACAACAACCAACAGCAGTACAAGCAACACCAGCAACAACGGTGTATATTAAAGAGTGAACCTGGGTGCTGTCCAGAAGCTGCACAACAACCTGCAGTAGTACAAGCAACACCAGCTACAACGGTGTACATCAAAGTGTGAACCTGGGTGCTGTCCAGAAGCTGCATAACAACCTGCAGCCGTACAAGCAACAGCAACAGCAATGGAGTGCACACGACATGCAAGGAAGAAAAGGAATAACAGCATATTAACAGGAACCATGCTGTATTGGTAACGGCGCGGTTGTGGCTTCAACCCAGACTGCGCCGTTTCCTTAACTCCCACGGGGCGTAGCTTCCTTTCTTTCTGTCCTGGAAACAAGGAAAGCGAGAACAAAATATTTAGGCATCGGCAATATTATATAATATTATATAGTATATAAAGTATATTATATATTATAGAATATATATTCGAATTCGGCATATCATATATACTTCATATAAAGTCATGAAAAACCCGAATGTCGCGACTGAAAACGTGGAAATACGGCATTTCAGCTACTGTGGGCTACTTGTGAGACAAGCGCATGCGTTCTCGTCCGATTCTATACTCCAATAATACTCGTGTTACCTGAAATTGCCCCTGAGAAAGTGAAACGATCTATCCTTCTCGACAATGGCAAGCAACTGCACTTAGGAACCGAGTGGGAGCCTGAGGCCGGCTTTGTGTGCCGAGCTGAATAAGATTAAGCGAGTTTGGAACAATCGGTCCAGCGGAACTGGTCAGCATGGGGGCGGACGTACACCAGTAGCCGCTCTCGCCTAGGCATCGCGCGGGCTGAGAAGCTGATTTATGTCAAGGCGAACCGTGACGACGGCGAGGTCAAGGAGGTTCAGCACGAGGAGGTTTCTCTGAACTATTACTCCGACTGACTTGATAACTTTGGAACAGTCATGCTATGAGACTCAAATGTATATATAGTGATCATGTATTGGTACTTAAACTGAACTTCTGGACCAGACCTGCCCCATTTTTCGAACCCGTGATCCGCGTCAAACAAATACAGTGTTTTAATGTTTTGAGGACTTAGCTTTCTTAGATGGGACGAGTTAGCTGCAGATTCTGAATGCCCTGATTAAGCTGAATCCAGACCTCTTTATTTGTTACTTTCGCCCACTTTTTTCTGACTTTATATACTATATATAAGATATATATATATATTATACTTTACTTTGGCGGGGCATGTAAAGTATATTGCCGATGCCTAAAAATATTATATACTGGGGTGTCCTAAGCACCGTGATGGGATGCCTTCTTTTAGCGGGAAATACCATCAGACGCATGGCGCGCCATGACCAGCCATAGAAGATACAGGTCCCTCTTAGCCATAATATACCACATTTTCCTTCTTACCACATATGAAACACAAATCCGTTCCAGGCATAGGAAGGTCTCCTCTAATCATACGCAATAACGCAACATTCCCCTTTTCACCATATAGGAAACACAAATCCCTTATGGGCATAGGGAGCAAAATTCCTTTCCGCCAGGCAACTTTGTAGCTAAGCCCTGAGCCCTGCCCCCCTCTAACCCGAACCCAAACCCGAACCCCAAACCCTGACCCCAAACCCTGACCCTCCTTGTACCCAAAATCCTGAACCCTGCCCCCCGCACTAGTCTGAAACCATGACCCTCGTCGTACCTGAAACCTGAACACATTTGTACCTAAACCCTGGACTCCCTCGTACCAGAACCCTAGACACATTCGTACCTTAACCCTAACAACTTTGAACCTAAACCCTGACCCCCCTCAGCACCTGTAGCGCATCCGACAGCTCCTTGAAGTCACTCCCGGCCAGATACCCCAACAAATCTGACAGATCAAACGGCGGCTCGCTCGGGCCTCCCCGGAAACCACCGGCTCCAAAACCTCCACTGCTGACCCTGCTGGCGGAGACGCCGATGGGCGAGCCGCCGCCGCCGCCGCCGCCGCTGGCAGGCCCCCCATGCCTGCCGAAGATTGAGCCAGCGCCGGGCGAGCCGCCGCCGCCGCCGCTGCCGGCAGTCCCCCCCTGCTTACCGATCGTTGTCGAGGGCCTGTGAAAGCCCGGCGGCATGATGTCCAGCTGGATGCCTGGAGGGATATAGAAGAGCAGGGGACGACATAATGAGACCAGGGGACTGTATAATAGGTGTGGGGATATGGCACGGTACCTTGCGGAATGGTATGAAATGGTGCGGTGCGGTGTGGAATGGCAGGGTACTGTCCAGTACGGTGTGGAATGGCACGGTACTGTGCGCTACTGTACTGTGCGGTATACTATGGTACCGTACGGTTTCGTCAGCGGTGTAAAGGATTGAGGCTCAGACAGCCGTACCAGAGTTAGTTGTCCTACCCCCACCCACCTGCAAACCCTAATCACAAAAGCCCGATCCTCTTAACAGCACTTCACGTCCCACCCTAAAAAATACTTTCAGACACTGGAACCACTTAAAACCCTCAACCCTCAACCCTCAACCCTCAACCCTCAACACTCAGCCCACAATACTTTCCAGAACCTGAACCCACTCAAAACCCTTGTTCCTGTGTCCCTAATTGCCCTCAACCCCGAAGCAAATAAGAGAATCCCTAAACCCTTATGCAAAACCCCTCAGATCCCTGAACCCGTGGGCAAACACTGAGCACCCTCATATCAGCTTTGAAGCTGGATGTGATGTCGTCGATAGCCCTGTCCTCTGCCGTTTGGGGTTCAGGCTTTAGGGTTAACAAATCCTAGGTTTTGGGTTTAAGGTTTAGGAACCAAACACCCTCATATCACCTTCGAAGCTGGATGTGATATCGTCGCTGGCCCCGTCCTCTGTCGTCGCAGCCGCAGTTGCTTCTGCCAACTGCCGGCCCCGCTCCTCTGTCCCAAACTTCAGAAGGGCTTCGTGCAGCGTAGCTATCTGGAATCAAATTTTCAGGGATTTTCGCAAATTAGGGGGAAACGCTCCAAAATGTGAAGTTAAGACCAATCGCTAGCGGGGCGTGATGAATTGACTCTCCTGATCTACAGGTCCCGCTCCTCCGTCTTGAACTTCAGGAGGGCTTAGTGCATTTTCTTTATGGAACCGAGTTCTCAGGGATTTGCGCAAATTAGGGGGGAATAATGCTCCGAAATGTGAAACGAAGACCAATCGCTGGCGGTGCTTGATGAATGAACTCTCCTGATCTGCCTCGCACATCATGGATACCTCGTAACTGGTTTTCGGGAACTGGTGACACAAACGAAATAGTAACGGCGCGGATGAGGCTACGGCCCCATGCTGCGTTGTTTCCTCAACACCCTCACACCCGAGTGGGTCGCAGTTTCTTTCTTTCTTACACAAACGGAAATTGAAAACAAAGCTGAAATGCTGCAGCTGGTCTCGCTGCTCGGTCGCATACGCCTCAGCTGCACCTCGTGAGGCACCGATGTATAAAAACAAACAGAGTGTTGGGTAAAACGAACCAGCCTCTGTATTTGAACCCTACCAGATCCCTTGGACCTGGCTCTCGATCTAAATCTAGATCCATCGCCTCCCAACATTCATGTACATCAATGGATACCGCACGCTGCCAGGAGGAGTGGACAAACTTCACCAGCATCAGAGTAGGCAAATATGCAGATCCAGATCCCAATGATCTACATTTAGATCCGTCACATCCTTTGCTGAGTTCATGATGCCGATGGACACCACGCGCTGTCAGGGAAGGCACTGAATCAAGATGCACCAGCATCTTAAGTAGATAGATCCCACCATATCCCTTTGATCTAGATCTAGATATCTCATCTCCTTTGCTAAGTACTTGATGCCAATAGACACCACGGCACCACGCTCTAACAGAAGGAGAGGGCAGGCAGCACTAGCATCTGAAGTATATCAAGCCCACCATATCTGGATCCCTTCTTTCTATAACTATATCTAGATCTAGATCCCTCACCTCCTTTGCTAAGTACATGATGCCGATGGACACCACGCGCTGCATCTCAACGCTGTCCGGAAGAGTCGACAGGCACTTGATCAGGCTGCGCCAGCCTCCAGCCGCGAGCATACGCTGCGGCCAGGATCCAGATCCAGATCCGGTGCCAGATCCGGTTCCGGATCCGAGGTGGCCGGAAGTGGCACTCTTCAACGTTGTCGGCCTGCAGCGTCATATAGGAGGTCGCAGGGGCAGGGGTCGGACAGCTGCTGGCGAAAGGTAATAAGAAAGAAATATATAAACCCTGATGGGTTAAGGAGGGCACCCTAAACCCTTAACTCTTAACCCGACGAAAGGTAATCAAGGAAGCTGGCGTGCTGGAGCCTATTTGTTTTGCCGACCGAATACGTTTGTCCTGTCACCGAATACGTTTGTCCTGTCACCGAATACGTTTGTCCTGTCACCGAATACGTTTGTCCTGTCACCGAATACGTTTGTCCTGTCACCGAATACGTTTGTCCTGTCACCGAATACGTTTGTCCTGTCACCGAATACGTTTGTCCTGTCACCGAATACGTTTGTCCTGTCACCGAATACGTTTGTCCTGTCACCGAATACGTTTGTCCTGTCACCGTTTTTCTGTACATTTTATCTCTTTAACCATATGCACCTAAATCATGCTACCGGTACTAGAAATCGGTCAATTGAATTGCATTCCCTAGGGAACCGGTACCGATACCTAGGAGGCTCGTGGCCTAGAGAGTTGTGCACCTCACTGCCACACAAGTTCACTGTCACTGAAGTTCAATACATATTTTACGTATTTCAGAGCTGCCCTCGTGACACCAACCAACACGAATCCAGGGTTGAGAGGTGAAGGGTTGAGAGGTGAAGGGTTAAGGGGTTAGGGGTTAAGGTTCAGGGTTGAGAGGTGAAGGGTTAAGGGTTTAGGGGTTAAGGGTTAAGGGTTGAGAGGTGAAGGGTTAAGGGTTTAGGGGTTAAGGGTTCAGGGGTATGGCCTCTTTTTAAACCTGGTCATGGAGGGGGGGCTTTGAAAGTGGGGGCTGGGCCTGCCTTGCCGCCGAGTTTAGGTTTCACAGGTTTTGGTTTAGGATCAAGGGGTTTAGGGGTTAAGGTTCACAGGTTGTGATATAGGGTCAAGGGGTGAGGGTGTGGGGTGTAGGGAATAGGGTGCAAGGTTCACAGGTTGTGGTATAGGGTCAAGGGGTGACGGTGTGGGGTGTAGGGAATAGGGTGCAAGGTTCACAGGTTGTGGTTTAGGTTCAAGGGTCAAGGGGTGAGGGGCCTGCCTCATCTCACCGGGTCATCGAGGGCGATGCTTTAATGACCGGAGCGGGGCCTGCCTTGCCGTCGGCGTTGCCCATCGCGATGAGGGCGATGAGGGCGGCCGCGCACTCAGCGTGGTCCGGCCTGAGAGAGGGGGCGACGGTGTTGGGGTTATGTTGTTTTTATAATTAAAAAATCAATTAAAATTGAAGTATCATATGTTTTATTGATGGACTGCGAAAATATGGATGAGCTTATCTATTACGCGTACTCGGCGTGGTCCAACTTGAGACAGGGTGCCACGGTGTTGGGGCAGATTCTTTATGAAAGTATATTAAAATTGAAGTACGACTTACTGTTATTTAAGTAATGAACTGGTAAATAATTGACGATCTTGTCATTTACGCACACTTACCTGTGAGCGCGCGAGGAGCCCGAGGGTTAGATGAGGTCGGAGGGTTAAAAAACAACATCCACCCTAAAACCCTAAACCCGAGTCACCGGCCCCGTACCTTCTGGAGCGCACGAGGTGTCCGACCAAGCCCCGGGGATGCGTCGTGACGCCCCAGTAAGCCTCCACCTACTCCACCTAGTTTAGATGTAGGGTTAAAAAACAACCACCACCCTATGACCCTAAACCCGAGTCACCCCCCCCCCTACCTTCCGGAGCGCACGAGGAGTCCGACCAGGCCCCGGGGATGCGTCGTGACGCCCCAGTAAGCCTCCACCTACTCCACCTAGTTTAGATGTAGGGTTAAAAAAAAACCACCCTATGACCCTTAACCCGAGTCACACACCCCCTACCTTCCGGAGCGCACGAGGAGTCCGACCAGGCCCCGGGGATGCGTCGTGACGCCCCAGTAAGCCTCCACCTACTCCACCTAGTTTAGATGTAGGGTTAAAAAACAACCACCACCCTATGACCCTAAACCCGAGTCACCCCCCCCCTACCTTCTGGAGCGCACGAGGTGTCCGACCAAGCCCCGGGGATGCGTCGTGACGCCCCAGTAAGCCTCCACCTACTCCACCTAGTTTAGATGTAGGGTTAAAAAACAACCACCACCCTATGACCCTTAACCCGAGTCACACACCCCCTACCTTCCGGAGCGCACGAGGAGTCCGACCAGGCCCCGGGGATGTGTCGTGACGCCCCAAAAAGCCTCCAACAGGGGCGCCCTCAATGGCGAAAAGGAAGGGGAGGTTGCAAGGCCCGCGCGGGGGGCTGCGTGGTGGGCTGCGTGGTGGGCCGAGGCGGCAGCAGCGATGAAGGCGGCGTCCCCGGTGGCCGATAACGCTGTTAAAGGTTGCGAGGCGGTGCGTGCCCCGCTCAACGCCTGGGCCTGCGGCAGCACGGCCGTCGTTCACACTTCAAAATTTGGCAGCGTTCATGCCACGGCAATACGTGCGTACCAAGGTGCTTCGTACATACCACGGTACTACGTTCATACCATGGTATTACGTTCATACCATGGTACTACGTTTAAACCACGGCACTACGTTCATACCACGGTACTACTTTAATACCAGGGTACTATGTTCATACCACGGTACTATTTTCATACCACGGTTGGCTCGGTCCGATGTTCATACCAGGATACTACGTTCATACCGAAGTACTATGTTCATACCATGGTACTATGTTCATACCAAGGTACTACGGTCATACCACGGTACTACGTTCATACCAGGGTACTGCATTCATACCACGGTACTATGTTCATACCATGGTACTACGATCATACCAGGGTACTACGTTCACACCACGGTACTACGTTCATACTACGGTGCTTCGTCCATACCACGGTACTACATTCAAACCACGGTGTGGGCCCCACATCAGCAAAGCAGCAGCAACATGAATATTACAAGCGGCAATAACAGCAACAGCACTCATGCGCTTAACTCATTATTTACAATTGATTACCGGTACCGATCATAAAATCCAAAATTTACAATGACATCAATATAACAGCAACAGCAGCATGAACATCCTCCGCCGCACCGTCCTCCCAATGTCCGTGGCCATGGCCTGTGGGTGGATACAGAGATACGGCAACAACTGCTACACAAGCAGCAACAACCGCAACAACTGCAACACAGGCAGCAACAACTACAACAACTGCACACAAGCAGCAACAATACAAAACAAGAGCAGTAACCGATAGCAAATAAACCAGCCGCACCTTCCACCTGATGTCCGCAGTACCGCAGCCGTCGCCCGTGGGTACCGTGGGCGGATACGGAGATGCAGCAAGAACAAGAACAAGAACAAGAACAGTAATTGAGAACAAACAAACCAGCCGCACCTTCCGCCTAATGTCCGCAGCTGTCGCCCTTGGGTCCGGAACTCGATCGCCGCGGTCAACGAGCCCCAGCTTGACCAGCGTCGCCAATGCACAGCGGGACAGCGACAGCCGTACAACGGCGGTACAAAGGATGTGTGTGGCAGGCCCGCAGTGGGCCGACGCGCCGACGCCTGGAAGGCAAGGGCGGAGTGGCGAACACGGCATTGATATAAGCAGCTGGAGGCTGAGATGAGGCGTTAGGTCCAGAGGGGTCGTGGGTCTCAAAAACCTGGATGTATTGTATTATGAATTTCAAATGGGCATGCCCGCTCGACTAAATCCGCAGATGGGCATGTCCGCAGTGGGTGAAAATTGAATTACCGTTACACCAAGATGCACCTTGCAGAGGATTGTGGGAGTTGACTTGAACCCTGGAGCCCAAACACTCAACTATTCCATGGGGGATGATGATTGAAACCTCTTTTTGTGTTGAGCTCCATATGGCAGTACAGTATCGGTACAATTGTTTAAATTGGACTGCAGCTTTGTGCAGCACAGTCGTTGAGTTTATATTAGTTTGCAGCTTTGTCTGCACCGATCTGTCACCATGTAAATCACGCCCTCAAGAGATTCACATTATATATATATATATATATATATATATATATTATATATATATATTATATATATATATATTTTTTTTTTTTTTAATATTATATATATTTTATATATATTTGAATTTTATCACGCACAGGATGCCGACATCATCATGACTCACTGATGCCCTCGAGAGATTCATGTATGTTTGCTTGATTCTGATCCGTTTTAAATCACCATTCACCAGTGTTTGAAATTGAATTTAAATTTGATCTCGCCCACATCATCATGTCGCACGCACCGCTACCCCTAGGTCAGCCAAGTCGCTTTATCGTACACCAGATCCGCCCTTCATCTTTCACATTTTAATTTGAACGCGCACCTGCCGCCGTCATCTTCATGACACACGCAATGGACTTCTCGACGCTATTGAGGTCCTGGCGATCGCCTCCGCCTCCGCCGTCGCCACCGCCGGCCCTCCCAGCCGCTGCCTTGTTGGCAGCAGCCATAAGACGTGCCAGCTGAACGTAAAACAAAGCAGTGAATTGAATTGGAACTATAGCAGCAAACTGAATTGGAAATATTGGATTTGGTGCAATAGTGGCATCTCCCCCCCTTCTCCCCATCCAGCCGCTGCCTTATTGCCTGCCATAATGGCTCCTCCCCCCTCCCCTCCCCTGTCCCATGTCCCTGAAGCTTCACCCTTACCTCCGAGCCCCTTCCCTAAACCCTCTATACGCCTCTCGACTAAACCCTTTATAAGCCCCTAGACTGAACACTCTCTAAGCCCCTTCCCCTAAACCCTTATCTCTAAGGCATTGACCCCTATCTTTAAGGTATGGACCCATATGTATAATTTGTTTATGAACCCACGTATCCCCACATGTCTCTCAAGGTATGAACATACTTATTAAACGTATCAAACCATATCTCCAAGGCATGAACCCATATTTCCAAGGTAGGAACCCATATATCAAAAATAGGAACAAACATCTGTAAGGTATGAACCCATATCTCCAAGGTTTGAACTCTGAAATCACGTGCACCTGGTCATCAAAGCTGGCAGAAGTTGACCTCCCGCGGGCGCTGGCCGCCTGCTTCGCCACCTTCCTGCCCTCCACCTCCTCTGCCTCAGCGACCAGCAGCCCTGAGGGTTCACACAATTCACACAATGTCACAGGGTCCGTGGTCACACTATTCACACAGTTCGAGGGAGAGTCACAGCGTCACACACTTGACAACGGTTTCACACTCTTTACAGGAAGGGATACTCAGTTCTTCCGGGGGTCATACCGTTCACACAATGCTCACTGTTCACACAGTCCAGGAAATTACACAGTTATACATGGGGTTCACACTTTTCACCACACAAATCCGCAACACACAGACTGCAGCATGGACTGATGTCCAGCTGCTGACATTGCGCTGGCAGTCAACACACACAGTTCACACTTTTACCGCACGAGCCTCGCCACAGCAAATGCAGGGTGGACGTATATCAGGCTGGCCACCATACTGTATCCACACTAATTTCCCACAATCACAGTGGGGAACTGTTTTCACACTATGTACCGCACCAGCCCCCCACACAAACCGCATCAGACACCAGTATAAGGCTGCCCACGTGTCGTCATTGTGGATCCACACAAATGTCACACATTCCTGGGGATCATTGGTTCACACTTCTCACTACATGAGCCCTACACACAGACCGCAGCGTGCACGGATATGAGGCTGCCCACGTGGCACCACCCCCGTTCAACACTCACACATTTCACTCGGTTCACACTTCTCACCGCATGAGCCCCACACACAGACCGCAGCGTGCACGGATATGCGGCTGCCCACGTGGCGCCACACCCGTTCAACACACACACATTTCACTCAGTTCACACTTCTCACCGCATGAGCCCCACACACAGACCGCAGCGTGCACTGATATAGGGCTGCCCACGTGGCGCCACCGCCGGTCCACCGGAAATGGCGGGAGGGTGGCCGTCCGCGGGCTAGGTGTGTGTCGCTCTGAAGCTGCTGCGTTGGTGCTGAACCTGGTGGGAAGGTGGTAGGAAGTTAGAGGGAAGGTGGGGGGAAGGTGAGTGAGGGTGGCCGCCCACAGGCAGGGCGTGTGCCGCTCCGGAGTCGCTACTTTTGTGCTGAACTTGAGGGCGGAGGGTGGGGGGGAGGTGCAGGGAAGCTGGACATTAGCAGGCCAGTCCCACGCCGATGCCGTGTCATTGGTGCTAAACCTGATGGGAAGTTGGGCAGAAGTTAGGGGGGAGCTGGAGGGAAGCTGGCAGTTTACAGGGCGGCTGGGTACGCACCACTCCGGATGAGATGATGGAGGTGGTGTCTGCACCTTGACCGCCGCATCCGCGTGACCGTGACCGCCGCATCCGCGTGATAGCATTTGTTTAGAAAATATTCAGAGGCCGTTAGGTGTTCGCTGGTGCTGAGCCAAGGCAGCAGCCTAAGCAGCGGCCTTCTTCGAAATAATCAGGCCCCAAGCAGTGCTGTTTCCTGAACCTCTACGCCCTTAGTTGTAGGGCGTAGCTTTCTGCACGGTATTTATCACTTAATTACTGTATTTATCACTTAATTACTGTATTTATCACTAAATTACTGTATTAATCACTTAATCACTGTATTTATCACTTAATTTATCTATCTATCTATTCATTATGATATCACCAAATCATCGTATCACTTTGGGGATAAATTGTTGATTTGTGATTTTTAACGAGTTCCGGCGTCTCACCTCTCAATTTGTTGACTTATGCATTAATTGTTTTTTTTTTATCGAATTCCAGCGTCGCACCACTAAATTTGCTGATTTATGTTTTTTATTATTGTATTGAGTTCCAGCCTCTCACCTCTCAGAGTCTTGCCACCCAAGAAGCTTCCCTCCATACCTGTACAGCACAGGCAGCGGTAGACCGGGTGGTTAGTCGGTTACCTAGGTGTTTAGTCGGTTACAGGGTGGTTAGTCGGCTACCTAGGTGCTTAGTCGGTTACAGGGTGGTCAGTCGGTTACCTAGGTGTTAAGTCGGTTACAGGGTGGTCAGTCGGTTACATGTAACAAGTTTCTACAACCGTTGGACACACTAGATGACGGCCGCATGTTCTCACGGTAATCAAATTTAGACTTACTGGCACCGTACATTTGAATAGCCTTCCCGCACACCTTGGAAATATAATTGTTTAATCAGCCCCACAGGTTTGTGTTCAATAGTTTAACAAGCCCCACAGGGCGAAATTTAATTGTTTTTATGCCACACACAGCCCGATTCCGACAGATTCTAACTGATTCGAACCGATTCGAACCGATTCGAACCGATTCCGGCCAATGTCATCATCGTGTGTCCAGGATATTAATCATGTCATAGTCCGCGCGGCCTATCGCGCACCCCTTGGAAACAATATTTTTGCGCGAAGGCCATCGGAAAGTACGGTAAGCCTAGCGCATTATCAACTTGTGGATGTATTTTGCGCAAAGGCCATCTGAGAGCAAACTGGTTTTAGGAGCGACCAAGAAAAGATTCCGCGTCAAATGTTAAAAAAAACCTGCTAAAAAACAGTCTGGTTTTTTTGTATGAAAGTTCGTGCAGAGTATGGTACTTGTACGACTGTAGATATATAGACATAAATAGATACACAAACAAATGCGTGGATTAAATAAGTAAACATGTTCTGCGATTTTGTATTCACGTGTTGACACAAGATTGGTCATTCTTACCACCAAACTCAATCGTGAAACCACCACTTCCGCCGTGGAGTGGTAATACACATCGGTCATGAACAAAATGCATGCAAAACAAATTACCGCTCGTGCATCTGCATCTAGTTGCCTCTAGATGCGGCGCAGCCGCGGGATGAACTCGCCAAAAATCTGACAACAAAACTCATAACCTGTACTGGCCAATTCAAATAGCGGTTGCAGGCAAAAATAAAACAAGTGATAATCATCACTGCTCGCGCATCTCCCTCCGCTCCAGCTCCTCCGGCAGGGGCAGCCGTGGGATCATCACGCTAAGAGTCCAACACAAATCATTGAACAAAATTGCCAATAGAAAAAAAGAGAACGAAACGTAAGCGAAACAATTACCGCTCGCGCATCTCCCTCGGCTCCAGCTCCACCAGCAGACGCAGTCGCGGGATCAGATCGTGCACCAGTCCATCGGGCGTGGCCGACATGGGGCCCCCCAACGACGATTGTGAGGCCGAGGATGAGGAAGCCAGGCGGAAGCTGCGGTCCTCAATATCACACAGATATACCGCAGCGCCGTCGTCCCCTTTAGACTGGATGAGTGGGAGAGAATGAGAGAGCGTTAGAGAGAGTGAGAGACGCTGTGACTGGATGGAACAACGAGTGTGACAGCAAGTGGAGTGGGAGAGGGTGGGAAAGAGTGGGAGCGAGAGTGGGGGGAGTAATAGACGCAGCGTCTTAACTCCCTTAGGACCGGAGCAACAAGTGGGATAGAGTGAGATAGTTAGAGAGTGAGAGTGAAAGAGTGAGAAAATTGGAGAGTTGGGGAGAGGGTGATAAACCTAACCCTAAATCCTAACCCTCGCCTCCTATGATTCAACCTACAACCTAAACCCTGACCGCCTCAGATCAACCTAAACCCTAAACCCTCCCCTCTTTGATTCAAATTAATTTACCGTATTGCTACATGTGTAAATGATTATTTTAAAACTCTCAAAATACTGACGCCCAATGCTGCACATACTAGTTAACACTATGAGTGATTTTAGAATCATCGGAACTGCTGAGGGCACCACAGCAATTCCGATGATTCTAAAAAGCGAGGCCGTTTCAAGCTCCTGGCTCATTATCCCTATCACGACCCCCCTTCTTGCCAACCCTAACCTCGGCCCCTGAGCACACCTGATCACGCTTGCGAGGCTGTTTCAAGCTCCTGGCTCATAAACCCTATTACGACCCCCTTGTTGCCTCAACCATAACCCCAGCCCCAGCATGCACCTCATGACGCTTATGACCCTAAATGCTAAAAGCCCAATCATATATCCCACCTTGTCACATTTGCAGGACCGTTATGGCTCCAAAACCATCTCCACCCACTTCTTGCCCCAACCCTAACTTCAGCCCCTGAGCACACCTCATTACGCTTGCGAGACCGTTTCGGCTCGAGTGCTTCCCCGCCTCTCAAGAACAGTGAAAGCAGGATGCAACCCACATGCTGGACCCTGCAATGAGGATTTAGGGTACAATGGGACATGGTTACGAGGGTTCAGGGTTCAGGGTTTAAGGTTCAGGGTTCAGGGTTCAGGGTTAAGGGTCTAGGTTGTAGGGGATTGGGAGTATTGGAGCCAAGTCGTATTGGTGATGTTATGAGGGTTAATGGCGTAGGGTGTAGGGTTTATGGCACAGGGTTATCAGGGTTCAATGTGTATTGGTGGTATTAAGAGGGTTTAGAAGGCAGGGGATGCAGTCCCCACCCTTTTTATGATGTAGGGTACATACATGCTGCCTGCCCTGATAAGGGTTTGGTATCAAGGGTTATATATTGCCCGCCCCCCCCCCACCGCTCGACACACTCCTCTGGCCCTACTCTACGAGGCTTCGGCCCAGGCTGCGCTGTTTCCCTAACGCTCACGCCTCCCACGGGGCGTAGCTTTCTTTGTTTGGCCCTACTCAGATACATGGTAGCACGATACGGCATGATATGGCGCAATACGGCACAGGTTCAGCCGGAGCACAGGTTCAGCCGGAGCACAGGTTCAGCCGGAGCACAGGTTCAGCCGGAGCACAGGTTCAGCCGGAGCACAGGTTCAGCCGGAGCACAGGTTCAGCCGGAGCACAGGTTCAGCCGGAGCACAGGTTCAGCCGGAGCACAGGTTCAGCCGGATTGTGCTACCATGCAAGTCAAATTTACTCTTAGTGCGTATCCCATTCAAAACTGTAAGTTCAACAACGCCCCTCCGAGCTCTTTACGCCCGTCGCGTCGCGCCTCAGAGGCAGATCCTTACACACAGCCTCTCACAGGCTATAGGGTCCAGGGTTTCATGTTGATAGCGCATGTCTTCAGGGATTCTACCCAATCCCTTTCCACCAGTCCCATCACGCCTCAGAGGCAGCTCCTTACGCACAGCAGCTCACAGCATCAGTGTTAGGGTTCATGGTTTAGGAGGTGGAGGGTTGAAGGGGTTGAGGTGCAGGTCAACTTGTTGAAGGTCCCCACATTAGTCATACGATTAAGGGTAAGGGATCAGGGTAAATGCTAAGGTTCAAGGTTCAGGGTGAAGGTTTAGGTTAAAGGTTTAGGGTAAAGGTTTTGGGTATAGGTTTAGGGTAAAAGTTGTTGCCTAAGGTTTAGGATAAAGGTTTATGGTATAAGATGTAGGGTACATGTTTAGGGTAAAGGTTGTAGGTTCAGTTTTAGGGTTACGGTTTTCTATGTAGTTCAGGGTTAAGGGGTCGGGTGTCAGGTGCCAAATATAATTTAGGGGTAAGGCGCGAGGTGCCCAGTCAAGTTAAGGGTATAGGGGTCGAGTCCACTCCTATACCCCTGGAACCTCATTGGAAAATCCATGTCTAGGTTCTAGGTTCTATTTCAGGTTTTGGTTTAAGGGTTTAGGTCTCAGGTTCCCTGCCTATACCCTTGGCACCTCATTGGAAGTCCGGCGTTTAGGTTTTAGGTTATATGTTTAAGGTTTTGAGTTAAGCTTTAGGGGTCGGGTTTCCTTCTATACCATTGTCACCTCATCAAGTTCCATGTTTATGTTCTAGGTTCTATTTCAGGTTTTGGTTTAAGGGTTTAGGTCTCAGGTTCCCTGCCTATACTCTTGGCACCTCATTGGAAGTCCGACGCTTAGGTTTTAGGTTATACGTTTAAGGTTTTGAGTTAAAGCTTTAGGGGTTGGGTTTCCTCCTATACTATTGTCACCTCATTAAGTTCCATGTTTATGTTTTATGGTTTAGGGTTAAGGTTATATGTTTCAGGTTTGAGGCTGAGGGTAAGGGTTCGGGTCCCCTGCCTATAACCTGGGCACCTCATGGGAAGTTCGACGTTCAGCATCTCCATCAGCTTTTGAAGCTCCGCAGTTTCCAGGAAGTGGTTGAGCAGTTGAGGGGCGCTGGCGTCCTGAAGAGTGGCCAGGAGGGTCTCTGCGGCAGTTGACAATGCCATGTCAGTTAGTGATGACATGACATTTCAAATATTGAATATTTCAGTTTCCAGGAAGTGGTTGAGCAGTTGAGGGGCGCTGGCGTCCTGAAGAGTAGCCAGGAGGGTCTCTGCCGCAGTTGAAAAGGCCATGACAGTTGGTGATGACATGACATTTCGAAATTTGACCAGCACAGGACCAAAACAAGTATTAGTATGTTAGAGGCACCATGTCAATCCCTGAACCCTAGACACCCCGCCATTGTTAAGCCTGTTGCAAACACATGCTGGGGAAATAAGAAGTACGTAGTACTGTAGTACAAGGTGCTCCGCAAAAACCTCCACCCTAAACCCTCATATCATTACATGCTGCACATGCTGGGGCGGTACACCTCCGTGCTGCTGTTGAACAAGGCGCTCCGCAAATCCCTTTAGTCTCAACCCTAGGCCCTAAACCCTCATGTCATAGCACTATCTTAAACGGCTCTTTACTGTTAACCCTAAACAGCCCTTAACCCTGAACCCTAAACGACATTTATAACCCTTGACCTTACATAGCCTTTAATCCTTAACCCTAAACAGTCCTTAACCCTTAACCATAAACGACCCTAAACCATTAACAGCCCTTAACCCTAAACCCTTAACGGCCCTTAACACTTAAACCAAAACAGCCCTTAAACCTATAACATAACGGCCTTCAACCCTAAACAGCCCTTAACCCGTAACCTTAAAAGGCCCTTTACCCTTGACAGTCCTGAACCCTTAACCCTAAAAGACCCCCTGAACCCTAACCCTAAAAGGCCCTAAACAGTGGACCTAAAAGTTAGGCCCTGTATGCAGTGCAGGCCCTACACCCTCATGACATCACCTGCTGCGCATACGCTGGGGCAGAATAATGCCGTGTAGTCAAAGTACGTTTTGAGCCGTTCTGCCAGGCGCTCCTCAGGGGCCCTTTCCTGCAAGCTGGCGAGATAGCGCATGGCCCATTGAGCAGCTTCACGGTCGGTGTCCCTGGAAAAGGTAAGAGGTGGTAGAAGATGTGATCTTTGAAAAAATGCTGGCAGGAGCGCTCTCTGGAAGCTGTTCATTTCCTGCAAGGTGCCCAGATAGTGCATGGCCCAACGAGCGGCTTCATGATCCATGTCCCTGGAAAAGGTAGGGGGAAGTACAAGACAGGACGTTTGGGTAGAGGATGCCAGGATGCGCTCTCCAGGAGCCCTTGCCTGCAAGGTGGCGAGATGCGGCTTCACGATCCGTGACACTGGTAAGTGGGGGAGAGGGGTATCAGACACTCTGTTTAGATAGACGAGGCGCCCTTAAGGATCATATAAGGGTGAGGGTTTAGGGTTCAGGTTTAGGGTTAAGGGTTGAGGGTTGAGGAGCATATTAATGAGCATTTTCCTGCAGAGAAAGAGCAGGGTGAGCGCATGGCCCAGCATTCAGTTACATGGTTTGAGTCACTGGAGAGGGGGAGAAGTCACAGGCGAGGGAGTGGGGGTCTAAGACAAGATGTTTGGAAACACGAGGCACTCTTTGGGGGCTGTTCATTATAATATAAATATATACCGGTACATAAATATATATTAAAATGCATTTATATATCGGTATAAATAGCCTTGTTGCCATTACTTTGTCCTGGCCGCAGGTTCGGCCGCTACCTTTTCGGCCCAAGCCACCACCAGGGAGTTTTCCAGTGGTTGCTGCTTGCTGGTAACCAAAGAAAGAAAGAAAGCTATGCTACGTGGGGGGCGTGAGAGTTCAGGAAACAGCGCACCCTGGGCCCAAGCCAGGTAACCAGTCGTGATTTTCTCTGAAACCTAGGTTGAACCCAAAAATGAGAGGCCCTGCAAAATAAATCTAATTCTTTGCCCGACCCCCCCACCCTGAACCCCCCCCCCCCCCCAGATCTTGAACCCTATGGCATAAACCGATCCTGGCTGCGGAGTTGTTCGCTGCCTCAATGGTCAGAGCCCTCACGTACTAAAAGAAAGCAAGGTACGCACCCAAAATAAAAAAGGCCCTGCAAAACCCCAAACTCTTAACCCTTGAAACCTTAACCCTAAAACCCTTGGAACTCTTGAAAAACACCCTAAAAAACCCCAAACTCTAAACCCCAAACTCTAAACCCATGTTGGCCTTACGTGATCCTTGCTGCCGGTTCAGCTGCTGCCTTGATAGCTCGAGCCATCTCGTACTCCCCGACGGCACGTGACGTGAACATCACGGACCGGATGTGCACCCGCAACTTGCGTCCTTTCATCTGCAGGCATAGGGTTTAGGGTTTAGAGTGTTGGGTGTAGGGTTAAGGGTTGAGGGTATAGAGTTTACGGTTCAGCAACGTGAACATTACAGACCGGATGTGCACCCGCAGCATGCGTCCTTTACTCTGCAGGCATAGGGTTGAGGGTTGAGGGTTGAGGGTGAATGGTTGAGGGTTTAGGGTGCAGTAACGTGAACATCACGGACCGGATGTGCACCCGCAGCTTGATTCCTTTGATCTGCAGGGAAAGGGTTGAGGGCTGAGGGTTTAGGGTGAAGGGTTAAGCAACGTGAACGTCACGGACCAGATGTGCACCTGCAGCTTGCGTCCTTTCATCTGCAAGCATAGGGTCAAGGGCTCAGGTTTTCGATTTCAGTGTTTCAGTTGAGGTTTTGCCATTAGGGCTTGAGTTGCGTCGTTTGATCAACAGACATAGGGTTGAGGGTTGAAGGCAGAGTGTAGGGTGTTGGGAGTAGGGCTCCTAAACCCTAAACACAAACCCTCACCTTTCCCCAACTCGAAACAGCTCCTTTCAACTTTCAACCCAACACAACTATTTTCGACTTTCAAACCCCCAAAACAGCTACTTTTGACTTTCAACGCCCCTAAACAACTACTTTCTACTCACCCCGGTGAAACGTGCACGGTACGCTCCCTGGATGGTCGTCAACGCTTGCTCCCAAGGCATGGGAAGCAGCCCCAGGCCGGCACTGGCAGAACCGGCAGAACCGCCGCCGGCGGTGCCGGCGGCGGTGCCGACGGCAGAGACGTCAGAGTGTGCCGATTCCATGAATTCGGCGGTACGATCGTCGCCGTTGGGCACCTGCCCGTGCGACCGCCCCGCGCCGCCGCCGCCCTTCTCTCCGCCATCCTGCCAACCGACAGTGGCGGCTCCGCCGCCAACCGACGGGGAACCTCGGAGATCACTGCCGCTGCCGTTGGACATCAGGCGCCGGGTGACCGCCAGCGAGACCACCCGGCCGATGGTGGAGCCCTGGCGCGGGCGGACGTTCATCGACGTCAGACCGTAGCCGCTGAGGTCTGCGTCGGCGGCGTCGCCATCTCCGCTGCCGGCACGCGCGTCGTGCTTGTCGGACTTGTGTATCGAGGCTGGATTCACACAGAACACACACAAATAATTAATGAAATACCGTACTGATAATGATTAATTAAATACCGATACTGGTGCGGCGGTACCGTAGATTCAACATGCCGTCCATCATAATTAACGTTGTTTACCGTAGGGGTGAGGGATTGATTACAATAATAATTATCGTCATATCAACGCCCGTTCAGTCGGAAATCTGCCCATCCACCCACCCTTTGACGTGCTGACTGACATGGAGGCGGGGAGCAGTGAGACGGAGATGAGACATGCCCACATGCTATCCGGCGGCAGGCCCACATTGTCCGCATCCTCCTGCACACCAACACGCATTCAGTTATCAGCAACCAGATGGAAAGGCAAGAGAAAAAGGAAGAAAACTACGCCCCACAGGGGCGTGAGGGTTAAGGAAACAGCGCGGCATGGGCCTAGGCCGCGTCCGCGCCGTTACCATCATAACAAGATGAAAATCCTTGCAAGCTATGGTGGCTTGCGCTTCAGGCTGTGTTTGACTGGCTGACTAGTGGGTCCTGTGTCGGGAAGTACTCTAACCTACGTCTGGTTTGCACAATACTGTGTAAGAGTTTTGTAGCGTGCACATGCATTTTTGAGCGCACTTCCGGGCGTGGTATATGCTGATGCCCAGGGAGAGTATGCCTTGCATAGTGTGCTCTTTATAAATGATGCCTAAGGTTCCGAAAAGAATAAGGATGATTTTAATATTATTTTTGCAGTGTCCTATGCTCTGGAGTTTTGCACTAGCTCTGTGTGTTGGCTGTAGCACGCTGAGAGTTGGTCCCTCTGATCTGTGTCTCTGCGATACTTAAATTCCACTATAAGGATGTTGGTGTCCTTGGGTTGCTCTGCATTTTGGATTAACATGATATCAGGCCGCATTTTCTCAGTGTTTTGGGCCAGAGGTAGATGGAAAGGCAAAATGATGATCAGGCATGCCCACATGCTATCCGGCGGTAGGCCCACATTGTCCTCGTCCTCCTGCACATGAACACGCATACAGTTATCAGCAACGGGGTTAAAAGGGTAAACGGAGATATGGCATGCCCTCACGCTACCCGGTGACAGGCCCACATTGTCCGCATCCTCCTGCACACCAACACGCATTCAATTATCAGCAACAGGGTAAAAAGGGTAAACGGAGATCAGACATGCCCACATGCTATCCAACGGCTGGCCCACGTTCTCCGCATCTTCCACCTATTGAGCCCACCCAATCCCAACCACCCACCTTGCACTGCCGTGACCCACCTTTGCACCCACCCACCCACCCCCTGTCATCACCCACTCATTGCACCCACCCACCCTCTGTCATCACCCACTCATTGCACCCACCCATGCCCACCCACCCACCTTCTATCATCATCCACCCATTGCACCCACCCATGCCTACCCTCTCACCCACCTTCAGTCATCAACCACCCATTGCACCCACCCATGCCTACCCATCAACCCACATTCAGGCATCATTCACCCATTGCACCCACCCATGCCTACCCACCCACCCACCTTCAGGCATCATCCACCCATTGCCCCCACCCATACCTAACCACCCACCCACCTTCAGGCATCATCCACCCATTGCACCCACCCATGCCTACCCACCCACCCACCTACAGTCATCATCCACCCATTGCACCCACCCATGCCTAACCACCCACCCACATTCAGTCATCATTCACCAATTGCCCCCACCCATGCCTACCCACCCACCCACATTCAGTCATCATTCACCAATTGACCCCACCCATGCCTACCCACCCACCCACCTGCAGTCATCATTCACCAATTGCCCCCACCCATGCCTACCCACCCACCCCCATTCAGTCATCATTCACCAATTGCCCCCACCCATGCCCACCCACCCACCCACATTCAGTCATCATTCACCAATTGACCCCACCCATGCCCACCCACCCACCCACTTTCAGTCATCATTCACCAATTGCCCCCACTCATGCCCACCCACCCACCCCCATTCAGTCATCATTCACCAATTGACCCCACCCATGCCTACCCACCCACCCACTTTCAGTCATCATTCACCAATTGCCCCCACCCATGCCTACCCACCCACCCACATTCAGTCATCATTCACTCATTGCACACACCCATGCCCACCCACCCACCCACATTCAGTCATCATTCACTCATTGCACACACCCATGCCCACCCACCCACCCACCCACTTCCAGTCATCATTCACTCATTGCACACACCCATGCCCACCCACCCACCCACCCACTTTCAGTCATCATTCACCAATTGCCCCCACCCATGCCCACCCACCCACCCACATTCAGTCATCATTCACCAATTGACCCCACCCATGCCCACCCACTCACCCACTTTCAGTCATCATTCACCAATTGCACCCACTCATGCCCACCCACCCACCCACATTCAGCCATCATTCACCAATTGACCCCACCCATGCCTACCCACCCACCCACATTCAGTCAGCATTCACCAATTGCCCCCACCCATGCCTACCCACCCACATCCAGTCATCATTCACCAATTGCACCAACCCATGCCCACCCACCCACCCACTTTCAGTCATAATTCACCAATTGCCCCCACTCATGCCCACCCACCCACCCACATTCAGTCATCATTCACCAATTGCACCCACCCATGCCTACCCACCCACCCACTTTCAGTCATCATTCACCAATTGCACCCACCCATGCCTACCCACCCATCCACATCCAGTCATCATTCATCAATTGCCCCCACCCATGCCCACCCACCCACCCACATTCAGTCATCATTCACCAATTGACCCCACCCATGCCCACCCACCCACCCACTTTCAGTCATCATTCACCAATTGCCCCCACTCATGCCCACCCACCCACCCACATTCAGTCATCATTCACCAATTGCCCCCACCCATGCCCACCCACCCACCCACATCCAGTCATCATTCACTCATTGCACACACCCATGCCCACCCACCCACCCACATTCAGTCATCATTCACCAATTGCCCCCACCCATGCCCACCCACCCACCCACCCACCCACCCACCCACCTTATGTTATCACCCACAAATTACACCCTCTCACATCCTGTCATCACCCACCCTTCCACGCGCCGACCCAACCTCCCACTCACCCACATCCTGTCATCACCCACCCTTCCACGCGCCGACCCAACCTCCCACTCACCCACATCCTGTCATCACCCACCCTTCCACGCGCCCATCCAACCTCCCACTCACCCACCTCCTGTCATCACCCACTCTTTGCACCCATCCACCTACCCACCCTCCGTGTACTGCCATTACCCACCTTGTACTGCCATTACCCACCCACCCTCCCACTCACTCACCCATTGCACCCACCCATGCCTCCCACCTACCTTGTGCTGACTGAAGCTTCCAAGCATCGAGCCTCGTTCCTCCTCACTGTCCGCCCCGGCCCTAGGTAATGCCCGATGTGGTGGTGCCTTGCGTCCCCCGCTTTTTACGTGTCTCTGATTCAGATCTGCTCCGCACCACAAATTCATCGTAGTCCGCACGTAGCGGCAGCTCAGGGCCTGTCGCAGCACACCCTGTTTTCATGCAGTTACACGAGGGAGTTACTTACAGTTACATTCCTTTACATGCGGGTAGAGTCAGAGCGATTTGTGGTTTTGCACTGCATCAGAGGTTCATGGTGGCCTATGCGTAGCAGTAGCTCAGGGCCTGCCGCAGCACGCCATGTGCAGTTACATGAGCGTGTTACTTGCTGTTACATTTGGTTACATGCTGGTAGAGTAACAGCTATTCGGGATTCAGCACCACATTGGAGGTTCATGGTGCCCTTCACATATGTGCAGCTCAGGGTCTACCTCAGCCCACCATGCTTGGTGTGCAGTTACACGAGGGAGTTTTTGTCTGTTACATGAGGTTTTGGGAGCTACTTGTGGTTAGAGTACCGTTTTATAATACAGAAAACAATATCATATCACTACAAGAGCGGGAAGTCTATATTAACCTACGGTACTTTTCAAACGACTGGTAAAATTGAAACTCAACTATATGGTCCAAAATGCCGCCAGGGTCCTGTGCAAGCCGCGGTAGTCCTGCACCAGGGTCCAGTGCTTAGGGTTCAGTGTTAGGGATTTGGGGTTTAGGGTAAGGGTGAAGGGTTTCGGTTTCAGCCCTCACCATGGTCCAGGAAGCTGCCAGGGTCCTGTGCAAGCCGCGGTAGTCCTGCACCAGCTTGTGGGACAGCCGCTTGTCCTGCATTTTCAAGCAAACGTCATCCAGCACGCGCGTACAGGCCCGCATGATACCGCATCGCAGCAAACCTTGGAGGACCTGCGAGGGAGTCGGAATGGGGGGAATTACTGAGTGGTGAGATTTCCTAGTGGGGGGGGGTTCCTAGGAATGTGGGAAGGCTATTCAAATGCACTGTACTCTCCCCTAAATTGAGTGCATATTTTTCGGCAGTGATCATCCAGCATGCGCGTGCAGGCCCGCATGATGCCGCATCGCAGCTTATCCTGTAGAACCTGCGAGGGAGCGGGCATCAATAAACACTTGGAAATCCTGCGGAGCTTAATAAATATTTAAATCTCCTAGGAATGCAGGAAGGCTACGGTGTTCAAATGTACGGCACTCTCCCCTAATCCGATTTCATATTTTCTGACAAACATCATCAAAGACGCACGTGCAGGCCCGCATAATCCCGCATCGCAGCTTATTCTGTAGAACCTGCTAGATAGTATAAATAAACTGAAATGGATGAATACTTGAAATTCGAAGAATGGAGCCCCTAACCTTAAGTTTCTGCTCCCCTTAAACCATTAACCCCAAGTACCAGCAAACCCTAAACCTTTAAACCCCAAACCCTAAATTTCTGCTCCCCCTAAACCCTTTACCCCAAGTACCTGCTACCCCTAAACCCTCAACCCTAAGTTTCTGCTCCCCCGCAACCCTGTAGAACCGGCGAGACAGCATGCACTGGGGAATATGTATGCGAAATTCCAACTTGGGAAAGTTATAACCCTCAACTCCTGACATACCTGGTACCACCTAAAGCCGTAGGGTAAATTTACCCATAAAGGCCTAAACCCTGACTGTCTACTCTCCCTTAAACACTTAGTATCTGCTACACCCAAACCCCCCCGACAGTGTGCTATCCCTTAAACCCTAAGCGTGTGTAAACCCATAAACCCCTAAACCTTTGACCCCATGTACCTGCTACCCCTAAACTCTCAACCCCAAGTACCTGCTGCTGCCCTAGGTCCGGCCGATATGGGACATCGGATGTCGACTTGATCTTTGTCAGCTTGAAAGAAGCCCGCTGGCGCTCAGCCTCCGCAAAGTCTGGATCTAGATCCACAGCCGGGTCAAGATCCGGATCTGGAACCCCGATACTGGAGCGACGTGCGCCTGCAATTTCATGCTGGGAGCCTGGGTTAAGAAGCGACTGCGGCAGCGGCAGCATGTGAAACAGTGGAATTAAGATAAGCAGCAGCAGCAGCAATTAAAGCAGTGGATTTTAGATAAGCAGCAGCAGCAGCAATTAAAGCAGTGGAGTTTAGATAAGCAGCAGCAGCAGCGTCAAACAGTGGAATTCAATTTAGCAACAACAGTAACAGCAGCAGCAACAGCAAGTGAAACAGTGGAATTGAGATTAGCAGCGGTAGCAAGTGAAAAAACAAATAAGATAAGCATCAGCATCAATTGCAGCAGTGGAATTGAGATACGCAGCAGCTGTATCAGCAGCTGTATCAGCAGCAGCAGCAGCAGCAGCAGCAGCAGCAGCAGCAGCAGCAGCAGCAGCAGCAGCAACAACAGCAACAGAAACAGCAACAGCAACAGAAACAGCAACAGCAACAGCAACAGCAACAGCAGCAACAACAGCAACAGCAACAGCAACAGCAACAGCAACAGCAACAGCAACAGCAACAGCAACAGCAACAGCAACAGTAACAGCAACAGCAACAGTAACAGCAACAGCAACAGCAACAGCAGCAACACATGAAACAGCAACAGCAGCAACACATGAAACAGTATAATTATGATTAGCAGCAGCACCACCAACAGCAGCAGGAAAAAGTGAAGCTGTATAATTTAGATTAAGATCAGCAACAGCATCAGTAGCACAAGCAGCAGCAGCAGCAGCAGCATCAGCAGCAGGTTATCCAACCCGCGGTCAGCAACAGGGCACAGGCAGTACACATGTGTACACCAGGCTGTGCATCAGGTGAAATCTACCTGCATGTGGGAATCTAATGCACGGTCAGCAACAGGGCACAGGCAGTACATGCATGTACACCAGGATGTACATCAGGTGGGATCCGCTCGCCTGCTGGCGGGAACCTAATCCACGGTCAGCAACAGGGGCGGCGACGAGCAGGTCTTCCTCCCTCATCATCAGCGTTGGTTGAGTCAGCAGCCACCATAGGGCTGCAGCGGTGCATGCACCTACGTGGGGGGGGAGCGTGTTTACAAATTCAAAATTCAAAATACAATTTAAAAACAAATCATGAGCTCTTCCCTCATCAGCAGCGTGGGTTGAGTCTGCAGCCACCACAGGGCTGCAGCGGTGCATGCACCCATAGGGGGGGGGGGGGGGGGTAATTACAAATTCAAAACTACAACGGTGAACATGATTGAACGATGTCTAGGAGGCTGCCTTCCCTGAATACCAATCTGGCAGAGATTGAAAAGTCTTGATTTTCATCTATTCCTGCCCTTTTTAATCCTTAAGCCTGCCCATTTTTATCCACCCCCGCCCACTTTAACCCTTAGCCCCACCGTTGAGCGAATGGTGTCCTCCACCGACACACACACCCAGGCACATTTTTAACGTATTCGTATTACGGTATTACTCATGTTATAATCTGCACTACCGTATAACGTTTTCATATTATTTACGCATTGCCATCCTTTGGACCACACCTGCAGTCCCCCTGCCAACAGCCTGACCATCATCATATACAAATGTCTTGGACAGCTCCGAAACCAGATGCTCCAGCTGCGTCTCTGTGAAAACCTGAGAGGGTGAGGGTGGGAGGGGATGAGTGGGGGGGGGTCAGAGGTCAGAGGTCAGAGGTTTTTGAGGGTTGACGGGTGAGGCGTGAGGGGTGCGGGTTTGAGGGTTCAGGGACCCAGTTGCTTCTCACTGAAAACCTGAGGGTGTGGGTGGAAAAGGGGATTAGAAGTCAGGGGATGTTAGGGTTGACACTTTGGGGTTAAGGATTGGGAGTTTAGGGTTGTGAGTTTAGGGTTCAGGGCTTAGAGTTGCTGTGTGAGGTTTAAGGGTTCAGGATTCAGGGGCCCAGCTTCATCTCTGTGGAGACCTGAGGAGTTGGGGCTCCACACTTCTCCCCCCTCCCTCGTCCACACCAGTCTCGTCACACATATCACACTTGCCTCCTCACATACCACACCCGCCTCCTCACACATCTACACCTGCAGTCTCACACATCCACACTTGCCTCCTCACATACCACACCTGCCCCCTCACACATCCATACCTGCCCCGTGGACACTGCCACAGACGGCATGGCCAATTCACACATCCACACCTGCATCTTCACAGTTCCACACATGCCTTTTCACACATCCACACCTGCCCCGTAGCTTCTTCCGCAGACTGCATGGCCACCACCCACATGCTGTGGTAGCCCTCAGAACAACAGCGCTGTGAACTGCTTTCACACACATCCACACCAGTTGCCTCACACATCCACACCTTCCCCGTAGCTTCTTCCGCAGACTGCATGGCCACCTCCCACATCCCGTGGTAGCCTGCCATCTGTGCGGTGAACGAAGGAGACTGCGTCCGCATGAAGCAGAGTTTGACATGTGCAGCCTGCGCTGCATCTTGGCTGCTTGGCCAGAGCGACAGCAGGTTGGACCAGGCCTGGGACAGGGGAGGGAGGGGTGGGGGCAATGTGGGGTTAAGGGTGCAGGGTGCAGGGTGCAGGGCTCTGCATCTTGGTTGCTGGGCCATAGCGGCAGCAGGTTGGACCAGGCCTGGGGCAGGGGGAGGAAGGTGGGAGTGGGCTCAAAAAGTTAATGAGGGTGTATGGCTTTATGTGGACGATGTGCGCCGCATGTTGGCTGCCCGGCCACAGCAACAGCAGGTTGGACCAAGCCTGGGACAGGGGAGGGAGGGGTGGGGGCAATGTGGGGTTTAGGGTGCAGGGTGCAGGGCTGTGCATCTTGGCTGCTTGGCCATAGCAACATCAGGTTGGACCAGGCCTGGAGGTGGGTGTGGCTTCAAAACGTTGATGAAGGTTAAGGTTTTGACGTGGGTGTTGGGCGTCGCATGTTGGCTGCTCGGCCACAGCGACAGCAGGTTAAACCAAGCCTGGAGGGCTAGGGTCTAAGAACCCACCCACAGGGTTTAGGGTTGAGGATATGAGGCTGGAGGATTTGAAAGTTTAGGGTTTAGGGTAAGTGTTGAGGGTTGAGGGTTGAGTCTTAAGGGTTGAGGGCTTAGGGTTTGAGGGTGTGCGGTTCAGGCTTAAGGAACCCACCTCCTCGTCGTCGATAACGAGGCGCTGGAAATTTGGAAGCAGCTCGCCGGCCGGGTGCAGGCTGGACGGCAGGAGGACGTGCATCTCGAAGCCGTACATACGAAGGTGCGCCATCAGCGAAGGGCCATCCACAAGGCCCGCCAGCGGCATGGGCAGTGGGGGCTTGAGCGGTAGCGGGGAACGAGCGGGGGAGCGCGCGAAGGCCGGCGCCCCCCCGCCCGGCCTGGCGGGCGGGCGGGAGCCAAGGGGGGCAGCGGGGGCTTCGAGGGCGGCAGATGGCGGTCTGCTGCGCTGGGTAGGCGGGGCTTCGGACGGGTCGGGAGGCGGAAGGGGCTTGGGCAGCGGCTGGCCGATCGGGAGGCCTGGGAGGGAGGGGAGGCGGAGTATGGGGGGGGGGGAGGGGGAGAGAGGGGGGGAGGGGGGGGGAGGGAGGCAGAGTAGAGTTGGGGGGCGACAGAGGGGAGGCATGGTAGAAGGGGGGGGTGGGGGGGGAGGGAGAGAAGGGACATGGGCAAGGGGGAGGCCTATGAGATGGGGGGGATAGAGGGGGCGGGGATAGAGGGGGACACCAGGCTTAGTTTGCTGGATCAGCAACAACCTCCTCTCGGTAAAGGCTTTATTGCTGCATTTAAAACAATTACATAACTGCAGCAATTACAGTATAATCAAATTGCCTTCCCTGAAAACGTCGAAATAACGTCGGGGTTTTTTATTAAATACCTGTCCTCAATTGCGGGCAGAGCTTGGTCTAATAATTAATCGAATTGTATCCTGTGGGGCTAAATAAACAGGTAGAAAAACCTTTTAGGCTGAATTAACAGGTGAAAAAAAACATGCGGGGCTTCATAACAAATTTATTTTTCTAGGGGTTTGGGAAGGCTGTTCAAATTTACGATAATAATGTTTGCAACAGTCTCCCAAACCTCCCGGCGCTACCCCACCCCCGGCCAGGCCTTGCGCGTAATATCTTATTCATGTGCATACTTACATGGTAGCACGATACGGCACGATTCTGCGCAATACGGCACAAGTTCAGCCGGATTGTACTACCAAAGTGCCACAATACGGCACGATACGGCTCGATACGGCACAGGTTCAGCCGGATTGTGCTACCATGCATACTTATACACCGGTATTATTCCTATGCCGTAGATTAAATTTGCCTTCCTAAACCCCTGGGAATTTGACTTTTTATTTACTTAATTTCTGACTGAAAACCGGCGTCAGCAATTCGTGCACCTATGGATCCCTGAGCCTCAAACAACAACATGAATTTTGAGGGCAGGCAAAGCAAGTCTACAGTACCGTAATTATCGGAAGTTTTCTAATATTGGTAAAATCAATCTTTGATTCACCTCGCATGCCACTGAGCTTCTGGGCCAGGCGCTCCCACGTTGCGCACGTCACATCAAGCTGGCAACTGAGCGCTTTCCCCCTCCCGCCATCTGCAACAGACGCAACATCAACAAGAGCAACATTCGCAGCAGCAACAACATCAGCAGCAGCAGTCAAAACAACAACATAAGCAAAGACAGGGAAAAAAAAAACAGCAGCAACAACATCAGCAGCAAAAACAGCAACAGCAACAGCAACAGCAACAGCAGTAACAGCTGCTACAGCTGCTACAATCAAACAGCATTTCACACATGAATGGGAGCCTCAACAGCAGCCACAGCAGCAACAAGACCAACATCTCCCCCCCCCTCTGCACATTCATGTTGCATGAACACATGTTGGACCGCTTCATTTACAACACGTGCATGTTTTGTCTAATGGTCCTGCTTACCGGTGTGTCAAGGGGTGGCCTCAGGTCACATCTCCCCTCCCTGCTCCCCTCAACATGTTGGACCGCTGCACTGTTCTATGCACTTGTCTACTGGCCGTGCTCATGCCAGGCATATGTCAGTGCACATTAGAATGCGGCCGAGCCTTTTGAGCTGAACCCTGACCTGTACCGTCATTGACATCAGTACCCCAAGTCCTCCCCCATTCCATTGTGTGTTTTCAGCAGTGAGTGGTTGAAGTAGGGCGGCACGCTTGAAACCTATGCATCCCACCAGCACATTGTTCTTGAAAGTGTGCGTGTGTATGCGTGTGTGATTTCGAGTGGAGAAGGGGGGGTGTTTTCTCTGCTTGATCGCATGCGACATGCTGTTGATTAGGTTTTGGGGCAGCAGCTAGCCCTCCGGAGGATGTGCCCTTGCATGGAGCCTCATGCACACAGTATCATTTATTTATTGTGCATTCATCTCATGTGGCATGCCGCATGCTTGGCGCCCATGCGCGTTGGGCACAAACGGGGGGCAGCACTCTTGAAACATCATGGTTGCATTGGACATAACCGCCTTGGCTCCGAGGCGCTTAGCGCGCAGGTAGAGATTATGCTTCACGATTGTTTTGTAAGTGGGAGACTTGGGCGGGGCGTCTCGGCTATGGGGTCGTACGTAGGACGCACGCACTGTCACCTTCGAGGCTTTCGCGCAGAACCAACGTCCGGTCCACTGAGTTCGGCATTCCTCCAACCGCGAAGATTATTCAAGTCATTGCTGTTTAGCTGGTGACGGAATGCGCGGGCGGGAAATATGTTCGGAAACGGTGTTGGTTGTTTTGCTGTTTGGGTTGGGTTGTTAGCTTTTCGCGTGGTGTGAACACAGGTGTGAACATCAGACAAAGCAGAGGGGAAATCGGCAGCCGACATTCTTTACCGTCCATCATTTGGTGACCACGATCCAGCGATCCTCGACAACGATTCAAATCTGCCTGCGACCACGAGGAGATCCGAAGACCAAGCACGCACCACCTCATCATTCCTGCCCAACTCCGATCTTCGCCAAGGGTCTCGGCCCACGGGACGCGTCTCCCATCCCACGGGGTCGAGAACCAACGTTTGATGGCGGTGACATACAAGCATGCAGCTTTTCCGCGTTGGAACCACGGTCAAGATCAACGCCAGCGTCCTTCTCCACCCCTGGACGAATCCTGATGGTGGTGACTGATCGTCAGCCGCCGTCGCATCGTCGCGCGTCACCACTTCACTCCATCGCCTCTCCACCTCTCCTCATTCCCTGTCACATCCCCACCCTCTACTTCTCCTCTACCGAAATTTTCTTCCCTTTTACTCTCCAGTTCTTTATGTCCTCCCATTTGCCTCAACCTCCCCTGTCACTGAGGCAAAGTGCCGCCACTGCATCTTCAATGGATCAGGCAGCCCAGTGCCCCTCACTCCAGTCTTGCCCCCCCCTCCCTCGCTGCCACTGTTTTTTGCATAGTTCTGTCCTCCTCCTTCCCCCCACTCCCCATCCTTAGCTCCGGACACCTTCAGGGTACGAGAGCTGGTTACTAGCCTGATCCAAACTGGCCTGCATGCAAAGCATCTAGTGCCTGACAACATGCACCTGACAACATGCAGTGTCCTATTGGCAACATTACCAGCCTAACCGTCAAAACCAGTGACTTGTTTGTTTTTTGTTCGCACCCTCCATCAAGCACTCATGACCGACTCCAGGCACAGGCATGCACATTAACACTAATATGGCTGTGAGCATCATGTGCATGGCTGTGATGATTTCTCCCTCGGAGACTTAAGTTTGCGAGATTCTCGATGAAGCAACAAAACCAATGGATCCTTCTGAGCCACATCTGCCATGATGCAAAGCTGTACACACGCACAGCACAACGACATGCACACATACACTCGCTTACCACTGCTGCAGGCTGACACATGATGTGCATGGCTGTGATGATTTCTCCCTCGGAGACTTAAGTTTGCGAGGTTTCGATGAAGCAACAAAACCAATGGATCCTTCTGAGCCACATATGCCATGATACAGAGCTGCACACACGTACATCACCAGTGCAAGGAGATTAGGGGGTGACTGCATGGAAGCATTGTTGTCGCATGGGTGATGCATGTCAGCCACGCAACGCCTCCCATGTCTGCCATGACACTTTGTGCAACCTCTCCCAGTCTCCCATGCTTGCATCACACCTGCATGCAGTGATCTGTGGGCCCTTGGTATAAGTCTCCGACATGCTTGCAGCCCCTGCCATGCATGTATTATTAGCCCATGCTCGGCACATGGGCTGTCTCGTGTGTGTGGCCTCCAAGCTTCCTGTGTCTGCGCTTTGTGTTGAACTGTGAAGTTTTGTGAAATGTTGTACTAAAACTCTGGGCTACAGCAGTACAATGATGACACTCATACGACTCGAACCCTGGCGGTTGTGAGAGCTTTACAAAAATAAAACAAGTTTATCTGTCTGAGTACTCCCTTGTCGCTTTAGGTAAACAAATAAGTTGTAGGCTGGGCGTTTTTGGTGGCATTGGCATGATCTAGTGGCGGCTAGGATATGGGTATGGGCTTGGTCTCACATCAGAGCCTTGTCAGGCTGGCCGGTGGTGGCCGATTCAAGAATAGGTATAGCCCAGAAAGGACATGACAGAGTACATGAAAACCCTTTACCCCTAGATCCCTGCCTCAGCCCACACTCCATGTTTCTAAGTGTACGCACCTACCCTGGCACGTATGGGATGTGGAGCCGTCTTGCGCATTGGTGGGAGCCCCCCTATCTGCGGGGGTCTGTGGCATGACCCGTCTCGTTGCCACGGAGTCAGACCATCATACACCTTTCATTTGGGGGGAGGGAGATATGTATCCCCTCTCCTTTGTGCCCCTCTTGCTTTCCTTCCCCCTTGACCTTCATTGCCTTCCCCAACTTCACTGTTGGGTGCCCATGGGGCCGCAGTCGTCGTGAGCATGTCCCGAGGGTCTAATGTATTGACCCTCAACCGTTGATAGGTCAACGACGTTACACCTTTGGACCTTGCTCAAAAAGGCTCGACCGCTGGGAGGTGTAATGTCATTGACTCGGTGCCCACTGATTTACTGAGCCGGGCCCCTTTCCTTTCTCATGTACCCTTGATTTCGTTCTCCTCCTGACCAGACACAGTCGGGCGCTACGGGCGCCCATGCGGCCGAGCCTTAGTAACATGGCCCATATGTGTTATGTTCAATGGCATTATACCTCTGGTCCCTGATCAAAAATGCTCGGCCTCATGGGCGCCCAACTGTCCCGTTGGGGGAAAAGAAAAGGTACATCATGTAAGAGGGAAATGGAAATAAAGAGAAAAACACAAAGGAGAGAGAAATCCCCCCCCCCCCAAAAGGCAGCCCAAAGAATCCCCACCCCTCTCAAGCCTTCTACAAGAAAGCAAGAGAGAAACAAAAAACGGGGTACCAGAAATCGGGTAGGAAAATCTTTGCCCATGAAGGCAAAAAAAACAACAAACTAGGCATCAGCAATGCCTACCACGTCCTCAACAAATTTTGAGCCTCCCACCTAAGCATGCGCCGGCTCCCTTTACAACTGTTGAAAGCCCGGGGCGCCCTTAGGGGGGTGTAGCCAACCTCTCTCCCTAAGCCTCTCCTTTACGCTAGGGCAACGGAAGCAGACATGCAACGCATCCTCTACATGTCCCCTCGCCATGTCCCCTTGCCCAACACCACTGGCAGCTGTGTGTCTTCGGTTGTTGACCGCTCTGCCGTCCTCTTGTGTACGTCAGCCGTACGACCTGACCAAGCCGCAGCCGTAAGTTCGTGCGCACACCAGCGCACGCCCTTTTGTTGGTGCAGCTCCTAGCATCACGGCGCCCGCCGTAGACTGGAAGTAAGCGCGATAGAAGGCCGCATACATGAGCTCGGTGTCGGGTCCCTGACTCCCTGGCGTAGTGGCGTCTCCTCTGCCAGTTGCTTGAAGTTGCACCTTCGTGTAGGCTGCGTCCATTACGTGTAGCACCATGTGTATCACCACTAGGACGGGGAGCGGCTAGTATATGTCAGAGACTGCCTCACACAGTTTGGGGCACCGACCTGCGCCACGCTCGAGCTCCTTCAACGCCTCCATCAGCGCCTCCATAGATGTTATGTTATCGACTAGTTTACCTCACCAACTTACCGGTCTTTTGTTATTTCTTTCTATTCATCCGATTATTTGGGCGCCCACGCGGCCGAGCCTTTTCAGCAGAGGTAGCAGAGGTCCATGACGTTACACCTCTGGGCCCTGCCCCAAAAGGCTCGGTTGAGTGGGTGCCTATCTAAGGGGTTTGGGGGGAAAGAAAGAAACAAACACTAGGGAGCAGTAAAAATGAGGAAAAGTGGGAAATAAAGTGAAGGGACAGACAAACGATTGGAAAGACAAGTTGAAGCCTCTGGAAAGACAAGAAGGAAGTTGCAGCTCTGCAAAACGTCCAAGCCTCAACGATACCTTTGACATCTTCCACAAAAGCCAAGGCATCCCACCCAAGCCTGCCCCGGTACAAGTGAAAGAAGTGTCTAGCACCGCTCGGAGGATCTGCCCATCCCCGCTCTCTAAGTTGATCCGGCACGTTGGGGCATCGAAAGCATGCATGCAACACCCAGCCTTTTGTGTGCCCCTTCAATCCCCCCTTGTCTTAGATTGGTATACATTGTTGATGGGGGGAAATGATCCGGGGGTACGTTTTTGGTGACATCCACAAACACATGTTGAGAGGTGGAAGCCGCCACACGGTCGTATTTTTCTCCTTGTCTAGATCGCCGGATGCCATGTTCTTGACCCCGCACATAAAGAGCTGAGAGAGATGCACCTCCAGCCACCACAACGACACTGGTGGACCCACATCCTTCGCTTTTACAATGCAGCGGTGACACCGGCGGCACAACAATACAGCCCTCTCATGGCTCAAGCCATGGCAACGGATATGCAGCTTGTAGTCAGCCAAGGCACTGGCGGCCGCACCTGGTGCTCTGATCTTCTAGGTGCATTAGAGGAATTGGAGCGGGGGGGCAGATACCCTTACCTTGCGCGAGGCAGCAACTGCCTTATCAGAGCGCCTACCTGTCACATAGGTGTTGGCACTCGTTGACGCAGCCTACGAGCAAGCATGGCTGGACGCAAGCGGCGGTGGGGACCCCAAGGACCCTACCACCGAGCACATATATGCGGCGACCTACCGCGCCTGGCTCCAGTCCACGGCGGGTGCCATGCTGGCGCAAGCCAAGAGCCGCACTCGCCAGAGGAAGTCTCCTTGTGTGCGCATAAATTTGCGACTACGGCTCGGCGCGATAAGAACAGCTGATACCTGAGGACGACGCAACGGTCAGCGGCGATAGGCACGCTGCTGCCAGCGGTGTTGGGCACGGGGGGATAGAGAGCAACCGAAGGATGCGCTACATGTGTGCTTTCAGTGCCCTAGTGTCAGGGAGCAATTACGGGAGCGGGGGTGGGCAGGTCCAATGGGCGCTGCCACTAGCTACCACCAGCTGTACCAGGCTGAGCAGGTGTGGATGCACTTGCTTTTGTGGATTGTGCTGTGGGCATTTTTGAGGGTTAGTCTCTAGGGATTCTGAGGCACCGGTGTCGTTTGCCTTTCTGGCCTTCCCTTTTAAGTGGTCATTTTTTGTTGTTTGCCCCCTTTTTTTAGTTTCTTCTCTTCTCCCTTCTGATCAGTGGGGCGCCCTCGCGGCCAAGCAGGGCTGGGATACGGTTGCTTTGTGGACTTTTCTTTTTGTATAGGCTTTGTTGAGGGCTAGATTCCGGGTTAGATTCTAGTGGAACTAGTGGAACTCAGGTGTCGGACTTGGTCTTCTTTGCCTTCCCTACCTCTCATTGTGTTCCTCCCCCCCCCTCTTTCTTTTAGTTTTATCTTTTCTCCCTTCTGAACAGTTGGGTGCCCACGCGGCCGAGCTTTGAGTCTCGGGCCCATAGGTGTTACGTTATTGACATAGGAGGGTAGATGGAATTAAAGTTAGTCCTTCCCTACCAGCCCCACGCGGCCGAGCGTTCAACAAGGCCTAGCGGGTTAGCACCGTTCTACACTTTGTTGATGGCTAGGTAGGCTAGGGTAGCCAGGGCGGGTCTTCGTCTGGCTGGAGATTTGCATCACCTTTCTTTGGGGGGGGGGCGGGGGGGGGGCCCTCTTGCTTTTATCACCTGCCTCCTTGCGTTTGCTTAGTTGTGGGCTAGGATCAGGCCGGGTTTCTTCATTTCCTTTTGGGGTGGTACGTTTTCCTTCCCCTTTTGCGTATTTTTCTTTCATTGACCTTGGTCGTGGTGGAAGCCCCCCCCCCCCACACACACAAAACCAAGTGATGGGAAGATCGCTAACGGTCGAATGCCTTTTAGGTGTGTACCAGATTGGCATGCGAACTAAACCTACCATTATCTTTTCATCCTTGTTTTCTATTAGGTTGCCAAACGGAGTCTGAAAACGCAAGGCCTTGTGCATGCCAAAAAACGCCAGGGGACGTTTGGAAATACTTCGATATTTTATGTTTTTTTTAATTATGCGACCATCTGCAACATGCTGCCCTACAACCGTGACATGCCTGATCGGAAGTGAACTTGGATCAGATTCCAGATGACAGCAATTGCAAGATTGGTCCTCTTGCTCCCTATCAATGACAAGTCGAGCTAGTCGAGCCAATTCGCCGTCCGACTTAACTAAACATACACCATGGTCATGCCGAATTTGATGGTAGATTTAAAGATCATCACTTAGTAATCCAAACCATATGCAACCGAAGGACAACAATGCATCCGGTACTTAAGTCCCATACATGGACCTTGGGTACCCCAGCTAGTGCCCACAATCACCATGCATACAAACAACTTTGCCATGCAAATTCAATGTATCAAACTGATCATTGTACGGTACTAGAATTTCGGCCTACGCGACCCAATGCACAAGGTCGTAACCTAGGTGAAGTAATAGTCCCAAGCAAGACCTCAATAATTGACCCACGGCACATCTTTCAAAGACTGTCCCTAAGAGGGGAAATAATTTACGAGTGAAGCCCAGAAAGTAAAGGTTGCTCGAAATGCCTTCAAATCTAAAATTGCCTGGGTCCCGAAGGAAAATAGAAAGATGGACTGTAAGACAAATGCATTCAAGAATTATCAATGTTAGCGACCATCCATCATCACGAAGCAGCTAATCTGAATTGTAAATGCCTCATGCTATATGTCTTCATGAGTTTATTTCGTCAAACACGTTAATGAATGTCAAAGATGTTGGAAGGCCATTTGGCTACTATGCAGCAGTTCTAACATAGCAGGGTCAGAAACAGCTAGCCGTAATGGATGGCCATCGTGGCAGTCCGCACGAGGTGCATGCTCTTCCCACTCAAGAAGAATGCGCGCCACACCCACATGGCCTCTGCCAACAGCATTGCACAACGCTCCCCCATCCCGGCAGTCTGCATGAGGCGCATGCTCTTTCCACTCAAGAAGCATGCGCACCAAACCCTCATGGCCTCCCAATGCTGCTTGGCACAACGCTTGCCCATCCCGGCTGTTTGCATGAGGCGCGTGCTCCTTCCACTCAAGAAGCGTGCGCACCACACCCTCATGGCCTCCCAATGCTGCAAAGCACAAAGCCTCCCCATCATTACAATCAGCATGTGGCGCGTGCTCATTCCACTCAAGAAGCATGCGCACCACACGCTCATGGCCCCCCATAGCTGCTTTGCACAATGCCAAGCCATCCTGACAGTTTGCATGTGGTGCGTCCTCATTCCAGTCAAGAAGCATGCGTACCACACCCTCATGGCCTCCCAATGCTGCTTGGCACAAGGACTCCCCATCTCGACAGTTTGCACAAGGCGAATGCTCTTGCCACTCAAGAAGCATGCGTGCCATAGACTCGTGGCCTTCTTGAGCTGCATCGCACAATGCCCTACCTTCCTGGCAGTCTGCATGAGGTGCATGCTCTTTCCACTCAAGAAGCATGCGCACCATAGCCTCATCGCCTCCACGAGCTGCAAAGCACAACGCCTCACCATCCCGACAATCCGCACGAGGCGCGCAATCTTGTTGTACAAGAAGCACACGTGCCACACCCTCATGGCCTCCATTGGCTGCAATGCACAACGCCTCACCGGCCTGGCAGTTGGCATGAGGTGCGTGCTCTGGCCAATCAAGAAGCATGCAAACCATGGCCTCATGACCTTCCCCAGCTGCATTGCACAACGCCCGACCATCTTGGCAGTCGGCATGAGGTGCGTGCTCTGGCCAATCAAGAAGAAAACGTGCTACACCCTCATGGCCTCCCTTAGCTGCATTGCACAAGGCCTCACCATCCTGGCAGTCGGCATGAGGTGCATGCTCTGGCCAATCAAGAAGCATACGCACCATGGCCTCATGGCCTTTCCCAGCTGCATTGCACAACGCCCGACCATCTTGGCAGTCGGCATGAGGTGCATGCTCTGGCCAATCAAGAAGAATACGTGCTACACCCTCATGGCCCTCTTCAGCTGCATAGCACAAAGCATCACCATCCTGGCAATCAGCATGAGGTGCATGCTCTGGCCACTTGAGAAGCATGCACACCAATTCATTGTGGCCATTCAGAGCTGCCAAAATCAGCGCATCCCCATCCTGGCAATCCGCTCGAGGTGCATGTTGTGGCCAACCCAGAAGCATACGTGCCACAGTCTCGTGGCCTCCTTCAGCTGCTTCACACAACGCTTGCCCATCTAGACAATCCGCACGAGGCGCATGCGCTGGCGATTCCAGAAGCATTCTGGCCAGAGCTTGGTTTCCGCCAGAAGCTGCCAGGACTAGTGCACGTCCCTCCTGGCAGTCAGCCCTCACAAAGTTCAAGAGCTGCCGTACCACTGCGCAGATGTTCACTGTTTCGCTGTCACAACTGGCTGCCCGCAAGAGCGCTTCTTCAGCACCGAAGACCTCAGTCAAGTAGAGAGACAGGTGGTCGGGACAGTTGCATAAGCAGTCGCGCCACTCCCGGCACACGTTCCACGCCGCAAATTCGGCCCCAGCTACCCTCCATTCGCCAGCCCGAATAAGGATCTTGCCGAGCAGGTCGGCATTGAGATCTTGCACTGTAGTCTTGCTGAGAACCCGATCGCAAAGAACATTTGCCACGCCGCTCATTTGTCGATTCAGATATCAAGTTTATTTGGAGCAGGGAATGTGCGGGGGAATGTGATGACTGCCTAAAGGTTGACAGCAGAACAATAATGGCACAATTTAATTGTTTGAATCTCTTATGATGAGAGTGAGCGGGGAAACGACTGTGACGCCCCTTTTCTGGATGCTGAATATCCCTGGGTGTTGCATGCACGAGACTGCCAAAGCTGCCATCGACATGTCTTATGCTTCGCTGGCATGGATCGGTGCTGGGTGTGAAATTCACTGCGATCGATGCCACACTTGTCAACTGGTTCTGACCTGTCATGGCGCAGGCAAGTTAGTTAGTGTCAGCTTCGGGACTTTCGAAGTCGTCTTCTCTGCGCTCTCTGAAAGGTGGGGGGACATGAGGAAGCTGATGAACCAGAATTGTTTTTTAAAACATTCTCTTGCATTTAAGTGTATCAGGTTTCTTTATTTTTGCAATGAGTCCAATGAGCGGGGCTGCCCACTCCAGTCAGCCCCGGCCCTGCCCTGCCTGGCTCCTCTTCAGCCTCTATACCGTATCAGCGATCTGCCGACTGCCGGGCAAGATCGCAGCCCTATGCCCGGCAGAGGGCATTGTGCTGGGGGCGGGGCGAAGACTGACTCAGGTGCCTCTAGCTAATATATGCGAATGATCTCTCCCTGCTACCCAGCAACCCGGCAGGGCTGCAACGCATCCTAGATGCCTTGCATGAATGTGCGGCAGTCAAACAACTCCAGGTCAACGTCAGCAAGACAGACATATTGGAGCTTAGCAGAGCAGCGCCGGCAATCAGCCCATACTTGCGTGTACGGCCCAGATAGGATAGCGCTGAAGCCTGAGTGTCAAGGAGTTCAAGTTCTTGGGCATCATCCAGCACGAGAGTGGCTACATGAGGACGGCCATGCAAGGTAGAGCCAGAGGTGCCTTTGGCTGCTGCGTTGCAGCGTGTCTGACTCATGGCTGCCAAGGTGCGCCTCCGGCATCATATGCCTACACGCATTTGGTTGGCGTCTGTCTATGCAGCGCCTACGGCCAACTACGGTGATGGGTGTGGGCCACAGATCACCTCAGTCAGGCTGCGGCATTGCCTTAAGATGCAGTCCAGCTTCCTCCAACATCTGCGATGTTGCAGGGCTACCTGCGTCCGCTGCCAGCTGGGGGGTCATCAGGGAGCTACAGATCCAGCCGTTACAACGAAGTTGGTGGCAGCATGTACTTCGCTTCTACAACGCAGCATCGCATTAGCATCACAGCTAGACAGCCCACTCATGGCGGCAGCCATGGCGGCCGACATGCAGCTCGCTGTCAGGCAGTGCACCGCAGGGCGTAATTGGTGCAGTAGCTTGCTAGGTGCCTTACTGGAGCTGGAGCTGGAATCAGCCGTCCCCAAACTGAGTCAGACAACGACTGGCCTACAGCCGCTACCTGTCACAGAGGTGCTCGTGGTACTTGTTGCAGCATACGAGCGGGCGCAGCTGGATACAGCTGGCAGAGGGGACCCCAGACATCCTGCCATTGAACACAGGTCTACGGCTGCCTACCGCACCTGGTTTCAGTCTACGGCGGGCGCCGTGCTGGCGCAGGCCAGGGGCCGAACCAGCCGAAGGGAGTGTGCTCGCGTGCGCAGGAATTTTAGGCTGCGGCTCGGCGCAGTCAGCGCGGCTGACACTAGATCGTGCAGCGATCAGCAGCGTGACAGACAGTGTTGCCAAAAATGTTGGGCTAGGGGAGACGGCGAGCATATGGAGGCCGCGTTGCATGCGTGCTTTCAATGTCCCAGCATGCAGGATCAAATCAGGGAGCAGGGATGGGCAGGTCCTCCTAACAGTGCTAGAGACTTCTTCGAATTCACCGGGGCAGGCTTGGGTGGGATGCCCTATCTTTTGTGGAAGACGTGGTAGATATCGTTGAGGCGTAGACATTTCCAGAGGCTGGATTCACGGGCTGGAACTTCCTTTGTCTTTCTTTTCCAGCCTTTTGTCTGTCCCTTCACTTTATTTCCCACTTTTCCTCATTTGTTTTGCCCCCTTGTGTTTGTTTCGTTCTTTCCACCCTTTCAGTTAGGCGCCCATGCAGCCGAGCGTTTTAGAGCAAGGGCCCACAAGTGTAACGTCATTGACTACATTGACTACTAGCCATGAGTCCGTGACATCCAAATTGGTGGCGGCACTCTCTGTGCTTCTACGATACTGTGGTAGCACCGGCTATGAAACAAGAAAGCCCCGTGAAGGCGGCAGCCATGGCGGCAAAAATGTAGCTGGCAGTTAGAGAGCACCGAAAAGCGCAATCAATGCTGTGAATCGCTCAAGTGCCTTTGAGGGGCTGGCTAGAGCAAGGATCAGAGCTTGACCCAAGATGGGCTGGATGGGAAACTCTTGGGCTCTTGGACTTCACTTCCTTCTTACGTCCCCCAATTCATTTTTTTTCTTCAAGGGAAGAAAGGAGGGTAGTCCCCTTCTTTCTTCCACAGTGCCACCCTCTTCCTTCCGTCTTTCTTTCTTTCCATCCTCCTTCCCTTGAGCTTCCTTCACTCCCCAAAGTCCCAATTGCGCGCCCATTTTTTGGGCGAACAAAAAGCGGAGCCTTTCTTACCTGGGCCAAAGAGTGTCACGTCACTGACAAACATGGGTTGGTTTTTCTGCTTCTCTGTCGTTGCAGTTTCGTTCTGGTTTCCTCCCGGTTCGCTCTGTCTAGCCCTTTCGAAAAAGGCTGCGGGTGGTATCGAGAACTCTGTAACACCAACAAACAAGGTCTCACACGACCAGCTGCCAGAGACTTCTTTGAGTTGTACCGGGGCAGGCTTGGGTAGGATGCCCTGGCTTTTGTGGACGACGTAGTAGACATCGTTGAGACGTAGACGTTTTCAGAGGATGGACTGTACCGTCAGTCTTTACCAGTATTTTCCAGACTCTCGTTTGGCCCTTCATTTTTTTCACTTTTCCTCCTCCCCCCCCTCCCCGCCCCCTTGTGTTTGTTTCGTTCTCTCCTCCCAACCCTTCAGTTAGGCGCCCTCGCGGCCGTGCCTTTTTGAGCAGGGGCCAGAGGTGAAACGTGATTTAAACGACATGGGATCCGGAGGGATTTGGAAGCTTCTAAAAATTCATGAGGTTTGAGCGGACAGTGTTAAGTACCGGATAAAGAAAAGCTTTGCCATTTTTTTTGATGTGCCCCCCTTAGTCCTCCTTCCTTCAATTGTTCAGTATGCCGTTGCAATGCGTCTAGTCAAAGACGTTATTGACGTCACACCTCTGGGCCCTGCTCGAAAGGCTTGGCCGCATGGGCGACCGACTTATCGTTTGGGAGGAAGGACGAAACAATGCTGGCCAGTGGGCCAGTAAAAGAAAAGAAAAGAGAACGCCGATGCGGCGTGGATTTTGGGAAGTACAGGTTGACGAGACGCCCAAGCCCCGGTCTGTATACCCTTTAAGGGAGAAAGGGGCTATGGCGGATCAGTGAGAACAGGGGGAGATGCTGGACAGCAGTCGGGTGGACTGTTTTCAAGGTAACGGCGAAGTCGAAGAATGGAATAGGCAGATTGGACAGTGTGAACTGCTAGTTGTTTGAGCAGTGGGGGGACGTTGAAGGGTGTGATACCAAGGACTGGAAAGAGGTGCATGATATCTTTATAGAAAATGCCAGAGCAACCAATGATGACGAGGTGAACATAGGGGTAGAGGATGTCTGTAGCAGGGGGGGGTAACGGATATGTAAGAGGGTGGGGGGCAGGAGTGTGGAGAGGGTCTATAACAGGTGTAGTGAGGTTCCATCCTGCGGAGCGAAGCAATTGTACCAACTGTGCATGTTGTGTGGATTTGTGGGACAGGCAAAATTGTAGATTGGAGGTAAACCCGAGCTCAATAACATGGATAGTACAACGGTGTTGGAGGTCAAGAAGGAAGGCAGGGTCGGCAAGCCGGGCGGGAGTAAAAACAAGGAAATATCGGAACACAATTTCTGATGCACTGCATGATGTACTGCCTTTGTAGGCCGTTTATGGACACCATAAACAGCCGATCCTCGAGACGGGCACATGAAGTTCAAAAACGAATGTGAACGAAATCATAGAATTTCCCGATAAGTCACTCGTACAGCTTGCCGTTAAGTTCAATGAGACGAGCGGTCATGTCGGCACTGGTCGGGCCGTACCGAGCGACGTGCGCGCGCTCCGCCGCGGCCCTTGAGGCAGCACCACGCGGCGACGCCTCGCCATACAGCTCCAACGTCCGCTTGAGATGCCTGAGCAGTCGGGAAAATATTTGCACGTTTGAATGTAGGTAATGTATCTGAGAAACTGTCTGCTAGGGGTGCTTAGGCAGCAGGGCACATGTTTAGGAATGCACGTTTTTGAATCCGGCTCGTTCAACACTTGAAGAAGCGCTCGCTTGAAGTGCCATGGCAGCAGGGCACATGTTTGACAACTTGAATACCGGCATTTAAATCTGGCATATTCAACACTCAAAGAGGAAGAATTTGAGGTGCCTACTTGGCGTACAGGGTCCTACTAGACGATCCTATACCGCACCCTGTACCGCACCTCACACCACAGACGATCCTATACCGCACCCAGTACAGCACCCAGTACAGCACCTTTCCAGACTGTGCCGTGTGCAGGTCGGACCCTGTACCACACCTCACACGATCCAATACCGCACCCAGTACCGCAACCTTCCAGACTGTGTCGTGTGCAGGTTGGACCCAGGGTTGGTCATTTACAGGTTGGGGTGTCAAGTTCAAATAGCTTACAACACCCAGTACCGCACCGGTGCAGCCAGTGTGGTATGCACCCTATACCGCACCCAGTACTGCACCTTACACCACACACGATCCTGTACAGCACCCTGTACCGCATCCAGGACTGCACCTCACACCACACACGATCCTGTACAGCACCCTGTACCGCACCCAATATCACACCGCACAACACACACGATCTTGTACAGCATCCTGTACCGCACCTCATACCACACACGATCCTGTACAGCACCCAGTACAGCACCCAGTACAACCCCGCACACGACACATGATCCTGTACAGCACCCTGTACCGCACCCAGTACTGCACCTCACACCATACATGATCCTGTACAGCACCCTATACCGCACCCAGTACTGCACCTCACACCACACACGATCCTGTACAGCACCCAGTACAGCACCCAGTACCACACTGCACACCACACATGATCCTGTACAGCACCCTGTACCGCACCCATTACTGGACCTCACACCACACACTATCCTGTACAGCACCCTGTACCGCACCCAGTACTGCACCTCACACCACACACGATCCTGTACAGCACCCAGTACAGCACCCAGTACCACACCGCACACCACACACGATCATGTACAGCACCCTGTACCGCACCCAATACTGGACCTCACACCACACACGACCCTGTACAGCACCCTGTACAGCACCAATACCACACCACACCGCACACCACACACGATCCTTTACATCACTCAGTACAGCACCCAGTACCACACCGCACACCACACACGATCCTGTACTGCACCCAGTACAGCACCCAGTACCACACTGCACACCACACACGACCCTGTACAGCACCCTGTACTGCATCCAGTACCACACTGCACACCGCACAGGACCCTGTACAGCACCCTGTACCGCACCCAATATCACACTGCACACCACACACAATCTTGTACAACACCCTGTACCACACACGATCCTGTACAGCACCCTGTACCGCACCCAGTACCACAACGCACAGCACACACGATCATGTACAGCACCCTGTACCGCACCCAATACTGGACCTCACACCACACACGATCATGTACAGCACCCTGTACCGCACCCAGTACTGCACCTCACACCACACACGATCCTGTACCGCACCCTGTACCGCACCCAAGACCACACCGCACACCACACACAATCCTGTACAGCACCCAGTACAGCACCCAGTACAACCCCGCACACCACACATGATCCTGTACAGCACCCTGTACCGCACCCAGTACTGCACCTCACACCATACATGATCCTGTACAGCACCCTGTACCACACCCAGTACTGCACCTCACACCACACACGATCCTGTACAGCACCCAGTACAGCACCCAGTACCACACCGCACACCACACACGATCCTGTACAGCACCCTGTACCGCACCCAATACTGGACCTCACACCACACACTATCCTGTACAGCACCCTGTACCGCACCCAGTACTGCACCTCACACCACACACGATCCTGTACAGCACCCAGTACAGCACCCAGTACCACACCGCACAGCACACACGATCATGTACAGCACCCTGTACCGCACCCAATACTGGACCTCACACCACACACGACCCTGTACAGCACCCTGTACAGCACCCAATACCACACCGCACACCACACACGATCCTTTACATCAGTCAGTACAGCACCCAGTACCACACCGCACACAACACACGATCCTGTACTGCACCCAGTACAGCACCCAGTACCACACTGCACACCACACACGACCCTGTACAGCACCCTGTACCGCATCCAGTACCACACTGCACACCGCACAGGACCCTGTACAGCACCCTGTACCGCACCCAATATCACACTGCACACCACACACAATCTTGTACAACACCCTGTACCACACACGATCCTGTACAGCACCCTGTACCGCACCCAGTACCACACCGCACAGCACACACGATCATGTACAGCACCCTGTACCGCACCCAATACTGGACCTCACACCACACACGATCATGTACAGCACCCTGTACCGCACCCAGTACTGCACCTCACACCACACACGATCCTGTACAGCACCCTGTACCGCACCCAAGACCACACCGCACACCACACACGATCCTGTACAGCACCCAGTACAGCACTCAGTTCCACATTGCACACCACACACGATCCTGTACAGCACCCAGTACAGCACCCAGTACCGCACCTTTTCAAACGGTGTTGTGTGCAGGTTGGACCCAGGGTTGGTCATTTACATGTTAGGGTCTCAAGTTCATATAGCTTACAACACCCGTAGTTCATAGAACGTACAACACCCGTAGTTCATATAACGTACTGCACCCATAGTTCATATATGACGTACAACACCCAGTACCACACCTTTGCAAGTAAGAAGTAAGAATAAGGTGTGGTTTCCAATCCTTCATGATGTTTAACGGATCCCTAGGTACAAGTGATGAGACCTGCCCATTCGGGATCCGCGCATTCTTCCCCGTGTCATTGCAATCAGCCACTGAGCTACAGAACCAAACCTTGCAGCCAGAACGGGGTGGACATCGGAGCCAGGGGCGACCTCATCCATCTTGCACCCTGTACTGCACCCTTTACCGTACCCTGTACCACACACCATCCCGTACTTCACCGCTTACCGCACCCGTTACCACACATCATCCTGTACTACACCCTGTACTGCACCCCGTACCACAACTTGTACCGCACCCCATACCACACCCTGTACCGCAACCTGTACCGCCCCCTGTACCGCACCTTGCTGCCAGGATGGTGTGCAGGTCAGAGCCAGGGCTGACCTCCTCCATGGCACGCACACACTGCGTCAGCGCCTGATACACCACGCTACTGGCCGCCTCCGCCTCCGCCTCCGCTTCAGCAGCAGCAGCAGCAGCAGCAGCAGCAGCAGCAGCAGCAGCAGCAGCAGCAGCAGCAGCGTCCGCTTCTGAGGCAGCTGTAGCAGCAGGAGCAGCAGCAGCATCCACCTCAGAGGCAGCAGTATCAGCAGCAGTAGTAGCAGCAGCAGCAGCAGTGTCCCCCTCAGCTTTTGAGGCAGCAGCAGTAGCAGTAGCAGCAGCAACAGCAGAGTCCGCCTCTGCGTCTGTATATGATGCAGAAGCAGCAGCGGACGCCTCCCCATCAGATTCTGCCACAGATGCAGCGGCCACCACTGCCTTGACCTCAGACGCAGACGCCTCCAACACGAAACCCGAGCCCGCTGCCGCTGCCCCTGCCGATGCGGAGGAGCCTGATGCAGCCGGTGCGGACGTGCCCGCTTTTGCCGTCACTCCTGATGACGCGGAGGAGCCTGCTGCTGCCGGCGCCGCCGAGCTGGCTTCTGCCGTCACTCCTGATGACGGGGGGGAGCCACCTGCTGTTGCTGCTGGTGCCGACGCTCCAGTGCTCCCTGCTGCTGTCGATAACGCGGGGAAGATGAGCTCGTTCTCGCACGCCATCTGCAGCTCAAACACTTCGTAGAGGCTTGCAACAAAGAAAAGCCGCACCTGAGGGTTAAGGGTTTGGGGTTTAGGGTTTGGGGTTTGGGGTTTAGGGTTTAGGGTTTAGGGTTTAGGGTTCAGATCACCTGCCTAAGGGGGGCGAGAGTTGAGCGTTCAGGGTTGAAGATTCAGGGTTCCCGTTTTGGGGTCAGGGCTTAGGTCTTAGGATTCAGAGTCCATGTTTTAGATTTCTGGGGCACTGACGTGAAATTGAAACACCCACCTGCGGCGGTAGGAACGCCTTGCGGAACGTTGCATACAACACAGACAACGAGACCTAGCGCGTCTAATGAATCGCGGCCATGACCACCATGCCATGCAACGCCACAACTATCTGCAGTCGCAAGAGCCCGTACCGAACTGCATTGTACCGCACCCTCTTGTGCAGTACAGTAACACATCACGTTGTGCCACACCGCGCACCCTATGGTACTGTACCGCACCGTAACGTACAATTGTGTGCTGCACAGTACCCCATTAGACCATACAATACCTTACCCTTTCGTACTGTACCGCACCATAACGGACCGTACAGTTTTGTATCGTACAGTACCCCATTGCACTGCACAATACCGCACCTTGTCGTACAGCATTGCTAATGTTTTATTGATTGTGATTCCTTTGACCGCACGTTCCCAGTTGTTGCAACGCCCACCTGCGGCTGTAGGAACGCCTTGCGGAACGTTGCATACAACGCGGAGACAGACGCCCTCAGCTCGTCACGAATCGCCTGCGTGGCCAGGAATGTGTGGAGGGATGTGTGGAGGGAAGGGTGGAGGGAGGTGTGGAGGGAATTGTGGAGGGTGGCGTGGAGGAAGGTGGAGGGTTTAGGATGACATAGACATGGACGCCCTCATTTGTTGCTGAGGGCTGAAGGGGGTGAGGGATGCAGGCTTTATGGGCCGAGGCTGAAACCCTTGTCTCCAACCCCAAGAGTCAGCAGAAGGGGCATGTCACCCAAGGGTTCGGACCAGTTGTTGTTAAATATAGCATTCCAATATCCTTGCTATTTGTATCCATCTAGTACGAATTTGAAGTTTTAAGCCCAACCTGCGGACACACCTGCGGACACACCTGCGGACACACCTGCGGACACACCTGCAGACACACCTGCGGACACACCTGCGGACACACCTCATAGTTGACGCAACCACCCTCAGCCTTTTGCGAAACGGCCAGGCAGAGCAAACCTGGAGGGGTCCAGGAAACAAAAAACGAGACCAGTCCCACGGCTCAATCTCCCGGCTTGTAATGCAATACATGTTTGGGGGTTTAGTCCACCGCCCAGCTGACAGGCCGAGGCTGAAACCCTTGTCTCCAACCCCAAGAGAGTCAGAAGAAGGGGCATGTAATAACCCAAGGGGTCGACCAGTCCCACGGCCAAATCCCCCAGCTTGTAATGCAGGATATGTTTTGGGGGATTAGTCCGACCCCCCAGCTGGCAGGCCCCTTGTCAGCAGCCCCTGAAACTGGACCTAATACCATTTTGAAGCTGTGTCACGAGCTGGCCCGCTGCATCGCCGCGTGCAGTTGAGGGTTCATTCAGGGTTCAGATTAGGTAGCCCCCAAACTCGCCCACCGCACTAACCACTGCTAGTCACCTCGCCTAGCTCGTGAATTAGGGTTCAGGCTTAGGGTTCGGGTTTTAGGGATGCGAATAATCAAGACAACTAAATTTAGTGCGCACTATACCTTATAGATATGAAAAGCCTCCCCCGCCCTCCTAGGCTCATATCAATGTTTTCAGTAGAGAGATGTATCCGTCTCGGTTAATAATGGATGGGGGATGGCAACCCTCTGGTGTTCCCGGGTGCGGGTTAGCCGCACACGTGTTAGATGGTAGGTTACTCAGTGCTACGGCCGAACGGGTGCCTTCCTTAATCCACGCCTCAGGGTGTATATCTTTCTTTCTTTCTTATCAGTCCCTCACGTCTCTTTCAGGATTAAGAAGCCCTGCAGGGGAAATTTTCATCCTTTCATCAACCCTCATCCACACACTGCCCAATACGGAGTCTCTGATTCCGGCCGATTCCGGCTGATCCCGAATGATCCGACTGATTCCGACGAAGGCCGACAGGTTCTGACTGATTCTGAATGATTCTGAAACCCAAGCCCTAACGTTTAGGGCTTGAATTTTTTAGGTTAAACAGGTTGAAGGCCCCTGCTTTGGGGTTCAGGTCAAGCACCAGAGCTCATTCTACGCGCCGTACCAACTGTTTAATGTGTCCCTCAACCCCAAACAAAGACACAAACTACTCAGGAGCGTGAGAGATAAGGAGACAGCATGGTCTGGGCCGAGGCCACGTCTGAGCCGTTACCATAGTGGCAAGAAAAAGACGAGGAAAAACTCACCCCAAAACAAAGTTCATGATGAGAGAGGGCAACGCACTTCTAAAGAAACAAGGTAATCGCGTCACCCAAAAGGCAACACTGCCACCCAGAAGGCTTTTTACCGGTGCCCAAAGGGTTAAGGGTTTAGGGTTACGATCAAACCCTGTTCCTGGTACCCAAAGCCCTCAATATGGCAGCAACGCCGGGGCGTACACAATGTTTGTTCAAGGCTTCAAGGATTTCAGGTTTAGGGTTTCGGGTTTGGGGTTAAGGGTTAAGATTCAAGATTAAGGTGTCGAATTGGGGGTTTAAAGGGTTGATGGTTGAAAGTTTAATGCTGGGGATGAGCATTTGAGGTGAACTGCTTGCGTTTAGGGTTTAAATGCCAAAGATTGGACGTTCGAGGTGCAGGGCGTTGGGTTTAGGGTTGAGGGTTAAGGGTTTAGGTCTATGGTTTAGGGTAAAGAGTTTTTAGGGTATAAGGGGTCCCATGAGCTTGCACTCACCCGCATCGTCACAGTGTCGTTCTTGGATTTGGCCATCAGGAAGGCGTCGCCCAGCTCCTCTGACACACGACCGTGCAAGTCCTCGTACTGCCCTTGGACCTGCAACATTTGCACCGGGTGCTTGTATTACCGATGTACATGCTGTATAATATTAAGGGCAGTACACTTGCAGCAATGCATTGTATTGCCTATGTGCATCGTGTAAGTACATGCAGTATATCATTGGAAATAATACAGCTGATGCAGGTGACCGACACACCATTATCCCGTACAAATCCATTTACACAAGTGTGAAGCTGTCACACTCCAGCGGTGCATCATGGGAAGATAGAAAGCTAAGCCCGTGGGAGGCGTGCGAGTTAAGAAAAGAGCGCAGCCTGGGCTGAAGCCACATCCGCGCCATTACCACAGCGGTGCATCACACTACACGATCATGGTCCAGGGTGCATTTGTGTGCGCCTCCTGCTTCGGCGGAGCCTGCAGTCTTCTTTCTTCCTAGGGTTCAGGATGACCCACTATTTGCTGACCACCTCCCCTCAAACCAGGGCTGTGCACTGCGTCGCAATTCTAAATTGCCATGGTAATTACGATCCCTGATTTGGCCATGGTACATACGATGGCAAAAGTAACTGTAATTTCGCCACGAAATTTACGGTGATTCAAATTCAGCTACGTAATTGAGCCACCACTAATAAATAAATCCTAAACCCTAATCGGACTAGCACTGCCCAAAATACCTTATCCACATACACCAGCTCCTTGTTTTGGTTTCCCGTTTTTTTTACCCGGGTTCCATCTCAGCCTCCTTCTCACATTCTCGATGTGGGGGCGCCAGTCTCATATTTTTCTGTTGCTTGGACTTAACAAGGTCTGAGGCCTGCTGCCCAAGCCTAAAAACCTGAAACGTGAGCAAAGCAGCCCGAGTGCGCACGTGGCCCTCGTTGTCAGTTGAGAACAGTCGAGCAGGAACAGGATAAGTCACACGACCAACAAGCAACCTCCCATTTGGCAACTCGTTGTATTTGTATTCGACCCCTGGTTTAAATTGCCCCCCCCCTCCCACTCACCTTGTCCATGTGGATTAATTCGGCCGTGCACCGCTCACACTCGCAGGTGAAACCGTAATCCTCTCGCAGACTCTCAATGCGGGCCTCAACAGGCACCAGCTGAGGCCTGATGCCGGACGAGGGGTGAACAACGGGGTGGGGGGAGGAAGATGGAACAGGGTGAGAATTCAGGTCGAAATTGGCATCAAACAAGAAACGGTGACAAAAAGACGGTGATAAATTGAGTCAAAATAGGATAGAAAATCAAAAGTGTGAACAGTCGGGGCCAGTAAGGTTCTGAAGCAGGATTCGATCGAACAAACTCACCATCCAATCATATATTCACACCTTTATACATGTAAGACATGACCTTGGCCCCCCACTCCCCCTTGCACACTCTCTCACCTCCCCCATCATAAACCCTAAACCCTCACCCTTAAGAACTTCATCTCTGACCCCCTCCACCCACACACAACGACCCCTCTCACATGCCCAATAATCTGATGGTGACCGACCCTCCCCCTTGCACACTCTCTCACCTCCCTCATGATACACATAAGCCCCTGAACCCAGAGAACAGCGCCCTACCACACCCCCTCCCCCTTGCACACTCTCTCACCTCCCTCATGATACACATAAGCCCCTGAACCCAGAGAACAGCGCCCTACCACACCCCCTCCACACACACACAGCCCCTCTCGTCTCCCCAAGTATGGAAGGTTGGCCGCTGCACCCCCCCACACACACACACCGCACACACAGTCCCTCCTGAGCTACCCCATCATGAAATGTCGCCTCCAAACCCTTCCATACACACACAACACCTCCTCTTACCTCCCCAAGTATGAAATAGTGACCTCCGCTCCCGCCGCTATCGGCCCTGCCGCCCGCACGACAATCATATCGTCCAGCACGTAGTTGATGGCGTTGGGTGCGCAACTGAAGCAACCAAATGCAGCAGGATGGGGATCAATGGTTTAAAGCCGAGGGTTTAGGGTCCAGGGTTTAATGTAAACAGACACAATACTGTCATGTCGTCCATCACGTAGTTGATGGCGTTGGGTGCGCAACTGAGGCAAACACATGCAGCAGGGTGGGGGGCTCATGGTTTGGAGGTGGGGGTTTAGGGTTAGGGGTAAAAGGACACAATACTGTCATATCGTGCAACATGTAGTTGATGGCGATGGGTGTTAGGCATCCAAATGCAGCAGGGTGGGGGTTTATGGTTTGGGGTCGAGGGTTTGGGTTAAGGGTTATGGATTAAGGCGAAGTGCCTTAGGGTTTAGGGTTCACAGCTAAGGGCATTCGGGTTAGAGGTTTAGGGCGTTATGCCTTAGGGCTAAGGATTAACAGCTTTCGGCGTTTGGGTGTAGGTTTAAGGGCTAAGTGCCTTAGAGTTTGGGTGTACAGCTTAGGGCATTCGAGTTAAGGGTTTAGGGCTGAGTGCCTTAGGCTTTAGGGTCCACGGCTAAGGGCCATAGGGTTTATAGGGCACACCATGATCATGACGCCCATGATGTAGTCAAGATCTGTAAGTTTGCATCTGGGACATTTAAAGGCTGCGGGATGGGTATGGCAAGAAAGGTAACGAGTTAAGGGTACTGGGTTGATGGTTGATGGTTTGAGATTATAGGGTTCATGGTCTTGCTTCATTAACCCCAGGTTCTCCGAAGTGCCCTGACCTCATGTCCTGACAGTGAGTGGAAGGAGGTGGTGGGAGGGAGGAGGTGGCCGGGCTTGGTCGACCCCCCACCACACTCTTGCTTGCGGTTGGTCGTCATCTTCAGGTGCATGTATTATGGGTTTCTCTTTGGGGTCAGGCACTGCATGCCCACCCAACTACCCACCCCCCACTCCGAGCCCTGCCACAGACTCCTTCCCCCCCTTAACACAAAAGCATTCGTGTGGTCATGGTCTTCAGCTACATGGTTAAGGGTTCAGCTACTTGGTCTTCAGCTACACAATTGAGGGTTCAACCATATGGTTTAGGGGTCAGCTACATGGTCTTCAGCTACACAATTGAGGGTGAAGCTACATGGTTGAGGGTTCAGCTACATGGTTGAGGGTTAAGCTACATGGTTGAGGGTTAAGCTACGTGGTCTTCAGCTACACGGTTGAGGGTTCAGCAAAATGCTTGACCACTAATCTATGCCAGCCAGCCAATGCACACGCACCTATCACACAAAATCCACACATGTGGTTGAGCAAGATCTAGGGTCCAGGGTTTAGGTTTTTTGTCAAATCCCCCCCCCCCTCCACACACACACGCACCTGTGGTTGATCATGGACATCTCAGGCCACACCCCAATGTGTGCCGTCGGAGCCTGGCTTCTGCAGTACACGGCTGCACGGTCATCGTGGGCATCCCCTGCAGTACAAGTGTGAATTACAACGAGGTTGAAGTACAAGTGTGGGATTGCAATTCGGGTAATCATCAGAATCTAGGGCCATACCCCGATGTGCACAGCCACAGTAGGTGCCTGTCCCCGGCAGTACACAGCCACACAGTCATCATGGGCATCCCCGCGGTACGTTTGTGAAGTACAATGTGGTTGAAGTACAAGTGTGGGGTATGATTTGCATAATCGTTGGCCTCCCGATAAGCGCCGCAGGTGCCTGTCCCCGGCAGTACACAGCCACATAGCATTGTGGGCATCCCTGTGGTACATTTGTGAAGTACAAAGTAGTGAGGTACGGTTTGCCGAATCATTGGCTTTTCGGGCCACATCCGGATGTGAGCCGTCAGTGCCTGACTTCGGCATTACACAGCCGTACAGTAATCGTGGGCATCCCTGTGATACATTTTTGAAGTACAATGTGGTTGAAGTACAAGTGTTAGGTACGATTTGCTGAACTATTGACTTCCCGGGCCACATCCGGAAGTACCCCTACATTGCCTGATTTTGGCAGTACACAGCCGCGTCGTCATAGTGGGTGTCCCCTGCGGTTCACATGAAAAGTACAACAAGTACGACATATATGAAGTACAACACACCTGTGACATGTGTGCATCACACAATGTTTAGCAAGGTGTACATATCTGGGGTATCTGCCCACCCGTTCGAACACCTTCTTTTTCAGAACAAGAGTGAATCACAATAAACAGCAAGGGGGAGATACAGTAAGGGTGCTGTGCCCACCCAGTCTGTGCAGTTTGTTAAGTTGTGGGGTTAGGGTTTAGGGTTAAGGATATAGATTTTAGGGTTGGGGGTTAAGGTTCTAGATTTTAGGGTCTGAGGTTTATATTCATCATGGGCATTCCTGTGGATTAAGTATGAATCGTATAGCAAGTGGGGTAGGTAGGGTTCATACCCACCCAGTCATCGCGAGCGTCCCCTGCAGGACAAGTATGGAATGCAACGTACCACACGGAGGGGAACTGAAGGGTTTAGGATTCGAAAAAGAGGGAAAAGAGGAGGCACCGTTGTAGGATCCGAAAAAACAGCAAGAAGGGGAGGAAGTAGGAGTTTAGAGTTAGTTGGAAACAGATAAAAGGTAAGTAGGGCTCTCTGATAGGGTTTGCGACCTAGAGTTTGTGACCTAAGATGACTAGGGTGACTGTGTCCACCTAGTCATCCTAGGCATATCCCCTTCCAGGAAAGGCTTTCAGGGTTTAGGGTTTACTAATTTAGGGCGTGGACGCGCCAAGGAAGTAAGGGGGGAGACGGTGTGGGGTTCACACATTTTAATAAAGTGCTGTATAGGGTTGAGGGTTCAGGGTTCACACCAGTGATGTTACAGCCGATCGGAGACCAAAGATTTTAAGGGGAAAATAGAAATGTCGGGGCTCTTGGCGGAGCCGAAAGGAAAAGGGGAACTGCAGCCGTAGGCCGCAATCATCAACGGTTGGGTAAGAAAAAGTACGACCTTCGGCTAGACCCAACAATATAAAAAAGGCCTGCGACCTCCCTGGGTCATACCTTTTACCACTGTGCTGTACAAGGTTAAGGGTTTTCAAATTTGAACGCACCGAAACAGTTAAACTTGACAGCCTTGGCAACCCGCCTGGCCGTGGAGCGATTGACTCCGCCGGGGAACTCTAGATCTTGCGCGCCGGCGCCTGTGGCCGCCGCTGCCGCCGTTCCCGTCGCCTTGGCCCCGGTGGATACTGCCTTTCCCGCCTTCCCGTCGGCCTTGGGCTTGCCGCCAAAACCGCCGCCGCCACCGCTCTTTTTTGACAGCAGGCGCCGGGCAACAGCCGCTGCTGCGGAAGTGGACTTCTCCTTTCCTGAGCGTGCTTTGCCGCCTAAGAACAAAAAAGAGGGTGGGAGGGGGTGAGAATGAGGATGAAGGGGCGAGGGGGGGAGGGGAGTCGGTCAACTGATACACGTTCAGCAGGCGCTGGGCCACATCCGCTGCCGCAAAGTGGAGTACCCTTTCCCTAGGGTTTTTTTCTGCCTGAGAGCAAAAATGTGTTGAGAGGTGGGGTAGAGGGAGGGGGAGGGGAGTCGATCAAATGATGCACGGACAGCAGGCGCGTGCCACAGCTGCTGCCGTGGAAGTGCACTGCCAGCTCCCGACGTGTGCTTTGCCGTCTTTGTGAGAGATGAGGGTAGGAAGGGTTGAAGAGAAGGGGGGTGAGTGGGAGGGGACGGGGAGGAGGAGAGGAGGAGGGAGAGGGGGACGGGGAGGGGGAGGAGGGATGGAGGGGGGGGTAGGAGAGGAGGAGGGAGAGGGGGGACGGGGAGAAGGGGAAGAGATGGAGGGGAGGAGGGGGGGTCAGCTGAAGCACAGACAGCAGGCAGCGGGTGCCCTATCCCTCTGAAAAACAATTTTATAACGTGTAGGGGTAAGGGTTTCAGGTTTGGGGTCCAGCATTTATTTTCAGGTTTCAGGTTTCAAGGTTTGAGGTTCAGGGTTCAAGGCTGACCGTTGATGAGGTGGACACATTTAGCTATTCCCATGTATGGTTTTGTAGGTCTCCAAAGTTTACAAGTGTCTAGGCCCCACCTGTCGCCTCCCCGGAGCTGTCAGGTTCGGATGAGACAGCAGCGGCGCCCATGCCATTGCGCGCTTATAAGGTTCATTCGGATTTTTTAGGCTCTAATGTTTTGTAGTTTTCTGAGATGTCTAAGGGTTTTTGTTCTCCATGGCGTGTGTCTGGTGTGTGCCATGTACCTTGCAATTTAAATTTAAACCGCGTGCACCTGTCGGTTGCCGGCTAACTGTGTTATTCAGTATCGACCTTTGTGAGGCTCTTTTGAAAACAATGTAGCCTGATTGGTATCCCGTTGTAACAAGAGAGCTTGCCACCGTCCCTCGTCTCCGAGATCGGTCCCCGAGTTCCCCACAACCCAAGCACTAAGTACGTTGCATCACAGGGGACTCTCCTGTGACACTTGATTTCCCATGCTTCATAAGCTGTTTATATTCCGAATGTCTGAAAGGTTTATACATTTTGTGAATTTCCAAAGGTTGCTGAGCCCCTTCTGTTGTCAAACCTATAGGAGCACTCAGAGAGTCCGAGCCAGATAAACAGGTAAAGAAATCTACATCCTCAAACTCACGCTCCTCTACATCATCTCAGGTTTTCGAAACTCCTGGGCCACACCTGTCGACCCCTCTGAGCCCTCTGCGAAAGATCCCCCAGCGGCGGTCGCGGCAGCCTTGGCCTCCTTGTCCTCTGCCTCCTCGTCTCGGCCGAAGTCGGGGATTTTCTGCGTCGACTTGTCCGAGCCGTCGTACAGGTAGTCAAGAAACCACCTTGGGGAATTAGGTTAGGGGTTTAGGGTTTAGTAGGTGCATGGGTTTGGTGTAGCAGGTAAATCGATTTGGGTGTAGGTAAAAGGGGTAAGGGGTAAGCTTGAGGGTTTAGGGTTGTGGGTTGAGGGTTTAGGGTCGTGGAGGAGGTCCAGCGCTGACTTCTCTGAGCCTTGGCATCGGGAGGATTTGGGTTTAGGGTATAGAGATCAGTATAGGATTAGTCACGAATTGTACTGGGTGGAAGGCTTCAGTGGTCTATTGGGTAGGGGTTTAGGCTTTGGGGTTGAATGGTTGATTGCTTTACGGTTAAGGGTAAAGGGTTCAGGGTTAATTGCTTTAGGATTGAGGTGCTGAGGTGTGAGGGGGGTGTTAGGGGCAAGGTGAACAGGATCGATGCGGGTCCAGGGTTTCGAGGAAGCGAGCGCGGGCTGGTCAAAGCAGTCGGGGAGGAAGGGTTGGGGGGTTGGGGTTAAGGGCGCTTTGGGTGGGGGGAGGGTGAGGGGAGGGAGCAGAGGTCCTGGGTTCTTAAGGTGGTGAGCGTACGGGCGGCAGGCATGTTTGTTTAAGGTGAAGGGTGCTTCAGCTACAGTTCCGCTACATCGTGGAAACACCGGGATTGGCGGGGGTCCAGGGTCTCAGGGTGATAGAGGGCTACAGGTTTGGGGTGTAACTAATTAAGTGTCTAGAAGTGTGTATACAAGTGTAAACAAGTGTATATAAGAGTGTTGGGAGTGTAGGGTTACATTGTAGAACCCACATGATTTAATCCAAGCGGGCATTAACCTGCCCATACGTGTGCCCTGGTCCAGAACCAGATCCATTGTTTACTTTTTGTTTTGTTTAACCTTCCTTTCAACGAGCATTCACTTGTGCATACATGTGCGCCCTGATCCATAACCAGATGCATCATTAAAAGGTTTGCAATCTTCCTTTTAGTGGACATTCACCTGCCCATATGTGTGCCCTGCTTCAGAACCAGATCCTTTGTTTAATTTGTTTCAACCTTCCGGTTCACAAGCCTTCACCTGCCCGTATGTGTGCCTTGCTTCATCACCAGATCCATCATTGAAAGTTTGGTAGTTGTCCCTTAAGCGGGCACTCACCTGCCCATACGTGTGCCCTGGTCCAGAACCAGATCCATTGTTTACTTTTTGTTTTGTTTAACCTTCCTTTCAACGAGCATTCACTTGTGCATACATGTGCGCCCTGATCCATAACCAGATCCATCATTAAAAGGTTTGCAATCTTCCTTTTAGTGGACATTCACCTGCCCATATGTGTGCCCTGCTTCAGAACCAGATCCATTGTTTAATTTGTTTCAACCTTCCGGTTAACAAGCCTTCACCTGCCCATATGTGTGCCTTGCTTCATCACCAGATCCATCATTGAAAGGTTGGTAGTCGTCCCTTAAGCGGTCACTCACCTGCCCATATGGGTGCCCTGCTCCAGAACCAGATCCACCAGCTTCTCCACCTCGACACGCTGCCCTTCAGCGCCCCGCAACACAGCCAGCGGAGCGCAAAGCATCAGGAGCTCGCCTGCCGCCACGTCTCGAGTTGCAACCACACCGCGGCCCTTGCCTGCATCGGTGATGTTGCGTAAGGTTAGGGTTCAGGGTTCAGGATTGATTAATGACGTTTGAGTATTGGGGTTCCTTGCCAGCTGCAGGGACCAGAGCATCACGAGCTCTCCCACTGCCACATTTCGGGATGCAACCACACCGCGGCCCTTACCTGCATCGGTTATGTTGCATTATGTAGGGTTAAGGGTTGAGGGATGCGGGTTGAGGGATGCGGGTTGAGGGTCAAGGGTTGAGGGTTGGGGGTTGGGGTTGGGGGTTGGGGGTTGGGGGTTGGGGGCAATTGCCAGCTGCAGTGAGCAGAGTATCAGGAGCTTGCCCGCCGCCACATCTTGGGTCGCAACCGCAGCGCGGCCCTTCCTGCATCGGTAATGCTGCATTATGTTGGGGTTAAGGGTTGAGGGTTGAGGGTTAGGGAGCTGAGTATGAGGAACTCGCCCGCCGCCACATCGCGGGATGCAACCACGCCGTCACCCTTGCCTGCATCAATGATGTTGGGTTGGGTTAGGGTTGAGGGTTGAGAGTTGAGGGTTGAGGGTTGGGGTTTGAGGGTCGAGGGTTGAGGGTTGAGGGTTGGGGGGTCGAGGGTCGAGGGTCGAGGGTTGAAAGTTGAGGGTTGAGGGTTGAGGGTTGAGGGCTGAGGGCTGAGGGTTGAGGGTTGAGGGTTGAGGGTTGAGGGTTGAGGGTTGAGGGTTGAGGGTTGGGGGTTGAGGGTTGAGGGTTGAGGGTTGAGGGTTGAGGGTTGAGGGTTGAGGGTCGAGGGTTGAGGGTTGAGGGTTCTGGGTTGGGGGTTATGGTTTGGGGGTTATGGGTGAAGGGTTCAGGGTTGAAGGTTGAGGGTTGAGGGTTTAAGGTTTAAGACCCTCTCCGGCAGCAGGGAGCTGAGCATCAGCAGCCCACCCGCTGCCAGATTGCAGACAGTCACCACGATGTGGCTCTAGACTTAAGGTCTTGATATAGTAAGGTTGCAGGGTTCAAGGCTTGGAAATCAGAGCACGCGGCCACATTGCGGGTCGCCACCACCCTGGCGCCCTTGCCTGCAGGTTTTAGAAAGGTAACGGCTCAGGGTTTAAGGGTCTCAACTCGTCACCATGCAGCAACTCTTTCCTGTCTCAGATTTAATGGTTGAGGTTCAGGGCTTCAGAAATGAGGGCTAACAAGGTCTAGCTATCCGCAGCGACGCCAATGGGGCACTCAGAATCAGGAGCTCGCTCGCCACCACGTCTCAAGTCGTCACCATGCCGCGACCTTTTCTTGTCTCAGAATTTAATAGTTGAGGTTCAGGGCTTGAGAAAAGAGGGTTATGAGGGTCCCGAGGTCGCGACCATGCCACGGCCTAGGTGTGTTGAGCAGCTCCAGCATGGGTCATTCATATTGCAGAATTCAGATTCCATCGTTCGTTGATATTGCCTGGTGCTACACGGTGACGCATGGCGTGGCGTGGTGCTGTCTGGTGTTGCATTGTGCATGGGCATGGGGTTGTTATAACATAGTCCCATGCTATTTTGGTGTTGCATGATGTTGCAAGGTCTTGCATGGTGTCACAGGTTGTGCATGGTGTACTGCGACGTGACATGATGCTGCATGGTGATGCATGGTGTTGTTTTGTATTGCCTGGTGTTGCATGGCTTCACATGGTTTTTAAGGTGTTGCATTGTGCGGCATGGGGTTGTTGTAACAGATTCCCATGCTGTGTTGGTGTTGCATGGTGTTGCATGACATCGCAGGGTGTTGCATGGTGTTGCATGGCGTACCGCGACGTGATGTGATGTTGCATGGCGTCACGTGGTGTTAAAGACGTTGAATAGATATGCATGATGATGCAAGTCGATGCATGGTGTAACATGACTGCACCCAAGTGTCGCACCTTCCAAGGCTCGAGCCTCTACCGGGCCGATCCTCCGGACTAGCTTGGGGGGCTCTGCTTTATACCAATCATCAAAGAGCCCCACCCGATGCTGCTGTTCATCCGGTGGAGGCCGAGGAGCAGTAGAAGGAAGAGTAGAAGGAGGAGGAGGGGGGGCAGGAGCTGTGGTTTCCCATGCAGGGGACCCAGCGGCGGCCGCATGGCACGCAGCAGCTGCTCTAAAGCAGGCGGTGCTGCCCGCGGCGCCGCTCCTCCCGCCTAGAGTTCTGACAAGCAGCATGTCCCATGCAGATGGCGGCTTCGTCGGTCCCCTGGCCGATGAATATCCCGATGTGGCAGTCGCCGCTGATGCCGACCGCCGTACCAGCAGGCGGGGTGTTGGGGTCCGAGCAGGCTGCCGGGAGAAACAGGCGCCACGTTGGCTGCAGCTCAGCTGTCTCATCGTCACTGGATGCAAAAATCTCTGCAGCGGGCGATGTTTAGTTGTAAACAGGTTTTGCGGCGTACGGCAACGGCAACGACCGCGACCGGTCTGCAACGGTAGATCCAACGGAATTCTACCCGTGGCCACCCGTGGCCGTGGCGGAATTTGCTATTATAACGAGTGAGTGATCTCCTGCTTGACAAGCGGGGCTCGATGGTTTCGTGATTTACTGCCTGAGCTGGCCTATCAGACAGCCGATGCCTACAAAGTAGACGACGAGAGTGAGATCGTACATGGATGACAGCAGGGTGACTGAAGTCACGATATACGGCCCTGTCGACAACGCAACGTCGACGAAGTGAGAGTGAGAGACCCTCGGTGCCAGTGGCGCACGTGTGCCATCAATTTTTCATCGCGACGGAATATAGCTCGATTTCAGTATCAGTACCTCTTGATTTCCATCGATTTGAGTGGCCATGGTGTCGATCATCGGCAGAATTTCGTCTCATCATCTGCAGCGCTTACAGTCGTTGGTGCAGTGCCTACGCATTCAGCCAGCAGCCTTCTCTGCTAAGGCCAGGCAGTGCGAACCGGAGATACAGAGAGACTCACAGTCGCATTCGTCACCGCATCACCCCTGCCATCCCTCGGCACGCTTCGACCTGTTCACCACCTCAACAAGGCCTACGCTCCCTAGCACTCAAGGATCATGGAGTGGCTCGAATTTCGGAATTTCATGGGTGTCAACGCTTGCCTTCAAAGCATCAGCATATCAACACGCCCTCTTCGTGAGTGCTCCCTCCTTGGGTAGCTAGCGGCGTACCTTCAGCCACTTCCCCTCTGCTGATCCTGATATGTAGGGAAGGCACATGCTTTATGAGAGCGTCACTGGTTATGAAATAATTTGGGATTGGTGCCAGCCAGGCTCGCAAAATGCAAACACATTGCCAGCCTCTGATTGCCAGTGTGGGCCATGTCAGATAGATTGTCGGCATGTGGCCATGCAAAGGGGGAGGGACGTCGTGGGTTCTTTCTCTGCTTGTTACTGGCCTTACATGCATCCTTATAGATTCCGAGGCAAATGCCCTGCATTCAGCTTACTGTCTCATCACCCATGATTATTTTAATTTGTGTCCCTATACTGGAGCGCAGGGCATCACTGGTCTGCGGCGTTATGAGAGCGGCCACCCTACTAGACCACGGCGTCGCACTGAAGCAGATGGCAGGGGGGGCGCCAATGCCAGACAACTTACTATCATGATCAAGGACTGTAACACACTGGATAAGCTGGATTCCCTGGTTGAGGAGTATAGGTCCAGCTTCAATTTTATTCATGCTTCCACCGCCTTGATGCAAGCTCAAAGGATCATCCAAGGCCCGGTCATGTCTAGTGAGAGGGAGGCAGAAACTGTATCAATCCTAGCGGAACTGGTCAAGCAGCATGTGCCGGACATGCAATCCCAAGCACTGTCTAACTGCATGTACGCCCTAGCCAAGCTGAACTTCCGAGATGGGCCATTGCTATCTGCTTTGGTCCAAAAAGCTGGAACAGCACTGCCAGACTTCAACTCACAAAACCTGGCTAACACCATCTGGGCCATGGCAAAGCTAGGGCACACCAACGCAGCCTTCACGGATGCTCTTCTCTCTGTGGCAAAGGCCAAGCTGCCCGATTTTAATGAGCAAAACCTGGCCAACACCGTTTGGGCCATGGCGACTCTGGGGATCAGGGATGCATCCTTCATGATTGTTCTTCTCAAAGCGGCAAAGGCCAAGCTGCCCGACTTCACCTCGCAAAACCTGGCCAACACCGTTTGGGCCATTGCAACGCTGGGGATCAGGGATGCATCCTTCACGATTGTTCTTCTCAAAGCGGCAAAGGCCAAGCTGCCCGACTTCACCTCGCAAAACCTGGCCAACACTCTTTGGGCCATGGCGACGCTGGAGCACACCAATGCCGCCTTTACGGATTATCTTCTCATTGAGGCAAAGGCCAAGTTGCACAACTTCAGTCCACAAGACCTGTCCACCATTTTCTGGGCCATGGCGATGTTGGATCACAACAACGCAGCCTTCACAGAGGCTTTCCTTCCCGTGGCTAAGGCAAAGTTGTCCAGCTTCAATGCCATAGAACGTCGCATGTTGTCTTCTGCTTTGGTGAAGCTTGGCCTTCCAAACTTTGTGTCTGGCTGATTCATAGGACATTTAAGTACATGGTACCTGGTATCATGTGCTTGAACACTGAAGTTGGGTCCTCACGGAAGATTTGATGCAAAATGGCCAGGTAAGCTGCATTGCCTAAGACCAGACTTTGATTTCTTTTGACTTTAATGAAGGCAGGTAGTATCTCGGGCATGCATTCAAGCTGATACATAAATTTCCATTGCTTTCCTTGTTCGCCTTCCTGATTGAGCATTAATATATCTCGATTCGTAAGGTTGGCAGTGGAGATGGAGGCAGACCCTTGTTGCACAAACTGATGATGAATGGCTGGGCTAATTGGCATTGTTCCAATGCCAGCCCAGAATGGTGCCCCATAAGTACTTCGGCACATCACTAAAAACTGATTTGTCTGGGCTGGGCTGTTACTTTCTGAAACTGATGGATCACTTTGTGGTTTGATGTTAGAGGTCAATGGTGTGTACAAGTACGAAGATCATGTTTAGACGGTCTCTTGAGGTTTGTTACAGAGACATGTTTTGTTATCACAGGACTGGTTTGCGGTGGCTACGTATCATGTACATGCGCAGGGTAGGGGATATCAATGATGTGTTCTTTCAAAGGCTGCTTTGCCATGCTTCCCTTGTGTTGAACGGCTTTATCTGGCAATGCTGGATAACTCACCGCCAGGTGGAACCTCTATAAATTCACAAAAAAAAGTGCCATGCAGCTCCTTGAGTGGCGTGCTATGGCATGTCAATGACGTGACACCTCTGCGCCCTGCTAAAAAAGGCTCGGCTCAATGGCATGTTCCATAATTAAAATCATGACCTCAAGAAGACAAAAATATTACACCGGCATGTGGGTCCCTCTGGAACAAAGGCTCGGCAGCAACAGCGTCCAATTGTCACGTTGGAAGCTCCTAAGCTTTGAGAAGGGAGTACGGACTCAAAATAGTAAACAAACGGAAAGTCCCCCTCGAATAAAAGGAAAACAGCCCCCGTAGCTAGTTAAGTCCATGCCATTACACTTCTGGGTCATGCAAAAAAAGGCTTGGCCGCGTGGGTGCCCTGTCCATTTGGGAGAAAATAAAAGAACTTAAGGTAAAAGGGGAAGAAGGAGAAGATCGCAAAGGAGATAGAAATACCCCCCAAAAGGAAAAAGCAGCCCGAAGTATCCCTGCCCCTCTCAAGCCTATTCTCCAGGAGGGCAAAGGAAAGTTAGATACCGGTAAGTTTAACAGAGTAGCACATACCAATGAACCAATATCGTCATGCATGTGTGCCCTACTCGAAAAGGCTCAGCGGCATGGGCGCCAAACAGTGAAGTCGGGAGAAGGATATTGAAGCCCCTCCCTCTTGCCCCTGCAAGAGGGAGGGGCAAGAAGGAGACGAGCACAAAGGAGAAGGAAAACACCCTGAATGACGTTTACCATCTCCACCACAAAAGCCAGAGTTTGCCAGCCATGCAGGGGCCATGTTAATCTAGTCTGATAGAAAACGTGACAGGGAGTGGCTCTTCCATCCATGCCTGTCACGGTACAAAGTTACAAACTGCAGATGATGAAAGTCCGTGGCGCCCTCCGGAGGGCATGCCAAACCCTCTCTCTGAGCGTCTCCTTGAATCTCGGGCACTGGCAGCGCACTGTTGCGCATGGCAGCGCACCCTCCACATGCTCTTCATCTACCCTAGCCCAGCACCGCTGGCAGCAGCATGTCAGCCATGATAAACGCACAGAGCCATAGCCGTTACCTTGTGCGCACACAAGCACACACCCTGTTGCTGGCTATTTCTTTCTTTCTGTTGCTGGTACAGCGCCGGCCGTAAGCTGGAACAATGTGCGGTAGGCGGCCGCAGACGTGTGACTGGTGGCGGGGTCCCTGAGGTCTCCTCTGCCCGTCGCCTCTAACTGCGCCTGCTAGTAGGCGGCCTCCACTAGCTGCAGCACCTCTGGGACGGGACATTCACCAAGTAAATCAGCGGAACGGTACCCTAGAAGGAGCTCAGGGATCAAGGTTAAGGGGGCAGCAAGACGTCAGCAAAGGATGGATTCAGGATGAGTGGTTCAGGGGGACGGTAGCCTAGGAGGGGTTGAAAGGGAAGTGGGGCATAAGCCTAGGAAGGCTGTAAGTTTGTGCGAAAGCCTAGGAGGCGTTCGGGGTCCTGGCTTAAGCCTGGGGTTAGTAGGGTTAGTCTAGTTCAGGTTCAGGGTTCAGGGTGTAGTGCCTCATCGGGACGGTAGCCTAGGAGGGGTTGAAAGGGAAGTGGGGCATAAGCCTAGGAAGGCTGTAAGCGTGTGCGAAAGCCTAGGAGGCGTTCGGGGTCCAGGCTTAAGCCTAGGGTTAGTAGGGTTAGTCTAGTTGAGGTTCAGGGTTCAGGGTGTAGTGCCTCATCGGCACGGTAGCCTAGCAGAGGTTCAGGGTGCAGGGTAAAGCAGTACGGTAGCCTAGGAGGGGTTTAGGGTAAACGGTACGGTAGCCTAGGAGGGGTTCAGGGTTTAAGGCTACGCTGTACGGTTGCCTGGGAGGGGCCCAGGGTTCATGGGTACATAGCCATATGGCTGATTGGGCAGTGTCAACTGCCTATTTCCCCCATCGTTGGTCAACCTATTTCTGAGATCAAAGGTTAAGCAATCCCAGTGGCATCCACACCTGTCGTCCTACAACTGCGATCCTTAAGGCAGCGCCACTAGGTCACCACCACCCCCAGGAGGCAGCAGCAGAAGCAAAAACGACTGGACCAGCAGCTGATGTGCCCTGTTTGACCTTCAATTATGTGCGGCACATATGCATGCCTGCAAACAAAAGACAAATACATATTTCAGCTTGTCTCCCAGCCGATGTGGAGCAAGCAGGCCCATGAGGAGCAAGCAGGCCCATGTGGAGCAAGCAGGCCCATGTGGAGCAAGCAGGCCCATGTGGAGCAAGCAGGCCCGTGTGAAGCAAGCAGGCCCATGTGGAGCAAGCAGGCCCATGTGGAGCAAGCAGGCCCATGTGGAGCAAGCAGGCCCATGTGGAGCAAGCAGGCCCATGTGGAGCAAGCAGGCCCATGTGGAGCAAGCAGGCCCATGTGGAGCAAGCAGGCCCGTGTGAAGCAAGCGGGCCCATGTGGAGCAAGCAGGCCCATGTGGAGCAAGCAGGCCCATGTGGAGCAAGCAGGCCCATGTGGATCAAGCAGGCCCATGTGGAGCAAGCAGGCCCATGTGGAGCAAGCAGGCCCATGTGGAGCAAGCAGGACCATGTGGAGCAAGCAGGCCCATGTGGAGCAAGCAGGCCCATGTGGAGCAAGCAGGCCCATGTGGAGCAAGCAGGCCCATGTGGAGCAAGCAGGCCCATGTGGAGCAAGCAGGCCCATGTGGAGCAGGCAGGCCCGTGTGGAGCAAGCAGGCTCATGTGGAGCAAGCAGGCCCATGTGGAGCAAGCAGGTACATACGGCTGTTTACTGGCAGATTCAGATTGCAGTCACCCTCCTCATAATCCACACTGCTCTTTTCAGAGTGCTTCAGGTACACTTCAGATACAAACCAGCCTACGGTTGGTATGGTCTGTTGCATCCAGCAGCTGTGTTGCTTAAGCCACTGGCCGGATGCTGGTCAAGGTTTGGTCTCCATCGGCCAAATGGCGGCTGCCCCTCATCCCCTCGATGTTTCCGTTATAGTGGACACTGTTTAGTCTTCGGTGCGTCAGCTACACTTCAGCTAAAAACGGGCATATGGCCTGCAGGGTCTAGTGCAGCTAGCCATGCTGCTTGGGACCCAGGCCTCAGGCGAGGTGAGGGTTGGTTGCCAAGTGGCCCAATGGTGGCCGCCCTGCACCCCCCCAACAATGTTCTGGTAGGCCCCGCATCGCTCAGCTGCCCGCCCCCTCCCCCCCCCCCCCGAAAATGGTATAGTGCAGCTAGCCATGCTGCTTGGGCCCCCAGGCCTCAGGCAAGTTGAGGGTTGGTTTCCATGGGCCGAGGGGTGGCCGACCTGCCCCCCCCCAACAATGCTCTGGTATGCCCCGCATCGCCCAGCTGCCCGCCCCCTCCCCCCCGCAGATGGTCTAGTGCGCACTAAGAGAACATTGATAGCGACCTCCCTGATACGCCACATTCGCATGCCTGCACACAAAAGATACAGACGTGACAACTTTTCATTCACCCAATCGCATGCAAGAAATCCCCACCTCACGGACCTGGCTCACCTCGTCTTTATCGAAGCACGTGGGCCGTAGCAACTGGCAAGAAGGTAGAAATCTGCTGCTTTGTGGGCGGAGGTGGGCCACCTGCATCCGAGCCGCTTCCACGAAGAGAGAGCAGAGGAAGGTGCGTTGGGAACAGTAACGGTAGAGCTACCCGAGGTTGATGTCAGAGGGGGGGAAGGGGACGGGCCCAAGGGCAGAAGGTGGGCGAAAAGGAGGGGGGGGGGTGCAGGCGCGAGAGAAGAGACATCTTTCGTGGGGATGGTGGAGGATACACATCTATTTATAGTATGAGATTTTCGCGTGGCGTGCTGCATGGGTGTTTGCATGTATCTTCCGCTCCTGTTTCATTCCCTCCTCACCCCGTCCACCCAGGGCCTGGATAGGGTTCTCTTAAAACTCCGTTGTAGAAGTCCGCAGCGCCTTCCTGTTCTCAGTTCGAAGCGCCACTGCAGATGACCCTCTACCCCGCACAATCGCCGCAGCAGATCTGACCGCTAAGGGCCAAGGATGGCGCATGGCGCACGGAGTGGCGGCCATGCAGTCATGCACAGCACCGGGATGTTGCATGCAGACCGCCACCTCCAGCTGCAAATCAGGCTGCCTGGCTGGGGTTGATGCGTAATGGTATCCATGCGTTGACGTGATGGGTATCTCTGACCCCACCCAATCTGCCAAGTCGCAGGGTAGAAGTTTGACATCTGAGAAAACATTATTTTGCTTTCAAGCATCTCGCAGAGGTTGCATCAACCGGTTTGTTAACAAAAACATAGAACCATCAATCGCGGCTGTGGTCAGCAGATCGTCGAACATGCCCCAACCGTTCGTCCAAACTTCCCCACTTCTTCAACCCAATTTGCTACGACCACGCCTCATGGCGCACGGGTGGCTTGCTGGCATTAGGCGAGGTTCCTGAATCGGCTGCCTGGTCATTTCTGCTTCTTCATCGGCTGATCATCGAACACCGGTAAGAATCTTTGTGAACCTTACTTCCGCGGCGACCCCAAGCGCGCGGCGATCCTCCCGTCAAATTTGATTGCTGTATTGATTGTTCTCCTTGCATCCTGACCGTCCGTCCACCTGCAGCGAGATGGCATCTCATCTTGGTCGATGGACAGTGTCATCGCCTCGCCATCATGTTCCCTCAACACGCCTCGACCCCCCCGCCTTGTCATCAGCTCGGTACTCGCCTCGTCTACTTCGTCTCCAGCCCAGCGTTCGCGGATCATTGTTGGGCCTCTCGACTCTCAGCGTGGCTGCACACGCTTTCAAAGCATCAGATCATCAAAATGTCGTGGTGAGTGATGCGCTGTTTGTGGCGTAGTCGATCCGAGCGGGATGGAATAAGCTGCCTCAGGCCTGAAGGGCTGCTGAGTGATCTAGGGGATGAGTAAATGAGGGCCTGAGCTATGGCATGAGAAGTTGATGTGAGGCATCAATGATTGAGCTGTGGCTTTCTAGCATGAGGGATTGAGCTTGGGCATGAGGCAGACAGCTGGGGCATGAGGGATTGAGCTGTGCGGCATGAGGCATTTATCTGTGGCGACATCAGAGATTTAGCTGGAGCATGAGGGAATGAGTGGGTGCATGCATGAGGGCTTGAGCATGCATGAGGGCTTGAGCTGGGTTTGATTTGGTCTCCATAAGCCAAGTAGTGGTGGCCGCCCAGCAGCCACGCTAAGACGCCAAGGTGATTTGATGCACACTGAAACTATGACTGACAAGCGATATCGATGCCGCACTCTTACAAAGCCCACAACCCCATACTCCCGGCACTGCGTTAGCGCTTCAGCAACAGCTTCAACAAATCTGCGGAAGATGAGGGGGGGTTATTCAGGCCCTGGCCACCGGCTGTAGGCTAGTCAAGGTTTGGTTCCCATCCGTCTAGTCTTGCGATGGCCCATCCACGTTGATCTGGCGCGCTTCTGCCACAGGCCAGCTGCATCACGTCATGCGGCCAAAGGGGCATATGATGAAGCAAGCTCTGCTGCTTTGGGCACTGGCCGTAAGGGTAGGGTAAGGTTAGGGTACGCATCGCCCTACCAATGGCTGCCTGGCAGCCCCTTAAACAAATAATGTGTGGCGCACCCAGAAAGAATCTCTCATTACGGGTACCGCACTCTTGCATACACTCAGCGTTGCAGAGTGTATGTAGCCAACCAAGCCTTGCTACCGCATTTGCTTTTGCTTGCGTGCGTCAGCTGTATTTGAGATGATGCATTGAGGCCTATGGCCGGGGGGCTGATGCAGCAAGCCCTACTGCTAGGGTTACTTTCACCTGGCTGGCTGGCTTGCTGTAGGCTGGTCAAGGTTTGTTCCTCACTTTGGCCACTCAGCGGCAATGCAAAGGAGGTGTCGTACTTTTAGGCAAAGATGAGGGATGCAGTAACTTTTGGCAAAATCATTCATGAGGTCCTGCGTTTTGTCTTCCAACCTATTGAACCCTGGACACATATTATTTACCAAGGGAGTCAAATATCCATGAACTTCATTTTGTGCAGGGTGTCAGTAGTCTGAGGCTGCATGGGATGCATCAGCGCTCGACACAGCTCTCCATCGGCACCAGCAGGTTGACGCAACCTTATGGACGGGATGAAAGCAACCAGAATGGACCATACGTTGCAGTATCAGCGGCTGGCGGCGGCAGCAGAGGAGATCCAGGAGACGTCCCGCTGGCCCCACGGCCACAACGTCTGCAGCAGCGTGTGAATCGAGCGGATCAGCCACAGCCGGCAGGTGACAGGTCTGCGACACGGGAGGGCAGCCTCCCTAATGGATCTGAGCTTCACACAGACAGAGATGGAGGGAGCAGTAGCGTAGACGTCAGACAGCTTACTTGCATGATCAGGGACTGCAGAACTCTGGAGCAACTGCGCACTATAGCTGTGGAGCTCGGGCCCAGCTTCAATTTCATTCATGCCTCAGCCGCTATGATGCAAGCACAAAGACTGATCCATGGACCGTTCCGGCAAGGGGGGAGGGAGACGGAAACTGTATCAATCCTAGCAAATGTGGTCGGGCAGCATGTGCCGGAAATGGGTTCCCGGCAAGTGTCCAACTGCATGTACGCTCTGGCAAAGCTAAATTTCCGAGATGGGCCATTGATATCTGCTTTGGTCCGAAAAGCTGGGTCAGGTGTCATGTCAGACTTCAAGCCACAAGAGCTTGCCAACACTATTTTGTCTTTGGCAAAGCTAGGGTACACCGACAAAGCTTTCACGACTGCTCTCCTCCTAGAGGCAGAGGAAAAGCTGCCTGCCTTCAATTCGCAAGGGCTGGCCAACACCATCTGGGCCATGGCAAAACTCAGGCACACCAACGCAGCTTTCACGGTTGCTCTTCTCTCAGTGGCTAAGAGCAAGCTGCCCGAATTCAATTCGCAAGAGCTGGCAAACACTCTTTGGGCCATGGCGACGATAGGTCACACAAATGCAGCCTTCACAGTTGCTCTTCTCTCAGTGGCAAAGGATAAGCTGCATGACTTCAACTCGCAAGACCTGGCAAACACTCTCTGGGCCATGGCGACGCTGGGGCACACTAATGCCGCCTTCACAACTTCTCTCCTCCTTGAGGCAGAGAAAAAGCTGCCCGACTTCAATTCGCAAGCCTTGGCCAACACCATCTGGGCCATGGCCAAACTGGGGCACACCAATGCAGCCTCCACGGTTGCTCTTCTCATTGTTGCAAAGAACAAGCTGCCCGACTTCACCTCGCAAGCCTTGGCCAACACTCTATGGGCCATGGCAACGCTGGGGCACACCGATGCCGCCTTCACTGATTATCTTCTCAACGCCGCAAAGAACAAGCTGCCCAACTTCAATCCACAAAACCTGTCCACCATTATCTGGGCCATGGCCACGTTGGATCACACTAATGCAGCCTTCATGGATGCTTTCCTTCCCGTGGCTAAGGCAAAATTGTCCAGCTTCAATTACTTAGACCGTAGCATGCTGACTTCGGCTTTGGTGAAGCTGGGTCTTTCAAACTTTGTTTATGGCTGATTAATATGATATTTAAGTAACTGTTACCTGATATGTGCTTGAACAAAGTGAAGAAGTGGGGCTCTTACAGAATATTGGATGCAAAATGGCCAAGATTCACTCATTGCCTTAAACCAGACTATGGTGTCTTTGACGTTGGTGAAGGCAGGTATCTCGGGCATGGACTGGATTCAAGCTGATGCATAGGACTCCATTGTTCTCCTCGTTTACCTTCCTGATTAAGCCTTTATGGGTCTTGATTCATAAGGTTGGCAAAAGAGATAGAGGCAAACCCTTGGTGCACGAACTGATTCTGAATGGCTTGGCTAATTGGTATTGTTCAAGTGCCAGCCCAGAATAGTGCCCCTCGCGTATTTTGGCGCATCATAAAAATTGCCATATCTGGGCTGGGCTTTTCATGTCTTAAATTGATGAATTGTTGTTGTGGTCTGTGGTTAGAGGTGAATGGTTTGAACAAATATGAAGGCCATGTTAAGACGGTCTCTCGAGGTTTCATTAGTTTGACATGTTCTGATAATTCGGAACTGGTTTGCGGTTTCTAGGTATCCTGCACTTGCGCATGGTAGGGGAAATCAACGATGTCCTCTTTCGAAGGCTGCTTAGCCATTTTCACATTGGGTTGCACCAGGCGGTTGAACCCTGGATGCGTCAATCATGTGCGCCAGAGTTATCCTGTCGTTGTAGTGGGGTATGAAGTAAGACAGTGTTTGGCAGGAGCGTCGTCATCTCCTCGACCCGGATCCATAGGGATGTGTACGGTTTTGTTTGTCCAGATTGGAGAACTCAACGTCCGGTGGAATCCTTTAAATTGACCAAAAAGTCCCATGCAGCTCCTTCAGTGGCGTCCAAAGGCATGCCAATGACGTTACACCTCTCTCTTTTCCAAGTTTAGTTTCCAACGAGACAATAGGGCGTTGTTGCGGCCGAGCCCTTGTTCCATAAGGACGCACATGCTTGTGTAATATTATTGGCTTCCTAAGGTTTTGGGCTCAAATGTTTTAACATGTCATTGGGCCAAGCGGCCGAGCCTTATTAGGAGGGCCCAAGCATGCATGCCTGACCTACCGGGGCCACCGGCCAGAAGCTGGCCTGTAGGTGATGAAATGTTCCCAAACCTCAGTTCAAATGCATGCCTGGGGTGCAGCCATTATTTCCAAGTGAAACCTGCAGTGTATGACGATATCCTTAGCTAGGGCAGGCTAAGAGTTCGGACACAAAAGAGTAACCACACACGGAAAAGCCCCTCTCAGATGAAAGGAAAACAGCCCCTCTAGCAAGATAAGTTGAACCTCGGCCAGGGTAACACATACCAATGACGTCATCCTCAGGGCCCTGCTCAAAAAGGCTCAGCCGCATGACACATAGAGTACGGGAACAACTAAAAGAGTAACCAAATAAGGAAAACCCCCTTCAAATAAAATGAAAACAGCCCCTCTCGGCAGGTAAGTTCAACCTCGCTCGGGGCAATAACGTTACACCTCTGGGCCTGCTGAAAGCTCGGCCGCGTGGGCGCCCAACTGTTTAAAAGGGAGAAAATAAGAAGGAACTAAATGGCAGAGGGGGGGAAAGGAACAAAAGGAAAGGCGGGGAAGGCAAAGAAGACCAAGTCCGACACCTGAGTTCCACTAAAGACTAGCACTCAACAAAGCCTACAACAACAAAAAAAAACCCACAAAAGCATGTGTATCCCACCCCTCGTTCGGGTAACACATATCAATGACGTCATGCCTCTGGGCCATACAAAAAAGGCTCAGCTGCATGGGCACCAACAGTCAATGACATACCATCGCTGGGCCCTGCTCAAAAAGACTCAGCCACGCGGGCACCCAGCAGTTAAGTTGGGAGAAGGATATTGAAGGCAAGCGGGAACGGGCAAGACAGCGACGAACGCAAAGGAGAAGGAAAATACACTAAATGACGTTTACCATCCCCTCCAAAAAAGCCAGAGCCTTTCACCCATGCAGGAGCCATGTTAATCTTATATGACAGAAAACAGATGTACCTCCACAAAAGGAAGTGACAGGATGTTGGTGGGAGGGAAAGGCTCCGCCACCCTTGCCGGTCCTGGTACACAACTATATAAGGTGAAAGTCCGTGGCACCCTGCCTCCGGGGGGCATGCCCAACCCCTTTCTCTGAGCATCTCCTTGACACTCGGGCACTGGCAGCAGACATGTAGCGCATCCTCTACATCTCGGCATCCACCCTAGTCCAGCACCGCTCGCAGCAGCATGTCAGTCATGATAAACGCACAGAGCCATAGCCGTTAGCTTGTGCGCACACCAGCACACACCCTGTTGCTGGTTATTTCTTTCTTTCTGTAGCTGGTGCGGCTCCCAGCATGCGCCAGTACAGCGCTGGCCGTAAGCTGGAACAATGTGCGGTGGGCGGCCGCAGACGGGTGACTGGTGGCGGGGTCCCTGGGGTCTCCTCTGCCTGTCGCCTCGAACTGTGCCTGCTTGTAGGCGGCCTCCAGTAGCTGCAGCATCTCTGGGACATTCACCATGTAAATCAGCGGGACGGTACCCTAGAAGGAGTTCGGGGATCAAAGGGGGGAGCAAGACAACAGCATAGGAGGGGATGAGGATGAGGGGTTCAGGGGGACGGTAGCCTAGGAGGGTTTGAAAGGGAAGTGGGGCATAAGCCTAGGAAGGCTGTAAGCGTGTGCGAAAGCCTAGGAGGCGTTCGGGGTCCAGGCGTAAGCCTAGGGTTAGTAGGGTAAGTCTAGTTCAGGTTCAGGGTTCAAAGTGTAGTGCCTCATCGGGACGGTAGCCTAGCAGAGGTTCAGGGTGCAGGGTAAAGCAGTACGTTAGCCTAGGAGGGGTTCAGGGTAAAGCGGTACGGTAGCCTAGGAGGGGTTCAGGGTATAAGGCTACGCTGTACGGTTGCCTGTGAGGTGCCCAGGGCTCATGGGCACATAGCCATATGGCTGATTGGGCGGTGTCAACTTCCTATTTGCCCCACCGTTGGTAAAACTATTTCTGAGATCAAAGGTTAAGCAATCCCAGTGGCATCCACACCTGTCGTCCTACAGCTGCGATCCTTAAGGCAGCGCCACTAGGTCACCACTCAACACCCCCAGGAGGCAGCAGCAGAAGCAAAAACAACTGGAGCAGCAGCAGAGGTGCCCTGTTTGACCTTCAATTATGTGCCGCACATATGCATGTCTGCAAACAAAAGACGCCTACATATTTCAGCTTGTCTCCCAGCCGATGTGGAGCAAGCAGGCCCATGTGGAGCAAGCAGGCCGATGTGGAGCAAGCAGGCCCATGTGGAGCAAGCAAGCCCATGTGGAGCAAGCAAGCCCATGTGGAGCAAGCAGGCCGATGTGGAGCAAGCAGGCCCATGTGGAGCAAGCAGGCCGATGTGGAGCAAGCAGGCCCATGTGGAGCAAGCATGCCCATGTGGAGCAAGCAGGCCCATGTAGAGCAAGCAGGCCCATGTGGAGCAAGCAGGCACATGTGGAGCAAGCAGGCCCATGTGGAGCAAGCAGGCACATGTGGAGCAAGCAGGCCCATGTGGAGCAAGCAGGCCCATATGGAGCAAGCAGGCACATGTGGAGCAAGCAGGCCCATGTGGAGCAAGCAGGCACATACGTCCGTTCACTGGCAGATTCAGATTGCAGTCACCCTCCTCATGATCCACACTGTTCTTTTCAGAGTGCTTCAGGTACACTTCAGATACAAACCAGCCTACGGTTGGTATGGTCTAGTGCATCCAGCAGCTGTGTTGCTTAAGCCACTGGCCGTATGCTGGTCACGCTTTGGTCTCCATCGGCCAAATGGCGGCTGCCCCTCATCCCCTCGATGATTCCGTTAAAGTGGAAACTGTTTAGTCTTCGGTGCGTCAGCTACACTTCAGCTACACTTCAGCTACACTTCAGCTACACTTCAGCTAAAACAGGCATATGGTCTGCAGGGTCTAGTGCAGCTAGCCATGCTCCTTGGGCCCCCAAGCCTCAGGCAAGGTGAGGGTTGGTTGCCATGGGCCCAGTGGTGGCCGCCTCGCACCTTCCCAACAATGCTCTGGTATGCCCCGCATCGCCCAGCTGACCGCCCACCCCCCTGAAGATGGTCTGGTGCACACTAAATGAACATTGATAGCGACCCTCGGGATACATCACATTCGCATGCCTGCACACACACGTTTCGCATGTGAGGATTTCCCATCCGCCCATTCCAATCACATGCAAGAATTCCCCACCATCCCGACCTGGCTCACCTAGTCCTTATCAAGGCACTTGGGCCGTAGCAACTGGCTAGGAGGAAAAAATATGCTGCCTTGTGGGTTGAGGTAGACACCTGCGTCCGGGCCGCACCCGCCAAGAGAGAGCAGAGGAAGGTGCGTTGGGAATGATGATGGCAAGCCACCCGAGGTTAATGTCAGAGGGGGTGAAGGGGACAGGCCCAAGGGCAGAGGGTGGGCGAAGGGAGGGAGGGTGGGTGAGGGTGAGAGAGAAGAGACATTGCGGGCGGGGATGGTGGGGGATACACATATATTTAGGGTATGAGGTTTCTGCATAACCTGCTGCATGCGTCTATGCATGTATCTTCCGCTCCTGTTTCATGCCCTCCTCACCCCGCCCACCCTGGGCCTGGATAGGGCTTTGTTTTCATTCCGTTGTACAAGTCCGCAGCGCCCTCCTGCGCTCAGTGCGATCAAAGCCCTACAGATGACCCTCTGCCCCGCACAATTTCCGCGGCAGATCTGACTGCCAACGTCCAAAGATGGCGCATGGCGCACTGAGTGGCGGCCATGCAGGCATGCACTGCACCGGGATGTTGCTTGCAGCGCGCCACCTCCAGCTGCAAATTATGCAGCATAGCTGACGTTGATGCATTGATGGCATCCATATGTTGACGTGATGGGTATCTCTGACCCCACCCACTCTGCGCCTCTACCATGGCTCAGGGTAAACTTTGAAATTATAGAATAATTTATTTTGCTCTCAAGCATCTCGCAGAAGTTGCATCGACCGGTTTCTTAAGACACAGAAACCTTCAATCGCGACTGTGGTCAGCAGATCGTCGAACCATTCGTCGAAACTCCCCACTTCTTCAACCCAATTTCTACGAAACCGCCTCATGGCGCACGGGAGGCTTGCTTGCATTAGAGGTTCACGAATCGGCTGCCTGATCACCTCTGCTTCTTCATCGACTGATCATCCTTCGGACACCGGTAGGAATATTTGTGAACCTTCCTTCCGCGGCGATCTTCCCGTCAACTTTGATTTACGTATTGATTTTTCTCCCTGCATCCTGCCCCTCTGTCCACCTGCAGCGAGATGGCGTCTTATCTGGGTCGATGGACAGTGTCATCGCCTCGCCATCATGTTCCCTCAACACGCCTCGAACCCCCCGCCTTGTCAGCTCGGTACTCGCCTCGTCTACTTCGTCTCCTGCCCGGTGTTCGTGGATCATTGTTGGGCCTCTCCACTCTTAACGTGTCTGCACTCGCCTTCAAAGCATCAGATTATCAAAATGTCGTGGTGAGTGATGCTGTTTGTGGCGTAGTCGATCCGAACGCGTTAACGGGACGGAATAAGCTGCCTCAGGCCTGAAGGGCTGCTGAATGATCTAGGGGATGAGTAAATGAGGGCTTGAGCTATGGCATGAGTATTGATATGAGGCATCAGTGATTGAGCTGTGGCTATCTATCCTAGCATGAGGGATTACGGTGGGGCATGAGGCATACAGCTGGGGCATGAGGGATTGAGCTGTGTGGCATGAGGGATTTATCTGTGGCATCAGAGATTAAGCTGGAGATAGATTGAGAGGGAGCATGTATGAGGGCCTGAGCTGGGCTTGGCTTGGTCCCCAGCAGCCACGCTATGCCGCGAAGGTGATTTGCGATATCAAATACCGCACTCTTAAAAGTCAGCAAATCAGAATGTGGCCCCTTACGCTCCCGGTACTTCTTTAGCGCTTCAGGAACAGCTTCAAATGTATGGACGAGGGATCGAGGAACTTATTCAGCCCCGCAAGAAAAGGGTGGGGCACCCTGAAATAATTATTAGTGTCCCCTTATAGACACTCAGTGTTGCACAGTGAATGTAGCCAACCAGGCTAAGGTACTGGCTTTGCTTTTGCTTGCGTGTGTCGGCTGCATTTGAGCTGCTGCATTGCGGCCTATGGCCAGGGGTCCTCACTCCTCAGTCAGCGGCTCAAAGCAGATAGCAATAGTCCTCAGCCACCCTGCTCAGGAGGTTTGGCCTGGCTGCTAATATAAGCACTAACTATCGGTGTCGCACTCATATGGAAAAGATGAAGGATGCAAGAAAATGTGGGAGAAATATTCTGCCACATGAGGTCATGCAATTTGTCTTTGAACCGATTGACCCTGGAAACACATTACCGTACTGTCAGTCTCATTTGGTTTTTTTGCTTTTGGTTTCATTTTCAAAACGTAATTTACGGTATTGATTGTCACGAGTTGGTTTGCCCAGATTTTTTTTGAAATCAAGTTTGGTTTCACCATAAAAAGCACTTAAACATTTTGTTTCAGTTAAAATCGGCAGCACATGCCCTTCCCCTAGCAAACACGAACAACGTATTGTATTATCTGAGCATCTGGAGCAGAAAATAACACAATAAAACATCATATCTACTGCCGCTTTTGCTCTTGCTGAGCCCTGGCCTGGTGCCTCTGGCCCGCTGGTCCACGCTGCCATGCCAGATCGCGGCAACTGCTGAGCGTCGTCCTCGTCCAGCCCACCGACCAGGTTCATCAGCTTGGCAGCGTAAGCGAAGACGCCGATGCTGCGCTTCTGCCTGCTAGAACTGATGGGAGGGACGGCCCGCCTCTGCTCGGCGATGGTATCGATGTCACTGGCAGCCAGATCAATCACCTCACGAGCATGCCGTTCGTTTAACTCATCTATGCCAGGGTGGCTCCCCGTTCAAATCGTCGTTGAGGTCCGGATCCGCATCTGAGGCTGCGATCAGGGCCTTTGCTTCTAATAGTGCTGCTGCTGCTGCCATTCTCTTTTCCCTTTGCGCTAGCTGATGAGCCGGTGAGAATAGGGACGATATCTTCATATGCTTGCCCACCGAGCAACCATGCCGTCCCTTGCGGGCTAGGGAAACTTGTACAATATCGCCCATAGCAATGGTAAACGCCTATTTTCACACTTTTTAGTACACATTCGTTTTTTTGCGATTGTCACGGGTTGGTTCGGCCTATTGAACGCTTAAATACGATTGTCAGCAGTGGTTTCAATTTGGGAAACCATAATTGACACCAAATGAGAATGACAGTACGGTATTTCAGAAGGGAGCCTTATATTAATGTTCCTCATTTTGTGCAGGGTATCAGTAGTCTGAGGCTGCATGGGATGCATCATTGCTCGACGCAGCTCTCCATCGACACCAGCAGGTTGACACAACCTTATGGCCGGGATGCAAGCAACCTGAATGGACCATACGTTGCAGTATCAGCGGCTGGCGGTGGCAGCAGAGGAGATCCAGCAGATATCCCGCTAGCACCACGGCCACAGCGTCCACAGCAGCGTGTGGACCGGCAGAACCAGCCTCAGCCGGCAGGTGACAGTTCTGTAACAAGGGAGGGCAGTATCCCTCCTGATATTGAGCTTCACACAGATACATATGGAGGGAGAAGTAGCGTAGATGTTAGACAGCTTACCCGAATGATCAGGGACTGCAGAACTCTGGAGCAACTGCGCAATATAGCTGTGGAGCTTGGGCCCAGCTTCGATTTCATTCATGCCTCCGCCGCCATAATGAAAGCTCCAAAGCTGATCTGGGGTCCGGGCAGGTCAGGGGAGAGGGAGGCGGAAACTGTTTCAATCCTAGCGGAACTGGTCAAACAGCATGTGCCAGACATGGGTTCTCAAGCACTGTCCAACTGCATGTATGCCCTTGCCAAGCTGAGTTACCGAGATGGGCCATTGCTATCTGCTTTGGTCCAAAAAGCTAGGTCAGGAACCTTGTCAGAGTTCAATGAACAAGACCTGGCCAACACTATTTTTGCTTTGGCAAAGCTAGGGTACTCCGACAAAGCTTTTACAGCTGACCTCCTCCTAGTGGCAGAGGAAAAGCTTCCCGGCTTCAATTCGCAAGATCTGGCCAACACCATCTGGGCCATGGCAAAACTTAGGCATACCAACGCAGCTTTCACGGTTGCTCTTCTCTCAGTGGCTAAGAGCAAGCTGCCTGAATTCAATTCGCAAGCGCTTGCCAACACTATTTGGGCCATGGCGACGCTTGGGCACACCAATGCCGACTTCTCGGTTGCTCTTTTCTCAGTGGCTAAGAGCAAGCTGCCTGAATTCAATTCGCAAGATCTGGCCAACACCATCTGGGCCATGGCGACGCTTGGGCACACCAATGCCACCTTCACAACTGCTCTCCTCCTTGAAGCAGAGAAAAAGCTTCCTAACTTCAACGCGCAAGCCTTGACCAACACTCTTTGGGCCATGGCGACGCTGGGGCACACTAATGCAGCCTTCACGGATGCTCTCCTTATTGTGGCAAAGGCCAAGTTGTCCAGCTTCAATGCCATAGACCGTCGCATGCTGTCTTCGGCTTTGGTGAAGCTGGGTCTTCCAAACTTTGTTTCTGAATGATAAATAGGGCATATAAGCAACTGGTACATACCCGGTACGTGCTTGAACACAGAACTTGGGTTCTTAGTAGGAAGATTGGATGCACACTGGCCAACCTTCATTGCCTTAAACCAGACTATCTATGTTGACTTTGACTTTGATGAGGTGAAGTGACTTTGGTGCTCAAACAGTCAAGCTGATACAAGGAATTCTAATTGTTTGCCTCCTTTGCCTTTCTGATTGAGCCGCTACAGATCTTGATTCATAAGGTTGGCAGAGGAGATGGAGGCAGACCCTTGCTGCACTAACTGATGATGAATGGCTTGCTGGCCAATTGGCACTGTTCAAGTGCCAGCCCAGAATGGTGCATCATAAAAAAACTTTTATATCTGGGCTGGGCTGTTTATTTCTTAAATTTATGAATTCCTGTTGTGGTTTGCGGTTAGAGTTCGATGGTATGTGTACAAATTAAGACCATGTTCAGAGTGTCTGTCGAAGTGTTGACATGTTTTGTTACTACGGAGCTGGTTTGCGGTTGCTAGGTCTCCTACACTTACACAGGGTACGGGATATCAATTAATCAATGATGTGTGTTTCAAAGACTGCTTAGCCATGTTTTCCTTGGGTTGAACCAAGGGGATTGTACCCTTGATGCGTTAATCATGTGCGCCAGAGTAACCCTGTCGTTGTAGTGGGGTAGTGGTGTACTTGTCAATGACATCACACCTCTGGGCCCTGCCAGTAGGGTACTAGTATCTGGCCGTAGCATGATTATGGGGGCTACATCTCCCTGACCCGGATGTGTACCGTCCATTCTGGAGGACTTACCGTCAGGTGGAAACCCTATCAATTCACCAAAAAGTCCAATGCAGCCCCTTCAGTGTCGCTCAATGGCATATCAATGACGTTACACCCCTGGGCCATTTTATTTTCTCCCAACTGGGCAGTTGAGCGCTCACGCAGCCTACCTTTTTAGCAGGGCCCAGAGGTGTCATGTCATTGACCTCTGGGCCTTGCTAAAATAATGCTCGGCCGCTCAGCCCAATGACATATTCAAACAACTGAACTCATGACCCCAAGAAGCCAATGAAATCACACAGGTCTGGAACAAAGTGAGGCTCGGCCGCAAAAGCGTCCAACTGTCTCGTTGAAACTACTAAACTTGGGAAAAGGGAGTGCGGACACAAAAGAGTAAACATACGGAAAAGCCCCCCTGAAATAAAAAGAAAAACAGCGCCTCTAGCTAGATATATTATATGGCCAGAGTAACACATGTCAATGACGTCATGCCTCTGGGCCCTCTTGAAAAAGGCTCATCCGCATGGGCGCCCAACAGTTCATGACGTATTGACATTACACCTCTGGGCCCTGCTTAAATGAAGACGGCCAGGAAAAGCAAAGGAGAAGGCACAAGAGGAAATAAAGGAAAGCAAGTTCACCTTCCAAACAACAAGAACAACAACAACAAGGGCGCCCACAAGTTAGGTTGGGAGAAGGATATTTAAGGGAAAAGGCAACGAGAAACAAGGAGATGAATGCAAAGGAAATACCCTGACTGACGTTGACCATCTCCTCAACAAAAGCCAGAGCCTTCCGCCCATGCCTGTCAGTGCTGTGCCGATTACGGTCCTTATGGTGGCTGAATAACCGGTGGCTCAGTCACCGTGATTGCAAGGCAAATTCAGCTACTTGTACCAGTAATTGACCGTAATTACTACAGACAAGATTTCCGCATTACGGCGCAATTGCGCAGCACTGATGCCTGTCCAGGTAAAAGACTGCAGATGGTGAAAGTCGGTGGGTTCATCCGGGAGACAGCGAGATGGTGCCCTATAAGAACTTCAGGGATGAAAGGTGAGAAGGCAGTGACATGGCAGCATAGGAGGGGTTCAGGATGAGGGGTCCAGGTGGATGGTAGCGTAGGAAGTGTTCAGGGATCAAAGGGGAAGGAGATGACAGCAAAGGAGGGCTTCAAGATGAGGGGTGCAGGGGGACGGTAGACTAGGAGGGGTGAAGGTAAAGCGGGACATACGCCTAGGAGGGGTTCAGGTTTGTACGGAAGCTTAGGAAGCGGTTAGGTTTAGGAAGAGGGGTTGCCTAAAAGGCATTCAGGGTTAAGAGTTAAGCAGAGCGATAGCCTAGGAGGAGTTATGGGGAACGGTGACCTAGGAGGAGTTCAGGGTTCAGGGTTAAGCGTGGGGGTAGTCTAGCAGAGGTTCAGGGTTCAGGGTTAGGCGGGGTGGTAGCTAACAGTAGGACAGGGTTCAGGGTCCAGCAGGACGCTAGCCTAGCAGAGGTTCAGGGTTTAGGGTAACGCGGGATGGTCGCCTAGGAGGGATTCAGGGTATATGGCTACGTGGCCATATGGGTGATTGGCGGGTGTCAACTGCCCATTTGTCCCACCGTCGGCCAGCTTTTTTCTGAGATTAAAGGTTAAGAAATCCCAGTGGCATCTGCACATGAAGTCAAGTGCAACACCCCTCTCCTCCCCACCCTTAGCCCCCCTCCTCTCTCTCCATAACCCTCCTCTCACCCCCGCTCAGCCGGCTCTGCCACCACCTCATTGCATCTACAGTCATTAACAACACGTCACTTGCCACTCCCCGCCATCTACCCTGTAGCCACTGGCAAGGAGGGAGAAATCTACTGCTCTGTGGGCGGAGGTCGCCACCTGCGGCCGGGCCATTTCCGCCAAGAGAAAGCAGAGGAAGGTGCGTTGGGAAAGGTGACAGTTATACCAGCAGTCAATAACATGACACCAGTGGTTACTGTCAGAGGGGGGATGGGGACCGGCCCAAGGGCAGAAGGTGGGCAAAGAGGAGGGAGAGGGTGAGGATGAGAGATAAGAGACATATCGGGCGGGGATGGTGGAGGATACACGTCTATTTATGAAAGGAGTTTTTTGGCATGGCGTGCTGCATGGGCGTTTGCATGTATCTTCCGCTCCTGTTTCATTCCCTCCTCATCCCGCCCACCCAGGGCCTGGATAGGGTTCTCTTAAAACTCCATTGTAGAAGTCCGCAGCGCCTTTCTGGTATCAGTTCGTTGCGCCACAGCCCGGCAGATGACCCTCTTCCCTACACAATTGACGCAGCAGATCTGACCGCCAAGGTCCAAATGTCCTATGATGGCGCATGGCGTACGGAGTGGCGGCCTTGCAGTCATGCACTGCACCGGGATGTCGCTTGCAGCCCGCCATCTCCAGCTGAAAATCAAACAGCATAGCTGAGGTTGATGCGTTGATGGTCTCCATGCGTTAAGGTGATGGGTATCTCTGACCCCACCCAATGTGCCATGGCGCAGGGATAACTTTGAAATGAGAGAAAACATAATTTTGCTTTCAAGCAACTTGCAAAGGTTACATCTATCGGTTTCTTAACAAACGTAGAACCTTCAATCGCGACTGTGCGTGGTCAGCAGATCGTCGAACATGCCCCAACCGTTCGTCCAAACTCCCCACTTCTTCAACCCAATTTGCTACGACACCGCCTCAATGCGCACGGGTGGCTTGGCAGGCATTAGTGGTTTCCGAATCGGCTGCCTGATCACCTCTGCTTCTTCATCGGCTGATCATCGGACACCGGTAGGAATATTTGTGAACCTTGCTTCCGCGGCGATCTTCCCGTCAACTTTGATTTATGTATTGATTTTTCTCCCTGCATCCTGGCCCTCCACCTGCAGCGAGATGGAGTCTCATCTGGGTCGATGGACAGTGTCATCGCCTCGCCATCATGTTCCCTCAACTCGCCTCGACCTCCCCGCCTTGTCACCTCGGTACTCGCCTCGTCTACTTCGTCTCCCGTCCAGGTTTCGAGGATCATTGTTGGGCCTCTCCACTCTTAACGTGTCTGCACGCGCCTTCAAAGCATCAGATTATCAAAATGTCGTTGTGAGTGATGCTGTTTGTGGCGTAGTCGATCCGAACGGGACGGAATAAGCTGCCTCAGGCCTGAAGGGGCAAGAGGCATAAAGCTGGGGCATGAGGGATTGAGCTGTGTGGCATGAGGAATATATCTGTGGCATCAGAGATTAAGCTGGTGATAGATTGAGAGGGAGCATGCATGAGGGCTTGAGCTGGGTTTGGCTTGGTCCCCATCCGCCTATCTTGTGTTAGTGGTGGCTGCCCAGCAGCCACGCTATGCCGTGAAGGAGATTTGCGATATCAAATACCGCACTCTTAAAAGTCAGCGCATCAGAATGTGGCCCACAACCCCATGCTCCCGGCAATTCGTTAGCGCTTCAGGAACAGCTTCAAATGTATGGATGAGGGATCGAGGAACTTATTCAGCCCTGATGCTCAGGCCACCGGCTGTAGGCTAGTCAAGGTTTGGTTCCCATCAGTCTAGGATTGTCTTGTGGCCGCCCATCAATGTTTATCTGGTGCGATTCCGCCACATGCGGCACCTGCTGTAAGGTTAGGGCCCTCATCGACCGGCCACAAGGTTAAGCCCTCATCGACCTAGCTATGGTCACCTGGCCACCTGGCAGCCCCGCAAGAAAAGGGTGGGGCACCCTGAAGTAATTATTAGTGTCCCCTTATAGACACGCAGTGTTGCACAGTGAATGCAGCCAACCAGGCTAAAGTACTGGCTTTGCTTTTGCTTGCGTGCGTCGGCTGCATTTGAGCTGCTGCATTGCGGCAAGGTAGCACGATCCGGATACGCTTCTGCTCCGGTTTGGTCCGCTCCGCTTCGATACGGCGCGCTTGGAGTATTACTAGTTTGCAGTCATTCTTTTTTAGGCACATCACTGGCATACATACTGGCATACAAAGACATGAAGATGGTTGCATGCCAGCAGACAGCCCCCATGCATGCCCAGATGGCAGATCTTCCCCTCTACTGGCCTCAAAGTAGCCATGCATCCATGCAGCATGCATGTATATTATTAGTGAGGTCTAAGGACCATGCAAATTGCTGTGGCGAAACAGTCAATGATCGACGCAGTCCCCAAATTATGAACTGTCCAAACAGTAACAACCCCAGTCGGTAGTTGCCATGCATAACTAATATCCCCTCAAGTTTCCCCCCTTGCCCTTCAAATCTGCAACCTTGCCTGATACCGTCGGTATGCAGAATTTGGCGACTTTGGCTCAGGGTTCCCCGGGTGAAGGCTGGATTTCCTTAGCTCATGCTAAATTGCTGATCGATCGGACGATTCGGATACCGTAGTCACGGACGTGTTTCGTTGTTTTCGGAGTTCGTTGTTCCTTAAAACAGCCAAACTGTGCGTCCTGCCAAACCCCGCCCCTTGACGTGACGTTGATTGATCGCATACATCTTTCCCTGACACTTTGTTGCAATGGGCTAAAGGCTTCGTCCGGAGCCAAAAAGCTAGCTTGCATTGCTTGCAATGCCATCGCGAATTGGAAGACAACTTGGTGGAGCCAGGAGGTTTGGGCGTTTCCCCGAGGTTATCAACGAATATGTCTAGAACGTCAGATATGTCCTCAGTTATATCGCACATGTTATGTAGGCGTAATATCGCGTGGTTGTTGATTCCCGCCCCCTATGGCGTCTAAGCAACACGTGTGCAAGGGTTGCTTGACAAAACAGCGCCTCAAAACCAGCTGACGTTTACCTTTGGTACTAGTGTAAAAACCGCTAGCAACGCATGGCCTGCCATGTCGCCCGGAAGGGCTGCACACAAATTTCCTGCATGCCGGATCGGAGCAGTATTGCCGCAAGGTAGCTCAACCCGGATACGCATCTGCTCCGGTCCGCTACGCTCCGCTTCGATACGGCGGGCTCGGAGTATCAGTATTTTGCAGTCAAAATCTTATTTTAGGCACATTCTGGCTTACATACTAGCATACAAAGACATGAAGATGGTTGCAGGCCAGCAGACAGCCCCCATGCATGCCCAGATGCCCCCCCTACTGACCCCAAAGTAACCATGCATCCATGCCGCATATTAGTTAGGACTTGGACCATGCAAAATGCTGTGGCAAAACAGCCAATGATTGATGCAGTCACCAACTCCTGAACTGTCCAAACAATAACAACCAAGAACCCCAGTTTTTTGGTGCCATGCATAACTAATATCCCCTCAAATGTCCCATTTGCCCTTCAAATCTGCAACCTCGCCTGATACCGTCGGTTTGCAGAATTTGGCGACTTTGGCTCAGGGTTCCCCGGGTGAAGGCTGGGTTTTCTTAGCTCGTCAAGTGCTGAATTGCTGATAAATCTGACCATTCTAATATGGCTCGGATACCGTTTAGTAGGCACAGACGTGTTTCGTTGTTTTCGGAGTTCGTTGCTCCTTAAAACAGCCGATTGATTGATCGCAGACATCTTTCCCTGTCCCTGTGTTGCAATGGGCTTAAGGCTTCGTCATACCGGAGCCAGACACTTTAGCTTGCATTGCTTGCAACGCCATCGCGTACCGTATTGGAAGACAACTTGTACGGGTCAGAGGCAGGGGTTTACGGTAGCGTTTTCCCGAGGTTATTAACGAATGTCTGGAACGTCAGCGATGTCCTCAGTTCTATCGGACATGTTATGTATACGTACTATCGCGTGGTTGCTGAAGCCGCCCCCAAAGGCGTCTAAGCAGCTCGTGTGCAGGGGTTGCATGGCCTGTCATGTCGCCCGGAAGGGCTGCAAAACAATTCCTGCATGGTGAGCCGGATCGGAGCAGTATTGCCGTATCCGGAGCGGAGCAGCGATCTGCTCCGGATACGAAACAGGTTTTGCCGTATTGTGCTACCTTGTATTGCCGTATCCGGAGCGGAGCAGCGATCCGCTCCGGATACGAAACAGGTTTAGCCGTATTGTGCTACCTTGCATTGCGGCCTATGGCCGGGGGTCCTCAGCGGCTCAAAGCAGATAGCAATAGTCCCCAACGACCCTGCTCAGGAGGTTTGGCCTGGCTGCTAATATAAGCACTAACTATCGGTGTCGCACTCATATGGAAAAGATGAAGGATGCAAGAAAATGTGGGAGATATATTCTGCCACATGAGGTCATGCAATTTGTCTTTGAACCGATTGACCCCTTCAGACACATTATTTCAGAAGGGAGCCTTATATCCATGTTCCTCATCTTGTGCAGGGTATCAGTAGTCTGAGGCTGCATGGGATGCATCATTGCTCGACGCAGCTCTCCATCGACACCAGCAGGTTGACACAACCTTATGGCCGGGATGCAAGCAACCAGAATGGACCATACGTTGCAGTATCTGCAGCTGGCAACGGCAGCAGAGGAGATCTAGCAGATGTCCCGCTATCCCCACGGCCACAGCGTCCACAGCAGCGTGTGGACCGGCAAAACCAGCATCAGCCGGCAGGTGACAGGTCTGTAACAAGGGAGGGCAGCATCCCCCCTAATGGAGTTGAGCTTCACACATATACATATGGTGGGAGCAGTGGCGTAGATGTTAGACAGCTTACTCGCATGATCAGGGACTGTGGCACTCTGGAGCAACTGCGAAATATAGCTGTGGAGCTCGGGCCCAGCTTCAATTTCATTCATGCCTCAGCCGCCATAATGAAAGCTTCAAAGCTGATCTGGGGCCCGGGCAGGTCAGAAGGGAGGGAAACGGAAACTGTGTCAATGCTAGCGGAACTGGTCAGGCAGCATGTGCCAGACATGGGTTCCCAAGGACTATCAAACTGCATGTACGCGCTGGCCAAGCTGAATTTCCGAGATGGGCCATTGCTGTCTGCTTTGGTCCGAAAAGCTGGGTCAGGTGTCTTGTCAGACTTCAAGCCACAAGAGCTTGCCAACACTCTTTTGTCCCTGGCAAAGCTAGGGTACTCCGACGTAGCTTTCACGTCTGATCTCCTCCTAGTGGCAGAGGAAAAGCTGCCTGCCTTCAATTCGCAAGATCTGGCCAACACCATCTGGGCCATGGCAAAACTAGGGCACACCAACGAAGCCTTCACGGTTGCTCTTCTCTCAGTGGCTAAGAGCAAGCTGCCTGAATTCAATTCGCAAGATCTGGCCAACACCATCTGGGCCATGGCAAAACTCAGGCACACCAACGCAGCTTTCACGGTTGCTCTTCTCTCAGTGGCTAAGAGCAAGCTGCCTGAATTCAAGTCGCAAGAGCTGGCAAACACTCTTTGGGCCATGGCGACGCTTGGGCACACCAATGCCGCCTTCACAACTGCTCTCCTCCTTGAAGCAGAGAAAAAGCTTCCTGACTTCATCTCGCAAGCCTTGGCCAACACTCTATGGGCCATGGCAACGCTGGGGCACACCAATGCCGCGTTCACAACTGCTCTCCTCCTTGAGGCAGAGAAAAAGCTGCCCGACTTCACCTCCCAAAATCTGGCCAACACTCTTTGGGCCATGGCGACGCTGCGGCACACTAATGCAGCCTTCACGGATGCTCTTCTCATTGTGGCAAAGGCCAAGCTGCCCGACTTCAACTCTCAAGCCTTGGCCAACACTCTAAGGGCCATGGCGACGCTAGGGCACACCAACGCAGCCTTCACTGATGCTTTCCTGCCCGTGGCTAAGGCAAAGTTGTCCAGCTTTAATGCCATAGACCGTAGCATGCTGTCTTCGGCTTTGGTGAAGCTGGGTCTTCCAAACTTTGTTTCTGACTGATAAATAGGGCATATAAGCAACTGGTACATACCCGGTACGCGCTTGAACACAGAACTTGGGTTCTTAGTAGGAAGATTGGATGCACACTGGCCAAACTTCATTGCCTTCAACCAGACTATCTAAGGTGTCTTTGACTTTGACTGAAGTGGAATGACTATGGTGCTCAAACAGTCAAGCTGATGCATGGAATCCCATTGTTTGCCTCGTTTGCCTTTCTGATTGAGCCTCTACAGATCTTGATTCATAAGGTTGGCAGAGGTCGATGGTATGTGTACGAATTAAGACCATGTTCAGAGTGTCTGTCTACTTGTTGACATGTTTTGTTATTACGGAGCTGGTTTGCGGTTGCTAGGTCTCCTACACTTACACAGGGTACGGGATATCAATTAATCAATGATGTGTTTTCAAAGACTGCTTAGCCATGTTTTCCTTGGGTTGAACCAAGGGGGGTTGTACCCTTCATGCGTCAAACATGTGCGCCAGAGTAACCCTGCCGTTGTAGTGGGGTAGTGGCGTACTAGTCAATGACATCACACCTCTGGGCCCTGCCAGTAGGGTACTAGTATCTGGCCGTAGCATCATTACGAGGGCTATATCTCCCCGACTCGGATCTGTACCGTCCATTCTGGAGGAACTTACCGTCAGGTGGCAACCCTACCAATTCACCAAAAAGTCCAATGCAGCCCCTTCAGTGTCGTTTAATGGAAAATCAATGACGTTACACCCCTGGGCCATTTTCTTTTCTCCCAACTGGACAGTTGGGCGCCCACGCAGCCTACCCTTTTAAGCAGGGCCCAGAGGTGTCATGTCATTGACCTATGGGCCTTGCTAAAAAATGCTTGGCCGCTCAGCCCAATGACATATTCAAACAACTGAACTCATGACCCCAAGAAGCCAATGAAATCACACAGGTCTAGAACAAAGTGAGGCTCGGCCGCATTAGCATCCAACTGTCTCGTTGAAACTACTAAACTTGGGAGAAGGGAGTGCGGACACAAAAGAGTAAACATAAGGAAAAGCCCCCCTCCAATAAAAAGGAAAATAGCGCCTCTAGCTAGATATATTATATGGCCAGGGTAACACATGTCAATGACGTCATGCCTCTGGGCCCTATTTAAAAAGGCTCATCCGCATGGGCGCCCAACAGTTCATGACGTATTGACATGACACCTCTGGGCCCTGCTTAAATGAAGACGGCTAGGAAAGGCAAATGAGAAGGCACAAGAGGAAATACTGGAAAGCAAGTTCACCTTCCAAACAACAAGAACAACAGCAACAAGGGTGACCACAAGTTAGGTTGGGAGAATGATATTTAAGGGAAAAGGCAGCGAGAAACAAAGAGACGAATGCAAAGGAAATACCCTGACTGACATTGACCATCTCCTCAACAAAAGCCAGAGCCTTCCGCCCATGCCTGTCAGTGCTGTGCCGATTACGGTCTTTAAGGTGGCTGAATAACCGGTGGCTCAGTCACCGTGATTGCAAGGCAAGGCGAATTCAGCTACTTGTACCAGTAATGGACCGTAATTACAGACAAGATTTCCGAATTACGGCGCAATTGCGCGGCACTGATGCCTGTCCAGGTAAAAGACTGCAGATGGTGAAAGTCGGTGGGTTCCTATAAGAACTTCAGGGATGAAAGGTGAGAAGGCAGTGACACGGCAGCATAGGAGGGGTTCAGGATGAGGGGTCCAGGTGGACGGTAGCCTAGGAGGGGTTGAAGGTAAAGCGGGACATACGCCTAGGAGGGGTTCAGGTTTGTCCGGAAGCTTAGGAAGCGGTTAGGGTTAGGAAGAGGGGTTGCCTAAAAGGTATTCAGGGTTAAGAGTTAAGCAGAGCGATAGCCTAGGAGGAGTTCTGGGGAACGGTGACCTAGGAGGAGTTCAGGGTTCAGGGTTAAGCGTGGGGGTAGTCTAGCAGAGGTTCAGTGTTCAGGGTTAGGCGGGGTGGTAGCTAACTGTAGGACAGGGTTCAGGGTCCAGCAGGACGCTAGCCTAGCAGAGGTTCAGGGTTCCGGGTGACGCGGGACGGTAGCCTAGGAGGGGTTCAGGGTATATGGCTACGTGGCCATATGGGTGATTGGGGGGTGTCAACTGCCCATTTGCCCCACCGTCGGCCAACTTCTTTCTGAGATTAAAGGTTAAGAAATCCCAGTGGCATCTGCACATGAAGTCAAGTGCAGCACCCCTCTCCTCCCCACCCTTAGCCCCCCTCCTCTCTCTCCATAACCCTCCTCTCACCCCCGCTCAACCGGCTATGCCACCACCTCATTGCATCTACAGTCAATAACAACACGTCACTTGCCTCTCCCCGCCATCTACCCTATCCTCGGTTCAGGTTAAGGTGTGTTCAGATAATGTGAAGGTAAGGGAATCCTCTAGAAATCCGCACCTGGTGTCAACAGCAGAAAAACCCTGTTCCTGTCGAGAGAGACATGCAGTGAAGCAGCGCCGACATGTCATCCTGCAGCTACGATCCTTAAGGCAGCATCACCAGGTCACCATCGCCCCCATGAGGCAGCAGCAGCAGCAGCAGAGATGCCGTGCTTGGCCTTCAATTATGTGCTGCACATATGCTTGCCTGCAAACAAAAGACACATACATATTTTATCTCCCAGCCCCATGTGAGGCAGGCAGGCACATGGGGTTGTTGACTCGCAGATTCAGATTGCAGTCACCCTCCTAATGATCTACACTGTTCTTTTCAGAGTGCTTCAGGTACACTTCAGATACAAACCAGTCTACGGTCGGTATGGTCTGTTGCATCCAGCAGCTGTGTTGCTTAAGCCACTGGCCGTATGCTGGTCAAAGTTTGGTCTCCATCGGCCACATGGCGGCTGCCCCTCATCCCCTTGATGTTTCCGTTACAGCAGACACTGTTTAGTCTTCGGTGCGTCAGCTACACTTCAGCTAAAAACGGGCATATGGCCTGCATGGTATAGTGCAACTAGCCATGCTGCTTGGGACCCAGGCCTCAGGCGAGGTGAGGGTTGGTTGCCAAGTGGCCCAATGGTGGCCGCCCTGCACCCCCCCAACAATGTCAGGTAGGCTCTGTATCGCCCAGCTGCCCGCCCCCTCCCCCCCACCCGAACATGGTATAGTGCAGCTAGCCATGCTGCTTGGGACCCAGGCCTCAGGCGAGGTGAGAGTTGGTTGCCATGGGCCCAGTGGTGGCCATGGGCCGAGGGGTGGCGGACCCGCTCCCCCCCAACAATGCTCTGGTATGCCCTGCATCGCCCAGCTGACCGCCCACCCCCCTAAAGATGGTCTGGTGCACACTAAATGAACATTGATAGCGACCCTCGGGATACATCACATTCGCATGCCTGCACACACACGTTTCGCATGTGAGGATTTCCCATCCGCCCATTCCAATCACATGCAAGAATTCCCCACCATCCCGACCTGGCTCACCTAGTCCTTATCAAGGCACTTGGGCCATAGCAACTGGCTAGGAGGAAAAAATATGCTGCCTTGTGGGTTGAGGTAGACACCTGCGTCCGGGCCGCTCCCGCCAAGAGAGAGCAGAGGAAGGTGCGTTGGGAATGATGATGGCAAGCCACCCGAGGTTTATGTCAGAGGGGGTGAAGGGGACAGGCCCAAGGGCAGGGGTGGGCGAAGGGAGGGAGGGTGGGTGAGGGTGAGAGAGAAGAGACATTGCGGTCGGGGATGGTGGGGGATACACGTATATTCAGGGTATGAGGTTTTTGCATAACCTGCTGCATGGGTCTATGCATGTATCTTCCGCTCCTGTTTCATGCCCTCCTCACCCCGCCCACCCAGGGCCTGGATAGGGCTTTGTTTTCATTCCGTTGTACAAGTCCGCAGCGCCCTCCTGCGCTCAGTGCGATCAAAGCCCTACAGATGACCCTCTGCCCCGCACAATTTCCGCGGCAGATCTGACCGCCAACGTCCAAAGATGGCGCATGGCGCACTGAGTGGCGGCCATGCAGGCATGCACTGCACCGGGATGTTGCTTGCAGCGCGCCACCTCCAGCTGCAAATTATGCAGCATAGCTGACGTTGATGCATTGATGGCATCCATATGTTGACGTGATGGGTATCTCTGACCCCACCCACTCTGCGCCTGCCATGGCGCAGGGTAAACTTTGGAATTAGAGAAGAATTTATTTTGCTCTCAAGCATCTCGCAGAAGTTGCATCGACCGGTTTCTTAAGAAACAGAAACCTTCAATCGCGACTGTGGTCAGCAGATCGTCGAACCGTTCGTCCAAACTCCCCACTTCTTCAAACCAATTTCTACGACCCCGCACGTCTATTTATGATAGGAGTTTTTGGCATGGCGTGCTGCATGGGCGTTTGCATGTATCTTCCACTACTGCTTCATTCCCTCCTCATCCCGCCCACCCAGGGCCTGGATAGGGTTCTCTTAAAACTCCGTTGTAGAAGTCCGCAGCACCTTCCTGTTCTCAGTGCCATGCGCCACAGCCCTGCAGATGACCCTCTTCCCTACACAATTGACGCAGCAGATCTGACCGCCATGGTCCAAATGTCCAATGATGGCGCATGGCGTACGGAGTGGCGGTCATGCAGTCATACACTGCACCGGGATGTCGCTTGCAGCCCGCCATCTCCAGCTGGAAAACAGCATAGCTGAGGTTGATGCGTTGATGGTATCCATGCGTTAAGGTGATGGGTATCTCTGACCCCACCCACTCTGCCATGGCGCAGGGTAAGACTTTGAAATGAGAGAAGAAGTTATTTTGCTTTCAGGCAACTTGCAGAGGTTATTCCATCCACCGGTTTATAAACAAACATAGAACCTTCAATCGCGACTGTGCGTGGTCAGCAGATCGTCGAACATGCCCCAACCGTTCGTCCAAACTCCCCACTTCTTCAACCCAATTTGCTACGACACCGCCTCATAGCGCACGGGTGGCTTGCTGGCATTAGGCGAGGTTCCCGAATCGGCCGCCTGATCATCTCTGCTTCTTCATCGACAGATCATCCGTCGGACACCGGTAGGAATATTTGTGAACCTTGCTTCCGCGGCGATCTTCCCGTCAACTTTGATTTACGTATTGATTTTTCTCCCTGCATCCTGCCCCTCTGTCCACCTGCAGCGAGATGGCGTCTGATCTGGGTCGATGGACAGTGTCATCGTCTCGCCATCATGTTCCCTCAACACGCCTCGACCCCCCCGCCTTGTCAGCTCGGTACTCGCCTCGTCTACTTCGTCTCCAGCCCGGCGTTCGTGGATCATTGTTGGGCCTCTCGACTCTCAACGTGTCTGCACACGCTTTCAAAGCATCAGATTATCAAAACATCGTGGTGAGTGATGCTGTTTGTGGCGTGGTCGTTCAGAGCGGGGTCGAATGAGCTGCCTCAGGCCTGAAGGGCGCTGCTGAGTGATCTAGGGGATGAGTAAATGAGGCCTTGAGCTTTGGCATGAGTTGTTGATACGAGGCATCAGTGATTGAGCTGTGGCTATCTATCCTAGCATGAGGGATGGAGCTGGGGCATGATGAGGCATAAGCTTAGACATGAGGGTTTGAGCTGTGTGGCATGAGGGATTTATCTGTGGCATCAGAGATTAAGCTGGGGCATAAGAGATTGAGAGGGTGCATGCATGAGGGCTTGAGCTGGGTTTGGCTTGGTCCCCATCCGCCTGGTGGTAGTGGTGGCTGCCCAGCAGCCACGCTATGCCGCGAAGGTGATTTGCGATATCAAATACTGCACTCTTAAAAGTCAGCGAATCAGAATGTGGCCCCTTATGCTCCCGGGACTTCTTTAGCGCTTTAGGAACAGCTTCAAATGTATGGACGCGGGATCGGGGAACTTATTCAGCCCTGATGCTCAGGCCACCGGCTGTAGGCTAGTCAAGGTTTGGTTCCCATTAGTCTAGGATAGTCTTGTGGCCGCCCATCGATGTTTATCTGGTGCGCTTCCGTCACAGGCTAGCTGCATCACGTCATGCGGCACCGGCTGTAAGGTTAGATAGGGCCCTCATCGACTGGCCGCAAGGGTAAGCCCTCATCGACCTAGCAATCATCACCAGGCCACCCCGCAGCCCCGCAAGAAAAGGGTGGGGCACCCTGAAATAATTATTAGTGTACCCTTATAGACACTCAGTGTTGCACAGTGAATGTAGCCAACCAGAATAAGGTACTGGCTTTGCTTTTGCTTGCGTGCGTCAGCTGTATTTGAGATGATGCATTGCGGCCTATGGCCGGGGTTCCTCAGCGGCTCAAAGCTGATAGCAATGGTCCTCAGCGGCCCTGCTCAGGAGGTTTGGCCTGGCTGCTAATATAAGCACTAACTATCGGTGTCGCACTCATATGGAAAAGATGAATGATGCAAGAAAATGTGGGAGAATCATTCTGCCACATGAGGTCATGCAATTTGTCTTTGAACCGATTGACCCCTGGAAACATATTATTTCCGAAGGGAGTCATATATCCATGTTCCTCATACTGTGCAGGGTGTCAGTAGTCTGAAGCTGCATGGGATGCATCATCCCTCGACACAGCTCTCCATCGGCACCAGCAGGTTGAGGCAACCTAATGGTCGGGATGCAAGCAACCTGAATGGACCATACGTTGCAGTATCAGCGGCTGGCGACGGCAGCAGAGGAGATCCAGCAGATGTCCCGCTATCCCTACGGTCACAGCGGCCGCAGCAATGTGTGAATCGAGCGGATCAGCCACAGCCGGCAGGTGACAGGTCTAGAACACGGGACGGCAGCATCCCCCCTGATGTTGAGCTTCACACATATGCATATGGAGGGAGCTGTAGCGTAGATGTTAGACAGCTTACTCGCATGATCATAGACTGTGGCACTCTGGAGCAGCTGCGCACTATAGCTGTGGAGCTCGGGCCAAGCTTCGATTTCATTAATGCCTCAGCCGCCATAATGAAAGCTTCAAAGCTGATCTGGGGCCCGGGCAGGTCAGGAGGGAAGGAGGCGGAAACTGTTTCAATCCTAGCGGAACTGGTCAGGCAGCGTGTGCCAGACATGGGTTCCCAAGGACTATCAAACTGCATGTACGCTCTGGCCAAGCTGAATTTTCGAGATGGGCCATTGATATCTGCTTTGACAGTCCGAAAAGCTGGGTCAGGTGTCTTGTCAGACTTCAAGCCACAAGAGCTTGCCAACACTCTTTTGTCCTTGGCGAAGCTAGGGCACTCCAACAAAGCTTTCACGACTGATCTCCTCCTAGTGGCAGAGGAAAAGCTGCCCACCTTCAATTCGCAAGCGCTTGCCAACACTATTTGGGCCTTGGCGACACTGGAGCACACTAATGCAGCCTTCACGGATGCTCTTCTCTCAGTAGCAAAGGCCAAGCTGCCCGACTTCAACTCTCAAGCCTTGGCCAACACTCTTTGGGCCATGGCAAAACTCAGGCACACCAACGCAGCCTTCTTGGTTGCTCTTCTCTCAGTGGCTAAGAGCAAGCTGCCTGAATTCAAGTCGCAAGAGCTGGCAAACACTCTTTGGGCCATGGCGACGCTGGGGCACACCAATGCCGCCTTCACAACTGCTCTCCTCCTTGAAGCAGAGAAAAAGCTGCCCGGCTTCACCTCCCAAAACCTGGCCAACACTCTTTGGGCCATGGCGACGCTGCGGCACACTAATGCAGCCTTCACGGATGCTTTCCTCCTTGAGGCAGAGAAAAAGCTGCCCGACTTCACCTCGCAAAACCTGGCCAACACTCTTTGGGCCATGGCAACGCTGGGGCACACCAATGCCGCCTTCACAACTGCTCTCCTCCTTGAGGCAGAGAAAAAGCTGCCCGACTTCACCTCCCAAAACCTGGCCAACACTCTTTGGGCCATGGCGACGCTGCGGCAAACTAATGCAGCCTTCACGGATGCTCTCCTCATTGTGGCAGAGAAAAAGCTGCCCGACTTCACCTCCCAAAACTTGGCCAACACTCTAAGGGCCATGGCGACGCTGGGGCATACCAACGCAGCTTTCACTGATGCTTTCCTGCCCGTGGCTAAGGCAAAGTTGTCCGGCTTCAATGCCATAGACCGTAGCATGCTGTCATCAGCTTTGGTGAAGCTGGGTCTTCCAAACTTTGTTTCTGACTGATAAATAGGGCATATAAGCAACTGGTACATACCCGGTATGTGCTTGAACACAGAACTTGGGTTCTTCGTAGGAAGATTGGATGCACACTGGCCAAACTTCATTGCCTTAAACCTGACTATCTAAGGTGTGTTTGACTTTGACTGAAGTGGCGTGACTTTGGTGCTCAAACAGTCAAGCTGATACATGGAATTCCAATTGTTTGCCTCGTTTGCCTTTCTGATTGAGCCTCTACAGATCTGGATTCATAAGGTTGGCAGAGGAGATGGAGGCAGACCCTTGCTGCACGAACTGATGATGAATGGCTTGCTGGCCAATTGGCATTGTTCAAGTGCCAGCCCAGAATGGTGCATCATAAAAAAACTGTTATATTTGGGCTGGGCTGTTTATTTCTTAAATTTATGAATTCCTGTTGTGGTTTGCGGTTAGAGGTCAATGGTATGTGTACGAATTAAGACCATGTTCAGAGTGTCTGTCGTGGTGTTGACATGTTTTGTTACTACGGAGCTGGTTTGCGGTTGCTAGGGCTCCTACACTTCAGCAGGGTACGGGATATCAATTAATCAATGATGTGTTTTCAAAGACTGCTTAGCCATGTTTTCCTTGGGTTGAACCAAGGGGGGTGTACCCTTGATGCGTTAATCATGTGCGCCAGAGTAACCCTGCCGATGTAGTGGGGTAGTGGGGTAAAAGTCAATGACATCACACCTCTGGGCCCTGCCAGTAGGGTACTAGTATCTGGCCGTAGCATCATTATGAGGGCTACATCTCCCCGACCCGGATCTGTACCGTCCATTCTGGAGGACTTACCGTCAGGTGGAAACCCTATCAATTCACCAAAAAGTCCAATGCAGCCCCTTCAGTGTCGCTCAATGGCATATCAATGACGTTACACCCCTGGGCCATTTTCTTTTCTCCCAACTGGACAGTTGGGCGCCCACGCAGCCTACCCTTTATAGCAGGGCCCAGAGGTGTCATGTCATTGACCTATGGGCCTTGCTAAAAAAAGGCTCGGCCGCTCAGCCCAATGACATATTCAAACAACTGAACTCATGACCCCAAGAAGCCAATGAAATCAAACAGGTCTAGAACATAGTGAGGCTCGTCCGCAATAGCGTCCAACTGTCTCGTTGAAACTACTAAACTTGGGAGAAGGGAGTGCGGACACAAAAGAGTAAACATACGGAAAAGCCCCCCTCCAATAAAAAGGAAAATAGCGCCTCTAGCAAGATATATTATATGGCCAGGGTAACACATGTACATGTCAATGACGTCATGCCTCTGGGCCCTATTTAAATAGGCTCATCCGCTTGGGCGCCCAACAGTTCATGACGTATTGACATGACACCTCTGGGCCCTGCTTAAATGAAGACGGCTAGGAAAGGCAAAGGAGAAGGCACAAGAGGAAATACTGGAAAGCAAGTTCACCTTCCAAACAACAAGAACAACAGCAACAAGGGTGACCACAAGTTAGGTTGGGAGAAGGATATTTAAGGAAAAAGGGAACGAGAAACAAGGAGATGAATGCAAAGGAAGTACCCTGACTGACGTTGACCATCTCCTCAACAAAAGCCAGAGCCTTCTGCCCATGCCTGTCAGTGCTGTGCCGATTATGGTCCTTATGACTTATGGTGGCTGAATAACCGGTGGCTCCGTCACCGTGATTGCAAGGCGAATTCAGCTACTTGTACCAGGAATGGACCGTAATTACAGACAAGATTTCCGAATTACGGCGCAATTGCGCAGCACTGATGCCCGTCCAGGTAAAAGACTGCAGATGGTGAAAGTCGGTGGGTTCCTCCGGGAGACAGGCCTAACCCCTGTCTCTGAGCGTCTCCTTGACACTAGGGCACTGGCAGCAGACATGTAGCGCATCCTCCACATGCTCTCCATCTACCCTAGCCCAGCATAGCTGGCAGCAGCATGTCAGCCATGCTCATCACACAGAGCCACAGCCGTTCGTTTGTGCGCACACAAGCACACACCCTGTTGCTGGTTATTTATATATTTATGTTGCTGGTGCGGCTCCCAGCATGCGCCAGTACGGCGCCGGCCATAGGCTTGAACCATGTGCGGTATGCGGCTGCAGACTTGTGATCGGTGGCGGGGTCTCCTCTGCCCTTCACTTCCAACTGCGCCTGCTTGTAGGCAGCGTCCACTAGGTGCAGCACCTCTGGTACGGGACATCCACCAAGTAAACCAGCGAGATGGTGCCCTATAAGAACTTCAGGGATGAAAGGTGAGAAGGCAGTGAGACGGCAGCATAGGAGGGGTTCAGGATGAGGGGTCCAGGTGGACGGTAGCGTAGGAAGTGTTCAGGGATCAAAGGAGAACGAGATGACATCAAAGGAGGGCTTCAAGATGAGGGGTGCCGGGGGACGGTACACTAGGAGGGGTTGAAGGTAAAGCGGGACATACGCCTAGGAGGGGTTCAGGTTTGTCCTGAAGCTTAGGAAGCGGTTAGGGTTAGGAAGAGGGGTTGCCTAAAAGGCATTCAGGGTTAAGAGTTAAGCAGAGCGATAGCCTAGGAGGAGTTATGGGGAACGGTGACCTAGGAGGAGTTCAGGGTTCAGGGTTAAACGTGGGGGTAGTCTAGCAAAGGTTCAGTGTTCAGGGTTAGGCGGGGTGGTAGCTAACAGTAGGACAGGGTTCAGGGTCCAGCAGGACGCTAGCCTAGCAGAGGTTCAGGGTTCAGGGTAACGCGGGACGGTAGCCTAGGAGGGGTTCAGGGTATATGGCTATGTGGCCATATGGGTGATTGAGGGGTGTCAACTGCCCATTGGCCCCACCGTCGGCCAACTTCTTTCTGAGATTAAAGGTTAAGCAATCCCAGTGGCATCTGCACATGAAGTCAAGTGCAGCACCCCTCTCCTCCCCACCCTTAGCCCCCCTCCTCTCTCTCCATAACCCTCGTCTCACCCCCGCTCAGCCGGCTATGCCACCACCTCATTGCATCTACAGTCAATAACAACACGTCACTTGCCTCTCCCCGCCATCTACCCTATCCTTGGTTCAGGTTCAGGGGTGTTCAGATAATGTGAAGGTAGATGAATCCTCTAGAAATCCGCACCTGGGGTCAACAGCAGAAACACCCTGTTTCTGTCGAGAGAGACATGCAGTGAAGCAGCGCCGACGTGTCATCCTGCAGCTACATACGATCCTTAAGGCAGCATCACCAGGTCATCATCGCCCCCATGAGGCAGCAGCAGCAGCAGAAAAAACAACTGGAACAGCAGCTGATGTGCCCTGCTTGACCTTCAATTATGTGCCGCACATATGCTTGCCTGCAAACAAAAGACAAATACATATTTCAGTTTATCTCCCGGCCCCAAACAGTGAAGTTGGGAGAGGGATATTGAAGGCAAGAGGGAGGGGCAAGAAAGAGACAAAGGTGCACAACGAAGGAAAACACCCTGAATGACGTTTACCATCTCCTCCACAAAAGCCAGAGTCTTCCGCCCATGCAGGGGCCATGTTAATCTTCTGACAGACAACAAGCATGGATGTGACTCCATAAAAGGAAGAGGCAGGAGGGCGTCCGTGGCAGGGAGTGGCTCCTCCACCCATGCCTGTTACGGTACACAACTACATATGGTGTAAGTCCGTGCCTGGCGCCCTCCAGGAGGCATGCCTAACCCCTCTCTCTGAGCGTCTCTTGGCACTAGGGCACTGGCAGCACACATGTAGCGCATCCTCCACATGCTCGCCATCTACCCTAGCCCAGCACAGCTGGCAGCAGAAATATAGCACAACCTCCACATGCTCGCCATCTACCCTAGCCCAGCACCGCTGACAGCAGACATGTAGCGCATCCTCCACATGCTCACCATCTACCTTAGCCCAGCACCGCTGGCAGCAGCATGTCAGCCATTTTGCCAAGGGCAGAGAGCCACAGCCATTAGAGTGTGCGCACACAGGCAAACACCTTGTTGCTGGTTCTTTCTTTCTGTTGTTGGTGCGTCTCCCAGCATGCGCCAGTACGGGGCCGGCCGTCGGCTTGTGATTGGTGGCATGGTCCCTGGGTTCTCCTCTGCTAGTCGCCTCCAACTGCGCCTTTTGTAGGATGTAGTGCCTCATCGGGACGGTAGCCTAGCAGAGGTTCAGGGTGCAGGGTAAAGCAGTACGGTAGCCTAGGAGGGGTTCAGGTTCTAAGGCTACGCTGTACGGTTGCCTGTGAGGGGCCCAGGGTTCATGGGTACATAGCCATATGGCTGATTGGGCGGTGTCAACTGCCTATTTCCCCATCGTTGGTGAACCTATTTCTGAGATCAAAGGTGAAGCAATCCCAGTGGCATCCACACCTGTCGTCCTACAACTGCGATCCTTAAGGCAGCGCCACTAGGTCACCACCACCCCCAGGAGGCAGCAGCAGAGGCGAAAACAACTGGAGCAGCAGCTGAGGTGCCCTGTTTGACCTTCAATTATGTGCGGCACATATGCATGCCTGCAAACAAAAGACAAATACATATTTCAGCTTGTCTCCCGGCCGATGTGGAGTGAGCAGGCCCATGTGGAGCAAGCAGGCCCATGTGGAGGAAGCAGGCACATGTGGAGCAAGCAGGCCCTTGTGGAGCAAGCAGGCCCTTGTGGAGCAAGCAGGCCCATGTGGAGCAAGCAGGCCCATGTGGAGCAAGCAGGCCCTTGTGGAGCAAGCAGGCACATCTGGCTGTTTCCTCGCAGATTCAGATTGCAGTCACCCTCCTAATGATCCACACTGTTCTATTCTGAGTGCTTCAGGTACACTTCAGATACTAACCAGCCTACGGTTGGTATGGTCTGTTGCATCCAGCAGCTGTGTTGCTTAAGCCACTGGCCGTATGCTGGTCAAGGTTTGGTCTCCATCAGCCACATGGCGGCTGCCCCTCACCCCCTCGATGTTTCCGTTATAGACTTATAGTGGATACTGTTTAGTTTTCGGTGCGTCAGCTACACTTCAGCTAAAAACGGGCATATGGCCTGCAGGGTCTAGTGCAGCTAGCCATGCTGCTTGGGACCCAGGCCTCAGGCGAGGTGAGGGTTGGTTGCCAAGTGGCCCAATGGTGGCCGCCCTGCATCCCCCCAACAATGTTCTGGTAGGCCCCCCATCGCCCAGCTGCCCGCCCCCTCCCCCACGAAGATGGTCCAGTGCGCACTAAGAGAACATTGCCGCATTCGCATGCATGCACAGAAACGTTTTAGATGTAAAAGTTTCTCATTCACCCAATCACATTCAAAAAAGAAAGATTTTGCAATTATTGGTTAAACAAATGCAATTTTTAAAGACAAGACATAAGAAAAGAAAAGTGTGATTTTTTTTTAATTTATAAGTATTTCTTAGAGCTTTTTTTAAATTATTTATCTACATATTCTTTTTGTTTTGAAAACCTAAGAAAATGTTTAAATATTTTTTACGTTTTATTCCATTATTAATATTTATTGAAATCCCTACCTCCTCGACCTGGCTGACCTCATCTTTATCGAAGCACGCGGGCCGTAGCAACTGGCAAGAAGGTAGAAATCTGCTGCTTTGTGCCTTGGGCGGAGGTAGGCCACCTGCATCTGAGCCGCTTCCACCAAGAGAGAGCAGAGGAAGGTGCGTTGGGAACAGTGACGGTTGAGCCACCCGAGGTTTATGTCAGAGGGGGGGAAGGGGACGGGCCCAAGGGCAGATGGAGGGCGAAGAGGGGTGGGGGGGGGGGGGAGGGGGGGAGAGAAAAGAAATCTCTCGCGGGGAAAATGAAGAATATACGTCTATTTATATGAGGTTTTCGCATGGCGTGCTGCATGGGTCTTTGCATGTATCTTCCGCTCCTGTTTCATTCCCTCCTCACCCCGCCCACCCAGGGCCTGGACAGGGTTCTCTTAAAACTCTGTTGTAGAAGTCCGTAGCACTCGCCTGCTCTCAGTGCGATGCACCACTGCAGATGATCCTCTGCCCCGCACGATCGCCGCGGCAGATCTGACCGCCAAGGTCCAAGGATGGCGCATGGCGCACGGAGTGGCGGCCATGCAGTCATGCACTGCACCGGGATATTGCTTGCAGCGCACCACCTCCAGCTGCTAATCATGCAGCAAGGCTGGGGTTGATGCGTTGATGGTCTCCGTAGGGTAACGTGATGGGTATCTCTGACCCCACCCACTCTGCCATGGCGCAGGGTAGAACCTTGAAATCTGTAAAGAGTTTGTTTTGATTTCAAGCACCTTAACACAGAGGTTGCATCTACCGGTTTCTTAACAGACATGGACCTTTCAATCGCGACCGTGGCCAGCAGATCGTCGAACATGCCCCAACCGTTCGTCCCGACTCCCCACTTCTTCAACACTATTTGCTACGACACCGCCTCATGGTGCACGGGTGGCTTGCTGGCATTAGAGGTTTCCGAATCGGCTGCCTGATCATCTCTGCTTCTTCATCGGCTGATCATCGGACACCGGTAAGAATCGTTGTGAACCTTACTTCCGACGCGATCCTCCCGTCAAATTAAATTGCTGTATTGATTGTTCTCCTTGCATCCTGGCCCTCTACCTGCAGCGATATGGCGTCTCATCTGGGTCCATGGACAGTGTCATCGCCTCGCCATCATGTTGCCTCAACACGCCTCGACCCCCCCGCCTTGACAGCTCGGTACTCGCCTCGTCTACTTCGTCTCCTGCCCAGGTTTCGAGGATCATTGATGGGCCTCTCGACTCTCAAAGTGTATGCACACGCTTTCAAAGCATCAGATCATCAAAATGTCGTGGTGAGTGCTTCTGTTTGTGGCGTAGTCGATCCGAGCGGGATGGAATGAGCTGCCTCGGGCCTGAAGGGCTGCTGAGTGACCTAGGGGATGAGTAAATGAGGGCCTGAGCTATGGCATGAGAAGTTGATATGAGACATCAATGATTGAGCTGTGGCTATCTAGTATGAGGGATTGAGCTGGGGCATGAGGCAGACAGCTGGGGCATGAGGGATTGGACTGTGCGGCATGAGGCATTTATCTGAGATTAAGCTGGAGCATGAGGGATTGAGTGGGTGCATGCATGAGGGCTTGAGCTGGGTTTGGTTTGGTCCCCATCAGCCTAGTAGTGGTGGCCGGCGGCCGCGCTAAGCCGCGAAGGTGATTTGATGCACACTGAAACTATGACTGACAAACGATATCAAGATGAGGGGGGTTTATTCAGCCCTGATACTCAGGCCACCGGCTGTAGGCTAGTCAAGGTTTGGTTCCCATCCGTCTAGTCTTGCGATCGCCCATCCACGTTGATCTGGCGCTTCTGCCACAGGCCAGCTGCATCACGTCATGCGGCCAAAGGGGCATGATGAAGCAAGCTCTGCTGCTTTGGGCACCGGCCGTAAGGGTAGGGTAAGGTTAGGGTACGCATCGACCTAGCAATGGCCGCCTGGCAGCCCTTCAAACAAATAATGTGTTGCGCACCCCAAAATAATCACTGATTACGGGTAACGCACTCTTCCAGACACAGTGTTGCATAGTGTATGTAGCCAACCATGCCATGCTACCGCACTTGCTTTTGCTTGCGCGCGTCAGCTGCATTTGAGATGATGCATTGAGGCCTATGGCCGGGGGGCTGATGCAGTAAGCCCTACTGCTAGGGTTACCTTCACCTGGCTGACTGGCTGGCTGTAGGCTGGTCAAGGTTTGTTCCTCACTTTGGCGGCTCTGCAAAGGAGGTTTCGCCTGGCTGTGTATATACACTTGCTCCCCTGCTACACCTAACAAACTCTATCGGTGTCGTACTTTAAAAAGGCAAAGATGAAGGATGCAATAACATGTGACAGAATCATTCAGCCACATGAGGTCCTGCATTTATCTTTCAACTGATTGGACCCTGGACGTATATTATTTACCAAGGAAGTCATATATCCATGAACTTCATTTTGTGCAGGGTGCCAGTAGTCCGAGGCTGCATGGGATGCATCAGCGCTCGACACAGCTCTCCATCAGCGCCAGCAGGTTGAAGCAACCTTATGGTCGGGATGCAAGCAACCAGAATGGACCATACGTTGCAGTATCAGCGGCTGGCGGCGGCAGCAGAGGAAATCCAGCAGATGTCCCGCTGGCCCCACGGCCACAGCGGCTGCAGCAACGTGTGAATTGGGTGGATCAGCCACAGCCGGCAGGTGACAGGTCTGGAACAAGGGAGGACAGCATCCCCCCTGATGTTGAGCTTCACACAGATACATATGGAGGGAGCTGTAGCGTAGATGTTAGACAGCTTACTCGCATGATCAGAGACTGCGGTACTCTGGAGCAGCTGCGCACTATAGCTGTGGAGCTCGGACCCAGGTTCAATTTCATTAATGCCTCAGCCGCCATAATGAAAGCTCCAAAGCTGATCTGGGGCCCGGGCAGGTCAGGGGAGAGGGAGACGGAAACTGTTTCAATCCTAGCGGAACTGGTCAAACAGCATGTGCCAGACATGGGTTCTCAAGCACTGTCCAACAGCATGTATGCCCTTGCCAAGCTGAGTTACCGAGATGGGCCATTGCTATCTGCTTTGGTCCAAAAAGCTAGGTCAGGAACCTTGTCAGAGTTCAATGAACAAAACCTGGCCAACACTATTTTTGCTTTGGCAAAGCTAGGGTACTCCGACAAAGCTTTTACAGCTGACCTCCTCCTAGTGGCAGAGGAAAAGCTTCCCGGCTTCAATTCGCAAGATCTGGCCAACACCATCTGGGCCATGGCAAAACTTAGGCATACCAACGCAGCTTTCACGGATGCTCTTCTCTCAGTGGCTAAGAGCAAGCTGCCTGAATTCAAGTCGCAAGCGCTTGCCAATACTATTTGGGCCATGGCGACGCTTGGGCACACCAATGCCGACTTCTCGGTTGCTCTTCTCTCAGTGGCTAAGAGCAAGCTGCCCGAATTCAAGTCGCAAGAGCTGGCAAACACTCTTTGGGCCATGGCGACGCTTGGGCACACCAATGCCACCTTCACGGATGCTCTCCTCCTTGAAGCAGAGAAAAAGCTCCCTGACTTCAACTCGCAAGCCTTGACCAACACTCTTTGGGCCATGGCGACGCTGGGGCACACTAATGCAGCCTTCACGGATGCTCTCCTTATTGTGGCAAAGGCCAAGTTGTCCAGCTTCAATGCCATAGACCGTCGCATGCTGTCATCAGCTTTGGTGAAGCTGGGTCTTCCAAACTTTGTTTCTGACTGATAAATAGGGCATATAAGCAACTGGTACATACCCGGTACGTGCTTGAACGCAGAACTTGGGTTCTTAGTAGGAAGATTGGATGCACACTGGCCAAACTTCATTGCCTTAAACCAGACTATCTATGTTGACTTTGACTTTGATGAGGTGAAGTGACTTTGGTGCTCAAACAGTCAAGCTGATACATGGAATTCTAATTGTTTGCCTCCTTTGCCTTTCTGATTGAGCCGCTACAGATCTTGATTCATAAGGTTGGCAGAGGAGATGGAGGCAGACCCTTGCTGCACTAACTGATGATGAATGGCTTGCTGGCCAATTGGCACTGTTCATGTGCCAGCCCAGAATGGTGCATCATAAAAAAACTTTTATGTCTGGGCTGGGCTGTTTATTTCTTACATTTATGAATTCCTGTTGTGGTTTGCGGTTAGAGGTCGATGGTATGTGTACGAATTAAGACCATGTTCAGAGTGTCTGTCGAGGCGTTGACATGTTTTGTTACTACGGAGCTGGTTTGCGGTTGCTAAGTCTCCTACACTTACGCAGGGTACGGGATGTCAATTAATCAATGATGTGTTTTCAAATACTGCTTAGCCATGTTTTCCTTGGGTTGAACCAAGGGGGGTGTACCCTTGATGCGTCAATCATGTGCGCCAGAGTAACCCTGCCGTTGTAGTGGGGTGGTGGTGTACTCGTCAATGACATCACACCTCTGGGCCCTGCCAGTAGGGTACTAGTATCTGGCCGTAGCATCAGTATGGGGGCTACATCTCCCCGAATCGGATCTGTACCGTCCATTCTGGAGGACTTACCGTCAGGTGGAAACCCTGTCAATTTATCAAAAAGTCCAATGCAGCCCCTTCAGCGTCGCTCAATTGCATACCAATGACGTTACACCCCTGGGCCATTTCTTTCCTCCCAACTGGACAGTTGGGCGCCCACGCAGCCTACCTTTTTTAGCAGGGCCCAGAGGTGTCATGTCATTGACCTCTGGGCCTTGCTAAAAAATGCTCGGCTGCTCAGCCCAATGACATATTCAAACAACTGAACTCATGACCCCAAGAAGCGAATGAAATCACACAGGTCTAGAACAAAGTGAGGCACGTCTGCATTAGCATCCAACTGTCTCGTTGAAACTACTTAACTTCGGAAAAGGGAGTGCGGACACAAAAGAGTAAACATACGGAAACCCTGGGCCCTGCTTAAATGAAGACGGCTAGGAAAGGCAAAGGGGAAGGCACAAGAGGAAATAAAGGAAAGCAAGTTCACCTTCCAAACAACAAGAACAACAACAACAAGGGCGCCCACAAGTTAGGTTGGGAGAAGGATATTTAAGGAAAAAGGCAACGAGAAACAAGGAGATGAATGCAAAGGAAATACCCTGATTGACGTTGACCATCTCCTATATAAAAGACAGAGCCTTCCGCCCATGCCTGTCAGTGCTGTGCCGATTACGGTCCTTATGGTGGCTGAATAACCGGTGGCTCAGTCACCGTGATTGCAAGGCAAATTCAGCTACTCTTACCAGTAATGGACCGTAATTACAGACAAGATTTCCGAATGACGGCGCAATTGCGCAGCACTGATGCCGGTCCAGGTAAAAGACTGCAGATGGTGAAAGTCGGTGGGTTCCTCCGGGAGACAGGCCTAACCCCTCTCTCTGAGCGTCTCCTTGACACTAGGGCACTGGCAGCAGACATGTAGCGCATCCCCACATGCTCGCCATCTACCCTAGCCCAGCATAGCTGGCAGCAGCATGTCAGCCATGCTCATCACACAGAGCCACAGCCATTAAAGTGTGCGCACACAGGCAAACACCCTGTTGCTGGTTCTTTCTTTCTGTTGTTGGTGCGTCTCCCAGCATGCGCCAGTACGGCGCCGGCCGTCGGCTTGTGATTGGTGGCATGGTCCCTGGGTTCTCCTCTGCTAGTCGCCTCCAACTGCGCCTTTTGTAGGCGGCGTCCACTAGCTGCAGCACCTATGGGACGGGACATTCACCAAGTAACCCAGCGAGACAGTACCCTAGGAGGAGCTCAGGGATCAGAGTTGAGGGGGCAGCGAGACGGCATCAAACGTGGATTCAGGCTGAGGGGTTCAGGGGGACGGTAGCCTAGGAGGGGTTGAAAGGGAAGTGGGGCATAAGCCTAGGAAGGCTGTAAGCGTGTGCGAAAGCCTAGGAGGCGTTTGGGGTCCAGGCTTAAGCCTAGGTTAGTAGGGTTAGTCTAGTTGAGGTTCAGGGTTCAGGGTGTAGTGCCTCATCGGGACGGTAGCCTAAAAGGGGTTCAGGGTGCAGGGTAAAGCAGTACGGTAGCCTAGGAGGGGTTCAGGGTAAAGCGGTACGGTAACCTAGGAGGGGTTCAGGGTAAAGCGGTACGGTAGCCTAGGAAGGGTTCAGGGTAAAGCGGTACGGTAGCCTAGGAGGGGTTCAGGGTAAAGCGGTACGGTAGCCTAGGAGGGGTTCAGTGTTTAAGGCTACGCTGTACGGTTGCCTGTGAGGTGCCCAGGGTTCATGGGTCTATAGCCATATGGCTGATTGGGCGGTGTCAACTGCCTATTTCCCCACCGTTGGTAGACCTATTTCTGAGATCAAAGGTGAAGCAATCCCAGTGGCATCCACACCTGTCATCCTACAGCTGCGATCCTTAAGGCAGCGCCACTAGGTCACCAACACCCACAGGAGGCAGCAGCAGAGGCAAAAACAACTGGAGCAGCCGATGTGGAGCAAGCAGGCCCATGTGGAGCAAGCAGGCACATACGGCTGTTTACTCGCAGATTCAGATTGCAGTCACCCTCCTAATGCTTCACACAGTTCGTTTCCGAGTGCTTCAGGTACACTTCAGATACAAACCAGCCTTCGGTTGGTATGGTCTAGTGCATCCAGCAGCTGTGTTGCTTAAGCCACTGGCCGTATGCTGGTCAAAGTTTGGTCTCCATCGGCCACATGGCGGCTGCCCCTCATCCCCGTCGATGTTTCCCTTATAGTGGAAACTGTTTAGTCTTCGGTGCGTCAGCTACACTTCAGCTAAAAACAGGCATATGGCCTGCAGGGTATAGTGCAGCTAGCCATGCTGCATGGGACCCAGGCCTCAGGCGAGGGGAGAGTTGGTCGCAAAGTGGCCCAATGGTGGCCGCCCTGCACCCCCCCAACAATGTTCTGGTAGGCCCCGCATCGCCCAGCTACTCGCCTCCCCCCCCCCCCCCCAAGGATGGTATAGTGCAGCTACCCATGCTGCTTGGGCCCCCAGGCCTCAGGTAAGTTGAGGGTTGGTTGCCATGGGCCGAGGGGTGGCCGACCCGCCCCCCCCCAACAATGCTCTGGTATGCCCCGCATCGCCCAGCTGCCCGCCCCCTCCCCCCCGCAGATGGTCTAGTGCGCACTTAGAGAACATTGATAGCGACCTCCCTGATACGCCACATTCGCATGCATGCACACAAACGATACAGATGTGACAATTTTTCATTCACCCAATCACATGCAAGAAATCCCCACCTCTCCGACCTGGCTCACCTCGTCTTTATCGAAGCACGTGGGCCGTAGCAACTGGCAAGAAGGTAGAAATCTGCTGCTTTGTGCCTTGGGCGGAGGTAGGCCACCTGCATCTGAGCCGCTTCCACCAAGAGAGAGCAGAGGAAGGTGCGTTGGAAACAGTAACGGTAGAGCTACCCGAGGTTTATGTCAGAGGGGGGGAAGGGGACGGGCCCAAGGGCAGAAGGTGGGCGAAAAGGAGGGGGGGGGGTGCAGGTGAGAGAGAAGAAACATCTTTCGTGGGGATGGTGGAGGATACACATCTATTTATAGTATGAGATTTTCGCGTGGCGTGCTGCATGGGTGTTTGCATGTATCCTCCGCTCTTGTTTCATTCCCTCCTCACCCTGCCCAATCAGGGCCTGGATAGGGTTCTCTATAAATTCCGTTGTACAAGTCTGCAGCGCCTTCCTGCTCTCAGTGCGTTGTGCCACTGCAGAATGCAGATGACCCTCTGCCCCGCACAATCGCCGCGGCAGATCTGACCGCCAAGGTCCAAGGATGGCGCATGGCGCACGGAGTGGCGGCCATGCAGTCATGCACAGCACCGGGATGTTGCATGCGGACCGCCACCTCCAGCTGCAAATCAGGCTGCATGGCTGGGGTTGATGCGTTGATGGTATCCATGCGTTGACGTGATGGGTATCTCTGACCCCACCCAATCTGCCATGGCGCAGGGTAAACTTTGAAATTAGAGAAAACATTATTTTGCTTTCAAGCAACTTGCAGAGGTTACATCTACCGGTTTCTTAACAAACATAGACCCTCAATCGCGACTGTGCGTGGTCAGCAGATCGTCGAACATGCCCCAACCGTTCGTCCAAACTCCCCACTTCTTCAACCCAATTTGCTATGACACCGCCTCGTGGCGCACGGGTGGCTTGCTGGCATTGGTCAAGGTTCACGAATCGGCTGCCTGATCATTACTGCTTCTTCATCGGGTGATCATCTAACACCGGTAATAATCGTTGTGAACTTACTTCCGCGGCGATCCTCCCGTCAAATTTGATTGCTGCATTGATTGTTCTCCTTTCATCCTGCCTATCCACCTGCAGCGAGATGGCGTCTCATCTGGGTCGATGGACAGTGTCATCGCCTCGCCATCATGTTCCCTCAACACGCCTCGAACCCCCCGCCTTGTCAGCTCGGTACTCGCCTCCTCTACTTCGTCTCCTGCCCGGCGTTCGAGGATCATTGATGGGCCTCTCCACTCTTAACGTGTCTGCACGCGCCTTCAAAGCATCAGATTATCAAAATGTCGTGGTGAGTGATGCTGTTTGTGGCGTAGTCGATCCGAACGCGTTAACGGGACGGAATAAGCTGCCTCAGGCCTGAAGGGCTGCTGAATGACCTAGGGGATGAGTAAATGAGGGCTTGAGCTATGGCATGAGTAATTGATATGAGGCATCAGCTGTGGCTATCTATCCTAGCATGAGGGATTACAGTGGGGCATGAGGCATACAGCTGGGGCATGAGGGATTGAGCTGTGTGGCATGAGGGGTTTATCTGTGGCATCAGAGATTAAGCTGGAGAGAGAGAGAGGGAGCATGCATGTGGGCTTGAGCTGGGCTTGGCTTGGTCCCCATCCGCCTATCTAGTGGTAGTGTTGGCTGCCACGCTATGCCGCGAAGGTGATTTGCGATATCAAATACCGCACTCTTAAAAGTCAGCAAATCAGAATGTGGCCCCTTATGCTCCCGGTACTTCTTTAGCACTTCAGGAACAGCTTCAAATGTATGGACGAGGGATCGAGGAACTTATTCAGCCCCGCAAGAAAGGGGTGGGGCACCCTGAAATAATTATTAGTGTCCCCTTATAGACACTCAGTGTTGCACAGTGAATGTAGCCAACCAGGCTAAGGTACTAACTTTGCTTTTGCTTGCGTGTGTCGGCTGCATTTGAGCTGCTGCATTGCGGCCTATGGCCAGGGGTCCTCACTCCTCAGTCAGCGGCTCAAAGCAGATAGCAATAGTCCTCAGCGACCCTGCTCAGGAAGAAAATGTGGGAGAAATATTCTGCCACATGAGGTCATGCAATTTGTCTTTGAACCGATTGACCCTGGAAACACATTATTTCAGAAGGGAGCCTTATATTAATGTTCCTCATCTTGTGCAGGGTATCAGTAGTCTGAGGCTGCATGGGATGCATCATTGCTCGACGCAGTTCTCCATCGTCACCAGCAGGTTGACGCAACCCTATGGCCGGGATGCAAGCAACCTGAATGGACCATACGTTGCAGTATCAGCGGCTGGCGACAGCAGCAGAGGAAATTCAGCAGATGTCCCGCTAGCCCCACGGCCACATCGGCTGCAACATCGTGTGAAACGGGCGGATCAGCCACAGCCGGCAGGTGACAGGTCTGTAACAAGGGAGGGCAGCATCCCCCCTGATGTTGAGCTTCAAACAGAAACATATGGAGGGAGCAGTAGTGTAGATGTCAGACAGCTTACTCGCATGATCAGAGACTGCGGTACTCTGGAGCAGCTGCGCACTATAGCTGTGGAGCTCGGGCCCAGCTTCAATTTCATTCATGCCTCAGCCGCCATAATGAAAGCTTCAAAGCTGATCTGGGGCCCGGGCAGGTCAGGAGGGAGGGAGACGGAAACTGTATCAATGCTAGCGGAACTGGTCAGGCAGCATGTGCCAGACATGGGTTCTCAAGCACTGTCCAACTGCATGTACGCGCTGGCCAAGCTGAATTTTCGAGATGGGCCATTGCTGTCTGCTTTGGTCCAAAAAGCTGGGTCAGGTGTCAGACTTCAAGCCACAAGAGCTTGCCAACACTATTTTTGCTTTGGCAAAGCTAGGGTACACTGATACAGCTTTCACGACTGCTCTCCTCCTTGAGGCAGAAGGAAAGCTGCCTGCCTTCAATTCGCAAGATCTGGCCAACACCATCTGGGCCATGGCAAAACTCAGGCACACCAACGCAGCCTTCACGGATGCTCTCCTCATTGTGGCAAAGGCCAAGCTGCCCGACTTCAACTCTCAAGCCTTGGCCAACACTCTTTGGGCCATGGCGACGCTTGGGCACACCAATGCCGACTTCTCGGTTGCTCTTCTCTCAGTGGCTAAGAGCAAGCTGCCCGAATTCAAGTCGCAAGAGCTGGCAAACACTCTTTGGGCCATGGCGACGCTGGGGCACACCAATGCCGCCTTCACAACTTCTCTCCTCCTTGAAGCAGAGAAAAAGCTGCCCGACTTCACCTCCCAGAACCTGGCCAACACTCTTTGGGCCATGGCGACGCTGGGGCATACTAATGCAGCCTTCACGGATGCTCTCCTTATTGTGGCAAAGGCCAAGCTGCCCGACTTCAACTCTCAAGAGCTGGCCAACACTCTTAGGGCCATGGCGACGCTAGGGCACACCAACGCAGCCTTCACTGATGCTTTCCTGCCCGTGGCTAAGGCAAAGTTGTCCGGCTTCAATGCCATAGGACGGAGCATGCTGTCTTCGGCGTTGGTGAAGCTGGGTCTTCCAAACTTTGTTTCTGACTGATAAATAGGGCATATAAGCAACTGGTATATACCCGGTACGTGCTTGAACACAGAACTTGGGTTCTTCGTAGGAAGATGGGATGCACACTGGCCAAACTTCATTGCCTTAAACCCAACTATCTAAGGTGTCTTTGACTTTGACTGAAGTGGAGTGACTTTGGTGCTCAAACAGTCAACCTGATACATGGAATGTCAATTGTTTGCCTCGTTTGCCTTTCTGATTCAGCCTCTACAGATCTTAATTTAGAAGGTTGGCAGAGGAGATGGAGGCAGACCCTTGTTGCACTTACTGATGATGAATAGCTTGCTGGCCAATTTGCACTGTTCAAGTGCCAGCCCAGAATGGTGCCCCTTGCGTATTTTGGCGCAGTATGAAACAAACTGTTATATCTGGGTTGGGCTGTTTATTTCTTAAATTTATGAATTACTGTTGTGGTTTGCGGTTAGAGGTCGATGGTATGTGTACAAATTAAGACCATGTTCAGAGATTCTGTCGAGGTGTTGACATGTTTTGTTACTACGGAGCTGGTGTGCGGTTGCTAGGTCTCCTACAATTCCGCAGGGTACGGGATGTCAATTAATCAATGATGTTTTTTTAAAGCTGCTAAGTCAATTAGTCAATTAGTCAATGACATAGCACCTCTGGGCCCTGCCAGTAGGGTACTAGTATCTGGCCGTGGCATCCTTATGGGGGCTATATCTCCCCGAGCCGGATCCGTACCGTCCATTCTGGAGGACTTACCGTCAGGTGGAAACCCTATCAATTCACCAAAAAGACCATTGCAGCCCCTTCAGTGTCGCACAATGGCATATCAATGACGTTACATCCCTGGGCCATTTTATTTTCTCCCAACTGGACAGTTGGGCGCCCACGCAGCCTACTTTTTAGCAGGGCCCAGAGGTGTCATGTCATTGACCTATGGACCTTGCTAAAAAAGGCTCGGCCGCTCAGCCCAATGACATATTCAAACAAATGAACTCATGACCCCAAGAAGCGAATGATATCACACAGGTCTGGAACAAAGTGAGGCTCGTCCGCAATAGCGTCCAACTGTCTCGTTGAAACTACTTAACTTAGGAGAAGGGAGTGCGGACACAAAAGAGTAAACATACGGAAAAGCCCCCTCACATAAAAAGGAAAATAGCGCCTCTAGCTAGATAAGTTATATGGCCAGGGTAACACATGTCAATGACGTCATGCCTCTGGGCCCTATTAAAAAAGGCTCATCCGCATGGGCGCCCAACAGTTCATGACGTATTGACATTACACCTCTGGGCCCTGCTTAAATGAAGACGGCTAGGAAAGGCAAGGGAGAAGGCACAAGAGGAAATAAAGGAAAGCAAGTTCACCTTCCAAACAACAAGAACAACAACAACAAGGGCGCCCACAAGTTAGGTTGGGAGAAGGATATTTAAGTTAAAAGGCAACGAGAAACAAGGAGATGAATGCAAAGGAAATACCCTGACTGACGTTGACCATCTCCTCAACAAAAGCCAGAGCCTTCCGCCCATGCCTGTCAGTGCTGTGCCGATTACGGTCCTTATGGTGGCTGAATAACCGGTGGCTCAGTCACCGTGATTGCAAGGCAGATTCAGCTACTCTTACCAGTAATGGACCGTAATTACAGACAAGATTTCCGAATTACAGCGCAATTGCGCAGCACTGATGCCTGTCCAGGTAAAAGACTGCAGATGGTGAAAGTCGGTGGGTTTCTCCGGGAGACAGGCCTAACCCCTCTATCTGAGCGACTTCTTGACACTAGGGCACTGGCAGCAGACATATAGCGCATCCCCACATGCTCGCCATCTACCCAAGCCCAGTATAGCTGGCAGCAGCATGTCAGCTATGCTCATCACACAGAGCCACAGCCGTTCGTTTGTGCACACACAAGCACACACCCTGTTGCTGGTTATTTATTAATTTATGATGCTGGTGCGGCTCCCAGCATGCGCCAGTACGGCGCCGGCCATAGACTTGAACCATGTGCGGTATGCGGCTGCAGACTTATGATCGGTGGCGGGGTCCCTGGGGTCTCCTCTGCCCTTCACTTCCAACTGCGCCTGCTTGTAGGCGGCGTCCACTAGTTGCAGCACCTCTGGGACGGGACATCCACCAAGTAAACCAGCGGGACGGTACCCTATAAGAACTTCAGGGATGAAAGGTGAGAAGGCAGTGAGACGGCAGCTTAGGAGGGGTTCAGGATGAGGGGTCCAGGTGGACGGTAGCCTAGGAAGTGTTCAGGGATGAAAGGGGAACGAGATGACAGCAAAGGAGGGCTTCAAGATGAGGGGTCCAGGTGGACGGTAGCCTAGGAGGGGTTGAAGGTAAAGCGGGACATACGCCTAGGAGGGGTTCAGGTTTGTCCGGAAGCTTAGGAAGCGGTTAGGGTTAGGAAGAGGGGTTGCCTAAAAGGCATTCAGGGTTAAGAGTTAAGCAGAGCGATAGCCTAGGAGGAGTTCTGGGGAACGGTGACCTAGGAGGAGTTCAGGGTTCAGGGTTAAGCGTGGGGGTAGTCTAGCAGAGGTTCAGGGTTCAGGGTTAGGCGGGGTGGTAGCTAACAGTAGGACAGGGTTCAGGGTCCAGCAGGACGCTACCCTAGCAGAGGTTCAGGGTTCAGGGTAACGCGGGACGGTAGCCTAGGAGGGGTTCAGGGTATATGGCTATGTGGCCATATGGGTGATTGAGGGGTGTCAACTGCCCATTGGCCCCACCGTCGGCCAACTTCTTTCTGAGATTAAAGGTTAAGCAATCCCAGTGGCATCTGCACATGAAGTCAAGTGCAGCACCCCTCTCCTCCCCACCCTTAGCCCCCCTCCTCTCTCTCCATAACCCTCGTCTCACCCCCGCTCAGCCGGCTATGCCACCACCTCATTGCATCTACAGTCAATAACAACACGTCACTTGCCTCTCCCCGCCATCTACCCTATCCTCGGTTCAGGTTTAGGGGTGTTAAAATAGAAAAAACGTGTTCCTGTCGAGAGAGACATGCAGGGAAGCAGCGCCGACGTGTCATCCTGCAGCTACATACGATCCTTAAGGCAGCATCACCAGGTCATCATCACCCCCATGAGGCAGCAGCAGCAGCAGAAAAAACAACTGGAGCAGTAGCTGATGTGCCCTGTTTGACCTTCAACTATGTAATGCACATATGCTTGCCTGCAAACAAAAGACAAATACATATTTCAGTTTATCTCCCGGCCCCAAACAGTGAAGTTGGGAGAGGGATATTGAAGGCAAGAGGGAGGGGCAAGAAAGAGACCAAGGTGCGCAACGAAGGAAAACACCCTGAATGACGTTTACCATCTCCTCCACAAAAGCCAGAGTCTTCCGCCCATGCAGGGGCCATGCTAATCTTCTGACAGACAACAAGCATGGATGTAACTCCATAAAAGGAAGAGGCAGGAGGGCATCTGTGGCAGGGAGTGGCTCCTCCACCCATGCCTGTCACGGTACACAACTACGTATGGTGTAAGTCCGTGCCTGGCGCCCTCCAGGAGGCATGCCTAACCCCTCGCTCTGAGCGTCTCCTTGACACTAGGGCACTGGCAGCACACATGTAGCGTATCCTCCACATGCTCACCATCTACCTTAGCCCAGCACCGCTGGCAGCAGCATGTCAGCCATGCCAAGGGCACAGAGCCACAGCCATTAGAGTGTGCGCACACAGGCAAACACCCTGTTGCTGGTTCTTTCTTTCTGTTGTTGGTGCGTCTCCCAGCAGCATGCGCCAGTACGGCGCCGGCCGTCAGCTTGTGATTGGTGGCATGGTCCCTGGGTTCTCCTCTGCTAGTCGCCTCCGACTGCGCCTTTTGTAGGCGGCGTCCACTAGCTGCAGCACCTATGGGACGGGACATTCACCAAGTAAACCAGCGAGACAGTACCCTAGGAGGAGCTCAGGGATCAGAGTTAAGGGGGCAGCGAGACGGCATCAAACGTGGATTCAGGATGAGGGGTTCAGGGGGACGGTAGCCTAGAAGGGGTTGAAAGGGAAGTGGGGTATAAGCCTAGGAAGGCTGTAAGCGTGTGCGAAAGCCTAGGAGGCGTTCGGGGTCCAGACTTAAGCCTCGGGTTAGTAGGGTTAGTCTAGTTGAGGTTCAGGGTTCAGGGTGTAGTGCCTCATCGGGACAGTAGCCTAGCAGAGGTTAAGGGTGCAGGGTAAAGTGGTACGGTAGCCTAGGAGGGGTTCAGGGTAAAACGGTACGGTAGCCTAGGAGGGGTTCAGGGTTTAAGGCTACGCTGTACGGTTGCCTGGGAGGAGTCCAGTGTTCATGGGCACATAGCCATATGGCTGATTGGGCTGTGTCAACTTCCTATTTGCCCCACCTTTGGTTAACCTATTTCTGAGATCAAAGGTTAAGCAATCCCAGTGGCATCCACACCTGTCGTCCTACAGCTGCGATCCTTAAGGCAGCGCCACTAGGTCACCACCACCCCCAGGAGGCAGCAGCAGAAGCAAAACCAACTGGAGCAGCAGCAGAGGTGCCCTGTTTGACCTTCAATTATGTTCTGCACCTATGCATGCCTGCAAACAAAAGACAAATACATATTTCAGTTTATCTCCCAGCCGATGTGGAACAAGCAGGCCCATGTGAGCAAGCAGGCCCATGTGGAACAAGCAGGCCCATGTGGAGCAAGCAGGCCCATGTGGAGCAAGCAGGCCCATGTGGAGCAAGCAGGCCCATGTGGAGCAAGCAGGCCCATGTGGAGCAAGCAGGCCCATGTGGAGCAAGCAGGCCCATGTGGAGCAAGCAGGCCCATGTGGAGCAAGCAGGCACATGTGAGCAAGCAGGCACATGTGAGCAAGCAGGCACATACGGCTGTTTACTCGCAGATTCAGATTACAGTCACCCTCCTATTGATCCACACTGTTCTTTTCAGAGTGCTTCAGGTACACTTCAGATACAAACCAGCCTACAGTCGGTATGGTCTAGTGCATCCAGCAGCTGTGTTGCTTAAGCCACTGGCCGCATGCTGGTCACGGTTTGGTCTCCATCGGCCAAATGGCGGCTGCCCCTCATCCCCTCGATGTTTCCGTTATAGTGGAAACTGTTTAGCCTTCGGTGCGTCGGCTACACTTTAGCTGCACTTCAGCTACACTTACGCTACACTTACGCTACACTTCAGCTACACTTCAGCTAAACAGGCATATGGTCTGCAGGGTCTAGTGCAGCTAGCCATGCTCCTTGGTCCCCCAGGCCTCAGGCAAGGTGAGGGTTGGTTGCCATGGGCCCAGTGGTGGCCGCCTCGCACCTTCCCAACAATGCTCTGGTATGCCCCGCATCGCCCAGCTGACCGCCCACCCCCCTGAAGATGGTCTGGTGCACACTAAATGAACATTGATAGCGACCCTCGGGATACATCACATTCGCATGCCTGCACACACACGTTTCGCATGTGAGGATTTCCCATCCGCCCATTCCAATCACATGCAAGAATTCCCCACCATCCCGACCTGGCTCACCTAGTCCTTATCAAGGCACTTGGGCCGTAGCAACTGGCTAGGAGGAAAAAATATGCTGCCTTGTGGGTTGAGGTAGACACCTGCGTCCGGGCCGCTCCCGCCAAGAGAGAGCAGAGGAAGGTGCGTTGGGAATGATGATGGCAAGCCACCCGAGCTTAATGTCAGAGGGGGTGAAGGGGACAGGCCCAAGGGCAGAGGGTGGGCGAAGGGAGGGAGGGTGGGTGAGGGTGAGAGAGAAGAGACATTGCGGGCGGGGATGGTGGGGGATACACGTATATTCAGGGTATGAGGTTTTTGCATAACCTGCTGCATGCGTCTATGCATGTATCTTCCGCTCCTGTTTCATGCCCTCCTCACCCCGCCCACCCAGGGCCTGGATAGGGCTTTGTTTTCATTCCGTTGTACAAGTCCGCAGAGCCCTCCTGCGCTCAGTGCGATCAAAGCCCTACAGATGACCCTCTGCCCCGCACAACTTCTGCGGCAGATCTGACCGCCAACGTCCAAAGATGGCGCATGGCGCACTGAGTGGCGGCCATGCAGGCATGCACTGCACCGGGATGTTGCTTGCAGCGCGCCACCTCCAGCTGCAAATTATGCAGCATAGCTGACGTTGATGCATTGATGGCATCCATATGTTGACGTGATGGGTATCTCTGACCCCACCCACTCTGCGCCTGCCATGGCTCAGGGTAAACTTTGAAATTAGAAGAAGAATTTATTTTGCTCTCAAGCATCTCGCAGAAGTTGCATCGACCGGTTTCTTAAGACGCAGAAACCTTCAATCGCGACTGTGGTCAGCAGATCGTCGAACCATTCGTCGAAACTCCCCACTTCTTCAACCCAATTTCTACGACACCGCCTCATGGCGCACGGGAGGCTTGCTTGCATTAGAAGTTCACGAATCGGCTGCCTGATCATCTCTGCTTCTTCATCGACTGATCATCCTTCGGACACCGGTAGGAATATATTTGTGAACCTTGCTTCCGCGGCGATCTTCCCGTCAACTTTGATTTACGTATTGATTTTTCTCCCTGCATCCTGCCCCTCTGTCCACCTGCAGCGAGATGGCGCCTTATCTGGGTCGATGGACAGTGTCATCGCCTCGCCATCATGTTCCCTCAACACGCCTCGACCCCCCCGCCTTGTCAGCTCGGTACTCGCCTCGTCTACTTCGTCTCAAGCCCAGCGTTCGAGGATCATTGATGGGCCTCTCCACTCTTAACGTGTCTGCACGCGCCTTCAAAGCATCAGATTATCAAAATGTCGTGGTGAGTGATGCTGTTTGTGGCGTTGTCGATCCGAACGCGTTAACGGGACGGAATAAGCTGCCTCAGGCCTGAAGGGCTGCTGAATGATCTAGGGGATGAGTAAATGAGGGCTTGAGCTATGGCATGAGTATTGATATGAGGCATCAGTGATTGAGCTGTGGCTATCTATCCTAGCATGAGGGATTACGGTGGGGCATGAGGCATACAGCTGGGGCATGAGGGATTGAGCTGTGTGGCATGAGGGATTTATCTGTGGCATCAGAGATTAAGCTGGAGCCTGATAGATTGATTGGGTGCATGCATGAGGGCCTGAGCTGGGCTTGGCTTGGTCCCCATCCGCCTGGTGGTAGTGTTGGCTGCCCATCCAGCAGCCACGCTATGCCGCGAAGGTGATTTGCGATATCAAATACCGCACTCTTAAAAGTCAGCGAATCAGAATGTGGCCCCTTATGATCCCGGTACTTCTTTAGCGCTTCAGGAACAGCTTCAAATGTATGGACGAGGGATCGAGGAAGTTATTCAGCCCCGCAAGAAAAGGGTGGGGCACCCTGAAATAATTATTAGTGTCCCCTTATAGACACTCAGTGCTGCACAGTGAATGTAGCCAACCAGAATAAGGTACTGGCTTTGCTTTTGCTTGCGTGTGTCGGCTGCATTTGAGCTGCTGCATTGCGGCCTATGGCCGGGGGTCCTCAGCGGCTCAAAGCAGATAGCAATGGTCCTCAGCGGCCCTGCTCAGGAGGTTTGGCCTGGCTGCTAATATAAGCACTAACTATCGGTGTCACACTCATATGGAAAAGATGAAGGATGCAAGAAAATGTGGGAGAAATATTCTACCACATGAGGTCATGCAATTTGTCTTTGAACCGATTGACCCCTGTAAACATAATATTTCAGAAGGGAATCATATATCCATGCTCCTCATACTGTGCAGGGTGTCAGTAGTCTGAAGCTGCATGGGATGCATCATTGCTCGACACAGCTCTCCATCGGCACCAGCATGTTGACGCAACCTTATGGCCGGAATGCAAGCAACCTGAATGGACCATACGTCGCAGTATCAGCGGCTGGCGACGGCAGCAGAGGAGATCCAGCAGATGATGTCCCGCTATCCCCACGGCCACAGCGGCTGCAGCAGCGTGTGGACCGTCAGAACCAGCCACAGCCGGCAGGTGACAGGTCTGGAACAAAGGAGGGCAGCATCCCCCCTGATATTAAGCTTCACACAGATACATATGGAGGGAGCAGTAGCGTAGATATTAGACAGCTTACTCGCATGATCAGGGACTGTGGCACTCTGGAGCAACTGCGCAATATAGCTGTGGAGCTTGGGCCCAGCTTCGATTTCATTCATGCCTCAGCCGCCATAATGAAAGCTTCAAAGCTGATCTGGGGAACGAGCAGGTCAGGGGGGAGGGAGACGGAAACTGTTTCAATCCTAGCGGAACTGGTCAGGCAGCATGTGCCGGAAATGGGTTCCCAAGCACTGTCCAACTGCATGTACGCTCTGGCAAAGCTAAATTTCCGAGATGGGCCATTGATATCTGCTTTGGTCCGAAAAGCTGGGTCAGGTGTCATGTCAGACTTCAAGCCACAAGAGCTTGCCAACACTATTTTGTCTTTGGCAAAGCTAGGGTACACCGACAAAGCTTTCACGACTGATCTCCTCCTAGAGGCAGAGGAAAAGCTGCCTGCCTTCAATTCGCAAAACCTGGCCAACACCATCTGGGCCATGGCAAAACTCAGGCACACCAACGCAGCTTTCACGGTTGCTCTTCTCTCAGTGGCTAAGAGCAAGCTGCCTGAATTCAAGTCGCAAAACCTGGCCAACACTCTTTGGGCCATGGCGACGCTTGGGCACACCAATGCCGCCTTCACTGATTATCTTCTCATTGAGGCAAAGAGCAAGCTGCCCGATTTCACCTCGCAAGCCTTGGCCAATACTCTATGGGCCATGGCAACGCTGGGGCACACCAATGCCGCCTTCACAACTGCTCTCCTCCTTGAGGCAGAGAAAAAGCTGCCCGCCTTCAATTCGCAAGATCTGGCCAACACCATGTGGGCCATGGCAAAACTCAGGCACACCAACGCAGCTTTCACGGTTGCTCTTCTCTCAGTGGCTGAGAGCAAGCTGCCTGAATTCAACTCCCAAGCCTTGGCCAACACTCTTTGGGCCATGGCGACACTGGGGCACACTAATGCAGCCTTCACGAATGCTCTCCTCATTGTGGCAAAGGCCAAGCTGCCCGACTTCACCTCCCAAAACCTGGCAAACACTCTTTGGGCCATGGCGACGCTGCAGCACACTAATGCAGCTTTCACGGTTGCTCTTCTCTCAGTGGCTAAAAGCAAGCTGCCCGAATTCAAGTCACAAGAGCTGGCCAACACTCTAAGGGCCATGGCGACGCTGGGGCATACCAACGTAGCCTTCACAGATGCTTTCCTGCATGTGGCTAAGGCAAAGTTGTCCAGCTTCAATGCCATAGAACGTAGCATGCTGTCATCAGCTTTGGTGAAGCTTGGTCTTCCAAACTTTGTTTCTGGCTGATAAATAGGGCATTTAAGTAATTGGTACATGCCCGGTACGTCCTTGAACACAGAACTTGGGTTCTTCGTAGGAAGATTGGATGCACACTGGCCAAACTTCATTGCCTTAATCCAGACTATCTAAGGTGTCTTTGATTTTGACTGAAGTGGAGTGACTTTGGTGCTCAAAACATTCAAGCTGATACATGGAATGCAATTGCTTTCCTCGTTTGCCTTCCTGATTGAGCCTCTACAGATCTGGATTCATAAGGTTGGCAGAGGAGATGGAGGCAGACCCTTGCTGCACAAACTGATGATGAATGGCTTGCTGGCCAATTGGCACTGTTCAAGTGCCAGCCCAGAATGGGGCATCATAAAACAAACTGTTATATCTGGGCTGGGCTGTTTATTTCTTAAATTTATGAATAACTGTTGTGGTTTGCGGTTAGAGGTCGATGGTATGTGTACGAATTAAGACCATGTTCAGAGTGTCTGTCAAGTTGTTGACATGTTTTGTTACTACGGAGCTGGTTTGCGGTTGCTAGGTCTCCTACACTTACACAGGGTACGGGATGTCAATTAATCAATGATGTGTGTTTCAAAGGCTGCTTAGCCATGGTTTCCTTGGGTTGAACCAAGGGGGGTTGTACCCTTCATGCGTTAATCATGTGCGTCAGAGTAACCCTGCCGTTGTAGTGGGGTAGTGGTGTACTAGTCAATGACATCACACCTCTGGGCCCTGCCAGTAGGGTACTAGTATCTGGCCGTAGCATGATTATGGGGGCTATATCTCCCCGACCCGGATCTGTACCGTCCACAGGGATCTGTACGGTTCATCCGTCAATTCTGGAGCAGGGGTGGGCAGGTCCTCCGGGCGCTGCCACTAACTTCCACCAGTTGTACCAGACTGGGGCGCACTTGCTTTTCTGGACTGTGCTGTGGGCATTATTGAGGGTTAGTCTCCAGGGTTTATGAGGCCGGTGTCTTTGGCCTTTCTGGCCTTCTCCTTTGGTCCGTTTTGGGAGGGGGGGTTATTGTTGTGAAGTTTGTGAAAATTTTACAGTCCAACGGAGCATCACATTTGATGCGTGGGACTTGTGCCACGTGTTGTTTGCCCCATTTTTAGTTTCTTCTCTTCTCCCTGCTGATCAGTTGGGTGCCCTCGCGGCCAAGCAGGGGTGGGATACACTTGCTTCTCTGGACTTATCTTTGCTTTAGAGGCTTTGTTGAGGGTTAGTCGCTAGTGGAACTCAGGTGTTGGACTTGGTCTTCGTTGCCTTCCCGGCCTCTCCTTTTGTTCCTTTCACCCTCTCTTCCTTTTAGTTCCTTCTTAACTCCCTTCTGAACAGTTGGGCGCCCACGCGGCCGAGCTTTGAGCGGGCCCAGAGGTGTAACGTTATTGATCTGTCAATTCTGGAGGACTTACCGTCAGGTGGAAACCCTATCAATTCACCAAAAAGTCCAACGCAACCCCTTCAGTGTCGCTCAATGGCATAACAATGACGTTACACCCCTGGGCCATTTTCTTTTCTCCCAACTGGACAGTTGGGCGCCCACGCAGCCTACCCTTTTTAGCAGGGCCCAGAGGTGTCATGTCATTGACCTCTGAGCCTTGCTAAAAAATGCTCGCCAGCTCAGCCCAATGACATATTCAAACAACTGAACTCATGACCCCACGAAGCCAATGAAATCACACAGGTCTAGAACAAAGTGAGGCTCGTCCGCAACAGCATCCAACTGTCTCATTGAAACTACTAAACTTGGGAAAAGGGAGTGCGGACACAAAAGAGTTAACATACGGAAAAGCCCCCCTCAAATAAAAAGAAATACAGCGCCTCTAGGTAGATAAGTTATATGGCCAGGGTTACACATGTCAATGATGTCATGCCTCTGGGCCCTATTAAAATATAGGGCCTGCGCATGGGCGCCCAACAGTTCATGACGTATTGACATTACTCCTCTGGGCCCTGCTTAAATGAAGACGGCTAGGAAAGGCAAAGGAGGAGGCAGCAGCATGTCAGCCATGCTCATCACACAGAGCCACAGCTGTTCGTTTGTGCGCACACAAGCACACACCCTGTTGCTGGTTCTTTATTAATTTCTGTTGCTGGTGCGGCTCCCAGCATGCGCCAGTAGGGCGCCGGCCATACGCTTGAACCATGTGCGGTATGCGGCTGCAGACTTGTGATCGGTGGCGGGGTCCCTGTTGGGTCTCCTCTGCCCTTCACTTCCAACTGCGCCTGCGTGTAGGCGGCGTCCACTAGCTGCAGCAATTCTTGGACGGGATATTCACCAAGTAAACCAGCGGGACGGTACCCTGTAAGGAGTCCAGGGATCAAAGTTAAGGGGAAGCGAGACGGCAGCATAGGAGGGGTTCAGGATAAGGGGTCCAGGGGGACGGTTGCCTAGGAGGGGTTCAAAGTAAAGCGGGACAAAAACCTTAAAATGCTTCAAGTTTGTGCAGAAGCCTAGGAGGCGTTCAGGGTTGGGCAAGACGGTGGCCGAAGAGGCGTTCAGGGTTCAGGTTTAAAGCAGAGCGGTAGGCTTAGAGGCGTTCTGGGTTCAGGGTTAAGCAGAACGGTAGGCTTAGAGGCGTTCAGGGTTCAGGTTTTAAGGCAGAGCGGTAGGCTTAGAGGCGTTCTGGGTTCAGGGTTAAGCAGAACGGTAGGCTTAGAGGCGTTCAGGGTTCAGGTTTTAAAGCAGAGCGGTAGGCTTAGAGGCGTTTTGGGTTCAGGGTTGAGCAGAACGGTAGGCTTAGAGGCGTTCAGGGTTCAGGTTTTAAAGCAGAGCGGTAGGCTTAGAGGCGTTCTGGGTTCAGGGTTAAGCAGAACGGTAGGCTTAGAGGCGTTCTGGGTTCAGGTTTTAAAGCAGAGTGGTAGGCTTAGAGGCGTTCTGGGTTCAGGTTTTAAAGCAGAGCGGTAGGCTTAGAGGCGTTCAGGGTTCAGGTTTTAAAGCAGAGCGGTAGGCTTTGAGGCGTTCAGGGTTCAGGTTTTAAAGCAGAGCGGTAGGCTTAGAGGCGTTCTGGGTTCAGGGTTAAGCAGAACGGTAGCCTAGGAGGGGTTGAGGGTTAAGTGGGGCGGTGGCATAGGAGGAGTTCAGGGTTCAGGGTTCAGGGTTAAGCGTGACAGTAGCCTAAGAGACGTTCAGGGTTCAGGGTTAAGCAGGACAGTAGCCTGGGAGGGGATGAGGGTTAAGCTGGAAAGGTGGCCTATGAGGAGTGCAGGGTTTAAGGTTAGACGGGATGGTAGCTAACAGGGGGTCAGGGTTCAGGGTTCAGCGGGACGGTAGTCTAGCAGAGGTTCATGGTTCAGGGTTAAGTGTGACGGTATCCTAGGAGGTGTTCAGGGTTCAGGGTTCAGGGTTCAGCAGGAAGATTCTTTAGGAGGGCTTCAGGCTTCAAGGTTAAGCGGGACGGTAGCCTAGGAGAGGCATACGGTCATTGCAGGCAGGCAGGAATGGATTGCATTCGGAAGCTGGCAGCAGGTCATTCCGCTTCAGAGGGAAACGCATTTGCCAATTAATGAGAAGAGGAAGGCTACCCTGTGGATGTCATCAACGGCCCATCAGCCCCACCAGAAAGAAAGAAAGACTACGCCTCCGCCGAATCATGAGGCGTTGGGACGTTCGACCCACAGCAGTTCTGTCCCGAAGTAGGATAGCCCGCTTATGACATTCTGCTCATCATGAAGCAGGCCAAGCAGCACAAACGTGTTGTCATGCACCTGCGTTTCAGGAGGCAGCACCGCCAGCCCCTCCCCCCCCCCCGGCTGCAGACTCAGCAGCAGCAGCGGCAGCAGGTACAACGTGAGAACTGGAGCAGAAGCAGCAACAGCAACAACAGCAACTGCAGGAGGTACTGGAGCAACAGCAGCAACAGCAACAGCAACAGCAACAGCAACAAGTATAACAACTGTAGCAACTGGAGCAGCAACAGCAACAGCAGGGGCAGCAGCAGAGGTGCAAATCAGTGTGGCTGGCAGCGGACTCACGACATAGAGGGCAGCAGTGTGATCCGCGGCGGAGAAGAGTGTGTGAAGAGCCTAGAGTCTGGTTGAGAGATGAGGGGGACAGGAGGCATATTTCAGATTTCAGATTTCAAGTCACGGGGCCCCACAGTGGCCTTCTATAGAGCGATAACGCCGGTGGTAGTGGTCGGGAAAACATTTATTTTTAGAGGCTACAAAGGAAGGTCGGCCGCTTGGGCGACTAACATATAAACATATAAAATATACATAACAAACAAAGGCTAGTCCTGCAGCCCTTATTAAAAGATGATACGTAACAAATGTTGATAATTTTATAACCCAATCTCATTATTGGGACAGCGCGGGTAAGCCGCTCGGTTCACTCGCTTAGGAGTGAGCCCAGAGGCGTCTATTAGCGTAGCTTATAACCTGTTTGACCAGTCCAGTAAGGAAAGCGAGAGGTAAAAATATGTGAGCGGAGTGGTTGTATAGTAAGGAGGACTGGGTGATGTGACGGCATGGGTAGTGAGGGCAGTGGGGAGGAGTGATTCTGACTTGTCGAGGGGAGTAAGGGGAGAGGGGAGTTCCACATGCAAGGGAGCTGCTGCTGGTATAGTGGGTAGGAAGGGGGAGGCAATGTTAAGGGCTGTGCCGATAAAAACCGGTTGGGACAAGTGCTGAAAGGGGTTCATGATGGGGGATGGAGGAGGCGGGGGGAGTTTAGAGTTGAGGGGGGGAGAGGGTCACACCCTGAAATAAAGCCATTGCAAGGATGCGAAAATGCAGCGAGCATAGTCATGTGAGGATAATGAGATGAAATGTGTGTGTGAGCAGAGGAAGGTGCGTTAGGAACAGGAACGGTTACACCACCAGGGGTATACGTCAGAGGGGGGGAAGGGGACAGGCCCAAGGGCAGAGGGTGACCAAAGAGGAGGGGGGATAGGTTCAGGGGTGAGAGAGAAGAGACATCTCTCGCGGGGATTGTCAAGGATACACGCGAGTTTTATGATATGAGTCTTTCACATTGTGTGCTGCATGGGTGTTTGTATGTCTCTTCCGCTCCTGCTTCATTCCCTCCTCACCCCGTCCACCCAGGACCTGGATAGGGTTTGGTTCCCATTCCGTTGTAAAAGTCTGCAGCACCCGCTTGCTCTCAGTGCCTTGCGCCACAGCCCTGCAGACGACCCTCTGCCTTACACAATCGCCGCAGCAGATCTGACCGCCAAGGTCCAAATGTCCAAGGATGGCGCATGGCATACGGAGTGGCGGCCATGCAGTCATGCACTGCACCGGGATGTCGCTTGCAGCCCGCCATCTCCAGCTGGAAATCAAACAGCATAACGGAGTATGACTTGTTGATGGTCTCCATGCGTTAACGTGATGGGTATCTCTGACCCCACCCAATCTGCTATGGCGCAGGGTAAGACTTTGAAATGAGAGAAAACATTATTTTGCTTCCAAGCAACTTGCAGAGGTTATTACATCTACCGGTTTCTTAACAAACGTAGAACCTTCAATCGCGACTGTGCGTGGTCAGCAGATCGTCGAACATGCCCCAACCGTTCGTCCAAACTCCCCACTTCTTCAACCCAATTTGCTACGACCCCGCCTCATGGCGCACGGGTGGCTTGCTGGCATTATACGAGGTTCACGAATCGGCTTCCTGATCATTACTGCTTCTTCATCGGCTGATCATCGGACACCTGTAAGAATATTTGTATACCTTACTTCCGCGGCGATCCTCCCGTCAAGTTTGATTGCTGTATTGATTGTTCTCCTTACATCCTGCCCCTCCACCTGCAGCGAGATGGCGTCTCATCTGGGTCTATGGACAGTGTCATCGCCTCGCCATCATGTTCCCTCAACACGCCTCGACCCCCCCGCCTTGTCAGCTCGGTACTCGCCTCGTCTACTTCGTCTCCTGCCCAGCGTTCGAGGATCATTGATGGGCCTCTCCACTCTTAACGTGTCTGCACGCGCCTTCAAAGCATCAGATTATCAAAATGTCGTGGTGAGTGATGCTGTTTGTGGCGTAGTCGATCCGAACGCGTTAACGGGACGGAATAAGCTGGCTCAGGCCTGAAGGGCTGCTGAATGATCTAGGGGATGAGTAAATGAGGGCTTGAGCTATGGCATGAGTAATTGATATGAGTCATCAGTGATTGAGCTGTGGCTATCTATCCTAGCATGAGGGATTACGGTGGGGCATGAGGCATACAGCTGGGGCATACAGCTGAGGCATGAGGCATACAGCTGGGGCATGAGGGTTTGAGCTGTGTGGCATGAGGGATTTATCTGTGGCATCAGAGATTAAGCTGGAGCCTGATAGATTGAGAGGGAGCATGCATGTGGGCTTGAGCTGGGTTTGGCTTGGTCCCCACTCATCCGCCTATCTAGTGTTAGTGGTGGCTGCCCAGCAGCCACGCTATGCCGTGAAGGAGATTTGCGATATCAAATACCGCACTCTTAAAAGTCAGCGCATCAGAATCTGGACCACAACCCCATGCTCCCGGCAATTCGTTAGCGCTTCAGGAACAGCTTCAAATGTATGGACGCGGGATCGAGGAACTTATTCAGCCCTAATGCTCAGGCCACCGGCTGTAGGCTAGTCAAGGTTTGGTTCCCATCAGTCTAGTATAGTCTTGTGGCCGCCCATCGATGTTTATCAGGTGCGCTTCCGCCACATGCGGCACCTGCTGTAAGGTTAGGGCCCTCATCGACCGGCCACAAGGTTAAGCCCTCATCGACCTAGCTATGGTCACCTGGCCACCTGGCAGCCCCGCAAGAAAAGGGTGGGGCACCCTGAAGTAATTATTAGTGTCCCCTTATAGACACGCAGTGTTGCACAGTGAATGCAGCCAACCAGGCTAAAGTACTGGCTTTGCTTTTGCTTGCGTGCGTCGGCTGCATTTGAGCTGCTGCATTGCGGCAAGGTAGCACGATCCGGATACGCTTCTGCTCCGGTCCGCTCCGCTCCGCTTCGATACGGCGCGCTTGGAGTATTACTAGTTTGCAGTCATTTTTTTTTGTAGGCACATCACTGGCATACATACTGGCATACAAAGACATGAAGATGGTTGCATGCCAGCAGACAGCCCCCATGCATGCCCAGATGGCAGATCTTCCCCTCTACTGGCCTCAAAGTAGCCATGCATCCATGCAGCATGCATGTATATTATTAGTGAGGTCTAAGGACCATGCAAATTGCTGTGGCGAAACAGTCAATGATCGACGCAGTCCCCAAATTATGAACTGTCCAAACAGTAACAACCCCAGTCGGTAGTTGCCATGCATAACTAATATCCCCTCAAGTTTCCCCCCTTGCCCTTCAAATCTGCAACCTTGCCTGATACCGTCGGTATGCAGAATTTGGCGACTTTGGCTCAGGGTTCCCCGGGTGAAGGCTGGATTTCCTTAGCTCATGCTAAATTGCTGATCGATCGGACGATTCGGATACCGTAGGCACGGACGTGTTTCGTTGTTTTCGGAGTTCGTTGTTCCTTAAAACAGCCAAAAATGTGCGTCCTGCCAAACCCCGCCCCTTGACGTGACGTTGATTGATCGCATACATCTTTCCCTGACACTTTGTTGCAATGGGCTAAAGGCTTCGTCCGGAGCCAAAAAGCTAGCTTGCATTGCTTGCAATGCCATCGCGAATTGGAAGACAACTTGGTGGGGCCAGAAGGTTTGGGCGTTTCCCCGAGGTTATCAACGAATATGTCTAGAACGTCAGATATGTCCTCAGTTATATCGCACATGTTATGTAGGCGTAATATCGCGTGGTTGTTGATTCCCGCCCCCTATGGCGTCTAAGCAACACGTGTGCAAGGGTTGCTTGACAAAACAACGCCTCAAAACCAGCTGACGTTTACCTTTGGTACTAGTGTAAAAACCGCTAGCAACGCATGGCCTGCCATGTCGCCCGGAAGGGCTGCACACAAATTTCCTGCATGGTGAGCCGGATCGGAGCAGTATTGCCGCAAGGTAGCACAACCCGGATACGCTTCTGCTCCGGTCCGCTACGCTCCGCTTCGATACGGCGGGCTCGAAGTATCAGTATTTTGCAGTCAAAATCTTGTTTTAGGCACATTCTGGCTTACATACTAGCATACAAAGACATGAAGATGGTTGCAGGCCAGCAGACAGCCCCCATGCATGCCCAGATGCCCCCCCTACTGACCCCAAAGTAACCATGCATCCATGCCGCATATTAGTTAGGACTTGGACCATGCAAAATGCTGTGGCAAAACAGCCAATGATTGATGCAGTCCCCTACTCCTGAACTGTCCAAACAAAAACAACCAACAACCCCAGTTTTTTGGTGCCATGCATAACTAATATCCCCTCAAATGTCCCATTTGCCCTTCAAATCTGCAACCTCGCCTGATACCGTCGGTTTGCAGAATTTGGCGACTTTGGCTCAGGGTTCCCCGGGTGAAGGCTGGGTTTTCTTAGCTCGTCAAGTGCTGAATTGCTGATAAATCTGACCATTCTAATATGGCTCGGATACCGTTTAGTAGGCACAGACGTGTTTCGTTGTTTTCAGAGTTCGTTGCTCCTTAAAACAGCCGATTGATTGATCGCAGACATCTTTCCCTGTCCCTGTGTTGCAATGGGCTTAAGGCTTCGTCATACCGGAGCCAGACAACTTAAGCTTGCATTGCTTGCAACGCCATCGCGTACCGTATTGGAAGACAACTTGTACGGGTCAGAGGCAGGGGTTTACGGTAGCGTTTTCCCGAGGTTATTAACGAATGTCTGGAACGTCAGCGATGTCCTCAGTTCTATCGGACATGTTATGTATACGTACTATCGCGTGGTTGCTGAAGCCGCCCCCAAAGGCGTCTAAGCAGCTCGTGTGCAGGGGTTGCATGGCCTGTCATGTCGCCCGGAAGGGCTGCAAAACAATTCCTGCATGGTGAGCTGGATCGGAGCAGTATTGCCGTATCCGGAGCGGAGCAGCGATCCGCTCCGGATACGAAACAGGTTTAGCCGTATTGTGCTACCTTGCATTGCGGCCTATGGCCGGGGGTCCTCAGCGGCTCAAAGCAGATAGCAATGGTCCCCAACGACCCTGCTCAGGAGGTTTGGCCTGGCTGCTAATATAAGCACTAACTATCGGTGTCGCACTCATATGGAAAAGATGAAGGATGCAAGAAAATGTGGGAGATATATTCTGCCACATGAGGTCGTCATGCAATTTGCAATTTGTCTTTGAACCGATTGACCCCTGGAGACACATTATTTCAGAAGGGAGCCATATATCCATGTTCCTCATACTGTGCAGGGTATCAGTAGTCTGAGGCTGCATGGGATGCATCATTGCTCGACGCAGCTCTCCATCGACACCAGCAGGTTGACACAACCTTATGGCCGGGATGCAAGCAACCAGAATGGACCATACGTTGCAGTATCTGCAGCTGGCAACGGCAGCAGAGGAGATCCAGCAGATGTCCCGCTATCCCCACGGCCACAGCGTCCACAGCAGCGTGTGGACCGGCAGAACCAGCCACAGCCGGCAGGTGACAGGTCTGAGACAAGGGAGGGCAGCATCCCCCCTGGAGTTGAGCTTCACACAGGTACATATGGAGGGAGCAGTAGCGTAGATGTTAGACAGATTACCCGAATGATCAGGGACTGTGGCACTCTGGAGCAACTGCGCAATATAGCTGTGGAGCTCGGGCCCAGCTTCAATTTCATTCATGCCTCAGCCGCCATAATGAAAGCTTCTCGGCTGATCTGGGGCCCGGGCAGGTCAGGGGAGAGAGAGGCGGAAACTGTGTCAATGCTAGCGGAACTGGTCAGGCAGCATGTGCCGGAAATGGGTTCCCAAGCACTGTCCAACTGCATGTACGCGCTGGCCAAGCTCAATTTTCGAGATGGGCCATTGCTATCTGCTTTGGTCCGAAAAGCTAGGTCAGGAACCTTGTCAGAGTTCAATTCACAAAACCTGGCCAACACTATTTTGTCTTTGGCAAAGCTAGGGCACACTGACAAAGCTTTCACGACTGCTCTCCTCCTAGAGGCAGTGGAAAAGCTTCCCAACTTCAATTCGCAAGGGCTGGCCAACACCATCTGGGCCATGGCAAAACTCAGGCATACCAACGCAGCTTTCACGGTTGCTCTTCTCTCAGTGGCTAAGTGCAAGCTGCCCGAATTCAAGTCGCAAGAGCTGGCAAACACTCTTTGGGCCATGGCGACGCTTGGGCACACCAATGCCGCCTTCACAACTGCTCTCCTCCTTGAAGCAGAGAAAAAGCTGCCCGACTTCACCTCGCAAGCCTTGGCCAACACTGTCTGGTCCATGGCGACGATGAGGCACAGAAATGCAGCCTTCACGGATGCTCTCCTCATTGTGGCAAAGGACAAGCTGCCCCACTTCAACTCTCAAGCCTTGGCCAACACTCTTTGGGCCATGGCGGCGCTGCAGCACACCAACGCAGCCTTCACGATTGCTCTTCTCTCAGTGGCTAAGAGCAAGCTGCCCGAATTCAAGTCGCAAGAGCTGGCAAACACTCTTTGGGCCATGGCGACGCTTGGGCACACCAATGCCGCCTTCACAACTGCTCTCCTCCTTGAAGCAGAGAAAAAGCTGTCCGACTTCACCTCGCAAGCCTTGGCCAACACTGTCTGGTCCATGGCGACGTTGAGGCACAGAAATGCCGCCTTCACGGATGCTCTCCTCATTGTGGCAAAGGACAAGCTGCCTGACTTCAACTCGCAAGCATTGGCCAACACTCTTTGGGCCATGGCGACACTGGGGCACACCAATGCTGCCTTCACGGTTGCTCTTCTCGCAGTGGCTAAGAGCAAGCTGCCTGACTTCAACTCGCAAGCATTGGCCAACACTCTTTGGGCCATGGCGACACTGGGGCACACCAATGCTGCCTTCACGGTTGCTCTTCTCGCAGTGGCTAAGAGCAAGCTGCCTGAATTCAAGTCGCAAGAGCTGGCAAACACTCTTTGGGCCATGGCGGCGCTGCACCACACTAATGCAGCCTTCACGGATGCTTTTATTCCCGAGGCTAGAGCAAGATGGTCAAGCTTCAATGCCTTAGACAGGTCTACGGTATCCAAGGCTTTTGTCAAGCTAGGTCTTCCAGAATTTGTCCCCGTTTGATCAATAAGCACACATGTATATGTCGCGCCACGTTTCCCTGATATTTTGAGTTTTCCCCCTCTTAGGGTGTTGCATATGTTGCAAGCTCTCGAATCACAGCCTGATGATGAAGGGGAGAAAGCCTGGCCATTGAATGTTTCCCATTTGTTGATTGACAATTCCAATCCGTAAGTGGTTAAGACGGCGCAGGCACACGTTTGACGTTTCCTAAGGCTTCTCATTGGAAACTGAAATGCCAAATATAGAGGCCACATGGATATGTGTTGTGGATTCCTGGATTGATCTAGCTATGAGTATAAGTTTTTGCTCGAGCATCACTCCCAACACTCACTTATTGAAGGCTAGTCTCTTCATGGGCAGGGGATGCGGTTTACCAGACCTTTGTGTTCATGCTGTTTGGTGGGTGAACTTGATTTCCTTTTTTCCCTCTTATGCCTTCTCCCTTAACTGTCCTAGCTGATTTTTGTTTGCCGACGTAGCCGAGCTGCATTTCAGCATGGCCCAGAGGTGTCATGCCATTACCTCATTGGGGGGGGGGCGTATTCTCTATTTGTTTATTTCCTTCTCTCTTTAGTTTCCAACCAGGAAGCTGAACCCCACAGCAACCCAATTTGTTTAGCAGGGCCCGTTGGTGTAGGATGGTGCATCACTGCATATTTGCTGGGTTCTGCTGAGCAGGAACCACAGGTGGCATGTCGCTGACTCACTGGAATATGAAATAAATTAACCTATGTGAGGGAACCTGGGAGGGCTAATTTCATTTCAATTTACGGAATTTAAGTTGTTTACAAATGCACTTAACCCAATAATTAGTTTTAGCAAGGCCCCCGCTTGGCCCCGACCACCAGTCTGGTGACATAGGGGTATCAGGAGATGAGATTTGAAGTGAGAAGAAACCGGATGTCACCAATGGGTAAAAAAGCATGCCCATGGCGTCCCAAAGCACAATTTAAGCGAGAATAACCAAACGTTCAGAAAGGAACTACCCCCATCAGGGCTGAGATTGAAATTATAAGGAGTCCTACATCGGCTTTGTCAATTGTGGTGTGATGCTCCAGGCATATGCATGCATGAGCCAAGGTTGTATCTGAGCAGCACGTGCCCCCCCTGGCATGCCCCACAAGGATTTAAAACAGGCCGGGCCGTGTCATGCCCTTCTCTGCAATACATGTCTCATACCTGGCAAGCCCTAAACAAGAGGGTCGTGGCTTTATGCACCTGGTTCTGGCATGCCCCACTGAGTAGGTTATGCCGTTATATCTGGTATGCACGCCAACCCGACTGAGCCAAGGGTACTGTAACGAGATCCACCACATGTCCTCCAGGTCACCACAGCACACAAGGAACTCCAGAGCCTCCTCCTCCTCCTGCTGCCCCCGCTGCAGCTGCTGCTGCTATCAGACCGTCCTGTAATGTATTCAGCAGCACAACAAATCAACAATCAGCTACATTGCGCCGTGGGTAGGCCCAGGTTTGACCAGAAATACATTAGCAGGACGGTAGCCTAGGCAGGGTTTAGGCAGGGTTCAGGGTTGAGCAGGACAGTAGCCTAGACGGGGTTTAGGCAGAGTTCAGGGTTAAGCAGGACGGTAGCCTAGACGGGGTTTAGGCAGAGTTCAGGGTTAAGCAGGACGGAAGCCTAGACGGGGTTTAGGCAGAGTTCAGGGTTGAGCAGGACAGTAGCCTAGACGGGGTTTAGGCAGAGTTCAGGGTTGAGCAGGACGGTAGCCTAGACGGGGTTTAGGCAGGGTTCAGGGTTGAGCAGGACGGTAGCCTAGACGGGGTTTAGGCAGAGTTCAGGGTTGAGCAGGACAGTAGCCTAGACGGGGTTTAGGCAGGGTTCAGGGTTGAGCAGGACGGTAGCCTAGACGGGGTTTAGGCAGAGTTCAGGGTTAAGCAGGACGGAAGCCTAGACGGGGTTTAGGCAGAGTTCAGGGTTGAGCAGGACAGTAGCCTAGACGGGGTTTAGGCAGAGTTCAGGGTTGAGCAGGACGGTAGCCTAGACGGGGTTTAGGCAGGGTTCAGGGTTGAGCAGGACGGTAGCCTAGACGGGGTTTAGGCAGAGTTCAGGGTTGAGCAGGACAGTAGCCTAGACAAGGTTTAGGCAGGGTTCAGGGTTGAGCAGGACGGTAGCCTAAACGGGGTTTAGGCAGGGTTCAGGGTTGAGCAGGACGGTAGCCTAGACAGGGTTTAGGCAGAGTTCAGGGTTGAGCAGGATGGTAGCCTAGACGGGGTTTAGGCAGGGTTCAGGGTTGAGCAGGACGGTAGCCTAGACGGGGTTTCGGCAGGGTTCAGGGTTGAGCAGGACGGTAGCCTAGACAGGGTTTAGGCAGAGTTCAGGGTTGAGCAGGACGGTAGCCTAGACGGGGTTTAGGCAGGGTTCAGGGTTGAGCAGGACGGTAGCCTAGACGGGGTTTAGGCAGGGTTCAGGGTTGAGCAGGACAGTAGCCTAGACGGGGTTTAGGCAGGGTTCAGGGTTGAGCAGGACGGTAGCCTAGACGGGGTTTAGGCAGGGTTCAAGGTTAAGCAGGGCGGTAGCCTAGACGGGGTTAGGCAGGGTTCAGGGTTAAGCAGGACGGTAGCCTAGACAGGGTTTAGGCAGAGTTCAGGGTTGAGCAGGACGGTAGCCTAGAAGGGATTCGGCAGGGTTCAGGGTTGAGCAGGACGGTAGCCTAGACGGGGTTTAGGCAGGGTTCAGGGTTGAGCAGGACGGTAGCCTAGACAGGGTTTAGGCAGAGTTCAGGGTTGAGCAGGACGGTAGCCTAGAAGGGGTTTCGGCAGGGTTCAGGGTTGAGCAGGACGGTAGCCTAGACGGGGTTTAGGCAGTGTTCAGGGTTAAGCAGGACGGTAGCCTAGACGGGGTTTAGGCAGGGTTCAGGGTTAAGCAGGACGGTAGCCTAGACGGGGTTTAAGCAGTGTTCAGGGTTAAGCAGGACGGTAGCCTAGACGGGGTTTAGGCAGTGTTCAGGGTTAAGCAGGACGGTAGCCTAGACGGGGTTTAGGCAGAGTTCAGGGTTGAGCAGGACAGTAGCCTAGACGGGGTTTAGGCAGTGTTCAGGGTTAAGCAGGATGGTAGCCTATTATGAAATAAGAACCTAGGGGCTAGGCTACAGCAGGATGGGAAAGGTCCAGGGTTTAGAGGTGGGTGGCAGTGGGAGGTCTTAACCCTGGACCTAGCCCTCCCACAGGGGGGCCAGTGGGTGGTTGTGTAACTTCTCGACCCTGTGGTTTCAAAACCCTGGACCCGAAAAAGAAAAAAATCTATGGGTTACCCTCACTTTCGCAACACTGGGAATCTGAGGGTCCATGAAGTTTATACGCCCACTGGGTCCGGGTGAAGACCCCGGCCTGAGTTTATGCGCCTACTGGGTCCGGGGTTAAGACCCCACTGCACCCAGGGTTTAGACCCCCCATACATGCCAGTGGGTCCAGGGTTAAGGCCCCCCCCTTGACACCCCCTGGAAGGGCTGGGTCCAGGACTAAGAATTAAGCGAGACGGTAGCCTATGAGGGGTTCAGGGTTCAGGGTTAAGCCGGACGGTAGCCTATGAAACCGTAGCCCCAGCTCCGGCCATAGTCACCTTGGCACCGCTTGAAAAACTGTACCCGTTAACCCTGTTCAACTTAGCTTGATCGCCGTCCTTATCGGAGAAGGAGTTGACCACCGTTGCCCTGCAGAAAGAGCCGCTGCTGGGTTGGCTGGAGCGGGGCTGAACAGCCGAATGGTAAGTGCACGCCGTCCCTATCAGAGCTCATGCTGACAACTGTGGCACTGCTCTGGCCGACATTGCTATCGCTGGGTTGCTGGGGCAGGCCTGGAGGCGGGCCGCAATGACGGGTGCAGACCGGGCGGCAATCATGGTATAAGGCATTATGGCGGGCGGCGGGGCTGAAGGCGGGGATCGCACGTTCGCACTGGTCAGAGGAATCCAGGTATGAACAGGTGTGAAGAGGTGGTATAAATTGGTGTGGCTGGCGGTGTGGCAGAAGGCAAGCCACAAGGTAGGCCACCACGACAGGTATGCTTTGCGTGCCAGGCAACAGAGACGAATGCATCATGAAGGCCAAGCAGCACAATCATGTTGTCATGCAGCTTCGTTTCAGGAGGCAGCACCGCCAGGCCACCACCACTCCCGGCTGCAGACAGAGCCGCTGCTGGGTTCGCTGGGGCGGGGCTGAAATCGGGCAGCAAAGCCAAATGGTAAGTGCACGCCGTCCTTATCAGAGCACGTGCTGACCACTGTGGCACTGCTCTGGCCAACATCGCTGAGTTGCTGGGGCAGGCCTGAAGGCGGGCCGCAATGGCAGGTACAGACCGGGCGGCAATCATGGTATAAGGCATTGTGGCCGGCAGAGAGGCTGAAGGCGGGGATCACAAATCCTCACTGGTCAGAGGAATCTAGGTGTGTAGAGGTGTGAAGAGGTATGATGAGGTGGTACAAATGGGTGTGGCTGGCGGTGTGGCAGAAGGTAGGCCACAGGGTGGGCCAACAAGATGACGCCTACATGAAACTGATGGATATGAAAAATAAAGGTGGTGCAAGCTGAAAGTGTGCCAGGCGGCTACTGGCGGTGTGGCAGAAGGTAGGCCACCACAACAGGTCCGTGTTGGGACTGCTGGCTGACAACGGACTGACGACATAGAGGGCAGAAGTGTGATCCACGGCGGAGAAGGCTAGTGTGTGAAGAGCCTAGAGTCTGGTTGGGAGATGAGGGGGACAGGAGGTATATTTCAGATTTTAGATTTAAGTCCCGGGGCAATCTCGGAGCCCCACAATAGCCTTCTATGGATCGATATTGCCGGTGGCAGTGGTCGGGAAACAGTATGTGGCCCGTCCAGAAAGAAAGAGATGAGGACAGGAAAGCAAGAGGTAAAGATGTCAGTGGGGAGGTTATGTAGTGAGGAGGAGTGGGTGATGTGACGGCATGGGTAGCGGGGGCAGTGGAGAGGAGTGATTCTGACCTGTCGAGGGGAGAGGGGAGTTCCACATTGGAATGCAGGGGAGCTGATGCCAGTAAAGTTGGCAGTAAGGGGGAGGCCATGTTGGGGGATGTGCCGAAATAGACCTGTTGGTACAAGTGCTGACATGGGTTCATGATTGGGGATGGAGGAGGAGGGGGGAGTTGAGGGGGGGGAGTTGAGGGCAGGGTTACCCAGTACGGGCCGTATTGGCCTAAAATCCCGTACCGTATCCGTACCGTACCGTACCGTTTGCAACACGGCCAAGTACGGTCGCCATTTCCTGCACTGCATGACTGCATGAGAGCGATGGAGGTAGCGCTGAGAACAGGAATGCAGCGTACACGGCTGATTCGCATTGGATTTTGCAGCCGTCATCGAAGGCTGGCCATGCCAAGCGTGGGCGATACAAATGTTGTAATTATATTATCGTCAACACTACGCGATTTACCAATCACCTCGCGGGCATAACATGACAAGTTGCGGCGTGTAAGACGTTAGGACGGGTGATACAGGCATATTGCGGTGATGTCGTGTGATCGTCTCCCTCGTCTGGCAAATCCACACCGTCCACAGTCCACACATCCAGGGCATCAAAATCTACGTAAGCTCGCTCGCCTCCAGCGGTAAAGAGACATTCGTTGCTCGTGAAAGTACAAGTCTAACCCAAAACCTAGTGGCAATAAGACAGAACTTGGCACCAAGTCACAATCCAAAGCTGCATAGAGGGAGGAGGGCAGGAGGCCAGGAGGAGTAGGAGCCCATGAGTCCAGGACTCCCAGGAGGGAGGCAAGACACAGGAGCTCCGTGTCTCCTTACGAAGTGATTTCCATGCATGCCATGCAACTCAGCAACTATGCAAGGTGATTCTGAGGCCTCTTGTTTCTATTGCTATATTCATGCATGTAAAATTTCATGTGCCATGCTGGTGGGTAGCGTTTATATGGACTAGCTGAATTACAGAAATGCTGAATGGCATGTTGGAACATTGTAATGGCGATCTGTGAGGAGTTTTGGATTGCATCAATGATCATATTTTCTCCTATCATGTCAGCCTGGTAAATCTGCATGCATGCATGGAGATCCTTGGTGGTTATTTGGGGGCCATGCAAAAATTGCATGGGGACTGTCATGCAGCCATGCAGTATGTCAGGATGTGCATGGGATCAAACAGTTATGTGCGTGTTGCATGCATGTCTTTCTCTGTGTGGATCCTGCTGTTCTGAGCCTTGAAAATGGGGAAAATCTTGGACCGTATTGGCCTACCGTACCGTCCCTTTTGTCCGTACCGTATCCGTACCGTACCGCACCGTATTCCCGTACCGTGTTTCCGTACCGGGTTACCCTGGTTGAGGGGCGGAGAGGGTCACAGCCTGAAATAAAGCCATTGCAAGGAGGCGAAAATGCAGCGAGCATAGTCATGTGAGGATAATCAGATGAAAGGTGTGTGTGATCAGAGGAAGGTGCGTTAGGAACAGGATCGGTTAAGCCACCAGGGGTATACGTCAGAGGGGGGGAAGGGGACAGGCCCAAGGGCAGAGGGTGGGCGAAGAGGAGGGGGGGATGGGTTGAGGGTGAGAGAGAAGAGACATCTCGGGAGGGGATTGTCAAGGAAACACGCGTGTTTTATGAAATGAGTCTTTCACATGGCGTGCTGTATGGGCGTTTGCATGTATGTTCCGCTCCTGTTTCATTCCCTCCTCACCCCGTCCACCCAGGACCTGGATAGGGCTTGGTTCCCATTCCGTTGTAAAAGTCCGCAGCACCCGCTTGCTCTCAGTGCGTTGCGCCACAGCCCTGCGGATGACCCTCTGCCTTACACAATCGCCGCAGCAGATCTGACCGCCAAGGTCCAAATGTCCAATGATGGCGCATGGCGTACGGAGTGGCGGCCATGCAGTCATGCACTGCACCGGGATGTCGCTTGCAGCCCGCCATCTCCAGCTGGAAATCAAACAGCATAACTGAGTATGAGTTGTTGATGGTCTCCATGCGTTAACGTGATGGGTATCTCTGACCCCACCCAATCGGCCATGGCAGAGGTTATTACATCTACCGGTTTCTTAACAAAAGTAGAACCTTCAATCGCGACTGTGCGTGGTCAGCAGATCGTCGAATATGCCCCAACCGTTCGTCCAAACTCCCCACTTCTTCAACCCAATTTGCTACGACCCCGCCTCATAGCGCACGGGTGGCTTGCTGGCATTATACGAGGTTCACGAAGCTTCCTGATCATTACTGCTTCTTCATCGGCTGATCATCGGACACCGGTAAGAATCGCTGTGAACCTGACTTCCGCGGCGATCCTCCCGTCAAATTTGATTGCTGTATTGATTGTTCTCCTTACATCCTGCCCCTACACCTGCAGCGAGATGGCGTCTTATCTGGGTCGATGGACAGTGTCATCGCCTCGCCATCATGTTCCCTCAACAGGCCTCGACCCCCCCGCCTTGTCAGCTCGGTACATACTCGCCTCGTCTACTTCGTCTCCTGCCCGGCGTTCGAGGATCATTAATGGGCCTCTCCACTCTTAACGTATCTGCACGCGCCTTCAAAGCATCAGATTATCAAAACGTCGTTGTGAGTGATGCTGTTTGTGGCGTAGTCGATCCGAACGCGTTAACGGGACGGAATAAGCTGCCTCAGGCCTGAAGGGCTGCTAAATGATCTAGGGGATGAGTAAATGAGGGCTTGAGCTATGGCATGAGTAATTGATATGAGGCATCAGTGATTGAGCTGTGGCTATCTATCCTAGCATGAGGGATTACGGTGGGGCATGAGGCATACAGCTGGGGCATGAGGGATTGAGCTGTGTGGCATGAGGGATTTATCTGTGGCATCAGAGATTAAGCTGGAGCCTGATAGATTGAGAGGGAGCATGCATGAGGGCTTGAGCTGGGTTTGGCTTGGTCCCCATCCGCCTATCTAGTGGTAGTGGTGGCTGCCCAGCAGCCACGCTATCTATGCCGCAAAGGTGATTTGCGATATCAAATACCGCACTCTTAAAAGTCAGCGCATCAGAATGTGGCCCACCCCATGCTCCCGGCAATTCATTAGCGCTTCAGGAACAGCTTCAAATGTATGGACGAGGGATCGGGGAACTTATTCAGCCCTGATGCTCAGGCCACCGGCTGTAGGCTGGCTAGTCAAGGTTTGTTTCCCATCAGTGTAGGATAGTCTCGTGCCCGCCCATCTGGCGCCTTTCCGCCACATGCGGCACCTGCTGTAAGGTTAGGGCCCTCATCGACCGGCCACAAGGTTAAGCCCTCATCGACCTACCTATGGTCACCTGGCCACCCGGCAGCCCCGCAAGAAAAGGGTGGGGCACCCTGAAATAATTATTAGTGTACCCTTATAGACACTCAGTGTTGCACAGTGAATGTAGCCAACCAGGCTAAGGTACTGGCTTTGCTTGTGCTTGCGTGCGTCAGCTGTATTTGAGCTTCTGCATTGCGGCCTATGGCCAGGGCTCCTCAGCGGCTCAAAGCAGATAGCAATGGTCATCAGCGGCCCTGCTCAGGAGGTTTGGCCTGGCTGCTAATATAAGCACTAACTATCGGTGTCGCACTCATATGGAAAAGATGAAGGATGCAAGAAAATGTGGGAGAAATATTCTGCCACATGAGGTCGTCATGCAATTTGCAATTTGTCTTTGAACCGATTGACCCCTGGAAACATATTATTTCCGAAGGGAGTCATATATCCATGTTCCTCATACTGTGCAGGGTGTCAGTAGTCTGAAGCTGCATGGGATGCATCATCGCTCGACACAGCTCTCCATCAGCTCCGACAGGTTGACGCAACCTTATGGTCGGGATGCAAGCAACATGAATGGACCATACGTTGCTGTATCAGCGGCTGGCGACGGCAGCAGAGGAAATCCAGCAGATGTCCCGCTAGCCCCACGGCCACATCGGCTGCAGCAACGTGTGAATCGGGTGGATCAGTTTCAGCCGGCAGGTGACAGTTCTGAAACAAGGTTGGACAGCATCCCCCCTGATGTTAAGCTTCACACAGATACAAATGGAGGGAGCAATAGCGTAGATGTTAGACAGCTTACCCGAATGATCAGGGACTGCAGAACTCTGGAGCAACTGCGCACTATAGCTGTGGAGCTCGGGCCTAGCTTCAATTTCATTCATGCCTCAGCCGCTATGATGCAAGCACAAAGACTGATCCATGGACCGTACAGGCAAGGGGGGAGGGAGACAGAAACAATATCAATCCTAGCAAATGTGGTCGGGCAGCATGTGCCGGAAATGGATTCCCAAGGTCTGTCCAACTGCATGTACGCTCTGGCAAAGCTAAATTTCCGAGATGGGCCATTGATATCTGCTTTGGTCCGAAAAGCTGGGTCAGGTGTTATGTCAGACTTCAAGCCACAAAACCTGGCCAACACTATTTTGTCTTTGGCAAAGCTAGGGTACACCGACAAAGCTTTCACGACTGCTCTCCTCCTAGAGGCAGAGGAAAAGCTGCCTGCCTTCAATTCGCAAAACCTGGCCAACACCATCTGGGCCATGGCAAAACTCAGGCACACCAACGCAGCTTTCACGGTTGCTCTTCTCTCAGTGGCTAAGAGCAAGCTGCCCGAATTCAAGTCGCAAGATCTGGCAAACACTCTTTGGGCCATGGCGACGCTTGGGCACACCAATGCCGCCTTCACAACTGCTCTCCTCCTTGAAGCAGAGAAAAAGCTGTCTGACTTCAATTCACAAGCCTTGGCCAACACTGTCTGGTCCATGGCGACGATGAGGCACACTGATGCAGCCTTCATGGTAGCTCTCCTCATTGTGGCCAGGGCCAAGCTGCCCGACTTCAATTCGCAAGCCTTGGCCAACACTCTCTGGGCCATGGCGACGATGAGGCACAGAAATGCAGCCTTCACGGATGCTCTCCTCATTGTGGCAAAGGACAAGCTGCCCGACTTCAACTCCCAAGCCTTGTCCAACACTCTTTGGGCCATGGCGGCGTTGCAGCACACTAATGCAGCCTTCACGGATGCTTTCATTCCCGAGGCTAGAGCAAGATGGTCAAGCTTCAATGCCTTAGACAGGTCTATGGTATCCAAGGCTTTTGTCAAGCTAGGTCTTCCAGAATTTGTCCCCGTTTGATCATTAAGCACAAATTTGTATGGCGTGCCACGTTTCCTGATATTTTGAGTTTCCCCCCCTCTTAGGGTGTTGCAGATGTTGCAAGCTCTCGATCACAGCCTGATGATGAAGGGGAGAAAGTCTGGCCATTGAATTCCCATTTGTTGATTGATAATTCCTATCCGAAGTGGTTGAGACGTAGGAGGCATTAGTCTCACATCCTTAGGCTTCTTATTGGGAACTGAAATGCTGAATATGGAGGCCATGCAAAGGTTACTTAAAAGAGAACTTGGATGTGTGTTGTGGATTCCTGAATTGATCTATGAGTGGAAGCTTGAGTGTCACACCAAGTCACAAGACTCACTCATTGGGGGAGTGGCGTATTCTTTATTCGTTTCATTCTTTCTCTCTTTAGTTTCCAACCAGAAAGCTGGACGCCATAGCCGCCCACCCTTTTTTAGCACGGCCCGTCGGTTTGAGATGCTGCTGGTGAAGTGATCTACTGCCCGGGAGGGGACAAAGACTACTGATACTAGGCTAGAGGCTGGGCTGGAAGACTAGGGAGGCGCACGTGGTGCGTGGGAGCTATGTCGACTCCGGGACTGGGGCGTTGGCTGAAGGGTTTGCAAGTGGGAGCCAAGTATTGAGCTTGGTATAATGAACTTATCTCTGTCGAGAGACTCCCGGTTTACTAGCGGGGCGCACTTATGTAGGCGCTCGGCAGATGGCAAGCCCGTATAAGGCTCTAAAGGCTGGAAGGTTCATGTCGTACAACCGAAGGTTGTTAGAGATCTTAACGACACGCAACTGCTCTCACACTGTTAGCTACGCAGTGTGACAACAGTTGTGTTCGCGTACTGGATACTAGGAGACATGTACTGAATTCACTGGACTGGGGGGTCCAAGACCACTACACACCTCCCCCTTTGCTGCGTGCATAACGCGCTGCAAGGAGTTGGCTGTAGCGACTTGTAGCTGGATGATTCTCTGGTAAAATAGAGATTAATCTGTAAAATGGACATGACTTGGCATGGACTTGATTTTTTTTTTCATTTTTTTAGGGATCTCCTTTATGGGAGACTGTAAAAAAAGTGTGCCTAGAAAAAAAAAGGGACTAAAAAAAAAAAAAAAAAAAAACACGCACACCAAACCTACTATGCCGAAGCGACGGCTCACGACGCTCCGCAGGCACAGGCCAGGGGTGGGTTGCCACGAAGTGTTCTACCGCAAGCGCGGCCTCGATCAAAAGCAGCGCATTTGCAAAGCGATTCCATTGTACCCAACTTCGGGTGTAGGCGACATGTATTCGAAAAGCTTTTTGGCCGCGCGGCGATGACACCTCTCGCCCGCCACCCACCCAACGTAATCGTCCGTGACTAATGCCGTACTGGTGTCAGTCGCTTACAGCCTAGCACCGACGATACTGTTGAAGCGGTGGTCGCGAGTTCGATACCTGCCGGTGGCAGAAAGAGTTGTTGCAGACCGTGCGTTATCGCACTGACAAGCCGATGGTTGTTCGCACCCGAAAGAAAACAACCCTGAAAAAGAGCGAAGGGTTCAAGAAAAGAAAATTCACCAAAAGAAACCCGGGGAAGGTGGCGAAGATCCCCACGATTTTTTTTCCATTTGCTTGACTGGATTCTTTATGCCTGGTCAGATTTAGTTCGGACAGATTGTCTGGGCTAGTCTGGTGAATATGTGACACGTACACAGTGTTAAATATTTTTAATTAATGACAAGGAATGCTGCAAAATTATTTGAAAAATGTTTTAGCTTGCTTGAGCAGGTCAGGGGTGAGGTTAGCAAGCGGTTCCCATGAATTGTGGGTGTCGTCGTATGCTTTCCACTTGACTAGAACTTGTTTGATTTTCCTTTTTCCAACCTTTCGGATGCGATGGGACAAGAGTGTCTCGACTTGATAGAACGGAAGGCCGTCTTCTACTTCAGGTCCAGCGGGTACAGGCATGGATTCGCTTGAAGATTTGAAGGGCTTGAGCAGGGACACGTGAAAAACTGGGTGAACTCGTGAGTAATTGGCAGGCAATGCTAGTTTCGCAGCGTTGCCTCTTGGTGTCATAGACAGGATCTGGACTGGGCCGATGTATTTGGGATGTAATTTCTTAACACCTGTTTTGAACTTGAAATTTCTGGTGGAAACCATGACTTGATCTCCTGTTTTGAAGGAGTGTGGTGCTCGGAATCTTGAATCAGCGTACGTTTTCTGTCTGTCTTGGGCAGAGCGCAAAAGCTGCTGGACTCGTACAAGTGTGATGTCTAGGTCTGCAAATACTGCGTCAAGTGCTGGGATTTGCTTGTCAGGCATCTGGACAGACAAGGGTGTGTTTGGGTGCCTTGCGGTGTTCAAGTAAAATGGGCTCTGCCCGGTGACGCTGGATTTTGCATTATTTATAGTCAGGGCGACTATGGGCAAGAGTTCTTCCCATGTGACATGATTTCCATCAATGAAATGCCTCAGCACTTCTTCAACGACTCGGTTCATGCGCTCGGTTTGCCCATCGGTTTGAGGGTGGAAAGCAGTTGAAAAACGCGGCTCGATTCGCATGCGGATGCACATATTGCGCCAGAACTGTGAGGTAAAACGCACATCTCGATCCGATATAATATTTTTCGGTAGGCCATGGTGTTGGTAAACATGTTTGATAAAGGCTCGTGCTATGTCCTCTGAGGTACTGGATTTCTGGACTGGTGCTAGGCAGACATACTTGGTAAGCTTGTCAACAATGACCATGATTCCATCGTTTTTCTCTGAAGACATGGGAAGATCGAACACAAAGTCCATAGTGACAGTGTGCCACCTAGTGTCTGGGATGGGTAAGGGCTGGAGCAACCCATAGGGTCGTTTGCATGAGGCCTTGTTTGCTTGGCATGTTTGGCATGTGGACACGAACTGTTGGACATCAGCAGCCATGCTGGGCCACCAGAACTGTCGCTGAATCAAGTCTAGAGTCTTGGTCCAGCTGAAATGGCCGGCAATGAGGGTTGCATGGTGCGCCTTTAGGACACGTGCTCGGACAGTGGCTGGGACAATGATTCGACCGCAGAATGACCAGTAGCCATGCTGTTTTGTGACAGTTGGGTCCTTGAAATCTGGATATCTGGGATTCAGCTTTTATTTGCTGCATGAGGTCTGGACTGGACTCGTTTACTGTGATCGCGAAAAGCATGAGCGCTGCTGCCTCACCTTGGTGTGGCAATCTCGACAGGGAGTTAGCAGGGTTGGTTGCACCGGGCCGGTAGCGGACTGAAAACTGGAACCTCGACATGAATTCGCTCCATCGCGCTTGTCTTCTGGACAGGGTCGGTTGCTTGGTGAAAAATGTCAAGGGATTGTGATCAGTGACAATTGAAAGTCCTTGGCTGCCCTCAAGATAGCAGCGCCATTCTTTGAGTGCCTTGATGATTCCTAGAAGTTCTTGTTCACCCGTGGTGTAATTATGCTCGGCTGGGCTGAACTTGGAGGAAAAGTACACGACTGGTCGGCCCTGCTGGGTGAGTACTGCACCACAACCTGTCATGGATGCGTCAGATACGAGTTCGTAGGGCAAGTCTGGATTCGGGTACGCTAGGACTGGAGGTGAAGCTAACGCCTCCTTGATGGCTTCAAATGCTAGGATGGCATCTTCGCCCTTGGTGAATTGTACTTTTTTCTTGGTGAGCTGGTGCAGGGGAGCTGCTAGTCGCGACAGGTTTGGTACGAATTTGCGAAAATAATTCGCAAGTACCAGGAATTGGAGTATGCCTGTGGCATTGGTTGGGAATTCCCACTCGGTCAGGGTACGAAGTTTTTCTGGGTCTGCGCGCACTCCCTCTTTGGAGAGAATGTGGCCTAGGTACTTGACTTGTTCTTGTAAAAATCTGCACTTCGAAAAGCGCACTTGCAGCCCGGCTTCACGAATCTTCGTAAACACCTGGTTCAAGTGGTCTAGATGTTCTGCTGGGGATTGTGACAGGATGAGGATATCATCGATGTAAATCAGCACGAAGGACAGGGACTGGAAGATCTTGTTAACCGTACTCTGGTACTGGCTGGGCGCGTTGGAAAGTCCCATAGGCAGACATCGCCATGCATAGTGACCAGGGACACAGGGGACGGGTTACGGTATCACGTTGCGTTACGATACGTTACGTTACGATACGGGCCTTTGGCCCGATACGGGATTCAATACGACCTACTCCCTCCCAAATCCCACATTTGAGGTGGAGGTGCCATGGCCCAAACCGGCATGCATGGCTGCATGCCAGCCCCCATGCAATCTTGCATGGCCCCCAAGTAACCCCTAAGGGTCACCTTGTATGCATGCAGATTGACTATGCAGAATGCTAGTTTAAGCAGACAATCATCCGGGCAATGATGGATATTTAACTCCTAGTTTCACCCAGTATGTAAAGCACTACCAAATCCCCTCTCAGTTGAGTACTTGAGTCAGTTCCTCTTACGTCTCACTCTCCCACCTCATGATCTGTTACATCTGACTAGCTGAGTAGCTGAGCCGCAGGTTTGAATTCTGTGAGCTCCTGAAGTGCTAGTTCATCGGAAGGTAAACAAAAGAGACGTATGAAGGATCCTCAAGCGTTAAACGGGTGCATTATCAACGAAATTTCGAACGGGCTGTCCGAACAAATGACTTGCGTCTGTTCCCTACACTCTGTGCTCACAAACTCACAATGCCATTGATGCATCGCTGCAAATGTGCAATGCACGAGTTGCTGGGCTTATCACTAGCGATCGTCGTGTCGCTGTGTGGAATCTCAGCGCGGTCATTCCACACATACTCAAGAAGTGCGGATTTTCAGTCGGTGCACCGTAGTGGACCATAACGATACGTTACGTTACGATACGTTACGATACGGGATTTTTGGCCCAAACGGGCCGTATCCTGTGTCCCTGATAGTGACCGAATGGTGTCGCGAACGCGGTTTTAGGCACGTCTTCCTCGGAAATCAGCAGCTGGTGAAAGCCACCTGCCATGTCAAGGCTGGAGTAACAAGTGGCACCGCGGGCTGCATCCAGCAGGTCATCAATGCGCGGTAGCGGATAGCGGAGCTTGAGAGTTATTTCATTGAGGGCTCGGTAATCAAGGCAAAACCTGAAGCCACCGCTTGGTTTCTTGACAAAGAGGACTGGAGCTCGGTATGGAGAATTCATAGGGGTGATGATTCCCTTCGCTAGGAGTTCGGTAACTTGTGACTTGAGCTCGATCATTTCACTGGGAGAAAGGCGACAGTTCCTTCGGAAAGGGGGCTTCGCACCGGGTAGGCGGGTACAAGATTGATTGTGTGCTTGAGTGCCAGGATGTTAGTCCGCCGGCCTGGGTTGTTTCACTGAAGATGTCTGCAATCTTTCAATTAAGTTGCACATTTCAGTTTGCATGGCTGGGTGCACATGGTCCATGTTCACGTCAAGTTTGCATGGCTGGGCATCGACTGGTTCTCCACTGGGTTGGTTTGGTACCCTATCAAGGTCGACCTCACTGTCATCTGGGCTTAGCTCGTGAGGCGTAAGGACCGCGACGAAGGACTTGTATCGACCGGAGTTGAGGTATCTCACGGCGAGGTCAGCTGGGATTTCATCTGGCGGGGCGTTCGTCTTCCGCGGAGTTCTGAAAATCAGTAACCGTGGGCATAGGGGCGGTGGTCTTCACTACACGGGCTGTTGCACCGCGAGTGCCACGGTAGACGCACTAGGTTTACACGACTCCATCCCCATTGGGTGATGGAAGCCTCATCGAGTCAAGATTGTATGTTAGCCACAAGATGCATCGACAAGAATATGGACGGGACGTGGACAGTGATTTCAAAAGCAGCCCGGCCGAGCATAATTTTAAAGTCACTGCCCTGGCTACAGGGACAACTTGATCGGAAGCGGTGGCCACCGGCTTGACTCGCGACATACGAACGGGGAGTCCCATTTTCTTGGGAAATCAGGAACTAGAGCTAGATCCAGTATGAAATAGACTAGGGAGGCTTTGACCATGTGCTGGCCGTCATAGATTGATGCTAGGGACTAGGGGCTGGACTAGGGGACGTCCACTTCCACTCATCACGGACAGCGGCTGGGTCATCTGAAAGGCTCGGCATTTTGCCTGTGTCGCGTAAATCTGAAGGAACTAGAAGAGCCCATGCATGTTTAGACAAGACAGGGGCCGCGATATTTGTTCTCTTGAGCTGGGACTAGTATGGACAGCAGGGAGAGCTGAGATTGGAGGAACCAATGCCTGGGGCTGTAGCGACAGCTTGGGGTGGGCAAATATTCGTACTCGCGATATTAAAAATGTCTGGGCTGGGCTCGGGCCTGGGTGCGACTCGGCTGGAATCTGGACTCGATCTCGATTCTCGAACTGTTCCGCCATCGTTACATAACGTGTCAGCAAGGGTACGATACATTTTGGTAGATTCGCTTGCATAGCTCTGATTGACTGGGTCTGGTAGCATCTTGATTTACAGAGGAGCTAGGTAGTCAGCGACTGGACATGTGAGTGCCTTGAGCTGCAGATACGCGAGAGAGATGGCAGTATATCGCTCATTATACGCTTGGCTTGTTAAACGCTTGGCTTGGGCAGGAGCAGCAACGGTCGGGCTGCAATAATATCGGCCTGGACTGGAATTGCGACGGCAACAACTTGATCCGTCGGGGTGACAGCGATAGCGACCCCACTGGAAGACATGGAAACAGCGTCATGAGAATTGCGAAGGCAACGCTTAGTAAGCGGCTGGAAATGGCTAGAAGGGGATGGGAGCTTGTCGATATGTCGCCTGTAGGCGTTGACAGGTTGTTGTACGACCAGGGGGGGGGGAGCTTCGCGCAGTAGCCTGTAGGCGTCGACAGGATGCGGTACGACAGCATGGGGGGGGGGTGGAGCTTCGCGCAGTAGCCTGTAGGCGTCGACAGGTTGCGGTACGACAGCATGGGGGGGGGAGCTTCGCGCCGTAGCCTGTAGGCGTCGACAGGCTGATGCTGAACCCAAGGTGCTTGTCCGCGACATGCGCTAGGTGCTGGGGTGGCTTAACTCAACGGAACTCTGAGAGCCGGGTTGCGAGATTGGAAATGAGTGACCATAGCTTGGCTTGACTAGACAGAAGCTTGACACGTATGACAGGGTGGCCCGCGCGTAATCGCGTCGAACAAATTTTGACGTGGTACATCATGACTGATGACTGGGACTGAGTTTGTGGCTAGGCTTGGCGCGAAAAAAATGCTCGGTGGATCAATGGCTGGGACTGGGAGATTCCAACAATTCACAATTCCTTTCAATCTGCAGCGACTCTTTGATATCTATGTATCTCAAGTTTGCTGTTGAGAGATTGGAGTGCAAAATTGAAGGTCTGGGAGATAGAGTCAAGGACTTGATCCTCGAGAGGATGCCGGAGGATACTCGAAGACTGGGCACGCGAGGAAACTCGGGGGTACTGGTTGTGTCCGATGGTTTTCCATTCGGGTGGCTCGACACTACGGTAAAGAGACCTTGGCTCGTGAAACCACTGAAGTGATCTACTGCCCGGGAGGGGACAAAGACTACTGATACTAGGCTAGAGGCTGGGCTGGAAGACTAGGGAGGCGCACGTGGTGCGTGGGAGCTATGTCGACTCCGGGACTGGGGCGTTGGCTGAAGGGTTTGCAAGTGGGAGCCAAGTATTGAGCTTGGTAGAATGAACTTATCTCTGTCGAGAGACTCCCGGTTTACTAGCGGGGCGCACTTATGTAGGCGCTCGGCAGATGGCAAGCCCGTATAAGGCTCTAAAGGCTGGAAGGTTCATGTCGTACAACCGAAGGTTGTTAGAGATCTTAACGACACGCAACTGCTCTCACACTGTTAGCTACGCAGTGTGACAACAGTTGTGTTCGCGTACTGGATACTAGGAGACATGTACTGAATTCACTGGACTGGGGGGTCCAAGACCACTACAGCTGGGCCCTGCTGAGTAGGGACTAGAGGTTACATGGCGTAAAATAATTGGAATGTGAAATAAATTAGCTTAGGCGAGGACCCCTGGGAGGGCTAATCTCAGTTCAATTCATGGGATTTAAATAGTTTATAAATGCTTTTGACCCAATAATTAGTTTCAGCATGGCCCCTACCGCCACTGGTGACACAGGGTATCAGGAGATAAGATTTGAAGTGAGAAGAAACCGGATGTGAACATTGGGTCAAAACCCCCCAAACGCCCAAAAAACACAATTTAATTGAAGTCTATAGGGCGCTAACAAGCGCATGTTGCCTATTTCCGAAACACAGTAAAAATGTCTGCCCTCTATGGGAGGGTTGATACCCTGGCCTGAATCCAAGAACAAGCAAGAGAATATAGATTACCGGTATTTGAAACCAGACGGAATGAAATCAAAAGTTCAGAGAGAAACTCCCTCCATCAGAGACGAGAACAAAATTACAAGGAGTCCTACACTGGCTTTGTCAATCTTGGCGCGATGCTCCAGGCAAATGCATACTCTGAGCCATGAGCCAAAGTTGTATCTGAGCAGCAACCCACCCCCCTGGCATGCCTCACACAGATAAAGACAGTCCTGGCCATGTCATACCCCTCACTGTTATACATGCCTCATACCTGGCAAGTCAATGACGTCACAACTCTGGGCCCTGCTCAAATAGGCTCGGCTGCGTGGGTGCCTAACTAAAGAGTTGGGAGAAAAGGTGGAAACAATCACTAGGCAACTTACAACCTGGCATGTGGCAAGCCCCCCAAAAGAGGAGTTCATACACCTGGTTCTGGCATGCCCCATTGAGCAGTAACTGCCATGATATCTGGTATGCACGCCAACACGACCAGACCAAGGGCACTGCAACGAGATCCGCCATGTGCTCCAGGTCACCGCATCACACAAGAAACTCCAGAGCTTCCTCCTCCACCTCCTCCTCCTCCTCCTGCTGCCCCCCTGCAACTGCTGCTACTCTCCGACCATCCTCCACTGTATTCAGCAGCACAGCAATCAGCTACATTGTGCCGTGGGTAGGCGCAGTTTTGACCAGCGATACAACAGCAAGACGGTACCCTAGACAGGGTTTAGGCAGGTTCCAAACTTAAGCAGGACGGAAGCCTAGGCAGGGTTTAGGGTTTGGGAGGACGGAAGCCTAGACGGGGTTAAGGAAGGGTTCAGGGTTTGACACGACGGTAGCCTAGGCGGGGTTTAAGATGGGTTCAGGGTTTAGCAGGACGGAAGCCTAGACGGGGTTTGGGCAGGGTTCAGGGTTTAGCAGGACGGTAGCCTAGGTGGGGTTTAGGCAGGGTTCAAGGTTTAGCAGGACGGTAGCATAGGCAGGTTTTAGGGTTAAGCAGGACGGTAGCCTAGGCAGGGTTAAGACAGGGTTAAGGGTTAAGCGGGACGGTAGCATAGGCAGGGTTTAAGGCAGGGTTTAGGGTTAAGCAGGACGGTAGCCTAGGCAGAATTTAGGCGGCGTTCAGATTAGCAAGACGGTAGCCTAGACAGAGTGGAGGCAGTGTCAGTGGGGAGTAACAGGTGGGGGTCAGTGAGGGGGAGTGTAAATCTGGACCCTTTAGATGCCCTGGACCCTAAAAACCCCCACAGTCGCATCCCTCGGAGATCTGAGGATCCATGGGGGTCTGGGTTTATACCCCCACTGGGTCCAGGGTTTAGACCCCACTGGACCCAGGGTTTAGAACACTTCCACATGTCAGTGGGTCCAGGGTTAAGGCCCCCACTGACAGCCCCTATCAGTAGAAAGGCTGGGTCAAGTGTTTAGAATTAAGCAGAATGGTAGCCTAGGAGGGGGTCAGGGTTCATGGCTAAGTGTGCATAAGCATAGAAGGAGTGTGCACAAGCATAGGCAGGGTTCAGGATCAAGCGGGGCGGTTGCCTAGGTGGGGTTCAGGGATAAGGGTTAAGCAGGACAGTAACATGAGAGGGGTCCAGGATCAAGCGGGGCGGTTGCCTAGGAGGGGTTCAGGGTTGATCTAGGACGGTAGCCTGGGAGGGGTTCAGGGTTAATCAGGACGGTAGCCTAGGAGGGGTTCAGGGTTGATCTAGGACGGTAGCCCAGGAAGGGTTCAGGATTAATCAGGACGGTAGCCTGGGAGGGGTTCAAGGATGATCAGGATGGTAGCCCAGGATAAGTTCAGGGTTAATCAGGACGGTAGCCCAGGAGGGGTTCAAGGTTAATCAGGACAGTAGCCCAGGAGGGGTTCAGGGTTAATCGGGACGGTAGCCTAGGAGGGGTTCAGGGTAAAGCGGGACGTTAGCCCAGGAGGGGTTCAGGGTAAAGCGGAACGGTAGCCTAGGAGGGGTTCAGGGTTAAGCGGGACGGTAGCCTAGGAGGGGTTCAGGGTAAAGCGGAACGGTAGCCTAGGAGGGGTTCAGGGTTAAGCGGGACGGTAGCCTAGGAGGGGTTCAGGGTTAAGCAGGACAGTAACATGAGAGGGGTCCAGGATCAAGCGGGGCGGTTGCCTAGGAGGGGTTCAGGGTTGATCTAGGACGGTAGCCTGGGAGGGGTTCAGGGTTAATCAGGACGGTAGCCTAGGAGGGGTTCAGGGTTGATCTAGGACGGTAGCCCAGGAAGGGTTCAGGATTAATCAGGACGGTAGCCTGGGAGGGTTTCAAGGTTGATCAGGATGGTAGCCCAGGATAAGTTCAGGGTTAATCAGGACGGTAGCCCAGGAGGGGTTCAAGGTTAATCAGGACGGTAGCCCAGGAGGGGTTCAGGGTTAATCGGGACGGTAGCCTAGGAGGGGTTCAGGGTAAAGCGGGACGTTAGCCCAGGAGGGGTTCAGGGTAAAGCGGAACGGTAGCCTAGGAGGGGTTCAGGGTTAAGCGGGACGGTAGCCTAGGAGGGGTTCAGGGTAAAGCGGAACGGTAGCCTAGGAGGGGTTCAGGGTTAAGCGGGACGGTAGCCTAGGAGGGGTTCAGGGTTAAGCGGGACGGTAGCCTAGGAGGGGTTCAGGGTTAAGCGGGACGGTAGCCTAGGAGGGGTTCAGGGTAAAGCGGAACGGTAGCCTAGGAGGGGTTCAGGGTAAAGCGGGACGGTAGCCTAGGAGGGGTTCAGGATAAAGCGGGACGGTAGCCTAGGAAGGGTTCAGGGTTAAGCGGGACGGTAGCCAAGGAGGGGTTCAGGGTAAAGCAGTACCGTAGCCTAGGAGGGGTTCAGGATAAAGCAGTACGGTAGCCTAGGAGGGGGTCAGGGTAAAGCGGGACGGTAGCCTAGGAAGGGTTCAGGGTTAAGCGGGACGGTAGCCTAGGAGGGGTTCAGGGTAAAGCAGTACCGTAGCCTAGGAGGGGTTCAGGGTAAAGCAGTACCGTAGCCTAGGAGGGGTTCAGGATGAAGCAGTACGGTAGCCTAGGAGGGGTTCAGGGTAAAGCGGGACGGTAGCCTAGGAGGGGTTTAGGGTTAAGCGGGACGGTAGCCTAGGAGGGGTTCAGGATTAAGCGGGACGGTAGCCTAGGAGGGGTTCAGGGTAAAGCGGAACGGTAGCCTAGGAGGGGTTCAGGGTAAAGCGGGACGGTAGCCTAGGAGGGGTTTAGGGTTAAGCGGGACGGTAGCCTAGGAGGGGTTTAGGGTTAAGCGGGACGGTAGCCTAGGAGGGGTTCAGGATTAAGCGGGACGGTAGCCTAGGAGGGGTTCAGGGTAAAGCGGGACGGTAGCCTAGGAGGGGTTCAGGGTTAATCGGGACGGTAGCCTAGGAGGGGTTCAGGGTTAAGCGGGACGGTAGCCTAGGAGGGGTTCAGGATAAAGCGGGACGGTAGCCTAGGAGGGGTTCAGGGTAAAGCGGGACGGTAGCCTAGGAGGGGTTCAGGATAAAGCGGAACGGTAGCCTAGGAGGGGTTCAGGGTAAAGCGGGACGGTAGCATAGGAGGGGTTTAGGGTTAAGCGGGACGGTAGCTTAGGAGGGGTTCAGGGTAAAGCGGAACGGTAGCCTAGGAGGGGTTCAGGGTAAAGCGGAACGGTAGCCTAGGAGGGGTTCAGGGTTAAGCGGGACGGTAGCCTAGGAGGGGTTTAGGGTTAAGCGGGACGGTAGCCTAGGAGGGGTTCAGGGTAAAGCGGAACGGTAGCCTAGGAGGGGTTCAGGGTAAAGCGGAACGGTAGCCTAGGAGGGGTTCAGGGTAAAGCGGTACGGTAGCCTAGGAGGGGTTCAGGGTAAAGCGGTACGGTAGCCTAGGAGGGGTTCAGGGTAAAGCGGGACGGTAGCCTAGGAGGGGTTCAGGGTAAAGCAGTACGGTAGCCTAGGAAGGGTTTAGGGTAAAGCGGAACGGTAGCCTAGGAGGGGTTCAGGGTTAAGCGGGACGGTAGCCTAGGAGGGGTTTAGGGTTAAGCGGGACGGTAGCTTAGGAGGGGTTCAGGGTAAAGCGGAACTGTAGCCTAGGAGGGGTTCAGGGTAAAGCGGAACGGTAGCCTAGGAGGGGTTCAGGGTAAAGCGGAACGGTAGCCTAGGAGGGGTTCAGGGTAAAGCGGTACGGTAGCCTAGGAGGGGTTCAGGGTAAAACAGTACGGTAGCCTAGGAGGGGTTCAGGGTAGAGCGGGACGGTAGCCTAGGAGGGGTTCAAGGTAAAGCGGGACGGTAGCCTAGGAGGGGTTCAAGGTAAAGCGGGACGGTAGCCTAGGAGGGGTTCAGGGTAAAGCGGGACGGTAGCCTAGGAACGGTTCAGGGTTAAGCGGGACGGTAGCCTAGGAACGGTTCAGGGTAAAACGGGACGGTAGCCTAGGAAGGGTTCAGGGTTAAGCGGGACGGTAGCCTAGGAGGGGTTCAGGGTTAAGCGGGACGGTAGCCTAGGAGGGGTTCAGGGTTAAGCGGGACGGTAGCCTAGGAACGGTTCAGGGTAAAACGGGACGGTAGCCTAGGAGGGGTTCAGGGTTAAGCGGGACGGTAGCCTAGGAGGGGTTCAGGGTAAAGCGGGACGGTAGCCTAGGAGGGGTTCAGGGTTAAGCGGGACGGTAGCCTAGGAGGGGTTCAGGGTTAAGCGGGACGGTAGCCTAGGAGGGGTTCAGGGTAAAGCGGGACGGTAGCCTAGGAAGGGTTCAGGGTAAAACGGGACGGTAGCCTAGGAGGGGTTCAGGGTAAAGCGGGACGGTAGCCTAGGAGGGGTTCAGGATTAAGCGGGACGGTAGCCTAGGAGGGGTTTAGGGTTGAGCCGGATGGTAGCCTAGTAAGGGTTTAGGGTAAAGCGGGACGGTAGCCTAGGAGGGGTTTGCAATGGCGGGTACAGACCAGGTGGCAATCATGGTATGAGGCATCATGGTCAGCGGCGGGACTGAAGGCAGGCTGCAATGGCGGGTACAAACCAGGTGGCAATCATGGTATGAGGCATCATGGTCAGCGGCGGGACTGAAGGCAGGCTGCAATGGCGGGTACAGACCAGGTGGCAATCATGGTATGAGGCATCATGGTCAGCGGCGGGACTGAAGGCAGGCTGCAATGGCGGGTACAAACCAGGTGGCAATCATGGTATGAGGCATCATGGTCAGCGGCGGGACTGAAGGCAGGCTGCAATGGCGGGTACAGACCAGGTGGCAATCATGGTATGAGGCATCATGGTCAGCAGCGGGACTGAAGACAGGCTGCAATGGCGGGTACAGACCAGGTGGCAATCATGGTATGAGGCATCATGGTCAGTAGCGGGGCTGAAGGCAGGCTGCAATGGCAGGTACAGACCAGGTGGCAATCATGGTATGAGGCATCATGGTCAGCAGCGGGACTGAAGGCAGGCTGCAATGGCGGGTACAGACCAGGTGGCAATCATGGTATGAGGCATCATGGTCAGTAGCGGGGCTGAAGGCAGGCTGCAATGGCGGGTACAGACCAGGTGGCAATCATGGTATGAGGCATCATGGTCAGCAGCGGGACTGAAGGCAGGCTGCAATGGCGGGTACAGACCAGGTGGCAATCATGGTATGAGGCATCATGGTCAGCAGCGGGACTGAAGGCAGGCTGCAATGGCGGGTACAGACCAGGTGGCAATCATGGTATGAGGCATCATGGAGTCAGCAGCGGGGCTGGGGAAAGACAGGCTGCCATGGCGGGTACAGTCAGGTGGCCATCATGGTATGAGGCATCATGGTCAGCAGCGTGGACTGAAGGCAGGCTGCAATGGCGGGGTACAGACCAGGTGGCAAATTCATGGGTATGAGGCATCATGGTCAGCAGCCGGGGACTGAATGGCAGGCTGCAATGGCGGGTACAGACACCAGGTGGCAATCATGGTATGAGGCATCATGGTCAGGCGGCGGGTACTGAAGGCAGGCTGCAATGGCGGGTACAGACCAGGTGGCAATCATGGTATGAGGCATCCATGAGTCAGCGGCAGGGCTGAAGGACAGTGCTGCAATGGCGGGTACAGACCATGGTGGCAAATCATGGTATGAGGCATCATGGTCAGTAGCGGGGCTGAAGGCAGGCTGCAATGGCAGGTACAGACCAGGTGGCAATCATGGTATGAGGCATCATGGTCAGCAGCGGGACTGAAGGCAGGCTGCAATGGCGGGTACAGACCAGGTGGCAATCATGGTATGAGGCATCATGGTCAGTAGCGGGGCTGAAGGCAGGCTGCAATGGCGGGTACAGACCAGGTGGCAATCATGGTATGAGGCATCATGGTCAGCAGCGGGACTGAAGGCAGGCTGCAATGGCGGGTACAGACCAGGTGGCAATCATGGTATGAGGCATCATGGTCAGCAGCGGGACTGAAGGCAGGCTGCAATGGCGGGTACAGACCAGGTGGCAATCATGGTATGAGGCATCATGGTCAGCAGCGGGGCTGAAGACAGGCTGCAATGGCGGGTACAGTCCAGGTGGCAATCATGGTATGAGGCATCATGGTCAGCAGCGGGACTGAAGGCAGGCTGCAATGGCGGGTACAGACCAGGTGGCAATCATGGTATGAGGCATCATGGTCAGCAGCGGGTCTGAAGGCAGGCTGCAATGGCGGGTACAGACCAGGTGGCAATCATGGTATGAGGCATCATGGTCAGCGGCGGGACTGAAGGCAGGCTGCAATGGCGGGTACAGACCAGGTGGCAATCATGGTATGAGGCATCATGGTCAGCGGCAGGGCTGAAGACAGGCTGCAATGGCGGGTACAGACCAGGTGGCAATCATGGTATGAGGCATCATGGTCAGCGGCGGGACTGAAGGCAGGCTGCAATGGCGGGTACAGACCAGGTGGCAATCATGGTATGAGGAATCATGGTCAGCAGCGGGACTGAAGGCAGGCCGCAATGGCGGGTACAGACCAGGTGGCAATCATGGTATGAGGCATCATGGTCAGTAGCGGGGCTGAAGACAGGCTGCAATGGCGGGTACAGTCCAGGTGGCAATCATGGTATGAGGAATCATGGTCAGCAGCGGGACTGAAGGCAGGCCGCAATGGCGGGTACAGACCAGGTGGCAATCATGGTATGAGGCATCATGGTCAGTAGCGGGGCTGAAGACAGGCTGCAATGGCGGGTACAGACCAGGTGGCAATCATGGTATGAGGCATCATGGTCAGCGGCGGGACTGAAGGCAGGCTGCAATGGCGGGTACAGACCAGGTGGCAATCATGGTATGAGGCATCATGGTCAGCAGCGGGGCTGAAGACAGGCTGCAATGGCGGGTACAGTCCAGGTGGCAATCATGGTATGAGGCATCATGGTCAGCAGCGGGACTGAAGGCAGGCTGCAATGGCGGGTACAGACCAGGTGGCAATCATGGTATGAGGCATCATGGTCAGCAGCGGGACTGAAGGCAGGCTGCAATGGCGGGTACAGACCAGGTGGCAATCATGGTATGAGGCATCATGGTCAGCGGCGGGACTGAAGGCAGGCTGCAATGGCGGGTACAGACCAGGTGGCAATCATGGTATGAGGCATCATGGTCAGCAGCAGGACTGAAGGCAGGCTGCAATGGCGGGTACAGACCAGGTGGCAATCATGGTATGAGGCATCATGGTCAGCTAGCGGGGCTGAAGGCAGGCTGCAATGGCGGGTACAGACCAGGTGGCAATCATGGTATGAGGCATCATGGTCAGCAGCGGGACTGAAGGCAGGCTGCAATGGCGGGTACAGACCAGGTGGCAATCATGGTATGAGGCATCATGGTCAGTAGCGGGGCTGAAGGCAGGCTGCAATGGCGGGTACAGACCAGGTGGCAATCATGGTATGAGGCATCATGGTCAGCAGCGGGACTGAAGGCAGGCTGCAATGGCGGGTACAGACCAGGTGGCAATCATGGTATGAGGCATCATGGTCAGCAGCGGGACTGAAGGCAGGCTGCAATGGCGGGTACAGACCAGGTGGCAATCATGGTATGAGGCATCATGGTCAGCAGCGGGGCTGAAGACAGGCTGCAATGGCGGGTACAGTCCAGGTGGCAATCATGGTATGAGGCATCATGGTCAGCAGCGGGACTGAAGGCAGGCTGCAATGGCGGGTACAGACCAGGTGGCAATCATGGTATGAGGCATCATGGTCAGCAGCGGGTACTGAAGGCAGGCTGCAATGGCGGGTACAGACCAGGTGGCAATCATGGTATGAGGCATCATGGTCAGCGGCGGGACTGAAGGCAGGCTGCAATGGCGGGTACAGACCAGGTGGCAATCATGGTATGAGGCATCATGGTCAGCGGCAGGGCTGAAGACAGGCTGCAATGGCGGGTACAGACCAGGTGGCAATCATGGTATGAGGCATCATGGTCAGCGGCGGGACTGAAGGCAGGCTGCAATGGCGGGTACAGACCAGGTGGCAATCATGGTATGAGGAATCATGGTCAGCAGCGGGACTGAAGGCAGGCCGCAATGGCGGGTACAGACCAGGTGGCAATCATGGTATGAGGCATCATGGTCAGTAGCGGGGCTGAAGACAGGCTGCAATGGCGGGTACAGTCCAGGTGGCAATCATGGTATGAGGAATCATGGTCAGCAGCGGGACTGAAGGCAGGCCGCAATGGCGGGTACAGACCAGGTGGCAATCATGGTATGAGGCATCATGGTCAGTAGCGGGGCTGAAGACAGGCTGCAATGGCGGGTACAGACCAGGTGGCAATCATGGTATGAGGCATCATGGTCAGCGGCGGGACTGAAGGCAGGCTGCAATGGCGGGTACAGACCAGGTGGCAATCATGGTATGAGGCATCATGGTCAGCAGCGGGGCTGAAGACAGGCTGCAATGGCGGGTACAGTCCAGGTGGCAATCATGGTATGAGGCATCATGGTCAGCAGCGGGACTGAAGGCAGGCTGCAATGGCGGGTACAGACCAGGTGGCAATCATGGTATGAGGCATCATGGTCAGTAGCGGGGCTGAAGGCAGGCTGCAATGGCGGGTACAGACCAGGTGGCAATCATGGTATGAGGCATCATGGTCAGCAGCGGGACTGAAGGCAGGCTGCAATGGCGGGTACAGACCAGGTGGCAATCATGGTATGAGGCATCATGGTCAGCAGCGGGACTGAAGGCAGGCTGCAATGGCGGGTACAGACCAGGTGGCAATCATGGTATGAGGCATCATGGTCAGCAGCGGGGCTGAAGGACAGGCTGCAATGGCGGGTACAGACCAGGTGGCAATCATGGTATGAGGCATCATGGTCAGCAGCGGGACTGAAGGCAGGCTGCAATGGCGGGTACAGACCAGGTGGCAATCATGGTATGAGGCATCATGGTCAGCAGCGGGACTGAAGGCAGGCTGCAATGGCGGGTACAGACCAGGTGGCAATCATGGTATGAGGCATCATGGTCAGCAGCGGGGCTGAAGACAGGCTGCAATGGCGGGTACAGTCCAGGTGGCAATCATGGTATGAGGCATCATGGTCAGCAGCGGGACTGAAGGCAGGCTGCAATGGCGGGTACAGACCAGGTGGCAATCATGGTATGAGGCATCATGGTCAGTAGCGGGGCTGAAGGCAGGCTGCAATGGCGGGTACAGACCAGGTGGCAATCATGGTATGAGGCATCATGGTCAGCAGCGGGACTGAAGGCAGGCTGCAATGGCGGGTACAGACCAGGTGGCAATCATGGTATGAGGCATCATGGTCAGCAGCGGGACTGAAGGCAGGCTGCAATGGCGGGTACAGACCAGGTGGCAATCATGGTATGAGGCATCATGGTCAGCAGCGGGACTGAAGGCAGGCTGCAATGGCGGGTACAGACCAGGTGGCAATCATGGTATGAGGCATCATGGTCAGCAGCGGGGCTGAAGACAGGCTGCAATGGCGGGTACAGTCCAGGTGGCAATCATGGTATGAGGCATCATGGTCAGCAGCGGGACTGAAGGCAGGCTGCAATGGCGGGTACAGACCAGGTGGCAATCATGGTATGAGGCATCATGGTCAGTAGCGGGGCTGAAGGCAGGCTGCAATGGCGGGTACAGACCAGGTGGCAATCATGGTATGAGGCATCATGGTCAGCAGCGGGACTGAAGGCAGGCTGCAATGGCGGGTACAGACCAGGTGGCAATCATGGTATGAGGCATCATGGTCAGCAGCGGGACTGAAGGCAGGCTGCAATGGCGGGTACAGACCAGGTGGCAATCATGGTATGAGGCATCATGGTCAGCAGCGGGGCTGAAGACAGGCTGCAATGGCGGGTACAGTCCAGGTGGCAATCATGGTATGAGGCATCATGGTCAGCAGCGGGACTGAAGGCAGGCTGCAATGGCGGGTACAGACCAGGTGGCAATCATGGTATGAGGCATCATGGTCAGCAGCGGGACTGAAGGCAGGCTGCAATGGCGGGTACAGACCAGGTGGCAATCATGGTATGAGGCATCATGGTCAGCGGCGGGACTGAAGGCAGGCTGCAATGGCGGGTACAGACCAGGTGGCAATCATGGTATGAGGCATCATGGTCAGCGGCAGGGCTGAAGACAGGCTGCAATGGCGGGTACAGACCAGGTGGCAATCATGGTATGAGGCATCATGGTCAGCGGCGGGACTGAAGGCAGGCTGCAATGGCGGGTACAGACCAGGTGGCAATCATGGTATGAGGAATCATGGTCAGCAGCGGGACTGAAGGCAGGCCGCAATGGCGGGTACAGACCAGGTGGCAATCATGGTATGAGGCATCATGGTCAGTAGCGGGGCTGAAGACAGGCTGCAATGGCGGGTACAGTCCAGGTGGCAATCATGGTATGAGGAATCATGGTCAGCAGCGGGACTGAAGGCAGGCCGCAATGGCGGGTACAGACCAGGTGGCAATCATGGTATGAGGCATCATGGTCAGTAGCGGGGCTGAAGACAGGCTGCAATGGCGGGTACAGACCAGGTGGCAATCATGGTATGAGGCATCATGGTCAGCGGCGGGACTGAAGGCAGGCTGCAATGGCGGGTACAGACCAGGTGGCAATCATGGTATGAGGCATCATGGTCAGCAGCGGGGCTGAAGACAGGCTGCAATGGCGGGTACAGTCCAGGTGGCAATCATGGTATGAGGCATCATGGTCAGCAGCGGGACTGAAGGCAGGCTGCAATGGCGGGTACAGACCAGGTGGCAAGCATGGTATGAGGCATCATGGTCAGCAGCGGGACTGAAGGCAGGCTGCAATGGCGGGTACAGACCAGGTGGCAATCATGGTATGAGGCATCATGGTCAGCGGCGGGACTGAAGGCAGGCTGCAATGGCGGGTACAGACCAGGTGGCAATCATGGTATGAGGCATCATGGTCAGCAGCAGGACTGAAGGCAGGCTGCAATGGCGGGTACAGACCAGGTGGCAATCATGGTATGAGGCATCATGGTCAGCGGCGGGACTGAAGGCAGGCTGCAATGGCGGGTACAGACCAGGTGGCAATCATGGTATGAGGCATCATGGTCAGCAGCGGGACTGAAGGCAGGCTGCAATGGCGGGTACAGATCAGGTGGCAATCATGGTATGAGGCATCATGGTCAGCGGCGGGACTGAAGGCAGGCTGCAATGGCGGGTACAGACCAGGTGGCAATCATGGTATGAGGCATCATGGTCAGCGGTGGGGCTGAAGGCAGGCTGCAATGACGGGTACAGACCAGGTGGCAATCATGGTATGAGGCATCATGGTCAGCGGCGGGGCTGAAGGCAGGCTGCAATGGCGGGTACAGACCAGGTGGCAATCATGGTATGAGGCATCATGGTCAGCAGCGGGACTGAAGGCAGGCTGCAATGGCGGGTACAGACCAGGTGGCAATCATGGTATGAGGCATCATGGTCAGCAGCGGGACTGAAGGCAGGCTGCAATGGCGGGTACAGACCAGGTGGCAAGCATGGTATGAGGCATCATGGTCAGCGGCGGGACTGAAGGCAGGCTGCAATGGCGGGTACAGACCAGGTGGCAATCATGGTATGAGGCATCATGGTCAGCAGCGGGACTGAAGGCAGGCTGCAATGGCGGGTACAGACCAGGTGGCAATCATGGTATGAGGCATCATGGTCAGCAGCGGGACTGAAGGCAGGCTGCAATGGCGGGTACAGACCAGGTGGCAATCATGGTATGAGGCATCATGGTCAGCGGCGGGACTGAAGGCAGGCTGCAATGGCGGGTACAGACCAGGTGGCAAGCATGGTATGAGGCATCATGGTCAGCGGCGGGGCTGAAGGCAGGCTGCAATGGCGGGTACAGATCAGGTGGCAAGCATGGTATGAGGCATCATGGTCAGCGGCGGGACTGAAGGCAGGCTGCAATGGCAGGTACAGACCAGGTGGCAATCATGGTATGAGGCATCATGGTCAGCGGCGGGACTGAAGGCAGGCTGCAATGACGGGTACAGACCAGGTGGCAATCATGGTATGAGGCATCATGGTCAGCAGCGGGACTGAAGGCAGGCTGCAATGGCGGGTACAGACCAGGTGGCAATCATGGTATGAGGCATCATGGTCAGCGGCGGGACTGAAGGCAGGCTGCAATGGCGGGTACAGACCAGGTGGCAAGCATGGTATGAGGCATCATGGTCAGCGGCGGGGCTGAAGGCAGGCTGCAATGGCGGGTACAGATCAGGTGGCAAGCATGGTATGAGGCATCATGGTCAGCGGCGGGACTGAAGGCAGGCTGCAATGGCAGGTACAGACCAGGTGGCAATCATGGTATGAGGCATCATGGTCAGCGGCGGGACTGAAGGCAGGCTGCAATGACGGGTACAGACCAGGTGGCAATCATGGTATGAGGCATCATGGTCAGCAGCGGGACTGAAGGCAGGCTGCAATGGCGGGTACAGACCAGGTGGCAATCATGGTATGAGGCATCATGGTCAGCAGCGGGACTGAAGGCAGGCTGCAATGGCGGGTACAAACCAGGTGGCAATCATGGTATGAGGCATCATGGTCAGCGGCGGGACTGAAGGCAGGCTGCAATGGCGGGTACAGACCAGGTGGCAATCATGGTATGAGGCATCATGGTCAGCAGCGGGGCTGAAGACAGGCTGCAATGGCGGGTACAGACCAGGTGGCAATCATGGTATGAGGCATTATGGTCAGCGGCGGGACTGAAGGCAGGCTGCAATGGCGGGTACAGACCAGGTGGCAAGCATGGTATGAGGCGTCATGGTCAGCGGCTGGACTGAAGGCAGGCTGCAATGGCGGGTACAGACCAGGTGGCAATCATGGTATGTGGCATCATGGTCAGCGGCGGGGCTGAAGGCAGGCTGCAATGGCGGGTACAAACCAGGTGGGAATCATGGTATGAGGCATCATGGTCAGCGGCGGGACTGAAGGCAGGCTGCAATGGCGGGTACAGACCAGGTGGCAATCATGGTATGAGGCATCATGGTCAGCGGCGGGACTGAAGGCAGGCTGCAATGGCAGGTACAGACCAGGTGGCAATCATGGTATGAGGCATCATGGTCAGCGGCGGGACTGAAGGCATGCTGCAATGGCGGGTACAGACCAGGTGGCAATCATGGTATGAGGCATCATGGTCAGCAGCGGGACTGAAGGCAGGCTGCAATGGCGGGTACAGACCAGGTGGCAATCATGGTATGAGGCATCATGGTCAGCGGCGGGGCTGAAGGCAGGCTGCAATGACGGGTACAGACCAGGTGGCAAGCATGGTATGAGGCATCATGGTCAGCGGCTGGACTGAAGGCAGGCTGCAATGGCGGGTACAGACCAGGTGGCAATCATGGTATGAGGCATCATGGTCAGCGGCGGGACTGAAGGCAGGCTGCAATGGCGGGTACAGACCAGGTGGCAAGCATGGTATGAGGCATCATGGTCAGCGGCGGGACTGAAGGCAGGCTGCAATGGCGGATACAGACCAGGTGGCAAGCATGGTATGAGGCATCATGGTCAGCGGCGGGGCTGAAGACAGGCTGCAATGGCGGGTACAGACCAGGTGGCAATCATGGTATGAGGCATCATGGTCAGCGGCTGGACTGAAGGCAGGCCGCAATGGCGGGTACAGACCAGGTGGCAATCATGGTATGAGGCATCATGGTCAGCGGCTGGACTGAAGGCAGGCTGCAATGGCGGGTACAGACCAGGTGGCAAGCATGGTATGAGGCATCATGGTCAGCGGCTGGAGTGAAGGCATGCTGCAATGGCGGGTACAGACCAGGTGGCAATCATGGTATGAGGCATCATGGTCAGCAGCGGGACTGAAGGCAGGCTGCAATGGCGGGTACAGACCAGGAGGCAATCATGGTATGAGGCATCATGGTCAGCGGCGGGGCTGAAGGCAGGCTGCAATGGCGGGTACAAACCAGGTGGCAATCATGGTATGAGGCATCATGGTCAGCGGCGGGACTGAAGGCAGGCTGCAATGGCGGGTACAGACCAGGTGGCAATCATGGTATGAGGCATCATGGTCAGCGGCGGGGCTGAAGGCAGGCTGCAATGGCGGGTACAGACCAGGTGGCAATCATGGTATGAGGCATCATGGTCAGCGGCTGGACTGAAGGCAGGCTGCAATGGCGGGTACAGACCAGGTGGCAATCATGGTATGAGGCATCATGGTCAGCGGCGGGACTGAAGGCAGGCTGCAATGGCGGGTACAGACCAGGTGGCAATCATGGTATGAGGCATCATGGTCAGCAGCGGGACTGAAGGCAGGCTGCAATGGCGGGTACAGACCAGGTGGCAATCATGGTATGAGGCATCATGGTCAGCGGCGGGACTGAAGGCAGGCTGCAATGGCGGGTACAGACCAGGTGGCAATCATGGTATGAGGCATCATGGTCAGCAGCGGGGCTGAAGACAGGCTGCAATGGCGGGTACAGACCAGGTGGCAATCATGGTATGAGGCATCATGGTCAGCGGCGGGACTGAAGGCAGGCTGCAATGGCGGGTACAGACCAGGTGGCAATCATGGTATGAGGCATCATGGTCAGCAGCGGGACTGAAGGCAGGCTGCAATGGCGGGTACAGACCAGGTGGCAATCATGGTATGAGGCATCATGGTCAGCAGCGGGACTGAAGGCAGGCTGCAATGGCGGGTACAGACCAGGTGGCAATCATGGTATGAGGCATCATGGTCAGCAGCGGGACTGAAGGCAGGCTGCAATGGCGGGTACAGACCAGGTGGCAATCATGGTATGAGGCATCATGGTCAGCGGCGGGACTGAAGGCAGGCTGCAATGGCGGGTACAGACCAGGTGGCAATCATGGTATGAGGCATCATGGTCAGCGGCGGGACTGAAGGCAGGCTGCAATGACGGGTACAGACCAAGTGGCAATCATGGTATGAGGCATCATGGTCAGCGGCAGGGCTGAAGGCAGGCTGCAATGGCGGGTACAGACCAGGTGGCAATCATGGTATGAGGCATCATGGTCAGCAGCGGGACTGAAGGCAGGCTGCAATGGCGGGTACAGACCAGGTGGCAATCATGGTATGAGGCATCATGGTCAGCGGCAGGGCTGAAGGCAGGCTGCAATGACGGGTACAGACCAGGTGGCAATCATGGTATGAGGCATCATGGTCAGCGGCGGGGCTGAAGGCGGGATGACACGTCCGCACTGGCGAAAGGAATCCAGGTATGAAGATGTATGAAGAGGTGTGAAGAAGTGGTACGAATTGGTGTGGCCGGCGGTGTGGCGGATGGTAGGCCATAAGGTAGGCCATCACAACAGGTCTGTGTTGTCAGCGAACTCACGTCATAGAGGGCAGCAGTGTGATCCGCGGCGGAGATGAGTGTGTAAAGAGCCTAGAGTCTGGTTGGGAGATGAGGGGGGCAGGAGGCATTTTTCAGATTTTAGATTTAAGTCACGGGGTAATCTTGGAGCCCCACAATAGCCTTCTATGGAGCGATATTGCCGGTGGCAGTAACCGGGAAACTGTGTTTGGCCCGTCCAGAAAGAAAGAGATGAGGAGAGGAAAGGAGGAGGTAAAGATGTCAGTGGGGAGGTTGTGTGGTGAGGAGGAGTGGGTGATGTGATGGCATGGGTAGCGGGGGTAGTGGAGAGAAGTGATGCTGACCTGTCGAGGGGAGAGGGGAGTTCCACATTGTAATGCAGGGGAGCTGATGCCAGTATAGTGGGCAGGAAGGGGGAGGTTATGTTGGGGTATGTGCCGATAAAGACCGGTGGGGACAAGTGCTGAAAGGGGTTCATGATGGGGGATAGAGGAGGCGGGGCGAGTTTAGAGTTGAGGGTGGGAGAGGGTCACAGTCTGAAACAAGGCCATTGCAAGGAGGCCAAAATGCAGTGAGCATAGTCATGTGAGGATAATGAGATGAAAGGTGTGTGTGATCAGAGGAAGGTGCGTTAGGAACAGGATCGGTTAAGCCATCAGGGGTATACGTCAGAGGGGGGAAGGGGACAGGCCCAAGGGCAGAGGGTGACCAAAGAGGAGGGGGGATGGGTTCAGGGGTGAGAGAGAAGAGACATCTCTCGCGGGGATGGTCAAGGATACGAGCCTATTTGATGATATGAGGTTCTCGCATGGCGTGCTGCATGGGTGTTTGCATGTATCTTCCGCTCCTGTTTTATTACCTCCTCACCCCGTCCACCAAGGGTCTGGATAGGGCTTTATATAAATTCCATTGTAGAAGTCCGCAGCAACTTCCTGCTCTCGGTGCGATGCGCCACTGCAGATGATCCTCTGCCCCGCACGATCGCCGCGGCAGATCTGACCGCCAAGGTCCAAGGATGGCGCATGGCGCACCGAGTGGCGGCCATGCAGTCATGCACCCATGTTCCTTGCAACGCACCACCTCCAGCTGCAAATTATGCAGCATAGCTGAGGTTGATGCGTTGATGGTCTCCATATGTTAACGTTATGGGTATCTCTGACCCCACCCAATCTGCTATGGCGCAGGGTAGAACCTTGAAATCTGAAAAACGAGTTATTTCCATTTCAAGCACATTCCAGAGGTTGTAGCTACCGGGTTCTGAAAATACATGGAACCTTAAATCGCGACCGTGGCCAGCAGATCGTCGAACATGTCCCAACCGCAACCGTTCGTCCCAACTCCCCACTTCTTCAACACAATTTGCTACAAACCCACCTTGACGGACGGGTGGCTTGCTGGCATTACATCCGGTGTACGGCATTTCAAATCCCGTATTCCTCAAGCCACGCTCAGGCGTTTTCTTTCTTTCTTTCTTATGCGTTCCCGAATCGGCTGTCTGATCATCCCTGCTTCTTCATCGGCTGATCATCGAACACCGGTAGGAATTTGTTGTGAACCTTACTTCCGCGGCGACCCCAAGCGGCAATCCTCCCGACAAATTGGATTTATGTATTGATTTGTCTCCCTGCCTCCTGCCCCTCCGTCCACCTGCAGCGAGATGGCGTCTTATCTGGGTCGATGGACAGTGTCATCGCCTCGCCATCATGTTCCCTCAACACGCCTCGACCTTCCCGCCTCGTCACCTCGGTACTCGCCTCGTCTACTTCGTCTCCAACCCAGCGTTCGAGGATCATTGTTGGGACTCTCCACTCTCTGCACTCTCTGCACTCTCCACTCTCTGCACACGCCTTCAAAGCCTCTGATCATCAAAATGTCGTGGTGAGTGATGCTGCTTGTGGCGTATGGTAGTCGATCCGAACGGGACGGCATGAGCTGCCTCAGGCCTGAAGGGCTGCTGAATGATCTAGGGGATGAGTAAATGAGGGCTTGAGCTATGGCATGAGTAATTGATATGAGGCATCAGTGATTGAGCTGTGGCTATCTATCCTAGCATGAGGGATGGAGCTGGGGCATGAGGCATACAGCTTAGGCTGTAGTTAGGCATGAGGGTTTGAGCTGTGTGGCATGAGGCATTTATCTGTGGCATCAGAGATTAAGCTGGAGCATGAGAGATTGATTGGGTGCATGCATGAGGGCTTGAGCTGGGTTTGGCTTGGTCCCCATCCGCCCAGTGGTAGTAGTGGCTGCCCAGCAGCCTCGCTATGCCGCGAAGGTGATTTGCGATATCAAATACCGCACTCTTAAAAGTCAGCGCATCAGAATGTGACCCCTTATGCTCCCGGTACTTCTTTAGCGCTTCAGGAACAGCTTCAAATGTATGGATGAGGGATTGAGGAACTTATTCAGCCCTGATGCTCAGGCCACCGGCTGTAGGCTAGTCAAGGTTTGGTTCCCATCAGTGTAGGATAGTCTTGTGGCCGCCCATCCATGTTTATCTGGTGCGCTTCCGCCACAGGCTCGCTGCATCACGTCATGCGGCACCGGCTGTAAGGTTAGATAGGGCCCTCATCGACTGGCCGCAAGGGTAAGCCTTTGTCGACCTAGCAATGGCCGCCTGGCCACTCGGCAGCCCCGCAAGAAAAGGGTGGGGCACCCTGAAATAATTATTAGTGTACCCTTATAGACACTCAGTGTTGCACAGTGAATGTAGCCAACCAGGCTAAGGTACTGGCTTTGCTTTTGCTTGCGTGCGTCAGCTGTATTTGAGCTTCTGCATAGCGGCCTTTGGCCAGGGGTCCTCAGCGGCTCAAAGCAGATAGCAATGGTCCTCAGCGACTCTGCTCAGGAGGTTTGGCCTGGCTGCTAATATAAGCACTAACTATCGGTGTCGCACTCATATGGAAAAGATGAAGGATGCAAGAAAATGTGGGAGAATCATTCTGCCACATGAGATCATGCAATTTGTCTTTGAACCGATTGACCCCTGGAAACATATTATCAACCAAGGGAGTCATATATCCATGTTCCTCATACCGTGCAGGGTGTCAGTAGTCTGAAGCTGCATGGGATGCATCATTGCTCAACACAGCTCTCCATCGACACAAGCAGGTTGACACAACCTTATGGCCGGAATGCAAGCAACCTGAATGGACCATACGTTGCAGTATCTGCAGCTGGCAACGGTAGCAGAGGAAATCCAGCAGATGTCCCGCTAGCACCACGGCCACAGCGTCCACAGCAGCGTGTGGACCGGCAGAACCAGCCTCAGCCGGCAGGTGACAGGTCTGTAACAAGGGAGGACAGCATCCCCCCTGATATTGAGCTTCACACAGATACATATGGAGGGAGCAGTGGCGTAGATGTCCGACAGCTTACTCGCATGATCAGGGACTGTGGCACTCTGGAGCAACTGCGCACTATAGCTGTGGAGCTTGGGCCCAGCTTCGATTTCATTCATGCCTCAGCCGCCATAATGAAAGCTTCAAAGCTGATCTGGGGAACGTGCAGGTCAGGGGAGAGGGAGGCGGAAACTGTTTCAATCCTAGCGGAACTGGTCAAACAGCATATGCCAGACATGGGTTCCCAAGGTCTGTCCAACTGCATGTACGCTCTGGCAAAGCTAAATTTCCGAGATGGGCCATTGATATCTGCTTTGGTCCGAAAAGCTGGGTCAGGTGTCATGTCAGACTTCAAGCCACAAAACCTGGCCAACACTCTTTTGTCCTTGGCAAAGCTAGGGTACACCGACAAAGCTTTCACGACTGCTCTCCTCCTAGAGGCAGAGGGAAAGCTGCCTGCCTTCAATTCGCAAGATCTTGCCAACACCATCTGGGCCATGGCAAAACTCAGGCATACCAACGCAGCTTTCACGGTTGCTCTTCTCTCAGTGGCTAAGAGCAAGCTGCCCGAATTCAAGTCGCAAGAGCTGGCAAACACTCTTTGGGCCATGGCGACGCTTGGGCACACCAATGTCGCATTCACAACTGCTCTCCTCCTTGAAGCAGAGAAAAAGCTACCCGGCTTCAATTCGCAAGCCTTGGCCAACACCATCTGGGCCATGGCGACGCTGCGGCACACCAATGCTGCCTTCACTGATTATCTTCTCATTGAGGCAAAGAGCAAGCTGCCCGACTTCAAGTCGCAAGCCTTGGCCAATACTCTATGGGCCATGGCAACGCTGCGGCACACTAATGCCGCTTTCACTGATTATCTTCTTATTGAGGCAAAGAGCAAGCTGCCCGATTTCACCTCGCAAGCCTTGGCCAATACTCTATGGGCCATGGCAACGCTGGGGCACACCAATGCCGCCTTCACAACTGCTCTCCGCCTTGAGGCAGAGAAAAAGCTGCCTGAATTCAACTCCCAAGCCTTGGCCAACACTCTTTGGGCCATGGCGACACTGGGGCACACTAATGCAGCCTTCACGGATGCTCTCCTCATTATGGCAAAGGCCAAACTGCCCGACTTCAACTCTCAAAACTTGGCCAACACTCTAAGGGCCATGGCGACGCTAGGGCACACCAACGCAGCCTTCACTGATGCTTTCTAGCCCGTGGCCAAGGCAAAGTTGTCCAGCTTCAATGCCATAGACCGTAGCATGTTGTCTTCGGCTTTGGTGAAGCTGGGTCTTCCAAACTTTGTTTCTGACTGATAAATAGGGCATATAAGCAACTGGTACATACCCGGTACGTACGTGCTTGAGCACAGAACTTGGGTTCTTCGTAGGAAGATGGGATGCACACTGGCCAAACTTCATTGCCTTAAACCCGACTATTTAAGGTGTCTTTGACTTTGACTGAAGTGGAGTGACTTTGGTGCTCAAACAGTCAAGCTGATACATGGAATTCCAATTGTTTGCCTCGTTTGCCTTTCTGATTGAGCCTCTACAGATCTTAATTCAGAAGGTTGGCAGAGGAGATGGAGGCAGACCCTTGCTGCACCAACTGATGATGCAAGGCTGGCCACTGGCCAATTGGCACTGTTCAAGTGCCAGCCCCCAGAATGGTGCATCATAAAAAAACTGATATCTGGGCTGGGCTGTTTATTTCTTAAATTTGTTGACATGTTTTGTTACTACGGAGCTGGTTTGCAGTTGCTAGGTCTCCTACACTTACACAGGGTACGGGATGTCAATTAATCAATGATGTGTTTTCAAAGGCTGCTGAGCCATGTTTTCCTTGGGTTGAACCAAGGGGTTTGTACCCTTGATGCGTTAATCATGTGCCCCAGAGTAACCCTGTTGTTGTAGTGGGGTAGTGGTGTACTAGTCAATGACATCACACCTCGTGGCCCTGCTGGTAGGGTACTAGTATCTGGCCGTAGCATATCATTATGGGGGCTATGTCTCCCCGGATCTGTACCGATCTCCCCGACCCGGATCTGTGAAGTGAAGTTTTTGTGAAGTTTTTACAGTCCAACGGGGCATCACATTTGATGCATGGGACTTGTGCCCGTAAACCGGTACAGGCACTAAATACGCTAGGACAGCGAGCGAAAACCAGTGACCCCCCTTGGCAAGCAACCAACACACAACCACTGAGAAGTAGCGTGGGAATGAACCCCATAGTGCAGAAGATTAGCCCCAGCCATAGAACATGACGTGGGTGCAAAATAGTTCGGTTGGACGCCTCCTAGAAAGGAGAAGATCTGAGTGATATTGTATAAGTCTGTTTAAAACAGTGTGGTGTGATCTGTACCGTCCATTCTGGAGGACTTACCGTCAGGTGGAAACCCCATCCATTCACCAAAAAGTCCAATGCATCCCCTTCAGTGTCGCTCAATGGCATATCAATGACGTTACACCCCTGGGCCATTTTCTTTTCTCCCAACTGGGCATTTGGGCGCCCACGCAGCCTACCCTTTATAGCAGGGCCCAGAGGTGTCATGTCACTCATTGACCTCTGGGCCTTGCTAAAAAATGCTCGGCCGCTCAGCCCAATGACATATTCGAACAACTGAACTCATGACCCCAAGAAGCCAATGAAATCACACAGGTCTAGAACAAAGTGAGGCTCGTCCGCAACAGCGTCCAACTGACTCGTTGAAACTACTAAACTTAGGAGAAGGGAGTGCGGACAGGAAAAATTAAACTTACGGAAAAGCCCCCTCACATAAAAAGGAAAACAGCGCCTCTAGCTAGATAAGTTATATGGCCAAGGTAACACATGTCAATGACGTCATGCCTCTGGGCCCTATTAAAATAGGCTCATCCGCATGGGCGTTCAACAGTTCATGACGTATTGACATTACACCTCTGGGTCCTGCTTAAATAAACGTCGGCCACGACGGCAAACATGAAGACGGCTAGGAAAGGCAAGGGAGAAGGCACAATAGGAAATAAAGGAAAGCAAGTTCACCTTCCAAACAAGAAGAACAACAACAACAAGGGCGCCCACAAGTCAAATTGAGAAGAGGATATTGAAGGAAAAAGGCAACGAGAAACAAGGAGATGAATGCTGCAAAGGAAATACCCTGACTGACGTTGACCATCTCCTCAACAAAAGCCAGAGCCTTCCGCCCATGCCTGTCAGTGCTGTGCCGATTACGGTCCTTATGGTGGCTGAATAACCAGTGGCTCAGTCACCGTGATTGCAAGGCAACTACAGCTACTTGTACCAGGAATGGACCGTAATTACAGGCAAGATTTCCGAATTACGGCGCAATTGCGCAGCACTGATGCCTGTCCAGGTTAAAGACTGCAGATGTTGAAAGTCGGTGGGTTCCTCCGGGAGACAGGCCTAACCCCTCTCTCTGAGCGTCTCCTTGACACTTGGGCACTGGCAGCAGACATAGCGCATCCCCACATGCTCGCCATCTACCCTAGCCCAGCATAGCTGGCAGCAGCATGTCAGCCATGCTCATCACACAGAGCCACAGCCGTTCGTTTGTGCGCACACAAGCACACACCCTGTTGCTCGTTATTTATTTATTTCTGTTGCTGGTGCGGCTCCCAACATGCGCCAGTACGGCGCCGGCCATAGGCTTGAACCATGTGTGGTATGCGGCTGCAGACTTGTGATCGGTGGCGGGGTCCCTGGGGTCTCCTCTGCCCTTCACGTCCAACTGCGCCTGCTAGTAGGCGGCGTCCACTAGTTGCAGCACCTCTGGGACGGGACATCCACCAAGTAAACCAGCGAGATGGTGCCCTATAAGATCTTCAGGGATGAAAGGTGAGAAGGTAGTGAGACGGCAGCATAGGAGGGGTTCAGGATGAGGGGTCCAGGTGGACGGTAGCCTAGGCAGTGTTCAGGGATCAAAGGGGAACGAGGTGACAGCAAAGGAGGGCTTCAAGATGAGGGGTGCAGGTGGACGGTAGCCTAGGCAGTGTTCAGGGATCAAGGGGGACGAGATGACAGCAAAGGAGGGATTCAAGATGAGGGGTGCAGGTGGACGGTAGCCTAGGCAGTGTTCAGGGATCAAGGGGGAACGAGATGACAGCAAAGGAGGGATTCAAGATGAGGGGTGCAGGTGGACGGTAGCCTAGGCAGTGTTCAGGGATCAAGGGGGACGAGATGACAGCAAAGGAGGGATTCAAGATGAGGGGTGCAGGTGGACGGTAGCCTAGGCAGTGTTCAGGGATCAAGGGGGAACGAGATGACAGCAAAGGAGGGATTCAAGATGAGGGGTGCAGGTGGACGGTAGCCTAGGCAGTGTTCAGGGATCAAGGGGGAACGAGATGACAGCAAAGGAGGGATTCAAGATGAGGGGTGCAGGTGGACGGTAGCCTAGGCAGTGTTCAGGGATGAAAGGGGAACGAGATGACAGCAAAGGAGGGATTCAAGATGAGGGGTGCAGGTGGACGGTAGCCTAGGCAGTGTTCAGGGATGAAAGGGGAACGAGATGACAGCATAGGAGGGGTTCAGGATGAGGGGTGCAGGGGGACGGTAGCCTAGGCAGTGTTCAGGGATCAAGGGGGACGAGATGACAGCAAAGGAGGGATTCAAGATGAGGGGTGCAGGTGGACGGTAGCCTAGGCAGTGTTCAGGGATGAAAGGGGAACGAGATGACAGCAAAGGAGGGATTCAAGATGAGGGGTGCAGGTGGACGGTAGCCTAGGCAGTGTTCAGGGATCAAAGGAGAACGAGATGACAGCAAAGGAGGGATTCAAGATGAGGGGTGCAGGTGGACGGTAGCCTAGGCAGTGTTCAGGGATCAAGGGGGAACGAGATGACAGCAAAGGAGGGATTCAAGATGAGGGGTGCAGGTGGACGGTAGCCTAGGCAGTGTTCAGGGATCAAGGGGGAACGAGATGACAGCAAAAGAGGGATTCAAGATGAGGGGTGCAGGGGGACGGTAGCCTAGGCAGTGTTCAGGGATCAAGGGGGACGAGGTGACAGCAAAGGAGGGATTCAAGATGAGGGGTGCAGGTGGACGGTAGCCTAGGCAGTGTTCAGGGATCAAGGGGGAACGAGATGACAGCAAAGGAGGGATTCAAGATGAGGGGTGCAGGGGGACGGTAGCCTAGGCAGTGTTCAGGGATCAAGGGGGAACGAGATGACAGCATAGGAGGGATTCAAGATGAGGGGTGCAGGTGGACGGTAGCCTAGGCAGTGTTCAGGGATCAAAGGAGAACGAGATGACAGCAAAGGAGGGATTCAAGATGAGGGGTGCAGGTGGACGGTAGCCTAGGCAGTGTTCAGGGATCAAGGGGGAACGAGATGACAGCATAGGAGGGATTCAAGATGAGGGGTGCAGGTGGACGGTAGCCTAGGCAGTGTTCAGGGATGAAAGGGGAACGAGATGACAGCAAAGGAGGGATTCAAGATGAGGGGTGCAGGGGGACGGTAGCCTAGGCAGTGTTCAGGGATCAAGGGGGAACGAGATGACAGCAAAGGAGGGATTCAAGATGAGGGGTGCAGGGGGACGGTAGCCTAGGCAGTGTTCAGGGATGAAAGGGGGAACGAGATGACAGCATAGGAGGGATTCAAGATGAGGGGTGCAGGGGGACGGTAGCCTAGGCAGTGTTCAGGGATCAAGGGGAACGAGATGACAGCAAAGGAGGGGTTCAAGATGAGGGGTGCAGGGGGACGGTAGCCTAGGCAGTGTTCAGGGATCAAGGGGGAACGAGATGACAGCAAAGGAGGGATTCAAGATGAGGGGTGCAGGTGGACGGTAGCCTAGGCAGTGTTCAGGGATGAAAGGGGAACGAGATGACAGCATAGGAGGGATTCAAGATGAGGGGTGCAGGTGGACGGTAGCCTAGGCAGTGTTCAGGGATCAAGGGGGAACGAGATGACAGCAAAGGAGGGATTCAAGATGAGGGGTGCAGGTGGACGGTAGCCTAGGCAGTGTTCAGGGATGAAAGGAGAACGAGATGACAGCATAGGAGGGATTCAAGATGAGGGGTGCAGGTGGACGGTAGCCTAGGCAGTGTTCAGGGATCAAAGGGGAACGAGATGACAGCATAGGAGGGATTCAAGATGAGGGGTGCAGGTGGACGGTAGCCTAGGCAGTGTTCAGGGATCAAGGGGGAACGAGATGACATCAAAGGAGGGATTCAAGATGAGGGGTGCAGGTGGACGGTAGCCTAGGCAGTGTTCAGGGATCAAAGGAGAACGAGATGACAGCAAAGGAGGGATTCAAGATGAGGGGTGCAGGTGGACGGTAGCCTAGGCAGTGTTCAGGGATCAAAGGAGAACGAGATGACAGCAAAGGAGGGATTCAAGATGAGGGGTGCAGGGGGACGGTAGCCTTGGCAGTGTTCAGGGATCAAGGGGGAACGAGATGACATCAAAGGAGGGATTCAAGATGAGGGGTGCAGGTGGACGGTAGCCTAGGCAGTGTTCAGGGATCAAGGGGGAACGAGATGACAGCAAAGGAGGGATTCAAGATGAGGGGTGCAGGTGGACGGTAGCCTAGGCAGTGTTCAGGGATGAAAGGAGAACGAGATGACAGCATAGGAGGGATTCAAGATGAGGGGTGCAGGGGGACGGTAGCCTAGGCAGTGTTCAGGGATCAAGGGGGAACGAGATGACAGCAAAGGAGGGATTCAAGATGAGGGGTGCAGGGGGACGGTAGCCTAGGCAGTGTTCAGGGATCAAGGGGGAACGAGATGACAGCAAAGGAGGGATTCAAGATGAGGGGTGCAGGGGGACGGTAGCCTAGGCAGTGTTCAGGGATCAAGGGGGAACGAGATGACAGTATAGGAGGGATTCAAGATGAGGGGTGCAGGTGGACGGTAGCCTAGGCAGTGTTCAGGGATCAAAGGAGAACGAGATGACATCAAAGGAAAGCTTCAAGATGAGGGGTGCAGGGGGACGGTAGACTAGGAGGGGTTGAAGGTAAAGCGGGACATACGCCTAGGAGGGGTTCAGGTTTGTCCGGAAACTTAGGAAGCGGTTTGGGTTAGGAAGAGGGGTTGCCTAAAAGGCATTCAGGGTTAAGGGTTAAGCAGAGCGATAGCCTAGGAGGAGTTATGGGGAACGGTGACCTAGGAGGAGTTCAGGGTTCAGGGTTAAGCGTAAGGGTAGTCTAGCAGAGGTTCAGTGTTCAGGGTTAGGCGGGGGGGTAGCTAACAGTAGGACAGGGTTCAGGGTTCAGGGTCCAACTTTTTCTGAGATTAAAGGTTCAGAAATCCCAGTGGCATCCGCACATGAAGTCAAGTGCAGCACCCCTCTCCTCCCCACCCTCCTCTCTCTCCATAACCCTCCTCTCACCCCCTCTCAGCCGGCTCTGCCACCACCTCATTGCATCTACAGTCAATAACAACACGTCACTTGCCTCTCCCCGCCATCTACCCTATCCTCGGTTCAGGTCTAGGGGTGTTCAGATAATGTTGAGGTACAGGAATCCTCTAGAAATCCGCACCTGGTGTCAACAGCAGAAAAAACGTGTTCCTGTCAAGAGAGACATGCAGTGAAGCAGCGCCGACGTATCGTCCTGCAGCTACGATCCTTAAGGCAGCATCACCAGGTCACCATCGCCCCCATGAGGCAGCAGCAGCAGCAGCAGCAGAAAAAACAACTGGAGCATCAGCTGATGTGCCCTGTTTGACCTTCAACTATGTGCTGCACATATGCTTGCTTGCAAACAAAAGACAAATACATATTTCAGTTTATCTCCCGGCCCCAAACAGTGAAGTTGGGAGAGGGATATTGACGACAAGAGGGAGGGGCAAGAAAGAGACAAAGTTGCATAACGAAGGAAAACACCCTGAATGACGTTTACCATCTCCTCCACAAAAGCCAGTCTTCCGCCCATGCAGGGGCCATGCTAATCTTCTGACAGACAACAAGCATGGATGTGACTCCATAAAAGGAAGTGGCAGGAGGGCGTCCGTGGCAGGGAGTGGCTCCTCCACCCATGCCTGTCACGGTACACAACAACATATGGTGTATGTCCGTGGCGCCCTCCAGGAGACATGCCTAACCCCTCTCTCTGAGCGTCTCCTTGACACTCGGGCACTGGCGGCACACATGTAGCGCATCCTCCACATGCTCGCCATCTACCCTAGCTCAGCACAGCTGGCAGCAGACATGTAGCGCATCCTCCACGTGCTCGCCATCTACCCTAGCCCAGCACCGCTGGCAGCAGACATGTAGCGCATCCTCCACATGCTCGCCATCTACTCTAGCTCAGCACCGCTGGCAGCAGACATGTAGCACATCCTCCACATGCTCGCCATCTAACCTAGCCTAGCACCGCTGGCAGCAGACATGTAGCACATCCTCCACATGCTCGCCATCTACCCTAGCTCAGCACAGCTGGCAGCAGACATGTAGCGCATCCTCCACGTGCTCGCCATCTACTCTAGCTCAGCACCGCTGGCAGCAGACATGAAGCGCATCCTCCACATGCTCGCCATCTACCCTAGCTCAGCACCGCTGGAAGCAGACATGTAGCACATCCTCCACATGCTCGCCATCTAACCTAGCCTAGCACCGCTGGCAGCAGACATGTAGCACATCCTCCACATGCTCGCCATCTACCCTAGCCCAGCACCGCTGGCAGCAGACATGTAGCGCATCCTCCACATGCTCGCCATCTACTCTAGCTCAGCACCGCTGGCAGCAGACATGTAGCACATCCTCCACATGCTCGCCATCTAACCTAGCCTAGCACCGCTGGCAGCAGACATGTAGCACATCCTCCACATGCTCGCCATCTACCCTAGCTCAGCACAGCTGGCAGCAGACATGTAGCACATCCTCCACGTGCTCGCCATCTACTCTAGCTCAGCACCGCTGGCAGCAGACATGTAGCGCATCCTCCACATGCTCGCCATCTACCCTAGCTCAGCACCGCTGGAAGCAGACATGTAGCACATCCTCCACATGCTCGCCATCTACCCTAGCTCAGCACAGCTGGCAGCAGACATGTAGCACATCCTCCACATGCTCACCATCTACCCTAGCTCAGCACCGCTGGCAGCAGACATATAGCACATCCTCCACATGCTCGCCATCTACCCTAGCCCAGCACCGCTGGCAGCAGACATGTAGCACATCCTCCACATGCTCGCCATCTACCCTAGCCCAGCACCGCTGGCAGCAGACATATAGCGCATCCTCCACATGCTCGCCATCTACCCTAGCCCAGCACCGCTGGCAGCAGACATATAGCGCATCCTCCACATGCTCGCCATCTACCCTAGCCCAGCACCGCTGGCAGCAGATATGTAGCACATCCTCCACATGCTCGCCATCTACCCTAGCTCAGCACCGCTGGAAGCAGACATGTAGCACATCCTCCACATGCTCGCCATCTACCCTAGCTCAGCACAGCTGGCAGCAGACATGTAGCACATCCTCCACATGCTCGCCATCTACCCTAGCCCAGCACCGCTGGCAGCAGACATATAGCACATCCTCCACATGCTCGCCATCTATCCTAGCCCAGCACCGCTGGCAGCAGACATGTAGCACATCCTCCACATGCTCGCCATCTACCCTAGCTCAGCACCGCTGGCAGCAGACATATAGCGCATCCTCCACATGCTCACCATCTACCCTAGCCCAGCACCGCGGGCAGCAGACATATAGCGCATCCTCCACATGCTCGCCATCTACCCTAGCCCAGCACCGCTGGCAGCAGACATGTAGCACATCCTCCACATGCTCACCATCTACCCTAGCTCAGCACCGCTGGCAGCAGACATATAGCGCATCCTCCACATGCTCGCCATCTACCCTAGCCCAGCACCGCTGGCAGCAGACATGTAGCACATCCTCCACATGCTCACCATCTACCCTAGCTCAGCACCGCTGGCAGCAGACATGTAGCACATCCTCCACATGCTCGCCATCTACCCTAGCCTAGCACCGCTGGCAGCAGACATATAGCACATCCTCTACATGCTCGCCATCTACCCTAGCTCAGCACCGCTGGCAGCAGACATATAGCACATCCTCCACATGCTCGCCATCTACCCTAGCCCAGCACAGCTGGCAGCAGACATGTAGCACATCCTCCACATGCTCGCCATCTACCCTAGCCCAGCACCGCTGGCAGCAGACATGTAGCGCATCCTCCACATGCTCACCATCTACCTTAGCCCAGCACCGCTGGCAGCAGCATGTCAGCCAGGCCAAGGGCACAGAGCCACAGCCATTAGAGTGTGCGCACACAGGCAAACACCCTGTTGCTGGTTCTTTCTTTCTGTTGTTGGTGCGTCTCCCAGCATGCGCCAGTACGGCGCCGGCCGTCGGCTTGTGATTGGTGGCATGGTCCCTGGGTTCTCCTCTGCTAGTCGCCTCCAACTGCGCCTTTTGTAGGCGGCGTCCACTAGCTGCAGCACCTATGGGACGGGACATTCACCAAGTAAACCAGCGAGACAGTACCCTAGGAGGAGCTCAGGGATCAGAGTTGAGGGGGCAGCGAGACGGCATCAAACGTGGATTCAGGATGAGGGGTTCAGGGGGACGGTAGCCTAGGAGGGGTTGAAAGGGAAGTGGGGCATAAGCCTAGGAAGGCTGTAAGCGTGTGCGAAAGCCTAGGAGGCGTTCGGGGTCCAGGCTTAAGCCTAGGGTTAGTAGGGTTAGTCTAGTTGAGGTTCAGGGTTCAGGATGTAGTGCCTCATCGGGACGGGAGCCTAGCAGAGGTTCAGGGTGCAGGGTAAAGCGGTACGGTAGCCTAGGAGGGGTTCAGTGTTTAAGGCTACGCTGTATGGTTGCCTGTGACGTGCCCAGGGTTCATGGGTACATAGCCATATGGCTGATTGGGCGGTGTCAACTGCCTACTTGCCCCACCGTTGGTAGACCTATTTCTGAGATCAAAGGTGAAGCAATCCCAGTGGCATCCACACCTGTCATCCTACAGTTGCGATCCTTAAGGCAGCGCCACTAGGTCACCAACACCCACAGGAGGCAGCAGCAGAAGCAAAAACAACTGGAGCAGCCGATGTGGAGCAAGCAGGCCCATGTGGAGCAAGCAGGCACATACGGCTGTTTACTCGCAGATTCAGATTGCAGTCACCCTCCTAATGCTTCACACTGTTCTTTTCCGAGTGCTTCAGGTACACTTCAGATACAAACCAGCCTACGCTTGGTATGGTCTAGTGCATCCAGCAGCTGTGTTGCTTAAGCCAATGGCCGTATGCTGGTCAAAGTTTGGTCTCCATTGGCCAAATGGCGGCTGCCCCTCATCCCCTCGATGTTTCCGTTATAGTGGACACTGTTTAGTCTTCGGTGCGTCAGCTACACTTCAGCTAAAAACAGGCATATGGCCTGCAGGGTCTAGTGCAGCTAGCCATGCTGCTTGGGACCCAGGCCTCAGGCGAGGTGAGAGTTGGTCGCAAAGTGGCCCAATGGTGGCCGCCCTGCACCCCCCCAACAATGTTCTGGTAGGCCCCGCATCGCCCAGCTACTCGCCCCCCCCCCCCCCTGAAGATGGTATAGTGCAGCTAGCCATGCTGCTTGGGCCCCCAGGCCTCAGGCAAGTTGAGGGTTGGTTGCCATGGGCCGCGGGGTGGCCGACCCGCCCCCCCCAACAATGCTCTGGTATGCCCCGCATCGCCCAGCTGCCCGCCCCCTCCCCCCCGCAGATGGTCTAGTGCGCACTAGGAGAACATTGATAGCGACCTCCCTGATACGCCACATTCGCATGCATGCACACAAACGATACAGATGTGACAATTTTTCATTCACCCAATCACATGCAAGAAATCCCCACCTCTCCGACCTGGCTCACCTCGTCTTTATCGAAGCACGTGGGCCGTAGCAACTGGCAAGAAGGTAGAAATCTGCTGCTTTGTGCCTTGGGCGGAGGTGGGCCACCTGCATCTGAGCCGCTTCCACCAAGAGAGAGCAGAGGAAGGTGCATTGGGAACAGTGACGGTTGAGCCACCCGAGGTTTATGTCAGAGGGGGGGAAGGGGACGGGGGCCCAAGGGCAGAAGGTGGGCGAAAAGGAGGGGGGGGGGGGGGGAGGGTGGAGAGAAAAGAAATCTCTCGCGGGGAAAATGAAGAATATACGTCTATTTATATGAGGTTTTCGCATGGCGTGCTGAATAGGTCTTTGCATGTATCTTCCGCTCCTGTTTCATTCCCTCCTCACCCCGCCCACCCAGGGCCTGGACAGAGTTCTCTTAAAACTCTGTTGTAGAAGTCCGTAGCACTCGCCTGCTCTCAGTGCGATGCACCACTGCAGATGATCCTCTGCCCCGCACGATCGCCGCGGCAGATCTGACCGCCAAGGTCCAAGGATGGCGCATGGCGCACGGAGTGGCGGCCATGCAGTCATGCACTGCACCGGGATATTGCTTGCAGCGCACCACCTCCAGCTGCTAATCATGCAGCATGGCTGGGGTTGATGCGTTGATGGTCTCCGTAGGGTAACGTGATGGGTATCTCTGACCCCACCCACTCTGCCATGGCGCAGGGTAGAACCTTGAAATCTGTAAAGAGTTTGTTTTGATTTCAAGCACCTTAACACAGAGGTTGCATCTACCGGTTTCTTAACAGACATGGACCTTTCAATCGCGACCGTGGCCAGCAGATCGTCGAACATGCCCCAACCGTTCGTCCCGACTCCCCACTTCTTCAACACTATTTGCTACGACAACGCCTCATTGCGCACGGGTGGCTTGGCTGGCATTGGAGGTTTCCGAATCGGCTGCCTGATCATCTCTGCTTCTTCATCGGCTGATCATCGGACACCGGTAAGAATCGTTGTGAACCTTACTTCCGACGCGATCCTCCCGTCAAATTAAATTGCTGTATTGATTGTTCTCCTTGCATCCTGGCCCTCTACCTGCAGCGATATGGCGTCTCATCTGGGTCCATGGACAGTGTCATCGCCTCGCCATCATGTTGCCTCAACACGCCTCGACCCCCCCGCCTTGACAGCTCGGTACTCGCCTCGTCTACTTCGTCTCCTGCCCAGGTTTCGAGGATCATTGATGGGCCTCTCGACTCTCAAAGTGTATGCACACGCTTTCAAAGCATCAGATCATCCAAATGTCGTGGTGAGTGCTGCGCTGTTTGTGGCGTAGTCGATCCGAGCGGGATGGAATGAGCTGCCTCAGGCCTGAAGGGCTGCTGAGTGATCTAGGGGATGAGTAAATGAGGGCCTGAGCTATGGCATGAGAAGTTGATATGAGACATCAATGATTGAGCTGTGGCTATCTAGCATGAGGGATTGAGCTGGGGCATGAGGCAAACAGCTGGGGCATGAGGGATTGGACTGTGCGGCATGAGGCATTTATCTGAGATTAAGCTGGAGCATGAGGGATTGAGTGGGTGCATGCATGAGGGCTTGAGCTGGGTTTGGTTTGGTCCCCATCAGCCTAGTAGTGGTGGCCGGCGGCCGCGCTAAGCCGCGAAGGTGATTTGATGCACACTGAAACTATGACTGACAAACGATATCAAGATGAGGGGGGTTTATTCAGTCCTGATGCTCAGGCCACCGGCTGTAGGCTAGTCAAGGTTTGGTTCCCATTAGTCTTGTCTTGTGGCTGCCCATCCACGTTGATCTGGCGCGCTTCCGCCACAGGCCAGCTGCATCACGTCATGCTGCCGGAGGGGCATGATGAAGCAAGCTCTGCTGCTTTGGGCACCGGCCGTAAGGTTAGGGTAAGGTTAGGGTACGCATCGACCTAGCAATGGCCGCCTGGCAGCCCTTCAAACAAATAATGTGTTGCACACCCCAAAATAATCACTGATTACGGGTACCGCACTCTTCCAGACACAGTGTATGTTGCATGTAGCCAACCATGCCATGCTACCGCATTTGCTTTTGCTTGCGCGCGTCAGCTGCATTTGAGATGATGCATTGAGGCCTATGGCCGGGGGGCTGATGCAGTAAGCCCAGGGTTGCCTTCACCTGGCTGACTGGCTGGCTGTAGGCTGGTCAAGGTTTGTTCCTCACTTTGGCGGCTCTGCAAAAGAGGTTTCGCCTGGCTGTGTACATGCACTTGCTCCCCTGCTACACCTAAACACTACGGTATCGGTGTCGTACTTTTTAAAAGGCAAAGATGAAGGATGCAATAACATGTGGCAGAATCATTCAGCCACATGAGGTCCTGCATTTATCTTTCAACTGGTTGGACCCTGGACGTATATTATTTACCAAGGAAGTCATATATCCATGAACTTCATTTTGTGCAGGGTGTCAGTAGTCTGAGGCTGCATGGGATGCATCAGCGCTCAACACAGCTCTCCATCAGCACCAGCAGGTTGAAGCAACCTTATGGTCGGGATGCAAGCAACCAGAATGGACCATACGTTGCAGTATCAGCGGCTGGCAACGGCAGCAGAGGAGATCCAGCAGATGTCCCGCTATCCCCACGGCCACAGCGTCCACAGCAGCGTGTGGACCGGCAGAACCAGCCTCAGCCGGCAGGTGACAGGTCTGTAACACGAGACGGCAGCATCCCTCCTGATATTGAGCTTCACACAGATAGATATGGGGGGAGCAGTAGCGTAGATGACAGACAGCTTACTCGCATGATCAGGGACTGTGGCACTCTGGAGCAACTGCGCAATATAGCTGTGGAGCTCGGGCCCAGCTTCAATTTCATTCATGCCTCAGCCGCCATAATGAAAGCTTCAAAGCTGATCTGGGGCCCAGGCAGGTCAGGAGGGAGGGAGACGGAAACGGTGTCAATGCTAGCGGAACTGGTCAGGCAGCATGTGCCAGACATGGGTTCCCAAGGACTGTCAAACTGCATGTACGCGCTGGCCAAGCTGGATTTTCGAGATGGGCCATTGCTGTCTGCTTTGGTCCGAAAAGCTGGGTCAGGTGTCATGTCAGATTTCAATCCACAAGAGCTTGCCAACACTCTTTTGTCTTTGGCAAAGCTAGGGTACACCGACAAAGCTTTCACGACTGCTCTCCTCCTAGAGGCAGAGGAAAAGCTGCCTGCCTTCAATTCGCAAGATCTGGCCAACACCATCTGGGCCATGGCAAAACTCAGGCACACCAACGCAGCCTTCACGGTTGCTCTTCTCAAAGTGGCTAAGAGCAAGCTGCCCGACTTCAACTCGCAAGCATTGGCCAACACTCTTTGGGCCATGGCGACGATAGGTCACACAAATGCAGCCTTCACAGATGCTCTTCTCTCAGTGGCAAAGGATAAGCTGCATGACTTCAACTCGCAAAACCTGGCAAACACTCTCTGGGCCATGGCGACGCTGGGGCACACCAATGCCGCCTTCACAACTTCTCTCCTCCTTGAGGCAGAGAAAAAGCTTCCTGATTTCAACTCGCAAGCCTTGGCCAACACTCTATGGGCCATGGCGACGCTGGGGCACACCAATGCTGCCTTCACTGATTATCTTCTCATTGAGGCAAAGAGCAAACTGCCCGACTTCACCTCGCAAGCCTTGGCCAATACTCTATGGGCCATGGCAACGCTGGGGCACACCAATGCCGCCTTCACAACTGCTCTCCTCCTTGAGGCAGCGAAAAAGCTGCCCGACTTCACCTCCCAGAACCTGGCCAACACTCTTTGGTCCATGGCGACGCTGCGGAACACTTATGCAGCCTTCACGGATGCTCTCCTCATTGTGGCAAAGGCCAAGCTGCCCAACTTCAACTCTCAAGCCTTGGCCAACACTCTAAGGGCCATGGCGACGCTGGGGCATACCAACACAGCCTTCACAGATGCTTTCCTGCCTGTGGCTTAGGCAAAGTTGTCCGGCTTTAATGCCATAGAACGTAGCATGCTGTCTTCGGCTTTGGTGAAGCTGGGTCTTCCAAACTTTGTTTCTGGCTGATAAATAGGGCATTACAGCAACTGGTACATACCCGGTACGTGCTTGAACACAGAACTTGGGTTCTTAGTAGGAAGATTGGATGCACACTGGCCAAACTTCATTGCCTTAAACCAGACTATCTAAGGTGTGTTTGACTTTGACTGAAGTGGCGTGACTTCGGTGCTCAAACAGTCAAGCTGATACATGGAATTCCAATTGTTTCCCTCGTTTGCCTTTCTGATTGAGCCTCTACAGATCTTGATTCATAAGGTTGGCAGAGGAGATGGAGGCAGACCCTTGCTGCACAAATTGATGATGAATGGCTTGCTGGCCAATTGGCACTGTTCAAGTGCCAGCCCAGAATGGGGCATCATAAAAAAACTGTTATATCTGGGCTGGGCTGTTTATTTCTTAAATTTGTTGACATGTTTTGTTACTACAGAGCTGGTTTCCGGTTAGAGGTCGATGGTATGTGTACGAATTAAGACCATGTTCAGAGTGTCTGTCGAGTTGTTGACATGTTTTGTTACTACGGAGCTGGTTTGCGGTTGCTAGGTCTCCTACACTTACACAGGGTACGGGATATCAATTAATCAATGATGTGTTTTCAAAGACTGCTTAGCCATGTTTTCCTTGGGTTGAACCAAAGGGGTTGTACCCTTGATGCGTTAATCATGTGCGCCAGATGACCCTGCCGATGTAGTGGGGTAGTGGTGTACTAGTCAATGACATCACACCTCTGGGCCCTGCCAGTAGGGTACTATTATTGGGGCTATATCTCCCCGACCTGGATCTGTACCGTCTTTAGGGATCTGTACGGTTTATCTGTCAATTCTGGAGGACTTACCGTCAGGTGGAAACCCTATCAATTCACCAAAAAGTCCAATGCAGCCCCTTCAGTGTCGCTCAATGGCATATCAATGACGTTACACCCCTGGGCCATTTTCTTTTCTCCCAACTGGACAGTTGGGCGCCCACGCACTACTACTCAAACCCCCTGTTTTGGTAGGCAGAAAACCTACCAGTTTCAAGGCAAATGCATTATTTGGACAAGGCCCCTAAAATGATTATGGTAGGTGAATTGGTAGGTTCAAATCGGCCGAAAACGCGATATCAACCGATTTGCATTCTGGTAGGTTCAAATTTTGGTAGGCCCAGATCTTACCGAAATAGATACTCCTTGCCTACCATTTTTGCCCTGGTTGGCCTACCGATTGCACTAATGTCGCTACCATATTTACCTACCAGTTATCATCATTTGGTCGACCGTTTGTTGCTCAGATTGGCCTACCGATTCCTCTAATGTCGCTACAATATTTACCTACCAATTACTTAGCATGATCTGGTCCACCAGGCGTTTCCTAGAATAGGCCGATTCATTGCGCTCCTTTTGGTATTAATTGGGATCGGCTTGCTGTACCCCCCTATGTAGGTGGGGCTGACTAATGACGTGCTGGCTATTTCAATAAACTGGTTTGCTCATCGCTTGCTAGAGGAAACAATTTGCAATGAAACAATTGCTTGGAGATCTATACCGGTAGAAAAATTAAATCAATATTTGACGGCCAGGAGATCTATACCGGTAGAATAATTAGATCAATATCAACGGCCACGAAATATATGCTGGTAGAATAATTCAACCAGTATTTGACATTCGGTCTTTGAGGACCTCAGGTGTTCAATCCTCCAGTCATCAACTACTCATTCAATAAAGTGCTCCATAATAATGTCAGAATATAGGACAGAATGCTTGCTAGCAAGCAAGGAAATGCATGGCAAAGGAAACGAATAAATCATAAATAAGCGACCATTGTCAGACCAGATCAGGCATTCACTTGTCATACGTGAAATGATCAAATTCAAGAACAATCTGCCTAGGACACAACTGCCATTGGCGCAACACCCCTTGCAGCTCCCTTGACACTTCATCAATGTCCTTCTAGGCCAGACCCTGAGGGGGCTGGATCTCGTCATAGCTCAAGGTGATCAAGCTGCTCCAAGTTTTGGGGGTGCACCACGCCTGCGATTGGGAAATTAACACTTGATTTAAAGCATGGCTGCCGAGCAATGCATGGAATACGGGCTCATGAAATACGGGCAGGCGGGAAGGGCACCCAGAAACCATCTTCAAACAACGGAAGGGGTCAGCAGGTCAGGCACTGGGGTAATGGACATCAGCAGGCCGGGCAGGAGGCAGTTCATGGGCAGGGCAGGATGGCAGTTCATGGGTAGGGGTCAGCAAGGCAGTGCAGGTCATGAGGAAAACTTACCACAAGTGGTGCAACCTGGCCGATGCCAATGAACACTAGCTGTCCCGGCAGGTCGTAGCTCTCTTCCACCGGGAAAACAACCACTCCAGGCTGAAGCAGTCCCTTGACACATGATGCTTGCCCCAGCCAGCCAGCTGGAGCTGCGGGCAGGCCAAGGGGGGGTCACCGGCTGCTCGGCCGCTCAGCCCAATGACATATTCAAACAACTGAACTCGTGACCCCAAGAAGAGAATGAAATCACACAGGTCTAGAACAAAGTAAGGCTCGTCTGCAATAGCGTCCAACTGTCTCATTGAAACTACTAAACTTAGGAGAAGGGAGTGCGGACAGGAAATAGTAAACATACGGAAAAGCCCCCCTGAAATAAAAAGGAAAACAGCGCTTCTAGCTAGATATATTATATGGCCAGGGTAACACATGTCAATGACGTCATGCCTCTGGGCCCTATTAAAATAGGCTCATCCGCATGGGCGCCCAACAATTCATGACGTATTGACATTACACCTCTGGGCCCTGCTTAAATGAAGACGGCTAGGAAAGGCAAGGGAGAAGGCACAAGAGGAAATAAAGGAAAGCAAGTTCACCTTCCAAACAACAAGAACAACAACAACAAGGGCGCCCACAAGTTAGGTTGGGAGAAGGATGTTTAAGGAAAAAGGCAACGAGAAACAAAAAGATGAATGCAAAGGAAATACCCTGACTGACGTTGACCATCTCCTCAACAAAAGCTAGAGCCTTCCGGCCATGCCTGTCAGTGCTGTGCCGATTACGGTCCTTATGGTGGCTGAATAACCGGTGGCTCAGTCACCGTGATTGCAAGGCGAATTCAGCTACTTGTACCAGTAATGGACCGTAATTACAGACAAGATTTCCGAATTACGGTGCAATTGCACAGCACTGATGCCTGTCCAGGTAAAAGACTGCAGATGGTGAAAGTCGGCGGGTTCCTCCGGGAGACAGGCCTAACCCCTCTCTCTGAGCGTCTCTTTGACACTAGGGCACTGGCAGCAGACATATAGCGCATCCTCCACATGCTCGCCATCTACCCTAGCCCAGCATAGCTGGCAGCAGCATGTCAGCCATGCTCATCACACAGAGCCTCAGCGGTTCGTTTGTGCGCACACAAGCACACACCCTGTTGCTGGTTATTTAGTTAATTACGTTGCTGGTGCGGCTCCCAACATGCGCCAGTACGGCGCCGGCCATAGGCTTGAACCATGTGCGGTATGCGGCTGCAGACTTGTCATCGGTGGCAGGGTCCCTGTTGGGTCTCCTCTGCCCTTCACTTCCAACTGCGCCTGCGTGTAGGCGGCGTCCACTAGATGTAGCACCTCTGGGACGGGACATCCACCAAGTAAACCAGCGAGATGGTGCCCTATAAGAACTTCAGGGATGAAAGGTGAGAAGGCAGTGAGACGGCAGCTTAGGAGGGGTTCAGGATGAGGGGTCCAGGTGGACGGTAGCCTAGGCAGTGTTCAGGGATCAAAGGGGAACGTGATGACATCAAAGGAGGGCTTCAAGATGAGGGGTGCAGGGGGACGGTAGACTAGGAGGGGTTGAAGGTAAAGCGGGACATACGCCTAGGAGGGGTTCAGGTTTGTCCGGAAGCTTAGGAAGCGGTTAGGGTTAGGAAGAGGGGTTGCCTAAAAGGCATTCAGGGTTAAGAGTTAAGCAGAGCGATAGCCTAGGAGGAGTTATGGGGAACGGTGACCTAGGAGGAGTTCAGGGTTCAGGGTTAAGCGTGGGGGTAGTCTAGCAGAGGTTCAGTGTTCAGGGTTAGGCGGGGTGGTAGCTAATAGTAGGACAGGGTTCAGGGTCCAGCAGGACGCTAGCCTAGCAGAGGTTCAGGGTTCAGGGTAACGCGGGACGGTAGCCTAGGAGGAGTTAAAGGGAACGGTGACCTAGGAGGAGTTCAGGGTTCAGGGTTAAGCGTGGGGGTAGTCTAGCAGAGGTTCAGGGATCAGGGTTAGGCGGGGTGGTAGCTAACAGTAGGACAGGGTTCAGGGTCCAGCAGGACGCTAGCCTAGCAGAGGTTCAGGGTTCAGGGTAACGCGGAACGGTAGCCTAGGAGGGGTTCAGGGTATATGGCTACGTGGCCATATGGGTGATTGGGGGGTGTCAACTGCCCATTTGCCCCACCGTCGGCCAACTTCTTTCTGAGATTAAAGGTTAAGAAATCCCAGTGGCATCTGCACATGAAGTCAAGTGCAGCACCCCTCTCCTCCCCACCCTTAGCCCCCCTCCTCTCTCTCCATAACCCTCCTCTCACCCCCGCTCAGCCGGCTTCAGGGTAAGGGTTGTTCAGATAATGTTCAGGTACAGGAATCCTCTAGAAATCCGCACCTGGTGTCAACAGCAGAAAAACGTGTTCCTGTCGAGAGAGACATGCAGTGAAGCAGCGCCGACGTGTCATCCTGCAGCTACGATCCTTAAGGCAGCATCACCAGGTCACCATCGCCCCCATGAGGCAGCAGCAGCAGCAGCAGCAGCAACTGGAGCAGCAGCAGAGATGCCCTGTTTGACCTTCAATGATGTAGCGCATCCTCCACATGCTCGCCATCTACCCTAGCTCAGCACCGCTGGCAGCGGACATGTAGCGCATCCTCCACATGCTCGCCATCTACCCTAGCCCAGCACCGCTGGCAGCAGACATGTAGCGCATCCTCCACATGCTCACCATCTACCCTAGCTCAGCACCGCTGGCAGCAGACATATAGCACATCCTCCACGTGCTGGCCATCTACCCTAGCCCAGCACCGCTGGCAGCAGACATGTAGCGCATCCTCCACATGCTCACCATCTACCTCAGCCCAGCACCGCTGGCAGCAGCATGTCAGCCATGCCAAGGGCACAGAGCCACAGCCATTAGAGTGTGCGCACACAGGCAAACACCCTGTTGCTGGTTCTTTCTTTCTGTTGTTGGTGCATCTCCCAGCATGCGCCAGTACGGCGCCGGCCGTCGGTTTGTGATTGGTGGCATGGTCCCTGGGTTCTCCTCTGCTAGTCGCCTCCAACTGCGCCTTTTGTAGGCGGCGTCCACTAGCTGCAGCACCTATGGGACGGGACATTCACCAAGTAAACCAGCGAGACAGTACTCTAGAAGGAGCTCAGGGATCAGAGTTAAGGGGGCAGCGAGACGGCATCAAACGTGGATTCAGGGTGAGGGGTTCAGGGGGACGGTAGCCTAGGAGGGGTTGAAAGGGAAGTGGGGCATAAGCCTAGGAAGGCTGTAAGCGTGTGCGAAAGCCTAGGAGGCGTTCGGGGTCCAGGCTTAAGCCTGGGGTTAGTAGGGTTAGTCTAGTTCAGGTTCAGGGTTCAGGGTGTAGTGCCTCATCGGGACGGTAGCCTAAAAGGGGTTCAGGGTGCAGGGTAAAGCAGTACGTTAGCCTAGGAGGGGTTCAGGGTAAAGCGGTACGGTAGCCTAGGAGGGGTTCAGGGTATAAGGCTACGCTGTACGGTTGCCTGGGAGGTGCCCAGGGTTCATGGGTACATAGCCATATGGCTGATTGGGCGGTGTCAACTGCCTATTTGCCCCACCGTTGGTAAACCTATTTCTGAGATCAAAGGTGAAGCAATCCCAGTGGCATCCACACCTGTCATCCTACAACTGCGATCCTTAAGGCAGCGCCACTAGGTCACCACCACCCCCAGGAGGCAGCAGCAGAAGCAAAAACAACTGGAGCAGCAGCTGAGGTGCCCTGTTTGACCTTCAATTATGTGCGGCACATATGCATGCCTGCAAACAAAAGACAAATACATATTTCAGCTTGTCTCCCAGCCGATTTGGAGCAAGCAGGCCCATGTGGAGCAAGCAGGCCCATGTGGAGCAAGCAGGCCCATGTGGAGCAAGCAGGCCCATGTGGAGCAAGCAGGCACATAGGGCTGTTTACTCGCAGATTCAGATTGCAGTCACCCTCCTAATGATCCACACTGTTCTTTTCCGAGTGCTTCAGGAACACTTCAGATACAAACCAGCCTACGGTTGGTATGGTCTAGTGCATCCAGCAGCTGTTGCTTAAGCCACTGGCCGTATGCTGGTCAAGGTTTGGTCTCCATCGGCCAAATGGCGGCTGTCCCTCCCCCCCTCGATGTTTCCGTTATAGTGGACACTGTTTAGTCTTCGGTGCGTCAGCTACACTTCAGCTAAAAACGGGCATATGGCCTGCAGGGTCTAGTGCAGCTAGCCATGCTGCTTGGGACCCAGGCCTCAGGCGAGGTGAGAGTTGGTTGCCAAGTGGCCCAATGGTGGCCGCCCTGCATCCCCCCAACAATGTTCTGCTAGGCCCCGCATCGCCCAGCTGCCCGCCCCCTCCCCCCCCCCCCCGAAGATGGTATAGTGCAGCTAGCCATGCTGCTTGGGCACCCAGGCCTCAGGCAAGTTGAGGGTTGGTTGCTATGGGCCCAGGGGTGGCCGCCCCGCACCTTCGCAACAATGCTCTGGTATGCCCCGCATCGCCCAGCTGCCCGCCCACCCACGAAGATGGTCTAGTGTGCACTAAGAGAACATTGATAGCGACCTCCCTGATACGCCACATTCACATGCCTGCACAGAAACGTTTAAGACGTGACAGTTTCTCATTCACCCAATCACATGCAAGAAATCCCCACCTCTCCGACCTGGCTCACCTCGTCTTTATCGAAGCACGTGGGCCGTAGCAACTGGCAAGAAGGTAGAAATCTGCTGCTTTGTGGGCGGAGGTAAGCCACCTGCATCCGAGCCGCTTCCACGAAGAGAGAGCAGAGGAAGGTGCATTGGGAACAGTGACGGTTGAGCTACCCGAGGTTGATGTCAGAGGGGGGGAAGGGGACGGGCCCAAGGGCAGAAGGTGGGCGAAAAGGAGGGGGGGGGTGCAGGTGAGAGAGAAGAAACATCTTTAGTGGGGATGGTGGAGGATACACATCTATTTATAGTATGAGATTTTCGCGTGGTGTGCTGCATGGGTGTTTGCATGTATCTTCCGCTCTTGTTTCATTCCCTCCTCACCCCGTCCACCCAGGGCCTGGATAGGGTTTTCTTAAAATTCCGTTGTAGAACTCCGCAGCGCCTTCCTGTTCTCAGTGCGAAGTGCCACTGCAGATGACCCTCTGCCCCGCACAATCGCCGCGGCAGATCTGACCCCTAAGGGCCAAGGATGGCGCATGGCGCACGGAGTGGCGGCCATGCAGTCATGCACAGCACCGGGATGTTGCATGCAGACCGCCACCTCCAGCTGCAAATCAGGCTGCATGGCTGGGGTTGATGCGTTGATGGTATCCATATGCTAACGTGATGGGTATCTCTGACCCCACCCACTCTGCCATGGCGCAGGGTAAACTTTGAAATTAGAGAAAACATTATTTTGCTTTCAAGCATCTCGCAGAGGTTGCATCAACCGGTTTGTTAACAAAAACATAGAACCATCAATCGCGGCTGTGGTCAGCAGATCGTCGAACATGCCCCAACCGTTCGTCGAAACTCCCCACTTCTTCAACCCAATTTGCTACGAGTCTACGACCCCGCCTCATGGCGCACGGGTGGCTTGCTGGCATTAGGCGAGGTTCCCGAATCGGCTGTCTGATCATCCCTGCTTCTTCATCGGCTGATCATCGAACACCGGTAAGAATCTTTTTGAGCCTTCCACGGCGACCCCAAGCGCGCGGCGATCCTCCCATCAAATTTGATTGCTGTATTGATTGTTCTCCTTGCATCCTGACCCTCCGTCCACCTGCAGCGAGATGGCGTCTCATCTGGGTCGATGGACAGTGTCATCGCCTCGCCATCATGTTCCCTCAACACGCCTCGACCCCCCCGCCTTGTCATCAGCTCGGTACTCGCCTCGTCTACTTCGTCTCCAGCCCAGCGTTCGCGGATCATTGTTGGGCCTCTCGACTCTCAGCGTGGCTGCACACGCTTTCAAAGCATCAGATCATCAAAATGTCGTGGTGAGTGCTGCGCTGTTTGTGGCGTAGTCTATCCGAGCGGGTTGGAATAAGCTGAGTGATCTAGGGGATGAGTAAATGAGGGCCTGAGCTATGGCGTGAGAAGTTGATATGAGGCATCAATGATTGAGCTGTGGCTATCTAGCATGAGGGATTGAGCTGGGGCATGAGGCATAAAGCTGGGGCATGAGCGATTGAGCTGTGTGGCATATGGCATTTATCTGTGGCGACATCAGAGATTAAGCTGGAGCATGAGGGATGGTGCATGCATGAGAGCTTGAGCTGGGTTTGATTTGGTCCCCATAAGCTTAGTAGTGGTGGCCGTCCAGCAGCCACCCTTAGCCGCCAAGGTGATTTGATGCACACTGAAACTATGACTGACAAACGATATCGATGCCGCACTCTTACAAAGCCCACAACCCCATACTCACGGCACTGCGTTAGCGCTTCAGCAACAGCTTCAACAAATCTGCGGAAGATGAGGGGGGTTTATTCAGTCCTGATGCTCAGGCCACCGGCTGTAGGCTAGTCAAGGTTTGGTTCCCATCCGTCTAGTCTTGCGATCGCCCATCCACGTTGATCTGGCGCGCTTCTGCCACAGGCCAGCTGCATCACGTCATGCGGCCAATGGGGCATATGATGAAGCAAGCTCTGCTGCTTTGGGCACTGGCCGTAAGGGTAGGGTAAGGTTAGGGTACGCATCGCCCTACCAATGGCCGCCTGGCAGCCCCTTAACAAATAATATGTGGCGCACCCAGAAAGAATCTCCCATTAGGGGTACCGCACTCGTGCAGATTGTATGTAGCCAACCAAGCCATGCTACCGCATTTGCTTTTGCTTACGCGCGTCAGCTGTATTTGAGATGATGCATTGAGGCCTATGGCCGGGGGGCTGATGCAGCAAGCCCTACTGCTAGGGTTACCTTCACCTGGCTGGCTGGCTTGCTGTAGGCTGGTCAAGATTTGTTCCTCACTTTGGCCACTCGGTTTGTTCCTCACTTCGGCCACTCAACGGCCCTGCTAAGGAGGCTTCACCTGGCTGTGTATATACACCTGCTCCCCTGCTACACCTAATAAACACTATCGGTGTCGTACTTTTAAAAAGGCAAAGGTGAAGGATGCAATAACTTGTGGCAGAATCATTCTGCCACATGAAGTCCTGCATTTTGTCTTTCAACCAATTGGACCCTGGATGTATATTATTTACCAAGGGAGTCAAATATCCATGCACTTCATTTTGTGCAGGGTGTCAGTAGTCTGAGGCTGCATGGGATGCATCAGCGCTCGACACAGCTCTCCATCGGCACCAGCAGGTTGACGCAACCTTATGGTCGGGATGCAAGCAAACTGAATGGACCATATTTTGCAGTATCAGCGGCTGGCGGTGGCAGCAGAGGAGATCCAGCAGACATCCCGCTGGCCCCACGGCCACAGCGGCCGCAGCAGCGTGTGAATCGGGGGGATCAGCCACAGCCGGCAGGTGACAGGTCTGGAACACGGGAGGGCAGTATCCCCCCTGAAGTTGAGCTTCACACAGATACATATGGAGGGAGCAGTAGCATAGATGTCAGACAGATTACTCGCATGATTAGGGACTGTGGCACTCTGGAGCAGCTGCGCAATATAGCTGTGGAGCTCGGGCCCAGCTTCAATTTTATTAATGCATCCGCCGCCATAATGAAAGCTTCAAAGCTGATATCGGGCCCGGGCAGGTCAGGGGGGAGGGAGGCGGAAACTGTATCAATACTGGCAGAACTGGTCCAACAATATGTGCCGGACATGGATTCCCAAGGACTGTCCAACATTGTGTACGCCCTGGCCAAGCTGAATTTTCGACATGGACCATTGATATCTTCTTTGGTCCGTAAAGCTGGATCAGGTGTCTTGTCAGACTTCAAGCCACAAGAGCTTGCCAACACTATTTTGTCCTTGGCAAAGCTAGGGTACAACGACAAAGCTTTCACAACTGCTCTCCTCCTAGAGGCAAAGGAGAAGCTGCCATATTTCAGTTCGCAACATCTGGCCAACACCATCTGGGCCATGGCAAAACTGGGCCACACCAACGCAGCCTTCACGGTTGCTCTTCTCTTTGAGGCAGAGAGCAAGCTGCCTGACTTCACCTCGCAAGCCTTGGCCAACACTCTATGGGCCATGGCGACGCTGGGGCACACCAATGCCGCCTTCACTGATTATCTTCTCCGTGAGGCAGAAGAAAGGCTGACAGATTTCAATTCGCAAGATCTGTCCAACACCATCTGGGCCATGGCAAAACTGGGGCACACCAATGCAGCCTTCACAAATGCTCTCCTTATTGTGGCAAAGGCTAAGGTGCACGACTTCAACGCACAAAACCTTGCCAACACTCTCTGGGCCATGGCAATGATGGGGCATACCAATGCAGCCTTCTTGTATGCCTTCATCCCTGTGGCTGAGGCAAAGTTGCCCAGCTTCAATGCCATAGAACGTAACATGTTGTCTTCTGCTTTGGTGAAGCTGGGTCTTCCAAACTTTGTTTTGGGCTGATTTATATGACATTTAAGTAACTCTTACCCAGTATGTGCTTGAACGCAGAACTTGTGTTCTTACAGAAGATTGGATGCAAAATGACCAAGCTTTATTGCCTAGGATAAGACTTTGGTTTCTGTGTAGGGAGGTATCTTGGGCATGGATTCAGGCTGATGCATGGAATCCCATTGATGTCCTCGTTCGCCTTCCTGATTGAGCATTTTTAGGTCTTGATTCATATGGTTGGCAGAGGAGATGGAGGCAGACCCTTGGTGCACTAACTGATGATCAATGGCTTGGCTAATTGGTACTTTTAAAGTGCCAGCCCAGAACGGTGCATGCCCCTCGAATATTTTGGTACATGATTAAAAACTGATATCTCTGGGCTGGACTGTTTATTTCTTAGATGTATTACTTCCTATTGTGATTTGCAGCTAGAGGTCAATAATTTCTTAAAAATATGAAGACCATGTTAAAACAATCTCTCGAGGTTTGGTTATGTTTTTTATTGCGGGAATCACTGGTTTGCGGTTGCTAGGTATTCTGCACCTGCATAGGGGATGTCAATGGTGTGTTCTTTCGAAGGCTGCTTTGTAATCCTTCGGTTGAACCCTTGATGCGCCAATCATGTGCACCAGAGTAACCCTGCCGTTGTAGTGGGGTAGTAGGGTAGTGTTTGGCCGGCCGGAGCGTCACTATAGGGGCTATATCTCCTCGAACCGGATATGTCAATGACGTTACACCTCTGGGCCATGCACAAGAAGGCTCGGTCGCGTAGGCGCCCAACTACTGTTCAGAGGGAAGAAAATAAGTAACTAAAAGAAGAGAAGACAAAATAAAGGAACAGAAGGAGAGGCCGGGAAGGCAAACAAATCCGACACCTGAGCTCCTCAAGTCAATGACGTTACACCACTAGGCCATGCTGCAAACCTCAGCCGCGTCGGCGTCCAACAGCAAGTAAGTAGCCCTCCACAATGTCTGCAACTGCGTCCACAAAAACAAGTGCTTCCCACCCCTCCTCGGCCTGGTATACTAGAGCTGTACCAGCTCTGGTGGAAGTTCATAGCACCGCTCGAGGTACCTGCCACCCCTCGCTCCCTCAACTGCTCCCTGACACAAGGGCACTGGAAGCAAGCATGTGGGGCATCCTCCCCATGCTTGCCATCACCCCTTCACCAACATCGTTGGCAGCAACGTGCCTCTCACTGCTGACCGCTGCGCCGTCGTCTGGTGTCAGCCGTGCTGATCGCGCCAAGCCGCAATCGCAAATTTGTGCGAACACAAGCACAGTCCCTCGTGATGGTGCCCGCCGTGGTCTGGAACCAGGCGCGGTAGGTGCTCAGTGGTAGGGTCCCTTGGGTCCCCCAGCCGTTTGCGTCCAGCTGTGCCTACTCATAGGCTGCGTCAAGGAGAGCCAACACCTCTGTGCCGGGTAGGCGCTGTATGTAGGTCAGCTGCTGCCTCTTGCAATGTGGGGGCGGCTGTCTACCGCTCCAGCTCCTCCAGTGCACCCAGCAGATCAGAGCACGAAGTGCATCCTCCAGTGCCCTGGCTGACTGCCAGTTGCATAGTTGCTGCCATAGTCTCAGCCATTATAGGGCTGTCTTGCTGTGCTGCCGGTGCCACCGAACCGGATATGTACCGTACCTTCCATAGGAACTAATGTGTACGGTTGTATCTGTCAATGCTGGAGAACTCACCATCAGGTGGAATCCCTATCCATTTACCAAAAAGTCCTATGCAGCTCCTCCAGTGACGCCCAATGGCATGTCAATGATGTGACACCCATGGGCTCTGCTATGAAAGGCTCGGCCGCTTGGCCCAATGACATGTCAATGACACAACACCTTTTGCCCCTGCTCAAAAAGGCTCTGCCCAATGACATGTCAATAACGTTACACCTCTGGGCCCGCTCAAAGCTCGGCCGCGTGGGCGCCCAACTGTTCAGAAGGGAGTAAAGAAGGAACTACCGTATAAGGAAGAGAGGGGGAAAGGAACAAAAGGAGAGGCCGAGAAGGCAAAGCAGACCAAGTCCAACACCTGAGTTCCACTAGAGACTAACCCTCAACAATGCCTCTAAAAAAAACCTACCCCTCTCTCTGAGCGTCTCCTAGACACTCGGGCACTGGCAGCGCACAAGTGCGCATGGCAGCGCACCCTCCGCATGTTCGCCATCTACCCTAGCCCAGCACCGCTGGCAGCAGCATGTCAGCCATGATAAACGCACAGAGCCATAGCCGTTAGTTTGTGCGCACACAAGCACACACCCTGTTGCTGGTTCTTTATTTCTTTCTGTTTTTGATGTGGCATCTAGCCCTTGGCTGGGACTATGTGCATTAAGCGGCCACAGACTTGTGATTGGTGGCGGGGTCAATGAAGTCTCCTCTGCAAGGCGCCTCCAACTGCGCCTGCTTGTAGGCGGTGTCCACTAGTTGCAGCACATGTGGAACGGGACATTCACCAAGTAAACCAGCGAGACACCACCCTATAAGGAGTCCAGGGATCAAAGTTAAGGGGGAGCGAGACCACAGCAAATGTGGGGTTCAGGATGAAGAATTCAGGGGGACGGTAGCCTAGGAGGAGTTCAGGGTTCAGGGTTCGGCGGGGTGGAAGCTGACAGGGGGTGGGGGTTCAGGGATCAGCGGGACGGCAGCCTAGCAGAGGTTCAGGGTCCAGGTTAAAGCGTGACGATAGCCTAGGAGGGGTTCAGGGTATATGGCTACGCGGTACGGTTGCCTGGGAGGGGTCCAGGTTTCATGGCTACGTGGCCATATGGGTGATTGGGGGGTGTCAACTGCCCATTGATCCCACCGTTGGCAAACCTTTTTCTGAGATTTAAGATACGCGTTCCTGTGGCATCCGCACATGAAGTCAAGGGCAGCACCCCTCCCTTCCCCACCCTTATCCCCCCTCCTCTCCTCCATAACCCTCCTCTCACCCCCTCTCAGCCGGCTCTGCCACCACCTCATTGCATCTACAGTCAATAACAACACGTCACTTGCCTCTCCCCGCCATCTACCCTATCCTCGGTTCAGGTTAAGGGGTGTTCAGATAATGTGAAGGTACAGGAATCCTCTAGAAATCCGCACATGGTGTCAACAGCGGGGAAAACGTGTTCCTGTCGAGAGAGACATGCAGTGAAGCAGCGCCGACGTGTCATCCTACAGCTACGATCCTTAAGGCAGCATCACCAGGTCACCATCGCCCCCATGAGGCAGCAGCAGCAGCAGCAGAGATGCCGTGCTTGGCCTTCAATTATGTGCTGCACATATGCATGCCTGCAAACAAAAGACACATACATATTTCAGCTTGTCTCCCAGCCGATGTGGAGCAAGCAAGCCCATGAGGAGCAAGCAGGCCCATGAGGAGCAAGCAGGCCCATGTGGAGCAAGCAGGCCCATGTGGAGCAAGCAGGCCCATGTGGAGCAAGCAGGCCCATGTGGAGCAAGCAGGCCCATGTGGAGCAAGCAGGCCCATGTGGAGCAAGCAGGCCCATGTGGAGCAAGCAGGCCCATGTGGAGCAAGCAGGCACATGGGGTTGTTGACTCGCAGATTCAGATTGCAGTCACCCTCCTAATGATCCACACTGTTCTTTTCAGAGTGCTTCAGGTACACTTCAGATACAAACCAGTCTACGGTCGGTATGGTCTGTTGCATCCAGCAGCTGTGTTGCTTAAGCCACTGGCCGTATGCTGGTCAAAGTTTGGTCTCCATCGGCCAAATGGAGGCTGCCCCTCATCCCCTCGATGTTTCCGTTTTAGTGGCACTGTTTAGTCTTCAGTGCGTCAGCTACACTTCAGCTAAAAACGGGCATATGGCCTGCAGGGTCTAGTGCAGCTAGCCATGCTGCTTGGGACCCAGGCTTCAGGCGAGGTGAGAGTTGGTTGCCAAATGGCCCAGGGGTGGCCGCCCCGCACCTTCCCAACAATGCTCTGGTAGGCCCCGCATCGCCCAGCTGACCGCCCACCCCCCTGAAGATGGTCTGGTGCACACTAAATGAACATTGATAGCGACCCTCGGGATACATCACATTCGCATGCCTGCACGCACACGTTTCGCATGTGAGGATTTCCCATCCGCCCATTCAAATCACATGCAAGAATTCCCCACCATCCCGACCTGGCTCACCTAGTCCTTATCAAGGCACTTGGGCCGTAGCAACTGGCTAGGAGGAAAAAATATGCTGCCTTGTGGGTTGAGGTAGACACCTGCGTCCGGGCCGCTCCCGCCAAGAGAGAGCAGAGTAAGGTGCGTTGGGAATGATGATGGCAAGCCACCCGAGGTTGATGTCAGAGGGGGTGAAGGGGACAGGCCCAAGGGCAGAGGGTGGGCGAAGGGAGGGAGGGTGGGTGAGGGTGAGAGAGAAGAGACATTGCGGGCGGGGATGGTGGGGGATACACGTATATTTAGGGTATGAGGTTTTTGCATAACCTGCTGCATGGGTCTATGCATGTATCTTCCGCTCCTGTTTCATGCCCTCCTCACCCCGCCCACCCAGGGCCTGGATAGGGCTTTGTTTTCATTCCGTTGTACAAGTCCGCAGCGCCCTCCTGCGCTCAGTGCGATCAAAGCCCTACAGATGACCCTCTGCCCCGCACAATTTCCGCGGCAGATCTGACCGCCAACGTCCAAAGATGGCGCATGGCGCACTGAGTGGCGGCCATGCAGGCATGCACTGCACCGGGATGTTGCTTGCAGCGCGCCACCTCCAGCTGCAAATTATGCAGCATAGCTGACGTTGATGATGCAATGATGGCATCCATATGTTGACGTGATGGGTATCTCTGACCCCACCCACTCTCGCCTGCCATGGCGCAAGGTAAAACTTTGAAATTAGAGAAGAATTTATTTTGCTCTCAAGCATCTTGCAGAAGTTGCATCGACCGGTTTCTTAAGAAACAGAAACCTTCAATCGCGACTATGGTCAGCAGATCGTCGAACCGTTTGTCCAAACTCCCCACTTCTTCAACCCAATATCTACGACCCCGCACGTCTATTTATGATAGGAGTTTTTGGCATGGCGTGCTGCATGGGCGTTTGCATGTATCTTCCGCTTCTGCTTCATTCCCTCCTCATCCCGCCCACCCAGGGCCTGGACAGGGTTCTCTTAAAACTCCGTTGTAGAAGTCCGCAGCACCTTCCTGTTCTCAGTGCCATGCGCCACAGCCCTGCAGATGACCCTCTTCCCTACACAATTGACGCAGCAGATCTGACCGCCAAGGTCCAAATGTCCAATGATGGCGCATGGCGTACGGAGTGGCGGCCATGCAGTCATACACTGCACCGGGATGTCGCTTGCAGCCCGCCATCTCCAGCTGGAAAACAGCATAGCTGAGGTTGATGCGTTGATGGTATCCATGCGTTAAGGTGATGGGTATCTCTGACCCCACCCACTCTGCCATGGCGCAGGGTAAGACTTTGAAATGAGAGAAGAAGTTATTTTGCTTTCAGGCAACTTGCAGAGGTTATTCCATCTACCGGTTTATAAACAAACATAGAACCTTCAATCGCGACTGTGCGTGGTCAGCAGATCGTCGAACATGCCCCAACCGTTCGTCCAAACTCCCCACTTCTTCAACCCAATTTGCTACGACACCGCCTCATAGCGCACGGGTGGCTTGCTGGCATTAGGCGAGGTTCCTGAATCGGCCGCCTGATCATCTCTGCTTCTTCATCGACAGATCATCCGTCGGACACCGGTAGGAATATTTGTGAACCTTGCTTCCGCGGCGATCTTCCCGTCAACTTTGATTTACGTATTGATTTGTCTCCCTGCATCCTGCCCCTCTGTCCACCTGCAGCGAGATGGCGTCTGATCTGGGTCGATGGACAGTGTCATCGCCTCGCCATCATGTTCCCTCAACACGCCTCGACCCCCCCGCCTTGTCAGCTCGGTACTCGCCTCGTCTACTTCGTCTCCAGCCCAGCGTTCGTGGATCATTGTTGGGCCTCTCGACTCTCAACGTGTCTGCACACGCTTTCAAAGCATCAGATTATCAAAACATCGTGGTGAGTGATGCTGTTTGTGGCGTGGTCGTTCAGAGCGGGGTCGAATGGGCTGCCTCAGGCCTGAAGGGCTATCTGCTGAGTGATCTAGGGGATGAGTAAATGAGGCCTTGAGCTTTGGCATGAGTAGTTGATACGAGGCATCAGTGATTGAGCTGTGGCTATCTATCCTAGCATGAGGGATGGAGCTGGGGCATGAAGAGGCATAAGCTTAGACATGAGGGTTTGAGCTGTGTGGCATGAGGGATTTATCTGTGGCATCAGATTAAGCTGGGGCATAAGAGATTGATTGGGTGCATGCATGAGGGCTTGAGCTGGTTTGGCTTGGTCCCCATCCGCCTGGTGGTAGTGTGGCTGCCCAGCAGCCACGCTATGCCGCGAAGGTGATTTGCGATATCAAATACCGCACTCTTAAAAGTCAGCGCAACAGAATGTGACCCACAACCCCATGCTCCCTGTACTTTTTTAGCGCTTCAGGAACAGCTTCAAATGTATGGACGAGGGATTGAGGAACTTATTCAGCCCTGATGCTCAGGCCACCGGCTGTAGGCTAGTCAAGGTTTGGTTCCCATTAGTCTAGGATAGTCTTGTGGCCGCCCATCCATGTTTATCTGGCGCGCTTCCGCCACAGGCTAGCTGCATCACGTCATGCGGCACCGTCTGTATGGTTAGATAGGGCCCTCATCGACTGGCCGCAAGGGTAAGCCTTCGTCGACCTAGCAATGCCGCCTGGCCACCCGGCAGCCCCGCAAGGAAAGGGTGGGTCACCCTGAAATAATTATTAGTGTACCCTTATAGACACTCAGTGTTGCACAGGGAATGTAGCCAACCAGGCTAAGGTACTGGCTTTGCTTTTGCTTGCGTGTGTCAGCTGTATTTGAGCTGCTGCATTGCGGCCTATGGCCAGGGGTCCTCAGCGGCTCAAGGCAGATAGCAATGGTCCTCAGCGGCCCTGCTCAGGAGGTTTGGCCTGGCTGCTAATATAAGCACTAACTATCGGTGTCGCACTCATATGGAAAAGATGAAGGATGCAAGAAAATGTGGGAGAATCATTCTGCCACATGAGGACATGCAATTTGTCTTTGAACCGATTGACCCCTGGAAACATATTATTTCCGAAGGGAGTCATATATCCATGTTCCTCATACTGTGCAGGGTGTCAGTAGTCTGAAGCTGCATGGGATGCATCATCGCTCGACACAGCTCTCCATCGGCACCAGCAGGTTGACGCAACCTTGTGGTCGGGATGCAAGCAACCTGAATGGACCATACGTTGCAGTATCTGCAGCTGGCAACGGCAGCAGAGGAAATCCAGCAGATGTCCCGCTAGCCCCACGGCCACAGCGGCTGCAGCAACGTGTGAATTGGGAGGATCAGCCACAGCCGGCAGGTGACAGGTCTGTAACAAGGGAGGGCAGTATCCCTCCTGATATTGAGCTTCACACAGATACAGATGGAGGGAGCAATAGCGTAGATGTTAGACAGCTTACTCGAATGATCAGGGACTGCAGAACTCTGGAGCAACTGCGCACTATAGCTGTGGAGCTCGGGCCCAGCTTCGATTTCATTCATGCCTCAGCCGCTATGTTGCAAGCACAAAGACTGATCCATGGACCGTTTCGGCAAGGGGGGAGGGAGACGGAAACTGTATCAATCCTAGCAAATGTGGTCGGGCAGCATGTGCCGGAAATGGGTTCCCGACAAGTGTCCAACTGCATGTACGCTCTGGCAAAGCTAAATTTCCGAGATGGGCCATTGATATCTGCTTTGGTCCGAAAAGCTAGGTCAGGTGTCTTGTCAGACTTCAAGCCTCAAGACCTTGCCAACACTATTTTGTCCTTGGCAAAGCTAGGTTACTCCGACAAAGCTTTCACGACTGATCTCCTCCTGGTGGCAGAGGAAAAGCTGCCTGCCTTCAATTCGCAAGATCTGGCCAACACCATCTGGGCCATGGCAAAACTCAGGCACACCAACGCAGCTTTCACGGTTGCTCTTCTCTCAGTGGCTAAGAGCACGCTGCCTGAATTCAACTCGCAAGCATTGGCAAACACTCTTTGGGCCATGGCGACGCTTGGGCACACCAATGCCGACTTCTCGGTTGCTCTTCTCTCAGTGGCTAAGAGCAAGCTGCCCGACTTCACCTCCCAAAACCTGGCCAACACTCTTTGGGCCATGGCGACGCTTGGGCACACCAATGCCACCTTCACAACTGCTCTCCTCCTTGAAGCAGAGAAAAAGCTTCCTAACTTCAGCTCGCAAGCCTTGGCCAACACTCTTTGGGCCATGGCGACGCTGGGGCACACTAATGCAGCCTTCACTGATGCTCTCCTTATTGTGGCAAAGGCCAAGTTGTCCAGCTTCAATGCCATAGAACGGAGCATGCTGTCTTCAGCTTTGGTGAAGCTGGGTCTTCCAAACTTTGTTTATGACTGATAAATAGGGCATATAAGCAACTGGTACATACCTGGTACGTGCTTGAACACAGAACTTGGCTTCTTAGTAGGAAGATTGGATGCACACTGGCCAAACTTCATTGCCTTAAACCAGACTAACTATGTTGACCTTGACTGAAGTGGCGTGACTTTGGTGCTCAAACAGTCAAGCTGATACATGGAATTCTAATTGTTTGCCTCCTTTGCCTTTCTGATTGAGCCTCTACAGATCTTGATTCATAAGGTTGGCAGAGGAGATGGAGGCATACCCTTGCTGCACTAACTGATGATGAATGGCTTGCTGGCCAATTGGCACTGTTCAAGTGCCAGCCCAGAATGGTGCATCATAAAAAAACTTTTATATCTGGGCTGGGCTGTTTATTTCTTACATTTCTGAATTCCTGTTGTGGTTTCCGGTTAGAGGTCGATGGTATGTGTACAAATTAAGACCATGTTAAGAGTGTCTGTCGAGTTGTTGACATGTTTTGTTATTACGGAGCTGGTTTGCGGTTGCTAGGTCTCCTACACTTACACAGGGTACGGGATATCAATTAATCAATGATGTGTTTTCAAAGGCTGCTTAGCCATGTTTTCCTTGGGTTGAACCAAAGGGGGTTGTACCCTTGATGCGTTAATCATGTGCGCCAGAGTAACCCTGCCGTTGTAGTGGGGTAGTGGCGTACTAGTCAATGACATCACACCTCTGGGCCCTGCCAGTAGGGTACTTGGATCTGGCCGTAGCATCATTATGGGGGCTACATCTCCCCGAACCGGATCTGTACCGTCTTTAGGGATCTGTACGGTTTATCCGTCAAATCTGGAGGACTTACCGTCAGGTGGAAACCCTATCAATTCACCAAAAAGTCCAATGCAGCCCCTTCAGTGTCGCTCAATGGCATATCAATGACGTTACACCCCTGGGCCATTTTCTTTTCTCCCAACTGGACAGTTGGGCGCCCACGCACTACTACTCAAACCCCCTGTTTTGGTAGGCAGAAAACCTACCAGTGTCAAGGCAAATGCATTATTTGGACAAGGCCCCTAAAATGATTATGGTAGGTTCAAATCGGCCGAAAACGCGATATCAACCGATTTGCATTCTGGTAGGTTCAAATTTCGGTAGGCCCAGATCTTACCGAAATAGATACTCCTTGGCTACCATTTATGCCCTGATTGGCCTACCGATTGCACGAATGTCGCTACCATATTTACCTACCAGTTATCATCATTTGGTCGACCATTTGTTGCTCTGATTGGCCTACCGATTCCTCTAATGTCGCTACCATATTTACCTACCAATTACTTAGCATGATTTGGTCCACCAGGCGTTGCCCAGAATAGGCCGATTCATTGCGCTCCTTTGGGTATTAATTGGGATCGGCTTGCTGTACCCCCCTATGTAGGTGGGGCTGACTAATGACGTGCTGGCTATTTCAATAAACTGGTTTGCTCATCGCTTGCTGGAGGAAACAATTTGCAATGAAACAATTGCTTGAAGATCTATACCGGTAGAAAAATTAAATCAATATTTGACAGCCATGGAATCTATACCGGTTGGAAAATTAAATCAATATTTGACGGCCAGGAGATCTATACCGGTAGAATAATTAGATCAATATCAACGGCCACGAAATATATGCTGGTAGAATAATTCAACAAGTATTTGACATTCGGTCTTTGAGGACCTCAGGTGTTCAATCCTCCAGTCATCAACTACTCATTCAATAAAGTGCTCCATAATAATGTCAGAATATAGGACAGAATGCTTGCTAGCAAGCAAGGAAATGCATGGCAAAGGAAACGAATAAATCATAAATACGCGACCATTGTCAGACCATATCAGGCATTCACTTGTCACACGTGAAATGATCAAATTCAAGAACAATCTGCCTAGGACACAACTGCCATTGGCGCAACACCCCTTGCAGCTCCCTTGACACTTCATCAATGTCCTTCTGGGCCAGCCCCTGAGGGGGCTGGATCTCGTCATAGCCCAAGGTGACCAAGCTGCTCCAAGTTTTGGGGGTGCACCACGCCTGCGATTGGGAAATTAACACTTGATTTAAAGCATGGTTGCCGAGCAATGCATGGAATACGGGCTCATGAAATACGGGCAGGCGGGAAGGGCACCCAGAAACCATCTTCAAACAACGGAAGGGGTCAGCAGGTCAGGCACTGGGGTAGTGGACATCAGCAGGCCGGGCAGGAGGCAGTTCACGGGTAAGGCAGGATGGCAGTTCATGGGCAGGGCAGGATGGCAGTTCATGGGTAGGGGTCAGCAAGGCAGTGCAGGTCATGAGGAAAACTTACCACAAGTGTTGCAACCTGGCCGATGCCAATGAACACTAGCTGTCCCGGCAGGTCGTAGCTCTCTTCCACCGGGAAAATAACCACTCCAGGCTGAAGCAGTCCCTTGACACATGATGCTTGCCCCAGCCAGCCAGCTGGAGCTGCGGGCAGGCCAGGGGGGGGTCACCGGCTGCTCGGCCGCTCAGCCCAATGACATATTCAAACAACTGAACTCATGACACCAAGAAGCCAATGAAATCACACAGGTCTAGAACAAAGTGAGGCTCGGCCGCAATAGCGTCCAACTGTCTCGTTGAAACTACTAAACTTGGGAAAAGGGAGTGCGGACACAAAAGAGTAAACATACGGAAAAGCCCCCCTCAAATAAAAAGGGAAATAGCGCCTCTAGCTAGATATATTATATGGCCAGGATAACACATGTCAATGACGTCATGCCTCTGGGCCCTATTCAAATAGGCTCATCCGCATGGGCGCCCAACAGTTCATGACGTATTGACATGACACCTCTGGGTCCTGCTTAAATGAAGACGGCTAGGAAAGGCAAGGGAGAAGGCACAAGAGGAAATAAAGGAAAGCAAGTTCACCTTCCAAACAACAAGAACAACAACAACAAGGGCGCCCACAAGTTAGGTTGGGAGAATGATATTTAAGGGAAAAGGCAGCGAGAAACAAGTTGAGATGGATGCAAAGGAAATACCCTGACTGACGTTGACCATCTCCTCTACAAAAGCCAGAGCCTTCCGGCCATGCCTGTCAGTGCTGTGCCGATTACGGTCCTTACGGTGGCTGAATAACCGGTGGCTCAGTCACCGTGATTGCAAGGCGAAGTCAGCTACTTGTACCAGTATTGGACTGTAATTACAGACAAGAATTCCGAATTACGGCGCAATTGCGCAGCACTGATGCCTGTCCAGGTAAAAGACTGAAGATGGTGAAAGTCGGTGGGCTCCTCCGGGAGACAGGCCTAACCCCTCTCTCTGAGCGTCTCCTTGACACTAGGGCACTGGCAGCAGACATATAGCGCATCCCCCACATGCTCGCCATCTACCCTAGCCCAGCATAGCTGGCAGCAGCATGTCAGCCATGCTCATCACACAGAGCCACAGCCGTTTGTTTGTGCGCACACAAGCACACACCCTGTTGCTGGTTATTTATTAATTTCTGTTGCTGGTGCGGCTCCCAGCATGCGCCAGTACGGCGCCGGCCATACGCTTGAACCATGTGCGGTATGTGGCTGCAGACTTGTGATCGGTGGCGGGGTCCCTTTTGGGTCTCCTCTGCCCTTCACTTCCAACTGCGCCTGCGTGTAGGCGGCGTCCACTAGCTGCAGCAATTCTTGGACGGGATATTCACCAAGTAAACCAGCGAGATGGTACCCTGTAAGGAGTCCAGGGATCAAAGTTAAGGGGAAGTCTAGCAGAGGTTCATGGTTCAGGGTTAAGTGTGACGGTATCCTAGGAGGTATTCAGTGTTCAGGGTTCAGGGTTCAGCAGGAAGATTCTCTAGGAGGGCTTCAGGCTTCAAGGTTCAGCGAGACAGCAGCCTAGCTAGGAGGGGTTCAGGGTTAAAATTTAAGCAGGACAGTAGCCTAGGAGGGGTTCGGGGCTCAGGGTTAAGCGGGACGGTAGCCTAGGAGGGGTTCAGGGTTCAGGGTTTAGCAGGATAGTGGTCTAGGAGGGGTTCAGGGTTAAGCGGGACGGTAGCCTAGGAGAGGCATACGGTCATTGCAGGCAGGCAGGAATCGATTGCATTCGGAAGCTGGCAGCAGGTCATCCCGCTTCAGAGGGAAACGCATTTGCCAATTGATGAGAAGGGGTAGGCTGCAGAGGTGAAAATCAGTGTGGCTGGCAGTGTGGCAGAAGGTAGGCCACAAGGAGGGCCACAACGAGAGGTCTGTGTTGGCAGGCAGCGGACTCACGACATAGAGGGCTGCAGTGTGATCCGCGGCGGAGAAGAGTGTGTGAAGAGCCTAGAGTCTGGTTGGAAGAGGAGGGGGACAAGAGACATTTTCAGATGTTACATTTCAAGTCATGGGCCCCATCATGGCCTTCTATACAGCGATAACGCCGGTGGTAGTGGTCGTGAAAACATTTTTTTAAGAGGCTACACACAAAAGTGCGGGCCGCTTGGGTGGGTAAAATATACATAACGAGTCTGACCTGTCGAGGGGAGAGGTGATTTCCACATTGAAATGCAGGGGAGTTGATGCCGGTATAGTGGGCAGTAAGGGGGAGGCCATGTTGGGGGCTGTGCTTATAAATACCTGACAGGACAAGTGCTGACATGGGTTCATGATGGGGGACGGAGGAGGAGGGGGGAGTTGTGGGGGTGAGGGTCATGTCCAGAAATAAAGTCATTACAAGGAGGCGGAAATGCAGAAAGCTTAGTCATGTGGGAGGTATGATGAAAGGTGTGTGTGAGCAGGGGCGGCAGTGGTTGGGGTTGAGGGTCGTAGCAGCTGGCAAGGAGGGAGAAATCTGCCGCTTTGTGGGAGGAGGTCGCCACCTGCGGCCAGGCCATTTCCGCCAAGAGAAAGCAGAGGAAGGTGCGTTGGGGAAGGTGACGGTTATACCACCCGAGGTTTATGTCAGAGTGGGGGAAGGGGACGGGCCCAAGGGCAGAAGGTGACCGAAGGGAGGGAGGGGGTGAGGATGAGAGATAAGAGATATATCGGGCGGGATGGTGGATGATACACGTCTATTTATGATAGGAGTTTTTGGCATGGCGTGCTGCATGGGTGCTTGCATGTGTCGTCTGCTCCTGTTTCATAACCTCCTCATCCCGTCCACTCAGGGCCTGGATAGAATTTTCATAAAATTAAGTTATAGAAGTACGCAGCACCCGTCCGCTCTTAGTGAGTTGCGCCACAGACCTGCAGATGACTCTCTGCCCTACTCAATCGCCGTAGCAGATAGGACCGCCAAGGTCCAAGGATGGCACATGGCGCACGGAGTGGCGGCCATGCAGGCATGCACAGCACCGGGATGTTGCATGTAGACCGCCACTTCCAGCTGCAAATCAGGCTGCATGGCTGGGGTTGATGCGTTGATGATATCCATGCGTTGACATGATGGGTATCTCTGACCCCACCCATTCTGCCATGGCGCAGGGTAAAACTTTGAAATTAGAGAAAACATTATTTTGCTTTCAAGCATTTCGCAGAGGTTGCATCTACCGGTTTGTTAACAAACATAGAACCATCAATCGCGGCTGTGGTCAGCAGATCGTCGAACATGCCCCAACCGTTCGTCGAAACTCCCCACTTCTTCAACCCAATCTGCTACGACCCCGCCTCATGGCGCACGGGTGGCTTGCTGGCATTAGGCGAGGTTCCCGAATCGGCTGCCTGGTCATTTCTGCTTCTTCATCGGCTGATCATCGAACACCGGTAAAAATCTTTGTGAACCTTACTTCCGCGGCGACCCCAAGCGCGCGGCGATCCTCCCGTCAAATTTGATTGCTGTATTGATTGTTCTCCCTGCATCCTGCCCCTCTGTCCACCTGCAGCGAGATGGCATCTCATCTGGGTCGATGGACAGTGACATCGCCTCGCCATCATGTTCCCTCAACACGCCTCGACCCCCCCGCCTTGTCATCAGCTCGGTACTCGCCTCGTCTACTTCGTCTCCAGCCCAGCGTTCGCGGATCATTGTTGGGCCTCTCGACTCTCAGCGTGGCTGCACACGCTTTCAAAGCATCAGATCATCAAAATGTCGTGGTGAGTGCTGCGCTGTTTGTGGCGTAGTCGATCCGAGCGGGATGGAATAAGCTGCCTCAGGCCTGAAGGGCTGCTGAGTGATCTAGGGGATGAGTAAATGAGGGCCTGAGCTATGGCATGAGAAGATGATATGAGGCATCAATGATTGAGCTGTGGGAATCTAGCATGAGGGATTGAGCTGGGGCATGAGGCATAAAGCTGGGGCATGAGGGATTGAGCTGTGTGGCATATGGAATTTATCTGTGGCGACATCAGAGATTTAGCTGGAGCATGAGGGATTGAGTGTGCATGCATGAGGGCTTGAGCTGGGTATGATTTGGTCCCCATAAGCCTAGTAGTGGTAGCCCAGCAGCCACGCTACGACGCCAAGGTGATTTGATGCACACTGAACTATGACTGACAAGCGATATCGATGCCGCACTCTTAAAAGCCCACAACCCCATACTCCCGGCACTGCGTTAGCGCTTCAGCAACAGCTTCAACAAATCTGCGGAAGATGAGGGGGGGTTATTCAGTCCTGAGGCCCTGGCCACCGGCTGTAGGCTAGTCAAGGTTTGGTTCCCATCCGTCTAGTCTTGCGATCGCCCATCCATGTTGATCTGGCGCGCTTCTGCCACAGGCCAGTTGCATCACGTCATGCGGCCAAAGGGGCATGATGAAGCAAGCTCTGCTGCTTTGGGCACTGGCCGTAAGGGTAGGGTAAGGTTAATGTACGCATCGCCCTACCAATGGCCGCCTGGCAGCCCCTTAAACAAATAATATGTGGCGCACCTTGAAAGAATCTCTCATTACGGGTACCGCAATTTTACATACACTCAGCGTTGCAGAGTGTATGTAGCCAACCAAGCCTTGCTACCGCATTTGCTTTTGCTTGCGTGCGTCAGCTGTATTTGAGATGATGCATTGAGGCCTATGGCTGGGGGGCTGATGCAGCAAGCCCTACTGCTAGGGTTACCTTCACCTGGCTGGCTTGCTTGCTGTAGGCTGGTCAAGATTGTTCCTCACTTTGGCCACTCAGTTTGTTCCTCACTTTGGCCACTCAGCGGCCCTGCAAAGGAGGCTGCGCCTGGCTGTGTATGTACACCTGCTCCCCTGCTACACCTAATAAACACTATCGGTGTCGTACTTAAAAAAAGGAAAAGATGAGGGATGCAATAACTTGTGGCAAAATCATTCACGAGGTCCTGCATTTTGCCTTTCAACTGATTGGACCCTGGAAACATATTATTTCCGAAGGGAGTCAAATATCCATTGACTTCATTTTGTGCAGGGTGTCAGTAGTCTGAGGCTGCATGGGATGCATCAGCGCTCGACACAGCTCTCCATCAGCACCAGAAGGTTGACGCAACCTTATGGACGGGATGAAAGCAACCAGAATGGACCATACGTTGCAGTATCAGCGGCTGGCGGCGGCAGCAGAGGAGATCCAGGAGACGTCCCGCTGGCCCCACGGCCACAACGTCCGCAGCAGCGTGTGAATCAGGCGAATCAGCCACAGCCGGCAGGTGACAGGTCTGTTACAAGGGATGACAGCATCCCCCCTGATATTGAGCTTCACACAGATACATATGGAGGGAGCAATAGCGTAGATGTTAGACAGCTTACTCGCATGATCAGGGACTGCAGAACTCTGGAGCAACTGCGTACTATAGCTGTGGAGCTCGGGCCCAGCTTCAATTTCATTCATGCCTCAGCCGCTATGATGCAAGCACAAAGACTGATCCATGGACCGCTCCGGCAAGGGGGGAGGGAGACGGAAACTGTATCAATCCTAGCAAATGCGGTCGGGCAACATGTGCCGGAAATGGGTTCCCAAGGTCTGTCCAACTGCATGTACGCTCTGGCAAAGCTAAATTTTCGAGATGGGCCATTGATATCTGCTTTGGTCCGAAAAGCTGGGTCAGGTGTCATGTCAGACTTCAAGCCTCAAGACCTTGCCAACACTATTTTGTCTTTGGCAAAGCTAGGGTACACCGACAAAGCTTTCACGACTGCTCTCCTCCTAGAGGCTGAGGAAAAGCTGCCTGCCTTCAATTCGCAAGATCTGGCCAACACCATCTGGGCAATGGCAAAACTCAGGCACACCAACGCAGCTTTCACGGTTGCTCTTCTCTCCGTGGCTAGGAGCAAGCTGCCTGAATTCAAGTCGCAAGCGCTTGCCAACACCATTTGGGCCATGGCGACGCTTGGGCACACCAATGCCGACTTCTCGGTTGCTCTTCTCTCAGTGGCTAAGAGCAAGCTGCCCGAATTCAAGTCGCAAGAGCTGGCAAACACTCTTTGGGCCATGGCGACGCTTGGGCACACCAATGCCACCTTCACAACTGCTCTCCTCCTTGAAGCAGAGAAAAAGCTTCCTGACTTCAACTCGCAAGCCTTGACCAACACACTTTGGGCCATGGCGACGCTGGGGCACACTAATGCAGCCTTCACGGATGCTCTCCTTATTGTGGCAAAGGCCAAGTTGTCCAGCTTCAATGCCATAGACCGTCGCATGCTGTCTTCGGCTTTGGTGAAGCTGGGTCTTCCAAACTTTGTTTCTGACTGATAAATAGGGCATATAAGCAACTGGTACATACCCGGTACGTGCTTGAACACAGAACTTGGGTTCTTAGTAGGAAGATTGGATGCACACTGGCCAAACTTCATTGCCTTAAACCAGACTATCTATGTTGACTTTGATGAGGTGAAGTGACTTTGGTGCTCAAACAGTCAAGCTGATACATGGAATTCTAATTGTTTGCCTCCTTTGCCTTTCTGATTGAGCCGCTACAGATCTTGATTCATAAGGTTGGCAGAGGAGATGGAGGCAGACCCTTGCTGCACGAACTGATGATGAATGGCTTGCTGGCCAATTGGCACTGTTCAAGTGCCAGCCCAGAATGGTGCATCATAAAAAAACTGTTATATCTGGGCTGGGCTGTTTATTTCTTACATTTTTGAATTACTGTTGTGGTTTGCGGTTAGAGGTCGATGGTATGTGTACGAATTAAGACCATGTTCAGAGTGTCTGTCTAGTTGTTGACATGTTTGTTACTACAGAGCTGGTTTGCGGTTGCTAGGTCTCCGACACTTACGCAGGGTACGGGATGTCAATTAATCAATTATGTGTTTTCAAAGGCTGCTTAGCCATGTTTTCCTTGGGTTGAACCAAGGGGGGTGTACCCTTGCTGCGTCAATCATGTGCGCCAGAGTAACCCTGCCGATGTAGTGGGGTAGTGGTGTACTAGTCAATGACATAGCACCTCTGGGCCCTGCCAGTAGGGTACTAGTATCTGGCCGTAGCATCATTATGGGGGCGACATCTCCCCGGCCCGGATCTGTACCGTCCATAGGGATCTGTAAGGTTTATCCGTCAATTCTGGAGGACTTACCGTCAGGTGGAAACCCTATCAATTCACCAAAAAGTCCAATGCAGCCCCTTCAGTGTCGCTCAATGGCATATCAATGACGTTACATCCCTGGGCCATTTTCTTTTCTCCCAACTGGACAGTTGGGCGCCCACGCAGCCTACCCTTTTAGCAGGGCCCAGAGGTGTCATGTCATTGACATCTGGGCCTTACTAAAAAATGCTCGGCCGCTCAGCCCAATGACATATTCAAACAACTGAACTCATGACCACAAGAAGCCGATAATATCACACAGGTCTGGAACAAAGGTTGAAACTACTAAACTTGGGAGAACGGAGTGCGGACATAAAAGAGTAAACATACGGAAAAGCCCCCCTGAAATAAAATGGAAAATAGCGCCTCTGGCTAGATAAGTTATGTGGCCAGAGTAACACATGTCAATGACGTCATGCCTCTGGGCCCTTTTAAAAAAGGCTCATCCGCATGGGCGCCCAACAGTTCATGACGTATTGACATTACACCTCTGGGCCCTGCTTAAATGAAGACGGCTAGGAAAGGCAAAGGAGAAGGCACAAGAGTTAATACAGGAAAGCAAGTTCACCTTCCAAACAACAAGAACAACAAAAACAAGGGCGCCCACAAGTTAGGTTGGGAGAATGATATTTAAGGATGAAGGCAACAAGAACCAAGGAGATGAATGCAAAGGAAATACCCTGACTGACGTAGACCATCTCCTCAACAAAAGCCAGAGCCGTCCACCCATGCCTGTCAGTGCTGTGCCGATTACGGTCCTTATGGTGGCTGAATAACCGGTGGCTCAGTCACCGTGATTGCAAGGCAAATTCAGCTACTTGTACCAGTAATGGACCGTAATTACAGACAAATTTTTCCGAATTACGGCGCAATTGCGCAGCACTGATGCCTGTCCAGGTAAAAGATTTAAGATGGAGAAAGGCGGTGGGTTCCTCCGGGAGACATGCCTAACCCCTCTCTCTGAGCGTCTCCTTGACACTAGGGCACTGGCAGCAGACATATAGCACATCCCCACATGCTCGCCATCTACCCTAGCCCAGTATAGCTGGCAGCAGCATGTCAGCCATGCTCATCTATATTTATGTTGCTGGTGCGGCTCCCAGCATGCGCCAGTACGGCGCCGGCCATAGGCTTGAACCATGTGCAGTATGCGGCTGCAGACTTGTGATCATGGCAGGGTCCCTGTTGGGTCTCGTCTGCCGTTCACTTCCAACTGCGCCTGCTTGTAGGCGGCGTCCAGTAGTTGCAGCACCTCTGGGACGGGACATCCACCAAGTAAACCAGCGAGATGGTGCCCTATAAGAACTTCAGGGATGAAAGGTGAGAAGGCAGTGAGACGGCAGCATGGGAGGGGTTCAGGATGAGGGGTCCAGGTGGACGGTAGCCTAGGAAGTGTTCAGGGATCAAAGGGGAACGAGATGACAGCAAAGGAGGGCTTCAAGATAAGGGGTGCAGGGGGATGGTAGACTAGGAGGGGTTGAAGGTAAAGCGGGACATACGCCTAGGAGGGGTTCAGGTTTGTCCGGAAGCTTAGGAAGCGGTTAGGGTTAGGAAGAGGGGTTCCCTAGAAGGCATTCAGGGTTAAGAGTTAAGCAGAGCGATAGCCTAGGCGGAGTTATGGGGAACGGTGACCTAGGAGGAGTTCAGGGTTCAGGGTTAAGCGTGGGGGTAGTCTAGCAGAGGTTCAGTGTTCAGGGTTAGGCGGGGTGGTAGCTTACAGTAGGACAGGGTTCAGGGTCCAGCAGGACGCTAGCCTAGCAGAGGTTCAGGGTTCAGGGTAACGCGGGACGGTAGCCTAGGAGGGGTTCAGGGTATATGGCTACGTGGCCACATGGGTGATTGGGGGGTGTCAACTGCCCATTTGCCCCACCGTCGGCCAACTTTTTCTAAGATTAAAGGTTAAGCAATCCCAGTGGCATCTGCACATGAAGTCAAGTGCAGCACCCCTCTCCTCCCCACCCTTAGCCCCCCTCCCCTCTCTCCATAACCCTCCTCTCACCCCCGCTCAGCCGGCTCTGCCACCACCTCATTGCATCTACAGTCAATAAGAACACGCCACTTGCCTCTCCCCGCCATCTACCCTATCCCCGGTTCAGGTTTAGGGGTGTTAAATAATGTTAAGGTCAAGGAATCCTCTAGAAATCCGCACCTGGTGTCAACAGCAGCAGAACCGTGTTCCTGTCGAGAGAGACATGCAGTGAAGCAGCGCCGACGTGTCATCCTGCAGCTACGATCCTTATGGCAGCATCACCAGGTCACCATCGCCCCCATGAGGCAGCAGCAGCAGCAGAAAAAACAACTGGAGCAGCAGCTGATGTGCCCTGTTTGACCTTCAATTATGTAATGCACATATGCTTGCCTGCAAACAAAAGACAAATACATATTTCAGTTTATCTCCCGGCCCCAAACAGTGAAGTTGGGAGAGGGATATTGAAGGCAAGAGGGAGGGGCAAGAAAGAGACAAAGGTGCACAACGAAGGAAAACACCCTGAATGACGTTTACCATCTCCTCCACAAAAGCCAGAGTCTTCCGCCCATGCAGGGGCCATGTTAATCTTCTGACAGACAACAAGCATGGATGTGACTCCATAAAAGGAAGAGGCAGGAGGGCGTCCGTGGCAGGGAGTGGCTCTTCCACCCATGCCTATCACGGTACACAACTACGTATGGTGTAAGTCCGTGCCTGGCGCCCTCCAGGAGGCATGCCTAACCCCTCTCTCTGAGCGTCTCCTTGACACTAGGGCACTGGCAGCAGACATATAGCGCATCCCCCACATGCTTGCCATCTACCCTAGCCCAGCACCGCTGGCAGCAGACATGTAGCACATCCTCCACATGCTCGCCATCTACCTTAGCCCAGCACCGCTGGCAGCAGACATGTAGCGCATCCTCCACATGCTCACCATCTACCTTAGCCCAGCACCGCTGGCAGCAGCATGTCAGCCATGCCAAGGGCACAGAGCCATAGCCAATAGAGTGTGCGCACACAGGCAAACACCCTGTTGCTGGTTCTTCCTTTCTGTTGTTGGTGCGTCTCCCAGCATGCGCCAGTACGGCGCCGGCCGTCGGCTTGTGATTGGTGGCATGGTCCCTGGGTTCTCCTCTGCTAGTCGCCTCCAACTGCGCCATTTGTAGGCGGCGTCCACTAGCTGCAGCACCTATGGGACGGGACATTCACCAAGTAAACCAGCGAGACAGTACCCTAGGAGGAGCTCAGGGATCAGAGTTAAGGGGGCAGCGAGACGGCATCAAACGTGGATTCAGGATGAGTGGTTCAGGGGGACGGTAGCCTAGGAGGGTTTGAAAGGGAAGTGGGACATACGCCTAGGAAGGCTGTAAGCGTGTGCGAAAGCCTAGGAGGCGTTCGGGGTCCAGGCTTAAGCCTGGGGTTAGTAGGGTTAGTCTAGTTGAGGTTCAGGGTTCAGGGTGTAGTGCCTCATCGGGACGGTAGCCTAGCAGAGGTTCAGGGTGCAGGGTAAAGCAGTACGGTAGCCTAGGAGGGGTTCAGGGTAAAGCGGTACGGTAGCCTAGGAGGGGTTCAGGGTTTAAGGCTACGCTGTACGGTTGCCTGTGAGGTGCCCAGGGTTCATGTGTCCATAGCTATATGGCTGATTGGGCGGTGTCAACTGCCTATTTGCCCCACCGTTGGTAAACCTATTTCTGAGATCAAAGGTGAAGCAATCCCAGTGGCATCCACACCTGTCGTCCTACAGCTGCGATCCTTGAGGAGCAAGCAGGCACATACGGCTGTTTACTCGCAGATTCAGATTGCAGTAACCCTCCTCATGATCCACACTGTTCTTTTCAGAGTGCTTCAGGTACACTTCAGATACAAACCAGCCTACGGTTGGTATGGTCTGTTGCATCCAGCAGCTGTGTTGCTTAAGCCACTGGCCGTATGCTGGTCACGGTTTGGTCTCTATTGACCAAATGGCGGCTGCCCCTCATCCCCTCGATGTTTCTGTTTTAGTGGAAACTGTTTAGTCTTCAGTGCGTCAGCTACACTTCAGCGAAAAACGGGCATATGGCCTGCAGGGTCTAGTGCAGCTAGCCATGCTGCTTGGGACCCAGGCTTCAGGCGAGGTGAGAGTTGGTTGCCAAGTGGCCCAGGGGTGGCCGCCCCGCACCTTCCCAACAATGCTCTGGTAGGCCCCGCATCGCCCAGCTGACCGCCCACCCCCCTGAAGATGGTCTGGTGCACACTAAATGAACATTGATAGCGACCCTCGGGATACATCACATGCGCATGCCTGCACACACACGTTTCGCATGTGAGGATTTCCCATCCGCCCATTCCAATGACATGCAAGAATTCCCCACCATCCCGACCTGGCTCACCTAGTCCTTATCAAGGCACTTTGGCCGTAGCAACTGGCTAGGAGGAAAAAATATGCTGCCTTGTGGGTTGAGGTAGACACCTGCGTCCGGGCCGCTCCCGCCAAGAGAGAGCAGAGGAAGGTGCGTTGGGAATGATGATGGCAAGCCACCCGAGGTTTATGTCAGAGGGGGTGAAGGGGACAGGCCCAAGGGCAGAGGGTGGGCGAAGGGAGGGAGGGTGGGTGAGGGTGAGAGAGAAGAGACATTGCGGGCGGGGATGGTGGGGGATACACGTATATTTAGGGTATGAGGTTTTTGCATAACCTGCTGCATGGGTCTATGCATGTATCTTCCGCTCCTGTTTCATGCCCTCCTCACCCCGCCTACCCAGGGCCTGGATAGGGCTTTGTTTTCATTCCGTTGTACAAGTCCGCAGCGCCCTCCTGCGCTCAGTGCGATCAAAGCCCTACGGATGACCCTCTGCCCCGCACAATTTCCGCGGCAGATCTGACCGCCAACGTCCAAAGATGGCGCATGGCGCACTGAGTGGCGGCCATGCGGGCATGCACTGCACCGGTATGTTGCTTGCAGCGCGCCACCTCCAGCTGCAAATTATGCAGCATAGCTGACGTTGATGCATTGATGGCATCCATATGTTGACGTGATGGGTATCTCTGACCCCACCCACTCTGCGCCTGCCATGGCGCAGGGTAAAACTTTGAAATTAGAGAAGAATTTATTTTGCTCTCAAGCATCTCGCAGAAGTTGCATCGACCGGTTTCTTAAGAAACAGAAACCTTCAATCGCGGCTGTGGTCAGCAGATCGTCGAACATGCCCCAACCGTTCGTCCAAACTCCCCACTTCTTCAACCCAATTTCTACGACCCCGCCTCATGGCGCACGGGTGGCTTGCTAACATTAGGCGAGGTTCCCGAATCAGCTGCCTGATCATCTCTGCTTCTTCATCGACTGATCATCCGTCGGACACCGGTAGGAATATTTGTGAACCTTGCTTCCGCGGCGATCTTCCCGTCAACTTTGATTTACGTATTGATTTTTCTCCCTGCATCCTGCCCCTCTGTCCACCTGCAGCGAGATGGCGTCTTATCTGGGTCGATGGACAGTGTCATCGCCTCGTCATCATGTTCCCTCAACACGCCTCGACCCCCCCGCCTTGTCAGCTCGGTACTCGCCTCGTCCACTTCGTCTCCTGCCCGGCGTTCGAGGATCATTGATGGGCCTCTCCACTCTTAACATGTCTGCACTCGCCTTCAAAGCATCAGATTATCAAAATGTCGTGGTGAGTAATGCTGTTTGTGGCGTAGTCGATCCGAACGCGTTAACGGGACGGAATAAGCTGCCTCAGGCCTGAAGGGCTGCTGAATGATCTAGGGGATGAGTAAATGAGGGCTTGAGCTAAGGCATGAGTAATTGATATGAGGCATCAGTGATTGAGCTGTGGCTATCTATCCTAGCATGAGGGATTACGGTGGGGCATGAGGCATACAGCTGGGGCATGAGGGATTGAGCTGTGTGGCATGAGGGATTTATCTGTGGCATCAGAGATTAAGCTGGAGCCTGATAGATTGAGAGGGAGCATGCATGAGGGCTTGAGCTGGGCTTGGCTTGGTCCCCATCCGCCTATCTAGTGGTAGTGGTAGCTGCCCAGCAGCCACGCTATGCCGTGAAGGTGATTTGCGATATCAAATACCGCACTCTTAAAAGTCAGCGCATCAGAATGTGGCCCCTTATGCTCCCTGTACTTCTTTAGCGCTTCAAGAACAGCTTCAAATGTATGGATGAGGGATTGAGGAACTTATTCAGCCCTGATGCTCAGGCCACCGGCTGTAGGCTAGTCAAGGTTTGGTTCCCATCAGTCTAGGATAGTCTTGTGGCCGCCCATCGATGTTTATCTGGTGCGCTATTCCGCCACAGGCTAGCTGCATCACTTTATGCGGCACCGGCTGTAAGGTTAGATAGGGCCCTCATGGACTGGCTGCAAGGGTAAGCCTTCGTCGACCTAGCAATGGCCGCCTGGCCACCTGGCAGCCCCGCAAGAAAAGGGTGGGGCACCCTGAAATAATTATTAGTGTACCCTTATAGACACTCAGTGTTGCACAGTGAATGTAGCCAACCAGGCTAAGGTACTGGCTTTGCTTTTGCTTGCGCGCGTCAGCTGTATTTGAGCATCTGCATTGCAGCCTATGGCCAGGGGTCCTCAGCGGATCAAAGCAGATAGCAATGGTCCTCAGCGGCCCTGCTCAGGAGGTTTGGTCTGTCTGCTAATATAAGCACTTACTATCGGTGTTGCACTCATATGGAAAAGATGAAGGATGCAAGAAAATGTGGGAGAAATATTCTGCCACATGAGGTCACTCATGCAATTTGTCTTTGAACCGATTGACCCCTGGAAACATATTATTTCCGAAAGGAGTCATATATCCATGTTCCTCATACTGTGCAGGGTGTCAGTAGTCTGAAGCTGCATGGGATGCATCATCGCTCGACACAGCTCTCCATCGGCACCAGCAGGTTGACGCAACCTTATGGTCGGGATGCAAGCAACCTGAATGGACCATACGTTGCAGTATCAGCGGCTGGCGACGGCAGCAGAGGAAATCCAGCAGATGTCCCGCTAGCCCCACGGCCACATCGGCTGCAACAATGTGTGAATTGGGCGGATCATCCACAGCCGGCAGGTGACAGGTCTGGAACAAGGGAGGGCAGCATCCCCCCTGATGTTGAGCTTCACACAGATACATATGGAGGGAGCAGTAGCGTAGATGTTAGACAGCTTACTCGCATGATCAGAGACTGCGGTACTCTGGAGCAGCTGCGCACTATAGCTGTGGAGCTCGGGCCCAGCTTCAATTTCATTCATGCCTCAGCCGCCATAATGAAAGCTTCAAAGCTGATCTGGGGCCCAGGCAGGTCAGGAGGGAGGGAGACGGAAACTGTATCAATGCTAGCGGAACTGGTCAGGCAGCATGTGCCGGAAATGGGTTCCCAAGGACTATCAAACTGCATGTACGCGCTGGCCAAGCTGAATTTTCGAGATGGGCCATTGCTGTCTGCTTTGGTCCGAAAAGCTGGGTCAGGTGTCATGTCAGATTTCAATCCACAAGAGCTTGCCAACACTATCTTGTCTTTGGCAAAGCTAGGGTACACCGACAAAGCTTTCACGACTGATCTCCTCCTAGAGGCAGAGGAAAAGCTGTCTGCCTTCAATTCGCAAGATCTGGCCAACACCATCTGGGCCATGGCAAAACTCAGGCACACCAACGCAGCCTTCACGGTTGCTCTTCTCAAAGTGGCTAAGAGCAAGCTGCCCGACTTCAACTCGCAAGCATTGGCCAACACTCTTTGGGCCATGGCGACGATAGGTCACACAAATGCAGCCTTCACAGATGCTCTTCTCTCAGTGGCAAAGGATAAGCTGCATGACTTCAACTCGCAAAACCTGTCAAACACTCTCTGGGCCATGGCGACGCTGGGGCACACCAATGCCGCCTTCACAACTTCTCTCCTCCTTGAGGCAGAGAAAAAGCTTCCTGACTTCAACTCGCAAGCCTTGGCCAACACTCTATGGGCCATGGCGACGCTGGCGCACACCAATGCTGCCTTCACTGATTATCTTCTCATTGAGGCAAGGAGCAAACTGCCCGACTTCACCTCGCAAGCCTTGGCCAATACTCTATGGGCCATGGCAACGCTGGGGCACACCAATGCCGCCTTCACAACTGCTCTCCTCCTTGAAGCAGAGAAAAAGCTGCCCGACTTCACCTCCCAGAACCTGGCCAACACTCTTTGGTCCATGGCGACGCAGCGGCACACTAATGCAGCCTTCACGGATGCTCTCCTCATTGTGGCAAAGGCCAAGCTGCCCGACTTCAACTCTCAAGCCTTGGCCAACACTCTATGGGCCATGGCGACGCTGGGGCACACCAACGCAGCCTTCACTGATGCTTTCCTGCCCGTGGCTAAGGCAAAGTTGTCCAGCTTTAATGCCATAGAACGTAGCATGCTGTCTTCGGCTTTGGTGAAGCTGGGTCTTCCAAACTTTGTTTCTGACTTATAAATAGGGCATATAAGCAACTGGTACATACCCGGTACGAGCTTGAACACAGAACTTGGGTTCTTCGTAGGAAGATTGGATGCACACTGGCCAAACTTCATTGCCTTAAACCCGACTATCTAAGGTGTCTTTGACTTTGACTGAAGTGGCGTGACTTTGGTGCTCAAACAGTCAAGCTGATACATGGAATTCGAATTGCTTGCCCCGTTTGCCTTTCTGATTGAGCCTCTACAGATCTGGATTCAGAAGGTTGGCAGAGGAGATGGAGGCATACCCTTGCTGCACTAACTGATGATGAATGGCTTGCTGGCCAATTGGCACTGTTCAAGTGCCAGCCCAGAATGGGGCATCGTAAAAAACTGTTATATCTGGGCTGGGCTGTTTATTTCTTAAATTTATGAATTACTGTTTTGGTTTGCGGTTAGAGTTCAATGGTATGTGGACAAATTAAGACCATGTTAAGAGTGTCTGTCGAGTTGTTGACATGTTTTGTTACTACGGAGCTGGTTTGCAGTTGCTAGGTCTCCTACACTTACACAGGGTACGGGATATCAATTAATCAATGATGTGTGTTTCAAAGGCTGCTTAGCCATGTTTTCCTTGGGTTGAACCAAAGGGGTTGTACCCTTGATGCGTTAATCATGTGCGCCAGAGTAACCCTGTCGTTGTAGTGGGGTAGTGGGGTAATAGTCAATGACATCACACCTCTATCTGGGCCCTGCCAGTAGGGTACTAGTATCTGGCCGTAGCATCATTATGGGGGCTACATCTCCCCGACCCGGATCTGTACCGTCCATTCTGGAGGACTTACCGTCTGGTGGAAACCCTATCAATTCACCAAAAAGTCCAATGCAGCCCCTTCAGTGTCGCTCAATGGCATATCAATGACGTTACACCCCTGGGCCATTTTCTTTTCTCCCAACTGGGCAGTTGAGCGCCCACGCAGCCTACCTTTTTTTGGCAGGGCCCAGAGGTGTCATGTCATTGACCTCTGGGCCTTGCTAAAAAATGGCTCGGCCGCTCAGCCCAATTACATAGTCAAACAAATGAACTCATGACCCCAAGAAGCCAATGAAATCACACAGGTCTGGAACAAAGTAAGGCTCGTCCGCAATAGCGTCCAACTGTCTCGTTGAAACTACTAAACTTGGGAAAAGGAAGTGCGGACATAAAAGAGTAGACATACGGAAAAGCCCCCCTCGAATAAAAAGGAAAACAACGCCTCTAGCACACACCCTGTTAGATAAGTTATATGGCAGGGTAAGACATGTCAATGACGTCATGTCTCTGGGCCCTATTAAAAAAGGCTCATCCGCATGGGCGCCCAACAGTTCATGACGTATTGACATTACACCTCTGGGCCCTGCTTAACTTAACGTCGACCACGAAGGCAAACATGAAGACGGCTAGGAAGAAGGCACAAGAGGAAATACAGGAAAGCAGTTCACCTTCCTAACAACAACAAGGGCGCCCACAGGTAAGGTTGGGAGAAGGATATTTGAGGAAAAAGGCAACGAGAAACATACAAGGAGATGAATAAGAAGGAAATACCCTGACTGACATTGACCATCTCCTCAACAAAAGCCAGAGCCTTCCGCCCATGCCTGTCAGTGCTGGGCCGATTAGGGTTCTTATGGTGGCTGAATAACCGGTGGCTCAGTCACCGTGATTGCAAGGCTAATTCAGCTACTTGTACCAGTAATGTACCAGTAATGGACCGTAATTACAGACAAGATTTCCGAATGACGGCGCAATTGCGCAGCACTGATGCCTGTCCAGGTAAAAGACTGAAGATGGTGAAAGTCGGTGGGTTCCTCCGGGAGACAGGCCTAACCCTGCTCTCTGAGCGTCTCCTTGACACTAGGGCAATGGCAGCAGACATATAGCGCATCCTCCACATGCTCGCCATCTACCCTAGCCCAGTATAGCTGGCAGCAGCATGTCAGACATGCTCATCACACACAGCCACAGCCGTTAGTTTGTGCGCACACAAGCCCACACCCTGATGCTGGTTATTTATTTATCTATTTATGATGCCGGTGCGGCTCCCAGCATGCGCCAGTACGGCGCCGAACATAGGCTTGAACCATGTGCGGTAGGCGGCCGCAGACTAGTGATCGGTGGCGGGGTCCCTGGGGTCTCCTCTGCTAGTCGCCTCCAACTGCGCCTGTTTGTAGGCAGCGTCCACTAGCTGCAGCACCTCTGGGACGGGACATCCACCAAGTAAACCAGCGGGGCGGTACCCTACAAAGAGTTCAGGGATCAAGGTTAAGGGGGCAGCAAGACGTCAGCAAAGGATGGGTTCAGGGTGAGGGGTACGGTAGCCTAGGATGGGTTCAGGGTCAGGGGGACGGTAGCCTAGGAGGGGTTCAGGGTCAGGGGGACGGTAGCCTAGGAGGGTTTGAAAGTAAAGGGGGACATGAGCCTAGGAGGGGTTCAGGTTTGTGCAGTAGCCTAGGAGGGGTTCAGGTTTGTGCAGTAGCCTAGGAGGGTTCAGGTTTGTGCAGTAGCCTAGAAGGGGTTCAGGTTTGTGCAGTAGCCTAGGAGGGGTTCAGGTTTGTGCAGTAGCCTAGGAGGGGTTCAGATTTGTCCAGTAGCCTAGGAGGGGTTCAGGGTTAGGAAGTACGGCAACCTAAGAGGGGTTAAGGGTTAAGCAGAACGGTAGCCTAGGAGGGGTTCAGCGGGTCGGTGACCTAGGAGGAGTTCAGGGTTCAGAATTATGCGTGACGGTGGCGTAAGAGGAGTTCAGGGTTCAGGGTTAAGCGTCGGGGTAGTCTAGCAGAGGTTCAGGGTTCAGGGTTAGGTGGGGTGGTAGCTAACAGGGGGGCAGGTTTCAGGGTTCAGCGGGACAGAAGCCAAGCAGATGTTCAGGGTTCAGGGTAAAGCGTTACCGTTGCCTAGGAGAGGTTCATCGTATATGGCTACGTGGCCACATGGGTGATTGGGGGGTGTCAACTGCCCATTCGCACAACCGTCGGCAAACATTTTTTTGAGATTAAATGTTAAGCAATCCCAAGTGGCACCCGCATCTCAAGGTCAGGGGCAGCACCCCTCCCCTCCCCACCCTTAGCCCCGCCTCCACTCTCTCCAAAACCCGCACCCCACTAACAATGCTCTGGTATGCCCCGCATTGTCCAGCTGCCCGCCCCCCCCGAAGATGGTCTAGAGCGCACTAAGGGACATTGGTAGGGAGCCCCCTGATACGCCACATCCGTATGCCTGCACACACATTTCACACGTGGGAATTTCTCATCCACATGCAAGAATTCCCTAACTACCGAAATGCATGTGAAATTCTTCACCCACTTTCGTGCCTTCAGCCGTTCACCCTGTCGTCTTTGCCTCCCCAAACCTGTGCTCTCGCCTTCTCACACCCCCATGTTCTCATGCGTGCAGCTGCTCAGCAGCTTCTACCTTTTCACAGCCTCATGCCCTCATCTGTATGACTGCTCCTATTGGACATTGCGTTAGCCAGCGCAAACAGGCACCTACTCAACAGCTTCTACCTTTCGAACGACTCACACATTATCCTGCATGCCAGCTCCTATGAGGCAGCGCCTGAACCATTATGCATAGGCGCCTGCTCGGCAGCTTCCACATGCCCAAATACTCATGCCTTCACCTGCATGACAGCTCCTGTGAGGCAGCGCCTGGGCCATTTCGAACAGGCAGCTACTTGACAGCTTCCACCAGATCAAATACTTGTGCGTTCATCTATATAACACCCCCCTTGGAACAGCGCAAAATCTAGCACGCACAGGCTGCTACCCAACAGCTTCTGCCCGTCCACACCCTCATACCCTCATCTGTGACTGATCCTCTATATCAGCGCATAAGACAACACATACTTGCAGCTGCCTGGCAGCCAATCCGTACCAGAAGATTTAAGGTAGAAGCTGATGAGCAGCTGCCAGCCCCACCTAAGCCGCCAAGAGTCTGGCCTGCTGGTCCTCAGACAATAATGTGTTCATGGCAATAAGCTCGACCTGCAGGGTTCAAGTTTAGGGGTGGTAGCAGTTGATGGTATAGGTCTTCATGGTTTGGAGGGCTGTTGAGGGTGATCTGCGCGTCTTGAACACCGGGGTTGGGACCAAACCCATGTTCAGGGTTCAGGAAGCACATGTTGCAGACAGAGCTGTCCCAGGTATCAATGGGTGGAGCCAGGCCACTCCTCCCTGAAGCCAGGCCGCATTAGTGTGAACGCACCGGGCGACAGATCCCTGGTATGAAGAGGTGTGAAGAGGTGGTATGAAGCATTGTGGTAGGCGGCCGGGCTGAATGCGGGCGGCAGCACACCGATGGCTTTGCAGAGAGCATTATGGTGGGCGGTAGGGACAAATGTGTGAACAGCATGTACGCAGAAGGAGACAAGAAGCACTCTTCAGTTTCAGATTTCCAATCACAAGGTGCCCTAACCTCAGAGGGTATAATGGCATCTGGCCTGGTTTGAAGCAGCAGGGGTAAGGGTTGAGTGTGGGGCAGTGGGTGAGGTGTTGAAATCCCCATTAAGTCTTGTGAGCCGTGGCAAGGAGGGAGAAACCTGATGCTATATGTGCGTGGAGGCAGCCACCTGCTGTCTGGTCGCTGCCGCCAAGGCAGAGCAGAGGAGGGTGCGGTAGGAGTGGTGACGGTAAGGCTACCAGAGGATAACGTGAGGGAGAAGGAAGGGACAGGGCCAAGGGGAGGCGGGAGCTGGTTAAAGAGAAGGAAGAGAGGGGGAAAGAGAGAGGAATGAGGGAGGTGAGGGGGGGACATCTCGGGCCCGGGGATGCGGGAGAATGGGGGGGAGGGGAAGAGTACGAGGTAAAATAATGATTTGTCCTTTGTCCATCGTGTGTCAGTGCTGCATGGGGTACCGTCACAAGCATAACGAGTATAAATGGGATAGGAAGGGGCATCACATGCGCTGATGCATGCTTGTTGAGCGCATGAGGCTTTTTCAGGGTGCTGCATGGATCTGTGCATGCATGCGTTATTTTCCATTTATCTTCCACGCCTGTTTCACTCAATCGAGAGATCAACAGCTGCCCGTGTGGATTTCTTACCAGGTCGGTGTTGGTAAGGACGGTTTAGTAATCCTCCGCCACCTTATTACCACGCCTTTCTTCCCTTTACTCTGACCCACCTGGATTAGGTTCAGTTCCCATTCCGTTGTACAGGCCACAACGCCATCCGCCCTCCTGAGCTCTGTGCGATGACCCACAGCCCATCAAATGACTATTTGCTCCAACACCCCGGCGGATGCGACCACCATGGTTGACGGGTGGCGCCTGGCGCACTGAGTGACGGCCATGCCCTGATGCACATGTACTTGGATCTAGCTTGCAGCACACCACCTCCAGCTGCAAACCATGCAGTATATCTGAGGTTGATGTGTATCCTTATGTTAATGTCACGGTCGTATGGATATCTCAGATCCCACCCAATGTGCTTAGGCGCCATGCAGGGTGGAAAGTTGAGATCTGAGAAGAAGTACTTTTGACATGAAACGCCTTAAAGTGGTTACATCTAGCTTAACAAGCATGGAACTCTCTATCGTGGCTATGGCCAGCAGCGTCGCACATGCCCCAATCGCAACCGTTGCCGTTGCCGTTGGTCCTAACTCCCCACATCGTCAACACAAATGCTACGGCCGTTCTAGCGCACGGGTGGCATGCTGACATTAGACGAAGTTCCTTAATCGGCAGTCTCGCCATCGCTGTTTCTTCACCGACTGATCATCGAACACCGGTAAGAATCTGTCACATGTGTTTGTGAGCCTTGCTTCCACGGCCATCCTCCCATCAATTTCTTATCATGTATTGTTTTTTTCTCCATGCAGTCTGCTGCACCAGCTGCAGCGAGATGGCGTCTCATCTGGGTTGCTGGACATCACCATCGCCACGCCATTATCTTCCCTCAGCACGTCTCGACCACTCCGCCTTGTCCGCTAGGCACACGCCGCAACTGCTTCGTCCGCTACCTAGCTTTCGAGGACCATTGTTAGGCCTGTCAATACTGGACATGTCTGCGCACGCCTTTAAATCATCAGATCATCAAAAAATCGTGGTGAGTGCGTGCTGCTGTTGGTGACGTAGTCGATCACAGCGGAAATGAGCTGCTGCCTCAGGCCTGAAGAGCTGCTGCTATAGTAAACGATCGAGTCAATGAGGGATGAAGGAGGGCCTGAGGGCCTGAGCTGTGGCATGAGAAGCTGATCAGGGGCATCAGTGATTGACCTGCTGGGGCTAGCATGAGAGATATTGCTGGGGCATGAGGGATTGAGCTGGGACATGATAGACTGAGCTGGGGCATGAGGGATTCAGATGGAGTATGATGCAATATCATGGGGCATGGCTTGCATGATGGACTGAGCAGGCACATGAAGAACTAGCTGGGTTGGGTTTTGCCCCCATCGGCGTAATGGCCGCCCATCCCTGTGTCTGGCACGTTACCGCCACAATCTGGCATGTGACCGGGAGAATGATGCAGCATGCCCTGCTACCTGGGACACTGGATGTAGGCACTCTTACAATCAGCGTTGCGGAACGTTGCACATTTAAATCTTGCCACTGGCTTTGTGTTTCTTTGCACGCTTCAGCTGCTGTTAAGCTGCATGCTGGCATACGGCCGGGAAGGGCTGATGCTATAAGCCCTATTACTTGGGCCACCAGCTGTAGGCTGGTTAAGGTTTGGTCCTTATTGGCCCAGTTTAGCCACTCAATAGCCTTGCACAGGAGGCTGGGCTTACCTGCCCCCAAATAAACACTGAATATCGGTGCTGCACTCTTAAACTTTTGTTTGCAGCCATTATCTCCTATACATAGATTCCGGACTCCGTAGTACTGGTACTGAGTACTGAGCTTATTGTAATTGCGCTATCATCTGATAACTTTCCATTCCTGAATGATATGAATTCAGTACAATTAAGGTGTTAGAAGGACAAAAAAGATAGTGTCTCACAGAGCATAAGGATGGTAATTTTAGAGGTCTGAGCCATGCTGTCTATTGTGAAATATCCTTGAGGATCAAGCTCAGCCACCTGTCATACATTTTGTATCCTCATGCGCAGGTTGTCAGTAGTCTACGGTTGCATCAAGGCCATCATCGCTCGATACAGCCCACGATCGGCACCAGCAGGTTAACGCAGCCTTATGGTCGGGAGGCAAGCAGCCTGGATGGACCATATGTTGCAGTATCAGCGGCTGGCGGGGGCAGCATAGGAGGTCCAGCAGACGTCCCGCTGGCCCCACGGCCACAGCGGCCACAACAGCGCGTGATTCAAGAGGAGCAGCCACAGCTGGCAGGTGACAGGTCTGGAACACGAGAGGGCAGCATCCCTCCTGTAGTGCAACGTCGCACAGAAGGAGGTGGCGGGGGTAGCATCAATGCTAGACACCTGAATGTCATGATCAAGGACTGCACAACTCTGGATCAGCTGCGCTCTCTGGTTGAGGAGTTCAGGTCCATCTTTGATTTCATTCATGCATCAACTGCTATGTTGCAAGCGCAAAGACTCATCCATGGACCGTTCAGGCAAGGGGGGAAGGAGGCGGAAACTGTGTTAATCCTAGCGAATGTGGTCAGGCAGCATGTGCCGGAAATGGGTTCCCGACAAGTGTCCAATTGCATGTACGCTCTTGCCAAGCTGAACCTGAGAGATGAGCGGTTGCTGTCAGATTTAGTTCAGCAAGGTAGATCAATGACCTCGGACTTCAATGCGCAAGCAGTTGCCAACACCCTTTGGGCCATGGCAACTCTGAGGCACTTTAATGCAGCCTTCACAGATGCTCTTCTCTTCGTGTCAAAGCCCAATCTACCGGACTTCAAGCCGCAAGAGCTGGCCAACACTCTTTGGGCCGTGGCGACGCTGGGGCACACCAATGCTGCATTTACAGATGCTCTTCTCATTGTGGCAAAGGCCAAGCTGCCTGACTTCAAGTCGCAAGAGCTGGCAAACACTCTTTGGGCCATGGCGACACTGAAGCACACCAACGCAGCCTTCACCGCTGCCCTCCTCCTTGAGGCAAAGGCCAAGCTTCCCGACTTCACCTCGCAAAACATGGCCAACACTCTATGGGCCATGGCGACGCTGGGGCATACTAACGCAGCCTTCACGGATGCTCTTCTCATTGTGGCAAAGGCCAAGTTGCCCGACTTCAACTCGCAGAATCTGGCCAACACCCTTTGGGCCATGGCGACGTTGAAGCACAACAACGCAGCCTTCTCGGATGCTCTTCTCTATGTGTCAAAAGCCAATCTGCCGGACTTCAAGCCGCAAGAGCTGGCCAACATTCTTTGGGCTATGGCGATGATGGGGCACACTAATTCAGCCTTCTTGGATGCCTTCATCCCCGTGGCGAAGACAAAATTGCCAACCTTCAATTCCATAGAGCGGTCGATGCTGTCTAGGGCCCTAGTGAAGGCTGGTCTGTCAGACTTCCTTTCAGGATGATAATACCGTTTTTGTATTTTATGTATGTAATTGTGTGCCTTTCTAGTTTCTGAAGGGAAGTATGATTAAGGGTGGGGCTCTTGATTTGTCAACGATGTTGGAGGAGTCGGAGGCAGACTCTTTAACCACGATATGATGATGAAGGGGGGGAAGCCAAGGCGGCGTTTCTGTCATTTTAGCCATTGCATGGAGTTAGATCAGCCACATACACCCTCTAAATTTTGAACCATGATACGAAATCCAACCGGGAGGTTTTGCATGTGACTAGGGCCATTTGTGGTATGCCAATTTTTGAAGTGTCTTGCGGGTAAGGTCCCTAGCACACAATGGATTGTAAAAATATGTATGGCCTGAGGATAGCTAACAGGGCCCAGAGGTGTTATGTCTTTGACCCAGTAGGTTGTGTAGGGAAAACTGCAGGGGGGGGCTTCCAGGTGTGTCAGTTGGGCCAGATAATGCATGTGAAGTCCACATGCTTAGAAATCATCTTGCAATGTGTATGAATTGTGTCTGCATGCCGCTCCAGCTAGCAGGCAGACTATTAAGGATGGCGAGATGTAGGGGCAGTGTTTTCAAGTTAGCCATAAAGGCCATAAATGGCCCCAGGCCAAAAAGAGACCGTCACCAATTAGGAAGAGCTGAAAATGGCCTGACTGGAAATATCAATATAATACTTATTTGATGTCGCGGAGCTACCGAATGTATTTCAACAGGTACATCGCTTCAGATTTGGGACAAAAAACTATTTTCCAAGTCTCAGGATTTTTAAACAATTCCTAATATGAAAACACATCACAGTGTTGGGCATGGTTGGGCTCCTCTACCAATCTATCATCCGGGCCAAACATTTTCAATGACGTGACACCTCTGGGCCATGCTCAGACAAAGGCTCAAGCGCGTCAGCGTCCAACTGCCCCGTTGGATACAAAGAGCCGGAAAGAGAAATAGGAAACAAAAGAGGAAACGGAAAGAAAAGCCCCCCCGGAGAAAAGGAAACGCAACGCCTTGACAGTCTAAGCCTCAACATGTGGAACCACCGACTCCACAAAAGCCAGGGCCTCCCGCCCATGCCTACTCTGGTAACCTTGCTGGAAGTCCGTGGCGCCATACAGAGGACCTGCCCACCCCAGCTACCTCAGCTTTTCCTCGACGTTAGGACATTTACTTATTTACAGCATACAAGACGTTACCCCTCCGGGACCTGCTTAAATAAAGCTCGGCCATGACGGCAAACATAAAGTCAGCTAGGAAAGTCAAGGGAGAAGGCACAACAGGAAAGCATACATATGGCACATGCAGCTTTGCAGCATGGCCCAGTGGTGTAACGTCATTGACATATGGCACATCCTCATCATGTTCGCTGTCTCCCCAACACCCCTGGCAGGAGCTTAAAGCTGCTGACCGCTGTGCCGTCATATAGGATCCGCTGTGCTGACTGTGCCGGGTTCCACCCATAAGTTTGCGCAGACACTGGTACATGCCGTCTTGCTAGTGCAACTCTTGGCGTGTGCCAGCATGGCGCCCGCAGATGGCTAATTTACAAATTCCAAGCAACTACGACGTACCCCTTGCCATGCTCCACTTAAGAGCAGCAATGCATGCCCTTATCTCAACCATCTACAAGTCATACGGTCGCATCTGGCCGCCCAAGCACACCCGAGAAGAGGAGAGGAGGCGATATAGAAAAAATTACCAGCATCGACAAACCCTCCAATATGACCAAACCAACAACAATAAAGCGAGATCTGCCCGAGGCACGCCAGATCAGCAAGAAGTACACCAATGGCTCCGGAACTACCCACGTCCGATCATTGTCGCTTGCACTGCTGTTTTTGGAGCATCCTTCAACATGTTATGCAGCTAAACAGCCAGATGTGTCACGCCGTGGGTGGACTTGGGCTCGCCCTGTACTCGAGCAGCAGATGAGAGGCCTAGGAGGGTAGCAGCGTGCGGGGCCAATCGGGACAATAGTTTAAGAGGGGTTCAGGGTTAAGCGGGACGGTAGCCCAGGAGGGTTCCAGGGTTAAGCGGGATAGCAGCCTACAGGGTTACCCAGTACGGCCATACCGTACCGTTTGGAACTACCGTAATGTCTATTTTCTTACTAGCCCAGCCCATCATGTCCGTACCGTACCGTACCCGTACCGTACTGTTTGACCGTACCGTATTCCGTACCGGGTTAACCTGGTAGCCTAGGAGGGTTCTAGGGTAACGGGTGAGTATGATTTCAAGTTGGTATACAACGCAAATGCATGACGTGTATTATCAAAGGTGGTTTAAAAGAATGCGGGCCGTTTGTTTGGGGGAAGGGCATCTGGACAGGACAGGATTGCTGTGGGGTAATTGCTGGGTTTATTTCCGCATTTACGCTGGCATGCTTGACAAATACAGGGATTCCAGTAGGCATGCCCAGTAAACCACGTCAGGTTTGTTTCCATGCTCGCACGATCCCTGATCTGGCTTAAGAGGGCTGCTGGCTTAAGAGGCTGACGCGTCAGACTTTTCAAGTTATCATGCTGGCTTAAGAGGGCTCCATTGAATTGCAAATCGCGTGATGAACGAGAAATGTTGTATTATCTGTTCATGGCAAACATGCATCGAAAGTACGCCATCCTCAACGCATACTGTGGTGATCTTAAATAAAGCTTTTTTGAGCGGGATGGTAGCCTGGGAGGGGTTAAGGGTTCAGGGCTAAGCGGGGCGGTAGCCTAGGAGGGGTTCAGGGTTCAGGGCTAAGCCGGGCGGTAGCCTAGGAGGGGTTCAGGGTTCAGGGCTAAGCGGGGCGGTAGCCTGGGAGGGGTTAAGGGTTCAGGGCTAAGCGGGGCGGTAGCCTAGGAGGAGTTTAGGGTTTAGGGTTTAAGGGACGGTAGCCTATGAGGGGTTCAGGGTTAAGGGTTAAGCGGGATGATATCCTAGGAGGGGTTCAGGGTTCAGGGCTAAGCGGGACGGTAGCCTAGGAGAGTACAGGGTTAAGCAGGGTGGTCGCCTAGGATGGGTTCAGAGTACAGGGTCCAGGGTTTAGGATTAAGCGGGACGGTAGCCTAGGAGGGATTCAGGGTTCAGGTTCGAACAAGACTGGAGCCTAGGAGGGGTTTAGGGTTCAGGGTCACGCGAGACGGTAGCCTAGGAGGTGTTCAGGGTTCAGGGTCTCGCGATACTACGTAGCCTGGGAGGGGTTTGGGTTCAGGGTCAAACGGTACAGTAGCCTAGGAGGGGTAAAGGGTTCAGGGTCAAGCGAGACTGTAGCCTAGGAGGTGTTCAGGGTTCAAGGTCTCGCGATACTGTAGCCTAGGAGGGTTTTGTGCAGGGTCAGACGGGACGGTAGCCTGAGAGGGGTTTGATTCCAGGCTGAAACGGGATGGTGGCCTTGGAGGGCTTTTAAGATTTTACAGTTGAGCGGAGAAGGTGACCTAGGAGGGAAATACAGCACTTGTGAAATGAGTGACGTGCGTTCAGAATATCGATGCAGAGACCTGGCAGCGGGCTGACTGCCTAGGAGGGGCATGCATTTTTACGGGTGGTGCTCATTGTCCATCAGTCCCACTGTAGGCTCATAATAATGTATGCTTCAATGTCAAGGTTTCAAGTTTTAGAAACCCTCGTGATATCCGCACATGGCGTCAAGAGCACGACTGATTCCATTGCGGCCACTCCCTGCCATGCACCCCAACGTCGGTTAAGGTGTCAGGTTTATGTGCCGGGTTTAGGTGTCTGGTTTAGGTGTCAGGTTTAGGTGTCAGGTTTAGGTGTCAGGTTAAGGTGTCAGTTTAGGTGTCAGTTTAGGTGTCAGTTTAGGTGTCAGGTTTAAGTGTCAGGTTTAGGTGTCAGGTTAAGGTGTCAGTTTAGGTGTCATTTAGGTGTCAGTAAAGGTGTCAGTTTAGGTGTCAGTTTAGGTGTCTGGTTAAGGTGTCAGTTTAGGTGTCAGATTAAGGTGTCAGGTTAAGGTGTCAGTTTAGGTGTCAGGTTTAGGTTCCAGCAGTTTAGGTGTCAGTTAAGGTGTCAGTTTGGGTGTCAGGTTTAGGTGTCAGGTTTAGGTGCCAGGTTTATGTGTCAGGTTTAGGTGTCAGGTTTAGGTGTCAGTTTTAGGTGTCAGGTTTAGGTGTCAGTTTGGGTGTCAGGTTTAGGTGTCAGGTTTAGGTGCCAGGTTTAGGTGTCAGTTTAGGTGTCAGGTTTAGGTGTCAGGTTTAGGTGTCAGTTTAGGTGTCAGGTTTAGGTGTCAGGTTTAGGTGTCAGGTCTATGTGTCAGGTTTAGGTGTCAGGTTTAGGTGTCAGGTTTAGGTGTCAGTTTACGTGTCAGTTTAGGTGTCAGTTTATGTGTCAGGTTTAGGTGTCAGTTTAGGTGTCAGTTTAGGTGTCAGGTTTAGGTGTCAGGTTTAGGTGTCAGGTTTATGTGTCAGGTTTAGGTGTCTGGTTTAGGTGTCAGTTTAGGTGTCAGTTAAGGTGTCAGGTTTAGGTGTCAGTTTAGGTGTCAGGTTTAGGTGTCAGTTTAGGTGTCAGGTTTAGGTGTCAGGGTTAGGAGCCAGGTTTAAGTGTCAGCAGTTTAGGTGTCAGGTTTAGGTGTCAGGTTTAGGTGTCAGTTTACGTGTCAGTTTAGGTGTCAGTTTATGTGTCAGGTTTAGGTGTCAGTTTAGGTGTCAGTTTAGGTGTCAGGTTTAGGTGTCAGGTTTAGGTGTCAGGTTTATGTGTCAGGTTTAGGTGTCTGGTTTATGTGTCAGGTTTAGGTGTCAGTTAAGGTGTCAGGTTTAGGTGTCAGTTTAGGTGTCAGGTTTAGGTGTCAGTTTAGGTGTCAGGTTTAGGTGTCAGGGTTAGGAGCCAGGTTTAAGTGTCAGCAGTTTAGGTGTCAGTTTAGGTGTCTGATTTAGTTGTCTCGTTTAGGTGTCAGTTTAGGTGTCTGATTTTCAGGGTTCAGGAATCCTAGTGAATCTGCACCTGGCAACAGGAGCAACGCGGCGAGCATGACTGTCGTAAGTGAAGCAGCGCCTTTCAGTTGTCATGTAGCTGTGTTCATGAGGCAGCACCGCCGGGGCACTATCGCCCCCCGACCCCCGTTGCACACTCAGCAGCAGCGGAGGCGACAAAAGGTGTAGCAGCTGCAACAGGTGAAGCAGCAGCGGAGCATCATGTTGAGCATTAAGCAATGTGTGCAGCACATGCGCATGCTTGCACAATGGCACACACATTTCAGTCTGTGTACCGGCCCATAGGGCGCAAGCAATGGCATGGGGATTTTGAGATTTTCACAATCCATAACGAAGAGCACTTGCACGCACTCGCAAATCCACATCTCTCCATCAGTTCACACTTTTTCATTTGTCGCTTCATTTACCGTGCACTTTAGAAACAAACTGGCCTTTAACTTGGTGCAGCCAGCAAGCCAGCCAACTTGGTGCAGCCAGCCTTGTTGCCTTGTACACAGGTCAGTCAAGGTTTGGTGTCCATCAGCCCAGCTGCAGCTGCCAGGCATCCCCTGGAAACTGGAATGGGGTGCCTAGCATGGCCTGGCCGCCCGAGATGCCCTCAAGGATCATCTGGTGCGCAATATAATTGACTTGAGAAGACCAGATGCAACACAATACGAATGTGAGGTTTCCCACCCACACACTTCTATGCAAGTGTTTTCCACACACCTTTTCCTCTTCACCTTCTCACACTCTCATGCTTTCATATACACAGCTGTTCGGCAGCTAGTGTTGTTCCCCATCCCCATGCCCACACATGTATGAATGCTCAACTGGAGAAGCGCAGAAGTGTTTTGAACATACATGCAGCTGCTCAGCAGCTTCAGCTTGCTCACACCCTCATGGCCTCACATGTGGAAGTGAGGCAGCAAGCGCACACAGGCACCCGCCCTATGCGTGGCCCGCACCAGGAGAAAGCAGAAGCTGCTGAGCAGCTGCCAGCTCCATGGCAGCCGCCACGAGATCCACTTGCTGGTCCTCTAGCAGTGCATGTTGGCAGCAATTAGTATGACCCGGACGGTTCAGGGTTCAGGAGTGAAAGCACTTCATTGTTTGCGTCCTGATGTTCTGGGAAGTTGTTGATGGAAATCTGCCTGGCTTGGGATGGGAACCAAACACATGTTCAGGACTCAGGGAAAGGTAAGGAGGTTGAGGAGGGTAAGGAGGGTAAGGAGGGTAAGATGAAGGCGAGCAGACCGGATCACGCTTTTTAAAGAAAGGTGATGGAGGTGGCCATCAAGGAGGCTTGCATGGGGCGCAGACAAAATAATGCATGCCTTGCAATTCCCAGCATTCTATACCGGTGCACTCTTCAGCTTTGCACTCCCCAGTACTTCCGTAAGACAGGCTGTTGGGCGCATACGTTGATGATGTTATATCAACAGCTCAAGGGGATCGTAGAGGAATGCATGGCATGGTATGGCATGGCATGGCGGGCAGTCATGACAGCAGCCGAGCTATCACCTTGCACACCTTGCCTTTGCTGAATGACCCATACATCCTAACCCCTTACACCTGCTTCCCTTGGCCTTGCTTCCTAAACCCTTATCCCAGATCAGGCCTCACTCACCTGGACCCTGCCATGGTAAACCTTCCCGTCAGCCATGGTCACCTAAGCTGCCCCTCACTTCTTATTTAAGGAGATATTGAAAGCTTGCACGCTTCGATTTCATACATTTGCTTTCATACCAGGTGGTACCCATAAAAATTCACCAAACATGTTATATGCAGCTCCTTCAGTGGCGCCCAACGGCATGTCCATGACGTACACCTCCAGGCCTGCTTAAAAGGCTCGGCCGCTCAGCCCAATGACATGTTATATTACCGTCTTGAGCACCAGCAGCCACGTGGGCAGGCCGGTCCCTCTCACTCCTGCTACAGTGCCTCCCCCCATGCGATCCGTCTTGAGCACCAGCAGCCATGTGGGCAGGCCGGTCCCTCTCACTCCTGCTACAGTGCCCCCCCATGCGTTCCGTCTTGAGCACCAGCAGCCAGGTGGACATGCCAGTCCCTCTCACTCCTGCTACAGTGCCCCCCCATGCGTTCCGACTTGAGCACCAGCAGCCAGGTGGACATGCCGGCCCTCTCACTCCTGACACAGTGCCCCCCCCATGCGTTCCGTCTTGAGCATCAGCAGCCATGTGGGCAGGCTGGTCCCGCTCACTCCTGCTACAGTGCCTCCCCCCATGCGTTCCGTCTTGAGCACCAGCAGCCAGGCAGGTGGGCAGGCCGGTCCCTCTCACTCTTGCTATTTTGCCCACCCACCCCATGCGTTCCGTCTCGAGCACCAGCAGCCAGGTGGACATGCCGGTCCCTCTCACTCCTGCTACAGTGCCCCCCCATGCGTTCCGTCTTGAGCACCAGCAGCCAGGTGGACATGCCGGTCCCTCTCACTCCTGACGCAGTGCCCCCCCATGCGTTCTGTCTTGAGCATCAGCAGCCATGTGGACATGCCGGTCCCTCTCACTCCTGACACAGTGCCCCCCCCATGCGTTCCGTCTTGAGCACCAGCAGCCAGGCAGGTGGGCAGGCCGGTCCCTCTCACTCTAGCTATTGTGCCCACCCCCCCCATGCGTTCCGTCTTGAGCACCAGCAGCCAGGTGGACATGCCGGTCCCTCTCACTCCTGCTACAGTGCCCCCCCATGCGTTCCGTGTTGAGCACCAACAGCCAGGTGGGCAGGCCGGTCCCTCTCACTCCTGCTACAGTGCCTCCCCCCATGCGTTCCGTCTTGAGCACCAGCAGCCATGTGGGCAGGCCGGTCCCTCTCACTCCTGCTACAGTGCCCCCCCATGCGTTCCGTCTTGAGCACCAGCAGGCAGGTGGGCAGGCCGGTCCCGCTCACTCCTGACACAGTGCCCCCCCCATGCGTTCCGTCTTGAGCATCAGCAGCCATGTGGGCAGGCTGGTCCCGCTCACTCCTGATACATTGCCCCCCCATGCTTTCCGTCTTGAGCACCAGCAGCCAGGCAGGTGGGCAGGCCGGTCCCTCTCACTCTTGCTATTGTGCCCACCCCCCCATGCGTTCCGTCTTGAGCACCAACAGCCATGTGGGCAGGCCGGTCCGTCTCACTCCTGCTACAGTGCCCCCCCATGCATTCGTCTTGAGCAGCAGCAGCCAGGCGGGCATGCAGGTCTACCCCTCCGCGATTGCCATGCTTCTGATGCTGGCCACTCTCACACCTCCTACGGTGCCCCCCCCCCCCATGCGTACCGTCTTGAGCACCCGCAGCTTGTTGTGCATGCAGGTGTACCCCCCCGCAAGTGCCTTGCTTCTCATGCATGCCACTCTTACACCTCCTACGGTGGCCCCCCCCCCTTTGCATTCTGTCGTCAGCACCCGCAGCCTGGTGTGCTGGTAGATCTACCCCCCGCAATCGCCTTGCTTCCGATGCTGGCCACGCTCACACCTCCTACGGTACCCCATCCCCTGCGTACCGTCTTGAGCACCCGCAAATGGTGGGCAGGCAGGGCTATCGCGGGGGTGTAGACCTGCTTGCCCACCATGTTGTGGGTGCTCAAGACGGTACGCAGGGGAGGGGGCACCGTAGGAGGTGTGAGAGTGGCCAGCATCGGAAGCAAGGCGATCGCAGGGGTGTAGACCTGCTTGCACACCTGGCTGCAGGTGCTCAAGACGGTATGCAGGGGGGGACGGGCACCGTAGGATGTGTGAGAGTGCCCAGCATCTGATGCAAGGCGATTGCGGGGGTGTGGACATGCCTGCACACCAGGCTGCGGGTGCTCAAGATTCACCTGTATCACGATTGAAGCCATTCTGACGTTGAGGCCCGCTGCACCCTCCACCCTCCAAATCTCATGGCAGGTCACCATGGTGCGATATAGGCCACCATACGAACCTGCACCCGCTTCTTGGCACAACTGCCGCCCAGTCCACCACTCTGTTCTAGGCATCAGCGGGTGGTGCCATCAAATGCATTGAGAATGTCAATGCGGCGCATGCAGACCTGGCTCAATGGCATTCAGCAGGCCCAGTCTGCGCCTGCTGGATGAACATGCTGGGCCGCCCGGCATGTTCATCCCTGGTCGTATACCGGGAGCTAGCCACAGCACTCAAGGGTAGAGGGGTGTGATGAGGCGAGAATTCGAATTTGACGGCCTGGATAAGAAGTACGCGTCTGTGAAATGTATTGTGGTGGCGCCTTCCTGCGACCCTGTAGCACCTCTCCACACTTTGACCAGGCCATGACGAAAACGGCAAAGTAGATCTGAAGTTGGCAAAAGTGCAGCAGCAGTCGAGGGCTCAGTGCCTCAGTGGCGCATGCGCACGGTGTCCTGCATCATATCGTTAGTTGTATTGCGATTGCTTACGGTATATTAGGAATCACCTCGTCACTTCTTTCAATTTGAATGTCCATGGTGTCGATCATCGGCAGGGCTTCGTCTCATCATGTGGGACGCTTACAGTCGTTGGTGCAGTGCCCACGCAATCAGCCAGTAGCCTTCTCCGCAAAGGCCAGGCTGTTCGAACCGGAGAAACAGCGAGAATCGCAGCCGTCACCACATCACCCCTATCATCCCTGGACACGCTTCGACCCCTTCACCCTCTCAAATAGGCCTCCTACGCTCCCTAGAATTCAAGGATCATGGAGCGACTCGACGTTTGGCATGTCATCGGTGTCAACGCTCGCCTTCAGAGCATCAGCAGATCAGCACGCCCTCTTCGTGAGTGCTCCGTCCTTGGGTAGCGGCTTACCTTCAGTCGTCTCACCGCTGTTGCTCCTGATATGTGGGGAAGGCACATGGTCAGTTTTATACGGGCAGGACTGGTATAAGACTGATGTAGGACTGATGCTAGCCAGGCTTGCAAATTGCAAACACACTGCCAACGTGGGCCATGTCAAGCTTTTGGCATGTCGGCATGTCGCCATGCATTGGGGAGGGACTCGGTTGTTTCCCCTTAGTACGGGCCAAACATGTCTACTGATAGATTCGGAAGTATACGCCATGCATTCAGCTTACTGTCTCATCACCCATTGTGTCCCCATATTGGAGCGCAGGGCATCATTGGTCTGAGGCGTTGTGGGAGCGGCCCTACAAAACTTCCGCGTCGCACTGGAGGTGATGGCAAGGGGAGCGTCACTGCCAGAAAACTTGCTTTCATTATCAAGAAGTGTGAAGACTTGGATGAGCTGGATTCTCTGGTTAGGGAGTTCAAGTCCAGCTTTGATGCCATTCATGCATCAGCTGCTATGATGCAGGCTCACAGGATTATCCGTGGCCCAGTCTGGCCAGGTGGGAGAGAGGAGGAAACTGTAGCAAGCCTAGCTGAGCTAGTCCATGAGCGGGTTGGAGACTTGGGTTCCCGTGAAGTCTCCAACTGCATGTACGCTCTTGCAAAGCTTAACTTCAGAGGTGAGCTGCTGCTATCAGATTTAGTTCAGCGAGCTAGGTCAATTACTATGGACTTCAATGCGCAAGATTTCGCCAACACCCTTTGGGCCATGGCAACATTGAGGCACTTTGATGTTGCCTTCACGGGTGCTCTCCTCCTCGAGGCAAAGCCCAAGCTACCCGACTTCACCCCGCAAAACCTGGCCAACACTCTTTGGGCTTTGGCGAGGCTGGGGCACGCCAATGCAGTCTTCACGGATGCCCTCCTCCGAGTGGCAAAAATCAAACTTCCTGATTTCGACCCGAAAGAGTTGGCCAACATTATCTGGGCCATGCAGAGGCTGGGGCATACCAATGCAGTCTTCACAAAAGCTTTCGTCCGTGTGGCTAAAGCAAAATGGCCCAGCTTCAATGCCTTAGACAGATCTATGGTGTCCAAGGCTTTGGTGAAGCTAGGTCATCCAGACTTCATCCTTGGTTGATGAATATGAAACGTTGATGCTCTGCCTTAGGTTCGTGATGTGTTCGTGATCGCATTTACCAAGTTGCACACTTGTTGGGCCCTACTGTGAAGTTTTGTGAAGTTTTACAGTCCAGCGGGGCATCACATTTGTTGCATGAGACTTGTGCCCGTAAACTGCTACTGAACTCTTCAGTTGTGTGGGGCTGGTAGGATAGGAGATTTAAGCAAGCTCAATTATGGCAACCTATTATGGCCACCATGCACAGCTATCTAGGACCATGGTTTAGCCTTGTCCATTTCCTATGTGAGTGAGGGGATAGGAGCATGAAACCCAGCAACCCGATCCAATGTGGAGCCATACCTACATCCTAGTTTGTTGCTTTTCTTTGCCTTCTTGGGAAATAGATTTTCCTCCCCCCTTTTTTGTCTCTCTCTTGCTTTCTTGTGAAAAGCTTGGGAGGGGCAAGGATACTTCGGGCTGCCTTTTCCTTTTGGGGGGGTATGTCTTTCTCACTTGTGTTTGTCTCCTTCTTTTCATTTTCCCTCTTCCCTTACTTTCCTTTCTCTTCTCCCAGCGGGACAGTTGGGCGCCCAAGCGGCCGTGCAGGGCCCAGAGGTGTTATGTCATTGACCTGTGTAATTTACGTGGTAGGGTATGAATTTGGAACCTGGTGTCCTATGAATTGAGAGAGCGAGGTTTTTTTGGCAGGTTCGATCCTCCAAACATCAGGCACAAATGCCACAATGTTGCACACTATTTGTGTGATGGTGTGTGAGTTTTATTTCGCTGAAGTTATCGCAGAGTTGGGCAATCGAACTCTTGGACCACGGCATGATTAAGGATTTTGCTTTTGTTTGTATTGTGTGTCAACCGAAAATGCAAGCCCATGCTGATTTGCAAGAATGAGGCACGTGCCTTATTTGACACCCAGTTATTATTGCAATAACAAATATGTAGGCCAAGTAAAGTTGTGTGGAGTTTTTACACTCCAACAGAGCATCACATTTGATGCATGGGATATGTGCCCGTAAACCGGTACATGCACTAAACACGCCATGCTCATATTCATTCCAACATTTGGCATGTGGGTTAATGAAGTTACACCTCAGGGCCATGCTGAAATGAAGCTCGGCCACGTCGGCAAACAAAAAGTCAGCTAGGAAAGTCAAACCAAGGGAGAAGGCACAAAAGAAAAGAAAGACTAACTAGTTCACCCATCAAACAACGAGAACACGAAGGTCTGGCAAAACGTATCCCCAGCCCCTTATGCCTTCAAAAAGTTCAACTACGAGTTGCAGAAAGCCAGGGCCTCCCACCTCTGCCTAGAGGCTCTCCGACGTCCTGTCTGGATGGGAGGGAAAAGAAAAGGAAGTAGAGGCTAGAGGAAAGACATAGAGGAGCATTACGCCATTACGGGCAAAGAAAAAATCCCTCCTGAAAATGCAAAACGCAGACCGAAGGATCATGGCCTCTGAAAGCAAGAGAGAGACAAAACAGGGAAAGAGTCGATACCCAGGGAGGCAAAGAAAACGGCAGCAGACTAGCCCTCAACAAAGTATACCACGTCCTCAGCAAAAGCCAGAGCCTCCCACCCATGCCTGCCCAGGTACAACTGGTGAAAATCCGTGGCGCCTTAAGGGGGAGCTTGTTCAACCTGTCTGCATAGGCTTCACCTTGATGCTAGGGTACTGGAAGCAATCATGCAGCCCGCTGTCCACATGTGTGCCATCTCCCTTGCCCAACACCACTGGCAACAGTATCAAACTGTCAATGGCATAACACATGTGGGCCCTCCTCAAAAAGGCTCCGCCGTGTGGGCGCCCAACAGTCCCGTTGGCAGTAAAGAAACGTAAGGTACGCGGGAAAGAAGGAGAAGAACACGAAGGAGAAATACCCCCCCCCAAAAGCAAAAGGCAGCCCGAAGTGCAGAAGCGGAGCAAGTGTTGCCACATGTATCGTTGAAACGGTTGTATTTGCAGCTTCCTTATGACCCCCAGCTAGAAGCAGACATAGGCTGGACTGCAACTTGCCTAAGGCAGTGCCACGGCCTCCCCTGAGAATTGGTTGAGAATGAAGACATGCCGCAGTGGGCACACACCGGGTGGCAGATCTGATGCATGCAAAAGTGTGAAAAAGACAGTGTGAAGCATTGTGGCCGGCAGTAAGGACGAAAGCGGCAGGTGCCTACCGTGGCCTGGTGGAGTGGCAGGCGCACAACCCGATCCACATGAGGGAGGAAATGAATCGGGCAAGAGCTGAAGATACTTCAAAAAAACGTGTGCCGACAAAGACCTATGCAGCACTCCATGTCAATGACGGTACACCTCTAGGCCCTGCTCAAAAAGGCTCGACCGCATGGGCGCCTAACTAAAAAGAGATGGGAGGAAAGAAGGAATCAACACAAGGGGGCAGGACAAAAGAAAGGAGGAAAAAGTGCGAAAGAAGGAGAAGAACACAAAGGAAAGAAATACCCCCCCAAAAAGGAAAAAGCAGCCCGAAGTACCCTTGCCCCTCTCAAGCCTATTCATCAAGAAGGCAAAGAAAAGCAACAAAACTAGGCCTCAACAAAGCAGCACTACATGTAAAACCCCAAACAACAGAGTGACATGCACATGGCCACATGCACATGCGAAGACCTAAGCTATCCCATAACTTGCCCATAAAGCGTGTGCAAACCAACATATAGCAATGAACCAAGGTGGGCCACATGCCTCATCCCTCTAGCCCTTCCATGCCGCACTCCCCACCGCCCTACATCCATGTTGTCCTCGCCTCCCCTCCACCATCTCTCTCCTACTCGCCCCACCCACCCATATTCTTCATTAAGCACGCTTGCAGCAGTCCGGCGGCCAATCCGCACCAGATTGTATTTCAGAAGCTGCCCTGCAGCTGCCAGCTCCTCCATTGCCGCCATACGGGTGGCCAGCTGTTTCTCAGACGGCAATGTGTTTTTGATGGCATGATTTTGTTATGTTCCCCTAGACCCTGGACATTTGTTTGGTTCTTTCCCTGCGCAAGACACGCAGATTGCCCTGTACTGCCTGCCAAATCATTTGAAGGCTAAGCATGTCCTGCTTGATCTCCCAACCCCTGATGCTTTTGAGTCACGCTAGTTGCCATCTGAGTTGCTTGCCCATGGGGGGCACTGATTTTCGCTTCTGTCCTAGTGTATGAAGTGCGTGTACCGGTTTACGGGCACATGTCCCATGCATCAAATGTGATGCTCTGATGGACTGTAAAAACTTCAAAAAAACTGCACGTGTGTCTGTCTGAGGACCATCATGTGGTCTGTGTGTCGGACCTGTGGTGGTGCTGGCAGCTGCTCAGCAGCTTCCGCCCTCTCATGATGTGAACCTTAGCTTAGTCCTTCGTGCCCCAGCTCAATCCCTCATGCCCTACATCAATCCCTGATGCCCCAGCTCAGTCCCTCATGACCCAGCTCGATCCCTCACGCCCCAACCCCATGCACCCCAGGTCACCCCCCCCCATCCCCAGCTCAGTCCATTAGGCACCATCTCAATCCCTCATGCCCTAGATCAATCCCTGATGCCCCAGCTCAGTCCCTCATGACCCAGCTCGATCCCTCACGCCCCAACCCCATGCACCCCAGGTCACCCCCCCCCCATCCCCAGCTCAGTCCATTAGGCACCATCTCAATCCCTCATGCCCAAGCTCAATCCCTCATGCCCCAGCTCAACCCCATGCACCCCAGGTCACCTCCCCCCATCCCCAGCTCAGTCCATTAGGCACCATCTCAATCCCTCATGCCCAAGCTCAATCCCTCATGCCCACGCTCAACCCCTCATGCCCAGGCTTAATCCCCCATGTCCCAGCTTGCAAGGCAGCACGTACATGCACCTGCCCGGCGATCGACCTGTATTAAGAGACAGCAAGAGCTGCTGAGCGGCTGCTAGCTCCACCGCAGCCGCAACGAGGCCTGTCTGCTGATCCTGGTGCAGCCATACGGTGATGGCAGTCAGCTCGAAGTAAAAGGTTGAGGGATTGGGAAGTGTCGCACTTGGTGGTTAACGTATGAATGATTTGGAAGGATATTGCATCAGTGCCTGGCCTTCGAAAGCGGAGGAAAGGAAAGAGAATTCCTAGAAAACGATGGAGCGTGGGACCAACCGCATACAAGCCATTACCACAGGAACATGGGCAACCCCCAGCGGCGAAACGCTGTTTTGCAACCGAGCCTCCAAGCTAATATGAAGCCATGCCTCCCTGCTGGCTGCGCCCCCTGTTGGTTGCGCTGAGTTTACGGCCCACATGTCAAAACGTACACCTCTGGGCCCGCCCAAAGCTCGGCCGCGTGGGCGCCCAACTGTTCAGAAGGGAGAAAAGAAGACACGGCCCACATGTGTAACGTTTTTTTACCCTGCCTCAGGTATGAGTACGGCTCTCTTCCCATGTTCAGTACGTTTTATTCATCCAGAAGGCCGGGTTCCTTAGCGGCTGAGTCATATCTGTCCAAGTGGACCAAGGCATCGCCCCGATTGTCTGAGCCTCTTATCAGGGTACGGAGGTGTAACGTTTTAACACATTTTGATTCGGGGTTGAGAGTTAGGCGTTTTTATGTTCAACTGCATCTCAATCCATGGTCCGCCGATTGGACCTCGATCAAAAGACTCGGCCGACAGGGTCCCAAGTTGCTTTGTTTGGTAAGAATAAACGGAGCATGATAGTGTCTGTCCCGTTGCTTCGGCCCAGGGGTCAGTGGCCGTTCATCCCTCCAAGGCGTGTAGCTATTTTGCTTTCTTTCGCCTTGGATCTGCGGCACCAATTGCCCTCTTCAATTGATAAACCCACGCAATGAGAGCCACTTGAGAGGAGTGCAGCTCCTGCACACTTGGTCCATGCAACATAAGTGGTACACCTAGTCCCTTACATCTTTTTGTATGTCCCTTCACTTTTTTACCCCCTTTTCGTTTTTTGCACCTTTTAAGCCGAGCCTTTTTGAGGAGGGCCCAGAGGTGTTAACGTCATTGACTCCTATTCCCTTCAATTCCTTTTCTCCCAACGGGACAGTTTGGCACCCACGCGGCCGAGCCTTTTTCAGCAGGGGCCAGAGGTTTGGTGTCATTGACTCCTTTAAAGTTTTAAGTTCACGAGCCTCGATCAGGAGTAACTAAATAGGACCCGAGTCCCCTAAAACATGCGGACACAAGCACACGAAGGTCAGGGGTATAAATCCCTTGTTTCAAGGCGACAGAACAGAACATAACTAATCCGAGGAAACCAAAATCCCCCACCGGACATGCCCCTTGAGATGAAGGTGCGGGCACTGATGTAAGGATGATTAAGCGACTGGGCATCAACAAGCCTCTGATGTGAATATAAATTATGCAAACTGCAGGGAGCTGGTTGGCAGGGCAGTACCAACCATGGTTTGGCGGCGGTAACCCGTGGCACCCGTGACAGCGCCAACCGTGGCACAGATCATGGTACAAACCATGGTTTGTGCGGCGGTAACCCGTGGTAAAAAACATGGTTTGGCGGTGCCTGCTGGGCGGCGCCAACCCGTGGTACAAACAAGAAAGATCCCCCGCTTGACCGTACCGGACCAAAAACTTGGTAAGCATGCACTGATGAAATAATGACAGACGGGGGGGCATGCTGCGAACACATCCAAAATAGATTGAGAACCCGTGCATGATTGTGTTTGGTCTGCAGAAATGCGTGCATGGCCAAGCAAGCCGGCTACGGTGGCAACAGAAGGCATCACAGCGAAAAAAACGAAATAATTAGATTCCCCACGTCCGGTGGATCAGACCAGATCCACGGTATGAACAAATAACACCTCGGACATCTTGTTCTGAACTACTGAACAAGAAAGACCCTGGAAAAGAGACCGCAGCCCTCGCGTACGTCGACCCCCCAAAAGAAAAGAAAACCCCCGAAATTTAGAAGCTGAAACGACAATGAACACCTCTTGGACAGGACGGAGTTTTTGTCTTGAACTACTGAACAAGAAAGACCCAGGGGAAGAGACCGCGGCCTGCGCGTACGCCAACCCTCCAAAAGAAAAAGCACCCCCGAACTAAAGACTCTGAAACCTGGAAGAAATAAATCAACGACTCCCAGACTGAGGCCCATTGCGCTGCTGGAGACGCACGCTGCCCTCATCCCTCCCCGACCCCGACCCACCGCCATTTCCCCCCCTGTCTCAATATCACGCTCTGGACAAGACCCTCGGCACATTTCCAAGCATTGATCCCGGCAAAATGGCAACTGCCCGTCTCTCAGTGCAAGTGATATTTCTGCAAGATATATATGCAAGATATCTGCAAGGTATTCCTTCTGTGACTCACATGGTACAGATCCCCCCTCCCAATACACACCTTCACGACTTCGAACCTCTCCCACCTCCATGCCTCCCTCCACCTCCACAGAGTCATGACCGCTAACCTTTCCCTCCTGTTCCACACCTTCAAGACTGCCACCTACACCCGCCCAGATCCTTCCCTCCCTGTTGCCACAAAACCTCCTCCCGCCCGCTCCACTTCCTACCGGTCCACTCTGTGCGACCCAATCAGTGTGAGGCAGGATCACACAGAGTGGCTGGAAAAGTGTGAGGCAGGGTCACACAGTGTGACCGGAACCTCCCATGTGAATAAGTCCCTATCTAGATTTCCGGAGCAAAAGCAAGGCAGATCCCAGGCCACCTCGTCCTCACCCGACATGTGCGTAACCCACATCAAGGCCTCTCCCTACTCTTGATCCTGCGTAACTCAAATCAAGGCCCCTCGTGGTCCAACACATCCACAAACACGTCCTCCTCGCTGCTACAACAGTCCTCGGTATCCCCAGCAGTCTCACAGACGCCCGCCGCCGAGGCATCAGCATCAGAGGACATAGGGCAGCTGCCGTCGTCGCTAACAGTGCACCGCGCCCTCCCCAGCGGCGCCGCGCCCCGGAACCTCTCCTGAATGAGCCAGGGCCATAGCCATTTCGACGCCACCTGCGCCGCGAGGCAAGCGACGCAGTTGCCAACCAAAATCCGCATCGCAGGCCCGCACCCGACCAAGGGCGCCACCACGCCATACAAAAGTAGCTCGTCCAGGAGGATGATTGGGACCGCGATGCTCAGGTTGTAAGGCTCGGCCGTCATGACAGCGCCCTTGGCTAGCAGCCGGGCAAAGCCGCGCGACACATATTTGCCGGCCATGTTGGTGACAGCGGCCTCCGGCGCCAGGCCGAGCAGCGCCATCAAGGTTAAACATGTCCGGTGCAGGTGGACGAGCAAGCCCATGTCGGCGCCGAGCAGCCGGACGGCGTGCCGCGGGGGCAGCAAGCCGGCCGCCGCGGCCAGCATCCGCCGCGGGACACCGCCGTCGCCGCTCTGCGCCGCGTGCGCGAGCAGGACGAAGTAGTACGGCAGAGTGTAGTGCAGCATCATTATCAGCCAGCCAAAGCCTACAGGGACAGGGTCGGGGGAAGCAGCATCAGGGGCTGCGGATCGTTTAAGAGCTACCAGTGTTCACCCCTAAGTCGCACGCAATGTGACCCTTCCGACGAAAGCCTCTTGAAGCTGGATGCGGAACAAACATTGTCGCAACATTGCAGTACACCTCGGTTTAGGGTTCAGGCCTTGAGACTTTACGAGAACCTAGGTGAGAGGTTACAGGAGGCTTATGTGAGAGCGATTCCTCCCCCTTCGTTTTGCCCAGGTGTTGACCAGGTAGATTGCTCGGAGCTGAAAGTGAATAAGAGTGTTGACGCGCCCAGGGGTCAAGACCACAAGTGAATACAAGTGTGGACCCCCCAAGGGGTTTCGTGTTAAGCGCGCCATAAAGACATGGTATGGCCCAGGGTTGGGCCTAGGGCCTAGGGTATGGCCTAGGGTTGGTCCTAGGGTATGGCCTAGGGTATGGCCTAGGGTTGGGCCCAGGGTATGGCCTAGGGTTGGGCCTAGGGTATGGCATAGGGTTGGTCCTAGGGTATGGCCTAGGGTTGGGCCTAGGGTATGGCCTAGGGTTGGGCCTAGGGTTAAGGGCTCACTGTTTTGCACAGGATAAAGAGGCCTGGCATGGCGTTGCCTTTAGGGCTCACCGTATTTCTGAACCAGCGAGCCATAGAGACCAAACAAGACTCCCATTGAGATTGCCAGCAGGGCCCACAGCACCGATACACCCGGCGCAGGCAGGGCAAAGGTAGCGTCCGCTGCTTCCGCCGGCGGCGCAGCGTAGTGGAAGGGTGTCCAGGAGTTGAGGGGCAGCCATGAGGCGCTTGCCAGAGGGGCGGCTGCGACGCCAGGCGGCAGCTCGGAATCAGCTGCTGCTGCTGGTGCTGCTGCGACGACGGCGGTTGCATCTGCTGCTGCTGCGGCGACGGCGGCGGTTGCATTTGCTGCTGCTGCTGCGGCGACGGCGGCGGTTGCATCTGCTGCTGCTGCGGCGGCGACGACGGCGGTTGCATCTACTGCTGCTGCTGCTGCGGCGACGATGGCGGATGCATCTGCTGCTGCTGCTGCTGCGGCGGCGACGACGGCGGTTGCATCTGCTGCTGCTGCTGCGGCGACGGCGGCGGTTGCATCTGCTGCTGCTGCTGCCGCGACGACGGCGGTTGCATCTGCTGCTGCTGCTGCGGCGACGACGGTGGTTGCATCTGCTGCTCGGGCTGCTGCATCTGTATCTGATGTTGCAACAGCTGTCTGCAGGCTCAGAAGGCGTGGCACACGCCTCGTCATGTTCGAGGCAGGAGATGGGGACGCACCCTCCTGCTGTGGCAATACCTCAGCGACTCCAGACAGCAGGGCGCCCCTCACCCCGCTGGCGTCGCCTCCGCGGCCTTTAGCAATCAGGCAGACGTCTTCCAGCCTGGCATTCTTTGCCGCTAGCAACGCAGCAGCCGGAGCCGCTGGGGCGGTTGACATGTGCGTGTTGTTGCCGAGACATTTGACCGGGGCTGCCGGGGCAGGCAACGCATGCGTTTGGTTGCCGAGAACCGGGGCTGCCACAACCTCTGCCAAGAACTCGCTGAGCCCAAGGCTATCCTCATCGTCTCCCGCTCCCGCTCCCGCCGTCCTTCCGGCAGTCGAGGGGCCCATCGTCATCACATCCATGTAGCCCTGCAACAGCTGCGTCGTTGCCGGAAGGTCGCACGATATGGCCCACGCTCTGAGGTCCGCCGCGGTATGGACAAGCGTCGACTGCTGGCGGCGGCGGCCTGCGCCCGTCCTAGGCCCACCTGCCGCCGAGCCGGACGCGTCACCGCCGCCGCCGCCCAGCTCGCGGACCTCATCCCAGGAGAAAGAACACTGCAGCTCATTGCAGGATCTTGCGGCATGGCCGACGGCCGCCGACACCGCCCTTGGGGGATTGGGTGCCGAGGAGCGGCAGAACTGAAGCAGCTCGTCGGCGGCGTCGGCCGCCGGGTCCACTTCCTCGTAGCAGTCGTCAGCCTGCGACACAAGCAGGCTGTCCGTCGGTGGCCCGATGCTCGCAGCAGCCTCACAAGCTTCGACAACCACCGCTAGATCGTGAATCAAGTCGTCACACTTCTCCAGCGCCTGCAGCAAGCTGTCGACCTCCTCGGCTGCCGGGCCGCAGCCCTCAGGCAGCAGCAGAATGCTCTCTGAGGCAAGCAGCAGATCTCCAAGGTGCGCCAAGCCGTCAGCCATCGACCAAATGTACAATACGAGGCGGCCCTGCGTCGGCCAAAACTCCAACGGCCGAGCCAGCCGAAGGCCGCCTGGCGGCGGGGCATGGACGTCCACTTTGAGCGTGCATCTTACGGCCCCCCCAGGCTGCCTGCCAGTTGAGTGCCCCATGCCCCAATCTAAGGAGACTGCAGGCAAGGCAACGGGAGAAACAGGCGGCTGCCACACCTCTAGCTGCACCGGTACACGGCGCCCACCGAGCACTGCCTCCAGTACAAGCCCGTTTCCCAGCACCACGTTCCCCCCGCCGGGCCGGCCGCCGAGACCGCCAATGCTGCCGCTTTGCGACACGGCGCGGGCGGGCAGCGAGGCAAGTACGCTGCTCCCAGCCAGGCAGATGCTCAAGCTCAGCTTGCTACCCGCAGGAGGCCCGGCCACGCACCGCGCCTGGGAGGCGTCGAGCGTGAGACGCAGCGGATCTACAGCGGCGGCGGCAACCGGCCCCGCCCGCGGTATCTTGTCAAACGCTCGCAGCTGTGCGCTGAGCAGGGGGCACGCGGTGTCGTCTGGCAGCTGACACCACTCGCGGTCTCTGTCGAGGTAGAAGAGCCCACCCGTGGAGTCAGCCTCTGAGCTGTCAACCTGCCAACGACACGGGGTTTGGGTTGAACCCTGCAGCTGTGCGTCTAGAAAATGGACAAGCTGTGCGTCTGGAAAGTAGCCACATGCTGTAAAAGCCACATGCAGACGCCTCATGCTGTAGAAGCCACACGAAAAAAAATACATGCAAGCAGCCACTGGCAAAATAGTCACATACTATGGGAACCACACAAAAGCACGCCATGCAAGAAATCGCATGCCGCATAAGCCATGTGCAAGAAGCCACACGAGGTACATGCGAAAAGTCACGCACTCTCATGCAAACATAGCACGAGGCCGCCAGGGGACATGTGCAGGGCATGTGGTACCGGAGTATCAGTCAACTTTCGTTTTATATGGAATTCGTTTTTTGTTTGGAAACCTTATGATTAGCAAAGTCAAGGTTTCGTTTTAGTATTTCGTTTTTTAATTGGTGGCTGGAATTTTTACAATCACTGATTCGTTTTTCTCCAGAATCACTCAAACACGGCAATCACTGATCGTTCGCTCTAGCAATTGACTCAAAAAAAGTACACTGCTTTTTGCTCACAGCGACAGCATTTCGCTGCGATAGGAGCATGTCAACGATATGAACGGCGGTACTCTCGGTGTGGCGATTGTTCTAGGGTTTGGGGCTAAAATATCCCTTGTTTTTGTTCGTTTTTGGCCTACGGTACATATGATCATGGAAATCAACCATTCGGTTCCTTAAAAAACGATCAATAAAACGAAATTGGACTGCTATTACGGTATTGGATTTAGGCCCCCGGTCAAGGGCTTCAAGATTCGCCTACTAGCAAGAGAAATAATTAATCCAAGCAAGTTCTCAGCCCGCAACAGCAAGGCATCGATGATCAAACGATGAATAACAGTAAACTTGGTAAGTTAGGGTCTAGGGTTTAAATTGGAAAACCCCAATACACCCACTTAACACCCTGACGGCGCCTCCAGGCATGATTGCCTCCTCACACCTGGGGGCTTGGTTTTCAAAGTTTAACCCCAGGAAACCCACCAGAACCCTGACGGCGCCAGCTGGCGTGATCGTCTGCAAGGAATCCATGCCGATGAGGTTGTCCAGGTTGAGCAGATCCAACAGCGTCGCAGGGTCCATCAACGCCATTAATGGGTCGCGAGAACCGCCACCAGCGCTGCCACCCGCCATCGCAGCCCTGGCGGGACCAGGCCCCGCCCCAGTTCCGACTCTGCCGGTAGCGGCGCCCGTAGGCGACGGCGTGTCGACACGTGTGTCGATCAGGTGCGCCTCAATGATGACACAGCCGCTGCGGGCGCTCAGCTGGTGCAGGTGCAGCGTCGGGCACCTGTGGGCACGATAGGAAGGAGGGCGCTGCCTTTAAATACAGAGGGAGAGGCAACATCACAAAACACGGAGAACAGGGGCATGTGAGGTCCACTGGGGGGCTCAGCTGGTGCGGGTGTAGCGTCGAGCACCTGAGGGCACGGCAGGAAGGAGGGCGCTGCCTTCAATTCTTAAGGGAGTGGCAACATCACAAAACACGAAGAACAGGGGCATGTGAGGTCCACTGGGGGGCTCACCAGGGGCAGGGGTAGCTTCGGGGGGGAAGGCGCTGACTTACAATACAGAGTCGGAGGGAGCCAAATGACATGAAACAGAGGACATGGTCCAAGGGACATTCCAGTTATTCTAGGAATGACTGCAGAGGCTTCAGCGAGACTTCTGCGTGCTGGGCCGAAACCAAGTTAGGCTCAGCGTTTCTTTTTCCGGCTAGGAGTCAACCTTCAGCAGGGTGGCCGTGTGGCGGCCGCCAAGGGCCTGATTAGGCCCAAACCTGGACCGACCTGTGACTGGTGGCCAGGGCAGCACGGCTGGCCACAAATGGTGCCTCAGGCCAGCAGCCAGAGTGTACCTGACATGCAGCAGAGCCACAAAAATAGGCACTGTACAGGCTCAGAAAGCCCTTGAGTTTCTCCCTCAAGGTCCTCCTCAATTCATATTTGTCCTCGCGCTCAGATCCAGGCTGCAGTGAGATTTACAACCCTTGCTTGAACAACATCCCTTTCAGGGCATGCCCTCCCATCTTGCGGCGATGGAACGTATGACAGAGAATTCCACAGCCGCCTCCCCCCCTCCCGCACACGTCATTTTGTAACCCTGCCCATTAGGTTGCGCCATTGCCCTCTGCCCCCCCCCAATCATCTTTTTGCGGCTGTGGCCTGCAAGGCTAAACGTCATGTCCCTACCCTTGCCTCTATGTTTGACCATGTTGGCGGCTTGACCGGGGGAGGAAATCTTGTGTGTTCATCCTGAGGAGACGTTGCATGACCGCAGCATGTGATGCTGTTGAGTCCCTGACTACAAAGCTAACCCTGCAGACTGCAACTCTGAGACGCTGTTTTTTGTTACCCAAGAGATGATGCAGCGCCGCAGCTGTAGTCACCGTATATTAACGCCGTGAGACTCCTCATCTCCTTCCATGCCGCCCCTTGGAAGGTTAACATATGCGGCAGGACCGCAACCCGTGGCACCCTTCCTCATGTTCCACCCATAGCCCCTCATGCTCTAAAACGTGGCTCCTGTTTTCCTCCATGCCCCCTCCCTTGCGCAACACCCGCAGACCCTCAAGTTTTTACCCATGAGTCCCCCCTTCCCTCCCGCCAAGTTGTTACCTAGAGGCGAGCCGCTGCTGGATGGCATGTAAGACCCGGTGCTTCACCACTTGGTCCAGGCTCGCACAGGGGACCTATGGTGGGGAGGGGTGGGTTTAGGGTCCAGAGTTAAAGGAAGGTAGGTGGGGGTGGGAAGAGGGTGTAGTGACAAGAGTGGTGGGTTAAAAGACGGGGAGTACTCAGAGGGGGGAAGGAACATTTTGATTAGGTGAAAAATGGCCTCAGGCGCCGAACACGGGCTGTATATGTAGACCGTATCTGAATTTTCAATTTTGCCGCCACGGAAGTTAGAAATTGCCAAGGGGGGAGAGAGGGAGAAGGGAGAGGGAAGGGGAGGAAGGGAAGGGAAGAAAGGGGAGGCTTGCATGCAAGGAGGCAGTCGTGTTTGACCCCGCTGGCAAAGCTGGGGAGGCGCCCAGGCGCCAAGGAACAAACAGATATAATGGGAGGAACGCACAGTAGACATTTTGATGTGCAAAAATACAGCGCTGCCCTACACCCTGAACCGTAAATTATCAGCTCGATGTTTTGATGTCTGGCCACTGTCAGGCTCGCACCTGGTCCGTGCCCAGCATTTGTATGACGCTTCTCACCATGGTTTCTCTGCCTCGCTCACACCATGGGAAAAACCATCGGACACGTACCGCTGGTGCCTGCTTGGTTCATCACGCAAACGCGGCATAATCCCTGTCACAGACCTCTGTGGTATTCCAACCACTCAGCCTTTTAAAAAGGGTCCCCCACACCTGGAGAGTCTCTCACACTCTCACCATCCTTCTCAGCGTACATTAAAATCGTCGTCTATACAAAAAATGTTGTTTGAGGGTGGGATTCATTAAAATGATAGTTCTTGCTTGACAACGCCAGTTTTAGCCGGAAATGTCGGAGTTTCGTCCATTTCTTCGCCAGAGGGCAGCATGAGTTGCAACAAACATTTACTATCTAATTGGAGGCGGGCAATTCAAATCTGCGGTACTGGCGATTCAAATCTGCGGTACAGACCTCCATGGTATTCATACCCCTTGCCGTTTAAAAAAAGGCCCCCTCACCCAGGGAGCCCCTGCACATAAGTGTGGAGGAGACGCACCGGCAGATAAGCATGGTCCACGCACTTCAATCCATGCACCCTTTGGATTTGAGAGGCCTAAAGGGAACTATGATCGTTAACCTGAATGCATTCACCACACCTTGATCGACACCCGCAGATGCCTTGTGCAGGAGACGTAAGCGGGCATGCCACTAGAGAAGTCCAGCGGGCTGTCCTGGCTTCGCCGGAAGTAGCTGCTCTGAGGCGGAAGGAAGGGCAGCGGCAGCAGTACAGCTGCAGCTGCTGCACCTACTGGTGCCACTGCTGCTGATGCGCTGTCAGGCGGCAACGTCAACATGGCTGATGCCGCTGCGTCATGCTGCTGCCACAGCATCACACAACCACCTGCTGCTCCTGCTTCTGCAGTATGCTGCTTCTGCACCACATCTTCTGTCGACGGCTCCCCGTCCTGCTCTTCATTGACAGTTGAATCAAAGCGGCTGATACTGTCGTCGCTGATGCTGCTGCGGCTTCTCTCGACCAGTTTGGAACGGTGGTTATTTTCGCATGCTGCCACCACAAGCGCGTCCTCATCGTTATCGCCTGCTGCTGCGACCAAGGGCTCGTCGCTGTCGCTTCCTCCTTCTGATTTATCATCGTGGTTAAAGCATGTGGCGCAGCGAGTCAGCAGGAGGCAAGGCTCTGACGTGGATGGGAGGGACCTGCCGACCTCGATCACGTTGCTGCCTTTGAACGCGTTGTTGTTGCGGGGAATGCTACCCTCCTGAACGCAGCTGTTGCTGACCTCGAGCTCGTTAGTATTGCAAACCTTGAGGGCGTTCATGTTGGTGCATCCGTCGCGTCGGAACATGGCGAAGCCCTCGTCGCTGGTCGAGTGTACAGATGAGAGGAAGGCATTGTTCCTGGGCAAAGAAGCTGCACCGCTACCACAGCCCAGAAGCAGCTGCTGAAAAGAGGAAGCGCGGTGGCTAAGCATGGCTGGTGCAACAGGGGCGGGGACGGAATGAAGCAGCGAAGGCGCACTGGGCTGTTCTATAGGGCTCCAGCGGAGAATCAATGGTATCGGCTGTCGCTGCTGGTGCTGATGTTCTTGCATTTGAAGAGCTGGAGGAGAAAGGGAGAGGGTATAATCAGGAGGGCATTTTATAGCTTGGCCGGGGAAACGTGTGGCTTTTACAGAGCATTGGCTCGTGCTCATCGGGGTGAGCTGAGTACAGAAGCAGGGTGACCAAAGAGCGAGATCAGGTTTGTCCCAGCAACGCTATTCAGCTAAGAGTCGGGCACTCGTCTTGCCAATATTTTCTGTGGACTAGCCACACCGAGAGGATGGAGGTATGTACTATATTGTTATATGTTATACCTTCAGATGCGAGGTTGATGGCTGGATTCAGTTCTCGTACGCATTGAAGGCAACGAGGTAAAATAAACGAGACAAAGTGGCTTCGTGAATACGGCACTGACACCTACCGTACAGGGCGGGTCAGATGTATCGACACGTTTAAGGGATACTGAGGTTTGACCCGCCGTCCCAACCTGGTTCACACTAGCAGTACCAACTACCATTTGAAGTAATCTCTATAGGAACTGCCTCGATCGGCCTGGTGTGTTGCTACGTCAATCCAAGTGCTGTAATCAGCTTGCCATACACGGTTTATTGAGGCATGTTGGGGTATCATTTGAATCCGAATGGCAGTTGGATGCCAAAACCTGCCCCGTTGGGTACCAAACTTGCGGCGGCTGAGCCTAAATAGTGGCCAAAAACCGATTTTGGTAGTACGTAAAGTGGGTGCGGGTGGGGCATAGACGGAGGCATTGCCACCATCCCTGGGTTATTTGGCGAATCCAACATGCAGATATGGCCTTCCATGTGGCCCACTTCAGGGCTGTCTTTGATGCATGGATTGGAATTCACTCCACACCTGTTTGATTGCTATGATGTCTGGTGATTCAGAGAGCCTGAGAGTAGCTTATTAAGACAGCTGCAAATTTGGGGCAAAGATGGCTTGTCAGGATGGAAGCCATGCCCCTTGCATGCCCCATGCAACCCCTCAGCCATGCAAGCTCCCATATCACTGCTTCTGAGTTCCAGAATGCCTCAAGTCAGGTATCCACTCTTTACTCACACATCTTGATTTCCATGTCCTTTATTCCAGGCCCCCTTCTTATCTGAGCTGAGCCAGTCAGATCTGCCGAGGACAGGTTTTGCGAGAGGATGAAAAACAGCATTGGTGGTTTCAGAGCCACAACCCTAGGCTTTACATCAGGTAATACTTCAGCTATGGAGGCCAGCATGGCAATATGACACATCAAACAATTAGAGGCAGGCCCCTCAGCATGACCAAATTATCTCAAACCATAAATTTATTGGAGTTGGTGATACTGTGAAGTGGACTCCCAAAGCCCATTATTGTGTTTGCCTTTGATTATCTCAAGGGACAGTTGGTGCCTACAAGTATTAGTGCATTGCTAGCAATCAGGTTGGAGCACAATCAATGTGTAACTGATATCAAGTCATGACCTAACCTCCTTGCACTGCTGGGCCTGTCCACGTTTTTACGATACATATGACCCGCCATGTACGCCACGCCAAGAGACCCATGTTGAACAAGGAGATATGATGGTTTCTTAGGTTGTTGCGGGTGGTGTTGTTCGTGAATGTTTCATGGTTGTACACTATCTCAATGTTGCTACTGGAATATATATGCTCAAGCAAGGTCAAACATACATAGCATGGCCAGCAGCCTGGCCACCGATCTCACCGTGATACGATACCACAGATTATACACGGAAACTAGGAAACGCCACGCTTCCAGCGCGGTGGATGCACCCACGTGTTCGCCACGCCGTTCTAGCTCAGAAATGACCACACCGAGCATGGGCAAGGACGCTTGTGCTGTCCTGATTCCTGAACATTGGTTGTTGCCCCACGAGCTTCGCGCGCGTCTTGGTTGGATGGATGCCCTCGAAGAATCGATCAACGCCAAAACCCTGATCAACGAAAATAGGAAAATTGACACCCTACTACGTCGTTAGACCATGGTGTGTTTACATCACATTTCTAATTATTTTTGGCCCCATATACTTTCCGGGGTCCTTCCCACCTATCCCACCCTCGGGGATGGAACATTGGACCCCGGAAAGGGATTAAGGGGCCCTTAAAACCACCTTGATTCGTACAAATTCCCCCCAGTCTTCCGAGGACCTCACCCCTCCTCGGAACTGCCAAAGGACCTGGAGCGTTTTTGTGCCTTCAAAAGGCTTTTGTTACTAAATCAGAAGCCTCGCATGATTCTACCCATGGTCGTATCGGGCGATCATCATGGGGGCGACCGTGCAAACAATTGCAAAAATGCCCCCGTCGGTAACATGGGGCCGCTTGAAATCCGCTTGATTGGAAACAAAACCTGCTTGAAACAAGGTCTTGAATCAAACCGGACATCAAGCGGGCTAACGCTTGAATCAAACCACTGAAACCAGCGTTTGATTCAAGCAGGAATCAAGCGGGATTCAAGCGGATTGAATCAAGCCGAAATCAAGAGGGAATCAAGCGGATTGAATCAAGCCGAAATCAAGAGGGAATCAAGCGGTTTGAATCAAGCCGAGATCAAGAGTGCATCAAGCGCTTTGAATCAAGCCGGAATCAAGGGGGTATCAAGCCCATCCTATCGATTAAATTGGGAGCTTTGAATCAAACCGGAGATCAAGCGGGCCATCGCTTGAATCAAGCCATACTAAGCAACACTTGATTCAAGCTGGAATCAATCACGTCATGACAACATCAACAAATTGAACCGAAGCCAGTATCAATCTTTATTACACAAACCAACGTGTTTAAAGCAGTGACACTGACCTGGCCACATCATGCACTAAACCTAGGCCACCCGCATTAAACATTGGCCCATCCTCGGCCAATAACCCACATGGTAGCACGATACGCTGTTCTGGCCTTCGTATTCGTATCGTTTCGATGATACGAAACGATACGATTGATTCGAAACGATACGATGCTGCCCAGCCCAGCCCAGTCCACAGGATGGCCAGTAGAGCCTCAGTGCCACCTCTCATTATTTAAGGCATGCCGTGCCGATGTACACAGTAATAAAACCGGGACGTGTCAAAGCGCTGCACAATGTCGGATGATGACGAGGTTGACGTCCTCAGTAGATACTGTCAAAACCTCGGAAAAGTGCCGCAGAAAGGCGACCCAAGCAAGTTTACCTCAAACAGCAAGTGGAAGCGCCTAAAATGCAAGAATGAATTCGTGTGCTCTGGTGTAAACAAGCCCATTCCACCTACGCCGGGGACGATTCCTTACTTCGCCAACAAGCTGCAGAAGGACGACGTCGACCTATCAGTCGCAATGGCATTCTACGCCAAACGGCATCCCCTTCAACGTCTCCCGCAATCGCTACAGGAAGAGGATGATGGCTGCGTTCGGAGCTGGTTATTACAAGCCTCCTGGCTACAACCTGTTGCGTATTACACTGCTCGACAAGGTGAGCTTATAAAGTAAATATAATTGCAGAGTTATCCGGTGATAATCCGGTGACTGGCCGGGTGAGTGGTGCATGGGTGCTCTGAATTTCCCTGCCAGCCTGCCCTGAGTGCCGGCCTGCCCTACGGACCTGCCCTGAGGCCTTGATTGCCATGCAACCATCCTTTGGTTGCTATGCTTTGATGCTTTGATTGATTGCCGTGCACCCACGTATGTTTTGTTGCTGCTGCTGCTGTGTTGTAGTGTAAATGAAAATGATACACTAGCCATTGTTGTGCCGGCCGACAAATGTTAGAATCATGCTGTGCTGGCATGGACGAAAAATGCTTTTCCGGCCCTCAACTCAGTCTCAACACTACACAACTTACTCACGCCCTCAGCTATTGAGCTATCCAGCTCAGTCAAAACTACTCAGCTACCCCACAGACTCTGGTTATCAGCTCGCTCAGTCTAAAAATGATTTTTCACTGAAGTGATACGATACGTTCAATTCATCGCATTGTATCGTATTCGTATCGTTTCGTATTGCATCGTATCGTATCGTGCTACCATGATAACCCAATACCAAGGGCCAACAATCCAACAACATTGTTCACCTCCAAAACAACAATCATTCAGAACAAGATCTCCCAAGTCACAAGACCCCAATGTTCACAAGTGTTCATACGGTAACATGCAACACTCTAGTGGCTGACAGCGGCCAACTACACAAAGGAGCTAGCAGTTCTTTCCATACACACGATTTATCATGGTGGCCTATACGTATTTTTCACCGACGGCCTGCACAATCGCGATCTCCTCCACAATTCCCTTCGCATAGCTGACTCCCTCGTTCCCAGCCTTGTTCTGCAACTTGTTCTTGACCTGAATAAAAAAGATTATAAATATTAGGAGTGTCTCATGACCATCTGAATACAGAATTGTTTTGATAAATGTTACGATATGATGTGGGAGTGCTTCTTGAATTACTTTATAAAGAATAATCTTACCTTGAAACTGAAGAACGCTAGTTGTTCCATAGAAACGGTCACATTGCCGACAGCGTGCCGGGTCTGAGCGTTTATGCTGGATGCGTTTGTCGGCTCAAGGGCCCGGGCGCGCCATCGCGCGATGCCCGCCAGAAAGGCATGTTGGTCAAAGGGGCCACCATTGGGGTGGACTCTGTATCAAACAAAGGGGGGCGAGAAATTAGCAAATAATCACAGCAAAAATCAAAATGCGTAACCTACGTAACATGCTAACCCTGTGTCACTCCACAGGGTTAGCAGGTTACGCAGGTGAAACACCCCGCCACGATGGGTGCAGCCACATACACCGGAATTTCCCCGAAGATCAGGCGATCGTACTACACGTTTTCCGTGGGTGGCTGCAACATATATAACGACCACGAATGGTACCCGCAATTCGAAATGTGGCATGCAGGTTTGCGTCCCTGAGACACATGTTTGTTTGCTTAATTTTGTTATCGTCACATATCGGCCATCGTCAAACCAACCACGTTGTTGTATATATTACGACCATGGTCGCGACCAGAGATTTCCCCTGAGGAACCTTTACGTCCCATTGTCCCCGGAGGAACACGGGTGTGGACAGGGGACACCATAGTTTCAATCCTCTTACGGTACGTAGTTTGTTCACATCAGGGGGTTCACACCTGGGGACGAGGCTTCTTCTAGGACGGATCCCATGATCCATAATGCTGGTGGGCCCCCGCCCCTCCCAAACTACGTCGACATTTAAACGGCTTGAAGCTTTCTCTCCGGTTTAAACACGTAAACTACAGCTCGATATATACGGCCCTGTCTGCCCTGCGAAGGGGGGGGGGCGTTCCTCTGAAATTGACCGAGGCCCCAGGTTTGACGGTGGATCGCCCAGCGATGCTGACCGTGCATTCAAACATTGTTGGGCACATCAGAACTCGGTATTAAACGTCGAGGTGGGGACGTCGGTGCAACTGGAAAAGGAAAAGGCAGTGCGCGCTTTTCGAGATCGCCTGGAAAACTACCAGACAGACAGCAGTTTGACAAGCGCAAGGTGGAATGGACGACAGGCAGTGGCATGGAAGTGGCATGTTGCCTGCCATGGCACCCCTAGCACACACAGCTTCAGCACTGCATGTTGCATGCCATGGCACCCCTAGCACACACAGCCTATGCATGATGCATGCCTTGGCACCCCTAGCACACACAGCATTTGCACTACATGTTGCATGCCATGGCACCCCTAGCACACACAGTTTCTGCACTGCATGTTGCCTGCCATGGCACCCCTAGCTAGGGCTGGCCGATGGCGTATGTGGAAATATATGTCGCGCCATAAAGGAATAACCGTGATACTATGGTAAAAGCAGGTCAGGGCGCCTTAGAGAGGCGCCCTCTACTCACAACTACGGTACATCACCGTACACAAAGGCACCTTGTACTACACTGCTGAGATACAAGGGCTGTAAAGGGGTAATTGTGAGGAGTACTGGTAACAAGATAGCTCTAGTGGAAATGCCTCACTGGCGGGCTGGCCTGGGCGCCCCTGACTCGTGGGTATCGCCCCTACTATTTTACTCGTGATTGTTGCTTCATGTCCGTGGCGGACTTCTCCCCTACGTAGTGGCGGACGCCTACAGGCGGACTCAGTGACTTCACACTGGCCGCGAATGTGCAGCGCGTTAAGATGTGACTGAAACTGATGGGTGACAGGTAATGATCTGGGTCTTGTATATGCTAGCTTTTTGGCCTTCACGCCGCGAACCGGACAAGCTGATCGGGAGCACTTACCGCATGACTCGCGGAAGGTGACGTAGGCGTAGACTGCGGACTTGGTCCTAGGTTGACCCGGGCACCTCACTTGTTGGTTGCTCTTCTTCTTGTTATGTCAGCTTTGCGGCTGATCTAGGCTTGACTGGTACTGTGGTACTGACTAAATGCTTTCACTGGATATATCCCTTGATACTAGCCGGTGCTGTTTACAATTAGAGGTCTGTCCACTCAAAAAGGACGAAGTAGTAGAAGCAAGCTTGCACGCCGGGATTGAAAGGTCTCGGCATGCCCTAATTGCTGAGTACGGGAAATACAGCCTCAGGCCATCCCGAAAGTGGGATGTTGGGCTCTTGAACTAGATTCGGGGGCTCCGCAGAGAAGCTGCGGAGCCTCTGTGGCCGCAATCAGCGGCAATACGGTTATGTCACGTATACTGCAATACACTGTGACATATACATACATCCGTATATACGCCGTATACGGTACACGTGTATATCTGAGTCTCAGGAGGGATGTATGCGTGCAAGCGCGCCCACTGATCAGTGAGGGCGGTGAGCATGCTAGCATACAGCCGGTACAAAACGCTGGTGATGGCAACGGGGGGCGATCTGCACCTAAGAGTCTCAGCAGCCCCCACATGGCACGGATGTTCACCCAGCAGGAGCTCGATGCTGCAGTGGCAGCGGCTTTGACGGCCCAGAGAAAGCAGCTTGAGGAGCGCTTCAACGTCGAGCGTGCATTTTGGTCGACATGCAGGCGCACAAGAACGCGCAGTACCAGGAGGTCATCACGACCATGTCTGCCCAGATCATGAGGAAGAACGATGAGATTGGACGAGCCGACGGGGAGATTGTCGCTCTCAGGCAAGCTGTGTTTCTCTCTCGGAACCTGCGGACTTGTAGTATTCAGGCGCATGCAGATGCATGCAGACCTTCTTGCCAGCCTTACGGTAAGGCAGCGGCAGGAGTGCAAAAAAACTACCTGGTAAGGCAGCGGCAGGAGTGCAAAAAACTCACTATATGTCAGCCCTCCTTCACTACCTGCTAGCCTGACCAGGGCATGGGGCAAGAAGCTGGCAAGAAGCTGCCTCCTGAGGCAGCCATGCCATTCCTCCGCACAGTGGGACACAAACCAAAACACAAAAAAGTCCTACCCCCCGCACACCAGCCCACCAGCCCCGAGCACGAGGGGCAGACGCCTCAGCCTTAAATAGAGCAATGCCGAGGGATGGCTAGCATTTCTCAGTGATCTGGGCAACAGCTGCAGCCTCACACGCGGGCCGTCGTACGCTAGATGCCGGGTGATGGGGGTGCAGCTGAGCTTCGCCGCTGGGCATGCTGACCGTGAACCACGGGGTCCCCTGGTTCCGCATGTGCATGTGCTCAACGATGTGCTTCATGGTGAACTCTGGGATGGATGCGCCGCTCAGTGCCACACACGCCAGCCTGTCGCCCAGCTGCGCCACACGCAGCTTGTGGATGTCCTTCTTGTCGTTCTCTTGCAAGGGCTGCACAGCTTCGTCGTCCGCACAGCGGTGCATGAGGACGAGCTCGGCCCAGCGGCTGAGGTTCTGGTCCACCTGAGTGAGCGCGTCAACGACCTTGCTGGGCATGTTCAGCTTTGCCTCTCCGATGACGACTACCGGGCCCACGTCCTTCAGCGTGCCGGTGACGAGGTAGTCCAGGTCGCCCGCCTTGCCATCCACCCTGTGGCGCCACTTGTAGTTGACGGCGACGATCTCGCCGTCCTCGAGGTGGGCGGCGATGCCCGCAGCCGCCTGCTGCTCCCAGGCGTTGGAGACGCCACGGTTGTTGGTGTCGCTCTCCTTGGCTGCGAGCTTGCATGCGGACGCCGAGTGCTTTGACGCTGCGGCTGCGGCGACTGCCTCACTTGCGGAGAGCACGGTGGTGGCCCTCATCTCCATGACCAGGGCCGACATGGCGGTGATGGCGTCCCCCAGCTGCCTGTTGCTTGGGTTCTCCCAAGGGCGGTCCACGAACAGCTGGGAGTCCCAGAGGTGCCGCATGTCAGCAGCCGCGAGGGCGTCCATGACCCTGGGCGGCATGATTTCGCTCCCCAGCCGGACGCGCAGCCATGGGCGCAGCTTGAGGGCTGTCACCAGCGGCTGCCAGTCCACCACGGGTCCCAGCCGATTCTCCGTCAGGTCCAAGGTGACCGAGCCATCCCAGACGCCTGGCGGCGGACGCATGGGAAGCCGAGAGAGTAGGGCGTCGAGGAACGCAGGCATGATCACGAGGTTGCGCAGATCCCAGAGCCCACGGCCAGTTGCTGACATTGCCTCTGGCAGCCGAGCCAGTGCATCGTCTAGGGTGAACCAGCTGCCATCAGGTCTGAATGCAAACGGCCTACAAGACAAAAGCAAGGGTAAAGAAGCACACGAGTCAACGCAAGCAGCAGAAGCAGCAACACCCGCTCCTCATGTTTGGCGCCCCACTGTTCAGGCCCATGATGCTGCAGCAGGCGATAGCAGACAGCAGGGTCTTTTTTTGGTGAACCTCACCATGCAAGCAGGTCACCTGGGAACGCACGTGGGATGCGCTGGCGTGCTGGGGGATGAAGCAGATGGAGACGAGGCGGTGGCGGCATCGGCGGATGCATCGGGGGCATAGGCGGATGCATCGGTGGATGCCTTGGCGACAGGAGTGGCGGGCGCAGCCGCGTGCGGCGTGGCGCCATCCCTGCACAGATGTGGATGAGTGGGGCTTAAGGACAAGAGCACGTAAGAACTGGCTGCAAGGGCACAGCGCTCGGGCACAGGCAGGAGCACCCATAAACTCAGCATGGCGTGCTTGGCAGGCACGGTAAATGCAATGACAGGCAAAGGGTAGTGGAATAAAGACGTGCCATGGGACGCAATGGCCCGCCATGGCGCCCCCGAGGTGCGCCCCGAAGGGATGGCGGCAGGGAACCGCATGGCGCTTTATTGAGACCCATGGCACTTATAAAAAATCACATGGGCGCAGCCGCTAACTTCCCATGCACCCATGCCATGCCCATGCCATGCCCATGGGAGTATAGTGAGTGAGCAGCTGCATTCGATCTGGCCGGCAAAGCCTCACTCTGATGCGGAGCTGTCCTCGTTGTCCTCGAGCTCGCACATAGGGCTGCAACGAGGTCGGAAGTGCAGAACGAGGTCGGAGTGCAAGCAGCCTGCAGACGATGTGGAGGAGGAGATGGTTAAATCCACGCGATTTTGGTCGTGTGCTTTTGGGCAGGGCAAGGCGTCGTTTTTTTCAAGCGAGGATCTTGGGCAGGACCGAGAAGCTTCGGGGGCCCCACAGGCGATTTATGGCAAGCGAGCAGTGGTAGATCCATTATAAATATCGAATGCACGCAACTTTAGAGGGCCAGGGAGGTCGTGGCGAATTCCTGCAGCAGGTCCGACCAAGGCTGACCTCCAGCGAGCTCCCAAGGCGCACAGGGTCGACATAAATGAATATCAAGGATGGAGAATAAATAAAGGAAAGCAAGAGAGCGAGGGGGCGACCAGGCCCAGGCGACCAGGCCCAGGCCCAGGCCCGTATACGAGTGTTTGAAAAGCGCATACGGCATGTCGTATATAGTCAAATTGATAAGCGCGCCCCGCCCTGCCCTGCCTGCTCTGCGCAATAGCTCATTAATCCACGCCGCATCAACGATCTCGTTTCTTTTGTTTTCGCGAAGGTCGCTGGGGGCTTCGTCACCACGTAATCACGTATCCGTCTGTCAGTCAGGTTGACCGCCTGATGTTTCCGGAACGTCCCGGAAACCTTGTGCGCTACAGCGCAAATCAACCAGCTATATTTATAAAGGTTATTCCTGTCACACCTCAAAGGCCGAGGTGCAGAAATGAGAAACTCAGCTACCAAGGCTGGATCTTACAATGGATGACGTGAGGTGTCAGAAGGTGCTCGCCGGGATGTTGCTACACAAAACAAACATGAAAAAAACATGCATGAGTGTTGGCCACCGTGTAAGCATGCTTCAATACTGCGCGGTGCTGTGCCATCACCATAGCCGGCTGGCCGCAAGCCTGATACTTGATTTGTCATTGTATTTGGCCTGAATTATGAGGCTGACATGAGAAAACTGATGAAGTGATGGGTGGAGGTCAAGGCATAGAATTCCCTAGGTATCAAGGCTTTTAAAGATTTGTAGGTCCCCATATTCGTATACGTATACGGTATATACGCGTATATACGTGTATATTTCGGGAGAATATACGGTTAATGCCAGCCCTACCCCTAGCACCGACGCAGAATCTTTGCACTGCAAGTTGCATGCCATGGCACCGGCCCCTATCACACACAACGTATGCACTATGAACATGTCATGGCACCCCTAACACACAACTTATGCACTGCATGCTACCTTGCATGGCACCCTTAGCACACACAGGTGCACTGCATGCTGACAAGACCCTCTTAACACGACTTACATGCGTCATGGAAAAGGTTCATTGGATAAGGTTCATGCCAAGCTGGAGTCCAGTTCTAAGAAGTGGTCTCGTGCGTAGGCGACAATGTTGCCCACTCTAAATGCCTCACTAAAAAAAGTGCCACACTCTAACTCCCTCACTCTAAAATGGTGTTGGTTTTCTTTACTTTTCAGATTGATACTTGGTACTTTGTAATGCGATATTATAAAATTCAGCCAGCTGTATGCAATCAGCTGGCTGAATTTTATACTAACTGTCTATAGCTAGTTCCATGTTTCGTCGTTTTATCATGTTATCGAACTCCATGCATGAACCCTATGAGACGAATGTTTTGTTTTCATAATTTGCATTGACCCCATATATAGAGCACTCGTGACTGAGCGACTACTCTGTCCAATATTTGATTTTCAAGGCGTGTCATGCTGAGTGCGTAAACTCTTACACTTGTCAATTGTCATCCATACTTCAACCGTGCCGGAATCGTGGAATGCATGTGTCCCAAGCAGTAGGGCATGCAACAACATAATCCCCATGCCACGTATCGTAATCAGCCGAATAGTAGTTAGTTGAAATGCTTAACAAACATGGGCCAACCAACCTAGTGACAGCCACTACTGTCATGCCAAGTAGGAAATGAAAACATTCGAATGAAATGAAACACATTTATTGATCGAATTCTGATGGCAAAATATTATCCTCCCTCATTCTTGTCTCACGCTCATGCGTTTGGTTATTTGCATACAACTAAATAGCTACACGTTTCATTTTGAACATGCCATGTAAATGATGGACCAAATAACCACAGTTCCTCTCATGCATGCATCGGTTCTCTTATTGAAGCAGGGCAGTATAGACAATAATGCCCTTACTTGTATCTCTTAACTGTCAACGCTGGGAGAGGAAGCGGAGACCGGGGAGTCGGGAACTCGGTGGAGAATCGCTGGTTACATCTTGATACTATCGTAGAACAAAAGAGTCGGCGTACAATCAGATCACGAAACAACAGAGTCTCAGTATAAGAAGGCATGGCAGACAAGGCATGCCCTAGTCTATGACAAATCAGAATTACTACCATGCATAGTAGAGTCATGAGCACAGTCATAGTGTCAAGGCTAACGTGTCACTAGTCATGGCAACTTAAGTAATCACTGAACTTCGGAAGGAAGTTCATGAGAACAAACACAAACGGAAACGAGCTTCAATCCGCACAGAGTAATATGCGAACTAGCATGACTAAAAGCATAGCTTCCTAGCTACCATCTCTGACAAGCATTAGCATGGCACTTGCTAGGTGCCATCTCTGTTACACTTATGCTGTTCTGCTTGCTTCTAAAAACGGCTATGGTTACTAAGGTGCGGTAGGGCCCTGCGCCTCAGCCTCCTAGCCCACAAGGCAATGGCTGGCGACAACCAGTTGTAGCGCAAGCCTTGGCCGGCGAGACCAGTAGTGCGGTGATTTTTTTGTCATCTGTGGGGGTGGAGATGGGGTGGAGGGGAAAACATGTTACCGGGCTGGACGCATGGACCGGTTTACAACACGAACAAGAGTGTCCGTTGAGTCGTTCGTTGACTGAGTCGTCCGTTGAGTCGTTCTTGACCGTGTCGGGCACGATTTGACCTGCGATTGGCCACCTCTCCCGCTCCTACACGTTGTACTTTCTTTCACGTAGAAAACGCATAATTTATCACACTGTGCTTCAGTATGGTTGAGTGGGTCTCTGGCATGTGAGGGGACGTGGGCACATCTATCTGTCGAGGAGCGTCTGTTATCTTAGTTAAGGGTTGTTGTCGTTGCGTAAATTGCAACAAATAACCGAGGCGTCAATCGTGTCGGGACGGTGATCCATCATGCGGAATCTTTAGAAAGCCTGACCAAATCGCAACACAAATCGTCACGATTTACGCACGGTACGATAAATTCCCGTGCATGCACTCAGGCCATCTATCCCTGATCCCTAGCCCCGATCTAAATTGCTGCAGAAAACCTTCGTAAACTAAGGAGCACCTTTCAAATGAGAATGCACATGCGGTCGATGTCAGCTGCAAAAAATACAATGAACATTCCATACTTCCATATCCACGCCTAGGCACTGCGCAGTTCGCAAGCCATGCAAAGGCACCCCGGACGTTATAATCCACTTTTCCAAATATACAGTTGCGACCTTTTAGCAACACCGCCCCCATTTCAACGGTGCTGGATATAGCATAACAACTTACAACTTTGGGGACCTCATTTGCATGTCCAAGCTGAAATCAGGGCATTGCGATGCGCAACCCGCGGCACGGTAGGTGCCATGCATGCATGGCACCATGCACCATGTGCCATGCACCCTGCCCGATTTCCTTCAATTCTTACCCACCGACGCCAACTACGCCAATCCACGTCTGCTGTGTCTGGCAAAATGGGCTTTGTATCGGGGAAGCAAAGAGAGAGAGAGAGCATACAGCACTGTCGGGAAAGCTTGATTACAAATAAAAAGGAGTCTGCGACCCGCCAGGGTTCGCACCTGTCGAGTTGACGGGACGCTCGATTCCACACGTAAGTCCTTTCCGAGTCCGAGGATTGAACAATAAATTCCAAATATATACTTATGTAAAACCTTAACGTCAAATTTTAAAATTAAGAACTGCAAAGGGAGCACCAACTGCCTATGAAGGACTGTAAAAGCCACAAACTGAACCCCTGCTAGAGTGCCAGCCAGGCAACCCCCAGGCGTATGGAACCCAGTCTAATCAACAAGCAAGCACAAAATAATTACTCCAATACTCTATACAAGCCAGGTATGCCAGTCCTTATGGCCCCCCTTCAGCAGGGGGGCTGCCTTGGTTGGGTTGATTATTTCACACAGCTGGCATGTAGGGGCCGTCCTTTCCTTTCCTGCCACCTGCCCCACCTCCATCAACACCTGTCCCACCTCCATCAGCACATGCCCCACCTCCAGCAACAACATCAAGCCAAGAGGAACCACCTGTCCCACATGCCCCACGTCAAGCAGCAACAACAGCAATAGCAACACATCAAGCCAGGAGGAAGCTGGATGCAGCTGGGGATGGGGGGCGGCACCCATCAGGTGCAGCCTTGCTCCCACATGCCCCACATGCTGTAGCTTCAAAAGCAGCTGAGAAGGACCGCTTCTCTGTCTTATGTTGATGCTGCATGATATGGTCATTCAGGTCCATATCCCTGACCTCCCTCTCCTCTTCATCCCTCTGCTGATCAACGACTGCTGATATGCCAGCTGTTGTGGTTGTGGCTGAAGGAGCACCAGGGTTAGGGGCAGGGGCTGTTGGTGGGGTAGGAGATGGAGCTAGGACTGGGGAAGGAGCTGGGTGTTGTATGCCGGGTACAGTATGCTAGCCCACCTTGACTGGCTGATGGCTGGCTGCTGTTGCGTAGAACTCCCAGCATCCACTAGGAAGCTGGTCATGCTGGTCTGCCTCCAAACCTCAGCAGCTGGGGGGGCTGAGGCAGAAGCTGTGCGGGCGTCCCTCCTGGCCCGAACTGCACTCCTGTTGTACACAAGGTCCTCGACCATGTCCAATGCTCCATGGGCCACCAAGCCCATCTTAGGGACAAACCTGACGGTGCTGTAGACCTCCCTCATGCACATGATGCATCTGGTCTGCCAAGGAGCGTGCAACATGCCAGAGGGGATCATTGGAGCTCTGATTTAAGCCAGCAGTCACTGGCTGTGCGAGCGCTTTTGTACGAGCCGTACGAGGCGACGGGGATAGGCATCAAACGCAAAGGAAAGTTGTCATTACATGAGGTGAACAGTTTTTTAAAATCAGATCTCTCGGCCTCGAAGTGGTGAGGCTGCAGTTTGAAGTGGCGAGGCTGCAAAGGACTTTAGGAAGGACTTTGCCGTACTAAGTCCTTTTCCCCGACAGTACCTCCAGCCATCAGGGACACAGGGAACGGGTTACGGTATCACGCTACGTTACGTTACGATACGGGCCTTTGGCCCGATACGGGATTCAATACGACCCCCCCCCCCAGATCCCATATTTGAGGTGGAAATGCCATGGCCCAAACCGGCATGCATGGCTGCATGCCAGCCCCCATGCAATCTTGCATGGCCCCCAAGTACCCCTAAGGGTCACCATGTACGCATGCAGATTGCAGATTGACCATGCAGAATGCTAGTTTAAGCAGACAATCATTCGGGCAATGATGGATTGTCAACTCCTAATTTCACCCAGTCCGTATAAGCACTAGCACATCCCCTCTCAGTTGAGTACTTGAATCAGTTCCTCTTACGTCTCACTCTCCCACCTGATCTGTTACATCTGACTATATGAGCAGCTGAGCTACATGCTTGAATTCCGTGAGCTCCTGAAGTGCTAGTTCATCGGAAGGTGAACGTAAGAGACGAATGAAGGATCCCCAAGCGTTAAACGGGTGCATTATCCACGAAATTTCGAACGGGCTGTCCGAACTAACATGACATGCGTCTGCGTTCCTTACTATCTGTGCTCACAAACTCACAATGCCATTGTAAAGTCTCTTCAAGAAGCATATGTTTTGCGCGATGCATCGCTGCAAATGTGCCATGCACCAGTTGCTGGGCCTATCACTAGCGATGGTCGTGTCGCTGTGTGGAATCTCGCGCGCGCGGTCATTCCACACATACTCCAAAAGTGCGGATTTTCAGTCGGTGCACCACCGTGGTGGACCGTAACGATACGTTACGTTACGGGATTTTTGGCCCATACGGGCCGTATCCTGTGTCCCTGCCAGCCACCCTTCCTTTGCCACACTTCTGCCCCTCCGGACAGCGAGCTGAAAGCGAGTGATACTTGTTCTTATAACGACAGTAATATCAGTCTGTTTCTGATTGACTGCGGAACTCCAACGCAGGCCCTGTCGTACAGAAACGGGGTCAGTGGAACTGCTCCGCAGAGCTTTAGAAGACCCACGTGCGGCCTTTTTTCCGAGGACCCCCCCCCCTCTCCTCGGAACTTCCACAGTCTGCGGAAAATTTTAGGCCTTCCAAATGACATTAATTATATATTAGAACCCCTGTATTTTTCTGTCCATGGACCTATCGGGCAGTGGCCGCGGCGGCGACCCTGGACAAAGGCCGCGTCAGGCATCCTTCTACGACCCTTCGAGACAGCAGCCGCTGCAGCAGCAGCAACAGCAGTGGCCTGATATTCTGATAACGCACAGGAATTCGTGGACCCAAAAAGTTTGGCAGATGACGGCCGGATCCTCACCCAAACCACACGTCAGACCATGCCGTTCAACACTCCCCTGATGTTCGCCTTTGCATATCGTTATTAGGAAGAGATGTGGTCGAAACGTTGTGGAGAGTAAGAGAAATGAAGGGATAATGTGCACACAATCGGCAATACTACAGTACGCCCTGAACCCTGCACGGTCTCGTTCCGCAGGGTCCAATCAGAAACGACCTCTGCGGAACTCTTCCGCAGGCCATTAGACCGTCGTACTTTTTTTCCCTCCGCAGTCAATCAGAAACACAGCACGTTTCCGATTGGACCCCGGAAACTTTCCTGGGTGTTTCCGGTGTGTTTTGAGCTGAAACACTGGACCCCGGAAAATCTCCGGAGCCTTAAAACCACCAAGAGTCGTACAGTACGTCTCTTGTTTTTCCGGGGACCCCCCCCCCTCCCCGGAAATTCCAAAGACCCCGGAGAGTTTTCAGGCCTTCGAATAGCTTTTGTTTATAAATATGAATCGCCGCATTTTTCTTCCCATGATCTCATTGGGCGGTAGTGATGGGGGCGGCCCTGCAGAAAGGCCGCGGGCCGCCTCGGCCTTGGTCACTCCGCGAGCGAGTCGTCCCTATCATCATCATTATCATCAGCAGCAGAAGCAGAAGCAGCAGCAACAGCGCAGAGAACATATAGACACACATTCAGCAATACCGTAGTAAACCCTGAACCACGCAAGATTACGTGGCCTCACGTGCGGGTGTGTGGCTCCGGGGTGTTTGCAGAAACACCCTCCCCGGAAATCTCCCGAAGACCAGAAGACCGTCGTACACGTTTGTTCCGGGGTCCTCAATCGGAAACGTGCTGACAGGCTGTCAGCCCGTTTCTGATTGACTGCGGAACTCCTCCGCAGGCCCTGTCGTACAGAAACGGGGTCTGTGGAACTGCTCCGCAGACCTTTAGAAGACCCACGTGCGGCCTTTTTTCCGAGGACCCCCCCCCCCCTCCTCGGAACTTCCACAGTCTGCGGAAAATTTTAGGTCTTCGAATTGACATTAATTACATATTAGAACCCCTGTATTTTTCTGTCCCTTAACCTATCGGGCAGTGGCCGCGGCGGCGACCCTGGACAAAGGCCGCGTCAGGCATCCTTCTACGAACCTTCGAGGACTGGATAAGACCGAGGGTACCGACAGCCATTGGAGGCATATTGTTATTAGGAAGAGATGCGGTCGAAACGTTGTGAAGAGAAAGAGAAATGAAGGGATAATGTGCACACAATCGGCAATACTATAGTACGCCATGAACCCTGCACGGTCTCGTTCCGCAGGGTCCAATCAGAAACGACCTCTGCGGAACTCTTCCGCAAGCAATTAGACCGTCGTACATTTTTTTCTCCGCAGTCAATCAGAAACAGGCTGTGTATGACGCCCCGTCGAATAAAATGTCTATCCACAGGCAGTTTCTCGGGAACCCCGTCGTACGGAAACGTGTAACAACTAACAACCCGTTTCTGATTGGGAAAGGAAACAAGTGTGGAGAAAAAAATCGAAAGTGTTCAAAAGTTCATCCACATGTTCCCAAACCCCTGTTCCACGAGGCGTGAGATGGAGGAAGAATGGCGAAGGTTGGAGTTATGTATGGGTGACCTTTGCAGCGCTCTTTCCTGTCGCCTGTTTCATTTCTTTCGTGCATTCTTCCTTGCAGTGTCTTTCATTTCTGCATATCGTTCTGTTACTCTCCCTTGCAGGCCGACTACGGAAGTAACGTAACATTATCTGTGGCTGTAGATCGCTCGCTGTTGTGTGTGGCAGTAAATCGCACGCTCCATCAATCCATCATCGATAGTGCCGTCGTTTGCTGCCCCCATCCACGCCAAATCGCCGGGAAGACATCGAAAGGTAAAAACAAAATTGCGAGTAACGTTATGTAGAAAGGAAAGGCCATGGAAATTACCTTGGCCACGCTGGCAATGAGCTCAATAGTTCAATAGTTCCGCGGACCCCCCACCCCTCCGCGGAAAATAATGCGTTCCTCCACCCTTTCGAAGGTTCCTCCACCCGTTCCTCCACACCTGTTCCGCGAGATTGCGTGGAGGAAAAGTTCATGCAAGGAAGCAGATATCGATTTCGCTTACAAATCGTGATGTACATTTGCACCTGTTTATAGAAAAGCTTGGGGTTAGCAAATTTCCAGTCTAGCCTAGGTCAAATTACCTCAGCAAGGAGAACTTTGATCCATCTGCCTCGAAACGCCCAGGCGGGATTAAAGCACGGTGCATACGGGTATGCAACTTGACCTTCAGCAGTCCACCCAACCTGAAGACGCCACATGTCATGTCAGGCAGCTTCTGGTCCCCCCACGAGATTTGGCCGCATGTCTGCCCACACCTCTTTGCAGAGCAGCTGTGAGTCGTTAGCCCCTCCTCTGTCATGGATCACGCAGTGAAATCATCGCCGGTATTCTCGCAGATGCGGACCAGATCCCCCCGTGAACTGCAGCCTGTGAGAATGTTCATGACTCGTGGATCCTTGGCTGGGTTCTCTAGCATACAGTCACGAGAGATGCTGCAATATTGGCAGGCGGGGGGTAGTGTGTATGCGGGCGGGATGTTTGCATGTGGGAAGGAGCTAAGAATGCAGGTGGAGGGTCGCGAGCGCGGCTACGTGATATGAATGCAAGCGAGGACCTGTGCATGCAAGGAATGCGCATGCGTGTGGGGCGCTCTGCAAGCAGGCGGGATGCTGTGCATGTGGGCAGGGGTGTGTGCATGTAGGCAGTGTGCATGTGGGTGGGAGCTGTGCATGCAAGCGGTGCGCATGTGGCCGGGGGGTAGTCCGGTAGTGCATGCAAGCGGGCGGGGTACCGTGCATGCATGCGGGGGGCTGGGCATGCATTCGGGGGCTGCCAGTGTTGGTGGAAACTGCTCATGCATGTAAGATGTTGCCCCAAAAAGGTGGGATGCTGTGTTCGCTGGCTCAATGCTGTGCATGTGGGCTGAAACTGCAGACCAAAATGCAGTGAATGCTCTTGTAGTTGGCGAAGGTTCAGGCACGCTTCATACCAGTAAAAGTAGGACCTGCAGCTTTAGATAAACGCGCCTCATCAGGATGGGCTGCAGCAGCGATTAGTCCACCCTCGCCTGCAACACCCCCGCTTCCGTGGAGGCCCTCTGGGCAATTGATACGGTCGGAATCGAGGTCGATAAATAACAAGTAATGCAAGTATTTAATGGCATGCGCTCCTCTTCAAAGGTGACGGACTTAGGAAAAAATGATTTGGTCAGGCTTTCTAAAGATTCCGCATGATGGATCACCGCCCCCTATCACACACAACGTATGCACTATGAACATGTCATGGCACCCCTAACACACAACTTATGCACTGCATGCTACCTTGCATGGCACCCTTAGCACACACAGGTGCACTGCATGCTGACAAGACCCTCTTAACACGACTTACATGCGTCATGGAAAAGGTTCATTGGATAAGGTTCATGCCAAGCTGGAGTCCAGTTCTAAGAAGTGGTCTCGTGCGTAGGCGACAATGTTGCCCACTCTAAATGCCTCACTAAAAAAAGTGCCACACTCTAACTCCCTCACTCTAAAATGGTGTTGGTTTTCTTTACTTTTCAGATTGATACTTGGTACTTTGTAATGCGATATTATAAAATTCAGCCAGCTGTATGCAATCAGCTGGCTGAATTTTATACTAACTGTCTATAGCTAGTTCCATGTTTCGTCGTTTTATCATGTTATCGAACTCCATGCATGAACCCTATGAGACGAATGTTTTGTTTTCATAATTTGCATTGACGCCATATATAGAGCACTCGTGACTGAGCGACTACTCTGTCCAATATTTGATTTTCAAGGCGTGTCATGCTGAGTGCGTAAACTCTTACACTTGTCAATTGTCATCCATACTTCAACCGTGCCGGAATCGTGGAATGCATGCGTCCCAAGCAGTAGGGCATGCAACAACATAATCCCCATGCCACGTATCGTAATCAGCCGAATAGTAGTTAGTTGAAATGCTTAACAAACATGGGCCAACCAACCTAGTGACAGCCACTACTGTCATGCCAAGTAGGAAATTATGAAAACATTCGAATGAAATGAAACACATTTATTGATCGAATTCTGATGGCAAAATATTATCCTCCCTCATTCTTGTCTCACGCTCATGCGTTTGGTTATTTGCATACAACTAAATAGCTACACGTTTCATTTTGAACATGCCATGTAAATGATGGACCAAATAACCACAGTTCCTCTCATGCATGCATCGGTTCTCTTATGCTGTTCTGCTTGCTTCTAAAAACGGCTATGGTTACTAAGGTGCGGTAGGGCCCTGCGCCTCAGCCTCCTAGCCCACAAGGCAATGGCTGGCGACAACCAGTTGTAGCGCAAGCCTTGGCCGGCGAGACCAGTAGTGCGGTGATTTTTTTGTCATCTGTGGGGGTGGAGATGGGGTGGAGGGGAAAACATGTTACCGGGCTGGACGCATGGACCGGTTTACAACACGAACAAGAGTGTCCGTTGAGTCGTTCGTTGACTGAGTCGTCCGTTGAGTCGTTCTTGACCGTGTCGGGCACGATTTGACCTGCGATTGGCCACCTCTCCCGCTCCTACACGTTGTACTTTCTTTCACGTAGAAAACGCATAATTTATCACACTGTGCTTCAGTATGGTTGAGTGGGTCTCTGGCATGTGAGGGGACGTGGGCACATCTATCTGTCGAGGAGCGTCTGTTATCTTAGTTAAGGGTTGTTGTCGTTGCGTAAATTGCAACAAATAACCGAGGCGTCAATCGTGTCGGGACGGTGATCCATCATGCGGAATCTTTAGAAAGCCTGACCAAATCGCAACACAAATCGTCACGATTTACGCACGGTACGATAAATTCCCGTGCATGCACTCAGGCCATCTATCCCTGATCCCTAGCCCCGATCTAAATTGCTGCAGAAAACCTTCGTCAACTAAGGAGCACCTTTCAAATGAGAATGCACATGCGGTCGATGTCAGGCATCCCCCCCCACACCGCCCTAGAAGTAATCCATTCCTGCAGTAGGTCCCTGAGCACGTGCCATTGCTCCTTTTCAGGATCATCCACTACCACGGACAGTTTGAGGAAGGGAGCCGCCATACCGTTAAGGCCTGCCGCGGTGTGTATGGACGGCATGGGCATGCATGGTCCGCACCGCCATCCGGGAGCTCGCGGCCATGCCAAACATCCACATTGACGTCCCCTGCCCAGATGATGCAGGTGCCACGTTTACAAGCTGCTGAGTATGTTCTGCAGCTCCTCGAGACGATGCTGAAGTTCCCCGGCATCATGATTCTGCCCTACGGTGTGACCAGGGGTGTGACTTGAATTAAAAGTATGGGCGTGTACCCGAGTGACTGAAAGGAACGAAAAGGGATAGGGTTTGGGATTTCAGTTGGTTTCACTGGGACATCTGTTACCAACCGCCAACGTGTCCTACAATGTGGAAGGCTCGTCCTTCGCGGTCGCCTCAGTGTTTCGAGTCGTTTTTTGTTCAGATGGCGTATCTCGTGCTTCCCTAGCTTACGACAGTGCACTGCAATGGAGGCGCGCGGAGTGGATAGAACGAGCCGTACTTTCTTGGTCATGCTATTTTGAGGGGTTTGCGGTGAATAGTGGCGCCGATTTCAGAAAAAGGCCATCGCGTTGCTTCGTATTGGGCGCAAAGTCATATGCATGTCTGTTAGCAATATACATGCTCGTGGCGGGGCAGCCACGGCCCCGGCCACGTTGGTTTTGGTCTTCCATCACCGAAAGTTCATATTGCACAGTACGTGACGTGCACTGGCGTTGCGCGTTGCTTCAAGCGCAAACTCGTTCAGCAGGCTAGCCGTGATGCCAGGGCTGCTCGCGGTGATCCGTATCGCTGCAGCCAGCGGCTGACTACGGTAGTTTTCGAACTTGCAGGATGACACAGTTGATACTGCAGAGCATGTGAAATACCTTCGTAGGGACTATCGTGCAGCTTTGTTTCAGGCGCAAACTCGTTTTCTATGTAAGTTATGGCAGAGCAACAGAATCTTTTGAGCATTCCACCGGTACCTGCAGATTTTATTTTTGGCGGTACCTTTCATAATTGAAGCTAAAAAGCAGCAGAGTTTGAAGCAGGTGAACTAAAGCCAATCTTGCAAGCAATGACATACATGCCAAGATTGCCAACGCGTATCCACGACCCCTCAATGGCCAGAGAGTACATGGCAGCGCCCTCAAAAGGCCATCTTGATCTTCTCCTTGCCGCCATTCCTTTTCCCTCCGTGGGGCGCACGATCCAAAGCAAAGCATGCGGAAGTTTATAGACAGCACTGTCGGGAAAGCTTGATTACAAATAAAAAGGAGTCTGCGACCCGCCAGGGTTCGCACCTGTCGAGTTGACGGGACGCTCGATTCCACACATAAGTCCTTTCCGAGTCCGAGGATTGAACAATAAATTCCAAATATATACTTATGTAAAACCTTAACGTCAAATTTTAAAATTAAGAACTGCAAAGGGAGCACCAACTGCCTATGAAGGACTGTAAAAGCCACAAACTGAACCCCTGCTCAGGGTAACCCGGTACGGAAACACGGTACGGGAATACGGTGCGGTACGGTACGGATACGGTACGGACAAAAGGGACGGTACGGTAGGCCAATACGGTCCAAGATTGTCCCCATTTTCAAGGCTCAGAACAGCAGGATCCACACAGAGAAACACATGCATGCAACACTCACATGAATGTTTGACCCCATGCACATCCTGACATACTGCATGGCTGCATGACAGTCCCCATGCAATTTTAGCATGGCCCCCAAATAACCACCAAGGATCTCCATGCATGCATGCAGATTTACCAGGCTGACATGATAGGAGAAAATATGATCATTGATGCAATCCCAAACTCCTCACAGATCGCCATTACAATGTTCCAACATGCCATTCAGCATTTCAGTAATTCAGCTAGTCCATATAAACGCTACCCACCAGCATGGCACATGAAATTTTACATGCATGAATATAGCAATAGAAACAAGAGGCCTCAGAATCACCTTGCATAGTTGCTGAGTTGCATGGCATGCATGGAAATCACTTCGTAAGGAGACACGGAGCTCCTGTGTCCTGTCTCCCTCCTGGGAGTCCTGGACTCATGGGCTCCTACTCCTCCTGGCCTCTTGCCCTCCTCCCTCTATGCAGCTTTGGATCGTGACTTGGCGCCAAGTTCTGTCTTATTGCCACTAGGTTTTGGGGTAGACTTGTACTTTCACGAGCAACGAATGCCTCTTAACCACTGGAAGCGAGCGAGCTTACGTAGATTTTGATGCCCTGGATGTGTGGACTGTGGACGGTGTGGATTTGCCAGACGAGGGAGACGATCACACGACATCACCGCAATATGCCTGTATCACCCGTCCTAACGTCTTACACGCCGCAACTTGTCCTGTTATGCCCGCGAGGCGATTGGTAAATCGCGTAGTGTTGACGATAATATAATTACAAAATTTGCATCGCCCACGCTTGGCCTGGCCAGCCTTCGATGACGGCTGAAAATCAGCCGTGTACGCTGCATTCCTAGGACGTGTTCTCAGTGCTACCTCCATCGCTCCCACGCAGTCATGCAGTGCAGGAAATGGCGACCGTACTTGGCCGTGTTGCAAACGGTACGGTACGGTACGGATACGGTACGGGATTTTAGGCCAATACGGCCCGTACTGGGTAACCCTGCCCCTGCTAGAGTGCCAGCCAGGCAACCCCCAGGCGTATGGAACCCAGTCTAATCAACAAGCAAGCACAAAATAATTACTCCAATACTCTATACAAGCCAGGTATGCCAGTCCTTATGGCCCCCCTTCAGCAAGGGGGCTGCCTTGGTTGGGTTGATTATCCCACACAGCTGGCATGTAGGGGCCGTCCTTTCCTTTCCTGCCACCTGCCCCACCTCCATCAACACCTGTCCCACCTCCAGCAGCACATGCCCCACCTCCAGCAACAACATCAAGCCAAGAGGAACCACCTGTCCCACATGCCCCACGTCAAGCAGCAACAACAGCAATAGCAACAACATCAAGCCATGGATGCAGCTGGGGATGGGGGGCGGCACCCATCAGGTGGAGCCTTGCTCCCACATGCCCCACATGCTGTAGCTTCAAAAGCAGCTGAGAAGGACCGCTTCTCTGTCTTATGTTGATGCTGCATGATATGGTCATTCAGGTCCATATCCCTGACCTCCCTCTCCTCTTCATCCCTCTGCTGATCAACGACTGCTGATATGCCAGCTGTTGTGGTTGTGGCTGAAGGAGCACCAGGGTTAGGGGCAGGGGCTGTTGGTGGGGTAGGAGATGGAGCTAGGACTGGGGAAGGAGCTGGGTGTTGTATGCCGGGTACAGTATGCTAGCCCACCTTGACTGGCTGATGGCTGGCTGCTGTTGCGTAGAACTCCCAGCATCCACTAGGAAGCTGGTCATGCTGGTCTGCCTCCAAACCTCAGCAGCTGGGGGGGCTGAGGCAGAAGCTGTGCGGGCGTCCCTCCTGGCCCGAACTGCACTCCTGTTGTACACAAGGTCCTCGACCATGTCCAATGCTCCATGGGCCACCAAGCCCATCTTAGGGACAAACCTGACGGTGCTGTAGACCTCCCTCATGCACATGATGCATCTGGTCTGCCAAGGAGCGTGCAACATGCCAGAGGGGATCATTGGAGCTCTGATTTAAGCCAGCAGTCACTGGCTGTGCGAGCGCTTTTGTACGAGCCGTACGAGGCGACGGGGATAGGCATCAAACGCAAAGGAAAGTTGTCATTACATGAGGTGAACAGTTTTTTAAAATCAGATCTCTCGGCCTCGAAGTGGTGAGGCTGCAGTTTGAAGTGGCGAGGCTGCAAAGGACTTTAGGAAGGACTTTGCCGTACTAAGTCCTTTTCCCCGACAGTACCTCCAGCCATCAGGGACACAGGGAACGGGTTACGGTATCACGCTACGTTACGTTACGATACGGGCCTTTGGCCCGATACGGGATTCAATACGACCCCCCCCCCAGATCCCATATTTGAGGTGGAAATGCCATGGCCCAAACCGGCATGCATGGCTGCATGCCAGCCCCCATGCAATCTTGCATGGCCCCCAAGTACCCCTAAGGGTCACCATGTACGCATGCAGATTGCAGATTGACCATGCAGAATGCTAGTTTAAGCAGACAATCATTCGGGCAATGATGGATTGTCAACTCCTAATTTTACCCAGTCCGTATAAGCACTAGCACATCCCCTCTCAGTTGAGTACTTGAATCAGTTCCTCTTACGTCTCACTCTCCCACCTGATCTGTTACATCTGACTATATGAGCAGCTGAGCTACATGCTTGAATTCCGTGAGCTCCTGAAGTGCTAGTTCATTGGAAGGTGAACGTAAGAGACGAATGAAGGATCCCCAAGCGTTAAACGGGTGCATTATCCACGAAATTTCGAACGGGCTGTCCGAACTAACATGACATGCGTCTGCGTTCCTTACTATCTGTGCTCACAAACTCACAATGCCATTGTAAAGTCTCTTCAAGAAGCATATGTTTTGCGCGATGCATCGCTGCAAATGTGCCATGCACCAGTTGCTGGGCCTATCACTAGCGATGGTCGTGTCGCTGTGTGGAATCTCGCGCGCGCGGTCATTCCACACATACTCCAAAAGTGCGGATTTTCAGTCGGTGCACCACCGTGGTGGACCGTAACGATACGTTACGTTACGGGATTTTTTGCCCATACGGGCCGTATCCTGTGTCCCTGCCAGCCACCCTTCCTTTGCCACACTTCTGCCCCTCCGGACAGCGAGCTGAAAGCGAGTGATACTTGTTCTTATAACGACAGTAATATCAGTCTGTTTCTGATTGACTGCGGAACTCCAACGCAGGCCCTGTCGTACAGAAACGGGGTCAGTGGAACTGCTCCGCAGGCCTTTAGAAGACCCACGTGCGGCCTTTTTTCCGAGGACCCCCCCCCCCTCCTCGGAACTTCCACAGTCTGCGGAAAATTTTAGGCCTTCGAAATGACATTAATTATATATTAGAACCCCTGTATTTTTCTGTCCATGGACCTATCGGGCAGTGGCCGCGGCGGCGACCCTGGACAAAGGCCGCGTCAGGCATCCTTCTACGACCCTTCGAGACAGCAGCCGCTGCAGCAGCAGCAGCAGCAGTGGCCTGATATTCTGATAACGCACAGGAATTCGTGGACCCAAAAAGTTTGGCAGATGACGGCCGGATCCTCACCCAAACCACACGTCAGACCATGCCGTTCAACACTCCCCTGATGTTCGCCTTTGCATATCGTTATTAGGAAGAGATGTGGTCGAAACGTTGTGGAGAGTAAGAGAATGAAGGGATAATGTGCACACAATCGGCAATACCAATACTACAGTACGCCCTGAACCCTGCACGGTCTCGTTCCGCAGGGTCCAATCAGAAACGACCTCTGCGGAACTCTTCCGCAGGCCATTAGACCGTCGTACTTTTTTCCCCTCCGCAGTCAATCAGAAACACAGCACGTTTCCGATTGGACCCCGGAAACTTTCCTGGGTGTTTCCGGTGTGTTTTGAGCTGAAACACTGGACCCCGGAAAATCTCCGGAGCCTTAAGACCACCAAGAGTCGTACAGTACGTCTCTTGTTTTTCCGGGGACCCCCCCCCCTCCCCGGAAATTCCAAAGACCCCGGAGAGTTTTCAGGCCTTCGAATAGCTTTTGTTTATAAATATGAATCGCCGCATTTTTCTTCCCATGATCTCATTGGGCGGTAGTGATGGGGGCGGCCCTGCAGAAAGGCCGCGGGCCGCCTCGGCCTTGGTCACTCCGCGAGCGAGTCGTCCCTATCATCATCATTATCATCAGCAGCAGAAGCAGAAGCAGCAGCAACAGCGCAGAGAACATATAGACACACATTCAGCAATACCGTAGTACACCCTGAACCACGCAAGATTACGTGGCCTCACGTGCGGGTGTGTGGCTCCGGGGTGTTTGCAGAAACACCCTCCCCGGAAATCTCCCGAAGACCAGAAGACCGTCGTACACGTTTGTTCCGGGGTCCTCAATCGGAAACGTGCTGACAGGCTGTCAGCCCGTTTCTGATTGACTGCGGAACTCCTCCGCAGGCCCTGTCGTACAGAAACGGGGTCTGTGGAACTGCTCCGCAGACCTTTAGAAGACCCACGTGCGGCCTTTTTTCCGAGGACCCCCCCCCCCTCCTCGGAACTTCCACAGTCTGCGGAAAATTTTAGGCCTTCGAATTGACATTAATTACATATTAGAACCCCTGTATTTTTCTGTCCCTTAACCTATCGGGCAGTGGCCGCGGCGGCGACCCTGGACAAAGGCCGCGTCAGGCATCCTTCTACGAACCTTCGAGGACTGGATAAGGCCGAGGGTACCGACAGCCATTGGAGGCATATTGTTATTAGGAAGAGATGCGGTCGAAACGTTGTGAAGAGAAAGAGAAATGAAGGGATAATGTGCACACAATCGGCAATACTATAGTACGCCATGAACCCTGCACGGTCTCGTTCCGCAGGGTCCAATCAGAAACGACCTCTGCGGAACTCTTCCGCAGGCAATTAGACCGTCGTACATTTTTTTCTCCGCAGTCAATCAGAAACAGGCTGTGTATGACGCCCCGTCGAATAAAATGTCTATCCACAGGCAGTTTCTCGGGAACCCCGTCGTACGGAAACGTGTAACAACTAACAACCCGTTTCTGATTGGGAAAGGAAACAAGTGTGGAGAAAAAAATCGAAAGTGTTCAAAAGTTCATCCACATGTTCCCAAACCCCTGTTCCACGAGGCGTGAGATGGAGGAAGAATGGCGAAGGTTGGAGTTATGTATGGGTGACCTTTGCAGCGCTCTTTCCTGTCGCCTGTTTCATTTCTTTCGTGCATTCTTCCTTGCAGTGTCTTTCATTTCTGCATATCGTTCTGTTACTCTCCCTTGCAGGCCGACTACGGAAGTAACGTAACATTATCTGTGGCTGTAGATCGCTCGCTGTTGTGTGTGGCAGTAAATCGCACGCTCCATCAATCCATCATCGATAGTGCCGTCGTTTGCTGCCCCCATCCACGCCAAATCGCCGGGAAGACATCGAAAGGTAAAAACAAAATTGCGAGTAACGTTATGTAGAAAGGAAAGGCCATGGAAATTACCTTGGCCACGCTGGCAATGAGCTCAATAGTTCAATAGTTCCGCGGACCCCCCACCCCTCCGCGGAAAATAATGCGTTCCTCCACCCTTTCGAAGGTTCCTCCACCCGTTCCTCCACACCTGTTCCGCGAGATTGCGTGGAGGAAAAGTTCATGCAAGGAAGCAGATATCGATTTCGCTTACAAATCGTGATGTACATTTGCACATGTTTATAGAAAAGCTTGGGGTTAGCAAATTTCCAGTCTAGCCTAGGTCAAATTACCTCAGCAAGGAGAACTTTGATCCATCTGCCTCGAAACGCCCAGGCGGGATTAAAGCACGGTGCATACGGGTATGCAACTTGACCTTCAGCAGTCCACCCAACCTGAAGACGCCACATGTCATGTCAGGCAGCTTCTGGTCCCCCCACGAGATTTGGCCGCATGTCTGCCCACACCTCTTTGCAGAGCAGCTGTGAGTCGTTAGCCCCTCCTCTGTCATGGATCACGCAGTGAAATCATCGCCGGTATTCTCGCAGATGCGGACCAGATCCCCCCGTGAACTGCAGCCTGTGAGAATGTTCATGACTCGTGGATCCTTGGCTGGGTTCTCTAGCATACAGTCACGAGAGATGCTGCAATATTGGCAGGCGGGGGGTAGTGTGTATGCGGGCGGGATGTTTGCATGTGGGAAGGAGCTAAGAATGCAGGTGGAGGGTCGCGAGCGCGGCTACGTGATATGAATGCAAGCGAGGACCTGTGCATGCAAGGAATGCACATGCGTGTGGGGCGCTCTGCAAGCAGGCGGGATGCTGTGCATGTGGGCAGGGGTGTGTGCATGTAGGCAGTGTGCATGTGGGTGGGAGCTGTGCATGCAAGCGGTGCGCATGTGGCCGGGGGGTAGTCCGGTAGTGCATGCAAGCGGGCGGGGTACCGTGCATGCATGCGGGGGGCTGGGCATGCATTCGGGGGCTGCCAGTGCTGGTGGAAACTGCTCATGCATGTAAGATGTTGCCCCAAAAAGGTGGGATGCTGTGTTCGCTGGCTCAATGCTGTGCATGTGGGCTGAAACTGCAGACCAAAATGCAGTGAATGCTCTTGTAGTTGGCGAAGGTTCAGGCACGCTTCATACCAGTAAAAGTAGGACCTGCAGCTTTAGATAAACGCGCCTCATCAGGATGGGCTGCAGCAGCGATTAGTCCACCCTCGCCTGCAACACCCCCGCTTCCGTGGAGGCCCTCTGGGCAATTGATACGGTCGGAATCGAGGTCGATAAATAACAAGTAATGCAAGTATTTAATGGCATGCGCTCCTCTTCAAAGGTGACGGACTTAGGAAAAAATGATTTGGTCAGGCTTTCTAAAGATTCCGCATGATGGATCACCGCCCCCTATCACACACAACGTATGCACTATGAACATGTCATGGCACCCCTAACACACAACTTATGCACTGCATGCTACCTTGCATGGCACCCTTAGCACACACAGGTGCACTGCATGCTGACAAGACCCTCTTAACACGACTTACATGCGTCATGGAAAAGGTTCATTGGATAAGGTTCATGCCAAGCTAGAGTCCAGTTCTAAGAAGTGGTCTCGTGCGTAGGCGACAATGTTGCCCACTCTAAATGCCTCACTAAAAAAAGTGCCACACTCTAACTCCCTCACTCTAAAATGGTGTTGGTTTTCTTTACTTTTCAGATTGATACTTGGTACTTTGTAATGCGATATTATAAAATTCAGCCAGCTGTATGCAATCAGCTGGCTGAATTTTATACTAACTGTCTATAGCTAGTTCCATGTTTCGTCGTTTTATCATGTTATCGAACTCCATGCATGAACCCTATGAGACGAATGTTTTGTTTTCATAATTTGCATTGACGCCATATATAGAGCACTCGTGACTGAGCGACTACTCTGTCCAATATTTGATTTTCAAGGCGTGTCATGCTGAGTGCGTAAACTCTTACACTTGTCAATTGTCATCCATACTTCAACCGTGCCGGAATCGTGGAATGCATGCGTCCCAAGCAGTAGGGCATGCAACAACATAATCCCCATGCCACGTATCGTAATCAGCCGAATAGTAGTTAGTTGAAATGCTTAACAAACATGGGCCAACCAACCTAGTGACAGCCACTACTGTCATGCCAAGTAGGAAATTATGAAAACATTCGAATGAAATGAAACACATTTATTGATCGAATTCTGATGGCAAAATATTATCCTCCCTCATTCTTGTCTCACGCTCATGCGTTTGGTTATTTGCATACAACTAAATAGCTACACGTTTCATTTTGAACATGCCATGTAAATGATGGACCAAATAACCACAGTTCCTCTCATGCATGCATCGGTTCTCTTATGCTGTTCTGCTTGCTTCTAAAAACGGCTATGGTTACTAAGGTGCGGTAGGGCCCTGCGCCTCAGCCTCCTAGCCCACAAGGCAATGGCTGGCGACAACCAGTTGTAGCGCAAGCCTTGGCCGGCGAGACCAGTAGTGCGGTGATTTTTTTGTCATCTGTGGGGGTGGAGATGGGGTGGAGGGGAAAACATGTTACCGGGCTGGACGCATGGACCGGTTTACAACACGAACAAGAGTGTCCGTTGAGTCGTTCGTTGACTGAGTCGTCCGTTGAGTCGTTCTTGACCGTGTCGGGCACGATTTGACCTGCGATTGGCCACCTCTCCCGCTCCTACACGTTGTACTTTCTTTCACGTAGAAAACGCATAATTTATCACACTGTGCTTCAGTATGGTTGAGTGGGTCTCTGGCATGTGAGGGGACGTGGGCACATCTATCTGTCGAGGAGCGTCTGTTATCTTAGTTAAGGGTTGTTGTCGTTGCGTAAATTGCAACAAATAACCGAGGCGTCAATCGTGTCGGGACGGTGATCCATCATGCGGAATCTTTAGAAAGCCTGACCAAATCGCAACACAAATTGAAGTGATCTTCAGTCCGGTAGGGACAAAGACTACTTGTACAAGACTAGAACTGGGCTGGATGACTAGAGAGACTCACTTGTTACTCGGGGCTTCGGGGACTTCGGGGACTCCGGGGACTCCGGGGCAGAGGATTAGACTGGTGGGGGATTTATAGGTGGAAGCCAAGTATTGAGCTTGGTAGAATAAACTTATCTCTGTCGAGAGACTTCCGGTTTACTAGCGGGGCGCACTTATGTAGGCGCTCCGCAGATGGCAAGCCCGGATAAGGCTCTAAAGGCTGGAAGGTTCATGTCGTACAACCGAAGGTTGTTAGAGATCTTAACGACACGCAACTGCTCTCACACTGTTAGCTACGCAGTGTGACAACGGTTGTGTTCGCGTACTGGATACTAGGAGACATGTACTGAGTTAACTGGACTGGGGGGTCCAAGACCACTACACACCTCCCCCTTTGCTGCGTGCATAACGCGCTGCAAGGAGCGTAGGCTGTAGCGACTTGTAGCTGGATAAGTCGGCTGGTAAGATAGAGATTAATCTTTATCACAACGTGTAGTGAGTGGTTATAGGCCCCGGTTCTATTACAGCTAGTGCAAATGGGTAAAAACCTTTGTATGGGAATCTGACTTTGTGTGGACTGGAAGATGTGGTGATACAGGTGTTTGGCTGCATTCATGACGATTACAAAAGGAGACTGCAAGATCACTGTCATACACAAGTTCACAGCCAAGGTTCACTGTGAAACACTAGTTCACTGCCAAGGTTTACTGCCAAACACTAGTTCACTGCCAAGGTTCACTGTCAAACACTAGTTCACTGCCAAACACTGGTTCACTGTCAGACACTAGTTCACTGCCAAAGTTCACTGCCAAACACTAGTTCACTGCCAAGGTTTACTGCGAAACATGTCAGAATGTAACAGCTAGACTAAAAAACATCTCTGACACCAGCCACGGTTTCTAGCAGCCTTGTTCTTATCAGCCTTTTGCTTCAACTGTGTAATCAGCTGCTGTGCTTGGGTGGTGGTTGGATCACTGTCCACAAATCTGTCGTACACGGCATTGATGTAAATGTCGTAATTAACAGAATCACATGATCAAAAATGGACGTGGGTTTGTGGGAAGGAGATATATTAAAATCTGGAAAAAGAAAATTGAAAAGTGGAGAGCACCTAACAGGCATGTGAGAGCAAAGACCACAACAGGCCAAAACATGAAAATGGAGATGAAAGTGCAAAAGATCATGCTTGCAAGTGCATCAAAGCGGGCAAAGGCGGGAGCAACATAGTGGGCTGCACGAATGAGAAGCAATTTGAAAATTCTTGACCTATATGTGCTGCATAAGCATGATAGGCCTAGCCTCTTAGCTAACTGTAGCTCAATTGCAATGTGTGAGTCACAAAGGGCATGGCTGACCTGAGCTGTACCCTTGTTTAAGCCTTGGAGGAGACCGAGGATGTACTTCAGCTGGGCTGCAGTTGCAGGCTTGTCTTGTGCAACGGAGGCAGCTGAGACTGTCATACTCGAAATAAGGGCTGAGGCTGCAGCCTTGCTTGCAGGCATAACAAACTTGTCACCCAGCCGTCTTCGTAAGAGGGTGAGCTGCGGCTCTGTAGGGGGTACGTCATCTGGCTTGTTCTGCGCACCCTGCATCACGATGTGGTCACTTATCATCTCCTTGGCCTCCAAAATTGTACAGCCTGAGCATGAATGGACAGGTAAATCAAGGGGCATGGTGAATAAGTAGGTAAATCACAGATAAATAAGGCAGGGTGAATAAGGAGGCAAATAATGAGGTTTGGTAAATTGACAGGAAATTGACACGTATGGGCAGGCAGGAAAATAAGGGACAGCTAAATTAGGGGACATCAGAATTCATTGAAGGGGCAAATCATGATTTGTAATGTTCACCTGGTGGCAGCGTCAGACCAATCTGTGACGCCTTGAGGCGCTGTCTCCCTGAAGCTGGCCTGGAACCCTCAAGACCCAGCTTAAAGGCATTGAACGCATCCTTCTTCTCATCAATAAGGTCGCTGGCTTCGGCGTAGGTGAAGCCATCTATGTCGGCTGGCAAGATGCCCATGTCATTAAGCCATGTTGATTGCTTGACGGACATAGGCTCGATGTTAGGGTCGAAGGCCTCCACATCCTCAGCTTGGACCATGTCAAGGATGTCCTCAAGGCTGCCTGGCATAAATGCACTGCCTGCAGAACAAGGAAAAAGAAACCGTAGTTGTGCATGCATCACAAATCAGGCACAAGGAGGAGTTGTTTACACTAGATTCGTACATATTAGAGAAATGTTATTAACTGTGTGCTTCCACTGCCAAGTGGAAAGAAATAAAATATTTTACCCCCAACTGTAGTACTGTACTAACTAACCCTAACCCTCAGCACACATTTTTTTGTTAAACAGTGGGTATGTGGGGGGTTAACATCGAGGGAATCAGGGTGACACCTGCAGGCAGAATAGTGACATTGGCAAGATTAGTGGGGCGTGAGAAAGCAACATAAGCCTCGCCGGGTGTTTCTATACCCTCAACATGTATGAAAAGCTTGCCGGTGACAGTTTCACCTTGAACTTTAAATACAGTGCGAGCATAGGCCAAGCGGACAGGGTACATATACCTCTCAATGCTTGTGTTCCCAACTCGGACACACTCATATTCCCTCCCAACAGTGATTTCACGCATGACACCATCGAATTCCTTTTTTATCTTGAGCTTGGTATTGCTGACATAGGAAACGACTCCTACATCACCGTTAGCCAGGCCCATGTACTTTTGGTTCCTGGTGATCATTATAGGGCAGCCAACAGCAAGTGATATTTCAGATGGCAAATCAGATGTGTTAGACAGGCGTCCCTTCAGCTTTTCCTGGTCAGCAAGAGAGAGCAGGTGCATTTTAGAAAACTCATCTTTAGCAGTCAGGGTAACAATGTCATCAGGTGCATAGAATTTTTTCACTTGAATAGCGTTATAGGAGTCAACTAATTCATTGGTAGGAGCTATGATAACATCGTCAGGGCCAATATCAGGGGTCATGCCAACAGGCAGGATTCTGTCATGAAGGATTTTAAAGGCAGCATAAGCCAAATCGGCAGCAGTTGGGGCATTTAACCGCAGGTAGTTTAACAAAGAGACAAAGGGGGCTTGGGAGGGGTCAGACTGCCTGTGGTTTTCAGAGAAGGTGAAAAGGTTAAACATTGACCACATCAACTACTTGGTTGGCTGATGGGGACAAGTGTGGACATCACGACATTTCTTACACACCGCTGGCAACTGATGGATGTCCCCTGTCAAAATCACAAGCTTGCCACCAAATGGCAACGCAGCAGACGCCTCATTACAACATTCAATACATCGGTTGTGAATTTTTTGGAGCATTTCTGCTTGCAGCATTCCCACCTCGTCAATGATGATGACGTCTGCTAGCTTGATAAAATGGATAAGGGAACAGAAGTCAGGTAATCATAATCCGATCCAGTAAACCCAAATGCACCATGTGACGTAGTCGCATTATTGCCCAACCCATTGGCAGCTTTGGCAGTGGAAGCACACAGTATAACCTTTTTTTGAGCTAGGGTCAAGGCACCGATCAACGTCTTTATGAAGAACGATTTACCAGTGCCTCATGGACCTTGGATTCGATAAAGACGAGGCAGAGCCGGGTTTTTCGATGCATCTCCAATTGCTTTTAGAGCTGCAGCCTGCTCGGGGGACTTGAACAACAGATTTATGTCGAGGACAACAGCTTCGATTGGTTTGGACGGGAGCTGCAACGCCTGATGACGACGACGATTCGACTTCACATTCGTCGCATCCTGGCAGTCATCGCTGTTCACTCTCTGGCTCACGGTTTCCTCTCGTTGTTCCACTCGGTATGATGTGATACCTAACAGTAGCTAAATACACCAGCGATGTTGATGTTCGCATTCATACGAGGTCGTGGTGACGAGCGTTGGCCAGCGATGACTGGCTGACGACGCGTCGGTTGCTGTCGGTTTGTACATCAAAATGGGCTCTTTAATCTAATATGGTGCCGTACGCGAAATAATTGTACATCAAAATGGGCTCTTGAATAATAGACCGGGGCAAAAATGGACATGGCTTGGAATGGACTTGATTTTTTTTTTCCATTTTTTTAGGGATCTCCTTCATGGGAGACTGTAAATAAAGTGTGCCTAGAAAAAAAAAGTGACTACAAAAAAAAAAAAAAAAAAAAAAGACGCGCAGCAGAACCTACTTTGCCGGCCTGGACAGCTCACGACGCTCAGCAGGCACCGGGCAGGCGATCAAAAGATGCGCATTGACATTGTGATTCTAATGCACTCAACGTCGAGTGTAGGCGATATGTATTCGAGAAGTTATTGCAGTCGCTGCGAATTGGGGGCCGATGACATCTCTCGCCGGCCAACCACCCATGCTACATACCGAACGAGTGGCGACGCTCGGCATGCAAGGCCTTTGTTGAAACGCTGTGTTACGCCGCAAGTGCGCCCTCGATTGAAAGCAGCGCTTTAGCAATGTGGTTATATTTACTGAACGTCGGGTGAAGGCGATGTGAATTCGGAAAGCTTTTTGGCCGCGCAGCGATGACACCTCTCGCCCGCCACCCACCCAATCGACCGTGACTAATGCCGTACTGGTGTCAGTCGCTTACAGCCTAGCACCGACGATGCTGATCAAGCGGAGGTCGCGAGTTCGATACCTGCTGGTGTTAGCCGATGGTTGTTCGCACCCGAGAGAAAACAACCCTGAAGAAGAGCGAAGGGTTCAAGAAAAGTAAAGACACCAAAAGAAACCCGGGAAGGGTGGCAAAGATCCCCACGATTTTTTTCCATTTGCTTGACTGGAATCTTTATGCCTGGTCAGATTTAGTTCGGACAGATTGTCTGGGCTAGTCTGGTGAATATGTGACATGTACACAGTGTTAAATATTTTTAATTAATGACAAGGAATGCTGCAACATTATTTGAAAAATGTTTTAGCTTGCTCGAGCAGGTCAGGAGTGAGGTTAGCAAGCGGTTCCCATGAATTGTGGGTGTCGTCGTATGCTTTCCACTTGACTAGAACTTGTTTGATTTTCCTTTTTCCAACCTTTCGGATGCGATGGGACAAGAGTGTCTCGACTTGATAGAACGGAAAGCCGTCTTCTACTTCAGGTCCAGCGGGTACAGGCATGGATTCGCTTGAAGATTTGAAGGGCTTGAGGAGGGACACGTGAAAAACTGGGTGAACTCGTGAGTAATTGGCAGGCAATGCTAGTTTCGCAGCGTTGCCTCCTGGTGTCATAGACAGGATCTGGACTGGGCCGATGTATTTGGGATGTAATTTCTTAACACCTGTTTTGAACTTGAAATTTCTGGTGGAAACCATGACTTGATCTCCTGTTTTGAAGGAGTGTGGTGCTCGGAATCTTGAATCAGCGTACGTTTTCTGTCTGTCTCGGGCAGAGCGCAAAAGCTGCTGGACTCGTACAAGTGTGATGTCTAGGTCTGCAAATACTGCGTCAAGTGCTGGGATTTGCTTGTCAGGCATCTGGACAGACAAGGGTGTGTTTGGGTGCCTTGCGGTGTTCAAGTAAAATGGGCTCTGCCCGGTGACGCTGGATTTTGCATTATTTTTAGTCAGGGCGACTATGGGCAAGAGTTCTTCCCATGTGACATGATTTCCATCAATGAAATGCCTCAGCACTTCTTCAACGACTCGGTTCATGCGCTCGGTTTGCCCATCGGTTTGAGGGTGGAAAGCAGTTGAAAAACGCGGCTCGATTCGCATGCGGGTGCACATATTGCGCCAGAACTGTGAGGTAAAACGCACATCTCGATCCGATATAATATTTTTCGGTAGGCCATGGTGTTGGTAAACATGTTTGATAAAGGCTCGTGCTATGTCCTCTGAGGTACTGGATTTCTGGACTGGTGCTAGGCAGACATACTTGGTAAGCTTGTCAACAATGACCATGATTCCATCGTTTTTCTCTGAAGACATGGGAAGATCGAACACGAAGTCCATAGTGACAGTGTGCCACCTAGTGTCTGGGATGGGCAAGGGCTGGAGCAACCCATAGGGTCGTTTGCATGAGGCCTTGTTTGCTTGGCATGTTTGGCATGTGGACACGAACTGTTGGACATCAGCCAGGGTAACCCGGTACGGAAACACGGTACGGGAATACGGTGCGGTACGGTACGGATACGGTACGGACAAAAGGGACGGTACGGTAGGGCAATACGGTCCAAGATTTTTCCCATTTTCAAGGCTCAGAACAGCAGGATCCACACAGAGAAAGACATGCATGCAACACTCACATGACTGTTTGATCCCATGCACATCCTGACATACTGCATGGCTGCATGACAGACCCCATGCAATTTTTGCATGGCCCCCAAATAACCACCAAGGATCTCCATGCATGCATGCAGATTTACCAGGCTGACATGATAGGAGAAAATATGATCATTGATGCAGTCCCAAACTCCTCACAGATCGCCATTACAATGTTCCAACATGCCATTCAGCATTTCTGTAATTCAGCTAGTCCATATAAACGCTACCCACCAGCATGGCACATGAAATTTTACATGCATGAATATAGCAATAGAAACAAGAGGCCTCAGAATCACCTTGCATAGTTGCTGAGTTGCAAGGCATGCATGGAAATCACTTCGTAAGGAGACACGGAGCTCCTGTGTCTTGCCTCCCTCCTGGGAGTCCTGGACTCATGGGCTCCTACTCCTCCTGGCCTCCTGCCCTCCTCCCTCTATGCAGCTTTGGATTGTGACTTGGTGCCAAGTTCTGTCTTATTGCCACTAGGTTTTGGGTTAGACTTGTACTTTCACGAGCAACGAATGCCTCTTTACCACTGGAAGCGAGCGAGCTTACGTAGATTTTGATGCCCTGGATGTGTGGACTGTGGACGGTGTGGATTTGCCAGACGAGGGAGACGATCACACGACATCACCGCAATATGCCTGTATCACCCGTCCTAACGTCTTACACGCCGCAACTTGTCCTGTTATGCCCGCGAGGTGATTGGTAAATCGCGTAGTGTTGACGATAATATAATTACAAAATTTGTATAGCCCACGCTTGGCCTGGCCAGCCTTCGATGACGGCTGCAAAATCCAATGCGAATCAGCCGTGTACGCTGCATTCCTGTTCGCAGCGCTACCTCCATCGCTCTCATGCAGTCATGCAGTGCAGGAAATGGCGACCGTACTTGGCCGTGTTGCAAACGGTACGGTACGGTACGGATACGGTACGGGATTTTAGGCCAATACGGCCCGTACTGGGTAACCCTGACATCAGCAGCCATGCTGGGCCACCAGAACTGTCGCTGAATCAAGTCTAGAGTCTTGGTCCAGCTGAAATGGCCGGCAATGAGGGTTGCATGGTGCTCTTTCAGGACACGTGCTCGGACAGTGGCTGGAACAATGATTCGACCGCGGAATGACCAGTAGCCATGCTGGAGTGACCACTGTTTTGTGACAGTTGGGTCCTTGAAATCTAGATCTGTCAGGGATTCAGCTTTTATTTGCTGCATGAGGTCTGGACTGGACTCGTTTACTGTGATCGCGAAAAGCATGAGCGCTGCTGCCTCACCTTGGTGTGGCAATCTCGACAGGGAGTCAGCAGGGTTGGTTGCACCGGGCCGGTAGCGGACTGAAAACTGGAACCTCGACATGAATTCGCTCCATCGCGCTTGTCTTCTGGACAGGGTCGGTTGCTTGGTGAAAAATGTCAAGGGATTGTGATCAGTGACAATTGAAAGTCCTTGGCTGCCCTCAAGATAGCAGCGCCATTCTTTGAGTGCCTTGATGATTCCTAGAAGTTCTTGTTCACCTGTGGTGTAATTATGCTCGGCTGGGCTGAACTTGGAGGAGAAGTACGCGACTGGTCGGCCCTGCTGGGTGAGTACTGCACCACAACCTGTCATGGATGCGTCAGATACGAGTTCGTAGGGCAAGTCTGGATTCGGGTACGCTAGGACTGGAGGTGAAGCTAACGCCTCCTTGATGGCTTCAAATGCTAGGATGGCATCTTCGCCCTTGGTGAATTGTACTTTTTTCTTGGTGAGCTGGTGCAGGGGAGCTGCTAGTCGCGACAGGTTAGGTACGAATTTGCGAAAATAATTCGCAAGTCCCAGGAACTGGAGTATGCCTGTGGCATTGGTTGGGAATTCCCACTCGGTCAGGGTACGAAGTCTTTCTGGGTCTGCGCGCACTCCCTCTTTGGAAAGAATGTGGCCTAGGTACTTGACTTGTTCTTGTAAAAATCTGCACTTCGAAAAGCGCACTTGCAGCCCGGCTTCACGAATCTTCGTAAACACCTGGTTCAAGTGGTCTAGATGTTCTGCTGGGGATTGCGACAGGATGAGGATGTCATCGATGTAAATCAGCACGAAGGACAGGGACTGGAAGATCTTGTTAACAGTACTCTGGTACTGGCTGGGCGCGTTGGAAAGTCCCATAGGCAGACATCGCCATGCATAGTGACCGAATGGTGTCGCGAACGCGGTTTTAGGCACGTCTTCCTCGGAAATCAGCAGCTGGTGAAAGCCACCTGCCATGTCAAGGCTGGAGTAACAAGTGGCACCGCGGGCTGCATCCAGCAGGTCATCAATGCGCGGTAGCGGATATCGGAGCTTGACAGTGATTTCATTGAGGGCTCGGTAATCAAGGCAAAACCTGAAGCCACCACTTGGTTTCTTGACAAAGAGGACTGGAGCTCCGTATGGAGAATTGATAGGGGTGATGATTCCCTTCGCTAGGAGTTCGGTAACTTGTGACTTGAGCTCGATCATTTCACTGGGAGAAAGGCGACAGTTCCTTCGGAAAGGGGGCTTCGCACCGGGGACAAGATCGATTGTGTGCTCGAGGGGTGGGATATTAGCTCCACCGGCTTGAGGAGTTTCACTGAAAATGTCTGCAAAACTGTCAATCAGTTTGCGCAGGTCAGTTTGCATGGCTGGTGGCACATGGTCCATGTTCACGTCAAGTTTGCATGGCTGGGTCTCGACTGGTTCTCCACTGGGTTGGTTTGGTACCCTATCAAGGTCGACCTCACTGTCATCTGGGCTTAGCTCGTGAGGCGTAAGGACCGCGACGAAGGACTTGTATCGACCGGAGTTGAGGTATCTCACGGCGAGGTCAGCTGGGATTTGATCTGGCAGGGGGCGTTCGTCTTCCATCGAATTCTGCAAAGCAGGACTGTTGGGCATAGGGGCGGTGGTCTTCACTGTACGGGCGGATGCACCGGCAGTGCCACGGTAGACGCGTTTGTCTAGGACGACTTCATCCCCATTGGGTGATAGAAGCCTCAACGAATCAGGATTGTATGTTATGCCACAGGAATGCGTCTTCATGAAATCCTCGCCAATGATGACGTCAACGGACTCTAAGAACTCGGACAGGACGTGGGCAGTGATTTCAAAAGCAGCCCGGCCGAGCATAATTTTAAATGTCACCGCCCCGGCAACAGGGACATCTTGATCGGACGCAGTGGCCACTGACTTGTATCTGGAATTACGAACGGGGAGGCCCATTTTCTTGACTAGTCTGGAACTAATGAAACTTGAACTAGCGCCAGAATCAAAGAGACAGGATAATTTTCGACCATGTGCTTGGCCGTCATAGATAGTGGCAAGGGATTTTCCACTGGCTGGGTCATCGTCTAGGGCTCGGCATGTTGCAACTTCTCGTAAATCTGGTGGTACAAGGAAGGCTAGGATTTTTGAGGGTTTTCCCTTCTTGTTCATGGTTGTTCCGAGTTGTGAATCAGAATCAAAGGTGTGGATCAAAGGCGCGTTTTTCAAGAGCTCTTTCAGACCCGCTGAATTTCTGGACGAGACTAGGAGACAAGTACTGGTGTTAGGCCTGGAGCGTAGGAATTGACGAGCTGTCGCTCTCTCTTTCGCTACAAAAATGTGTGACTGTTGTTTGGACTGGGACAAGATAACTGGGAGAGCAGTGGTACATGTTCCTTGCTTGTTACAACAGATATTCGAAAATATCAAACGGCTAGCAGACATGAGAACGCTCAAACTGGACACAACAGCGGTGCATACATTGCATCTTGAAACAAGGGGTGGGCCTGGAAGTGCCCCTTGCTGAAATTCCTAGCGCTTGTCTGGGCACTCGGTGGCGTTGTGGACTGCTCCGCGGCAGTACCAGCACAGCCCGTACTCGCTCAGGGACATCTTGCCGGCCTGGGACAGCTTCCCGATGAACTTGTAATACGGGCACTTTTCAGGGGGTGCCTTGTGCTGCCTTGACTCGGATCGGCCTGGGCCTGGGTTGGGGGGTCCTGGGGGGCCCTCTGGTTTCCTCTTCTTTTCGCCAACCGCGGGTGCTGCACGCCCGCGGTCGCCACGGACTGGAGTGTACCCCTGCTTGGGAAGGGATGGAACTGGGCTTGAGTCTGCGTTCAGGCGGATAGCCTCGCTGAAAGAGTACTTGATCAAGGAATCGAGGGTTTGCCATGTGTTTCCGTCACGGTCTAGTATGCATCGTTGACGCAGGACTGGGCGCAGGCCGGCTAGGTAATGAGCACACAGGCTAGCTTGAGACTCGTTTGGCAACTGCCTGGATGCTTGCAAAAATCGCTGAGCGTATCTAGGGACTGGGTCATCGGCCTGGGAGATTTTGCGGCTGACTAGCTGTTCAAGAGCTAACTCGGCACTAGTGCGTACCTCGCCAGTAATGTAGTTCTGGATCGCCTTGATGAAGGCAGCCTGCTCGAAAGCCTCGTTTATGGACAAGTACGTGTTGACAAAGTCTTTGACTTCGATGTCATCGATGAAGCTCGGCAGGTTTGCTGGGTACTCGTGGTTGTGGGTCACCAGCCAGCGGCGGACCTCCTCGATTGCCGCCTCTAGGAGGTGTGGCTTCTGGATAGCGATCAAGAACAGCTGTTTGCCCAGCGACTTGGGGACTGGGAGGGCACCTGTACGGGAAGGTCGATCAGCGGTAAGCTGTCGGGCTTGGACTAGTGACTCGGCAACATGTCTAGGCAATTCTCGATGAGTCAAAGCTATAACAGCCATGATCTGCGATAGCAAGACTGGGTCCATACCTCGAGCTTGGTCGTGCGGCGGATCAGCAGACCCTCCGGCCATGTGTGCGTCTCGAGCTTGTGCGGCTGCACGGTTGAGCAGCCTCGTGACCCGTTCCTGGGGCGTCTCGTCGTCAGCGTTTGATGCCGGAGCTGGAGCTGGGGCTGGAGCTTGCGCAAGTACTGGAGCTGCCACGGCGATGACCGCGGCAATGGCCGGGGCATTGGCAGCCGGGACCATGACAATGGCTGGGGCTGCCGCGGCAGCAAGTGCTGGAACATGTTCACCTTCGACCTGCATATTGCCAACTGCTGAGTTGGCAATACGTGCAGATTGGCGAGAGGCCATCGCTTAGTGTGCGGTAGGCAAGACAAGGCACGGACGGATGTGTTGCCGTAAAAAAAAAACGGCGCGGGCTCAAGGACTGGAAATGGGGGATTCCAATCAATTCACAATTCCTTTCAATCTGCAGCGACTCTTTGATATCTATGTATCTCAAGTTTGCTGTTGAGAGATTGGAGTGCAAAATTGAAGGCTTGACTGGAGTAGATAAGTAAGCAATGTTAACACAATTGCATGTACTCACTCGACTGGATGATGTCCTCGTCTAGGACAAAGCTGCTCGGATGCTCGTAAGCCGACGCGAAAAGGTCGGAATGTTCCCACGGGGGGCTCGACACTACAGGAAAGAGGCCTTGGCTCGTGAAACCACTGAAGTGATCTTCTGTCCGGTAGGGACAAAGACTACTTGTACAAGACTAGAACTGGGCTGGATGACTAGGGAGACTCACTTGTTACTCGGGGCTTCGGGGACTTCGGGGACTCCGGGGACTCCGGGGCAGAGGATTAGACTGGTGGGGGATTTATAGGTGGAAGCCAAGTATTGAGCTTGGTAGAATAAACTTATCTCTGTCGAGAGACTTCCGGTTTACTAGCGGGGCGCACTTATGTAGGCGCTCCGCAGATGGCAAGCCCGGATAAGGCTCTAAAGGCTGGAAGGTTCATGTCGTACAACCGAAGGTTGTTAGAGATCTTAACGACACGCAACTGCTCTCACACTATTAGCTACGCAGTGTGACAACGGTTGTGTTCGCGTACTGGACACTAGGAGACATGTACTGAGTTAACTGGACTGGGGGGTCCAAGACCACTACACAAATCGTCACGATTTACGCACGGTACGATAAATTCCCGTGCATGCACTCAGGCCATCTATCCCTGATCCCTAGCCCCGATCTAAATTGCAGAAAACCTTCGTCAACTAAGGAGCACCTTTCAAATGAGAATGCACATGCGGTCGATGTCAGGCATCCCCCCCCACACCGCCCTAGAAGTAATCCATTCCTGCAGTAGGTCCCTGAGCACGTGCCATTGCTCCTTTTCAGGATCATCCACTACCACGGACAGTTTGAGGAAGGGAGCCGCCATACCGTTAAGGCCTGCCGCGGTGTGTATGGACGGCATGGGCATGCATGGTCCGCACCGCCATCCGGGAGCTCGCGGCCATGCCAAACATCCACATTGACGTCCCCTGCCCAGATGATGCAGGTGCCACGTTTACAAGCTGCTGAGTATGTTCTGCAGCTCCTCGAGACGATGCTGAAGTTCCCCGGCATCATGATTCTGCCCTACGGTGTGACCAGGGGTGTGACTTGAATTAAAAGTATGGGCGTGTACCCGAGTAACTGAAAGGAACGAAAAGGGATAGGGTTTGGGATTTCAGTTGGTTTCACTGGGACATCTGTTACCAACCGCCAACGTGTCCTACAATGTGGATGGCTCGTCCTTCGCGGTCGCCTCAGTGTTTCGAGTCGTTTTTTGTTCAGATGGCGTATCTCGTGCTTCCCTAGCTTACGACAGTGCACTGCAACGGAGGCGCGCGGAGTGGATAGAACGAGCCGTACTTTCTTGGTCATGCTACTTTGAGGGGTTTGCGGTGAATAGTGGCGCCGATTTCAGAAAAAGGCCATCGCGTTGCTTCGTATTGGGCGCAAAGTCATATGCATGTCTGTTAGCAATATACATGCTCGTGGCGGGGCAGCCACGGCCCCGGCCACGTTGGTTTTGGTCTTCCATCACCGAAAGTTCATATTGCACAGTACGTGACGTGCACTGGCGTTGCGCGTTGCTTCAAGCGCAAACTCGTTCAGCAGGCTAGCCGTGATGCCAGGGCTGCTCGCGGTGATCCGTATCGCTGCAGCCAGCGGCTGACTACGGTAGTTTTCGAACTTGCAGGATGACACAGTTGATACTGCAGAGCATGTGAAATACCTTCGTAGGGACTATCGTGCAGCTTTGTTTCAGGCGCAAACTCGTTTTCTATGTAAGTTATGGCAGAGCAACAGAATCTTTTGAGCATTCCACCGGTACCTGCAGATTTTATTTTTGGCGGTACCTTTCATAATTGAAGCTAAAAAGCAGCAGAGTTTGAAGCAGGTGAACTAAAGCCAATCTTGCAAGCAATGACATACATGCCAAGATTGCCAACGCGTATCCACGACCCCTCAATGGCCAGAGAGTACATGGCAGCGCCCTCAAAAGGCCATCCTGATCTTCTCCTTGCCGCCATTCCTTTTTCCCTCCGTGGGGCGCACGATCCAAAGCAAAGCATGCGGAAGTTTATAGACAGCACTGTCGGGAAAGCTTGATTACAAATAAAAAGGAGTCTGCGACCCGCCAGGGTTCGCACCTGTCGAGTTGACGGGACGCTCGATTCCACACATAAGTCCTTTCCGAGTCCGAGGATTGAACAATAAATTCCAAATATATACTTATGTAAAACCTTAACGTCAAATTTTAAAATTAAGAACTGCAAAGGGAGCACCAACTGCCTATGAAGGACTGTAAAAGCCACAAACTGAACCCCTGCTAGAGTGCCAGCCAGGCAACCCCCAGGCGTATGGAACCCAGTCTAATCAACAAGCAAGCACAAAATAATTACTCCAATACTCTATACAAGCCAGGTATGCCAGTCCTTATGGCCCCCCTTCAGCAGGGGGGCTGCCTTGGTTGGGTTGATTATCCCACACAGCTGGCATGTAGGGGCCGTCCTTTCCTTTCCTGCCACCTGCCCCACCTCCATCAACACCTGTCCCACCTCCAGCAGCACATGCCCCACCTCCAGCAACAACATCAAGCCAAGAGGAACCACCTGTCCCACATGCCCCACGTCAAGCAGCAACAACAGCAATAGCAACAACATCAAGCCAGGAGGAAGCTGGATGCAGCTGGGGATGGGGGGCGGCACCCATCAGGTGCAGCCTTGCTCCCACATGCCCCACATGCTGTAGCTTCAAAAGCAGCTGAGAAGGACCGCTTCTCTGTCTTATGTTGATGCTGCATGATATGGTCATTCAGGTCCATATCCCTGACCTCCCTCTCCTCTTCATCCCTCTGCTGATCAACGACTGCTGATATGCCAGCTGTTGTGGTTGTGGCTGCAGGAGCACCAGGGTTAGGGGCAGGGGCTGTTGGTGGGGTAGGAGATGGAGCTAGGACTGGGGAAGGAGCTGGGTGTTGTATGCCGGGTACAGTATGCTAGCCCACCTTGACTGGCTGATGGCTGGCTGCTGTTGCGTAGAACTCCCAGCATCCACTAGGAAGCTGGTCATGCTGGTCTGCCTCCAAACCTCAGCAGCTGGGGGGGCTGAGGCAGAAGCTGTGCGGGCGTCCCTCCTGGCCCGAACTGCACTCCTGTTGTACACAAGGTCCTCGACCATGTCCAATGCTCCATGGGCCACCAAGCCCATCTTAGGGACAAACCTGACGGTGCTGTAGACCTCCCTCATGCACATGATGCATCTGGTCTGCCAAGGAGCGTGCAACATGCCAGAGGGGATCATTGGAGCTCTGATTTAAGCCAGCAGTCACTGGCTGTGCGAGCGCTTTTGTACGAGCCGTACGAGGCGACGGGGATAGGCATCAAACGCAAAGGAAAGTTGTCATTACATGAGGTGAACAGTTTTTTAAAATCAGATCTCTCGGCCTCGAAGTGGTGAGGCTGCAGTTTGAAGTGGCGAGGCTGCAAAGGACTTTAGGAAGGACTTTGCCGTACTAAGTCCTTTTCCCCGACAGTACCTCCAGCCATCAGGGACACAGGGAACGGGTTACGGTATCACGCTACGTTACGTTACGATACGGGCCTTTGGCCCGATACGGGATTCAATACGACCCCCCCCCCAGATCCCATATTTGAGGTGGAAATGCCATGGCCCAAACCGGCATGCATGGCTGCATGCCAGCCCCCATGCAATCTTGCATGGCCCCCAAGTACCCCTAAGGGTCACCATGTACGCATGCAAATTGCAGATTGACCATGCAGAATGCTAGTTTAAGCAGAAAATCATTCGGGCAATGATGGATTGTCAACTCCTAATTTCACCCAGTCCGTATAAGCACTAGCACATCCCCTCTCAGTTGAGTACTTGAATCAGTTCCTCTTACGTCTCACTCTCCCACCTGATCTGTTACATCTGACTATATGAGCAGCTGAGCTACATGCTTGAATTCCGTGAGCTCCTGAAGTGCTAGTTCATCGGAAGGTGAACGTAAGAGACGAATGAAGGATCCCCAAGCGTTAAACGGGTGCATTATCCACGAAATTTCGAACGGGCTGTCCGAACTAACATGACATGCGTCTGCGTTCCTTACTATCTGTGCTCACAAACTCACAATGCCATTGTAAAGTCTCTTCAAGAAGCATATGTTTTGCGCGATGCATCGCTGCAAATGTGCCATGCACCAGTTGCTGGGCCTATCACTAGCGATGGTCGTGTCGCTGTGTGGAATCTCGCGCGCGCGGTCATTCCACACATACTCCAAAAGTGCGGATTTTCAGTCGGTGCACCACCGTGGTGGACCGTAACGATACGTTACGTTACGGGATTTTTGGCCCATACGGGCCGTATCCTGTGTCCCTGCCAGCCACCCTTCCTTTGCCACACTTCTGCCCCTCCGGACAGCGAGCTGAAAGCGAGTGATACTTGTTCTTATAACGACAGTAATATCAGTCTGTTTCTGATTGACTGCGGAACTCCAACGCAGGCCCTGTCGTACAGAAACGGGGTCAGTGGAACTGCTCCGCAGGCCTTATGAAGACCCACGTGCGGCCTTTTTTCCGAGGACCCCCCCCCCCCCTCCTCGGAACTTCCACAGTCTGCGGAAAATTTAGGCCTTCGAAATGACATTAATTATATATTAGAACCCCTATATTTTTCTGTCCATGGACCTATCGGGCAGTGGCCGCGGCGGCGACCCTGGACAAAGGCCGCGTCAGGCATCCTTCTACGACCCTTCGAGACAGCAGCCGCTGCAGCAGCAGCAGCAGCAGTGGCCTGATATTCTGATAACGCACAGGAATTCGTGGACCCAAAAAGTTTGGCAGATGACGGCCGGATCCTCACCCAAACCACACGTCAGACCATGCCGTTCAACACTCCCCTGATGTTCGCCTTTGCATATCGTTATTAGGAAGAGATGTGGTCGAAACGTTGTGGAGAGTAAGAGAAATGAAGGGATAATGTGCACACAATCGGCAATACTACAGTACGCCCTGAACCCTGCACGGTCTCGTTCCGCAGGGTCCAATCAGAAACGACCTCTGCGGAACTCTTCCGCAGGCCATTAGACCGTCGTACTTTTTTTCCCTCCGCAGTCAATCAGAAACACAGCACGTTTCCGATTGGACCCCGGAAACTTTCCGGGGTGTTTCCGGTGTGTTTTGAGCTGAAACACTGGACCCCGGAAAATCTCCGGAGCCTTAAGACCACCAAGAGTCGTACAGTACGTCTCTTGTTTTTCCGGGGACCCCCCCCCCTCCCCGGAAATTCCAAAGACCCCGGAGAGTTTTCAGGCCTTCGAATAGCTTTTGTTTATAAATATGAATCGCCGCATTTTTCTTCCCATGATCTCATTGGGCGGTAGTGATGGGGGCGGCCCTGCAGAAAGGCCGCGGGCCGCCTCGGCCTTGGTCACTCCGCGAGCGAGTCGTCCCTATCATCATCATTATCATCGGCAGCAGAAGCAGAAGCAGCAGCAACAGCGCAGAGAACATATAGACCACATTCAGCAATACCGTAGTAAACCCTGAACCACGCAAGATTACGTGGCCTCACGTTCCGGTGTGTGGCTCCGGGGTGTTTGCAGAAACACCCTCCCCGGAAATCTCCCGAAGACCAGAAGACCGTCGTACACGTTTGTTCCGGGGTCCTCAATCGGAAACGTGCTGACAGGCTGTCAGCCCGTTTCTGATTGACTGCGGAACTCCTCCGCAGGCCCTGTCGTACAGAAACGGGGTCTGTGGAACTGCTCCGCAGACCTTTAGAAGACCCACGTGCGGCATTTTTTCCGAGGACCCCCCCCCCCCTCCTCGGAACTTCCACAGTCTGCGGAAAATTTTAGGCCTTCGAATTGACATTGATTACATATTAGAACCCCTGTATTTTTCTGTCCCTTAACCTATCGGGCAGTGGCCGCGGCGGCGACCCTGGACAAAGGCCGCGTCAGGCATCCTTCTACGAACCTTCGAGGACTGGATAAGACCGAGGGTACCGACAGCCATTGGAGGCATATTAGAGCTTTTTGCAAACCCTCCGTCGTACCAACACGATGTCCCATCGATCGACCACCCCCCGGTGTCACCGATCGTTCGGCCCTTCTCACTCTTCAACGATATCACGTCTTGTCATCACGATGTAACCAATGCCTTGTCATTTGACTGAAACGTTGGAGAGTAAAAGTACGTTTTTAAGGGAGATCGATACCTCACGGAAGAGTGCACGAAAGAAATGTAACAGGCGACAGAAAAGAGCGCTGTGAAGATCTTCCTTACAGAACTCCAACATTCGCCATTCTTCCTCCATCTCACGTCTATTGGAACATGGGTGGAGGAACGGGTGGAGGAAGTTTCGACAACTTTCGTATTTTTCCTCCACACTTGTTTCCTCCACCAATCAGAATCGGGCTGCAAAGCCGAATGTTATCAAACTGCAACAATCTAAAAATAGCTTAATGTCACAAAGTGTAACCGATTTGCCAGCTCGGTGCCCAGCATAAGTCTCTACTTCCGATGAACTGAACTCGAAGCGCCCCCTCCCCCCAACAAAGCACACTCTGAGGTCTATATACTACACCCCTCACACCTCCAAATATACGAGACCACATGCACTCACGCTACCTGCCCGTTCTTAAAACACAGATTTGTGTACCGGCAGCGGCAGTGCTCAATAATCGTAATGGCCGAATCTGAGGAGGTCGAGACGGGACGCTGCTCTTTCCGCGACATGTTAGCTCGTGATGGCGTGTTCAAATCGCGGGGTGCCGAGGCGATCTATCGAAGGCAGCTAAACGCCCAGAAGGCAGGCTGGTTCAACACCTTCTACATCTGCTCGGTGTGCGTCTTCTTCGTGCTGGCGCTGCGCCACAACGACTGGGCTGCCACGACCTGGCGCAGCGCCCTCACAGCCCCTTTCTCACCCGACCTCTGGATGGGCCATTGGCGCATGATCCTACTGTGCGCCCTAGCCTGGCTCTCAAGAGCAGCCTGCAGCCGTGCCACAAGCTGCACCACAGTGGTGTTCATCGCAACGCTTTTCGAAGCCACTGTTAAAGCACTGCTTCTGTTCACTCCTGCCACGGCTGATTGCCTGGAACCTCTGCGTGCCTTCCTTTCTCACGAAGGTGTGTGAAGCTCAGTTCCTGCCAAGATCCCTCTCCCATTTGCGGCAGCACTCCCTCTCATAGACCTGACGCTCTCCAGTGTCCCGTTTCACACAAACAACATGCTAATCAGCGCGATGCCAACAGAGCTGCCGTGATGTTAGGCTGTCTAGTCCCGGCTGGCATGTGCGCTGTTGCTGTCCCCCCTGCTCTGCCCCGTCACCAAAATTTAAATGAGAGGGAAAGTTGTGAAACAGAGGGGCCACTATGCTCTCTGCTGTCCGCGGCATCCACATCTAGATGTCGACAGCTATTCGCAATCACGACGACATTTGAAGTCCGGGAGTCTGTACTGTTCCCCTACAGTCCTCATGGGACAAATCTGGTCTTCCTGATGTTCCATAATTGGACCAGTACAGATTCTGTGCCACAGCACCTGATCCAGAACGATGCGCACACCCATGTGGTCATGCAAAGCAGATCTTGCGCTGCTGACTGAATAGTTCCTTCCAGTCCCTTATTTTCGATTCCATTCTTATCTAGCTTTGATGACATTTTTAGAAGCGAGGTGCCCACATCATGGTGCCCAAGGTGCCATGGATTTTAGTTCCCCCCTTATCACTGGTATTGCCTCTAATTGCCCACTGAGGTAGCAACCAACTAACTATGATGGGTGCATGCCTGGATGGTGTGAAAACCACCAATGACCGTTGGGGGTACACCCATCTCTACAGATTCTAGTCCATTCCATCTTCTAACGATCACTTTGACTAATCTGCGTTATGTGTTATCCTGCAGGTCGCCTGCACGAGGCCATGGCCACAGTTTTCACAGGCTGCCTGAGCGACATGCCGGCTGCCGTCACGACTGCATTTCCTGGCGCAGTGTTCTTCTTCGGTACGCCACTGACCGGCCGGCAACATGCTCCGGCCGTGCTGCTGCGCGACTTGCTGCACCTCACTTTGGTGCTGGGAGGCCAGCGGCAGCCCTACGGCGGTGCGCTGTTTCTGGCCGTTTTCCTGTCGGGCATGGTGTTCAAGATCATGCTGTGCCGCTCAGTGGATCTCCGGAGGTGGGTCGGTTAATGACATAACACCTCTGCGCCCGGCTTAAATAAAGCTCGGCCACGTTGGCAAACACAAAGTCAGCTAAAAAGGGAGGTGGGCTGGTGGGGCCCGTAGGTACAAAATGCCAGTAAATCAATGAGTGAGTGAAAACTGGGTACCGGTCCGAATGATAGCCAGTGCTTTTTTCACAGTGCTTCAGATACTTCTGGTCAAAAATTGCCGGACCAGCATCAGGCTTGCGAGGTAAGCCTTTACATGGTAAGTGAACATCTGCCCAGCGATGGCCGCCCAGCATGTGGTCTGGTGCGCACTATAATAGTTGCTGTTCGTCACCGATTGTTGAAAAGGGTTGGTATGGTATACATATATGGGGAACTCAATCCAGTCATGAATGAATTAACACCAGACGCAGTGATGAAAGAGCGTCACCTGCTTAGCCGCAGGAGCAGGACTCTACTAAGTCCCCGTATCAGTTTCCTACAGCCGCTCACTCCATGTTTTTGCTTTTTTGTTGTAAGGCATCATGTCCAATGAGACGTATTCATCCGATCACCCTCATCATCATCATCTTCGCGCACCTCCCGCCCGACTCCTGCAGGCGCAAGGCTTTCCTGAATCATGTCCCAAGGGTCCTTTTCTCCCATCACCCTCCCGCCCCCCACCTGCAGGCACAAAGCTTTCCTGAATCATGTCCCAAGGGACCTTTTCTCCCATCACCCTCCCGCCCCCCACCTGCAGGCACAAAGCTTTCCTGAATCATGTCCCAAGGGACCTTTTCTCCCATCACCCTCCCGCCCCCCACCTGCAGGCACAAAGCTTTCCTGAATCATGTCCCAAGGGTCCTTTTCTCCCATCACCCTCCCGCCCTCCTCCTGCAGGCACACAGCTTTCCTGAATCATGTCCCAAGGGACCTTTTCTCCCATCACCCTTCCGCCCCCCTCCTTCAGGCACACAGCTTTCCTGAATCATGTCCCATGGGACCTTTTCTCCCATCACCCTCCCGCCCCCCTCCTGCAGGCACAAAGCTTTCCCGAATCATGTCCCATGGGACCTTTTCTCCCATCACCCCCCCGCCCCCCTCCTGCAGGCGCAAGGCTTTCCTGGTGGCGTCCAAGAGGACCAGGAAGACGCCTTGCTACGAGTGCACCGACAGCGAAGCCGAGGAGCCCAGCTTTCACTCGCCACAGCCGCGGCGGCGAGAGCCGGAGGCTTGCCGTGCGGCAGGCAGCGGCAGCAGCGCCTATGTGGGCAGTTCCGTCGCCTGCTGCTTATCTGTGCCTGCAGAACACCTGCTCCTGCCCACGTCCATTCAGTCGCCTGCTGCTTCCCTTCCTCCAGTGGCCTTAGAGGTCAAGGGCACAGGGCTGCATCAGGACTGCCGCCCCCTGGCAGTTCAGTCACAGCTGTCGAGACCCGCCGTCATTCTCTCCCCCCCAATTGCACTGCAGCCGTCAGGCCCGATCGTGTCACTGCGCTCCCGGACTTCACTGCATCGATCGTCCCCAGCCACTGCAGTCTGCCCCCCGGCTGAACCGCAGCTGCTGGGGCCTGCTGTTGAACTGATCGATGCCTCGCGTGTCAAAACCTACTTGCCGTACCGGACAAACCTTGAACGGCTGTCTGTTGTTTTTCTGGTGAGGATGGAGGGTGTTGCACCTGTTGACGTTTGAGATCAAAAGGCTGGTCTTTGGGCCTGCATCCCGAGTTTCCTGTTGCATCGTTTCTTCGTACCGTGAATATTGAGGGTTGGATAGGCTAGGCACCCAGCAGGGTGTTCACTGCAAGCTCTACTGCAAGAGTAGGAGGGGGGCGAGAGCAGGGAATATGCCAAAGAGGGAGAGTTTGGTTTTACCATAGCAAGTGCACGGCTGTTGTGCAGCCCGGCTTGCCGCTCTATCATGCTGTCACGCAATGCCAAAACAAGGAAGGGGTTGCCTCATTTTCTCTGTGGCTGCTTTTAGAAATGGGTCACACGCTGGAGAGCTGTTAGGCGCAGCATTGGCTTGGCTATGCATGCTGGGTGCTATGATTAAAACCCTGATTGAAACTGTGTTTTCCCATGGACCTTGATTTCAATACTGGGTTTGCTTCTTTGGTGCTGATGCTCCCAGTGCTCCCAGTGTAACTCATTAGATCATTTCGTTGGGTTTGCTTGCCTGTTGCTTTTCAGGGTCAAGGCCTGTCGCCAGCGAGCGTGTGGAGGGCCCGCCTCCCGGCTCTTCTTCGGATGCTCAACTCCAGGTGAGGCTCCCTCTGCCTTCCACTGGTCCTTTCGTTCTGTGTTTATTCGTCTTACCTGTGTGCCTCCTGCCTTCGTTCGTCATGGTTCATCTATTGAGCTCATATGTAGCTTCCATTTAGCTTATCCTTGTTCTCTGTAGCCCACCCACTGCATCGCTCATCCCAGCTCTTTGGAGGATGCTGTGCCCCAGGTGTGCCTTACAGGCTAACGTGGTGGACCAAATGGCCTGTGCTTCTATCTTCATGGCACAGCGATACGTCAGTTATCTTACGGCGTATGGTTGGATGCCTTTCAGAAAGCCTCCTGCATGGCCCGTCACACTGCTTAGGCGTATGGTCTTAGTCCCTACCAGGTTAGGTCCCAATCACTTTTTTTTGCTGAATACTGAAAAAATATTGGGATAAAACCTTGAGGGGTGGCAGCGTAGCTGGAGAAGAGGCTCTGGGACTAACAAGCACACATCATTTGCTAGCTTGGCTACCGTATGCATAAATAGTAGAAAACGCTCACACACACGCACACACCGCCTGGATGCAGGCACCCCGCCTACATCCCCGCCTGGTTGGTGAGCCGGCTCAGCGTCAGGACAGATCCGCTCAGCGACAGCGTCAAGCCCAGCATCATTGCAGAGCTGAGCTTTGTTCGGACCATGATGGTGGCAAGACCCAACCAGGGCCTGTCAGCTGATGTACCGCTGCAGGATATTGATGGTACCGCAGGGGCAGTGGATGCAGCTCCTGACTCCGACATGCTGAAGGCGCTAAGGCTCGAGGACTGGCTCAACTGCCTGCAGGTTGACCAGACCGCCGGCCCCGCTAAGACGCCTATGGAGGATGCGACTGTTAAGGTCCAGGTGCGCGTACTGCTTATAGTGCTGGTGTGTGTGCTGCCGGTAGTGCTCGCTTGCACCCCTCCACGCACGAAAGAAGAGATGACGATACCACTGTATTAAATGCGACCATAGGCGGGGTCATACAATGGGTTTAGGATCTAAAAGGGTTAGCTGGAGCCCCCCCCCCCCTCTTGTGTTTCTTTGAGCTATTTATATTTACCGGAATGTTGGTTTTCCTTCCGGTGTGGAACTGTGGCCGTTTTGGCACGTATGAGGTCGGGCGACCAAGTCATTGTGGAAGATGCCACATCGGTGTTTCCATTTTTTTCTAAACCCAAGTATAAAAACACTCTGTGGCATTCCATTTTGTCTCCCTCCGTGCATGCTCTGTCTCCTTGCCACCCTTTTCATCCGGCAGAGACATCCTCTGTCTCATCCGGCATGTTCTACAAATATGTCATGCACCTCTTCCCACCCCTCCCATGTCCCGCTCTTGTGAAATAGCTTTCTGTTCACTCTGTCCAGTTTGCCATTTCCATCATAAGTCTCCGACGTTTCCTTGAACATCCCGGCAGTCAGCCTGAACGCCGACTGGTTATATACTTATATAAGACCCTCGTTTTTTCATATCATTTTTTTGTGACCGGTATACAGACCGGGGCGTGGACTTCCAGTTCACCTGTACTGCCCCCAATCCACCATGTTTGGTGAATGTACTTGCTATCATTCTCTCTTCTTATGCTTTCTCCCTTGACTTTCCTAGCTGTCTTTTTGATTGCCGACGTGGCCGGGCTTCATTTAAGCATGGCCCAGAGGTGTAATGTCATTATCATATGAAGTGCTTGCTTTCAGAGGCAGGGATTTTCGTTTTTTCGGAGGCTAGAACTTCCTTTGTCCTTCTTTTCCAGCCTTTGTCAGTCACTTCACTTAATTTCCCACTTTTCCTCCTCCCCCCCCAAACCTGCCTCTGGTGTTTGTTTCGGTCTTTCATCCTAACCCTTTAATTAGGCGCCCACCCGGCCGAGCCTTTTTGAGCAGGGCCCAGAGGTGTAACATCATTGACCTTCGGTCTGCCTTTTGCGTTTTCTGGAGGGTGTTTTTCTTTGCCCTTTGTGTTCCGTCCTCTCTGTCTTTCCTCTAGCCTCAGGCTGTACTGCCCCGAATCCACCATGCATCGGCGTTCTTTTCTTCCCTCCCTGCCATATCGGTACTTCCATAAATCTCTTGATGGTCGGTCCCGTCCAACCTGCTCATTTCATTTGTGTCCCAGGATTTAGGCCCTGTGGAAGCTTAAGAATTGCGTGCTTGTGTTCGTCCCGTGCATTCCTGCAGGTGGGAGATCAGATGGGCGTCTTCGTCTTCACTTCTGCGGCGCGATCATGGGCCCCGGCCGTCGCGCTGTCGCAGGCGACCCCGCGCAACGTCGCGACGCTTCCCAGCCTGCGCCCGCGCTGCCTGGCGCTTCCTCAGGGCATCGTCCGCTTCCGCGCGTCCATCCAGGCACCTGCAATGCTTAGCTGGATAGAATGCAACTACGGAGCGCTGCGCGTGGAGGTTGTGCTTCACCAGAAGCGTCTTCCCGTCCACAGATCGAGGGCGGAGCCGGCACTGCGCTCACCGGCACTAGATGTGTATGTGGACCTCTCCAATGCGGAACCGGGTCTACTCAGCATGAATGTCTGGAGTGGGGACCGGCTTCTGGCCTCTGATCCTGTGCTGCTGCTGCGCGAAGGCTGTGGGGATGCCGCGGCCGAGCTGAGTGGCCTACCCAGGGGTGCGCTGTTGGTCCGGAAGTTGGCTGGCCTCGTCGCGGTCAGCACGTCGCCCGCAACTGCCCGCAGGGCCGCTGGCGGCCGCCGGGTACTACTCCCTGCGGTCATTGCTGCCGCAGCGCTCTTAGCTGCGGAGCCTGAGCTCTCTGGGTGCGACGGGACGCAGGCGCTGATCCGCACTTGCGTTGGGAAGCTGGAGTCTTGGGAGGCAGAAGCTACCGCAGCCGCCGCCTGGACCAGGCAGCACCAAGACGGCGAGATGCATTAGGTAGTCTGGGCAAGGAGGAGCGGGAGACACTCCTCACTGCCCCTGGGCATGTTAGAGCGCAGCAACAGGCCACCAACACGGGCTAAAGTGTGCGTGTGTGTGGAAGGTTTGGTGAGGGGGGGCCTATTGAGACCATTGATTGTCAGCTTTAATTATCTCATTCTGGCCATTCACGCCCAGGCTATGATCCTTTGCATTCATATACTCACAGCATTTGGAGCACGAAATCCACTACTCGGTTGGTCCCCGTTCGTTGGTGTGTTCACTGTACTAGTTGGAGAAACCCCACGCCTAGAAGGCGTCCCTTTAGGAGTGAAGGCATCAGACGCATAACCACGTGGTTGGATCTGTCTAATTTTTTCTTGTCCCTAGATCTAGATCTGCCTCGTATGCTGCCGAGTCATTCATGTGCCTGTCCTGGCAGCCAGTTCGGCTTGCAGGGGCGGCTGACCGGTGGTCGGCCGCCGCTTGCTAATTGGGATGGGATGGGATTGGGAGGCTGACCGATGAAAACAAACGAGCCCCCGCAATGCATTTTCATTACTTCCCTTAACATCGCTTTTCTTTAGAGCTCATTTGCTTCCACTTTCTATGTCTACTGGAACATGATAGCCTTCCAGTTTTTAGCCCACGGCGAATGAATGAAGCAAGGTTGTGCGCATCACGGGATGGGGAGCTTTGTTGGCGAGGGGGTGTTCCGCTCAGCAGCTCTAGGCTCGCATGCTGGCACGACAGCCTAGTTTAGGGTTTAGCGGCCAGGGTTTAGGTTTGGCGGCCAGGATGGGAGCCTCCATAGACTATGACGCGATGAGTGGTGCAGTAATGGTCAGAGTCGTTGTCCAGAGTGACCTGTTTATAGTAGTGGCGTGTGTGCGTATTTGTACATTCAGATGATTTCAGCCTAGTTGCTTGCTCAAAGTGTGTAAAAGTATTAACAGTGGCAGGTTGACGCCCCCTTGGAAATCCCAGTTTGTGGATAGTTCAAGTTTTAAGTGCAGACTTGCCCTGAAGATTTCTGCTCGTGATCGGCTTGCTGCCAGAAGACTCTGTGGTTCAATTTCATGTTTTTGCCTCCATGTGACATTCTGCCAAGCGACATAGTGGACGCGAAGGCAGAATTGCTTTTTAATTGTCTGGTGTGGGTGGCTGACGGAGGACCTCACATATCCCCTGAGGTTCTGCCATGTGTCCCCAAAGTAGTGTTGGATGACAGGGCCTCTCGAGTGCGTCCAAGTACACCCAGACAGTATTCTGTCTTCTTGTCATTCCGGGCCGATTGTCATAGGTTCTGGATGTTTACATGGTGTGAAAGGTTCACCAATGATCGCGTGCGCATCTGTTCAAGCGATGGGAGGGCTCCTTGAGCTCCGCGAGCATCTGCCTGGCAGCTGCCTCGTCACCTTTGTTGGGTTGGAGCCTGGCTGGCAGAGTTTGACCGATGATAGTTAAAATTGATTTGCTTACTAGACTGCGATCCGTTGGCCGGGTTGCATCGGGGAAGCAGGGCATTCAGACAGATTCATAGATTGGAGCCCTCGAGTGAGTTGTTGTAACGGAGCAATATGAAATATATTGTAAGTGCAATGTCTAAAATGTATTTCAAGCTACAAGTAGTGCCTTTGCACTTGCCTTCTATTTCTTTGTCCTTAATGCTCCTCTCTGTCTTTCCTGTTGCCTTCAGTTCCTTCCCATGTTCCTCCCTATGAGACAAGAACTAGGATAGCCCGCAGGCAGGAGTGGGAGGCCCTGACTTTTGTTGATGTTTGCCGACGAGGCCGATCTTTATTCAAGCAGGGCCCAGAGGTGTAACGTCATTAACCCCAGACCCCAGTACTATTGTACGTTCTCAGCTACACACCCCGGTATTTTCAGCTACACACCCCACCACCCTGAACATTCTCAGCTGCACACTCCAGCATTCTAAACATCCTCAGCTGCAGAAGGGGACTGGTCCAGGAAAATATGGGTCGTGACAGGTGACAGCACTCCTTAAATGCAGCTGTGGCAATATTTATGCGAGCATCCTCACATGCCTGTTACGCGCAGTGCAAGCGCTTTATGTCGGTGCAGTTTACACGCTCACTTACGGCCACAAGCGCACTGATCCTGTGCCTTGCACCAGAGGCATCAAGCAGGGCTACCCCCTGAGCCCCCTGCTCTTTAGCCTTTACCTCAGTGACCTGCCGGCCATGCTCGCAGCCAAGTGCCCGGTAGAGGGCACTGAGATGCAGGCGGGGCAACAGCTTCGCTGCCTGCTGTATGCGGACGACCTCCCCTTGCTAGCCCGCACACCAGGGCTGATACGCATGCGTAATGCCTTGCAGGAATATGCGGCACATCAACAGCTTCAGGTCAATGCCAGTAGACAGAGGTCATGGAGTTTGGAGTTTGGCAGCCGCTTAGCAGCGCAGTTTGCGCTTTCGGCCCTGACCGTGCCGTGTTGAAGCATGTCCAAGAATTCAAGTTCTTTGGCATCACTCAGCAAGAAAGCGGCGGCCTGAAAAGGGCCATGGAGGTTAGAGAGGCGCCTTTGGCTGCCGCGCTGCACCGCGTTCGCCGCATGGCAGCCAAGGTGGGCCTAAGGCGCCATCTTCCAACCCGCATCAGGCGAACTACAGCGACGTGGTGGGGCCACCAGCCACCTTCAGCCGCAGCAATGTCTCTCCAGCAAAATGCAGTCCAGCTTGCTTCAGCACCTGCGCCAGGCTGCGGGGCAACCTGTATCAGCCGCCAGTTGGGGAGTCCTGAGAGAGCTGCAGCTCCAGCCACTACGGCGAGACTGGTGGACCCATATCCTCCGCTTCTACAGTGCAGTGGTGGCACCGGCGGCCCAGCATTACAGCCCTCGCATGGCTCAAGCCATGGCAGCAGATATGCAGCTTGCAGTCAGCCAAGGCACTGGCGGCCGCACCTGGTGCACCGACACATCCTCTTCAATAAGGCCTGTCTGTTAGTATGAGCGGCATGATGGCAACATACAGACGGTCCCCCGCCACTTTTCCCCTGCCGAGACCGCCAGCCACTTTTCCCCCGCCACTTTTTCCTGACCACAACCGCAAGCCACTTTTCCCAGCCACTTTTCCCCAGCCACTGCCGCCAGCAACCCCCCCTCCGTCCAATTCCCCCCGGCCATTACCCCACACAATTCCCCCCAGGCCGCTACCACCCGCAACTTTACCCCCGCCCACTCTTCCTTGCCACTGCCACTGGCACACGAACAGGGCGCCTCTTCTGCTGCACCTGTTACTGCTGAGTCTGCGACCGGGGGCAGTGGTGGCCTGGCGGTGCAGGCTCCTGGAACGCAGCTGCATGACATCTCGTTGGCGCTGCTTCACTGCATGTCTCTCGCGACAAATACGCTCTGCTGATGCCAGGTGCAAATTTCTCAAGGAGTTCTAAACCCTGCAGATCTGAAGACCGACATCATTTTTTGTTTTTGTTGTTTGCCCCCTGTTAGTTTCTTCTCTTCTCCCTTCTGATCAGTGGGGCGCCTCGCGGCCAAGCAAGGGTGGGATACGATTGCTTTCGTGGACTCTTTTCAAGAGGCTTTGTTGAGGGCTAGTCTCTAGTGGAACTCTGGTGTGAGACTTGCTCTTCTTTGCCTTCCCGGCCTTTCCTTTTGTTCCTTACCCCCCTCTTCCTTTTAGTTTCTTCTTTTCTCCCTTCTGAAAAGTTGGGCGCCCACGCGGCCGAGCTTTAAGCGGGCCCAGAGGTGTAACGTTATTGACCGACATCAAAGTACCGTAGGCGGTGGGGAGAGGCCACTCATGTGCTACTTTCGACTCCAACTGTGAATGGTATGAGGTGGCAGGCCGGCTGAGAGGGGCTGGTGGCGGGAGGAGGGGAGGTAAGGGCGGGGCGGGACAGGTCGACAGGATGCTGCTATCGACTCCAACTGTGGATGGTATGAGGTGGCTGACCGGCTGAAAGGGGCTGGTGCCTGGTGGCGGGAGGAGAGGAGGTAAGGGCGGGGCAGGACAGGGTGCTGCTATCGACTCCATGTGCAGACGCCTCAGGGATTTCTGAACCCGAAAACCCCTTCACCTTGAAACCTAAACCTTGAAAATAAAAACAGGAGCTGAGGGTATGGCTTATGGGCTATTGACACCACGCATACAACTTCATAGCTGCAAGCCCCTCCTAGGCAAACGGCCTGCCGCCAGTTCCCTGCCGTGGTTATTCAAGCCAAGGATTGGAAACCCAAGCCTACACTCTCAACCGGCACTAAACTACGTTTAGATTCCTCTTTCCCTGACCCTAACGCCAGTCACAGTGCTTTCTGTCAGTATGCTGCCACCCAGCTTGAATCTGCCACCTGGGGAGGAGCACTACTAGAAAAGGACCCACACTGGACCAACCTACGACCGGTGGGTTCTTGATGCACCAGGCCACCTTAGGCACCAAACCATGACGACATAGCTGGTTGAATTATATATGAAGCGCAATACAAAAATCAGCAAGCTAGATTTACATTACTGTGCACACGTCAGAATATCAAGCCGAGATAGTATTGGAATGATGGGAATCTGTGTGCCAATGTGCCGGGAAGATCTGCAAGATTTAAAATTCTCAAATGCCTCAGAGATCTAAGACACACAAAAATCCTCAGATTGGAGAGATAACATCAGTACGCAAGCAGCCTCCGAGACCAACAGGCTTTTCCAAACTAACCATTTAAGCAGCAGGATTATTAGGACAGGTAAGACAGGGGTTCAAAATAAGACAGGCAGCAAATAACACATGGATTATTGCTCCGAATTAACAACAACACGGGCAGCCGGCAGCATGCGGCGGCCACCAGGGGGTGGGTAAGGGCATGTATGGGGAGCTTGGGCAGTTATCAGCCAAGATGACAGGCATCATCACTCAGCCCGCAGCCGGCAACTGGTGGACGACCACTCACAACAAATGAACGGCACCGGGCACAAGGCAGCTAGGGATGCAGCCAACAACACTCAGTATGCTCCACAACGGGGGCCATATATCATATTCACACTTTCAATCATAACTGTCATACAATCAACTATTGTCATTATCATCATCATCACCATTTTGGTAATATGAACCAACTGCACTTCTGCAAGAGCCTCAGCATTATAGCCAATCAGCCTACCATGAAGATACATATCAGCAGACGTGTCCACACCCCCAAACCCGGCCAGCAAGAGGGGTCCATCAGCTCAGCCAAACAAACCGCAACAACCAATTAATACCAGTTATAAACCCAGTGAGCAGTCCAGATCCCCCCCCCCCCCCCTATTCAGCCTTGATGCCCGATCGCCTTTTAACAACAACAGCAACAAAGGGTGACTGAGAGGAGGAGAGGGAAACATCCATCACACGAAGTACAGGACGGAGAATCTGCCTATCCACCGCCCACATCAGACGGCAACATATATAAGCATATACTGCACATCCAGGCATGCTCAATGGGCAACACGGTGTGTTGTTTCGTTAAGTCCGAATGTACGTCATTGGTTAGACTTGGCGATAAGGGTCAAGGCACCGGCCGTTGTAAATTTTCAGTCCAGTGCAAGCAGCCAGAGGGGCCAGCATGTTCTTCAATTTCCTTGGTGGGAAACGGTGTAGCCTGAGCTCTTGCAAACCGATGCAAAGAGCCAGAGGGGTCAGGTCCTTGACGTCATGACAATCGAAGCTGAGAGTTTGAAGTGCAGTGCATGCAGCCAAAGGCGACAGATCTTGTACTCCCGGACACTCAAGGAAGCTGAGATCTTGCAGGTCAATGCACATAGCCAGAGGGGTCAGGTCCTGAAGTCCATGACAACCAATTAAGCTGAGGGTTTGCAGTGAAGTGCACACAGCCAAAGGGGACAGATCATGGACTCCTGGATTCGCCGCGAAGCTGAGATCTTGCCGGGGATCTTGCGCAGACAGAGGGGTTAGGGCCTTGAATCCATGACAACCAATTAACTCGAGGGTTTGCAGTGCAGTGCACGCTGCCAAAGGCGACAGATCTTGGACTCCCGGACACATAACGAAGCTGAGATATTGCAGGCCAGTGCACACAACCAGGGGGGTCAGGTCCTTGACTCTTGGACAGTCATAGAAGCTGAGAGATTGAAGTCCAGTGTATGTTGCGAGAGATTTGAGGTCTTTGAATCCACAGTAGTTGAAGTGAAGGGTGCGCAGTCTGGTGTCCACCGCCAGAGCAATCGACAGCTTAATGAAGCGCACATTGTTGAAGGTGATCGAGATCATACTTGGAAATTTGCAGAATAAATCGGTTTGGAAGCGAGCATGTGGATACACTTCTGAAGCATGGTAGATGTTTCTTCCCCATGTGAGTGCCTTCGCTACAGAGTTTACCGCATTGCTTAAGGCACGGCAGGCTGCCCGTACTGATGTCTTGCCGCAATTTCCGTCAACAAAGGAGACGATGGTATCCAACACACCAGACGGAAGGTCCAGGATGCCTGAGAGGGCGGTGAACAAAACAAATCAAGCTTGCATTTGCATTCCGTCCCCTCCAGGTAGTCCAGGACTTCATACGGTACTCTAATTCTGGATTTTAGGGACCAGATTTTTTTGACACCAGGTCGCACTGTATGTGCATTGCATGTGCATCCTAACAGCATGCTTGTGGGCATTCTACCTAAACTCAAACAGTGCTTTCCGGTCATGAGGGCACAGGTGTGCATATTTGGTTTAATGCAACTGATTGGGGTTCGACTAGCGATACCGGTTGTGGCGATCCCATGAGGGATGAAAAGGGTGGCTCTGGCCCGACGAGATGTATCCGTCTCAGTAGATAATGGATGGGGGATGGTAAACCTCGGGTATTCCCGGGTGCCGGTTAGCCACACACGTGTAAGATGGTAGGTTACCCAGTGCTACAGCCGAACGGATGCCCTCCTTAATCCACGCCTCATGGTGTATTTCTTTCTTATCACAGGCACCCATCATACAACTTATCCATCACGATCATACAGGCAGCCCCATACGACTGCCTTCCAGCACCAGTGAAATCTGAGCTGTAAACTTTAGTGTCATATAACATACAGGGGCCATGGAGTGGGCATCCACAAGCCGCGTAGGGCAGTTGATGGCAGTGCTTCAGATGGTGGTGTGAGGCTGAGTGGTGCTGCAATCCCTGCTGCAAGAACCACAGGCCTTAGGTTTGGTCAAGGTTTGGTCCCAATTGGTGCAGTGGTGGCCATGCTTCCGATGGCCCCATAAGGGGGGTCTAGCATGCGCTTACAGGAAAACTGGTAGATGGCCCAGCCACCGTTGCACAAGCAGCCAAGAGCCATCGAGTAGAGTTGGGGTGCTCATCTGAGTGTCTGGGCATCTATCTGGGTCCCCGTCGATTTTTGCAGAGTAGGCACAAAATGAACCCTAGCATAACCTCCTACAATCAAGTGCTGCCTGTCAAATGGATAGATATTGCAGAGAAAAAGAAGCCTCCGAAGAGGCGTGCATAACAAGTAAGGGAACCGCGCGGCGTACGTGGGGCTGGCTGAAACCGTGAGTTGTTACCAAGCAACATTGAACGGAGCTAGCTAGTTAGGATGTGCTAGTATTTGTATGTTATGCATCCTGTACACATGTTTCACTAATTTGTATGCTTCATCACCCACCTGTCAGATGATCGGTCACGTTAAAACGTCCAGCTCCGGGTTGAACTAGTTGAACCCCCTCAGCAAACCTTGCTTGCTCCTGGCCTACACACATGCATCCATGCACAACAGCAAGTCGGCAATTATGACGTGGGGCAGGATCTGCAAGAATCAAGGGGGACCCAGATGGCCAGATGACCGCCAGATGAGCATGGTCCCAATGGTTCCGGCAATCTAATAATTTCAGTTGACAGATAGACAATACAGAGAAAAGAGGTGAAAGCTCACTGAGTGTCCCCCAAGCCCCCATTGAGAGTAGAATATGATGAGAGTTAAGGAGAGGTGGAATATGGAGTAATAATGGAGTAATAATGGAGGAGCGAGGTATGAGGGAGATGATCTCTGGAGGGGATGAGGCCAGCGAAAGGTGATAACTAAGGTGCGTCAGTGGCGGTGGGGTACTAAATCCGTCCTCATCAACAACACCGACCTGGTAACTAAGAGATCCACACGGACAGCATTTGATCTCTCCATTATATATCCTGTGCTTGTGAATCTCGAAAATGCCGATGAAGTTCAGACGATGTAGACACTAGAGGTCGAGGTCCTGAGTTCCCAACGTTCCAGGTCCTGAATTCCCAACCTTGATTCTGCTGTAGGCGGATTCCGCAAATGAAAAAAGCGCAAGCGATGCGTGAAATGCGTGTGGAGCGAGGCAAGCAAGACAGTCGATGTATTTTTGGAGTGGGTGGTTACCAGGGAGGATACAGAGTTTCGTGACTTTCGGAGTGTCTACGTTGCACTAATGAACTATTATTGGTCCCGGCATGTATGGACGTACGGAGGGGGGCGGGGAGCGTTCTGGCTGCACCGGGCGTTACGGTGGACGACTCAGGTGGGATTTCTCGGCGGCAAGGATCGACGCAGTTGTGCTGGCGGTGTGGAACTGTGGATATTTTTCACCCTTCCCTGCCTGCCTGCCTGTACCACTTCGACCAATTGCTGAACCTCGTCCACTGTGTGATTCTATGCACACAAGTAGCCTTACCTTGAGCAAATCTCGGATAAGAGATATTGATATTTTTGTCAGGGATCAACTCATTCAAGAATTGAGAGTGCACTATGACCATGCTCAAACAACTCCGTCCGTCCAGGATGATAATGGTTTTCATTTCACTGTGCTCCATCCTGACAGCCTTTTGCGGCAATATACCACCCTACAGCCCAAGCCCTGGCCGAGAAGAAGCTGTCTGCAAGCATGGGGGCTGGGGTAGCATGTAGCCCATCCATGTAGCCCATACATGTTGCCCCATGTGTCCCATATTGCCCATCCAGCCCATGCAGCCTATGCTGTTTGTGCAGCCCATGTAGACCATGTAGCCCACTCATGCATCGCAAACAGCCCATGCAGCCCATGCAGCCTATGCAGCCCATGCAGTGCTCACAGCCCATGCTGTCCATGCAGTGCACACAGTCCATGCAGTGCACATAGCCCATGCGGTGCATACAGCCCATGCAGCCCATGCAGTGCACACAACTCATGCAGCCCATGCAGTGCACACAACCCATGCAGACCATGCAGTGCACACAGTCCATGCAGTGCACATAGCCCATGCGGTGCATACAGCCCATGCAGCCCATGCAGTGCACACAACTCATGCAGCCCATGCAGTGCACACAACCCATGCAGACCATGCAGTGCACACAGTCCATGCAGTGCACATAGCCCATGCGGTGCACACAGCCCATGCAGCCCATGCAGTGCACACTACCCATGCAGCCCATGCAGTGCACACAACCCATGCAGACCATGCAGTGCACATAGCCCATGCAGTGCACACAGTCCATGCATCCCATGCAGAACCACCAATGGTCACCCCTGGTTTTTTACATCGTCATGATAGATGCCCAAAGCTCGGCAGCTTTCACGTGACGTCCTTTGTGTTCGTGCTTCATTGTTTTGAAGGAAATCAACGCGGCCAGACGCTCATACTCGCATTCACCAGCTCATTGCCCATCCTGGGCTTAAGATCACATTGCCTCCAAGGAAATCAACCAAGAAGGACAGCCAAGGGGACCATGCTCACGCATCAACCAGGTGAGCGGACCACCTGGCCTCTCAGTTGGGTTTAAGTGTTAGCACATTAGGTTTCAGAGCTGGATTTGCGCGAGGGTGCATGTGGTGTCGTTTCTTTTGCCTGCTTCTTTTGCCTGAATTTTGGGATGTTTGAGGCTGGCTGCCCAAACCAGGGCAGGGAGGGGGTCTGAGGGCAGGGAAGGGTCTGAGGGCAGGAAGGGGTCTGAGCCTCTGAGGACAGGGTGGGGTCTGACGGCGGGAAGGGTTCTGAGGGCAGGGAGGGGTCTGAGGGCAGGAAAGGATCTGAGGGCAGGAGGGGGTCTGAGGACAGGGTAGGGTCTGACGGCGGGAAGGGGTCTGAGGGCAGGGAGGGGTCTGAGAGCAGGGAGGGGCCTGAGGGCAGGGAGGGGTCTAAGGGCAGGGAGGGGGGCTGAAAGCAGGGATTTGGTCTGAGGGCAGGGAGGGGTCCGAGGGCAGGGAGGGGGTCTGAGGGCAGGGAGGGGGTACGAGGGCAGGGAGGGGGTCTGAGGGCAGGGAGGGGTCTGAGAGCAGGGAAGGGCCTGATGCCTGGTAGGGAGGGGGTCTGAGGGCAGGGAGGGGTCTAAGGGCAGGGAGGGGGTCTGAGAGCAGGAAGGGGTCTGAGGGCAGGGAGGGGTCTGAGGGCAGGGAGGGGTCTGAGGGCAGGGAGGGGTCTGAGGGCAGGGAGGGGTCTGAGGGCAGGAAGGGGACTGAGGGTAGGAAGGGGGTCTGAGGGCAGGGAGGGGTCTAAGGGCAGGGAGGGGTCTGAGGGCAGGGAGGGGTCTGAGGGCAGGGAGGGGGTCTGAGAGCAGGGAGGGGCCTGAAGGCAGGGAGGGTTCTAAGGGCGGGAGGGGTCTGAGGGTAGGAGGGGTCTGAGGGCAGGGAGGGGTCTGAGAGCAGGAAAGGGTCTGAGAGCAGGAAGGGGTCTGAGGGCAGGGAGGGGTCTGAGTGCAGGGAGGGGTCTGAGGGCAGGGAGGGGTCTGAGGGCAGGGAGGGGTCTGACGGCAGGGAGGGGTCTGAGGGCAGGGAGGGGTCTGAGGGCAGGGAGGGGTCTGAGGGCAGGGAGGGGTCTGAGGGCAGGGAGGGGTCTGAGTGCAGGGAGGGGCCTGAGGGCAGGGAGGGGTCTAAGGGCAGGGAGGGGTCTGAGGGCAGGGAGGGGTCTGAGAGCAGGAAGGGGTCTGAGAGCAGGAAGGGGTCTGAGGGCAGGGAGGGGTCTGAGGGCAGGGAGGGGTCTGAGGGCAGGGAGGGGTCTGAGGGCAGGGAGGGGTCTGACGGCAGGGAGGGGTCTGAGGGCAGGGAGGGGTCTGAGGGCAGGGAGGGGTCTAAGGGCAGGGAGGGGTCTAAGGGCAGGGAGGGGTCTGAGAGCAGTAAGGGGTCTGAGGGCAGGGAGGTGTCTAAGGGCAGGGAGGGGTCTGAGGGCGGGGAGGGGTCTGAGGGCAGGGAGGGGTCTGAGGGCAGGGAGGGGTCTAAGGGCAGGGAGGGGTCTGAGGGCAGGGTGGGGTCTAAGGGCAGGGAAGGGTCTGAGGGCAGGAAGGGGTCTGAGGGCAGGGAGGGGTCTGAGGGCAGGAAGGGGTCTCTGAGGGCAGGGAGGGGCTGAGAGGGGCTGAAAATAAATCCGGCTTAAAATGTCATTCATAAGCTTATATGGGGGCTGAAGGGCCATTGACATCGTGACACAAACCCATCCGATTCTGTGTGCACCTTTGTATTACTTCTTTGGGTACTTTTGCTGCTATTTGTATCATTATTTCGTGTGCAGTGGACTTCCTTTACATACTTTTCTCTTTTGCATGACTGGCCTGTTGCCTACTTGCAATTGACTCCTCAAAACGCTTTACTCATAGAGGTAGAGCTACAATCCCCTCTTACTTGACCGTTCCACTCAACCCTGAACCCAGAACCCCTAATAGACTGTCTCCCGTTTAACCTTGGACCCCTCCATGGCTACTGACCCGCTGAACCCTGAACCCTGGACCCCTCCTAGGCTACTGCCCAAATCAAACATGAACCCTGGACCCCTTCTTTACTATCTTTTCACACTCAACCCTCAACCCTGAACCCTTTAAAGGCTGTATCCCCGTTTGATAACCCTGAACACTGACGGAACAACTCCTAGGATAGGCTATTGTCCCGCTTAAACCTAAACCCTGATCCCCCTCTAGGTTACTGTCATGCTTAACCCTAAACCCCTCCTAGGCTTCTGTCCCGCTTTACCCTGAACCCTGAACCTCTACTAGCCTAGCGTTTCAGTTGGCACCGCACTGCTTTCTCAACCCTCACCAACGGAGCAAGGCAGCTGGTTGCTTTACACTGAACCCCGAACCCCTCCTAGCCTACTGTCCCGCTGATGTCCACCCATAGAGCAAGGCAGCTGGTCACCGCGCTACTCAAATAGAGCCTGCTTGGAAGATGCTCCAAGAGCAGGTGCAGCGGGAATGGCAATTTTCTCGGGAGCAGGAGTGGGGGCGGGAGCTTTCTGGAGCCGCTGGCTTGCTGCATTCTAACATGGCTCACATCTGGTGGACATCTTGGGGCATGCTACTAGAAACAAGCCCTTAATTGCTCAGGGCCTTGATGGAGGTAGAGTGGGGAGCAGCCGTCCCCATACTGCGTCAGACAGTGGCTGACCCACAACTTCTCCCCGTCTCTCAGGTGCTAGCGCTAGTGGACGCTGACTATGAGCGGGCGCAGATGGAGGTCATCGGCCGGAGAGACCCTAGGGACCCCGCCACTGAAGACAGGTCTGCGGCCGCTTACCACGCCTGTTTTCAGCCGGCACCGTGCTAGCGCAGGAGCGACACTAGCAAAAGGGCGTGCGCACATGTGTGCACTAACTTACGGCTGCCAATCGGAGCGGTCAGCACAGCTGATAATAGAGGCGCAGCGATCAGCAGGTAGACAGTATGCTGAGGATGCGCTGTGTGCCTTTAGTGCCCTAGCGTGAAGGAGAGGCTGAGGGTGAGGGGGGGGGGGCAGGCCCTCCGGAGGGCGCCACGGATTTCAGCAGTCACACCAGGGCAGGCATGTGTGGGAGGGTGTCGTACGCTTTGTTGATGCCGAGTTGTTTTGCTTTTCATTACCGTCTTAGTTGGGGAATATGTTTGACAGGGGCAAGGATACTTCTGGCTACCTTTTTCTTTTGGGGGGGTATTTCTCTCCTTTGTGTTATTCTCCATTTCCCTCTTACCTGAAGTTTCTTTTCTTTTCTTCCAACAGTTGGGGACAGTTGGGCGCCCTTGGCCCAGCCATTTTTAAGCAGGGCCCAAAGTTGTAATCTCATTGACATAGATTGAAAATGTTGTCTACTCTGCTCTCGGTTCAGGCCCAGCTGAGACGCTGCCAAAAAATATTGATGGTTTAATTTGTGTTCTCCCTTCTTAACAGCTGGAAGCCCACGCGGCCGAGCCTTCCTGTGCATGGACCTTCGTTGACAAATATGAGCTGGTAGTTTCTGTTGGCCTCTGCAGCGCATCATCCTCCAAAGGCTACGGGATATTGCTGTATTTGGTCATGGTCCATTTGTAACAAGTAGAGATACCATGGCTGCACCACGATCCTGACTCTGCATGGTTGCTGGAATTGAGCTTCGTCATTCCCTACCAGCCTTACGCGGCCTAGCGTTCAGCACGGTATGCAGGGCCCAGTGGGCAACGTTCTAGATAAGGATACCGGTACCTATAAATGTGAGGAAGCAGTCCTAACTTGCGTTGATTTAACAGCAGTCCTCTGAACAATGTTCGGTTCCAACAGAGCATCAGGTCTCATCCATGGGACAGGTGAGCACGAACCGGCTTGAGCACAGAATACACGAGGAGTGAGGTGTGTAACGTCAGTCTAAATATACCAGGAATGAACGCCAGATAAATCAGTGCCCCACCTGGGATGAGTACCAGCTAACAAATCCACTGCGTTGTGGCGGACAACACTATTGGGAAACACGTAATTTCCACCGACAAGCCACTTGCAACATGGTACACAAACAACGGAGCGTTACGAGAAGTTTAACATGGCCTTTCCATTTTAGTCTGCAATGGGAGCCAGGAGCCAAAAGATGTACGGGGCTCATTTTTACGGACAAACAGGACAAAGCCAAGGCCTCAATGGACCCCAACAAGGACTCCATAAATGCGTTTGTTATGCAAGCCATTACTTATCCCTCATGGCATCAAAGCACTTACGGTGCACATCATACGTTTACAATCCCCTTCATCATCATGTCGTGCATCCATATAAAGCCTGCCTCAAAGCACTTACATATCCTTAATCAATTAAGCTAAATCACAATCAGGAAATCGAAGCGCGTACCGTTATCTAAATACCATTACTTAAAAGAGTCAACTTGACACAAAGTCAGGAAGGCCTAGCTTCATCAAGGCCCGTGACAGCATTCTACGTCCCACGGCGGTGAAGCTTGGCAGCTTTGCCTTAGCCACTGGGACAAGGGCATCCGTGAAGGCAACATTGGCGTGCCCAAGCTTTGCCATGGCCCAGAGAATCGTGGCCAGGTCTTGCTCATTGAAGTCGTGCAACTTGACCTTTCCCACAATGAGAAGAGCATCTGTGAAAGCTGCGTTGGTGTGCCCCAGCGTCGCCATGGCCCAAAGAGTGGTTGCCAGGGCTTGCGAGGTGAAGACGGGCAGCTTGGCTTTGGCCACAATGAGAAGATCATCTGTGAAGGCTGCATTGGTGTGCCCTAGTGTTGCCATGGCCCATAGAGTGTTGGCCAGGTTTTGCGGATTGAAGTCAGGCAGCTTGGCCTTTGCCTCAAGGAGAAGAGCATCTGTGAAGGCTGCATTATTGTGCCTTAGCGTCGCCATGGCCCAGAGAGTGTTGGTCAGATTTTGCGCAGTGAACTTGGGTAGCTTGTTCTCCGCCTCAAGGAGGAGGGCAGTTATGAAAGTTGTATCAGTATACCCTAGCTTTGCCAGGGCCCAAAGAGTGTTGGCAAGGGCTTGTGGATTGAAGTCTGACAAGGCACCTGACTCAGCTTTTCGGACCAAGGCAGACAGCAATGGCCCATCTTGGGAATTTAGCTTGCTCAGAGCGTACATGCAGTTGGACAGTTCTTGGGAACCCATATCTGGCACATGTTGTTTTATCAGATCTGCCAAGACTGATACAGTTTCCGCCTCCCTCACCCGTAGCCTTCCCGGGCCATGGATCAGCCTAGAAGCTTGAATTATGGCGGCCGAGGCGTTAATGAAATTGAAGCTGGACCCAAGCTCCACCGCTAGAGAGTACAGCTGCTCAAGAGTGCCGCAATCCTTGATCATGCGAGTAAGATGTCTATTATCGATGCTACTGCCTCCGCCACGTCCTTCTGTGCTACTTTGCACTCCAGTAGGTATGCTGCCCTCCCGTGTTCCAGACCTGTCACCTGCCGGTTGTGGTTGATTCTGCCAGTCCACATGCTGCTGCGGCCGCTGTGGCCGTGGGGCCAGCGGGACGTCTGCTGGATCTCCTCTGCTGCCGCCGCCAGCCGCTGATACTGCAACGTACGGTCGATTCAGGTTGCTTGCATCCCGACCATAAAGTTGCGTCAACGTCCTGGTGCTCATGGTGACCTGTGTCGAACAATGATGGCTTTGATGCAACCTCACACTACTGACACCCTGTGCAGAGTGGTGAAGATATTGGATTTATGACACCGGTGGCCAGGCTTGATCCTCAAGCATGAGGGATTTATGACTCCAAGAAGGGACATAAATGCTTCCAGGAGCCTTACAATTGATTCAAAGCTCTTAAAAAAGCGCAGATAAAGGACATGACGTCGTCTGCCGATTTTGCCTCGGCAGATGTTTCTATAAGATGACGTCACGCCCTTCATTTCAAAATTTTAAGAGTGCGGGACCGATAGTCATCAGTGCTCATATTAGGGTCCCAGGACGAACTTCATGAAAGAGCATCGCCGCTGAGTGGCCAAACTGGGTAGGTGAGGACCAATATTGATCAGCCTACAGCCAGTGGCCCTTGCAGCAGGGCCTGCTACTGCATCAGGCCCCCGGCCGTAGGCTGTGATGCAGCTCAAATCCAGCTATCTGAAGCGTGCAAACAGAAACAAAAGCAAGTGACATGATTTCATGGGTTACATTATTCTGCAGCGCTGTGGGTAAGAGTGCGGTCCCGGTACCAGTTGTCAGGTATATGTCAGGGTACGCCAAACCACCTTTGCGTGGCTAGTATTGGGTGGCCACTACTAGTAGGCAGGTTGATGGGGACCAAATGCTGGGAGGCCAGTCGGCCACCACTATTAGGCTGAATGGGACCAGATAGACGTAACCAAACCCAGCTCACCCCCTGGTGCCCCAGCTTAATCCCTCATACCCCAGCTCAATCTCTCATGCCCCAGCCAACTCCATCCCCCATGCATGCATGCCCAGCCCAGCCAGTCTCTAATGCATGATTCAGCTCAGGGAGCGACAGCAAACGGCACTCACCTCGGCGTTTTGATGATCTGAGGCCCTGTAGGCGTGAGTAGACACGTCCAGATTTGAGAGTCCAGATGATCCTCGAATGCTAGGAAGCGGACGAAGTAGACAGGGCGAGTGCCTCGCTGACGGGGCGGAGAGGCTGGGGCGTGTTGAAGGGAGATGATAGCGAGGTGATGACAACGTCCAGCGACCCAGATGAGACGACATCTTGCTGCACCTGGAGAGGCAGGCTGCAGGAAGAAGGAAATACAATTCACGAATGGAATCGATGGAAGAGGGATCGCGGTGTTCGTCGGGTTCAATGATTCTTACCTATTTCGAGTGTTAATATATCTTCTGTTATAATTAAGGCGTAGTGATAAACTGATAATCAGGCTGCCTGCAGATTTGTCATCTTCCACCAATACCAGCAGGCCACCCGCACCCGTGCGCCAGAAGAAGAGATAAGGTGGTTGCGAAGTTGTTTCAGCAGTTGGGAGTTGCGACTACTTGCGACCACTGGTTGGGGTCTGGCTGACGACCTGCTGGCTATAGCCGCGATACGATTGTTATTGCCGTTGTATGCCCATGTTTATACGACGTCCGTCTACGAATTTATGGACAGCAGCTCGTCTGGCGGGGTCCAGTGCATCGCGATGAGATGACATCTATCTGGAAGGCGAAAAGCGCATCAGGCTCCCACTTTGCAATGGCGCACAACTCGATCTAGACAGGATGAGGAAAGAGTGAAGCAGGAGCAGAAGATGAGAAGATACTTTCAAAAGGGTATGCAAGGAATGGCCAATGCAACACCTGAACCTGAACACCCCATGCAGGACCCATGCAACAAAGGGACATGCATATGCGCATGGGAAGACCTTTGCAACCCCAAGACAATTCGCATGTGATCCCCTTTGTAGCACTGAACCGAAGTGAAAATTATGCATTTTATTTTCTTGCCGATGCAGAGCACCCCTTGCAAGACAAACACGCAGGCAACACCGTTCCTACCCCTTCTCCACTCTCCCTTGGCAGAGGAGGCCGAACCAGTTTTCTTCCTGCATGTTTGCGGCTTCCTCCTCCCCTTGCGATCGCCAATGCGTAACCCACTTCCCACTCTCCCCCTTATGACTGTCGACTCTGCTCACATGCACCTTTCGTTGCACCTCCCATGCTTCACCCCTCCACCTCCTGGTCATGATTTTGTGACATAAATGTTCATCTCCTGCCATCAACTCCGCCATCCAGCCTGCCTCCCACCATCCCCTCCAACCTTGCTTCCCACTCGTTGTCTCCTCTTGCACTCTCGTATCTCCCTTTGCAGGCTTGTCACGCACTTGTCCCCGCCACTGGCAACACCTCCACACACTACGCCAGGTGCCATGCCTGGGGCCTATAACTCTGAAGCTCGAAATACCTCTCGACCCCAGACGTCTTTTCAGTGTCGTCCCCGCCGCCAGCCACAATGCTTCACAACCCCTCTTCACACTTTTTAATACATTGGATCTGTCCCCCGGTGTGTTCCCCCCATTACAGCCTGTCTTCAGCCTCACCTCATGGAACCCAGCGACACCTCTGTCTGCAGCAGCAACCAAGCGGCCCTTAACATGTGCTCCGATCAGGACCAGGAGAGCAGATCGGGGAGGTGTGAAAGCCAAGCTGTGAATGTCAATGTGTGAAAGGCCAGCGCAGCGCCTTCAATATCTGCTCCGGTAAGGAAGTGTGAGTGCTTGTTGGTCCTGTGCCTTTCCTGTTCCTGTTCGCCTTGTCTCAGCTGACGACAAGGGCTATATGCGCACCCGGGCTGTTTTTCACCTTTCCTCCTTCACTCTTCCCCGCCACTTCTCCCCTGTCACTGCCACCAGCCACGTTTCCCATTCCACTTTCCCCTGGCCACTGCCACCAGCCACTTTCCCCTCCCATTCATTTTCGGCAAATGCCGCCAGCCACCTTTCCCCCGCCACCTTTTCCCTGGCCTCTGCCGCCTGCCACTTCCCCCGGCAACTTTTCCCAGCAAATATCGCCAGCCAGAATTTCCCTTGCCAATGGCTCTGGCCGCTGCCACCTGTCAATTTCCCCTACCACTACTGCCAACCACTTTTCCCCAGCCGAATGCACCGACCACTTTTCCCCACATTTCCCCCTAGTCCCCTCACCATCCACCTTCCCCCACCAAGCTTCCATGGTAACTGCTGTCAGCCATTGCCCCCCTCAACTTTCCCCCCCGCCACTGCCAATAGCCATTTCCCCCCCCTGCCCTTTTCCCCTGCCGCAACCGCCAACCACTTTTCCTCCGCCACTTTTTCTGGCTTCAGCCCCAAGCCACTTTTCCCCTGCTTCTTGTTTTCAGCCACTACAGCCAGCCACCTCCCGCCAGCCATCTGCCTAGCTGAAGCACATAAAATAAAGAATGTGCACTAAAATCACGACTAAGAAACTGAATTAGCGTGAACAATGCTCTGCACAATCTCTGTACTACGGGTTGTATAAAAGCCCACGCTCATGCTTGTGCTGTATGGGCTGGGCAGAAACTGAATTGTGATCCGTGTCTTTATCTGATGCACATGATCGATGGCTGAACAGGGCGCCTCTGCTACTGCTGCAGCTGCTGTTTCTCCTCATGTGTCCCCTGCTGCCGCTGCAGCTCTTACTGTTGTTGTCACAGCAGCCGGGGGTGGTGGTGGCCTGGCAACACCGCCTCCTGAAACACAGCTGCATGAAAACATGTGTGCTCGTAACATACTCTGAGCCCCTCCTAGGCAACCTTCCTGCTTAACCCTGAACCCCTTGTTGGCTACCATACCGCTTAACCAGGGTACAGCGTTCTTCCTGTCGGCCCTTAGTCTGGCCCTGACTGGGCTCCCCAAGACCGTTGCCGCTGCTGGCGTGGGGCCCGGAGGTGGTGGTAACCCCAAGCAGGAGGAGTTGCAGCAGAGGTGCTGTCGGCCATGCAGGAATAGGTGTCGGAGGTCGGGGATGCGTCAAAGATCTGTAATACAGCTGCAGGTCTGCTTTCCATTTTTGTGTGCGACTGAGCAGCTCAGGGAGGCCCGTGGCCCAAGCAGGAGTGTGTTTACAGCACCAGCCCCCCATGAGATAAGGCGTATGTGCTGCTGCAGTTGGCAAGGCTGCTGCTGGCGGTGCGTGCGGCCTGCTTCCGTGTCAGGCAGCTACGCTGTACCTGATTCTGGCCCGGAGAGAGGAAACAGATTTTGAAACGGAGATAGGCACAAAGAGGAGCCCGATCCTCGATCCTGAGGGGATGAAACGGGGTTATTGGGCTCAGCCTTCCATGATGCTTCAGCTAAATGCCTCATGCCTGAGCCAAATGCCTCATGCCCCAGCTAAATCCTTTATGCCCCAGCTCAATCCCTGATGCCTCAGCCAATCCTGCATGCCCCAGTTCAATTGCTCATGTCTCAGCTCAGTCCTTCATGTCACAGCTCAATCCTTCATGCCAGCCCCAAGTCTTATTCCTCTTTGACTCATCCTCTATGATAGCAGCCCCTCAGGTTTGAGGCAGCTCATTCTCGCTCGGATGGACTACGCCAGAAACAGCCACACTCACCACCTCTGCTCACCACGGTGTTATGATGATCTGATGCTTTGAAGGCGTGCGTCGACACTTTGAGTGTTGCCAGGCCCAACAGCGATCCTCGAAAGCTAGGGAGCAGACGAGGCGAGTGCCTATCTGATACGGCGGAGAGGCTGGGGCGTTCTGAGGTAAGATGGTGGCGAGGCGAGGCCGATGTCCAGCGACCTAGATTACACGACATCTTGCCGCAGCTTGAGGGAAAGGATACAGGAAGAATAAATCAGATCCAGAGGTGAACTATACTATAAAAGAACATGATGGAATTGCGAGGTCGCAACAAGAAAGTTGTCAAAGCAGTTGGGAGTTGGCTCTGGACCACCGCCACCGCCACCGGTTGGGGTATGGCTGACGATCTGCTGGCTGCTGCCTCGACAATACAAGCATTGCCTGCTACATGTTGCATGATACAAACGACTATTGATTAGGAATGCTGGGCAGCGGATCGTCTGGCGGGGTCCGGTGCAGCACGCTGGTCTGAGATATGAAAGGCGGATAGCGCAGCAGGAATGGTACACAAACCGGTCGAGGTAGGTTGAGGTAGGAGACAAGCAGGATCATAAATGTCTTTCAAAACCACATGCAAACAAAACCCCATGCAGCACTCCATGCAACACCCATGCAGCCAGGCAGGGACAAGCGCATGCGCGTTTTAAGATCTTTGCAATCACAGTACAACTGTACACATACATGAAGCCTGTGATCCCCTAGGTAACACTGAACCAAGATGACCACCTTGCTTACCCATATTCATGTGGCACAGATGACCATGCAGGGAATTTACCTGAAGAAACTCCATGACCTTAAACCGTTCCATGTAACCATGCCCTCCTCCACTACCATCTCTTGGCTATCTTAAAAAATGTGCACAGAAAATGCATGTGCAAGGTATCAAATAGCATTGTGCAGGCGAGGCGAAGAATTGAATACTGCCCCACTGGACCTGCTAAAACCGGTGGGAAAATAAATTAGACCCGCAAGCTGCCGTAATAAAATGGGATGTGTCTTCTTTTCTCACGGTAATGGCGCGGATGTGGCTTCGGCCCAGGCTGCGCTGTTTCCTTAACTACCATGCCCCCTACGGGGCATAGCTTTATTTCTTTCTTTCTGGCCATGTTAGCCATGGCCGTTCCCACTGCCTCAAACTCCACCCCTATGACTGCCGCCTCTTCTCACGCACACCTCCTGGCCATGGTGTCTGGACATGGGAGATGGTGGGAGAATGTTCCTCCCACCCTCATCTCCCTCATCCTTGACCATCAGCCATACTGTCATCACATGTCCCGACATGTCTTCAGCGCCCTATCCCCCACCATAACCTCCAATCTTGATGCCCACTATGCTCACATCAGCCCTGCTCCCCTCTCTGACCCCACTGCCCTGCTTGTATGGGCTCCATCCACTCCCACCTTCAGTCTGCCATCCTCTCCTTTCCTCCATATCCATCCCCGCCTTCCCACCTCAGCCAGGGCCTCAGTTGTCTTCACACAGGTATCCATTTAAATGCACACCATACCCCTTTGGAAACCTAATGTGGAGTCACTGCTGGTCCAATGGGGACCCAATCTGGTTCGGCCTAGTATGGCCACATGCTCAAGTGGTAAATGTGTTGTTCCAGGCTCTCTCAGCTGTAGGCCATGATGTAGCTGAATTGTAGCTGAAGGGGCTTGAAAGACATACCTCCACTCCAGATGGCATTAGCCGTCACCTGTAGCCCTTTCTCAACCTTGTCTGAGCCGGCTTAACTTCTGTCTCCAACATTGGCCTTGGCAGATGCTGTCTGGGCCCGCCTCCTCAGCCACCACTTCAGCACCACTGGCGCAGCAGAAGTTCCTCTCCACTGCCCCCGCTACCCATACCATCCTATCCCCCTCCTCTCTTGACTATATCGCCTCTGCCCTCCCATCGTGACCTCTCGCATACCTGCCCTTTCTTGGCTCTTTCTTGTCAGGCTCTCCACGCACGCGTCCCTGCTACCGGCCACACCGCTTCCTGCTATTCCTCGAGTCTGCTACAACCTAGCAAAGACACGCCATCACCCCAAGCGAACCCAGCAGCAGCTCTGTCTGCAGCAGCAGCTCCACGATCATCAGCATCTGATCTGATAGATACGGCGACAAAGCCAACGAGGGTGGGTTGGTGTGAAAGCCAATGTGAACGAGGGTGGGTTGGTGTGAAAGCTAATGTGATGGGTACGGTGACAAAGGCAATGTGAACGAGGATGGGTTGGTGTGAAAGCCAAAATGTGGAAGCCAAGGTGTGCAAGGCAAGCACGGCGGCCTTCAACATCTGCTCCGATAAGGACTGAAGAAATGCCTAGGTGAGTAAGGCTGGAGCTGGGGCTAGGGTTTAGTCAGCAAATCCAAGGGGAACAGGTGTGAGGGGTTCGGTTTAAGGTTATGTTATTAGAGGTGACAAAGCTGATAGATCAGCCACTGTCATGCCTGAAAATGTAAACCAGTTAAGTGCAACGCATCAACTGATGTTACTCCCAAACCCACGACCCTCCAGGTCACACTGACTGCCATCAACTCGTGGCCGTTTGAGGATCAGCTGGCCGACCTTGTGCTGGCTGCAGTGGAAATAACAGCTGCTCAGCAGCTTCTGCCTTTTCCTGGTATGGATCACCCACAGTGTTTGCGCCTGTAAGAAGTGGCTGCGGTACTGTTGCAGAGTAGCAGTCATTCAGGTAAGGGTAAGGGGTGTTGACAGGTAGAAGCAGCTAAGTAGCTGCCTGTCCCGCTTAATTCTGAACCCTGAACCCCTCCTAGGCTACTGTTTTGCTTAACTCTCCACCCTTAACCCTCGACCCCTAACCCTGAACCCCTCCCATGCTCCCGTCTTGCTTAAACCTAAACCCTGAATCCCTCCTAGGCATCTTTCCCGCGCTACCCTGAACCCCGAACCTCTACTAGCCTACCGTCCCGATGAACCATGGACCCTGCTCCACCCATAGATAGTCTACTGTCCCGTCCAAACCTGGACTCTGGTCCCTTCTCGTTCTGCTGCAGTTTAGCTACAATACGACATGTGGCCAGCTGGGCTTGGTCCAGCAAGCTCTGCTCCTTGGACCATCATTCCCCTGCTGGCTGGCTATGCTAACCTGAGTCCACCCACTCCGCTCCAGGCACCAGTTTCAGTTGGTAGCACACTGTTTTCTTAACCCTCACATCCCTGTGGGACGAGTGTATGTCTTTATGTCTTACCGTCTGCTGGGCGACCCCGTGTCCACCCACGGAGCAACACAGCTGGTGAGCTGGACGCCGCGCTGCTCAGATGGAGCCTGTTTCGAGGACAGTCCAAGAGAAGGTGCAGCGGGGAAGGCCATTCTCTCGGGAGCAGAAGTAGGTATGGGAGCCGCTCTGCAGCCGCTGGCTTGCTGCATTTTAACCTAGCTCACATCTGGCGGACCTCTTGGGACATGCTAGACACAAGCCATGAATTGTTGAGCAGGGCATGTCCGACACGATAGCATGGACCAACCGGCAGAGGGACACGGACTGTTGAGGGGAGCATGTCCGACATGATAGCATGGACCAACCAGTGGGACATACCAAGGCTGGTGTGAATCATTGTTATCGAGTTTGGAATACCAAGGTTGGGGGGGGGGGGGGTTCAGACGCTGCGTGTCCCTTGGCACATGACTATGGTTTTGAATTTGGCAAACCTTTGTGTTCTTGCTGTTTGGTGGGTGAACTTACCATCCTTTCTTCCCTCTCGCCTTCACCTTGCGCCGTGCTGGCGCAAGCCAAGAGCCGCACTAGTCAGAAGGAGTGTGCTTGTGTGCGCATCAATTTGCGACTGCGGCTTGGCGCGATCAGCACTGCTGATAGTACCAGAGGACGGCGCAACGGTCAGCGGCGACAGGCACGCTTCTGCCAGCGGTGTTGGGCACGGGGGGATAGCAAGCAGGTAGAGGATGCGCTGCATGTGTGCTTCCAGTGCCATAGTGTCAGAGAGCAGTTACGGGAGCGGGGGTGGGCAGGTCCTCCGGGTGCTGCCACTAACTTCCACCAGTTGTACCAGGCTGAGCATGGGTGGGACGCACTTGCTTTTGTGGACTGTGCTGTGGGCATTATTGCGGGTTCCTGAGTCTCCAGGGTTTCTGAGGCCGGCGTCGTGGGCCTTTCCGGCCTTCTCTTTTGGTCCGTTTTGGGGGGGGTGTTGTTCGCCCCCTTTTTCGTTTCTTCTCTTCTCCCTTCTGATCAGTGGGGAGATCTTGCTTTTCTGGACTCGTTTTTTTAGAGGCTTTGCTAAGGGTTAGTCTCTAGTAGAACTCTGTAGGTGTATGGACTTGGTTTTCGGTGCCCTCCCGGCCTCTCCTTTTGTTCCTTTCCCCCTCTCTTCCTTTTAGTTCCTTCTTCACTCCCTTCTGAATAGTTGGGCGCCCACGCGGCCGAGCTTTGAGCGGGCCCAGAGGTGTAACGTTTTTGACCTTTGACGATCCTAGCTGACATTTTGTTTGCCGACGTGGCCGAGCTTCATTTCAGTTTATTTGGCCCAGAGGTGTAACGTCACACACATATGAGCTGATATTTTCTGTTGACTTCTGCAACGTATCCTCCTCTTTAAGCTGCGGGCCATTGCTTTATTTGGTCCCATTCGTAACAAATAAGGGATACCATGGCAGCACCATGGTCATGGCTGTGCATGGTAGCTGGTAGTTAGCGTAGTCATTTCCTACCTGCCCCACGCGGCTGAGCATTCAACAAGGCCCAGCGGGTACCGGTTTGCAACGTTATAAATAAGGGATACCGGCACCTATACATTTAACTACGAAATCCTGACTTCCGTTGATTCAACTGCAGTCCACTGAGACATGTTCAATTCCAACAAAGCATCATATTTCATGCATGGGACAAGTGAGCGTGAACCGGCTTGAGCACTGAATAAACTATAGGAATGAGGTGTAACGTCAGTCTTAATAAACCAAGACTGGATGCAGGATAAATCAGTGCATCTCTTGGGATGGGTAGTACCAGCTAACAAATCCAGTGGTGTGGGGGTTAAACACTGTTGAGAAACACGTAATCGCCACCGACTAAGTAATTGCAGATCAACATAGTACAGAAACAACGGAGCGGTACGTAGAAGTTTAACATGGCCTTCACATTTTAGTCTGCAATCGGGGGAGCCAAAATAAACACGGGGCTCATTTTACGAACACAGCCAAGGCCTCAATGGACCCCAACGAAGACTTCATAAAGCAGTTTTGTAATGCAAGCCAATAGTTGTATCCATCCCTCCTGGCCAACCAGAATTTTCAAGGAAGATTCGAGAACTCTGACAGCCAAACCCTAGTGGCCTAGTCCTCTGAACACGGAATCAGGTTTGAACGGGGTCCCGAAGATGTTGGGACTAAACACCAGTGTTCCCTGATGAGCACTTTCGGATGTCAATGACAAAATGCATCAGAAGTAAACATCATCATGTTGTGCTTCCAAATAAAGCCTGCCTCAAAGCACTTATAAATGAAGCTGAAATCACAATCATGAAGCACGTTATCAAAATACCCTAAATACTAATAATCAACTTGAAACAAAGACTGGAAGACCTAGCTTAATCAAAGCCCATGACAGCATTGTACGTTCCACTCCGGTGAAGCTTGGCACCTTTGCCTTAGCTACAGGGACAAAGGCATCCGTGAAGTCTTCGTTGCTGTGCCCCAGCTTTGCCATGGCCCATAGAATGTTGGCCAGGGCTTGCGAGGTGAAGTCGGGCAGCTTGGCCCTTGCCACAATGAGAAGAGCATCTGTGAAGGCTGCGTTGGTGTGCCCCTGCGTCGCCATGGCCCAAAGAGTGTTGGCCAGCTCTTGTGAGTTGAAGTCGGGCAACTTGGCCCTGGCCACAATGAGAAGAGCATCTGTGAAGGCTGCGTTGGTGTGCCCCAGCGTCGCCAAGGCATATATAGTGTTGGCCAGGGCTTGCGGGTTGAAGTCGGGCAGCTTGACTTTCGCCACAATGAGAAGAGCATCCGTGAAGGCAGCGTTGGTGTGCCCCAGCGTGGCCATGGCCCAAAGAGTGTTGGCCAGTTCTTGCGACTTGAAGTCATGCAGCTTTCCTTCTGCCTCAAGGAGTAGAGCACTCGTGAAAGCTGCATCAGTGTATCCTAGCTTTGCCAGGGCATAAATAGTGTTGGCCAGCTCTTGTGGCTTGAAGTCTGACAAGGCACCTGACCCAGCTCTTTGGACTAAAGCAGACAGCAATGGCCCATCTCGGAAATTTAGCTTTGCCAGAGAGTACAAGCAGTTGGACAGTGCTTGAGAAGCCATGTCCGGCACATGCTGTTTGACCAGATCCGCTAGGATTGATACAGTTTTTGCATCCCTCCCTCCCGGCCTGACCGGGCCATGGATCAGCCTTTGAGCTTGCATCATGGCAGTTGATGCATGAATGAAATCAAAGCTAGGCCTGAACTCCTCAACCAGAGAGCGCAGCTGATCCAAAGTTGTGCAGTTATTAATCCTGGAATTCAGCTTTCTAGCATTGATGGTACCCCCGCCACCTCCTCCTCCTCCTCCACCTCCTCCTCCAGTAGGGATGCTGCCCTCCCTTGTTCCAGACCTGTCACCTGCCGTCTGTGGTTGGTTCTGCCGGTCCACACGCTGTTGCGGTCGCTGTGGCCGTGGGGATAGCGGGAAGTCTGCTGGATCTCCTCTGCTGCCGCCGCCAGCCGCTGATACTGCAACATATAATCCATTCAGGTTGCTTGCCTCCCGACCATAAGGTTGCGTCAGCCTGCTGGTGCCGCTGGTGAGGTGTGTCGAGCGATGATGGCTTTGATGCAACCTCAGACTACTGAAACCCTGCGCAAAATGAGGATAACGGATTTATGACACCGGCGGCCAAGCCCTCAATGGCACCGGTAGGCAGGTTAGATCTTCAAGAATGAAACGTAAGATACAGCAAGACCAAGCCCTCTGAATACAGGAGCAATTTTCATGCTACGTGACCCACTTCGTTATGCGTCCCTCCAACACCGAAATGCATGGCAGGTAGGCTGGACCTCATGTGCTAGGCAGCTGAGTGGCCAAACTGGTTCACTGAGGACTAAGCCCTGATGAGTCTACAACCGCTGGCCCAAGCAGGAGGTTAAACAGTATGAGGCTCTCTGGCCGTGGGCCGCAATACAGCTTAACTGGACCTAGCTTAAATGCGCAACAAACACGAGGCCGGTAGCGTGGTTTGGTGGTGTATATTCTGCAAGACTGCAACGCTGGCTGTAAAAGTGCGCCAACAATACCGGCAGTTAGTGTTAATTTCAGGATGCGCAAAACCACCTTTGGTGGCCACAACTAGGCTGACAAGGACAACATGTTGACAAAATGACAAGCCTACGGCCGGTGGCCAAAGCATCAGGGCTTGCTGCTTCAGGCCCTTGCGGACGTAGGTTGTGAGACACTCAAAATATTCATCATTGAGGCAGTTTAGATAAACAGTGCCGGTAGCGTGGTGCCATGGTGGGGTGGCTCGCATTCTGGAGGGCTGTCGAAAAGGGTCAGGAACTCAAGTAACAAAAACAGTTTATTTTTGGGTGCGCTGATGCACTTTCGTGGGGCTGCTTGTTCGCCAACTCTTAAGGAAATATGTATCAAACCTTGACTAGCCTGCGGCCGATGGCCTTAGCATCAGGGCTTCCTACATCAACCCCCCCCCGACCGCAAGCCGTGAATCCCGGAATGCATACAGACTGATGCTGACACACTAACTAAACAGAGCCTGTAGCATGGCTTGGAGGGCTGCATACTTCAGCGCTGACTTTGAAGAGTGTGGTACAAATACCGGTTGTCGGTGGATCATGCAGGGTGCATCATAGCACCTGGGCGTGAGGCCGCCACCACTATCTACTAGATAGGCTGTTGGGGACCGGATCGAACCAAACCCAGCTCAATTCCTCATGCATCCGCTCAATAACCTCTCCTGCCCCAGATAAATGATTTTTGATGCGACAGCTAAAACCCTCATGTAGTCATGCCATAGCTCAATCCCTCATGTTCGCCTAGCTCAATCCCTCAGGTCACGGCTCCATCCTTCATGCTAGCGTCAACTCAATCACGGATGCCTCAGATCAGCTTCTCATGCCACAGCTCATCAAACCCTCGAGCCCAAGTTAAATCCCTCATTGACACATCCCCTAGACCAAAAGCCCCTCGGGTCTGAGGCACCTCGTCCCCGCTAGGACTACGCCACAGCAAACAGCACTCACTTTGAGCAGGCCCAGAGGTGTAACGTTATCGACTCACCACGACGTTTTGATGATCTGAAGCTTTAAAGGCGTTTGCAGAAACATGTCGAGTTGCGAGCCCCAATACTGATCTTCGAATGCTAGGGAGCAGACGAGGCGAATGCCTTGCTGGCACGGCGGAGAGGCCGGGGCATGTTGTAAGATAGTGGCGAGGCGAGGCCAACGTCCAGCGACCCAGATGAGACGACATCGCGCTGCTGTTTTAGGGCAGGTTGCAGAAAAGTAAATGAAAGTAAGAAACCGGAATCGCCCGATGGCGGAGAGAGGGCTGGAGAGAGGGAGTCAGCATGTCCATCCTCATCCTCACCGATGTTCTATCATAGTATGTTCTATACCGGTATTCAGCCAATGAAGAAGCAATTATAACCAGGCAGCTGATGTGCGATCCTTGACTAATACTAGTAGGCCACCCGTGCGCCAGAAGAGATAACTAAGGTCGCAGCAAGGGAAGTTGTTATAAAGCAGTTGGGGGTTAGTTGGGAGGTGGCCGGCTGGGACCACCTACCGGTTGGGGTGTGGTTGCCGATCTGCTGACTGTTACCACGATACTTCAATCATGACTAAATATAGAGTAAGTAGTGCCAGGCATCGGATCTTCTGGCGGGATCCGGTACATCGCGATGGTCTCATCTGAAAGGCGGAGAGCGCAGCAGGTGCCTACAGGGGAATGGCGCCCTACCCAGCTCAGGTAGGGTGAGCAAGGGATATAGCAGGAGTACAAAATGCTCTTAAAACATGCATGCACGCAATGGCCTTTGCATGCAGCACCCCAGCCATGCAACACCCATACAACAACAGAACATGCGCATGCTGAGACCTTTGCAAAACCAGTACAAGCTCATGCCTATGCGCAACCGCTGCCTCTGTGCTGGTGACCCCCCCCTGCTATTGACCTGTTGCTACCGCCCTATGCGCAGCCGCTGCCTCTGTGCTGGTGACCCCCCCCCTGCTATTGACCTGTTGCTACCGCCCCATGCGCAACCGCTGCCTCTGTGCTGTAGACCCCCCCCCTGCTATTGACCTGTTGCTACCGCCCTATGCGCAGCCGCTGCCTCTGTGCTGGTGACCTCCCCTCCCTGCTATTGACCTGTTGCTACCGCCCTATGCGCAACCGCTGCCTCTGTGCTGGTGACCCCCCCCCTGCTATTGACCTGTTGCTACCGCCCTATGCGCAACCGCTGCCTCTGTGCTGGTGACCCCCCCCCTGCTATTGACCTGTTGCTACCGCCCTATGCGCATCCGCTGCCTCTGTGCTGGTGACCCCCCCCTGCTATTGACCTGTTGCTACCGCCCTATGCGCAACCGCTGCCTCTGTGCTGGTGACCCCCCCCTGCTATTGACCTGTTGCTACCGCCCTATGCGCAAACCGCTGCCTCTGTGCTGGTGACCCCCCCCCTGCTATTGACCTGTTGCTACCGCCCTATGCACAGCCGCTGCCTCTGTGCTGGTGACCCCCCCCCTGCTATTGACCTGTTGCTACCACCCTATGCACAGCCGCTGTCTCTGTGCTGGTGACCCCCCCCTGCTATTGACCTGTTGCTACCGCCCTATGCGCAGCCGCTGCCTCTGTGCTGGTGACCTCCCCCCCCTGCTATTGACCTGTTGCTACCGCCCTATGCGCAGCCGCTGCCTCTGTGCTGGTGACCCCCCCCTGCTATTCACCTGTTACTACCGCCCTATGTGCAACCGCTGCCTCTGTGCTGGTGACCTCTCCCCTGCTATTCACCTGTTACTACCGCCCTATGCGCAACCGCTGCCTCTGTGCTGGTAACCTCTCCCCTGCTATTGACCTGCTGCTACCACCCTTTGCGCAGCCGCTGCCTCTATGCTGGTGACCTCTCCCCTGCTATTCACCTGTTTCTACCACCCTAGGCACAGCCGCTGCCTCTGTGCTGTAGACCCCCCCCCCTGCTATTCACCTGTTTCTACCACCCTATGCGCAACCGCTGCCTCTGTGCTGGTGACCCCCCCCCTGCTATTGACCTGTTGCTACCGCCCCATGCGCAGCCGCTGCCTCTGTGCTGGTGACCCCCCCCCTGCTATTCACCTGTTTCTACCACCCTATGCACAGCCGCTGTCTCTGTGCTGGTGACCCCCCCCTGCTATTGACCTGTTGCTACCGCCCTATGCGCAACCGCTGCCTCTGTGCTGGTGACCTCTCCCCTGCTATTCACCTGTTACTACCGCCCTATGCGCAGCCACTGCCTCTGTGCTGGTGACCCCCCCCCTGCTATTGACCTGTTGCTACCGCCCTATGCACAGCCACTGCCTCTGTGCTGGTGACCCCCCCCCCTGCTATTGACCTGTTGCTACTGCCCTATGCGCAACCGCTGCCTCTGTGCTGGTGAACCCCCCCCTTGCTATTGACCTGTTGCTACCACACTATGCGCAGCCACTGCCAATGTGCTGGACCCCCTTCCCCTGCTATTGACCTGTTGCTACCGCCCTATGCACAGCCACTGCCTCTGTGCTGGACCCCCTTCCCCTGCTATTGACCTGCTGATACCGCCCTATGCACAGCCACTGTCTCTGTGCTGGTGATCCCCCCCCCTGCCATTGACCTGTTGCTACCGCCCTATGCACAGCCACTGCCTCTGTGCTGGTGACCCCCCCCCCCCCCCCCCGCTATTGACCTGTCGCTACCGCCCTATGCGCATCCGCTGCCTCTGTGCTGGAGTTCTCCCCCCCTGCTATTCACCTGCTGCTACCACCCCATGCGCAGCCGCTGCCTCTGTGCTGGAGTTCCCCCCCCCTGCTATTCACCTGCTGCTACCGCCCCATGCGCAGCCGCTGCCTCTGTGCTGTAGACCCCCCCCCCCCCTGCTATTCACCTGCTGCTACCGCCCTATGCGCAGCCGCTGCCTCTGTGCTGGTGACCCCCCCCTTTGCTATTGACCTGTTGCTACCGCCCTATGCGCAGCCGCTGCCTCTGTGCTGGTGACCCCCCCCCTGCTATTGACCTGTTGCTACCGCCCTATGCGCATCCGCTGCCTTTGTGCTGGAGTTCTCCCCCCCTGCTATTCACCTGCTGCTACCACCCCATGCGCAGCCGCTGCCTCTGTGCTGGAGTTCCCCCCCCCTGCTATTCACCTGCTGCTACCGCCCCATGCGCAGCCGCTGCCTCTGTGCTGTCGACCCCCCCCCCCCCCCTGCTATTCACCTGCTGCTACCGCCCTATGCGCAGCCGCTGCCTCTGTGCTGGTGACCCCCCCCCTGCTATTGACCTGTTGCTACCACACTATGCGCAACCGCTGCCTCTGTGCTGGTGACCCCCCCCTGCTATTGACCTGTTGCTACCGCCCTATGCGCAGCCGCTGCCTCTGTGCTGGAGCTTCCCCCCCCTGCTATTCACCTGCTGCTACCGCCCCATGCACAGCCGCTGCCTCTGTGCTGGTGACCCCCCCCTGCTATTGACCTGTTGCTACCGCCCTATGCGCATCCGCTGCCTCTGTGCTGGTGACCTCTCCCCTGCTATTCACCTGTTACTACCGCCCTATGCGCAGCCACTGCCTCTGTGCTGGTGACCCCCCCCCTGCTATTGACCTGTTGCTACCGCCCTATGCACAGCCACTGCCTCTGTGCTGGTGACCCCCCCCCCTGCTATTGACCTGTTGCTACTGCCCTATGCGCAACCGCTGCCTCTGTGCTGGTGAACCCCCCCCCTGCTATTGACCTGTTGCTACCACACTATGCGCAGCCACTGCCAATGTGCTGGACCCCCTTCCCCTGCTATTGACCTGTTGCTACCGCCCTATGCACAGCCACTGCCTCTGTGCTGGACCCCCTTCCCCTGCTATTGACCTGCTGATACCGCCCTATGCACAGCCACTGTCTCTGTGCTGGTGATCCCCCCCCCTGCTATTGACCTGTTGCTACCGCCCTATGCACAGCCACTGCCTCTGTGCTGGTGACCCCCCCCCCCCCCCCGCTATTGACCTGTCGCTACCGCCCTATGCGCATCCGCTGCCTCTGTGCTGGAGTTCTCCCCCCCTGCTATTCACCTGCTGCTACCACCCCATGCGCAGCCGCTGCCTCTGTGCTGGAGTTCCCCCCCCCTGCTATTCACCTGCTGCTACCGCCCCATGCGCAGCCGCTGCCTCTGTGCTGTAGACCCCCCCCCCCCCCTGCTATTCACCTGCTGCTACCGCCCTATGCGCAGCCGCTGCCTCTGTGCTGGTGACCCCCCCCTTTGCTATTGACCTGTTGCTACCGCCCTATGCGCAGCCGCTGCCTCTGTGCTGGTGACCCCCCCCCTGCTATTGACCTGTTGCTACCGCCCTATGCGCATCCGCTGCCTTTGTGCTGGAGTTCTCCCCCCCTGCTATTCACCTGCTGCTACCACCCCATGCGCAGCCGCTGCCTCTGTGCTGGAGTTCCCCCCCCCTGCTATTCACCTGCTGCTACCGCCCCATGCGCAGCCGCTGCCTCTGTGCTGTAGACCCCCCCCCCCCCCTGCTATTCACCTGCTGCTACCGCCCTATGCGCAGCCGCTGCCTCTGTGCTGGTGACCCCCCCCTTTGCTATTGACCTGTTGCTACCGCCCTATGCGCAGCCGCTGCCTCTGTGCTGGTGACCCCCCCCCTGCTATTGACCTGTTGCTACCGCCCTATGCGCATCCGCTGCCTTTGTGCTGGAGTTCTCCCCCCCTGCTATTCACCTGCTGCTACCACCCCATGCGCAGCCGCTGCCTCTGTGCTGGAGTTCCCCCCCCCTGCTATTCACCTGCTGCTACCGCCCCATGCGCAGCCGCTGCCTCTGTGCTGTCGACCCCCCCCCCCCCCCCTGCTATTCACCTGCTGCTACCGCCCTATGCGCAGCCGCTGCCTCTGTGCTGGTGACCCCCCCCCTGCTATTGACCTGTTGCTACCACACTATGCGCAACCGCTGCCTCTGTGCTGGTGACCCCCCCCTGCTATTGACCTGTTGCTACCGCCCTATGCGCAGCCGCTGCCTCTGTGCTGGAGCTTCCCCCCCCTGCTATTCACCTGCTGCTACCGCCCCATGCACAGCCGCTGCCTCTGTGCTGGTGACCCCCCCCTGCTATTGACCTGTTGCTACCGCCCTATGCGCAACCGCTGCCTCTGTGCTGGTGACCCCCCCCTGCTATTGACCTGTTGCTACCGCCCTATGCGCATCCGCTGCCTCTGTGCTGGTGACCCCCCCCCTGCTATTGACCTGTTGCTACCGCCCTATGCGCATCCGCTGCCTCTGTGCTGGTGACCCCCCCCCTGCTATTGACCTGTTGCTACCGCCCTATGTGCAACCGCTGCCTCTGTGCTGTAGACCCCCCCCCTGCTATTCACCTGCTGATACCACACTATGCGCAGCCACTGCCTCTGTGCTGGACCCCCTTCCCCTGCTATTGACCTGTTGCTACCGCCCTATGCACAGCCACTGCCTCTGTGCTGGACCCCCTTCCCCTGCTATTGACCTGCTGATACCGCCCTATGCACAGCCACTGTCTCTGTGCTGGTGATCCCCCCCCCTGCTATTGACCTGTTGCTACCGCCCTATGCACAGCCACTGCCTCTGTGCTGGTGACCCCCCCCCTGCTATTGACCTGTTGCTACCGGCCTATGCGCAACCGCTGCCTCTGTGCTGGTGACCCCCCCCCCCTGCTATTGACCTGTTGCTACCGGCCTATGCGCAACCGCTGCCTATGTGCTGGTGACCCCCCCCCCTGCTATTGACCTGTTGCTACCGCCCTATGCGCAACCGCTGCCTCTGTGCTGGTGACCCCCCCCCTGCTATTGACCTGTTGCTACCGCCCTATGCGCAGCCGCTGCCTCTGTGCTGGTGACCCCCCCCCTGCTATTGACCTGTTGCTACCGCCCTATGCGCATCCGCTGCCTTTGTGCTGGAGTTCTCCCCCCCTGCTATTCACCTGCTGCTACCACCCCATGCGCAGCCGCTGCCTCTGTGCTGGAGTTCCCCCCCCCTGCTATTCACCTGCTGCTACCGCCCCATGCGCAGCCGCTGCCTCTGTGCTGTAGACCCCCCCCCCCCCTGCTATTCACCTGCTGCTACCGCCCTATGCGCAGCCGCTGCCTCTGTGCTGGTGACCCCCCCCTTTGCTATTGACCTGTTGCTACCGCCCTATGCGCAGCCGCTGCCTCTGTGCTGGTGACCCCCCCCCTGCTATTGACCTGTTGCTACCGCCCTATGCGCATCCGCTGCCTTTGTGCTGGAGTTCTCCCCCCCTGCTATTCACCTGCTGCTACCACCCCATGCGCAGCCGCTGCCTCTGTGCTGGAGTTCCCCCCCCCTGCTATTCACCTGCTGCTACCGCCCCATGCGCAGCCGCTGCCTCTGTGCTGTCGACCCCCCCCCCCCCCCCTGCTATTCACCTGCTGCTACCGCCCTATGCGCAGCCGCTGCCTCTGTGCTGGTGACCCCCCCCCTGCTATTGACCTGTTGCTACCACACTATGCGCAACCGCTGCCTCTGTGCTGGTGACCCCCCCCTGCTATTGACCTGTTGCTACCGCCCTATGCGCAGCCGCTGCCTCTGTGCTGGAGCTTCCCCCCCCTGCTATTCACCTGCTGCTACCGCCCCATGCACAGCCGCTGCCTCTGTGCTGGTGACCCCCCCCTGCTATTGACCTGTTGCTACCGCCCTATGCGCAACCGCTGCCTCTGTGCTGGTGACCCCCCCCTGCTATTGACCTGTTGCTACCGCCCTATGCGCATCCGCTGCCTCTGTGCTGGTGACCCCCCCCCTGCTATTGACCTGTTGCTACCGCCCTATGCGCATCCGCTGCCTCTGTGCTGGTGACCCCCCCCCTGCTATTGACCTGTTGCTACCGCCCTATGTGCAACCGCTGCCTCTGTGCTGTAGACCCCCCCCCTGCTATTCACCTGCTGATACCACACTATGCGCAGCCACTGCCTCTGTGCTGGACCCCCTTCCCCTGCTATTGACCTGTTGCTACCGCCCTATGCACAGCCACTGCCTCTGTGCTGGACCCCCTTCCCCTGCTATTGACCTGCTGATACCGCCCTATGCACAGCCACTGTCTCTGTGCTGGTGATCCCCCCCCCTGCTATTGACCTGTTGCTACCGCCCTATGCACAGCCACTGCCTCTGTGCTGGTGACCCCCCCCCTGCTATTGACCTGTTGCTACCGGCCTATGCGCAACCGCTGCCTCTGTGCTGGTGACCCCCCCCCCTGCTATTGACCTGTTGCTACCGGCCTATGCGCAACCGCTGCCTATGTGCTGGTGACCCCCCCCCCTGCTATTGACCTGTTGCTACCGCCCTATGCGCAACCGCTGCCTCTGTGCTGGTGACCCCCCCCCTGCTATTGACCTGTTGCTACCGCCCTATGCGCAACCGCTGCCTCTGTGCTGGTGACCCCCCCCTGCTATTGACCTGTTGCTACCGCCCTATGCGCATCCGCTGCCTCTGTGCTGGTGACCCCCCCCCTGCTATTGACCTGTTGCTACCGCCCTATGCGCATCCGCTGCCTCTGTGCTGGTGACCCCCCCCTGCTATTGACCTGTTGCTACCGCCCTTTGCGCAACCGCTGCCTCTGTGCTGGTGACCCCCCCTGCTATTGACCTGTTGCTACCGCCCTATGCGCAACCGCTGCCTCTGTGCTGGTGACCCCCCCCCTGCTATTGACCTGTTGCTACCGCCCTATGCGCAACCGCTGCCTCTGTGCTGGTGACCCCCCCCTGCTATTGACCTGTTGCTACCGCCCTATGCGCATCCGCTGCCTCTGTGCTGGTGACCCCCCCCCTGCTATTCACCTGTTGCTACCGCCCTATGCGCAACCGCTGCCTCTGTGCTGGTGACCCCCCCCTGCTATTGACCTGTTGCTACCGCCCTATGCGCAACCGCTGCCTCTGTGCTGGTGACCCCCCCCCTGCTATTGACCTGTTGCTACCGCCCTATGCGCATCCGCTGCCTCTGTGCTGGTGACCCCCCCCCTGCTATTGACCTGTTGCTACCGCCCTATGCGCATCCGCTGCCTCTGTGCTGGTGACCCCCCCCTGCTATTGACCTGTTGCTACCGCCCTTTGCGCAACCGCTGCCTCTGTGCTGGTGAACCCCCCTGCTATTGACCTGTTGCTACCGCCCTATGCGCAACCGCTGCCTCTGTGCTGGTGACCCCCCCCCTGCTATTGACCTGTTGCTACCGCCCTATGCGCAACCGCTGCCTCTGTGCTGGTGACCCCCCCCTGCTATTGACCTGTTGCTACCGCCCTATGCGCATCCGCTGCCTCTGTGCTGGTGACCCCCCCCCTGCTATTCACCTGTTGCTACCGCCCTATGCGCAACCGCTGCCTCTGTGCTGGTGACCCCCCCCTGCTATTGACCTGTTGCTACCGCCCTATGCGCGACCGCTGCCTCTGTGCTGGTGACCCCCCCCCTGCTATTGACCTGTTGCTACCGCCCTATGCGCATCCGCTGCCTCTGTGCTGGTGACCCCCCCCCTGCTATTGACCTGTTGCTACCGCCCTATGCGCATCCGCTGCCTCTGTGCTGGTGACCCCCCCCTGCTATTGACCTGTTGCTACCGCCCTATGCGCAACCGCTGCCTCTGTGCTGGTGACCCCCCCCCTGCTATTGACCTGTTGCTACCGCCCTATGCGCATCCACTGCCTCTGTGCTGGTGACCCCCCCCCTGCTATTGACCTGTTGCTACCGCCCTATGCGCAACCGCTGCCTCTGTGCTGGTGACCCCCCCCCTGCTATTGACCTGTTGCTACCGCCCTATGCGCATCCGCTGCCTCTGTGCTGGTGACCCCCCCCTGCTATTGACCTGTTGCTACCGCCCTATGCACAGCCACTGCCTCTGTGCTGGTGACCCCCCCCCCTGCTATCGACCTGCTGCTACCGCCCTATGCACAGCCGCTGTCTCTGTGCTGTAGACCCCCCCCCTGCTATTGACCTGTTGCTACCACCCTATGCACAGCCGCTGTCTCTGTGCTGGTGACCCCCCCCCTGCTATTGACCTGTTGCTACCGCCCTATGCGCAGCCGCTGCCTCTGTGCTGGTGACCTCTCCCCTGCTATTCACCTGTTTCTACCGCCCTATGTGCAACCGCTGCCTCTGTGCTGGTGACCCCCCCCTGCTATTCACCTGTTACTACCGCCCTATGCGCAGCCGCTGCCTCTATGCTGGTGACCCCCCCCTGCTATTGACCTGTTGCTACCGCCCCATGCGCAACCGCTGCCTCTATGCTGGTGACCCCCCCCTGCTATTGACCTGTTGCTACCGCCCCATGCGCAACCGCTGCCTCTATGCTGGTGACCCCCCCCCTGCTATTGACCTGTTGCTACCGCCCTATGCGCAACCGCTGCCTCTGTGCTGGTGACCCCCCCCCTGCTATTGACCTGTTGCTACCACACTATGCGCAACCGCTGCCTCTGTGCTGGTGACCACACCCCCTGCTATTGACCTGTTGCTACCGCCCTATGCGCAACCGCTGCCTCTGTGCTGGTGACCCCCCCCCTGCTATTGACCTGTTGCTACCGCCCTATGCGCAGCCGCTGCCTCTGTGCTGGTGACCTCTCCCCTGCTATTCACCTGTTTCTACCGCCCTATGTGCAACCGCTGCCTCTGTGCTGGTGACCCCCCCCTGCTATTCACCTGTTACTACCGCCCTATGCGCAGCCGCTGCCTCTATGCTGGTGACCCCCCCCTGCTATTGACCTGTTGCTACCGCCCCATGCGCAACCGCTGCCTCTATGCTGGTGACCCCCCCCTGCTATTGACCTGTTGCTACCGCCCCATGCGCAACCGCTGCCTCTATGCTGGTGACCCCCCCCCCTGCTATTGACCTGTTGCTACCGCCCTATGCGCAACCGCTGCCTCTGTGCTGGTGACCCCCCCCCTGCTATTGACCTGTTGCTACCACACTATGCGCAACCGCTGCCTCTGTGCTGGTGACCACACCCCCTGCTATTGACCTGTTGCTACCGCCCTATGCGCAACCGCTGCCTCTGTGCTGGTGACCCCCCCCCCTGCTATTGACCTGTTGCTACCGCCCTATGCGCAACCGCTGCCTCTGTGCTGGTGACCCCCCCCTGCTATTGACCTGTTGCTACCGCCCTATGCGCAACCGCTGCCTCTGTGCTGGTGACCCCCCCCCTGCTATTGACCTGTTTCTACCGCCCTATGCGCAACCGCTACCTCTGTGCTGGTGACCCCCCCCTGCTATTGACCTGTTGCTACCGCCCTATGCGCAACCGCTGCCTCTGTGCTGGTGACCCCCCTCCTGCTATTGACCTGTTGCTACCGCCCTATGCGCAACCGCTGCCTCTGTGCTGGTGACCCCCCCCCCTGCTATTGACCTGTTGCTACCACACTATGCGCAACCGCTGCCTCTATGCTGGTGACCCCCCCCCTGCTATTGACCTGTTGCTACCGCCCTATGCGCAACCGCTGCCTCTGTGCTGGTGACCCCCCCCCTGCTATTGACCTGTTGCTACCACACTATGCGCAACCGCTGCCTCTGTGCTGGTGACCCCCCCCCTGCTATTGACCTGTTGCTACCGCCCTATGCGCATCCGCTGCCTCTATGCTGGTGACCCCCCCTGCTATTGACCTGTTGCTACCGCCCTATGCGCAACCGCTGCCTCTGTGCTGGTGCCCCCCCCCCTGCTATTGACCTGTTGCTACCGCCCTATGCGCAGCCGCTGCCTCTGTGCTGGTGACCCCCCCCCTGCTATTGACCTGTTGCTACCGCCCTATGCGCAACCACTGCCTCTGTGCTGGTGACCCCCCCCTGCTATTGACCTGTTGCTACCGCCCTATGCGCAACCGCTGCCTCTGTGCTGGTGACCCCCCCCTGCTATTGACCTGTTGCTACCGCCCTATGCGCAACCACTGCCTCTGTGCTGGTGACCCCCCCCTGCTATTGACCTGTTTCTACCGCCCTATGCACAACCGCTGCCTCTATGCTGGTGACCCCCCCCTGCTATTGACCTGTTTCTACCGCCCTATGCGCAACCACTGCCTCTGTGCTGGTGACCCCCCCCTGCTATTGACCTGTTTCTACCGCCCTATGCGCAACCACTGCCTCTGTGCTGGTGACCCCCCCCTGCTATTGACCTGTTTCTACCGCCCTATGCACAACCGCTGCCTCTGTGCTGGTGACCCCCCCCCTGCTATTGACCTGTTTCTACCGCCCTATGCACAGCCACTGCCTCTGTGCTGTAGACCCCCCCCCCTGCTATTCACCTGTTGCTACCGCCCTATGCACAACCGCTGCCTCTGTGCTGGTGACCCCCCCCCTGCTATTGACCTGTTGCTACCGCCCTATGCACAGCCACTGCCTCTGTGCTGGAGACTCCCGCCCCTGCTATTGACCTGTTGCTACCGCCCTAAGCGCAACCGCTGCCTCTATGCTGGTGACCCTCCCTGCTATTGACCTGCTGCTACCGCCCCATGTGCAACCGCTGCCTCTGTGCTGTAGACCCCCCCCCCTTCTATTGACCTGTTGCTACCGCCCTATGCGCAGCCGTTGCCTCTATGCTGGTGACCCCCCCCCTTTGCTATTGACCTGTTGCTACCGGCCTATGCGCAACCGCTGCCTCTGTGCTGAAGCTTCCCCCCCCTGCTATACACCTGCTGCTACCACCCCATGCGCAGCCGCTGCCTCTGTGCTGAAGCCTCCCCCCCCTGCTATGCACCTGCTGCTACCGCCCCATGCGCAGCCGCTGCCTCTGTGCTGGTGACCCCCCCCTGCTATTCACCTGCTGCTACCGCCCCATGCGCAGCCGCTGCCTCTGTGCTGGTGACCCCCCCCCTGCTATTGACCTGTTGCTACCGCCCTATGCACAGCCGCTGTCTCTGTGCTGGAGACCCCCCCCCCTGCTATTGACCTGTTGCTACCGCCCTATGCGCAGCCGCTGCCTCTGTGCTGGTGACCTCTCCCCTGCTATTCACCTGTTTCTACCGCCCTATGTGCAACCGCTGCCTCTGTGCTGGTGACCCCCCCCTGCTATTCACCTGTTACTACCGCCCTATGCGCAGCCGCTGCCTCTATGCTGGTGACCCCCCCCTGCTATTGACCTGTTGCTACCGCCCCATGCGCAACCGCTGCCTCTATGCTGGTGACCCCCCCCTGCTATTGACCTGTTGCTACCGCCCCATGCGCAACCGCTGCCTCTATGCTGGTGACCCCCCCCCTGCTATTGACCTGTTGCTACCGCCCTATGCGCAACCGCTGCCTCTGTGCTGGTGACCCCCCCCCTGCTGTTGACCTGTTGCTACCACACTATGCGCAACCGCTGCCTCTGTGCTGGTGACCACACCCCCTGCTATTGACCTGTTGCTACCGCCCTATGCGCAACCGCTGCCTCTGTGCTGGTGACCCCCCCCCTGCTATTGACCTGTTGCTACCGCCCTATGCGCAGCCGCTGCCTCTGTGCTGGTGACCTCTCCCCTGCTATTCACCTGTTTCTACCGCCCTATGTGCAACCGCTGCCTCTGTGCTGGTGACCCCCCCCTGCTATTCACCTGTTACTACCGCCCTATGCGCAGCCGCTGCCTCTATGCTGGTGACCCCCCCCTGCTATTGACCTGTTGCTACCGCCCCATGCGCAACCGCTGCCTCTATGCTGGTGACCCCCCCCTGCTATTGACCTGTTGCTACCGCCCCATGCGCAACCGCTGCCTCTGTGCTGGTGACCCCCCCCCTGCTATTGACCTGTTGCTACCGCCCTATGCGCAACCGCTGCCTCTGTGCTGGTGACCCCCCCCCTGCTATTGACCTGTTGCTACCACACTATGCGCAACCGCTGCCTCTGTGCTGGTGACCACACCCCCTGCTATTGACCTGTTGCTACCGCCCTATGCGCAACCGCTGCCTCTGTGCTGGTGACCCCCCCCCTGCTATTGACCTGTTGCTACCGCCCTATGCGCAACCGCTGCCTCTGTGCTGGTGACCCCCCCCTGCTATTGACCTGTTGCTACCGCCCTATGCGCAACCGCTGCCTCTGTGCTGGTGACCCCCCCCCTGCTATTGACCTGTTTCTACCGCCCTATGCGCAACCGCTACCTCTGTGCTGGTGACCCCCCCCTGCTATTGACCTGTTGCTACCGCCCTATGCGCAACCGCTGCCTCTGTGCTGGTGACCCCCCTCCTGCTATTGACCTGTTGCTACCGCCCTATGCGCAACCGCTGCCTCTGTGCTGGTGACCCCCCCCCTGCTATTGACCTGTTGCTACCACACTATGCGCAACCGCTGCCTCTATGCTGGTGACCCCCCCCCTGCTATTGACCTGTTGCTACCGCCCTATGCGCAACCGCTGCCTCTGTGCTGGTGACCCCCCCCCTGCTATTGACCTGTTGCTACCACACTATGCGCAACCGCTGCCTCTGTGCTGGTGACCCCCCCCCTGCTATTGACCTGTTGCTACCGCCCTATGCGCATCCGCTGCCTCTATGCTGGTGACCCCCCCTGCTATTGACCTGTTGCTACCGCCCTATGCGCAACCGCTGCCTCTGTGCTGGTGCCCCCCCCCCTGCTATTGACCTGTTGCTACCGCCCTATGCGCAGCCGCTGCCTCTGTGCTGGTGACCCCCCCCCCTGCTATTGACCTGTTGCTACCGCCCTATGCGCAACCACTGCCTCTGTGCTGGTGACCCCCCCCTGCTATTGACCTGTTGCTACCGCCCTATGCGCAACCGCTGCCTCTGTGCTGGTGACCCCCCCCTGCTATTGACCTGTTGCTACCGCCCTATGCGCAACCACTGCCTCTGTGCTGGTGACCCCCCCCTGCTATTGACCTGTTTCTACCGCCCTATGCACAACCGCTGCCTCTATGCTGGTGACCCCCCCCTGCTATTGACCTGTTTCTACCGCCCTATGCGCAACCACTGCCTCTGTGCTGGTGACCCCCCCCTGCTATTGACCTGTTTCTACCGCCCTATGCGCAACCACTGCCTCTGTGCTGGTGACCCCCCCCTGCTATTGACCTGTTTCTACCGCCCTATGCACAACCGCTGCCTCTGTGCTGGTGACCCCCCCCCTGCTATTGACCTGTTGCTACCGCCCTATGCACAGCCACTGCCTCTGTGCTGTAGACCCCCCCCCCCTGCTATTCACCTGTTGCTACCGCCCTATGCACAACCGCTGCCTCTGTGCTGGTGACCCCCCCCCTGCTATTGACCTGTTGCTACCGCCCTATGCACAGCCACTGCCTCTGTGCTGGAGACTCCCGCCCCTGCTATTGACCTGTTGCTACCGCCCTATGCGCAACCGCTGCCTCTATGCTGGTGACCCTCCCTGCTATTGACCTGCTGCTACCGCCCCATGTGCAACCGCTGCCTCTGTGCTGTAGACCCCCCCCCCTTCTATTGACCTGTTGCTACCGCCCTATGCGCAGCCGTTGCCTCTATGCTGGTGACCCCCCCCCTGCTATTGACCTGTTGCTACCGGCCTATGCGCAACCGCTGCCTCTGTGCTGAAGCTTCCCCCCCCTGCTATACACCTGCTGCTACCACCCCATGCGCAGCCGCTGCCTCTGTGCTGAAGCCTCCCCCCCCTGCTATGCACCTGCTGCTACCGCCCCATGCGCAGCCGCTGCCTCTGTGCTGGTGACCCCCCCCTGCTATTCACCTGCTGCTACCGCCCCATGCGCAGCCGCTGCCTCTGTGCTGGTGACCCCCCCCCTGCTATTGACCTGTTGCTACCGCCCTATGCACAGCCGCTGTCTCTGTGCTGGAGACCCCCCCCCCCTGCTATTGACCTGTTGCTACCGCCCTATGCGCAACCGCTGCCTCTGTGCTGGAGACCCCCCCCCCTGCTATTGACCTGTTGCTACCGCCCTATGCGCAACCGCTGCCTCTGTGCTGGAGCTTCCCACCCCTGCTATTCACCTGCTGCTACCGCCCCATGCGCAGCCGCTGCCTCTGTGCTGGAATTTCCCCCCCCTGCTATTCACCTGCTGCTACTGCCCCATGCGCAGCCGCTGCCTCTGTGCTGGAGCTTCCCCCCCCTGCTATTCACCTGCTGCTACCGCCCTATGCGCAGCCGCTGCCTCTGTGCTGTAGACCCCCCCTACTATTGACCTGTTGCTACCGCCCTATGCGCAACTGCTGCCTCTGTGCTGGTGACCCCCCCCCTTCTATTGACCTGTTGCTACCGCCCCATGCGCAACCGCTGCCTCTGTGCTGGTGACCCTCCCTGCTATTGACCTGTTGCTACCGCCCCATGCGCAACCGCTGCCTCTGTGCTGTAGAACCCCCCCCTGCTATTGACCTGTTGCTACCGCCCCATGTGCAACCGCTGCCTCTGTGCTGGTGACCTCCCCCCTTCTATTGACCTGTTCCTACCGCCCCATGCGCAACCGCTGCCTCTGTGCTGGTGACCCCCCCCCTTCTATTGACCTGTTTCTACCGCCCCATGCGCAACCGCTGCCTCTGTGCTGGTGACCTCCCCCCTTCTATTGACCTGTTGCTACAGCCCCATGCGCAACCGCTGCCTCTGTGCTGGTGACCTCCCCCCTTCTATTGACCCGTTGCTACCGCCCCATGCGCAACCGCTGCCTCTGTGCTGGTGACCCCCCCCCTTCTATTGACCTGTTGCTACCGCCCCATGCGCAACCGCTGCCTCTGTGCTGGTGACCTCCCCCCTTCTATTGACCTGTTGCTACCGCCCCATGCGCAACCGCTGCCTCTGTGCTGGTGACCTCCCCCCCTGCTATTGACCTGTTGCTACCGCCCCATGTGCAACCACTGCCTCTGTGCTGGTGACCCCCCCCTGCTATTGACCTGTTGCTACCGCCCTATGCGCAGCCGCTGCCTCTGTGCTGGTGACCTCCCCCCTGCTATTCACCTGTTTCTACCGCCCTATGCGCAGCCGCTGTCTCTGTGCTGGTGACCCCCCCCCCTTCTATTGACCTGTTGCTACCGCCCCATGCGCAACCGCTGCCTCTGTGCTGGTGACCTCCCCCCCTGCTATTGACCTGTTGCTACCGCCCCATGCGCAACCGCTGCCTCTGTGCTGGTGACCCCCCCCCTGCTATTGACCTGTTGCTACCGCCCTATGCACAGCCACTGCCTCTGTGCTGGTGACCCCCCCCCCTGCTATCGACCTGCTGCTACCGCCCTATGCACAGCCGCTGTCTCTGTGCTGTAGACCCCCCCCCTGCTATTGACCTGTTGCTACCACCCTATGCACAGCCGCTGTCTCTGTGCTGGTGACCCCCCCCCTGCTATTGACCTGTTGCTACCGCCCTATGCGCAGCCGCTGCCTCTGTGCTGGTGACCTCTCCCCTGCTATTGACCTGTTTCTACCGCCCTATGTGCAACCGCTGCCTCTGTGCTGGTGACCCCCCCCTGCTATTCACCTGTTACTACCGCCCTATGCGCAGCCGCTGCCTCTATGCTGGTGACCCCCCCCTGCTATTGACCTGTTGCTACCGCCCCATGCGCAACCGCTGCCTCTATGCTGGTGACCCCCCCCTGCTATTGACCTGTTGCTACCGCCCCATGCGCAGCCGCTGCCTCTGTGCTGGTGACCCCCCCCCTGCTATTGACCTGTTGCTACCGCCCTATGCGCAACCGCTGCCTCTGTGCTGGTGACCCCCCCCCTGCTATTGACCTGTTGCTACCACACTATGCGCAACCGCTGCCTCTGTGCTGGTGACCACACCCCCTGCTATTGACCTGTTGCTACCGCCCTATGCGCAACCGCTGCCTCTGTGCTGGTGACCCCCCCCCTGCTATTGACCTGTTGCTACCGCCCTATGCGCAACCGCTGCCTCTGTGCTGGTGACCCCCCCCTGCTATTGACCTGTTGCTACCGCCCTATGCGCAACCGCTGCCTCTGTGCTGGTGACCCCCCCCCTGCTATTGACCTGTTTCTACCGCCCTATGCGCAACCGCTACCTCTGTGCTGGTGACCCCCCCCTGCTATTGACCTGTTGCTACCGCCCTATGCGCAACCGCTGCCTCTGTGCTGGTGACCCCCCCCCTGCTATTGACCTGTTGCTACCGCCCTATGCGCAACCGCTGCCTCTGTGCTGGTGACCCCCCCCCTGCTATTGACCTGTTGCTACCACACTATGCGCAACCGCTGCCTCTATGCTGGTGACCCCCCCCCTGCTATTCACCTGTTGCTACCGCCCTATGCGCAACCGCTGCCTCTGTGCTGGTGACCCCCCCCCTGCTATTGACCTGTTGCTACCACACTATGCGCAACCGCTGCCTCTGTGCTGGTGACCCCCCCCCTGCTATTGACCTGTTGCTACCGCCCTATGCGCATCCGCTGCCTCTGTGCTGGTGACCCCCCCCTGCTATTGACCTGTTGCTACCGCCCTATGCGCAACCGCTGCCTCTATGCTGGTGCCCCCCCCCCTGCTATTGACCTGTTGCTACCGCCCTATGCGCAGCCGCTGCCTCTGTGCTGGTGACCCCCCCCCTGCTATTGACCTGTTGCTACCGCCCTATGCGCAACCACTGCCTCTGTGCTGGTGACCCCTCCCTGCTATTGACCTGTTGCTACCGCCCTATGCGCAACCGCTGCCTCTGTGCTGGTGACCCCCCCCTGCTATTGACCTGTTGCTACCGCCCTATGCGCAACCGCTGCCTCTGTGCTGGTGACCCCCCCCCTGCTATTGACCTGTTGCTACCACACTATGCGCAACCGCTGCCTCTGTGCTGGTGACCCCCCCCCTGCTATTGACCTGTTGCTACCGCCCTATGCGCATCCGCTGCCTCTGTGCTGGTGACCCCCCCCTGCTATTGACCTGTTGCTACCGCCCTATGCGCAACCGCTGCCTCTATGCTGGTGCCCCCCCCCCTGCTATTGACCTGTTGCTACCGCCCTATGCGCAGCCGCTGCCTCTGTGCTGGTGACCCCCCCCCTGCTATTGACCTGTTGCTACCGCCCTATGCGCAACCACTGCCTCTGTGCTGGTGACCCCCCCCTGCTATTGACCTGTTGCTACCGCCCTATGCGCAACCGCTGCCTCTGTGCTGGTGACCCCCCCCTGCTATTGACCTGTTGCTACCGCCCTATGCGCAACCACTGCCTCTGTGCTGGTGACCCCCCCCCTGCTATTGACCTGTTTCTACCCCCCTATGCACAGCCACTGCCTCTGTGCTGGTGACCCCCCCCCTGCTATTGACCTGTTTCTACCGCCCTATGCGCAACCACTGCCTCTGTGCTGGTGACCCCCCCCCTGCTATTGACCTGTTTCTACCGCCCTATGCACAACCGCTGCCTCTGTGCTGGTGACCCCCCCCTGCTATTGACCTGTTGCTACCGCCCTATGCACAGCCACTGCCTCTGTGCTGTAGACCCCCCCCCCTGCTATTCACCTGTTGCTACCGCCCTATGCACAACCGCTGCCTCTGTGCTGGTGACCCCCCCCCTGCTATTGACCTGTTGCTACCGCCCTATGCACAGCCACTGCCTCTGTGCTGGAGACCCCCGCCCCTGCTATTGACCTGTTGCTACCGCCCTATGCGCAACCGCTGCCTCTATGCTGGTGACCCTCCCTGCTATTGACCTGCTGCTACCGCCCCATGTGCAACCGCTGCCTCTGTGCTGTAGACCCCCCCCCCTTCTATTGACCTGTTGCTACCGCCCTATGCGCAGCCGCTGCCTCTATGCTGGTGACCCCCCCCCTTTGCTATTGACCTGTTGCTACCGGCCTATGCGCAACCGCTGCCTCTGTGCTGGTGACCCCCCCCTGCTATACACCTGCTGCTACCACCCCATGCGCAGCCGCTGCCTCTGTGCTGAAGCCTCCCCCCCCTGCTATGCACCTGCTGCTACCGCCCCATGCGCAGCCGCTGCCTCTGTGCTGGTGACCCCCCCCTGCTATTCACCTGCTGCTACCGCCCCATGCGCAGCCGCTGCCTCTGTGCTGGTGACCCCCCCCTGCTATTGACCTGTTGCTACCGCCCTATGCACAGCCGCTGTCTCTGTGCTGGAGACCACCCCCCCTGCTATTGACCTGTTGCTACCGCCCTATGCGCAACCGCTGCCTCTGTGCTGGAGACCCCCCCCCCTGCTATTGACCTGTTGCTACCGCCCTATGCGCAACCGCTGCCTCTGTGCTGGAGCTTCCCACCCCTGCTATTCACCTGCTGCTACCGCCCCATGCGCAGCCGCTGCCTCTGTGCTGAAGCTTCCCCCCCCTGCTATTCACCTGCTGCTACCGCCCCATGCGCAGCCGCTGCCTCTGTGCTGGAGCTTCCCCCCCCTGCTATTCACCTGCTGCTACCGCCCCATGCGCAGCCGCTGCCTCTGTGCTGGAGCTTCCCCCCCCTGCTATTCACCTGCTGCTACCGCCCTATGCGCAGCCGCTGTCTCTGTGCTGTAGACCTCCCCTGCTATTGACCTGTTGCTACCGCCCTATGCGCAACTGCTGCCTCTGTGCTGGTGACCTCCCCCCTTCTATTGACCTGTTGCTACCGCCCCATGCACAGCCGCTGCCTCTGTGCTGGTGACCTCCCCCCTTCTATTGACCTGTTGCTACCGCCCCATGCGCAACCGCTGCCTCTGTGCTGGTGACCTCCCCCCTTCTATTGACCTGTTCCTACCGCCCCATGCACAACCGCTGCCTCTGTGCTGGTGACCCCCCCCCTTCTATTGACCTGTTGCTACCGCCCCATGCGCAACCGCTGCCTCTGTGCTGGTGACCTCCCCCCCTGCTATTGACCTGTTCCTACCGCCCCATGCACAACCGCTGCCTCTGTGCTGGTGACCCCCCCCCTTCTATTGACCTGTTGCTACCGCCCCATGCGCAACCGCTGCCTCTGTGCTGGTGACCCCCCCCTTCTATTGACCTGTTGCTACCGCCCTTTGCACAGCCACTGCCTCTGTGCTGGTGACCCCCCCCCCTGCTATTGACCTGTTGCTACCGCCCTACGCGCAACCACTGCCTCTGTGCTGTAGACCCCCCCTACTATTGACCTGTTGCTACCGCCCTATGCGCAACCACTGCCTCTGTGCTGGTGACCCCCCCCCTGCTATTGACCTGTTGCTACCGCCCCATGCGCAACCGCTGCCTCTGTGCTGGTGACCCCCCCTGCTATTGACCTGTTGCTACCGCCCCATGCGCAACCGCTGCCTCTGTGCTGTAGAACCCCCCCCTGCTATTGACCTGTTGCTACCGCCCCATGTGCAACCGCTGCCTCTGTGCTGGTGACCTCCCCCCTTCTATTGACCTGTTCCTACCGCCCCATGCGCAACCGCTGCCTCTGTGCTGGTGACCCCCCCCCTTCTATTGACCTGTTGCTACCGCCCCATGCGCAACCGCTGCCTCTGTGCTGGTGACCTCCCCCCTTCTATTGACCTGTTGCTACCGCCCCATGCGCAACCGCTGCCTCTGTGCTGGTGACCTCCCCCCTTCTATTGACCCGTTGCTACCGCCCCATGCGCAACCGCTGCCTCTGTGCTGGTGACCCCCCCCCTTCTATTGACCTGTTGCTACCGCCCCATGCGCAACCGCTGCCTCTGTGCTGGTGACCTCCCCCCTTCTATTGACCTGTTGCTACCGCCCCATGCGCAACCGCTGCCTCTGTGCTGGTGACCTCCCCCCTTCTATTGACCTGTTGCTACCGCCCCATGCGCAACCGCTGCCTCTGTGCTGGTGACCTCCCCCCTTCTATTGACCCGTTGCTACCGCCCCATGCGCAACCGCTGCCTCTGTGCTGGTGACCCCCCCCCTTCTATTGACCTGTTGCTACCGCCCCATGCACAGCCGCTGCCTCTGTGCTGGTGACCCCCCCCCTGCTATTGACCTGTTGCTACCGCCCCATGCGCAACCGCTGCCTCTGTGCTGGTGACCTCCCCCCCTGCTATTGACCTGTTGCTACCGCCCCATGTGCAACCACTGCCTCTTTGCTGGTGACCCCCCCCTGCTATTGACCTGTTGCTACCGCCCTATGCGCAGCCGCTGCCTCTGTGCTGGTGACCTCCCCCCTGCTATTCACCTGTTTCTACCGCCCTATGCGCAGCCGCTGTCTCTGTGCTGGTGACCCCCCCCCCCTTCTATTGACCTGTTGCTACCGCCCCATGCGCAACCGCTGCCTCTATGCTGGTGACCCCCCCCCTGCTATTGACCTGTTGCTACCGCCCTATGCGCAACCACTGCCTCTGTGCTGGTGACCCCCCCCCTTCTATTGACCTGTTGCTACCGCCCCATGCGCAACCGCTGCCTCTGTGCTGGTGACCCTCCCTGCTATTGACCTGTTGCTACCGCCCCATGCGCAACCGCTGCCTCTGTGCTGTAGAACCCCCCCCTGCTATTGACCTGTTGCTACCGCCCCATGTGCAACCGCTGCCTCTGTGCTGGTGACCTCCCCCCTGCTATTGACCTGTTCCTACCGCCCCATGCGCAACCGCTGCCTCTGTGCTGGTGACCCCCCCCCTTCTATTGACCTGTTGCTACCGCCCCATGCGCAACCGCTGCCTCTGTGCTGGTGACCTCCCCCCTTCTATTGACCTGTTGCTACCGCCCCATGCGCAACCGCTGCCTCTGTGCTGGTGACCTCCCCCCTTCTATTGACCCGTTGCTACCGCCCCATGCGCAACCGCTGCCTCTGTGCTGGTGACCCCCCCCCTTCTATTGACCTGTTGCTACCGCCCCATGCGCAACCGCTGCCTCTGTGCTGGTGACCTCCCCCCTTCTATTGACCTGTTGCTACCGCCCCATGCGCAACCGCTGCCTCTGTGCTGGTGACCTCCCCCCTTCTATTGACCTGTTGCTACCGCCCCATGCGCAACCGCTGCCTCTGTGCTGGTGACCTCCCCCCTTCTATTGACCCGTTGCTACCGCCCCATGCGCAACCGCTGCCTCTGTGCTGGTGACCCCCCCCCTTCTATTGACCTGTTGCTACCGCCCCATGCACAGCCGCTGCCTCTGTGCTGGTGACCCCCCCCCTGCTATTGACCTGTTGCTACCGCCCCATGCGCAACCGCTGCCTCTGTGCTGGTGACCTCCCCCCCTGCTATTGACCTGTTGCTACCGCCCCATGTGCAACCACTGCCTCTTTGCTGGTGACCCCCCCCTGCTATTGACCTGTTGCTACCGCCCTATGCGCAGCCGCTGCCTCTGTGCTGGTGACCTCCCCCCTGCTATTCACCTGTTTCTACCGCCCTATGCGCAGCCACTGTCTCTGTGCTGGTGACCCCCCCCCCTTCTATTGACCTGTTGCTACCGCCCCATGCGCAACCGCTGCCTCTGTGCTGGTGACCTCCCCCCCTGCTATCGACCTGTTGCTACCGCCCCATGCGCAACCGCTGCCTCTGTGCTGGTGACCCCCCCCCTGCTATTGACCTGTTGCTACCGCCCTATGCACAGCCCCTGCCTCTGTGCTGGTGACCCCCCCCCCTGCTATCGACCTGCTGCTACCGCCCTATGCACAGCCGCTGTCTCTGTGCTGTAGACCCCCCCCCTGCTATTGACCTGTTGCTACCACCCTATGCACAGCCACTGTCTCTGTGCTGGTGACCCCCCCCCTGCTATTGACCTGTTGCTACCGCCCTATGCGCAGCCGCTGCCTCTGTGCTGGTGACCTCTCCCCTGCTATTCACCTGTTTCTACCGCCCTATGTGCAACCGCTGCCTCTGTGCTGGTGACCCCCCCCTGCTATTCACCTGTTACTACCGCCCTATGCGCAGCCACTGCCTCTATGCTGGTGACCCCCCCCTGCTATTGACCTGTTGCTACCGCCCCATGCGCAACCGCTGCCTCTATGCTGGTGACCCCCCCCTGCTATTGACCTGTTGCTACCGCCCCATGCGCAACCGCTGCCTCTATGCTGGTGACCCCCCCCCTGCTATTGACCTGTTGCTACCGCCCTATGCGCAACCGCTGCCTCTGTGCTGGTGACCCCCCCCCTGCTATTGACCTGTTGCTACCACACTATGCGCAACCGCTGCCTCTGTCCTGGTGACCTCCCCCCTGCTATTGACCTGTTGCTACCGCCCTATGCGCAACCGCTGCCTCTGTGCTGGTGACCCCCCCCCTGCTATTGACCTGTTGCTACCGCCCTATGCGCAACCGCTGCCTCTGTGCTGGTGACCCCCCCCTGCTATTGACCTGTTGCTACCGCCCTATGCGCAACCGCTGCCTCTGTGCTGGTGACCCCCCCCCTGCTATTGACCTGTTGCTACCGCCCTATGCGCAACCGCTACCTCTGTGCTGGTGACCCCCCCCCTGCTATTGACCTGTTGCTACCGCCCTATGCGCAACCGCTGCCTCTGTGCTGGTGACCCCCCCCCTGCTATTGACCTGTTGCTACCACACTATGCGCAACCGCTGCCTCTATGCTGGTGACCCCCCCCCTGCTATTGACCTGTTGCTACCGCCCTATGCGCAACCGCTGCCTCTGTGCTGGTGACCCCCCCCCTGCTATTGACCTGTTGCTACCACACTATGCGCAACCGCTGCCTCTGTGCTGGTGACCCCCCCCCTGCTATTGACCTGTTGCTACCGCCCTATGCGCAACCGCTGTCTCTGTGCTGGTGACCCCCCCCTGCTATTGACCTGTTGCTACCGCCCTATGCGCAACCGCTGCCTCTATGCTGGTGACCCCCCCCCTGCTATTGACCTGTTGCTACCGCCCTGTGCGCAACCGCTGCCTCTGTGCTGGTGACCCCCCCCCTGCTATTGACCTGTTGCTACCACACTATGCGCAACCGCTGCCTCTGTGCTGGTGACCTCCCCCCTGCTATTGACCTGTTGCTACCGCCCTATGCGCAACCGCTGCCTCTGTGCTGGTGACCCCCCCCCTGCTATTGACCTGTTGCTACCGCCCTATGCGCAACCGCTGCCTCTGTGCTGGTGACCCCCCCCTGCTATTGACCTGTTGCTACCGCCCTATGCGCAACCGCTGCCTCTGTGCTGGTGACCCCCCCCCTGCTATTGACCTGTTGCTACCGCCCTATGCGCAACCGCTACCTCTGTGCTGGTGACCCCCCCCTGCTATTGACCTGTTGCTACCGCCCTATGCGCAACCGCTGCCTCTGTGCTGGTGACCCCCCCCCTGCTATTGACCTGTTGCTACCGCCCTATGCGCAACCGCTGCCTCTGTGCTGGTGACCCCCCCCCTGCTATTGACCTGTTGCTACCACACTATGCGCAACCGCTGCCTCTATGCTGGTGACCCCCCCCCTGCTATTGACCTGTTGCTACCGCCCTATGCGCAACCGCTGCCTCTGTGCTGGTGACCCCCCCCCTGCTATTGACCTGTTGCTACCACACTATGTGCAACCGCTGCCTCTGTGCTGGTGACCCCCCCCCTGCTATTGACCTGTTGCTACCGCCCTATGCGCAACCGCTGTCTCTGTGCTGGTGACCCCCCCTGCTATTGACCTGTTGCTACCGCCCTATGCGCAACCGCTGCCTCTATGCTGGTGACCCCCCCCCCCTGCTATTGACCTGTTGCTACCACACTATGCGCAACCGCTGCCTCTGTGCTGGTGACCCCCCCCCTGCTATTGACCTGTTGCTACCACACTATGCGCAACCACTGCCTCTATGCTGGTGCCCCCCCCCCTGCTATTGACCTGTTGCTACCGCCCTATGCGCAACCGCTGCCTCTGTGCTGGTGACCCCCCCCTGCTATTGACCTGTTGCTACCGCCCTATGCGCAACCGCTGCCTCTATGCTGGTGACCCCCCCCCTGCTCTTGACCTGTTGCTACCACACTATGCGCAGCCACTGCCTCTGTGCTGGTGACCCCCCCCCTGCTATTGACCTGTTGCTACCGCCCCATGCGCAACCGCTGCCTCTGTGCTGGTGACCCCCCCCCTGCTATTGACCTGTTGCTACCACACTATGCGCAACCGCTGCCTCTATGCCGGTGACCCCCCCCTCCTGCTATTGACCTGTTGCTACCGCCCTATGCGCAACCGCTGCCTCTATGCTGGTGACCCCCCCCCTGCTATTGACCTGTTGCTACCACACTATGCGCAACCGCTGCCTCTGTGCTGGTGACCTCCCCCCCTGCTATTGACCTGTTGCTACCGCCCCATGCGCAACCGCTGCCTCTGTGCTGGTGACCCCCCCCCTGCTATTGACCTGTTTCTACCGCCCTATGCGCAACCGCTGCCTCTGTGCTGGTGCCCCCCCCCCTGCTATTGACCTGTTGCTACCGCCCCATGCGCAACCGCTGCCTCTGTGCTGGTGACCCCCCCCCTGCTATTGACCTGTTTCTACCGCCCTATGCGCAACCACTGCCTCTGTGCTGGTGACCCCCCCCCTGCTATTGACCTGTTGCTACCGCCCTATGCGCAACCGCTGCCTCTATGCTGGTGACCCCCCCCCCTGCTATTGACCTGTTGCTACCACACTATGCGCAACCACTGCCTCTATGCTGGTGACCCCCCCCCTGCTATTGACCTGTTGCTACCGCCCTATGCGCAACCGCTGCCTCTGTGCTGGTGACCCCCCCCCTGCTATTGACCTGTTGCTACCGCCCTATGCGCAACCGCTGCCTCTGTGCTGGTGACCCCCCCCCTGCTATTGACCTGTTGCTACCACACTATGCGCAACCGCTGCCTCTGTGCTGGTGACCCCCCCCCCTGCTATTGACCTGTTGCTACCGCCCTATGCGCAACCGCTGCCTCTGTGCTGGTGACCCCCCCCCTGCTATTGACCTGTTGCTACCACACTATGCGCAACCGCTGCCTCTGTGCTGGTGACCCCCCCCCTGCTATTGACCTGTTGCTACCGCCCTATGCGCAACCGCTGTCTCTGTGCTGGTGACCCCCCCCTGCTATTGACCTGTTGCTACCGCCCTATGCGCAACCGCTGCCTCTATGCTGGTGACCCCCCCCCTGCTATTGACCTGTTGCTACCGCCCTGTGCGCAACCGCTGCCTCTGTGCTGGTGACCCCCCCCCTGCTATTGACCTGTTGCTACCACACTATGCGCAACCGCTGCCTCTGTGCTGGTGACCTCCCCCCTGCTATTGACCTGTTGCTACCGCCCTATGCGCAACCGCTGCCTCTGTGCTGGTGACCCCCCCCCTGCTATTGACCTGTTGCTACCGCCCTATGCGCAACCGCTGCCTCTGTGCTGGTGACCCCCCCCTGCTATTGACCTGTTGCTACCGCCCTATGCGCAACCGCTGCCTCTGTGCTGGTGACCCCCCCCCTGCTATTGACCTGTTGCTACCGCCCTATGCGCAACCGCTACCTCTGTGCTGGTGACCCCCCCCCTGCTATTGACCTGTTGCTACCGCCCTATGCGCAACCGCTGCCTCTGTGCTGGTGACCCCCCCCCTGCTATTGACCTGTTGCTACCGCCCTATGCGCAACCGCTGCCTCTGTGCTGGTGACCCCCCCCCTGCTATTGACCTGTTGCTACCACACTATGCGCAACCGCTGCCTCTATGCTGGTGACCCCCCCCCCTGCTATTGACCTGTTGCTACCGCCCTATGCGCAACCGCTGCCTCTGTGCTGGTGACCCCCCCCCTGCTATTGACCTGTTGCTACCACACTATGTGCAACCGCTGCCTCTGTGCTGGTGACCCCCCCCCTGCTATTGACCTGTTGCTACCGCCCTATGCGCAACCGCTGTCTCTGTGCTGGTGACCCCCCCTGCTATTGACCTGTTGCTACCGCCCTATGCGCAACCGCTGCCTCTATGCTGGTGACCCCCCCCCCTGCTATTGACCTGTTGCTACCACACTATGCGCAACCGCTGCCTCTGTGCTGGTGACCCCCCCCCCTGCTATTGACCTGTTGCTACCACACTATGCGCAACCACTGCCTCTATGCTGGTGACCCCCCCCCTGCTATTGACCTGTTGCTACCGCCCTATGCGCAACCGCTGCCTCTGTGCTGGTGACCCCCCCCTGCTATTGACCTGTTGCTACCGCCCTATGCGCAACCGCTGCCTCTATGCTGGTGACCCCCCCCCCTGCTCTTGACCTGTTGCTACCACACTATGCGCAGCCACTGCCTCTGTGCTGGTGACCCCCCCCCTGCTATTGACCTGTTGCTACCGCCCCATGCGCAACCGCTGCCTCTGTGCTGGTGACCCCCCCCCCTGCTATTGACCTGTTGCTACCACACTATGCGCAACCGCTGCCTCTATGCCGGTGACCCCCCCCCTGCTATTGACCTGTTGCTACCGCCCTATGCGCAACCGCTGCCTCTATGCTGGTGACCCCCCCCCTGCTATTGACCTGTTGCTACCACACTATGCGCAACCGCTGCCTCTGTGCTGGTGACCCCCCCCTGCTATTGACCTGTTGCTACCGCCCCATGCGCAACCGCTGCCTCTGTGCTGGTGACCCCCCCCCTGCTATTGACCTGTTGCTACCGCCCTATGCGCAACCGCTGCCTCTATGCTGGTGCCCCCCCCCCTGCTATTGACCTGTTGCTACCGCCCTATGCGCAACCGCTGCCTCTGTGCTGGTGACCCCCCCCCTGCTATTGACCTGTTGCTACCGCCCTATGCGCAACCGCTGCCTCTGTGCTGGTGACCCCCCCCCTGCTCTTGACCTGTTGCTACCACACTATGCGCAACCGCTGCCTCTGTGCTGGTGACCCCCCCCCTGCTATTGACCTGTTGCTACCGCCCTATGCGCAACCGCTGTCTCTGTGCTGGTGACCCCCCCCTGCTATTGACCTGTTGCTACCGCCCTATGCGCAACCGCTGCCTCTATGCTGGTGACCCCCCCCCTGCTATTGACCTGTTGCTACCGCCCTGTGCGCAACCGCTGCCTCTGTGCTGGTGACCCCCCCCCTGCTATTGACCTGTTGCTACCACACTATGCGCAACCGCTGCCTCTGTGCTGGTGACCTCCCCCCTGCTATTGACCTGTTGCTACCGCCCTATGCGCAACCGCTGCCTCTGTGCTGGTGACCCCCCCCCTGCTATTGACCTGTTGCTACCGCCCTATGCGCAACCGCTGCCTCTGTGCTGGTGACCCCCCCCTGCTATTGACCTGTTGCTACCGCCCTATGCGCAACCGCTGCCTCTGTGCTGGTGACCCCCCCCCTGCTATTGACCTGTTGCTACCGCCCTATGCGCAACCGCTACCTCTGTGCTGGTGACCCCCCCCTGCTATTGACCTGTTGCTACCGCCCTATGCGCAACCGCTGCCTCTGTGCTGGTGACCCCCCCCCTGCTATTGACCTGTTGCTACCGCCCTATGCGCAACCGCTGCCTCTGTGCTGGTGACCCCCCCCCTGCTATTGACCTGTTGCTACCACACTATGCGCAACCGCTGCCTCTATGCTGGTGACCCCCCCCCCTGCTATTGACCTGTTGCTACCGCCCTATGCGCAACCGCTGCCTCTGTGCTGGTGACCCCCCCCCTGCTATTGACCTGTTGCTACCACACTATGTGCAACCGCTGCCTCTGTGCTGGTGACCCCCCCCCTGCTATTGACCTGTTGCTACCGCCCTATGCGCAACCGCTGTCTCTGTGCTGGTGACCCCCCCTGCTATTGACCTGTTTCTACCGCCCTATGCACAACCGCTGCCTCTATGCTGGTGACCCCCCCCCCTGCTATTGACCTGTTGCTACCACACTATGCGCAACCGCTGCCTCTGTGCTGGTGACCCCCCCCCTGCTATTGACCTGTTGCTACCACACTATGCGCAACCACTGCCTCTATGCTGGTGACCCCCCCCCTGCTATTGACCTGTTGCTACCGCCCTATGCGCAACCGCTGCCTCTGTGCTGGTGACCCCCCCCCTGCTATTGACCTGTTGCTACCGCCCTATGCGCAACCGCTGCCTCTATGCTGGTGACCCCCCCCCCTGCTCTTGACCTGTTGCTACCACACTAAGCGAAGCCACTGCCTCTGTGCTGGTGACCCCCCCCCTGCTATTGACCTGTTGCTACCGCCCCATGCGCAACCGCTGCCTCTGTGCTGGTGACCCCCCCCCCTGCTATTGACCTGTTGCTACCACACTATGCGCAACCGCTGCCTCTATGCCGGTGACCCCCCCCCTGCTATTGACCTGTTGCTACCGCCCTATGCGCAACCGCTGCCTCTATGCTGGTGACCCCCCCCCTGCTATTGACCTGTTGCTACCACACTATGCGCAACCGCTGCCTCTGTGCTGGTGACCTCCCCCCCTGCTATTGACCTGTTGCTACCGCCCCATGCGCAACCGCTGCCTCTGTGCTGGTGACCCCCCCCCTGCTATTGACCTGTTTCTACCGCCCTATGCGCAACCGCTGCCTCTGTGCTGGTGCCCCCCCCCCCTGCTATTGACCTGTTGCTACCGCCCCATGCGCAACCGCTGCCTCTGTGCTGGTGACCCCCCCCCTGCTATTGACCTGTTTCTACCGCCCTATGCGCAACCACTGCCTCTGTGCTGGTGACCCCCCCCCTGCTATTGACCTGTTTCTACCGCCCTATGCACAACCGCTGCCTCTGTGCTGGTGACCCCCCCCCTGCTATTGACCTGTTGCTACCGCCCTATGCGCAACCGCTGCCTCTGTGCTGGTGACCCCCCCCCCTGCTATTGACCTGTTGCTACCACACTATGCGCAACCGCTGCCTCTATGCTGGTGACCCCCCCCCTGCTATTGACCTGTTGCTACCGCCCTATGCGCAACCGCTGCCTCTGTGCTGGTGACCCCCCCCCTGCTATTGACCTGTTGCTACCACACTATGCGCAACCGCTGCCTCTGTGCTGGTGACCCCCCCCCCTGCTATTGACCTGTTGCTACCGCCCTATGCGCAACCGCTGTCTCTGTGCTGGTGACCCCCCCCTGCTATTGACCTGTTGCTACCGCCCTATGCGCAACCGCTGCCTCTATGCTGGTGACCCCCCCCTGCTATTCACCTGTTACTACCACACTATGCGCAACCACTGCCTCTATGCTGGTGACCCCCCCCCTGCTATTGACCTGTTGCTACCGCCCTATGCGCAACCGCTGCCTCTATGCTGGTGACCCCCCCCCTGCTATTGACCTGTTGCTACCACACTATGCGCAACCGCTGCCTCTGTGCTGGTGACCTCCCCCCCTGCTATTGACCTGTTGCTACCGCCCCATGCGCAACCGCTGCCTCTGTGCTGGTGACCCCCCCCCTGCTATTGACCTGTTGCTACCGCCCTATGCGCAACCGCTGCCTCTGTGCTGGTGCCCCCCCCCCTGCTATTGACCTGTTGCTACCGCCCCATGCGCAACCGCTGCCTCTGTGCTGGTGACCCCCCCCCTGCTATTGACCTGTTTCTACCGCCCTATGCGCAACCACTGCCTCTGTGCTGTAGACCCCCCCCCTGCTATTGACCTGTTTCTACCGCCCTATGCACAACCGCTGCCTCTGTGCTGGTGACCCCCCCCCTGCTATTGACCTGTTGCTACCGCCCTATGCGCAACCGCTGCCTCTGTGCTGGTGACCCCCCCCCTGCTATTGACCTGTTGCTACCACACTATGCGCAACCGCTGCCTCTATGCTGGTGACCCCCCCCCTGCTATTGACCTGTTGCTACCGCCCTATGCGCAACCGCTGCCTCTGTGCTGGTGACCCCCCCCCTGCTATTGACCTGTTGCTACCACACTATGCGCAACCGCTGCCTCTGTGCTGGTGACCCCCCCCCTGCTATTGACCTGTTGCTACCGCCCTATGCGCAACCGCTGTCTCTGTGCTGGTGACCCCCCCCTGCTATTGACCTGTTGCTACCGCCCTATGCGCAACCGCTGCCTCTATGCTGGTGACCCCCCCCCCTGCTATTGACCTGTTGCTACCACACTATGCGCAACCACTGCCTCTATGCTGGTGACCCCCCCCCTGCTATTGACCTGTTGCTACCGCCCTATGCGCAACCGCTGCCTCTATGCTGGTGACCCCCCCCCCTGCTATTGACCTGTTGCTACCACACTATGCGCAACCACTGCCTCTATGCTGGTGACCCCCCCCCTGCTATTGACCTGTTGCTACCGCCCTATGCGCAACCGCTGCCTCTGTGCTGGTGACCCCCCCCTGCTATTGACCTGTTGCTACCGCCCTATGCGCAACCGCTGCCTCTATGCTGGTGACCCCCCCCCTGCTCTTGACCTGTTGCTACCACACTATGCGCAGCCACTGCCTCTGTGCTGGTGACCCCCCCCCTGCTATTGACCTGTTGCTACCGCCCCATGCGCAACCGCTGCCTCTGTGCTGGTGACCCCCCCCCTGCTATTGACCTGTTGCTACCACACTATGCGCAACCGCTGCCTCTATGCTGGTGACCCCCCCCCTGCTATTGACCTGTTGCTACCGCCCTATGCGCAACCGCTGCCTCTATGCTGGTGACCCCCCCCCTGCTATTGACCTGTTGCTACCACACTATGCGCAACCGCTGCCTCTGTGCTGGTGACCTCCCCCCCTGCTATTGACCTGTTGCTACCGCCCCATGCGCAACCGCTGCCTCTGTGCTGGTGACCCCCCCCCTGCTATTGACCTGTTGCTACCGCCCTATGCGCAACCGCTGCCTCTGTGCTGGTGCCCCCCCCCCTGCTATTGACCTGTTGCTACCGCCCCATGCGCAACCGCTGCCTCTGTGCTGGTGACCCCCCCCCTGCTATTGACCTGTTTCTACCGCCCTATGCGCAACCACTGCCTCTGTGCTGGTGACCCCCCCCCTGCTATTGACCTGTTTCTACCGCCCTATGCACAACCGCTGCCTCTGTGCTGGTGACCCCCCCCCTGCTATTGACCTGTTGCTACCGCCCTATGCGCAACCGCTGCCTCTGTGCTGGTGACCCCCCCCCTGCTATTGACCTGTTGCTACCACACTATGCGCAACCGCTGCCTCTATGCTGGTGACCCCCCCCCTGCTATTGACCTGTTGCTACCACACTATGCGCAGCCACTGCCTCTGTGCTGGTGACCTCTCCCCTGCTATTGACCTGTTGCTACCGCCCCATGCGCAACCGCTGCCTCTGTGCTGGTGACCCCCCCCCTGCTATTGACCTGTTGCTACCACACTATGCGCAACCGCTGCCTCTATGCTGGTGACCCCCCCCCTGCTATTGACCTGTTGCTACCGCCCTATGCGCAACCGCTGCCTCTATGCTGGTGACCCCCCCCCTGCTATTGACCTGTTGCTACCACACTATGCGCAACCGCTGCCTCTGTGCTGGTGACCTCCCCCCCTGCTATTGACCTGTTGCTACCGCCCCATGCGCAACCGCTGCCTCTGTGCTGGTGACCCCCCCCCTGCTATTGACCTGTTGCTACCGCCCTATGCGCAACCGCTGTCTCTGTGCTGGTGACCCCCCCCTGCTATTGACCTGTTGCTACCGCCCTATGCGCAACCGCTGCCTCTATGCTGGTGACCCCCCCCCCTGCTATTGACCTGTTGCTACCACACTATGCGCAACCGCTGCCTCTGTGCTGGTGACCCCCCCCCTGCTATTGACCTGTTGCTACCACACTATGCGCAACCGCTGCCTCTATGCTGGTGACCCCCCCCCTGCTATTGACCTGTTGCTACTGCCCTATGCGCAACCGCTGCCTCTGTGCTGGTGACCCCCCCCTGCTATTGACCTGTTGCTACCGCCCTATGCGCAACCGCTGCCTCTATGCTGGTGACCCCCCCCCTGCTCTTGACCTGTTGCTACCACACTATGCGCAGCCACTGCCTCTGTGCTGGTGACCCCCCCCCTGCTATTGACCTGTTGCTACCGCCCCATGCGCAACCGCTGCCTCTGTGCTGGTGACCCCCCCCCTGCTATTGACCTGTTGCTACCACACTATGCGCAACCGCTGCCTCTATGCTGGTGACCCCCCCCCTGCTATTGACCTGTTGCTACCGCCCTATGCGCAACCGCTGCCTCTATGCTGGTGACCCCCCCCCTGCTATTGACCTGTTGCTACCACACTATGCGCAACCGCTGCCTCTGTGCTGGTGACCTCCCCCCCTGCTATTGACCTGTTGCTACCGCCCCATGCGCAACCGCTGCCTCTGTGCTGGTGACCCCCCCCCTGCTATTGACCTGTTGCTACCGCCCTATGCGCAACCGCTGCCTCTGTGCTGGTGCCCCCCCCCCTGCTATTGACCTGTTGCTACCGCCCCATGCGCAACCGCTGCCTCTGTGCTGGTGACCCCCCCCCTGCTATTGACCTGTTGCTACCGGCCTATGCGCAACCACTGCCTCTGTGCTGGTGACCCCCCCCCCCTGCTATTGACCTGTTGCTACCGCCCTATGCGCAACCGCTGCCTCTGTGCTGGAGCACCTCCCCCCCTGCTATTGACCTGTTGCTACCGCCCTATGCACAGCCGCTGCCTCTGTGCTGGTGACCCCCCCCTGCTCTTGACCTGTTGCTACCGCCCCATGCGCAACCGCTGCCTCTGTGCTGGTGACCCCCCCCCTGCTATTGACCTGTTGCTACCGCCCCATGCGCAGCCGCTGCCTCTGTGCTGGAGAGCCCCCCCCTCCTGCTATTGACCTGTTGCTACCACCCTATGCGCAACCACTGCCTCTGTGCTGGAGACCCTGCTATGAGGGCTACATAGCTGCTGGGGCTTCACGCTAGCCCAACCACTGACCAACAACTGCAGAATGAGCTAACCGCCAAACTGCTATCCTCACCGTGCACCAGCTGCCCACCTCCCTACTATACCATGAACCAAAATACCAACAACTAACCGCTATATGCATTCACTACACCACTGTCAACCGCCCCAACACTGGTGCCAGAGTCTGGACACGGTCACTTGAGGATGGGCCCATGGCAGACGTCAAGCCTCTGAACTGGCAGCCACACAGGTATGAACCAGGAACAAGGGTGAATCAAGAGATCAGGATAGGGTGTGAATCAAGTGAGGTGATGGAAGGGGAGGGGGGGGCCGCTTTCCGCTGTTGGGGCAGAGCAGCTGTACTGGGAGCCGTACAGGTGGGCCTGACAGTTGGGTCAACGGGGTTACGGAGCCGACCGGCCAGGCGGCCACCTCTGCAAAGTTATGGAGCATAGACAATCTACCCTCATGGCTGTTAATGTAACTGTGCACCAAATGCGGGCTGCTGAGCGGCCACCCCTGAATCGATGGGGATCAAAGCTTGCCCAGGCAGCAGGGCACGATGTACCTGTATCCCCCATTCCCCCAGGCCGTAGGCCGTGATATAGCTGAATTGTAGCTGATGCAACAATAAACTGTGGCCTGCTCTTTATCTCTGTTGTTCAGCTACACTTAAGCTACGTCCTAGCCTACACCTAGGAGGGCTGGTACAGCATGCCCTGTTGCTAGGGACAGGTAACCAGAGGAACTCTAGTCTGCACTGTGCCCACCCTGCTGTTCAGCTACACTTCAGCTACGTCCCAGCCTACGCCCTCTGTACCCTCAAGGATTGCTCAAGAAGCGTCCCTGGCATTGAGCAGCTTAGGGACAGCGACTGGTGGGCTGGGGCCAGGGCCGGGGCGGGGGCAGTGGCGGGTGCAGGGCAGTGCAGGGCAGGGCCCATGGTGACCTGGTGGCCGTAAAGTAAAAAATGGCATGGAACCGCGCAATACTATGTAATTGGTAAGCATCCTTAACCCCAAATTCTAAAATGTTAACCCTGAACCCTAAACCGGGATGGATCAGTGCTATATTATGTTGTTGTTTTGTTGCCCCCAAAGTGGACAAAGCAGCGTTTCTTCTTTCGCCCTGATGCCACTTTCATCCCGTTGCCCATCGGCCGCCTAAGGCCCAATCGGGACTAAACCTTGGCCTGCTTACGTCCGGCAGCCCAAACGGCATAGCTAGCCACAACTGGGGCCTCCGGCCCAAGGCCGGGGTGTAGCTAACTGGTGCTGAATCACGATAAAAAACACCAGGGTACAGTTCATTAGGTCTCAAGAAGGGGCCTTGGGATGTTGATGTTGCACCCACACACTACTGGAGACGACAACAAAGCGTGTGGCACTGCCCTGCACAACATAGCTCATATGCATCGGGCCGGCGTCGTTACTGGGAGGCATGACAAGCTATGTCTGGCTGCACAGGCACCATGGCACGCTGCACACGGCCGCATGCTTCGTAGCTGAATGGTAGCCGAATGATGGCTGAATAGTAGCTGAATAGCAGCTGAATCAATGCAGCACCGCATGCAAGGCGACGCCACAGGACAATGTCATGTAAACAACTCCTTTGTCCTTTACCATTCCTACGACGCCCTCCACCACGCTCTCTTGGCGGAGGAGGCCATACCACATTCAGTTATCCGCCTGCATGTCTGCCGCTTCCTCCTCCCTTTTTACGGTTTGGTAGCCCACACCTCACCAGCTGCTTCACCCTCTGCCCTTCCAAGTGTCACCTCTGCTGACACACCTTTGTTGCATCTCCCACACTGTTACCCTCCACCACACGGAGAAGGTTTAGTTCCACAGAATGTCCCCATACCAACCCCATCACACATGTAGGCTATGTTGTAGCTGAATTGTAGCTGAAGAAGCCTTGCATGAACAGAGGCTAACACTGCAACATGTAGCAGGCAATGCTTGTATTGTCGAGGCAGCAGCCAGCAGATCGTCAGCCATACCCCAGCTGGTGGCGGTGGCGGTGGTCCAGAGCCAACTCCCAACTGCTTTGACAACTTTCTTCTTGCGACCTCCGCCATTCCATTCTATTCCGGTGTACGGCATTTAAAATCCCGTATTCCTCAAGCCACGCTCGGGCGCTTTCTTTCTTTCTGTTCAGATTCTGTTATATTATATTGCATTGAGCATCTGGATATAATTTCGTATTACTGTATCCTTTCCCTCAAGCTGCGGCGAGATGTCGTGTCATCTAGGTCGCTGGACATCGGCCTTGCCTCGCCACCATCTTACCTCAGAACGCCCCAGTCTCTCCGCCGTACCAGCTAGGCACTCGACTAGTCTTCTTCCTAGCTTTCGAGGGTCGCTGTTGGGCCTGTCCAAACTCAAAGTGTCGACGCACGCCTTTAAAGCATCAGATCATCAACATATCGTGGTGAGTACTGCTGTTTCTGTCTTAGTCTATTAGAGCGAGAATGAGCTGCCTCAAACCTGAGGGGCTGCTATCATAGAGGATGAGTCAAAGAGGGATAAGACTTGGGCAGAGATTGAGCTGTGACGTAAAGGACTGAGCTGAGATATGAGTAATTGAACTGGGGCATGCAGGATTTGGCTGAGGCATGAGGGGTTGAGCTGGGGCATAAAGGATTGAGCTGGGGCATGAGGCATTTAGCTCAGATATTTGGTGCACCCTGCATGCTCCAATAACTAGCGGTAGTGGCACCGCCCTCTTCACAGTCAGTGCTCTAGAATTATGCCCACCAACCCATGGCATAGTCTATATTTAGCCAGCTTGCCAGCAACAGTGTTGATGCATTACGTCATGCATCCGGGGGGCTTGATGTAACAAGCCTTGATCCTTAGGCCACCGGCCCACTGCCCATAGGCTAGTCTAGGCTTGCTCCCCATCGGCCTACTGATGGTCGCTCATCCCTCTTCATCTGGCGTGCTTCTGGCACAGTCCAGATGCATCATAGCATACGGCTGGGGGCTTGAGGCAACAAGCCTTCCTACTTGGGTCACTGTCCGTAGGCTTATTAAAGCCTGGTTCCTTTCAGCTTAGTAGCAACGGCCGCCCCGCAAGGTAAACTAGCGCACCCTAAAATAATAATATAATAATGGATACCGGGAAATCCAACAATTTAAGGCAGACCTCCTGGATGCAGGCCACCAAACAACGCTACCGGCACTGAAGTGTACTGCATCATTAGTTCAACTGCCTCAATTGTCGCCCCTGCGGCCGCATGGGCGACAATTCCTTTTGTATTGGCTAACGTCAGTAGGCTTGTCAAGCTTGGGTCCCCATTGGCCTACTGGTGGCAGCCCAACAGCCCTGCAATGGTGGTTTTGGCTCCATTTAGAAAACTGAATGGCTGCGGGTTCCACTGTTCTAGTCAACTCTGCAGACTGTTGCCCGTAAATCCACATCCTTCATTTTGCGCAGGATATCAGTGGTCTGAGGTTGCAACTAAGCCATCAGCGCTCAACACAGCTCACCATGGGCTCCAGCAGGTTGACGCAACCCTATGGTCGACACGCAAGCAACCTAAATGGACCAAACTTTGCAGTATCAGTGGCTGGCGGAGGCAGCAGAGGAGATCCAGTAGACGTCCCGCTGGCCCCACGGCCACAGCGGCTGCAACCGCGTGTGGACCGGCAGAATCAACCACAGCCAGCAGGTGACAGGTCTGGAACACGGGAGGGAAGCATCCCTACTGGAGGAGGAGGAAGAGGAGGAGGAGGTGGAGGAGGAGGTGGAGGGGGGAGCATCAATGCTAGACAATTGAACTCCAGGATCAAGAACTGCACGACTTTGGATCAGCTGCGCTCTCTGGTTGAGGAGTATAGGTCCAGCTTTGATTTCATTCATGCATCAACCGCCATGATGCAAGCTCAAAGGCTGATCCATGGCCCGGTCAGGCCTGGTGGGAGGCAGGCGAAAACTGTGTCAATCCTAGCTGATCTGGTCAAACTGCTTTTGCCAGACATGGGTTCCCAAGCTCTGTCCAACTGCATGTACGCCCTGGGCCAGCTCAATTACAGAGATGGGCCATTGCTGTTTGCTTTGGTCAAAAAAGCAGGGTCAGGTGTCTTGTCTGACTTTAAGCCACAGGAGCTTGCCAACACTATTTATGCCCTGGCCAAGCTAGGGCACACTGATGCAGCTTTCACGAGTGCTCTACTCCTTGAGGCAGAGAAAAAACTGTATGAGTTCACCTCGCAAGCATTGGCCAACACTCTTTGGGCCATGGCGACACTGAAGCACACCGACGCAGCCTTCACATATGCTCTTCTCATTGTGGCAAGTGCCAAGCTGCCCGACTTCACCTCGCAAGAGCTGGCCAACACTCTTTGGGCCATGGCGACGCTGGGGCACTCCAACGCAGCCTTCACAGATGCTCTTCTCATTGTGGCAAAGGCTGAGCTGCCCGACTTCAACTCGCAAGAGTTGGCCAACACTCTTTGGGCCATGGCGACACTGAAGCACACCGACGCAGCCTTCACAGATGCTCTTCTCATTGTGGCAAGTGCCAAGCTGCCCGACTTCACCTCGCAAGCCTTGGCCAACACTCTTTGGGCCATGGCGACGCTGGGGCACACCGACGCAGCCTTCACAGATGCTCTTCTCATTGTGGCAAGTGCCAAGCTGCCCGACTTCACCTCGCAAGCCTTGGCCAACACTCTTTGGGCCATGGCGACGCTGAGGCACACCAACGCAGCCTTCACAGATGCTCTTCTCATTGTGGCAAGTGCCAAGCTGCCCGACTTCACCTCGCAAGCCTTGGCCAACACTCTTTGGGCCATGGCGACGCTGGGGCACACCAACGCAGCCTTCACAGATGCTCTTCTCATTGTGGCAAAGTTCAAGTTGCACGACTTCAACTCGCAAGCCCTGGCCAACACTCTCTGGGCCATGGCGACACTGGGGCACGCCAATGTTGCCTTCACGGATGCCTTTGTCCCAGTGGCTAAGGCAAAGTTGCAAAGCTTCACCTACGTGGAGCGTAGAATGCTTTCATGGGCTTTGGTGAAGCTAGGTCTTTCAGACTTTGTTTAAGTTGATTATTATTATGTATGGTATTTTGATACCGTGCTTCAATTTCATGATTGTGCTTTTAGCTTTGGTGGAAGTGCTTTGAGGCAGGCTTTATTTGGAAGCACGACATGATGATGAAGGGGATTTGTTTACTTCTGATGTATTTTGTCTTTCCAAAGTGCTCATCAGGGAACACTGGTATTTATTTCTAGACATATGTTGGACCCCCACTCATTCAAACCTGACTCCGTGTTCAGAGGACTAGGGTTTGGTTGTGCCCAAGTTTTCGACTTTTTACTTGCAAATTCTGGCGGACCACGAGGGAGGAGTGAAACTACTGGCTATACTGGCTTGCATTCCACAACTTTCTATTAAGTCCGTGTTGGGGTCTATTGAGGCTTGGCGTTGTCCTGTTTGTCCGTAAAACGAGCATATTTTGGCTCCCCCCGTTGCAGTCTAAAATGTGTATTCCATGTTTAACTTCTTATAACGCTCCGTTGTTTCTATAATGTGTTAATTTGCAAGTTTTTTCGTGTGGGAATTACGTGTTTCTCAGCAGTGTTTCCCCCTCACTCCTAGTTTATTCAGTGATCAAGCCGGTTCGTGCTCACTTGTCCCATGCGTGAGATATGTATGATGCTATATTGGAACTGAACATTGCCCAGTGGACTGCTACTGAATCAACTGAAGTTAGGAATGCTTGGTTAAATGTCTAGTTACCGGAATCCCTTGTTTAGAACGGTGCACACCGGTACCTTTTAGGCCTTGTTCAACACTCAGCCGCGTGGGGCAGGTAGGGAATGACCACGCTAACTGTCAGCTACCATACACAGCGAGGACCATGGTGTTGCCATGGTATCCCTTATTTGTTACAAATGGGACCAAATAAAGCAATGGCCCGCAGCTTAAAGAGGAGGATACGCTGCAGAGGTCAACAAAAAATACGAGCTCATATGTGTGTGACATTACACCACTAAACCATGCTGAAATGCAGCTCGGCCACGTCGGCAAACAAAAAGTCAGGAAGGAAGGTAAGTTCACCCACCAAACAGCAAGAACACAAATGTTCGACAATCCGTATCCCCTGCCCCTGAAAAGACTAGCCTCCAAAATATTCAACTACAAGTAGCAAAAAACCAGGGCCTCCCACCCCTGCCTACGGGCTCTCCTACGTTTTCTCTGGTTGGGAGGAAAAGGGAAAGGAAGTTAAGGCCAGAGGAAAGACAGAGAGGACCACAAAGGGCAAATAAAAACATCCCTCCGGAAACGTAAAAGACAGACCAGCTCGAAAATGTGTGACAATGTCGCAGCATTAAAACTGGGCCTTAACTGAAGCCTAGTAGACTACACAGCCAATCTCGGGATTGCGTTGTTACCTACAAAAATGAAAGGGATCATCGTCCATGGAAGTCAGAGGAACACTGCCCCAGCCAAATTCAAAGCCATAGTCATGTGCCAAGGGACATGCAGCGTCTGAACACCCCCCCCCCAACTTGGCATGCCAAACTCGATAACACTAATGAACACCAGCCTTGGCATGTCCCACTGGTTGGTCCATGCTATCGTGTCGGACATGCTCCATCCGCTCAACAGTCCTTGTCCCTCTGTCGGTTGGTCCATGCTATCGTGTCGGACATGCTCCGCTCAACAGTCCTTGTCCCTCTGTCGGTTGGTCCATGCTATCGTGTCGGACATGCTCCGCTCAACAGTCCTTGTCCCTCTGTCGGTTGGTCCATGCTATCGTGTCGGACATGCTCCGCTCAACAGTCCTTGTCCCTCTGTCGGTTGGTCCATGCTATCGTGTCGGACATGCTCCGCTCAACAGTCCTTGTCCCTCTGTCGGTTGGTCCATGCTATCGTGTTGGACATGCCCCGCTCAACAATGCATGGTTTGTGTCTAGCATGCCCCAAGAGGTCCGCCAGATGTGAGCTAGGTTAAAATGCAGCAAGCCAGCGGCTGCAGAGCGGCTCCCATACCTACTTCTACTCCCGAGAGAATGACCATTCCCGCTGCACCTTCTCTTGGAGCGTCCTCGAAACAGGCTCCATCTGAGCAGCGCGGTGACCAGCTCACCAGCTGTGTTGCTCCGTGGGTGGACACGGGGTCGCCCAGCAGACGGTAAGACATAAAGACATACACTCGTCCCACAGGAATGTGAGGGTTAAGACAACAGAAAGCTGCCAACTGAAACTTGTGCTTGGAGTGGAGTGGGTGGACTCAGGTTAGCATAGCCAGCCAGCAGGGGAATGATGGTCCAAGGAGCAGGGCTTGCTGGACCAAGCCCAGCTGGCCACAGGTCGTGTTGTAGCTAAACTGCAGCAGAACGAGAAGGGACCAGAGTTCAGGTGTGGGCGGGGCGGTAGCCTATCTTTGGGTGGAGCAGGGTCCATGGTTTAGCGGGACGGTAGGCTACGAGAGGTCCGGGGTTCGAGGTATAAGCGGGACGGAAGGCTAGTAGAGGTCCGGGGTTCAGGGTAGCACGGGAAAGATGCCTAGGAGGGATTCAGGTTTCAGGTTTAAAGAAGACGGTAGAATGGGAGGGGTTCAGGGTTAGGGGTCAATGGTTCAGGATTGAGGGTTCAGCAAAACGGTAGCCTAGGAGGGGGTCAGGGTTCAGGGTTAAGCAGGACGGTAGCCTATGAGGGGTTTAGGGTTCAGGGTAAAACTTGGAATTGTAAATGGGGGGTTTAAATTGAAACTTCAATGATTGAAATGGCAATCTGCACCTGGTGTCATGTGCAGCACACACACCCTCCCTGCTCTAGCTCCCCTGCCCTCCCCTCCCTCACTCTTGCCCCCCTCTCCACCCTGAGTCCCCCTCCTAGATACTGCCAGGGATACTTCGGGTAGCCTTTTCCTTTTTTAGGGTGTGGCTTTCTCCTTTGTGTTCTTCTCCTTCCTTTTCCCTTCAGTTCCTTTTCTTTTCACCCAACGGGACAGTTGGGCTCCCACGCGGCCGAGCCTTTTTTGAGCAGGGCCCCGAGGTGTAATGTCATGGACCTTAGGTCAACAACAGCACAGTGTGTGATTTGTGAATTATGCAGCAAGTTTTCATGTAGCTGCCAGGCAGCTCCCCACATTCCACGCCATGTCCTCAGCTATGTGAGTATTACTCTGGAGCATCGCACAGGCCAGCAGCTTCTATCTGTCCCCAAGCCTCATAGCCGCACTTGTTGCATGCATGTTCCTCTGATGCAGCGCATAAGCCAGCACATGCAGGAAGTCACTATGTAGCTGATCCGTGTCATGAGCAGGTAACAGCTGCCAAACAGCTTCCAGCTCCACCACGGTCACCACGAGGTCTGCCTGTTGGTCCCCTGGCAGCCATCTTCCAATGTACCTCTGAGGACCATAATGAATGTCAGCGGTGGATAGAACCTAGTTGCACATCACCTCATATGAACACATGCAAGCAGAACCCACTCATGTCGCAATCCTGGTTGCCAGACACAAATAATTTTGAATCAAAGAACGCATCCCTCGCGCCCATCCGCCTGCCCGTAGAGTGTCTGGGACTAAACCAAGGCAGGCCTGCGGCGGGGGGTCCCTGCTTCAAGGTTGGATGCACCAGGTCCCTGCAGCCATAGGCCAAAACGTAGCTGATCTGTAGCCGAAGCACCATGATATAATCATTGATATGCATCATACTGGCCCCTGCACCCAGTTTTAGACGATGCATCAGCAGCGGCGGCATAAGCCGCCGCCGCTGCCGCTGCCACAGCAGCAGCGCCTTGTCCAGCCGTCTAAAATGTGCAACCCTTGTGTAAGCATGCGCATGCCATAATACATTCCAGTTCGTCTTCCGGCTCATAAGGCGCTCTTTAACATCCATTGCATAGAGCACTAAGAGTATTCTTTGTTTATATCACAGCACACAGAGCAGTCCCCTGGTGCACTACATACGCTCGCTTGCGTAAACACACACACACGCGTCTAACAAATGAAATTTCCTTGCACCCATGACCTTGCCTTTCCACACTTATTATTTCATGCAGGCAGCTGCTCAACAGCCCCTGCCTATCCACACCCTCACACCCTCGCCTGTATGACGATTCCACTGGAGCAGCGCACACAGCTGCTTGACAGCTTCTGCCTATCCACACTCTCACGACCTCATATGTGTACAGCTCCCCTGGAGCAGTGCAGAAGTAAGCATGGACAAGCAGCCGCTATGCAGCTTCTGCCTTTCCAAACAAACCCTCTAGACCTCACCTGTATGACTACTCTGCTAAAGCAGCGCGCAAGCCACCACATGCATGGAGCTGCCATATGTTTATCCTTGCCACGAGAAGGCAGAAGCTGCCGATCAGCTGCCATCGCCACGACAGCCACCGCGATGTCAACATGTTGGTCCTCAGGAAGCCATGGGTGGATGGCAATCAGCATGACCTGGAGGGTTTGATAATCGCAAATTATGACACTTCCTGGTTTACATTTAAAAGTGCCAAAGATAGGGCTTTAGGGTACTCTGCATAGCTTGGAAGGGACAGAGGCCGTACACATGTGTGAGGGGCAGGGTAGGAAGGGCAGGAACAGGAAACATGCTACAACAATCAAGGCAGTGGGTGGGGCCTTCAGCAGAGGGGCAACACAATATTGGAATCAAGGCAGGAGTGGGAGCAATCAAAGAGGGCTGCAGGGCACTGGGAAGAGCGAGGACCGCATTTGACAAGGGGATCTAGAGTGAAATATGTTGGATCTGTGTTGGAACTCGGTCAGATCTAGGTCACATGGGTTTGATATGTGCTGGATATAGGTTGGATAATCCATGTCACAGGGTGGTTTGGATCCAGCCCATAGGGTTAGGGTTCTAGGACCATAGGATGGGATGCTCTCCAGGAAAACACCACATCAGCTAGCTGCCTTCATTTCCTATGCCATCACATAAATTCACATGATGCATGCCTCAAAACACCTGGGGGCCTAGATGGAGCTGGGGGTGTTCAGAAGGCCTGGGGAAAGTAGCTGATGATGGCCAAGGGGGGGTGGGGGGGAGCTGATGAGGATGTTCAGGAGGGCTAGGGGGGCAAAAGTTACTCAGGCCAGTAGCCAGGTGAGTTGTCTACTCATTTCAAGAGAAGGGCTTCCCTCCTTTTTTTGGGGAGGGGGGTCTGTGCAACAACAAAAAAGCGGTCCAGAGGGGAGAAATGCGAGCGCGGCGGTCCCGGTGAAATGACGAGGGTAGAAAAAATACAAAAAATACAAACAAAATCGTTCCTTACGGCCGCATTTTGGAAAACGGAGAAAATTTACACCTTTCCCAAAAGAGCTGGGGCCAGGGGGGACACACCTGTAAGGGGAGAGGGGACAGTTGCAGGAATACTCAGCTCAGCCTCACAACCTCCATCCTGGCCCAAACGCAATTGTAACGCACCTGACCATGGACCATGTCGCCTGCCAGTCCGGCATCTCAGCATCCAGCTGCATCGTGAGGCGGCTTCAGCATCTTGAACCTTAGGAGGTTTTTCCGCAATGTGAGTTCCTCGAGGCCGAGGCTGAGCAGCAGCTGCTGCGGGTGCGATGAGCAGGACCGCAGGTCGCTGCCGCTGCTGCCGCCGTCCTCCCCGCCGCCCGGTCACCCTCACGGCCGACAAGCCGCCTGTCACTGAGTGGAGGGGGGGCAGATTTCAGACAGGGCGTGGAATGTTTGCAAGCGGGAGACATTCAATACAAAGATTCCTTTAAAAGATGGTCCCTCCAGGTTGCATGGGCCATCGGACGTAGGCCGGTCAAGTATGGGTCACCCCCCGCGGCCGTTTGGCAGTCCCCCAAGGATGCTGGTGCTCACTCAAATGCTGGTCTCCATGGGCCCAGTGGCCGCCGCGTGGTATCCCCCTCTAGATAGTCAGGTGCACCCAGGAGCACCTCAGCAGGTCAGGTGCGCACTCAGATGAGCAATGATAGAGTGATAGTATACTCCCAGGTGCAAAACTTGCGCATGCATGCACAGACATATGGAAATGGAACACCTGCCAATCCACCCATCTGCATGCGGGAATGTCCCACCCACCCTGCCTATGCCTTCATCCTTGTGCCTTTGACTGCCCTCACCCTCATATTTTCGTACAGACAGCTGCTCAGTCGCTTCTGCCACAAATACACACCCTTATGCCCACACTTGTATGACAGCTCCCTGGAGCAGTGCAGCAGCTAGCACGTATAGGTACCCGCCCTCTGGCTGATCCGTACCAAGAGATGAAGGAAGCTGTCCAGCAGCCGCCAGATCCCCCACAGCCACCACGAGACTGTCAGCCTGCTGGTCCTCAAGCAGCTTTCCTGGCTAAACTCTAACGAGCAACCGAACCCCTAAAGCCCACATTGGCTCTGCTGCCTGAACTCTTGCCGGTTAACCCTGTTCATATTTGCTTTACCGCTGTCCTTATTCAAGTATATGTTGAAGGCCACTGCCCTGCTACTGCAGACTTGCAGGTTCAGGCAGCAGCGAGACACATGACCACATCCATCTTGAAAGCTTCTGCCAACCCACACTCTTACGACATCATCTGTTGACAGCACATATGCATTCGCAGAAGCCAGCATGAACAAGCAGCTGCTGAGCAGTTTCTGCCCTTCCATACCCTTAGGGTTTAGGTTTTATGTTTTAGGGTGAAGGGTGTAGGGTTTAGGGTCAGCATGCAGCAAACCATTGACTCCGGAACCGCCCCCCTCACGCTCCATTCCCGTTGTTGCTGCTCTTGAAGCGCCCTCCAGCAGGCTCCAGGTGAGCAACGCAGTGACCAGTTGCAAAGCGCCGTGGGTGGACTAGGGGGTGCCCAGCAGACAGTAATAAATTAAGGAAAATACACCATGTGGAGACATGAGGATGTTTAAGTTGTTAGTGGCGAGAAATACATCTTTGGAAATATCTAAGTTGTGTTTCTTCGCCGCCTTCTCTCTGACTGAAGCTCCTGTCTGTAGCAGAGTGATTGGACTCAGGTTCGCACAACCAGTCAGCCAGGGAACGATGGTTTGATCAGCAGGACTTGCTGGGCCAAGCCCAGCAGGCAGTGACGTGGCTGAACTGTAGCTGAACGAGAGGAGACAAGAGTTTAGGTTTCACCAGGACGGAAGCCTAGGACGCATGCAGGGTTTAGGGTTAATCGAGACGGTATACTAGGCGGGGTTCAGGGCTAAGCGGGACGTTCATGCCGTTGCACCAGCCTTACCTGCTGATATGACTAAACTACGAGAACTGCCAGATGCGTGCCAGGTCAAGATGCAGCAAGCAAGCGGCTCCGGAACCGCCCGCCCATGCCTCTAGTCCAGCTCCCATACCCATAGCTGCTGCTCATGGAGCGCTCTCTAGGCGCCATCTGATCTGCGCGGCGGCCAGCTGCGTTTACCCGTGCGTGGACATGCCCTGAGCCATCCAGAAGACAGTATGAAATAAATGAGACTACAAGCCACGCAGGGACACGAGGTTTGAGCGAACAGTGGGCTGCTCTCTCTCCGACTAAGCTCGTGCCTGGGGCGGAGTGGCTGGATTCAGATTGGCCCAGCAAGCCAGCGGGGGGATGGCCTAAGAGGTTACAAGGTCCAGGGTTAAGCATGACAGCAGACTAGGAGGGGGGCAGGTTGCAGGGTTTGACAGGTCAGTGGTTTAAGATGGTTCAGGATTTGCAAATAGCGGTACGGGTAACTAACAAATGTCCATGTCCAAGGTATGGTCACCTTGAAGGGGTATGCAGCCCGGAAGTCAGGGGTCAAGCGCATTTCAAATGTCAGATTGAAGGGAGCTGGCAGTCGACTAGGGGCCCAGACATATGTATGGGTGGAGTCATGGCCCAGGGGCCCCAACATCGGTGCTTAATATAGGGACATACGCTTCCTTTCCTTTACTTGAATAACCTTACAGTCGTAAAGGATAGCATTTTCATGGTTTAGAAATGACCGAGGTATCCGCACCTGATATCAGGAGCAGGGATTCATGCATCCTGATATGACGCCAATATGCAGATGGGGTCCCGGAGGTAGCGCCGCCAGGTGACCCCTGCCCCCGGCTGTGGGTGTGGCAGCCAGAGCGGCAACAGCAACAACAGCAACAGGAGCGACAGCAGAAGCAGCAGCAGCACTTGCGCCTTATGTGACCTTCAACCATGTGCAGCAAGAGTGCGCGCCTGCACAGTAAGACACCAATACAGGTTTCAGCATGTTTCCCACCCATAGGGTGCATGCAGGGGCCTGGGGCGTTGGACACGCCAGAGCACAGAGCAAGTGTGCAAGCATGCACTCGCAGATTCAACATATGGTTGGCAGGAGCTTTGTGGCTTCTACCACATGCCATAGGACGGTCACGGTTTGGTGTCCATCAGCCAGGTGATGGGTGCCCATTATGTCCCCTTCCCCCAATGGTCTGGTGAGCCCAGCGACGACAAGCGGCCCAGCATCCCCAAAGATGGTCTGGTGCACACGAAATGGAAATTGGCAGCGCTCCCCAGATGCACCACAAGCGCACGCACACGCACACACGCATGGCAAATGTATCAATGTCTCACCTCCCAATCGCGTGCAAATATTCCCCACCCTCCTAATTGCATGTAAGGATTTTCTCACTACTACAGCTTGCGTTTCTGTTTCACACTTATTTTGGTTGGTCCCGCAGGGCAGATTTTAAAAGTCGACCTTGTTCGCACAATGCTTAATTGATATTTAAAAGCTTGTGCTGAATTTTCGGAGCAGTACAGGCACAAGGTAGAAGGGCAGTCTTAGTTATTGTATGCTAGGGAGAGTATGCTCAAGATGGACTGTCCTGAAGGGGGTCCCTGGGGGAGGTACCAGTCAGGACACCGGGCATCAAGACGGACCTGCCTCCATTCCCACCCTCAGTACTCCTCCATGCACCCCTCCTGTTGCCACCAGACCCTCCCCATGGGCTCCCAAACCACCATACGGCAACCGCACCTGATGTCAAGAGCAACACGCCATTTGCCACTCCCCCATCAGTCACGACCTTTATGTTTCAATTTGATTCAGAAGTTGCCCCCGGATGCCGGTTAGGTAACAGCAGCAGAAGTAGACACACGAGCGCCATTCTCGGCCATCTGCCACATGAGCATGCCTGCACATAAATGCACATACACAGATGTTTTGTTTCTTAGCTCAATATGAAGAGCATCATTCTGCGAACAATGTGGATTTGGCTTCGAATCCCATTGGAGTCACCTGAACGATTGGTAGAACCTCTAGGCGTGAAATGCCGTAGCTGGTCGTGAGGGAAATCGCAAAAGATAAATGAGGTACCGTCAAGTGATTGATCCACAATTGCAATGACACGGGGAAGAATGCACGTATCCATTACGGAAAGGTCTGTCCCTCAGAATCGCCTATCATGCCTAGAGATTCGTTAATAAGCAAGAAGGATTGGAAACCATACGTAGTTCTTAATCCTTATTTTGTTTATTTTATTTCCAACCCTGCTCATCTTGGCTCTGTCACCGAAACCCTCACCTGAAAAAAGCTGCTCACCTTGCTCTGTCGCCTTAACCCTCAGATGTACACCCTGCTCACCTTTGCACTGTCGCCATAACCCTCACATGTAAACCCTAATCACATTGGCACTGTAACCGAAGCCTCACATGTACACCCTGATCACCTTGGTTCTGTAACCTAAAACCTCACATGTAAATGTAAACCCCGCGCACATTGGCTCTGTAACCTAAGCCCCCACATGTAAACCCTGCGCACATTGGCTCTGTAACATAAACCCCCACATGTAAACCCTGCTCACCTTGGCTCTGACACCTAAACCCTCACATGTTAACCCTGCTCACCTTGGCTCTGACACCTAAACCCTCACATGTAAACCCTGCTCACCTTAGCTCTGACACCTAAACCCTCACATGTTAACCCTGCTCACCTTGGCTCTGACACCTAAACCCTCACCTATAAACCCTGCTCACCTTGGTTTTTCCTGGTTATTTTCCGAGCACAGGTTGAAGGCTGCTGCACTGCTCCTGTTGTTCTGCAAGTATAGCTCTGTGACTGGGCTCACTGGGATGGGTCAGAAGGCAGGCCGCAATGGTGGGTACATGCCGGGCAGCTGAACAGGTGTGTATAAAGGTGGTATGCAGCAGTGTGGCCAGTGATGGGGTAGAAGACGGGTGGCAGGTGGGTCCTTCCTGGCAACAGGTCTGGGGAATGAAAATGTGTGATGAGTTAGTATGAACAGTGTGGCAAGCATTTGCGTGGGGCTGGAAACAAACAGGCAGTTACAGCGGTTCCACCCTGGTTGAGAAGTTCAATAGATATGTGGTAGGAAAATGTGTGAAGATGTGGTATGAGGCAGTGTGGCTGGCTGCAGGTGAAGGCAGGCTGCAAGGGCGGGTCCATGTCAGGTGGCAACAGACTGACGGCTTAGCAGGAAGTCTCGTGGTCGGCGGCGGTGAGGAGTGTGTGAAGAACCTAGAGACTGGTTGGGGTGAAAGGGGACAAAAGGCATCCTTCAGCAGTCAGATTTACAGTCATGGGGCGCCACAACAGCATGGCACCTGGCCTAGTGTGAAATGTGTGGCAGTGGCAGTGGCAGTGACGGAAAGGAACGTTGGGCGGGGTAAAGTGGCGGGTGGTAGCGGCCGGTGGCATTGAATGGGGGGGAAGTAGCTGGCGGCAGTACATGGGGAAAAATGGATTGCAGCTGTAGCTGGGAAAGGTGGCGGGGGGGAAGTGTCTGGCGGTCACTGCAGGGGAAAAGTGGCGGGGAGAGATGGCTGGCGGCAGTGGCGGGGGAAAAGTGGCGGGGAGAGATGGCTGGTGACAGTGGCGGGGGAAATGTGGCGGGGGAAATGGCTGGTGGCAGTGTCGGGGGAAAAGTGGCGGGGGAAATGGCTGGCAGCAGTTACCGTGGAAAGGTGGTGGGGGAAAGGTGGCTGACTGGGTGGCTGGGAGAAATTGCGGGGACACGAGGTTGGCGGTTTCGGCTGGGGAAAAGTGGCTGGCGGTAGTGGCGGGGGAAATTGGCGGATGGCAGTGGCCAGAGAAAAGGTGGCGGGGGAAATTCTGGCTGGCGATATTTGCCGGGAAAAGTGGCCGGGGAAAAGTGGATGGCGGCAGTGGCCAGGGAAAAGGTGGCGGGAAAGGTTGCTGAGAAAGCGAGGACAATGGCGGGTGGCAGTGGCCATGGAAAAGATTGCAGGGGAAAGGTGCCTGGCGGCAGTGGCCAGGGGAAAGTGGTATGGGAAACGTGGCTGGTTGCAATTAAAGGAAAAAATGGCGGGGGGGAAGTGGTGGGGGAAGAGTGAAGGGGGAAAAGTGGCCGCGGTAGTTGCTGGGGAAAATTGGCTGGAGGATTAGTGGGTGGGATGAAAAAGGGGGTGGCAGTAGTGGCCCGGAAAAAATGGACAGGGAAATGTGGGCGAGGAACAGTGGTTGATGGTAGTGGAGAGGGGAGAGGGGATGTGGGGAAATTGGGCAAGGAAAAGTGGCTTACGGTAGTGGCCAGGGGCAAGTGGGCGGGGGAACAGTGGCTGGCAGCAGTGGCCCGTGAAGGTGCGTGGCTGGTAGGAGTGGCGGGGGGAAACTGGCTCGCGATAGTTTCTTGGACAGATTTGCGGGCGGGAATGCCGGGAGAAAGTTGCAGGGGGAAGCTGCAGGGGGAAGTGGCTGGCGTTTTTGGCCGGGGCAAAGTGACCGGGGCTAAGTGGTTAACGACCTGCCTGCACCCTAATGCCTTCACCTGTATGGCTACTGGAAGCCAGCTCGCACAGGTAGCTGTCAGGCGGCCGATTCGTACGTGAAGATATGTCAGAAGTTGTCAAGCAGCTGCCAGCTCCTCCACAGCCGCCACAAGGTTGGCCGGCTGGTCCTCAGGCAGCAATGTGTTCATAGCAATCAGCTTGACCTGCAGGGTTAGGCGTTTCGGGGTGGTAGCCTTTGATGTTATAGGTTTTCATGGTTGGGAAGGCTGTTGAGGGCAGTCTGTGTCTTGGGCAGGGGAGGGACCAAACACATGCTCAGGGTTCAGGGTCGAGGGGAACAGACCAGAAACGCGTTATTTAAAGAGTGCGATAAAAGTGGCAATTGAGGAGGACCCGCAGGATCATAGAGGACTGCAAGGCATGGGCATGGCACTCCGTCATGACAGTGGCGGAGATATCGCCTTGCCTCTCCTCGATAAACCCGAAACCTAGTCCCTGACGCCCTGACCGTGAACTCTGTTCACCCTGGCATTTCCCAATTCCTTTTATTTTGCTTGGACTTAACAAGGTGTGAGGCCGGCCGCCCAACCCCAGAAAACCCGAGACGCCAGCAAACAAAAACAGCCCGGGTGCGCATGTGGCCCTCATCGTCAGCTGGGAAAAGGCGGGCAGAAACAGAAAACAGAAGGAAGCTGCAGACATGCATGCGGATGACTGGATGTGGTTGGGCCTCCACTGCCAAGAGAGCGTGGTGGAGGGCGTGGTAGGAATGGTAGAGGACAATCAATGGAGTTTTACAAGTAAATGTCTTGCGTACTCGTCTTGCATGTGGTGCTGCATTGATATGGCCATATGATATTATCTATCACGCTTTCTAGGTCAGTGCTTCGTAGGGGATCACAAGCCTCTATGTGCCTTGTCGGTCCTGGCATTGCAAAGGTCTTCGCCTGCGCATGCGCACATCCCTTTGATGCATGGGGCCCATGGGGTGTTACATGGGCCTCCGTGTGCATGTTTTTTTCGAAAGTATCCTCTGCACTTGCTTCACTCCGTCCTGACCCCACCTGGATCGGTTGTGCGCCATGCCACAGAGGTACCATGCAAAGCTCTCCATATCTCAGACCATTCGATGCATCAGACCCCGCCAGACAATCCGCCGTCCAGAACTAACTATGCGGCAGTCGTCCGTAACATGGAACATATATCACTTCATGCTTGAAGGAAGCATCGCGGTAACTGTCAGCAGACCGGCAGCCAGACTCAAACCGGTGGTCCCGTCTCCCAACTGTTTTAGAAACTTCCTTCCTTATCCCTTCTGGCGTACGGGTGGACTACCAGTATCGGTTGAGCAAATCGATTTAGATTGGTTCCTGTCGCAAACCGGCTTCCTGATTGTCATTTCCCTTCATTCTCTGCCTATAGGACATCGGTAAGAATGATTAGTAACCTGACTTCCACGGCGATTCCTTCGCCATTCATTCCAATTCTGTAATTTCATTTTTTTTTCTCCTGCACCCTGCCCGGCTGCCCCTACAGCTGCTGTGGAATGTCGTCTCATCTGGGTCGCTGGACGTTGGCCTCACCTCGCTATCATCTTCTCTCAACACGCCCCAGCCTCTCCGCCATGCCAGCAAGGCATTCGCCTCGTCTGCTCCCTAGCATTCAAGGATCATTATTGGACCTCACAACTCGAAACATTTCTGCAAGCGTCTTTAAAGCTTCAGATCGTCAAAGTGTCGTGGCGAGTGCTTCTGTTTGTGGCGCACCGGTAGTAAGTAACCGAGAGGGAATGAGATGCCGCAGACCTGTGGGGCCTATATCCATCCTAGGGGATGATTCAATGAGGGATTAAACTTGGGCAAGGGGGTTTGATGAGCCAGTTGTGCCATGAGAAGCTGATCTGGGGCATCCGTGATTAAGTTGAGGCTAGCAGGAAGGACTGAGCTGTGACATGAGGGGTTGAGCTGCAATGGGCAAACATGAGGGATTGAGCTATGACATGAGGCTGTCTGCTGTGACATGGGCCTTTTAGCTGGGGTATGATAGATTGAGCGGATGCATGAGGGATTTAGCTGGGTTTGGTTTGATCCGGTCCCCATCAGCGGATCAGCCTAGCAGTGGTGGCCGCCTGGCGCCTGGCAACCACGCCCAGGTGCTTTGGTACACCCTGCATGATCCACTGACAACCGGTATTCATACCACACTCTTTAAAGTCGGCGCTCTGTGTATGCAGCCCACCAACCCATGCTACAGGCTCTGTTAAGTTGCTGCATCAGCAACAGTCATATGCATTCTGGGAATCACGGCATGCGGCCGGGGGGGGGGGGGCTTGATGCAGCAAGCCCTGATGCTTGGGCCTCCAGCTGCAGGCTAGTCAAGGTTATATTTCCATTTCCTTAGTGATGGCGAGCAGGCAGTCCCACGAAAGTGCATCAGCGCACCCATAAAGAAACTGATTATTGCTACCTGAGTTCCTGACGCTGTAAGACAGCACTCCAGGATGCGGGCCGCCCCACCATGACATCACGCTACCGGCACTTTTTATGGTAGATATCTGCATCCATAGTTCGAGTGCCTCACAGCCTACGGCCGCAGAGGCCTTGCTGTATATTACAATTGATACTTGAAAACCAAGCCCGCCTACCGGTGTCACTTAAGTCCATTATCCTCATTTTGCGCAGGGTGTCAGTAATCTGAGGTTGCATCAAAGCCATCATCGCTCGACACACCTCACCATCAGCACCAGCAGGTTGACGCAACCTTATGGTCGGGATGCAAGCAACCTGAATGGACCATATGTTGCAGTATCAGCGGCTGGTGGTGGCAACAGAGGAGATCCAGCAGGCGTCCCGCTGTCCCCACGGCCACAGCGGCCGCAGCAGCGTGTGGACCGACAGAATCAACTACAGCCAGCAGGTGACAGGTCTGGAACACGGGAGGGCAGCATCCCGACTGGAGTGCAACGTCCCACGGAAGGAGGGGGCGGGGGTACCATCAATGCTAGACAGCTGAACTCCAAGATAAAGAACTGCACAACTTTGGATCAGCTGCGCTCTCTGGTTGAGGAGTATAGGTCCAGCTTTGATTTCATTCATGTATCCACCGCCATGATGCAAGCTCAAAGGCTGATCCGCGGCCCGGTCAGGCCGGGAGGGAGGGAGGCAGAAACTGTATCAATCCTAGCAGAACTTGCCCGGCAGCATGTCCATGACATGGATGCCCAAGCGCTGGCAAACTGCATGTACGCTCTTGCTAAACTCAATTTCCAAGATAAACCATTGCTATCTGCTTTGGTTCACAAAGCTAGGTCAGGTGCCTTGTCAGACTTTAAGCCGCAAAACCTTGCAAACACCATCTTTGCCTTGGCAAAGCTGGAGTATGCCGATACAGCTTTTACAGCTGCCCTTCTCCATGAGGCAGAGGCAAAGCTGCCCGACTTCACCCCTCAAGCCTTGGCCAACACTCTTTGGGCCATGGCAACGCTGGGGCACACCAACGCAGTCTTCACAGATGCTCTCCTCATTGTGGCAAGGGCCAAGCTGCCCGACTACAACTCGCAAAACCTGGCCAACACTCTATGGGCCATGGCAACACTGGGGCACACCAACGCAGCCTTCACAGATGCTCTTCTCATTGTGGCAAAGGCCCAGCTGCCCGACTTCACCTCGCAAGCGTTGGCCAACACTCTTTGGGCCATGGCGACGCTGGGGCACACCAACGCAGCCTTCACAGATGCTCTTCTCATTGTGGCAAGGGCCAAGCTGCCCGACTTCACCTCTCAAGCGTTGGCCAACACTGTATGGGCCATGGCAACGCTGGGGCACACCAACGCAGCCTTCACAGATGCTCTTCTCATTGTGGCAAGGGCCAAGCTGCCCGACTTCACCTCTCAAGCGTTGGCCAACACTGTATGGGCCATGGCAACGCTGGGGCACACCAACGCAGCCTTCACAGATGCTCTTCTCATTGTGGCAAGGGCCAAGCTGCCCGACTTCAACTCGCAAGAGTTGGCCAACACTGTATGGGCCATGGCAACGCTGGGGCACACCAACGCAGCCTTCACAGATGCTCTTCTCATTGTGGCAAGGGCCAAGCTGCCCGACTTCAACTCGCAAGCGTTGGCCAACACTGTATGGGCCATGGCAACGCTGGGGCACACCAACGCAGCCTTCACAGATGCTCTTCTCATTGTGGCAAGGGCGAAGCTCCCCGACTTCACCCCTCAAGCCGTGGCCAACACTCTCTGGGCCATGGCAAAGCTGGGGCACACCAACGCAGCCTTCACAGATGCTCTTCTCATTGTGGCAAGGGCCAAGCTGCCCGACTTCAACTCGCAAAACCTGGCCACCACTCTTTGGGCCATGGCGACGCTGGGGCACGCCAATGTTGCCTTCACGAATGCCTTCATCCCAGTGGCTAAGGCAAAGTTGCCAAGCTTCACCGCCGTGGATCGTAGAATGCTGTCACGGGCCTTGATGAAGCTAGGTCTTCCAGACTTTGTTTCAAGGTGATTCGTATTATTTATGGTATTTTGATAACGCGCTTCAATTTCATGATTGTGACTTGTGTTTCATTTATTAAAGATGTGTAGGTGCTTTGAGGCAGGCTATATTTGCAAGCATGACATGATGATGATGAAGGGGATTGGTTACTTCTGATATATTGTGTCATTGACATCCGACATTGCTCATCCGGGAACACTGCTATTTAGTCCTAGACATATGTCGGACCCCCATTCAAGCCTGATGCCGTGTTCAGAGGACTAGGGCTTTTTTGTGCCCGAGTTTTCGACTGGTTACTTGCAAATTCTGGCGGACCACGAGGGAGGGATCAAACTACTAACTTGCATTCCACAACTTTTTATGAAGTCCTTGTTGGGGTTTATTGAGGCCTTGGCTTTGTCCTGTTTGTCCGTAAAACGAGCATCTTTTGGCCCCCCCCATTGCAGACTAAAATGTTAAGGCCATGTTAAACTTCTCACAAAGCTCTGATGTTTCTGTACTCATCTGATCTGCAAGTGGTTCGTCAGTGGAAATTATCAGTAGTGGGTTTATCAGTAGTGGTTCCCCCCACACTGCACTGGTTCTGTGAGCTGTTACTCATCCCAAGAGGGGCACTGATTGATCCTGCGCTCAGTCTTGGTGTATTTCAACTGACGTTACACCTCATTCCTAAAGTTTATTCTGTGTTCAAGGCGGTTCGCGCGCACTTGTCCCATGCATGAAATCTGATGCTTTTGTTGGAGCTGAACATTGCTTAGTGGACTGCTACTGAATCAACTGAAGTTAGGACTGCTTACTTCAATGTATAGTAACCGGGATCCCTTATTTAGAAGGGTGCATACCGGTACCCGCTGGGCCCTGCTGAACGCTCAGCCGCGTGGGGCTGGAGGGAATCACTCAGCTCAATTCCAGCTACCATCTCCCGGCTCAAGCGGCCTTTTAACCAGGAGCATGGTGCAGCCAATCAATTATTATAAATGGTTCATGACCAAAGAAAGCAAGTAGCAGCAAGCTTGCATCAACAAAATGTTAATGACGTTACACCTCTGGGCCTTGCTTAAAGAATGCTTAGCCACGTCGGCAAACATTAAGACAGCAAGGAAATTCAAGGGAGAAGGCACAACTAAGAGGAAAGATAGGAAAGCAAGTTCACACTCCAAACAACAAGAGCAACAAAAAGGTCAGGCAAAGCGCATCCCCTGTCCTTGAAGAGTCTAGCCTTCAACAAACTCAACTACAAGTTCCTTACAAGCCAGGGCCTCCCACTCCTGCCAGCGGGCTATCCTAGTTCATGCCTCGTAGGGAGTAAATGGGAACGGAACTAAAGGCAAGCGGAAAGACAGAGAGAATCCTAGGAGACAAAGACCCACCCACCCCAGAAAACGCAAAGGCGGGCCGAAGATCCCCGCCCCTGAAAGCAAGAGAAAGACAAAAGGGGAAAGAGCCAGTCCCCAAGGAGGCAAAACAAAGACAACAATCTAGCCCTGAGGAAAGTCTAACACGTCCTCAACAAAAGCCAGAGCCCCCCACCCATGCCTGCCCTGGTATAACTGCTGAAAGTCCTTGGCGCCCTCTGGGGGGCGTTTCCAACCTCTCCCCCTCAGCCTCTCCTTCATGCTGGGGCACTGAAAGCACACATGCAGCGCATCCTCAACATGCTGGCCGTGTCCTTCAGCCCAGCACCGTTGGCAATAACGTGTGTCTGAATTGTAGCTGAAGAACCCTGAAATAAGCAGTGACGTGGAAAGGACACAGAGGGCAGCACATGACATGTGTATCATCATACACCTAAGGCCACACTCTACACTCTCACATGCAAAATACTGCATTTTACTCGCATTTTGCTCACCTAGGCTCTGCCGTGGTAACCCTCGTCGCAAACCCTGCTCCCTCTTTTCCCCAGGCCGTATCAGCGCAGATGTTGAAGACTGCCGCACTTCCCTTCATACTTCGTTGCCCATATCTTGGCTTCCACACCCTGTCCACCTCGATCACCTTGGCATTGTCGTGCTCCTCGTGGGGCAAAGGGCCGGCTGCAATGGCGGGTACGTACCAGGCGATGGCAAACTCAAGGAAAGTCAGATTGTGGCGTCACCGGCAGTGGGGACGACTGGGTGAAGAGCTTATGACCTGTTTTGGTGCAGAAGGGGACCTAAAGCATTGTCCAGCTTTCAGGTATTTATTCCACATTTGGTGCAAAAAGGGCATGACAGTAAAGATGAAGGAATCAAGCTGCATGAGAGACATGAGGTGGATCTATACCTACCGCAGAATGCCGATATGGTAGTTGACAAAGGAGGCCCAGATGGGGCTTAGAGTTTAGCCTTTCTCTGTCGCCTACCCCCCCCCACACACACCTGTAAACCCTGCTCACCTTGACTCTTCACCTCAAGTCCTCAACCCTCACATATAAAACCTGTTCACCTTGGCTCGGTCACCCCAACCCTCACGTGTAAACCCTGCTCACATTGGCTCCGTCACCTAAACCCTCACATGTAAACCCTGCTCACCTTGGCTCTGTCACCTAAACCCTCACATGTAAACCCTGCTCAACTTGGCTCCGTCACCTAAACCCTCACATGTAAACCCTGCTCACCATGGCTCTGCCACCTAAACCCTCACATGTAAACCCTGCCAACCTTGGCTCTGTCACATAAACCCTCACCTGTAAACCCTGTTCACCTTGGCTCTGTCACCTAAACCCTCACCTGTAAACCCTGCTCACCATGGCTCTGCCACCTAAACCCTCACCTGTAAACCCTGCCAACCTTGGCTCTGTCACATAAACCCTCACCTGTAAACCCTGCTCACCTTGGCTCTGTCACCTAAACCCTCACCTGTAAACCCTGCTCACCATGGCTCTGCCACCTAAACCCTCACCTGTAAACCCTGCTCACCATGGCTCTGCCACCTAAACCCTCACATGTAAACCCTGCTCACCTTGGCTCTGTCACCTAAACCCTCACATGTAAACCCTGCTCACCTTGGCTCTGTCACCTAAACCCTCACATGTAAACCCTGCTCACCTTGGCTCTGTCACCTAAACCCTCACATGTAAACCCTGCTCACCTTGGCTCTGTCACATAAACCCTCACCTATAAACCCTGCTCACCTTGGCTCTGTCACCTTAACCCTCACCTGTAAACCCTGCTCACCATGGCTCTGCCACCTAAACCCTCACATGTAAACCCTGCCAACCTTGGCTCTGTCGCCTAAACCCTCACCTGTAAACCCTGCCAACCTTGGCTCTGTCACCTAAACCCTCACATGTAAACCCTGCTCACCTTGGCTCTGTCACCTAAACCCTCACATGTAAACCCTGCTCACCTTGGCTCTGTCACATAAACCCTCACCTATAAACCCTGCTCACCTTGGCTCTGTCACCTTAACCCTCACCTGTAAACCCTGCTCACCATGGCTCTGCCACCTAAACCCTCACATGTAAACCCTGCCAACCTTGGCTCTGTCGCCTAAACCCTCACCTGTAAACCCTGCCAACCTTGGCTCTGTCACCTAAACCCTCACATGTAAACCCTGCTCACATTGGCTCTGACACCTAAACCCTGGTATGAAGCAGTGTGGCCAGTGATGGAATAAAAGACGGGTGGCAAAGGTGTGTCCTTCCTGGCGGTAGGTCTGGGGAATGAAATGTGTGAAGAGTTGGTATGAAGTGGTGTTGCAAGCAGTGGCGTGGAGGTGGAGAAAAACAGGCAGTTACGGCTGTTCCACTCTGGTTGGGAAGTTCAATAGACCTGTGGTAGGAAAATGTGTGAAGATGTGGTATGAGGCAATGTGGCTGGCTGCAGGTGAAGGCAGGCTGCAATGGCGCGTTCATGCCAGGTGGCAACAGACTGACGGCTTAGCAGGAAGTCTTGTGATCGTAGGCGGTGAGGAGTGTGTGAGGAACCTATAGACTGGTTGGGGGCGACAGGGGACAAAAGGCATCCTGCAGCTTTCAGATGTACGGTTACGGGGCGCCACAACAGCATGGCACCTGGCCTAGTGTGAAACTTGTGTGCCAGTGGCAGTGGCAAGGACTGTTGGGTGGGGGTAAAGCGGCGGGCGGTAGCAGCCTGGGTAAACGTAGTGTGCGGCAATGGCCGGCGGGAATTGGCCGGGGGGGTGCTGGCGGCAGTGCATGGTGAAAAGTGACTGGCGGTAGTGGCTGGGGGGAAACGGTGTGTGGAGGGAAAGTGGATTGCGGCTGTGGCCGGGGAAAAGTGGCAGGGGGATCAAGCGGCTGGTGGTCGCTGCATTGGAAAAGGGGCTGGTGGCAGTGGCGGGGAAAATGTGGAGGGGGTAAATGGCTGGCGGCAGTTACCGTGGAAAGGTGGTAGGGGAAAGGTGGCTGGTGAGGTGAATAGGGGGAAATGAGGGGGAAATTGGTTGGTGGATTCAGCTGGTGAAAAGTGGCTGGCGGTAGTGACGGAGTACATTGGCGGGTGGCAGTGGCCAGAGAAAAGGTGGCGGGAAAAGTGGCCGTGGAAGAGCGAAGGGGGAAATAGCGTTGGCAGTGGCCAAGAAAAAAGTGGAAGGGCATAGGTGGTTAGCAGCATTTGAAATTAAGTCCAGCCCTAACCAGCACGCCAACTATTATACCGCGCTGACGCAGACCTCAGGTGGGAAGCGCAGCGGAAAGAGGCCGGCGCTGGAGGATGCAGCCGGAGCTCCTAGATGCCGGACAGGAGGTACGCCACGCTGTGCTCCTCCGTGCTCTGGAGAATACCCACCCCATGGCATCTGAGGCCTTGGTTCTGGACCTGCAGCTGGCAGTGCAACTGCTGAACGGGGACGCCTTGATGGGGCGGGTCTGCAAGGACGTGGAGAGCGCTCAGCCACGAGACCGTGTGGACATGATCCGGGTGCGCTCTACGCCAGCCCAGCCAGAGTTGTGGGCAGTGCTTGAAAATTAGTATCATCACATGCATTCATGATCACGGGTTGCCGCAGACGTTTCTTCACCTCATGTCAGCCCGGCCCCCTCCCTGGGAACACACACCTACCAGCAGGCGGCCTTCAACCAGAAAGGCCTGATCCAAGGTGGCTCAGACCCATGCAGCAGCTGGGTGTTCTGGGAGCCACAGCAAGCTTCAGAAGGCATCCTGGACCCTTTCGTGCTGGTGTTCAAGTCCACCCGCTCTGAGCATGATTTCTGTAACTTGAGGGTGAGGCTACCATGTTCCGCAATGATGCCGAGCATCCTGGCCTGGGGAATTGCTGCTCCAGAATGCAGCTAGCTATCTGCTGCTGCAAGCGGACGGGTGTCCTGTTTGGCGGACCTGGCCGCGCTCCTGGATGAGCTTGGGCGGTGCACGTCACGCATGGGCCTCAACAATCAGCAGCATGGCAGCCACCTGGAGGACATGAAACAGCGGGGAAAGCTGCCAGAGGGGGTCATGCACATTGCGGATCGCGGGCTTGTCGACCTCTGGCTGAGCAAGGGCTGTTCAGTCCTCATCGACCCCATGTCCAGGCAGCGCAGCTGCTGCCCGCCTTGCCTCCAGCTGGCAGCCAAAGCGGCTTAGTATGGCTTTTGGAGCCGCAACAAGAGCCCAGCCACTCCTGACGATGATCCTGCCAAGATGAACAAGGAGGAATGGGTACAGGTCATGCAGGTGAGCATGCATGCGGCTATGTGCAAGTGTTATAACGGAGGACGAGAGGAATATCACAGTTGATGCGTGTTAACTTGGGCAAGCAATTAGCATACAGTCACTGGCCAGTGTTGCAGGAATCGGTACTAGCCGTAGCACATGGGCCGTACTTTTCACCAATTAGAGAAAATGTCACTGCCCCTCCCCAAGTTGGTGTAGCCCTTCTCCCACCATTTATGTAATAGGAGAGCCAGCAAAGAAGCGCCTTGCACGAGGGGCAGGCGCGGGTAGCTGGACGGGCAGCTGAGCAGCAGCAGGCAGAGGTGCAGGAGCTGAGGAGGGCGCTTGATGCCAGCGAGGAGGCCCCTCGCCGCTCTGGCATGTTTGCTACTGACGAATCCGATATCGGCGACCTCAACAGGCTCTTTCTGAGTGAGAAGGTGCAGACAGCCATCAAGGGAAGCCCGAGGATGCATGCGTTCTTGTCGGACCAGCTAAAGGTGTGGCATTTGTATTTTCTGACCTCCTGTGCATTCCTGCCGTGCGTCTGTTCAGCCTTGCAGTCATGCACTGACATTCATGTTTTCCACATGGTGTCCTTTCAATGTCTGCATGCATGAAGCCTCCACGAAGCATGCCACCATCGAATGATGCATGCACATTTCAGTTTCATGCAGGGGCATGTTACCCATGTGTAGAAGATCAAAGTTCAGTTCCTGGTTCAGTGTTGCTTGTTCTCACCAAGACTGGGCGCTGTGACTGATTACTGAAGGTACGTCGCTCTGGGGTCCAAGAAGAGCATGCGCTGGCACCCAGAGCTCATCCGCTTAGCCCTCGAGATATACAACGGCAGCCAAGGCGTGTACAGGAGGCTTCGCGCTGGATTCGAGGGCTGTTTCTGCCTGCCCAGCGGACGGACACTAGCTCGCTATAAAGGTCTCAGCTCAGCTGGATCTGGCTGGCAAACCAAGAACATCGAGGATATGGCCCGCAAGCTGATGGCTGGCCGCGACAACATTGATGAGCAGCTCTGGTACGGCGGGCTCGCATTCGATGAAATGACGATTCGGCAGGGCCTTGTCTTCAGCCAGACTGCTCTCCCTGTCCTTTAGGGACTTTCCCCTTCTGCATGTCTTGCTTTTAGCTGTTGGAACTTGCTCGCCTTCATGTGTATAGCGTTTGCCCTGAATTCGCTAGTACTCGTCGTGCTTGATGGTCCCTACTAGCTTATTGCGTGGCCCACCTTGCTTTCTGCATGGCCTCGTCGTCCCTAGTCGTTTAGTTCACTCTTTCCCCGCCCTGGGCTTCTTGTTCTGTTTTCGGTTGACTGTCTGTTGCCCCTAGTCTCCGCTTCTGTCTTTGTTTAAATGTTCAACCCTTTTCTCTGTGTTTTTTGTGCCAGTCTACTTCTCTGGTTTCTGTCCGGTTCGCTCTGTCTGGCCTTTTTGCAAAAAGCTGTGGGTGGTTGCGTCAACATTGTAACAAAAACAACTTTTTCTTCGTTTAGGGCTAGGATCTAGACGGGCTGGCAAATCTTCCGACTTCCTTTCCTTTTGGGGGTGGCCTTTTTCCCTTCTTTTTCCGTCTGTTTCTTTACCATTCGTCCATTTTTCTCTATTTTGTTAGCATGGCCCAGAGGTGTAACATCATTGACTTGACAGGCAGTTGCAACACCAGAAAAACATACTGCATAGGACAAAAGCATTTCCTCAAGCGGTCCTCACCATGCTGCACTGTAATCCTCAAGAACAGATAAGTAGCCACAAGTAAGGAGCAAGGCAAGGATGCAGAGGATGTGCTTGCATAAGCTTTTTTTCCTTAACACATTTCATTGGCCCATAGGCGCCTACCGGTATTGGGCCATGATTTTGAGAAAAGTCTGGAAGCTGTACCGGATGAGGCACAACACGCAATGGGACATGCACTAGAAGCGTCAGCACACTGAATGCCCTTGTCATTATGAGCAATCAACATTATGACAATCAACAACCTTCGATGGGACACGCACTCGAATCAAAAATAAACATGTGCAGACAAGAAGGGCAAGACTGACACTCCAGCACTTCAATGAATTCATCATTTCGCATCCCTATCCCAATTTCCTCTACATGCTCTCAGTGTACCCTCAAGGCATATGCCATGGCCTCAACACAAGTGTGATGCTCTGTTGGACTGTAAAAACTCCAAACTTCAAAGGGCTATGGATACATTTGCAATGTGGCAGTGGAGGCCGACAGGTGCCACGCACCTCCTTATCGCACAATGGACTGCAGTGCAAATCTAAAAAACAGGAATGCTAATATTTTCGTTTCACAGCGGCAAAGGGCGCGACCATTGACATGTCCCCCAAGTGCCAGTTAATGACGTTACACCTCTGGGCCCTGCTAAAAAAAAAAACTCAACCAGTGTGTGTCCTCCAGGTGTCTGTACCATGTCTGCAGATTACATGTATCGGTGCTCTGACTTGACCTGCATACAGAGAGAGTGGCGGGCCGCACATTGTTAGCATATTATGATTCCATCCATAAACGTTTAAAGATATATATTAGACGTTTAGTTGTTATCTGATGCCAGGCTCAAGGACAGCCCTCAATCAGGTATACATCGGAGAGAAGCCGGAGAGAAGCACCTGATCCCTGATGTAAAGGTTAAAGGCTATGTATAATTACGTAAAATAGAGGGATAGGATTTAATGAATACTGCATGCAAGCATTCGAACTGAATACACGGATTGGCCTGGCAGTTTGCCAGTTGGTGAAATCCCAAATCCTGTAGCGCAAAACAAGCAGGACAGGCCACTAGTCCCCACACTGTCCAGCAGATGAGTGAATCAATCATACCAACCTGACGCAAAACAGAGTATGGAAACCTCAAACCCTAGTGTCCTAAACAGGCATGTATGACGGGGCCTGGGCAAATGGTGTCGGAGGCATACTGGCATAGGTAGCACGCACACCCAAGAATGGAAGGGGAGGTTGAGGCCCTACTGAGGCACACTGATAGGGCTGGTCTAGGCCGTAGTAAATACGGAAGACACATGTACAGTATATACGGCATGCATGTCTGGGGGGCATGGGAACATAGCATGCACAACGAAGATGGGATGCTTAAAGGCCCTAGCACACTTTTAAGGCTGACCGAGACCGGAACAAATACGAAATACGTATGACCTGCATATACAGCGTATATAGGGCGTAGCTTTCTTATATAGGGCGTAGCTTTCTTATATAGGGCGTAGCTTTCTTATATAGGGCTTAGCTTTCTTATATAGGGCGTAGCTTTCTTTCTTTCTTTGTATATACGGCATGTATGTCTGGGGGGGCACGGGGTACATAGCATGCACACCGATGAGGGGATGGTGAAAGGCCCGACACACAGATAGGGCAGAAAATACGAAATACGTACGACCGGTATATACGGTATGCATGTGTTCTGTGCGTGCTTCAAGCTGACTGATGTGTTTCAAGCTGACTGATGTGTGCCCCTCACCATGGTCTTGACATCGAAGCCCCGGGTGGCTGCGGAGTCCGCGGAGTTGGGGCGCGTGACCAGTCCGGGCATCTGCATCCCTTGCGCCGTTGGATTGAACCCAATCTGCATTGATTCAGGGTTTAGGGGAAATCTCATGCATCTTGGTACGCGACATATGTTCAGGGTTCAGTGGAAATCTCATGCATCTTGGTACGCGACATATGTTCAGGGTTCAGTGGAAATCTCATGCATCTTGGTACGCGACATATGTTCAGGGTTCAGTGGAAATCTCATACTTCTAGGCACGGGACATTTGTTCAGGGTTCAAGTGAAATCTCATGCTTGTAGGTACGCGGCATCTGTCCGGGGTTAAGGGGAAAGCTCATGCTTCTCGGTACGGGACATTTGTTCGGGTTCAAGTGAAATATCATGCTTCTAGGTACGGGACAGGCTTGAGGGAATGATACCCTAGTAATTAGTGCAGCATCTCCAATAGCAGCACTTTAAAGGGCAAAATCTATGCGGTAAAGTAAGACCTCGGGCCTAAAAAAAATGAAAGGCTTGTTTGTTTACGAAGACGCACACACACACACACACACCTCATACAAATTATACTGATATCGATGAGCCTAGCCCGTCTTCCCCACCTTGGCCTCGCGCATGGCCTTCGCAATCTTGCCATACTGCGCCATCTTGGAGAAAGAGTCATTAAACAAGAGCTTCATCTGAAGGGGAAACAGAAAGGGGGCAGCAAGACAAGGATTAGGAGCGAAGTCGATTTCGTATTCTACTATTTCCATGCCATTTGTACGGTATATACTCACACAGAAACAGAACTGAACATGTGAGTCATGCCTCCACTTGTACATCACACATCATGCCTCACTCTCACGTGTACATCACACATCATGTCACACTCTAAAATGCACATCACACTTGTCATGCTCTCACCCACAGGATGCCTGACAGACCGAGGAGTGACCCCGTTGCATGCATATCACACTTGTCACTCTCACAGCACACTTGTCACTCTCTCACATGCAGGATTCCTGGCAGGCCGAGGAATGACCCCGTTGCATGTATATCACACTTGTCACTCTCACAGCACACTTGTCACACTCTCACCTGCAGGATTCCTGGCAGGCCAAGGAATGACAGCAGGGCCATGATCATGAACATGGTGTAGCCGATGAAGGTGTCCATCACATAGAAGCCCCAGTCCACCTGCCAGGGGGGTAAGGTGTGAACAGTGTGAAACCAGGCTATGCCAGGGGTGGGCAGGGTCAGGGTTTAGTGTCATCAATAGGCCAACAAAGAAGATGCGATCACTCATAACAGCTCCTAAACTGCAAGCCTATCACAATGTATGCTGCTGTTTTACTCACAAATGCTTGCATGCCGTATTCTGTTACCATGCATGCTGCTGGTTAACTCACGAATGCTCGCATGTTACTGTTCTGAGACCACGCGGCCATTGCGAAGCGGTGGAAGCACACCAGGAGCTGGAAGTTGGCATAAAGGATGATGATCAGCGTACCAAAGCCATTGCCCTCGTACCTGTGGAGGGAGGAGGATATACCGGCAGGGTTTAGGGTTTAGGGTTAATGATGACAAGCGTAAAAAAGCGAAGGCCTTCGTACCTCGGGGCAGAGGATGGACCAGCAGGGTTTAGGGTTAAGGGTTTAGGGTTTAGGGTTAAGGTTTAGGGTACACGTGTCAGATAGAAGGATTTGGAATTCATGGATTAAAAGGGATATACCACCTGTGGTGCATGGCCTGGATAAGGGAACCTCCTACAAGGGTCCACAGCGCATGTCAAGCACCAGATGTAGAGGGCAAGCAGCAATTTGGAAATCAGACTACACCCACATCTACCTAAATGAACCTGGAGATTATTGAGTCACTGAAAAATACGTGTAAACGAGCCGCAGCGACCAAGTCGGAACCTGTCCTTGACCCGTCAGACAGCTTGGTGAAACATGAATAGAAGAACTAAGACAACGGAGAGATTCGCACCCTGTCCCCTGAGCCAGTGAATACAGAAGATGGCACGCCCGGCCCCCTGCCCCCCGAGCCTGTGAATTCAGAAGATGGCACGCCCCGCCGCCTGTCCCCTGAGCCTGTGAAATTAGAAATGGCACGCCCTGTCGCCTGTCCCCTGGTAAAACCTTTGATGCATACTCACACTGCATTCACACCAAACAACCAGCCAAAGAAGAAGCCTATGAGCACCAGAGTGACCCCCCACTTGTACATGCGCCACGGCTTGTTGTCTGCTAGGTCGTCCCAGTGCTACGAAGGGAGGAAGGGTGGGCAGGTCTGTAAGGTTCAGGGGTCAGACCAGGAGGGGGCGGCAGAAAAAGGGTTTAGGGTTTCAAGACGTGTACCCTGGGTAGGGTTTGTTGTCTGCCAGGTTGTCCCAGTGCTATGAAGGAATAGTGGGCAGGAAAGGGTTTGATGCAGTGTACTCTGCATGGGGCTTGTTGTCTGCGAGGTCATCCCAGTGCTGTGAACTAAGAGAGGGCAGGCCTGTTAGGTTATGGGTTCAGAGCTGGCGGGGGAAGCAGGAACGAGGGTTCAGGGTTCAAAGATGTGTACCCTGGGAAGGGCTTACCGAGGATTACAACGGGAGGGCTAAAAGTCTTAAATGCCGTGAATGAAGCACTAACCAATGTGTAACATTCTTTGGGCAGGCCCAGAAAAAGGCCCCGGCTCATGCCCTGCTGTTTCCTGAGGCCTCACATGCCCCACAGGGCCCTCCTTTCTACCATTCTCAGGCAAAGTCTGACATGCCTCTGTTCAGGGCATGGTAGCCTCTGTTTAAGGTCAGGGGCTAACATGCCTTTTGTGCCCTTGGTCCACAGAGGACTTCCCACAGTGCAGTCTTATCTACTTTTCGGTACACTCTGTCGGGCCCTTCAATAGATAGCTCCTCGGTGGAGGCAGCAACAGCTCCTGACGTGAGGATTGCTGCCTGCCCCCCTCTACTGCTGAAGGTTCAAGGCATTTCAGGCCCAAGGGTCACCCTAAACCCTCAAATGACAGGCCCGCGCTAAGTTTTAAAAGGCCCCCTTTTTGCATCCTTATGAGATTCGAATTTCACAAGCAAACCATCGCCCCTCCTTCATGAAGCGGGTGGAAGGCATTCCAGGCCCAAAGCCCACCCTAGGCCCAGTGCAAGGCCCGAGCTAAGATTTGGCACACCCCCTTGACGAGGAAGGTTCAGTTATTTCAGGTCCAAAGGTCACGCTCACCCTGAAGCGCCGGGCCTGCGCTTTTACCATTAGCTTGGTAGGTTCCTTTCTGTTAATATTCTGACGATAATTTGCATTCACATGCATAGCCACACACCTCCTTAAAAATGAAGGTTTTTCAAAAGTCCCTAAGGGCACACTTAACCCTTCACTTCGCATGCACGTTCTCACACCTTGAGGATGAAGGTTTGTGTTTATAAAAGCGCAAGGGCCGCGCCAAACTGTTGTACTTCACAACTTCACATGCATGGCCACACACCTCCTTGAGAATGAAGGTTTATATTTTCCAGGCCCAAAGGCCACGCCAGACCCTGTTGGTTCACATGCACGGCCACAAACCTCCTTGACAATGAAGGTTTACGTTTTAACAGGCCCAAAGGCCACGCAAAACCCTTTTAGTTCACAACTTCACATGCATGGCCACACACCTCCTTGAGGATGAAGGTCACCGCGATGAGGGCGAACAGGGCCCCGGTGCCGATGAAGAAGACGATGAAGGGATTGGCCATCACGGAGTTGATGCCAAAAGCCTGCAGGGGGGAGATTTTGGACATGCTTGAACATTTTGTGTTTCAGACAGCTTGCAGATATGGAAGAAGGAGACAAATCAGCTACTCTCACCCTTGCGACGAGATATTTCGATTTTTGACATGTTTAAACAACCTGTGTTTCGTATAGCTTGTTGGAATGAAGAAGGAGATCAGCTACTTTCCTCTCTCTCTGTATGTGAGAGTTAGGGGAACAGCGTGGCTCTTGGCCAATGCCACATCCAAGCTATTGCAAGTTGCCGAGGTCACGCACATAACAGGATGACAAGAGCACTGCAGATGGTAGACTGGTATGAAAAAGTAATGTAAAGAACTTCCGAACCTTCCTGGCGTATAAGGACGGGTATCACCCAGGCCGGATGTGAGTGGCAAAAGAGTGGTGCACTGAGAGGTGCAATGTTTGGTGCAATGAGATGAGTTGTTAAGTGCAGGGAGTAGTGCTATGTGTGATGTGGTGAGAGGTGCAGTAAGCCCCCGCCCCCCCCTGAGCCCTGCTACGCTGTGTTTGTTCGGACGTAAAATCTCCCAGGAAAATAATGAGTGGTGCCCCGCATGGTGTCGTGCATGGTGCTTTGCATGGTGAGGTGCATTGCATGGTGAGGTGCATTCCATGGTGATGTGCATTCCATGGTGATGTGCATTTCATGGTGATGTGCATTCCATGGTGATGTGCATTCCATGGTGATGTGCATTCCATGGTGATGTGCATTCCATGGTGATGTGCATGCCATGGTGAGGTGCATTGCATGGTGATGTGCATTCCATGGTGATGTGCATTCCATGGTGATGTGCATTCCATGGTGAGGTGCATTGCATGGTGTCGTGCATGGTGCTTTGCATGGTGAGGTGCATTGCATGGTGAGGTGCATTCCATGGTGAGGTGCATTGCATGGTGTCGTGCATGGTGCTTTGCATGGTGAGGTGCATTCCATGGTGAGGTGCATTGCATGGTGAGGTGCATTCCATGGTGAGGTGCATTGCATGGTGTCGTGCATGGTGCTTTGCATGGTGAGGTGCATTGCATGGTGAGGTGCATTCCATGGTGATGTGCACTGCATGGTGTCGTGCATGGTGCTTTGCATGGTGAGGTGCATTGCATGGTGATGTGCATTGCATGGTGAGGTGCTTTGCATGGTGAGGTGCATTGCATGGTGAGTTGCATTCCATGGTGATGTGCATTGCATGGTGTCGTGCATGGTGCTTTGCATGGTGAGGTGCATTGCATGGTGAGGTGCATTCCATGGTGATGTGCATTGCATGGTGTCGTGCATGGTGCATTGCATGGTGAGGTGCTTTGCATGGTGAGGTGCATTGCATGGTGAGGTGCATTGCATGGTGTCGTGCATGGTGCTTTGCATGGTGAGGTGCATTGCATGGTGATGTGCATTGCATGGTGAGGTGCATTGCATGGTGTCGTGCATGGTGCTTTGCATGGTGAGGTGCATTGCATGGTGTCGTGCATGGTGCTTTGCATGGTGAGGTGCATTCCATGGTGATGTGCATTGCATGGTGTCGTGCATGGTGCATTGCATGGTGAGGTGCATTGCATGGTGAGTTGCATTCCATGGTGATGTGCATTGCATGGTGTCGTGCATGGTGCTTTGCATGGTGAGGTGCATTGCATGGTGAGGTGCATTCCATGGTGATGTGCATTGCATGGTGTCGTGCATGGTGCTTTGCATGGTGAGGTGCATTGCATGGTGATGTGCATTGCATGGTGAGGTGCATTGCATGGTGAGGTGCATTGCATGGTGAGGTGCATTGCATGGTGAGGTGCATTCCATGGTGAGGTGCATTGCATGGTGAGGTGCTTTGCATGGTGAGGTGCATTGCATGGTGATGTGCATTCCATGGTGAGGTGCATTGCATGGTGAGGTGCATTCCATGGTGAGGTGCATTGCATGGTGAGGTGCTTTGCATGGTGAGGTGCATTGCATGGTGATGTGCATTGCATGGTGAGGTGCTTTGCATGGTGAGGTGCATTGCATGGTGAGGTGCATTCCATGGTGATGTGCATTGCATGGTGAGGTGCATTGCATGGTGAGGTGCATTGCATGGTGAGGTGCATTGCATGGTGAGGTGCATGGTGCTTTGCATGGTGAGGTGCATTCCATGGTGAGGTGCATTGCATGGTGATGTGCATTGCATGGTGAGGTGCATTGCATGGTGAGGTGCATTGCATGGTGATGTGCATTGCATGGTGATGTGCATTGCATGGTGAGGTGCATTCCATGGTGATGTGCATTCCATGGTGATGTGCATTGCATGGTGATGTGCATTGCATGGTGATGTGCATTGCATGGTGAGGTGCATTCCATGGTGAGGTGCATTCAATGGTGATGTGCATTGCATGGTGAGGTGCATTCCATGGTGATGTGCACTGCATGGTGAGATGCATTGCATGGTGAGGTGCATTCCATGGTGATGTGCATTGCATGGTGAGGTGCATTGCATGGTGAGGTGCATTCCATGGTGATGTGCATTGCATGGTGAGGTGCATTGCATGGTGAGGTGCATTCCATGGTGATGTGCATTGCATGGTGAGGTGCATTCCATGGTGATGTGCATTGCATGGTGATGTGCATTGCATGGTGTCGTGCATGGTGCTTTGCATGGTGAGGTGCATTGCATGGTGAGGTGCATTGCATGGTGAGGTGCATTGCATGGTGAGGTGCATTCCATGGTGATGTGCATTGCATGGTGATGTGCATTGCATGGTGATGTGCATTGCATGGTGTCGTGCATGGTGCTTTGCATGGTGAGGTGCATTGCATGGTGAGGTGCATTGCATGGTGAGGTGCATTCCATGGTGAGGTGCATTGCATGGTGTCGTGCATGGTGCTTTGCATGGTGAGGTGCATTGCATGGTGAGGTGCATTGCATGGTGAGGTGCATTGCATGGTGAGGTGCATTGCATGGTGAGGTGCATTGCATGGTGATGTGCATGGTGCTTTGCATGGTGAGGTGCATTGCATGGTGTCGTGCATGGTGCTTTGCATGGTGAGGTGCATTGCATGGTGAGGTGCATTCCATGGTGATGTGCATTGCATGGTGAGGTGCATTGCATGGTGATGTGCATGGTGCTTTGCATGGTGATGTGCATTGCATGGTGTCGTGCATGGTGCTTTGCATGGTGAGGTGCATTGCATGGTGAGGTGCATTCCATGGTGATGTGCATTGCATGGTGAGGTGCATTGCATGGTGAGGTGCATTGCATGGTGAGGTGCATGGTGCTTTGCATGGTGAGGTGCATTCCATGGTGAGGTGCATTGCATGGTGATGTGCATTCCATGGTGAGGTGCATTGCATGGTGAGGTGCATTGCATGGTGATGTGCATTGCATGGTGATGTGCATTGCATGGTGAGGTGCATTCCATAGTGATGTGCATTGCATGGTGATGTGCATTGCATGGTGTCGTGCATGGTGCTTTGCATGGTGAGGTGCATTGCATGGTGAGGTGCATTGCATGGTGAGGTGCATTGCATGGTGTCGTGCATGGTGCTTTGCATGGTGAGGTGCATTGCATGGTGAGGTGCATTCCATGGTGAGGTGCATTGCATGGTGTCGTGCATGGTGCCTTGCATGGTGAGGTGCATTGCATGGTGAGGTGCATTGCATGGTGAGGTGCATTGCATGGTGAGGTGCATTGCATGGTGAGGTGCATTGCATGGTGATGTGCATGGTGCTTTGCATGGTGAGGTGCATTGCATGGTGTCGTGCATGGTGCTTTGCATGGTGAGGTGCATTGCATGGTGAGGTGCATTGCATGGTGAGGTGCATTGCATGGTGTCGTGCATGGTGCTTTGCATGGTGAGGTGCATTGCATGGTGAGGTGCATTGCATGGTGAGGTGCATTCCATGGTGATGTGCATTGCATGGTGAGGTGCATTGCATGGTGATGTGCATGGTGCTTTGCATGGTGAGGTGCATTGCATGGTGAGGTGCATTGCATGGTGAGGTGCATTGCATGGTGAGGTGCATTGCATGGTGAGGTGCATTGCATGGTGAGGTGCATTGCATGGTGAGGTGCATTGCATGGTGAGGTGCATTGCATGGTGAGGTGCATTCCATGGTGAGGTGCATTGCATGGTGAGGTGCATTGCATGGTGAGGTGCCCCGCATGGTGTCGTGCATGGTGCTTTGCATGGTGAGGTGCATTGCATGGTGAGGTGCATTGCATGGTGAGGTGCATTGCATGGTGAGGTGCATTGCATGGTGATGTGCATGGTGCTTTGCATGGTGAGGTGCATTGCATGGTGAGGTGCATTCCATGGTGAGGTGCATTTCATGGTGAGGTGCATTGCATGGTGAGGTGCATGGTGCTTTGCATACTGTTTTGCATGGTGTCCCCTCAGACCCACCGTACTACGGATGTTGAGTCTTGACACGGACCCTAGGGCCATGAGGAGGTAGGGCCAGCCAGACAGGAAGATGGACATGATATTCATCCAGTTGTCGGTGTTGTTGCCGTTGTCGTTCCGCGGCTTCTCCAGCATGGAGCTGCGGGATGCAAGACATCATGAAAGGACAGGTTTCAGGTTCAGGGTTGAGAGTTTATGGTCTATGGTTCAGTTTTCCAGCTTAAGGGTTTCAGGTTCAGGCTTTTCTCAGGCATCTCCAGCATCGAGTGACGGGAGGTGAGACAGAGCAAGAGATAGGTTTCGGCAGTTCCAAACAACAATAACCCTCCTCCCCAGAAGGCCCTTAACCTTAATAAGCATATAAAAGTCAGACTCTGTACTCCATGCTCCAGGGCGGTTACATTTTGATTTGAACTATTTTGAATTAAAAGTGTACTACATACCGCCGGTAATTGTTTCTCTATCGTGTTCCACATGTGTCAGTTGGTGCCCGTGACTGAGTCAGTATTACACTAATTACTCAAGTCCAATATCACGATTACAATTATACAACCAGTCACGTGTTAACATTTGTGCCAGTTGGTGCCCGTGACTGAGTCAGGATTACACTAATTACTCAAGTCCAATACCACGATTTCAATTATACAACCAGTCACGTGTTAACATTTGTGCCAGTTGGTGCCCGTGACTGATTCAGTATTACACTAATTACTCAAGTCCAATACCACGATTACAATTATACAACCAGTCACGTTTTAACATTTGTGCCAGTTGGTGCCCGTGACCGAGTCTGCATTTGAATTAATTATTCTTGTCCGGTACACCGGTTATTATTTCACTCACGTGTTCCACGTGTGCCAGTTGGTGCCCGTGACCGAGTCAATGTCCCCGTTCATCCACTGCTGCCAAGCGATGTAGTTGGTCGTGACCTTGTCCATGTCGAAAGCAAACCTGCGGGAAGGATAATATTGATGCTTAATAAGCCAGGCACCGAGGCAATGCCCTATGAAGGAAGGGTCCTGGATTTCAACCTTGGATTCAGGGTTTAGGTTTTAGGGTTAAGAGTTTCATTGGATTCACGGTTACTAATTCCTGCTACGGCGTCAAAACATGCCTTCTGACGAATATTAGGGACTGCCGTGACCTTGTCCATGTCAAAAGTAAACCTGCGGTGATAATGAGAATGATGTAGTTGGGGGTGACCTTGTCCATGGATATGAAACCTGTGTTGAACATCAAAATATCAGATCCATGCGTAAGCAAGTAAGGCGCCGAGTCAACGCCGCGTGAAGGAAAGATTTTATTTTTATTGCAGGGTACCGAAGGTGCTAGTTAGAGTGAATGTCTGTGGCAGGCAGGGTGATGTCCGTGGCAGGGCTCAGGCGCCCAGGCCGCGTGTATGAAGGGTATTTAGCTATCAGGAATCACAGTCCACACTTTCATCTGCGTCCGAGAGACTCGTGGCTTCTGAGAGCATCAGGATGCTGGGAGAGAGAGAGAGTGTGAGTAGGAACGTGATGCATATGGGATGGAGGTAGAGGGGGGGGGTCACCATCCACTTCACACTTTAAATCCTTCAGGCTTCCACCCATTGGAACTTGCGTCTGATAGCCATGTCCCTCATCAAGGCGAAATTGCCTCCCTCAAACCACCTCCGCCTGTACTGAACATTTCAGGAATGAAAAGCGGATATCACTAAAAAATCACCGGTTGTGAGACATTACTCACGGGTTGAACCACAGGGGCGCAATGAGCAACACGAAGGCCAGCAGCCACGTCGACCACGTCATGAGGGCCAGGTCCTCCTCGGGAAGCTTGATCAGGTAGATGGTCGTGAGGACGAACAGCAGCTCAAAGCCCATATAGAGGTGACTGCAAGCAAAAGAGGGGCACTCACACGCTATCAGATAGCTGGGAAATAAGCTAGATCAGGTAGAGGGTCGTGAGGACAAACATTAGCTCAAAGCCCATGTAGAGGTGACTGCAAACAAAAGAGGGGCACTCTCACGCTATCAGACAGCTGGGAAATAAGCTTGATCAGGTAGAGGGTCGTGAGGACGAACAGCAGCTCAAAGCCCATGTACAAGTGGCTGCAAACAAAAAGAGGGGCACTCTCACGCTATTAGATGCCTGGGAAAGTATCTTGATCCTCCCCCCTTCAAGTGATGATGGACAGGACACGTCCACAAGGAAACACAAAGAAATGTGATGTTAGTCATAAGGCATATTTCAACTGCCTTCCCTTGGGTATGAATCCATTATTTAATGTATGCTTCCCTCAGGCCAAACAAATAGACCACTCCCCTTGATTTCCGACTGAAACTGGCGTCGACAATCAATAATGGGTATTTGAATGAATTACCCACCCCTAAACAACGTCCATTGTGAGGGAAGCAATTCGAATCTACTGTTACACTAAGCAGCATTCACACACAATACAAATGATGATTATAGAGATAATACAAGCGCTGGAGCACTAGACGCGTGGAAGCGCACCTCCTTGCATGTATCGGTTGAAGACAGAACGCAGCTCTACGCATGCAGCATTCTACGGATGGCAGCGCACCTCCTAGCATGCAGCGCTAAACAAAGAAAAACATCTCCGAGCCTTCTGAGTGAAGCGATAGAACACATCCCCTTGCATGCAGATTTAAGCGTTGAAGATAGAACGCAGCTCCTTGCATGCAGAGTTAAACAGCAGAACGCACCTCCTTGCTTGCATTTACCCATGGAAGCGCATGTCCTTATGGCGTAAAGCATTGTACAACGCAACGTACCTCCTTGCGTACAGGTTTCTACGACACAACGCACCTTCTTGCATACAGCGTGAATATCTTGACGAACTCCATGGTCGAGATGTTGAAGCCGCGCCCAGTCCCGATGTATTTCCCGCTGCCGTAATTGAGGTCGAACGTGAAGGACATGGCCACCGTCATTTGTTGGTACATGTAGAAGAAGAGGGACCCCGTCATGATCTGTTCGAACACGGTCAGGAAGGCCTTGATAGGACCCATCTGTATAGGGAAGCGACAGGGAAGAGGGATGAGGGTTTAGGGTTTAGAGAGTTTGGAAGGATGAGGGGAGGGAAGGAGGAGGGTAGGGTTTAGGGTTAAGCTGGCAGAAAAGAGGGGTGAACAGGCAGGCACGAGGGAGGAAGGGAGGACTTGATGGGCCAAATCTGAAGGGGGCAGGGGCAGGGGAGGGTTCAGGGTATAGGCTTTAGGATTTTGTGCAGGGGGCAGACAGGGAAGACAGGAGGATAGGGTTTAGGGGCCCTGCAGGGAGCAGGCACGGAGCAAGGAGGGTCAAGGGTTAAGTGGGCTAAGCAGGTATCAAAAAAGGGGGTGCATGGATTGTTGCGGGGAGATGCAAGGAGAGTTGCAAAAATAGCCAAACGGGATGAAATATGGCGCATAATGGTTGAGCTCATGTGCATAAGGAATAATATTCATGTAGGCGTTATAATGCCAAGTCATGCATCTGTTGTTATGCAGATCCAACTGGACACATTTTGCACCCGTGCCTACAGAAAACACATTTTGCTTTCGTGCATGCACCAAGCATGTTTTGCATTCAAGCCGGCACCAGAACATATTTTGCATTCGTGCAGGAACCAAACAATTTGTTCAGGCCTTTTTGGGAGGCTGACAAGGCAGGTGAACCAGATCTGGACAGTCCTGATCCATGCATGATTGTAAACCTAGCAGGGGCATCAAGGCAATCCAACCAGCTTGCCCACCCAGTACTACCGTGGTCACTTGCTTTTAACTCCATCCATATTTTACACTTGTTCCACACCCCAGCTACGTACCCACCTCAAGCATCAGTTGGCCGATGTAGGGGATCATTGCCAGCGTACCCAGCTGGAGCACCTGTAGGGGTGTTGGGGGGCAGGGGGGAGGAGTATGGGCTTCAGTGTGGAGGTGTGGGTGGTAGGAGGGAGGAGTACGGGCTTCAGTGTGCGGGTGTTGGGGGCACGGGGAGGAGTATGGGCTTCAGTGTGGGGTGTTGGGGTTTGGGGGGGGCAGGATGGAGGTGTGTGGGCTTCAGTGTGGATCTGGGTGTGGGAGGGGGGCAGAAGTGTGAGTGTGGGTAAGGGGGGAGGAAGGGCATCGGTTTCAGTGTGGGGTGGGAGGTGGTGCTTGAAGTGTGTGGGATTTATTGTGGGGGTGGGGGTAAGGGGTGGGGGAAAGGAGGGGAGGGCATCGGCTACATTGTGGGGCTGGATGGAGGAGGGAAGGGCAGGGGGTTAAACAACATAACGCACCTCCATGCAAGTAGCATTTGGAGCATGAAAACGCACCTCCTTGCATACAACGTTAAACGACATAACGCAGGGGTGGGGTTGGATGTGGGACGGAAGTGTGAGGGCCTAGGTGTGGAAGTGTGTCCTCCCCCCAGATACAGAAAAGTGCATGATGGTGTCCGGGGAACGGACTATTCCCTGCTCGCTCGTGGCTAACGACGAGGGCCACATGCACACCCGGGCTGCTTTTGTGTTAACGTCTCAGGTTTTCTAGGGTTGGGCGGCCGGCATCACATCTTGTTGAGTCTCATAAAAAGAGGGACTGGTGGGAGCGCCGACTTGTATAATTCCAAGGCTGATACATACAAGTTGTATGCGTAGCTGCGTACCCTGACTAGACGCAACGAAGGGCCAATCCACACCTCTACATTGCCCTCTCACACTTTTCACACCTGCTGTACGTTGTACACTGACTGCCCGTCGGTGGTGGTTGCGACTGCCCACTCAAAGATGGCCAGTGCGTAGATGTTGTAGTACACCACCAGGTAGGTGACCCAGCTGTTGATGTAGAAGCCAACACCGCTGTGGTAGTAGGTCATCAACCTGGGCGGGGGTTCAGGGTTGAGGGTTTAGGGTTTAGGAAAAGGGGGGGAGAGGAGTCAGAGTTTAACGATGTGCAGTGACACAAAGTTATAGTGTTTAGGGTTTAGGGTTAAGGGTTCAGATTCAAATTTAAAACCTGAGGAGGTGGATCACGGTCTAAGGGCGGCATGCTCTTCAAATGGGCAAGGTATCCGTGTAGCCCATTTGCTTCTGTAGTAGTTTCCTATTCATGAAGAACCTAGCCCAGTTGCAGCCAAGAAAAGGGGACACCCACACCAGTGTTAACCGAGTGGACCTGAATACAAAAGGCTGTGCATGCCCCACCTGGACATGTCAGATCACGTCTGCAAACCAACTTCATTTCTGTCCGCCCTGAACCAGCCGGACAAAATATACAACTGGTTGTTTATGTAATCGAAAACAACCGGCGTGCTGGTTTACCTGAACCAGTAAACCACATCACCAAACCGCCACCTCACCACCAAGTCGATTGTTTTCGTCCTACCTGAACCAGTCAAACCACACCACCAAACCGCCAAATCGCCACCATACCCCCAAACCACCACCTCACCGCCAAATCGCCACCATACCGCCAAACCGCCACCTCACCGCCAAACCGCCACCATACCGCCAAATCGATTGTTTTGAGCCCTACCTGAACCAATCCAGCCGTGTGCCCAGGCGCCACCATACCGCCAAGTCGATTGTTTTGAGCCCTACCTGAACCAATCCAGCCGTGTGCCCAGGCGCCACCATACCGCCAAGTCGATTGTTTTGAGCCCTACCTGAACCAATCCAGCCGTGTGCCCAGGCGCCACCATACCGCCAAGTCGATTGTTTTGAGCCCTACCTGAACCAATCCAGCCGTGTGCCCAGGCGCCACCATACCGCCAAATCGATTGTTTTGAGCCCTACCTGAACCAATCCAGCCGTGTGCCCAGGCGCCACCATACCGCCAAGTCGATTGTTTTGAGCCCTACCTGAACCAATCCAGCCGTGTGCCCAGGCGCCACCATACCGCCAAGTCGATTGTTTTGAGCCCTACCTGAACCAATCCAGCCGTGTGCCCAGGCGCCACCATACCGCCAAATCGATTGTTTTGAGCCCTACCTGAACCAATCCAGCCGTGTGCCCAGGCGCCACCATACCGCCAAGTCGATTGTTTTGAGCCCTACCTGAACCAGTCCAGCCGTGTGCCCAGGCGCCACCATACTGCCAAATCGATTGTTTTGAGCCCTACCTGAACCAATCCAGCCGTGTGCCCAGGCGCCACCATACCGCCAAATCGATTGTTTTGAGCCCTACCTGAACCAATCCAGCCGTGTGCCCAGGCGCCACCATACCGCCAAGTCGATTGTTTTGAGCCCTACCTGAACCAATCCAGCCGTGTGCCCAGGCGCCACCATACCGCCAAGTCGATTGTTTTGAGCCCTACCTGAACCAATCCAGCCGTGTGCCCAGGCGCCACCATACCGCCAAATCGATTGTTTTGAGCCCTACCTGAACCAATCCAGCCGTGTGCCCAGGCGCCACCATACCGCCAAGTCGATTGTTTTGAGCCCTACCTGAACCAGTCCAGCCGTGTGCCCAGGCGCCACCATACCGCCAAGTCGATTGTTTGAGCCCTACCTGAACCAATCCAGCCGTGTGCCCAGGCGCCACCATACCGCCAAATCGATTGTTTTGAGCCCTACCTGAACCAGTCCAGCCGTGTGCCCAGGCGCCACCATACCGCCAAGTCGATTGTTTTGAGCCCTACCTGAACCAGTCCAGCCGTGTGCCCAGGCGCCACCATACTGCCAAATCGATTGTTTTGAGCCCTACCTGATCCAATCCAGCCGTGTGCCCAGGCGCCACCATACTGCCAAATCGATTGTTTTGAGCCCTACCTGAACCAATCCAGCCGTGTGCCCAGGCGCCACCATACTGCCAAATCGATTGTTTTGAGCCCTACCTGATCCAATCCAGCCGTGTGCCCAGGCGCCACCATACTGCCAAATCGATTGTTTTGAGCCCTACCTGAACTAATCCAGCCGTGTGCCCAGGCGCCACCATACTGCCAAATCGATTGTTTTGAGCCCTACCTGAACCAGTCCAGCCGTGTGCCCAGGCGCCAGCTCTCACGGCTGATGCCCCACTCGCCGCCGCCACCTGCCACCTGCGCTTCAAACAAGGCCAGCAGTACATTGGTTTAAGTGTGAATCTAAACCCTGGGATGAGATCAAGGCTATAAATGCTTTGATTAAAGCATAAGCATTAACCCTGGCGCTGAACCCTGACGCTCAACCGTAAACTCACCTTTAAGTCGAAGCTGTTGATGGAGTCAAAGGCTCAAGGCCCATGTCGTGCCCCTTGTCACAGTTAACCCTGAACCCTAACACTAAACCCTGACTCTGAAGCCTGAGCCCACCTTGAAGTTGAAGCCGTTGATGGAGTCAAAGCCCATGTCACGCCCCTTACCGCAGTAGATGTACTCCTTGTACCTGAGGGGTGGGAGGAAAAGCCCAATCATTTACCATACAGAGCGTCTATTGATCGCCATACAGAGCGAGTATTGAGGATCGCTGTAGAGTGCGTGTATGGAGGGAACCTCCTGTTGGGCTGTAGTAAAGGAGGTCCAGGTCGACGAGGTTACACCTCCGGGACCTGCTGAAAAGGAAAGGAAAGTTAGTTGAGCCGCCATAGAGAGTGTTTGTCTTGGGGAAGCCCCCAGTCGGGCCATGCTGCGGGTATTCGAAGGTCAAGAACGCGACGACCCAGGGACCTCTGCTCAACAAGGCCTGGCCGTATGGGCATCCCAATGTGTGGTTGAGAGCAAAAGGGAAGAAGAGGAAGATAAGGGAAGATGCGGAAGAAAATGTGGAGACTCCAGGTACCCATGTGCATCGAGTACACACATCACCCTTAGCCGCCATACACAAGCTCGCACTGAAAACCCAACACATGCGCACCCGGGCTGTTTTTTGTCACCAAATATGTTTTCCCCGCTTAGTTCCCGCACGGTCTCAGGTTTTAGGGTTTGGCGGCCAGTCTCACACCTTGTTAAGTCCCAGCAAAAGAAACCCATGGACACATAACAATTGACAAATGTGGTATTATGGTGTATGGCTTCCCCTAAACTAGGCTTCATACCAGGAAGGTTTATGGATGTACGTTAATATAGGTTGGTGGCTCCACCAACCCCCCAATCAGCATTCAATACGGGTATATGATGTGTGGGTTCATATGGTTAATGATTATATGGGTATCTACCAGCCAGATACCGGTATTTGAATGCATCCTTAAATTGAATTTGTTTAATTTTCCAGTAACTGGCTCCACCTGCCCGCCCCTCGGTGTGTGGCGGCAGCCGCAGATGTAAATGGTGCTACAAACTAACAACCCTTGACTCAACCCCTCTCTCCTCCCGCCCACCTGATCCGCCCGCCCCTCAGTGTGTGCCGACAGCCGCAGAACACGTCCTCTGTAAGGTGCAGCAGACGCGTGGCCGCGCTGATGCCGCCGCGGGGGAGCGTGAACAACTTGTTGAAGATGTCGGGATGACCGTAGTGAAGCCGAATGCGGGCAGGCCAACACATCTGGAGAGGAAGCATCGCCAGCAAAACATGAATTATGAGTTGTGAACAAAAGGATGCGGCCAACATGTCTGAGGATAGGCTATCGCCATCGATCCTTGGTTACCAAGGTTGACAAGGGGATAGGGCCGACAATGGTTACCAAGGTTGTTATAACAAAGTTGATGCATCCACAAAGGTCAATAAAAGGATAAGGCCAATGGCAACACAGGGTACTTAAAGGTGTATCTTGGAAAGGATGCCCTGGGGAAGTCTGTCTCTCAGGGGCCCCATGGACTTGTGTGCTCAGCAGTGTATGTATGGGCTATGTGAGGGTCAGCATGTGTTGCACTCTTGTAGCACCCTCAGGTGCATCTCTCCTTCCCACCGGAAGTATGGGTCACCAAAGGAGAACACATGTAGGGAGGGGAAATCCTTTGCAAGGCTTGAGAGGAAGCAGTGCCTTGAGGCTTCTCTTAAGCCTTGAGAGAAAACAGTGCAGATTAAGGGGAGAAAGCCGAATCGCCAACCATGACCCCCCACAGCTCCTGGTTGAGCCATTAGCAGCTAAGGCAGTCCTTTTGTGGAATGTCTGGTAGTTGTTTATGAATCCTGGTCGATGCATGAACGCCTTGAGCCCCTCCGGTAGGCTGCAAATACTCACGATGCTCTGTCTGATGGTACCAAAAGGCTAGTATAGGGTTTAGGGTTTAGGGTGTATACTCACGATGCGCTGGCTGATGGTGCCGAAAAGCTAGTCTAGGGTTTAGGGTTTAGGGTGTATACTCACGATGCGCTGGCTGATGGTGCCGAAAGGCTAGTATAGGGTTTAGGGTTAGGGTTTATACTCAGCATGCGCTGGCTGATGGTGCCGAAAGGGTAGTCTAGGGTCTAGGGTTTAGGGTGTATACTCACGATGCGCTGGCTGATGGTGCCGAAAGGCTAGTCTAGGGTCTAGGGTTTAGGGTGTATAGTCACGAGGCGCTGGCTGATGGTGCCGAAAAGCTAGTCTAGGGTTTAGGGTTTAGGGTGTATACTCACGATGCGCTGGCTGATGGGGCAGAAAGGCTAGTATAGGGTTTAGGGTTTAGGGTGTATACTCACGATGCGCTGGCTGATGGTGCCAAAAGGCTAGTATAGGGTTTAGGGTTTAGGGTTTATGCTCACGATGCGCTGGCTGATGGTGCCAAAAGGCTAGTATAGGGTTTAGGGTTTAGGGTTTATGCTCACGATGCGCTGGCTGATGGTGCCAAAAGGCTAGTATAGGGTTTAGGGTTTAGGGTTTATGCTCACGATGCGCTGGCTGATGGTGCCAAAAGGCTAGTATAGGGTTTAGGGTTTAAGGTTTGTGATCACGATGCGCTGGCTGATGGTGCCAAAAGGCTAGTATAAGGTTTAGGGTTTAGGGATAATACTCACGATGCGCTGGCTGATGGTGCCAAAAGGCTAGTATAGGGTTTAGGGTTTAGGGTGTATACTCACGATGCGCTGGCTGATGGTGCCAAAAGGCTAGTCGAGGGTTTAGGGTGAATACTCACGATGCGCTGGCTGATGGTGCCAAAAGGCTAGTATAGGGTTTAGGGTTTAGGGTGTATGCTCACGATGCGCTGGCTGATGGTGCCAAAAGGCTAGTATAGGGTTTAGGGTTTAGGGTTTATGCTCACGATGCGCTGGCTGATGGTGCCAAAAGGCTAGTATAGGATTTATGGTTTAGGGTTTAGGGTTTATGCTCACGATGCGCTGGCTGATGGTGCCGAAAAGCTAGTCTAGGGTTTAGGGTTTAGGGTTTATACTCACGATGCGCTGGCTGATGGTGCCAAAAGGCTAGTGTAGGGTTTAGGGTTTAGGGTTTATACTCACGATGCGCTGGCTGATGGTGCCAAAAGGCTTGTATAGGGTTTAGGGTTTAGGGTTTGTGATCACAATGCGCTGGCTGATGGTGCCAAAAGGCTAGGATAGGGTTTAGGGTTTAGGGTGTATACTCACGATGCGCTGGCTGATGGTGCCAAAAGGCTAGTATAGGGTTTAGGGTTTAAGGTTTGTGATCACGATTCCCTGGCTGATGGTGCCAAAAGGCTAGTATAGGGTCTAGGGTTTAGGGTTTATACTCACGATGCGCTGGCTGATGGTGCCAAAAGGCTAGTATAGGGTTTAGGGTTAAAGGTTCATACTCACGATGCGCTGGCTGATGGTGCCAAAAGGCTAGTAAAGGGTTTAGGGTTTAGGGTTTATACTCACGATGCGCTGGCTGATGGTGCCAAAAGGCTAGTATAGGGTTTAGGGTTTAAGGTTTGTGATCACGATGCGCTGGCTGATGGTGCCAAAAGGCTAGTATAGGGTTTAGGGTTTAGGGTTTATGCTCACAATGCGCTGGCTGATGGTGCCGAAAGGCTAGTCTAGTGTCTAGGTTGAGGGTTTAGGGTTTATACTCACGATGCGCTGGCTGATGGTGCCAAAAGGCTAGTCGAGGGTTTAGGGTGTATACTCACGATGCGCTGGCTGATGGTGCCAAAAGGCTAGTATAGGGTTTAGGGTTTATGGTTTATGCTCACGATGCGCTGGCTGATGGTGCCAAAAGGCTAGTATAGGGTTTAGGGTTTAGGGTTTATACTCACGATGCGCTGGCTGATGGTGCCAAAAGGCTAGTATAGGGTTTAGGGTTTAGGGTTTATACTCACGATGCGCTGGCTGATGGTGCCAAAAGGCTAGTATAGGGTTTAGGGTTTAAGGTTTGTGATCACGATGCGCTGGCTGATGGTGCCAAAAGGCTAGTATAGGGTTTAGGGTTTAGGGTTTATGCTCACAATGCGCTGGCTGATGGTGCCGAAAGGCTAGTCTAGGGTCTAGGTTGAGGGTTTAGGGTTTATACTCACGATGCGCTGGCTGATGGTGCCAAAAGGCTAGTCGAGGGTTTAGGGTGTATACTCACGATGCGCTGGCTGATGGTGCCAAAAGGCTAGTATAGGGTTTAGGGTTTAGGGTGTATACTCACGATGCGCTGGCTGATGGTGCCAAAAGGCTAGTCTAGGGTCTAGGGTTTAGGGTTTATACTAATGATGCGCTGGCTGATGGGGCAGAAAGGCTAGTCTAGGGTCTAGGGTTTAGGGTTTATACTAATGACGCGCTGGCTGATGGTGCCAAAAGGCTAGTCTAGGGTCTAGGGTTTAGGGTTTATACTAATGATGCGCTGGCTGATGGTGCCAAAAGGCTAGTCTAGGGTCTAGGGTTTAGGGTTTATACTAATGATGCGCTGGCTGATGGTGCCAAAAGGCTAGTCTAGGGTCTAGGGTTTAGGGTTTATACTAATGATGCGCTGGCTGATGGGGCAGAAAGGCTAGTCTAGGGTCTAGGGTTTAGGGTTTATACTAATGATGCGCTGGCTGATGGGGCAGAAAGGCTAGTCTAGGGTCTAGGGTTTAGGGTTTATACTAATGATGCGCTGGCTGATGGGGCAGAAAGGCTAGTCTAGGGTCTAGGGTTTAGGGTTCAGTGTTTATACTCACAATGCGCTGGCTGATGGTGCCAAAAGCGTACTCAGTCGCGGCTGCAAACTTGCCCAGGGCCCCGGCAGCCTCACTGAAGATGTACTCTCGGAAGCCAACCTAGGGAGAGGAGGGAAGGGGGCGGGTACACAAGATAAGGGAAAGGGTGGGAAGGTATGGCCACTTATGATGGGGCAGCCTCACTGAAGATGTTTTCCCGGAAATCAAACTTGGGGTGTGAGCAGATGAGGGGGAAGGGACCAGACCACACAATCGGGGGATGGGTGGGTATGCGCACTTAGCATAAGAAGAGGAGGGGGTATACGAAGACACAACACATTAACAGAGGAGGGGGAAGGCACGGGCACAACGCATGAGCAGATGAGGGGGAAGGCACGGGCACAACGCATGAGCAGATGAGGGGGAGGGCATGGGCACAAAACAGTGGAAGAGGAGGAGAAAGGCACGGACACAGCACATTAGCAGATGGATGGGAAGGCAAGGGCATAACACATAAGGTTATAAGGGGGGATGCACAGGCATGAGATAGTTAAGATGGGCACATGCTTTGCTCTACGGCTCCGCTTCCCCCCACCATGGCGGTGTCCACCGAGTTGTTCTGCAGGTGGTGTATGTGGTACTGTAGCTCTTCACCCTTACCCCTAAGCCCTAACCTCCGCCCCCCCCCACCATGGCTGTGTCCACAGAGTTGTTCTGCAGGTGGTGTATGTGGTACTGTAGCTCTTCACCCTTACCCCTAAGCCCTAACCTCCGCCCCCCCCTACCATGGCTATGTCCACAGAGTTGTTCTGCAGGTGGTGTATGTGGTACTGCAGCTCTTCACCCTTACCCCTTCAAACCTAACCTCCGCCCCCCCCTACCATGGCTGTGTCCACCGAGTTGTTCTGCAGGCGGCGTATGTGGTACTGCAGCTCCGTGCCGGGCATGTCCAGGTCCACAAACACCCCCTGCGCCTCGTTGTTGTCTGCGTAGAGGCGGAACTTGCCCGGGGTGCTGGGCAGCAGCTCATTGAGCAGGTTGCGCACCTTGAAGCCCTCTGCCAGGTAGTTGTCCTGGGAGGAAAGTGTGGGGAGGAGGACAACAGTGTGGATGTGTCGATACGGCATATTTAGAGTTTTCATTGAGTGATGAGGAAAGGGTGCTGGGCAGCAGCTCGTTCAGCAGGTTGCGCACCTTGAAGCCCTCGGCAAGGTAGTTATCCTGAGAGGAAAGTGTGGGGAGGAGGACAACAGTGTGGATTTGTCGATACGGCATATTTAGAGTCTTCAGTGAGTGATGAGGAGAGGGTGCTGGGCAGCAGCTCGTTCAGCAGGTTGCGCACCTTGAAGCCCTCGGCAAGGTAGTTGTCCTGAGAGGAAAGTGTGGGGGTAGGGGTACAGGGGGAGGACAACCGAGTGGATGTGTGGATACGGCAGATACAGAGTTTTCAGTGCGCGATCAGAAAATGGGGGCTGAGATCAAAGAAGGGGGAGGCCAGGACCTAACAGGACCTTACAGGGCCTTACCTGTTAACTTGCCCATATCCTTAAGAAGTAAAACGGTTTCTTTATGGATTTATGCTGTGCCAGGGTGGAGCCCCAGGGGGGGCAGTGGAGAATCAAAATGTCCAGGGTCAGTGAACAACAGCCCCTTGACCCTTTATGTCCAGGGTCAGTGAACCCTAAACCCTCAACCCTTCACGTCCAAGGTCAGACCTCGGGACCCGCCCGTGCCGCCCGCATGAACAAGCTCAGCAGTTGACATCATCACGACGGGGGTAACTGTTTGTTGAAGTATGTGGCGTAAGCCGCTACTGACATCTTGCGCGAGCTGCTCCTGGTGGCTTGTGCCCAATCCTTCAACATGTGCTGCCAGCCTCAAGAGGCACGCCAGTGTAAAAGTGTGAATATGGCAGATGTACAAGCACGGCAGCTGACATCACCGCACCTGGTTCATGTCGATGGCCTGCAGCGCCTCCCCGTGGGCGAAGATGGTCGCGTGGTTCTGGTTCTCGGGCTTGCCCTCGCCCAGGATGACTCCGCGATGCGAGTAGCGGTTGACCGGCAGGCGCACGCGGTACAGCTCGTACACCTGGCAGTACATTATGGGCACGGGGAGTTGTGACCATGTTGGGCCTGCCAGGGTACCGAGTGCTGGAAGGAGATAAGACGGTGTGACATGACAAGGCTGTCTAGCTAACGCCTTGTTGCATGGCCTCTCTGACCCCAAGGATGGGGGAGGGGTAAAATAAATAAATAAATAAATAAATAACAAGGCAACAATGAAAATTTACGAATTAAATTAATAAATAACAAGGCAGACAAGTGGGGATCGAGGAGGTCACCCATTTAGGTAAACCTTTAAGCTTCTCTATCTAGTCGTTGTTGAGGTTTCATTCTGGTTTTCTGTGCTGGTTTCCTCCCGGTTTGCTCTGCCTGGCCCTTTCAAAAAGGCTGTGGCTGGTTATATCAACTTTGCAATAAAACGTATTTTGGCCGAAGCATGGGAATGAATTGCTCCCTGCCCACTGCCAGCTTACAACAGCAGTTTTCCTGCCTGAATGCTCCAGCACTTGTTAGGTATTTTTGAGTGATGTTCTCATGCATACGTGCCATCTTGTGCCGGCTGCTCCGTCAGGTAAACTGGGCAAGACAGTGCAGAGACTGGATACCTGTTGCTAAAAAGTTGACACAGCTAGCCAAAGCCTTTTTAAAAGGGCCAGGCAGATCGAGCTGGGGAGGGAAACAAAGTGTAGCCTGGACGGTGGCAATTACTGCTGTGCAGCTGCTCCATAGTTCGGAAATCGTGCGCGTAATGACGGTCCCTTACTGGTAAAAGTAGTTTATTTTGCCTGAAGATTACAGCGACTGAATCCCAGCTACATAATTCTGCCACCGCAAGGACTGCAATCGGTCAACACTGGTTGCAGTGCGGCCCATTTCACTTTCTGCTTCTCCTTATCCACGCAGCTGACCCTAAACCCTGACCCTGACCCGTACAACACTGGTTGCAATGCAGTCCGTCTCACCATCTGGTTCCCCTCATCCACGTAGCTGGGCAGGGCCCTGAACCTGACCCTGACCTAAAACCCTGACCCTGATTTGTACAACACTGGTTGCAATGCAGTCCGTCTCACCATCTGGTTCCCCTCGTCTCACCATATGGTTCCCCTCATCCACGTAGCTGGGCAGGACCCTTAACCCTGAACTTGACCCTAAACCCTGACCCGTACAACACTGGTTGCAATGCAGTCTGCCTCACCATCTGGTTCCCCTCGTCCACGTAGCTGGGCAGGACCCTGATGGGGTCCAGGTGGACGCCCTGCACACAGTGTGAACAGCGCACAAGTGAAAGTGTGGTCATGCGACACGCAGTCCATGCGTCAGATAGTGACCCCCTACACACAGCGTGGACACAAGGAACATTCAAACTCGGACAATCGGATCGGGGAACATGAAGTATGCTCCAGCTTGGGGGTGTAGACTGTGGAGTGGACCGGCGGTTGAAGTGTATTTTGAAGGATATGAGTAAACTTATTGTACATTCCCGTTCTGTGCCCCAAACAGCGTGCGTCCATCAGCTATTGAGTCAGGCCGTCAGGGTAGAGAGGAAACGTAAAGAAAAAAATGCCCCTTGAGGGCATGCGGGTTCATGGAACAGCGCAGGTAGGGCAGCCTTGTCTTTGGACCAAGGGCGGCAAAGGAATACAATTCAAGAGAAAGAGATTTCCTAGAAATAGACACCTGACTACATTTACAAGTTATAAGGCTGGAAATCCTACCTGGGACTATCAGCTTCACATCAGGAACATCTAAAAAAGTTTGAGCAAGGCTTCATAAGATTTTGCATGGTCCTCGTACGCCGGACCTCGAGCGCCGGTCCGGCGCTCGAGGACCGGCGTACGAGGTCAATCGCTAAGCGTAGCGCCGCCCCCAAACAAGATTGGGCCGACCATGCATATTTTCCCCCAAGAACCCCCCCTCCCTACCCCCCCCCCCCCCAGGGATCCCGGAGACTAGGTTGCACAGCCACCCCAGAAAGGGTTAGGGTAGAGGGTGAAGTGTACTGCCTGGATGAACCCTCTGTCAGTTGGTGTACTGCTCTGTATACCGCACCTTGATGCACACACTAAATTGGGTGGGACCATCTTCGGTGTTTGCAGAGTCCAGGAAGGCCGCCTTAAGACGCGGGTAACGCTGCGGTACAGGAGGTACATAGGGTACAGGTTGTGCGGCAACGAAGTACGGTAAGTGGTTTCAGTGGTAACTAACTCGGGCACATGCATGGTAGAGACGGGTGGGCGTGACTGCATGCACATCGATCAATTTAAAAAAAATACCTCAACACAATTAACTCAACTACAATGTGTGCTTGGTGGCACTTCAGCTTGTATGCAAGCTTGTTTGGGGACTAGAAAATTTGCTGGTTTGCTGAAGTGAATTGAGTTATTAAATGACAATCTGCTTTCCAATACAAATAATAATTTACATTTTACAAAATTCAACAAATCCTGCAGAAGCACGTGCTTGACGCCAAAACTGAATTATAACACGGGTACCACCAAAAAACGGTGGTTGTATTTTTAAATAGACCCAACCAATCCAGGATCATTACAAACCTCATGCGACCTCTCACCTGTAGCAGTACGTCCATGGACTGCGCCAACCACCTCAGTCGCATATCGGCCGATGCTCGGTTCTTGCCGTACGTCTGCGGCGTCACAACGTACTCAAACTTGTACGAAACCAGCGTCTCGATCCAGGTCCTGGAACAGAAAGGGAGGGAGGCTTGGATTTATTTCAAACTGTGGATATCGCGAAACCAGCTGAAGGTCATGAAAATGGCAGGGCGGGAAGTATTCACCACTTAAAGTAAAACAGGCTTCAGCTTTTGATGAGGCCCGAGGGAAAGGAAATAATTGAATAGGGATTAAATTATCTATTCAATTATTTGATATGATCATTCAATTACCGGTATATTAAATCTCTATTCGATTATTTAAGACAACTATTCAATTCGAATAGAATCATGTTCATATACCTTAAAAGAAACGTTTTAGTCATCAAAAAAGGATTGGCTAGCCAGCCTCAGGCATGATCAGAAGGGGGTGGCATGGGGGGGCTCCTCATTCAGCCAGAAGCGCTATGTCAGCACGCCTGTGCTAACAGCAACACAGCGCAGCAGACGCAGCTTCCGCCCATTCTGCAGCGTCTGACCCCCCACTTCCTTCTCACTTGCTTACACACGTCCTCCTTTCTTTGTGCACCTGCACTCACCCCCCCGCCACGCTGTGTGGATGGGGCTGATATATTTAGTCCCAGCCACTCCAATTGACACAGAAATGGCCACATATTCTCTCTCCCCCCTCCTCTCCTCCCCTCCCCCCATCCTCCCCCTCCCACCCCCATCTCCCCTCCTCTTCCCCCTCCTTTCCCATCCTTCCCTCCCCCCTCCCTCTCCCCCCCTCCTCCTTTCCTCCCCTCTCCCTTTCCTCTCCCACTCTCCTCATCTTCCCTCCCCTCCCTCCTAACCCTCCCCCTCTCCCCTCCTTCTCTCCACTCCCCCCCCCCCTCCTCTCCCCCTCCTTCCCTCCCCTCTCCTCTCCCCTACCCCTCTTCCTACTCCTCTTCCCTCCCCTCTCCCTCCCCTCTCCCCCTCCTGCCCCCCCCCCCCCTCCCTCTCCCCCTCTCCCGCATACCTGTACTCATCTTCCGCCATGTCATGGGGTCTCGGGTGCTCCATAGCCACCGTCAGCTTGAGGGCCTTCTCGCACTTCATCATGCCGTTCACCGTGCGGGCCAGCAGCTGCCCGCGTGTACTCGCCCACATCATCAGCTCCAGGCGCAGATCATACAGCTTGGCACCTACGCACATGTGAGGAGGGGGTGGCAGGGATCAAAGGTTGCGAGCAGGAGAGTTGAAGTGTCCATATCATCAGCTCCAAGCGCAGATCACACAGCTTGGCACCTACGCACATGTGACGAGGGGGGGGCAGGGGTGTAAAGGTTGTGAAAATGAGAGTGGAAGTGCCCACAGCATCAGCTCCAGGCGCAGATCATGCACAGCGTGGCGCCTGATGACACATGGTCGGCTGGAGTAATGAAGACATGGGTGATAATCCAATGCCCCGAAAAATAAGGGTTCTTCCACCATGATCGTCCAGTGGGGGTTAGTCAGGTCTTAAGGTTAGTTAGATATATTTTTCTTCATCAATGGAAATCGGTTAATGTATCTGTTATGGTTTATTGGGAATCGAGGGACGGAGGAGACTGAATTGAAACTGCTACTGGATTTCAGTGAAAGCACTTTGAGCCCTGGACCCCCCTTCTTAAGAGGAGGGGGTCCGGGGCTATAAAAGACTGCGGACATAAAAGAGTGAGGAGAGCTAACCAGCACTTTGGTTGGCAATTGCGTGAGCTACGTTTTAAAAGAGTCCACAAATCTGGTGTCTGCCCCCCCCACCCACCCACACCCACCCACACCAGGGTTAAGGGCTTCATGATACACATGTGTGGTTAATGACATCCCCACTCCAAGGGTTCAGGGTTAAGTGTTGGTCCCAGGACTCAAGGTCCAGGGTTTAAAACCCCCCCTGGTTCCGGTGGCTGTGGACCCACCTGGCCCAAAGTCTGTCTCAGTGAGCTCGTCGGTCTTCACCTCCGGTACCATGGTCTTGATACGCTCCTACAACACACACACCAGGGTGAGAGGGAGCAATTGAACAACTGTGCATCAAGAGGGAAAAAGTCACATTATCCACTTCTGGAACCGTGGTTTTGATACACTCATACACTACACACACAGCATCGAGAGGGAGCGAGGATCAAAACACTGCCACGCGAGGGAGGCAGTCACATAATCCACCTCCAGCTGAAACGAGAGGGCCCGTGTCAAGCATAACGTAACGATCCAGTGGGGCATATCAACACAGCAGCAGCTGCTCCTAAACCCATAACCCTGAACCCTAAGCTCTAATTAAGCAAACATAATGCAGCATGGTAACCGCGACCCAGGCTTCAGGCAAAATAGGAGTTCTTCTTGATCTTTGGGGAAGCTGTTATTGCAGCATGGCTCCTCGCACCTCCATCAATAAACCCTTGGGACCTTGGGGACAAGCGTTGGGCACATCCATTGCCTCTTGCACGCCCCCCGTCCTCTACCCTCACGCCATGGGCTAGCTTGTTTTGTTTTACGTCAACTTTTCCACTATTTCATTTCTTTGTTCCTCCGCCCTATTATTGATTTGTCTCCCCCAGCCCTGCCCTTACCTTGTATGTGTGCCCCTCCTCCCTCCCTATGCGCCTTCATGGCATAGCTTGCATGTTTACTTGCCTTTTCAATTATTTTATTTCGCCCCCCACCCCCACCCCCCCACAGCCTTATTAATTTATTATTGATGCCCCCCCCCCCCCCTGCCGCCTTGTCAGTCATGTCCCTCTCCCACCCTCCCTGCTCCTTACCTTGAAGTTGATCCAATCCTGAGGGAACATGGCCTTGAGGAACACGATGAGGGAGACGCTGTCCTCACTCTCTGTCAGAAGGTCCACCATCATCTTCTTCTTCAGGCCAAGCTGCGGGTCCAGACAAACAAATAGTGTCAGAGGAGGGAGGAACATAAACAAACAAACATTGTTCGAGTTGGAGGGGAAGGTAAAACACACATTGTTAGAGGAGGACGGGGGTAAAAACAAACAAACATTGTCAGATGTGAAGAGGGAGAGGGAGACGCTGTCCTCACTCTCTGCCAGCAGATCCATTGTTATCATGTTTTTAGGCCAAGCTGTGAGTCCGAAAAAAACATTTTGTTTGAGTAGGGTTTAGGGTTTAGAGTAGGGAGCTGGGGGAAGCTAGGATGACAATGAAGCTGGACCCTACTCCTTGACAGCAAGTGACCGCGCCATAATCCCAATTGCTACCTCCCGCTTTACTTGGCCAGTGCCTCTGACTCCCACCGGAGCACAAATCCTGCCTCCCGCAGTCCCGCCTCCATCCCCCCTCGCACCTCCTTGGCCAGCGCCTCCGTCTCTAGGGGGTACAGCACGTCCTCCTCATACAGGGGCGTGAGGATGGAGAGGCTGGACATCTTGTCCACGCTGGGGGGCTTGTCCAGGGCTGGGTGACTCAAGCTGGGGAGTGGAAGGAGGATGAAACATGAAGTGTAAGGGAAGTTTGATCAAGTTGGGGATTAAAAGGGGAGGGAACATGGAGGCAAAGGTAAGTTGATTCACGCGGGGGAGATAAAGAGGGGTGGAACAAGGGCAAAGGAAAGTTGACTCAAGCTGGGGATTAAATGGGGGGTGGGACATGGAGCCATGGACAGTGTCAACAGGGGGGGTCGGTAAGTGCACTGCATCAGGGCTGAGTGACTCAAGCTGGGGATAGAAAGGGGGATGGGACATGAAGCGCAGGATGACCCAAGCTGGAGATAGAAGGGATGAAACAGCTGGAGACAGAAGGGATAACCCAAGCTGGAGACAGAAGGGATTAAACATGCATTATGTACTCAAAGCCAGATTGTAAACAATGATGCTGACAACCTCTATGTTGTCAAAGTAGTTTAGGATTACAGGTTAGGAGGTTTACGAGCTCAGAGGAGGAGCAAATAATCCTTATGGCGGTTCTGACTTATGTCTGCACTTAGCAGGTTTCGGATTGAAATCTAAAACATGCCATGTCGACATACCAATGACATACCAACGACGTAAGTCGATATAACTTGAACATAAGCACGATCGCCTTCAGATTGAGTGCTACATCCATTTGATGCACCCCTTTGCTGCACCTCGACGTCCTAGATATGCAGCACCAAAATCGGCAGCAACTGTGATCTTCTGCACGCTTATGTTATGTCGACTTGATATGTTTATGTCGACAGAAACATGCTTTTAGATTTTTAATCTGAAACCTGAAAGTGCAGACATAAGTCAGAATCGCTATAAACGTCAACCCAGACAGTGATGCTGTTCACATGTCCATCGTGGCATGGCAATGATGGTATATGATGCAGGGTTAAGGAGGTTACAAGCTCGAAGAAGGCTCTAAAACCTGAACCCAAACAATGCAGCTAATGCCATTTCCATGTTAGCGAAAACAGGTGAGAAACTTCCCTCGTAGAAAGAGAGGTTCGTGGTTTAGAGTTCCTCCTTCGAGCCCCCCCCCCCACACACACACACACACCTGTTCACGAAAAAGCTAAGGATGCGCGTGCCCTCCTCGCTCACGGGCGTGGCCTCCGACATGGTCGCCACCAGCATGCGTTTGAGGACGCGGATCACTCGAGCCAACTCCTTGAACGTGGCTGTGGCGCTGTTATCCAGGGCCAGCTTGAAGATGACCTGTAACAGCAGAGGGGCAAGGGAGTGATGGAGTTACAATCAGTTACAATAAGATCAGTGGGAGGTAACATAAGTGACAGATCACTCAAGCCAGCTCCTTGACGGTGGCTGTCCATTCATACATTCATACATTCATACGGGCATTCACATCATTTCACATTCATTCAGACCAGCATTCACACCAGCATTCACATCAAATCACATCATACATACATAACAGCATTCACACCTTCAGGTGGTCGGGGTCGGTCTGGAGATTCTTCTTGAGCTCCTGCGCCACCTCAATCAGGATGCCCGCCAGCATGCGGTCCTCTTCATGACCCGGCTTCCCCTTGAAGGCCTTCTGGATGGCATACGCCTCCCCTGCACATAAAGAACATCTTGGGTGTGGGTCCTTGCAGTGCAGTTGATGTTGTAGCAGGTTTGTTGCTGAAGTGTGGATACTTGCAGTACAGTCGCCAATGTACCCTAAACCCTAATACATCCCTCCCAGTGGCCTGATGGGAGGGGCCAGGAGGTCACTTCTTCACCTTCCAAACAGGGAGAGCATCGCGAGAAAGCCATATCACGGGCATGATTGGTTCTGCAGCTGAGGCCTGAAGGCAAGAGAGTCCGAGAGGACCCTACACCAAAAACCAATCCTTACTCCTGGTATAGCCACCCCTACACGTAAGCGGTTGGGGGTGAGGATCAGAGGAGAGCAAACCCTAACGCCAAAGGACCCTACGCCAAAATCAATGCTCACTCCTGGCATAGCCCCCCCTACGCCCAAGCAGTTGGGGGTGAGGATAAAAGGATATCGAACCCTATCGCCATTTCATGCTTGTATCACCCAGAAAGAGAGACAGAAAGCTGCACCTTACAGCTGGCGTGGGGTGTCAGAAATCAAATGGGCTACCGGCCGAGGCAACGTCCACACCTCCATGGCATTATAACACCTCCATGGCATTATCACACCTCCATGGCATTATCACACCTCCATGACATTATCACACCTCCATGGCATTATCACACCTCCATGGCATTATCACACCTCCATGGCATTATCACACCTCCATGGCATTATCACACCTCCATGGCATTATCACACCTCCATGGCATTATCACACCAAGGTCCTCGATTCAAACTCACTGCCCCAAACAATGCCATTCACCGTTTTTCGCGAGCCAGTTAATCGGTGCACTCCACCTTCTCCACTCACCCAACGATCAATGCAGACACCTGTCACTCAGACCCCCCCACACACACACATCTGCACCCATCCCTCCTCCGCCTACTACAAACCCTAAACCCACAACCCTCCTCCGCATACTGCAAACCCTAACCCCTTCTCACCCTCCAGTCCTGTGAAAATGATGAGCAGGTGCTCTGCAAACTCGTGCATTGTGAAGGGCACCTGCTGCAGCGTACACATGTTCTCCAACAGCTCAGTCTGCAAGCCAAGGCAAAGCAAGGGGACAGACGTGAGAGGTATGTGGCGTCACAGCAATTATCAGGCACATGCGAAGCAGTACAGGCAATACAAAGCGGCATCGGCAATACAAGCAGTACCCGCAAAACAAAGCAGTACCAGCAATTTAAAGCTGTACCAGCAATACATAGCGTTTCCAGCAATACAAGGGTGGCCAGGGTACAAACGTGAGAAGGGTGTTGTCACAGTATTGGTCAATGAAGCTGTCAGGGCTCAAGCGTCAGGGCTCCGGTCATTAGCAGCAGAAAGGGTGGCGGAGGTCAGCTGGCAGCAGAGGCACAAGCAAAGAAGTAAGCGCAATACAACCCTTGCAACAACGGCAGTATACACGGGTACATGCACAGCAGTACAGGCAATGCACACCCCTTTCAGCAACGTCAGTACACACAGGGCCCAGCCCACCAGCTTGATTCCGGCTGTGTACAGCTTCTTGCGGTACAAAGCGTGCTTCACGTTGACGATTTTGGCGATGAAAGGCGTCGAGGTGATCACGTGCGCGTGTTTGCCTGACAAAAGGCCAATCTGCACAGCAAAATCAAATTGAAATTAAATGAAAATCAAAGGCATTTCTCCGACAGAAGAAACGGCAGCCGCAGGAACAGATAGGGGGCTAATCTGCGCAGCAGAATACGTTTTTCCTTGGTTGTCGTTTTTCCTTCGTTGTCGTTTTTCCCCGCTCACTGTCTTCGTCTATATTTTCTGCTTGAACCGTCTTTCAGGCACCTGTCCCATGCATTAAACGTGATGCCCTGCTGGCCTGCAAAACCCGATTCACCGGCCAAAAACAATGGCAGCAGCAAGGAGAAAGGCAGAAATCAATGCCGCTCGGGGCTGCCATGGATTCAAGGGTCACGTACTCATTGATGCAGGGACTGAGATACGAGGCTGCAGCAATAGCAGACATGACACATGTGGGAGGCCTCCTCAGTCCCCTCCGCATGAGCCTGTCCCAATCTCTACTACCAGCTACTAGCTACCCACCACCAGCTACCAGCCAGCTACCAACCACCCGCCACCAGCTACCAGCCAGCTTCCAACAATCAGGTACTAGCCACCAGGTACCAGCTGCCACCCTCCAGCCACAGACCAGCAGCATGTCCCAATCTTAACCACCGGCTAACAGCTACCCGCCACCAGCTACCAGTCAACTTCCACCTCCCAATCTCCAGCTTCCAACTGTCAAAGAACAGCTACCAGCTACCAGCCAGCTACCAACATTAGATGTCCAGTTCTCAACCACCAGCACTAAATGTGTTAGGCGTGCTGTGTATGCCGACCTCTCTGGCTTCGGTACCACTCAAGCTCCTAGGGATTCACAAGGTCCTCATAAATATTTCCCTGAAACCGGCGAACGCGTTAGATGTATAACGCAGTCCCCTTACCTAACTCGCCTGTATTTGTTAAGGACGAGGATATCAGCAAGGTATAAGGACACCACATACCGGTAAACTGCTATTTCATGGAGTGCAGCCATAAATGCCAATTTTGGTATTGTGTCACATCGTACACAAAAAAACCCATGTACAAATGAAAGGCTACTCAGTAGATCTTGCAAGTACGCTGCCATCATGATCGATGTCGTGCCAGCACCTACACATTATCTGCAGTGCCTGACTCCATGTAATAAATACATCATGTATGGTCGCACCTGGCAGCCCACCCAGACACACAGCATGCGCAGCTCGCTGAGCACCATGATCTGTGCCGTAGAGACGGACCCAGCATCCACCACCTTCCGGATTTGACCCTGAGGTGCAACAGAGAGTTTCGAGGGTTTAAGAACACAACTGTTGGGGTTTTAAGGATGAAGGGTTTAGGGTTCAGCAGCACCCAAGATAAACAAACCGCCTTCCGGATTTGACCCTGAGGTACAACGGATTCCAGGGCTGAGAAAATGTTGATTGGGATTTTTATTGAGGGTCAAGGGCTCATGCTTCAGCAGTGCCCAAGTAAAGCGAATCCCCAAAACCCAGGCCTCCAACATGACAGCGTGAGAGAGAAAAGCAGCATACACTCTGCGCATGGGTGCAAGGCGGATGAACAGCAGCTGTGCCTTGTCACAGTCACACTGCCTGGTTCACCAAAGCAAGAAAGGACAAAATACAAAAACTGCGCGCTCTGCCAAAGCAGGAGGCGTGAGGTACCGCTCAACCCTCAGCAGCTCCATCTCGAAGTAGGATAGCCCACTTACGACATTGTGCGGTGCAACTTTCAAGGCGCCAGAATTTTTTTCCGCCTGAACCTGGAACACAATCCATGAACCTGGAAAAAAACGAATCGCAAGCCTCAGGGTGAGCTACCGCTCAGTGTTGTACCGCTGAGACCACCGGGGAACTAGTTTGTCAAGGAAAGGACCGCTCACCGCGTAAAAGAAGGTTGGGAGCAGCAGCGGACGCAGCCCATGGAGGTTGGAGCCTAGGTCCAGCCGTACAAACTTAAGCATAGACACCTGAAGGGTTTAGGGTTGATGGTTAAGGTTCAGGGTTTCAAGGAACAATCTTCAGCATAGACACCTGAAGGGTTCAGGGTTTAGGGTTAAGGGTGCAAACTTGAGGATGGGCACCTGAAGGGGAGGGGAGAGCATGGGGATGGAAAAGCTGGGTCTTCTTCCTCCCTCCCAGGGTATTCTTTTTTTCATTCTGAAACCAGGTCTTCTCCCCTGTTTTCAATCTCAAGCCGGATCTTCTCATATTGCTTACATTTGTAAGCCGGTCCTTCCCCCCCTTGCTCGCCCCACCTCCTTGTCTCCCCTTTGCTCCTTCCCCCCTTTGCTCCTTCCCCCCTTTGCTCCTTTCCCCCCTTTGCTCCTTCCTCCCTTTGTTGCTTCCCCCCTTTGCTCCTTTCCCCCTTTGCTCCTTTCCCCCTTTGCTCCTTCCCCCCCTTTGCTCCTTTCCCCCCTTTGCTCCTTCCCCCCTTTGCTCCTTCCCCCCTTTGTTCCTTCCCCCCTTTGCTCCTTTTCCCCCTTTGCTCCTTTCCCCCTTTGCTTCTTTCCCCCTTTGCTCCTTTCCCCCCTTTGCTTCTTCCCCCCTTTGCTCCTTTCCCCCCTTTGCTCCTTCCCCCCTTTGCTCCTTTCCCCCCTTTGCTCCTTTCCCCCCTTTGCTCCTTCCCCCCCTTTGCTCCTTTCCCCCCTTTGCTCCTTTCCCCCCTTTGCTCCTTCCCCCCCCTTTGCTCTTTCCCCCCTTTGCTCCTTTCCCCCTTTGCTCCTTTCCCCCCTTTGCTCCTTTCCCCCCTTTGCTCCTTTCCCCCCTTTGCTCCTTTTCCCCCTTTGCTCATTTTCCCCCTTTGCTCCTTTCCCCCCTTTGCTCCTTCCCCCCTTCGCTCCTGTCCCCCCTTTGTTCCTTCTCCCCCTTTGCTCCTTCCCCCCCTTTGCTCCTTTCCCCCCTTTGTTCCTTCCCCCCTTTGCTCCTTTCCCCCCTTTGTTCCTTCCCCCCTTTGCTCCTTTCCCCCCTTTGCTCCTTTCCCCCCTTTGTCCCTTTCCCCTTTGCTCCTTTCCCCCCTTTGCTCCTTTCCCCCCTTTGCTCCTTTCCCCCCTTTGCTCCTTTCCCCATTTGCTCTTTTCCCCCTTTGCTCCTTTCCCCCTTTGCTCTTTTCCCCCTTCGCTCCTTTCCCCCCTTTGCTCCTTCCCCCCTTTGCTCCTTCCCCCCTTTGCTCCTTTCCCCCCTTTGATCCTTTCCCCCCTTTGCTCCTTCCTACCTTTGCTCCTTTCCCCCCTTTGCTCCTTTCCCCCCTTTGCTCCTTTCCCCCCTTTGCTCCTTTCCCCCCTTTGCTCCTTTCCCCCTTTGCTCCTTCCCCCTTTGCTCTTTCCCCCCTTTGCTCCTTCCCCCCTTTGCTCCTTTCCCCCCTTTGCTCCTTCCCCCCTTTGCCCCTTTCCCCCCTTTGCTCCTTTCCCCCCTTTGCTCCTTTCCCCCCTTTGTTTCTTTCCCCCCTTTGCTCCTTTTCCCCCTTTGCTCCTTTACCCCCTTTGCTCCTTTCCCCCCTTTGCTCCTTTCCCCCCGTTGCCCTCTTTATCCCCCCAACCTCCGTGAAACCTTTTGAGCCCAAATCCTTTATCCCCCTGCCCCCACCTCCTCATCCCTCCCCCGCCCCCACCTTGCCCTGCCTGACCTCAGCTCCCATCTTCTTGCCCCCCCCCCTCCCCTCACGGCCCCCACCTCCTGGGTCCTCTTTTACCCCCTCCTGCCCGACCCCCGTTCCCCACCTCCTTGTCGCTGATGATGTCCCCCATGCGCATGTCATCAATGATATCGTCCCACGCACTAGCAAACGCCGTCCAAATCATCATCTGAAGCATCCAGAAACTGGGGTTAAGTACGACGACTCGAGACATAGGGGCAAGACGAGGAACGGAAGCGCAGACGTGGGCGAAAGCGTATGACAGACATACAGAGAAAGAACGGGAGCAACATGCGAGAGTTACACAAATGAAACATACAAAGAGTGACCCAAGGGTGCATACGACGATGTATGGAGATGTATGGCTACAGAGATAAATGCATGGGGCCGACTAATGAAGTAAACGCAAAGTTATTACATCCCTCTGCCCACCTTCAACATGCAATTATCCAGCTCATCCTCTTCCAAACAAAACAACATTTAACCTCAACCTGCTACATGACGTCATCCAGCTCGTCCTCCTCCGGTGCGTAAGGGACCTATTTTTCCCGGAGCATCGTTCCTGTCCTCCTCACCACACCTCAGTCACCCTCTGACCTCTGTCACCCCCTGGTCCCTCCCCTCCAGCCTTGGACCCACCTGGTACATGACGTCATCCAGCTCGTCCTCCTCCAGCGCGTAAGGGACCTGGTATCTTATGTGGCATGGTTCCTGTCCACCTCACCACACCTCAGCAACCCTCTGACCTCTGTCCACCTCACCACACCTCAGCAACCCTCTGACCTCTGTCCACCTCACCACACCTCAGCAACCCTCTGACCTCTGTCCACCTCACCACACCTCAGCAACCCTCTGACCTCTGTCCACCTCACCACACCTCAGCAACCCTCTGACCTCTGTCCACCTCACCACACCTCAGCAACCCTCTGACCTCTGTCCACCTCACCACACCTCAGCAACCCTCTGACCTCTGTCCACCTCACCACACCTCAGCAACCCTCTGACCTTTGTCCACCTCACCACACCTCAGCAACCCTCTGACCTCTGTCCACCTCACCACACCTCAGCAACCCTCTGACCTCTGTCCACCTCACCACACCTCAACCACCATCTGACCTCTGTCACCCCCTGGCCCCTTCCCTCCAGCCGTGGACCCACCTGGTACATGACGTTATCCAGCTCGTCCTCCTCCGGTGCGTAAGGGACCTCGTTCAGCCCGATCATGCTCATGGACAGCGTCCGCTTCTCGTCCACAGCCAGGGCAGAGCGCATCTTTGCCTTGTTGCTCAGGCCCCCCTCCCCGTCCCACTGGAGGTCCAGTGCCTTCGTAGAGCGGCTGCCCCTGTGAGCAAACAGCAGGCGCGGAGGAATACAGGCAAAATTAAAACACGTGGAGAGGAATTAAAGCACCTGGAGGCAGGCACATGATGGGATTGTAGCGTGAAATTAGCGTGAAAAGGCAGGAATTAAAGCACCTGGAGAGGACAGGATCAGGATGGGAATGTGGGTAGACACATAGAAAAAAAATAAAAGCACCCCTTAGGCTGAAGGGTTGTGTAAGCCAACTGCTTGGTAACCAATAATGGGGACCTAGGACCAAACTAGGGTTTATGGGTTCTGGACGCCAACTGATTGGCAACAAAAAAATGACGACCTAGGCCAAAATGGGCCTCCATGGCCCAGCTTCCTCAAAGCATACAACCAGGCAGAGTCCATCTCCTCCAGAAGGTCACGGAGCGGACGCGGCCTCCGTCAATGCCGCACCGTTTCCTTGAACCTCACGCCCCTGCACCCCTGGCCTCGAAGCCCATGACAAGCTCTGGCCCAGAGCGGGACGAAGTATTCCTTCCAGGCCTCTGTCATCCACCGGCCCCACATCTGGCTGCCACAATGCCACACCCTGCGCTTCACACTCACACAGTCACCCCCCTGCGGGGCATAGCAATCTTCCTCCCCAGACAACCTCCGTCACCCATTAGACTCCGTCCCCCCCACATGGCCGCGCACCTGGTGGCCATAATGCCCTGCAAGCTGCCGTTGGACAGCTCCCCGGCCAGCTCCGCCACCTTTGCCGCCAGCTTGGAGTGCCGGCCCTCCGCCGCGGAGTACGGCGGAGAGATCTCACTGGCCAGGGCCGGGTTCAGCTCGGAGGCCTTGGGCGAGGCGAGCTTAACATGCGGTGGGGCCTTCTTGTGACTCCCCCAGCCTGACAACTGCACATGTCACACATGTTACACATGTAGGAGGGCCGCGGAGGCAGCGGTGGCCGCGGAGGCCGCGAAGGCCGCGGACTCCGTAGCACTCAGGCCGTAGATGTCAGTACGGTATGATACACAGGTTACTCAGGTCAAACAAGTTGCTCAGGGTGTAAATGCTTTAACATGTGTATGAGGTGTCCGTGAACTGATTACGGTTTTAAAGGTACAAGTTTGTGGTTGGAGGCTTAAGCTCGGTGCTCAGAGTTTATGTTAAAGGGTTCAATGGTTCAAGTTTCCAGATTCAGGGGTTGTGATTTAGGATTCCAGGTTGAGGGTTCCAGGTTCAGGGTTCCAGGTTCAGGGTTCCAGGTTAAAAGGGTCAGAGTTCAAGGGATCAGGGTTCAGGGTTCAGAGTTCGGGGTTCAGGGTTCAAGGTCCAGGGTTTCACACTCAGGGTTCAGGGTTCCAGGTTCAGGGTTTCAGGTTCAAGGGAGCAGGGTTCAGGGTTCCACGTCCAGGGTTCCAGGTTCCAGGTACAGGGTTCTAAGGATCAGGATTCAGGGTTCAGGGTTCAAGGTTCAGGGTTCAAAGGATCAGGGTTCAGCGTCCCAGGTTCGACACATCCGTCGTCTCACCTTGGGTGCCAGTGTGAAGTCCGCGGCCTGTGCGACGCTTCCCTCACGGCTAAGGGAATGCAGCTGAGCGGCGGAACGAGCTTCCGAGTCGGGCGTGATGGTCGAGGAGCCATTGCTGGTGCGCAGACCAGGGCCGTTGCTGCCGCGCTGCCGGTTGTTGTCACTGACGTCCGGCTGGCCGGTGCCCGGGCGGCGCGAGCCGGAAATGCTGGCGACGCGCAGCTGATGTAGAGCTTGGGAGCCGATACCCACCTGCAGGGCACGGGACATAATACCTGATGAAGCCCCTGGGACGTGGATTTGAGGAAGCTACGGGGCAGGGGACACAGGCGCGGATAAAACCTCATCCTGAATAGTGCATGGCCACAAAGGTAAATGCATGGGGCCGAAGAATGCATGGCCACGAATGAGGTGCCCCTTGACCCTTTACCATCTCCTCCCCCCCCATTCTCCAAGCTTTTAGTCGTCTTCACCGTGCTCCACATCCTCCACAAACTGTGCTAACCTTCCTCCTCATATCATAACGAGGTGCCCCTTGATCCTTTCCCACCTCCTCCAACCACCTCTCCCATCTCCTTGCCCATCTTCCGACCCTGACCCTAACCCTTACCCTTGCCCTTGTCTGTTTCCGGACCTTAACTTATCTCCTCCACCCACTTCTCCCGGCTCATAATGACATGCACCCTGGCACCAACCCATTTTCTTGCCAATCTCCCGACCCCAACCCATTCCAATCTCCCATCCCCCGACCCTGTCCCATCTCATCCACCCACCTCTCCCGACCCATTCCAATCTCCCATCCCCTGACCCTGTCCCATCTCCTCCACCCACCTCTCCCGACCCATTCCAATCTCCCATCCCCTGACCCTGTCCCATCTCCTCCACCCACCTCTCCCGACCCATTACAATCTCCCATCCCCTGACCCTGTCCCATCTCCTCCACCCACCTCTCCCGACCCATTCCAATCTCCTATCCCCTGACCCTGTCCCATCTCCTCCACCCACCTCTCCCGACCCATTCCAATCTCCCATCCCCTGACCCTGTCCCATCTCCTCCACCCACCTCTCCTGACCCATTCCAATCTCCCATCCCCTGACCCTTCCCTATCTCCTCCACCCACCTCTCCTGACCTATTCCAATCTCCCATCCCCTGACCCTTTCCCATCTCCTCCACCCACCTCTCCTGACCCATTCCAATCTCCCATCCCCTGACCCTTTCCCATCTCCTCCACCCACCTCTCCTGACCCATTCCAATCTCCCATCCCTGACCCTTTCCCATCTCCTCCACCCACTTCTCCTGACCCATTCCAATCTCCCATCCCCTGACCCTTTCCCATCTCCTCCACCCACCTCTCCTGACCCATTCCAATGTACCATCCCCTGACCCTTTCCCATCTCCTCCACCCACCTCTCCCGACCCATTCCAATCTCCCATCCCCTGACCCTTCCCTAACTCCTCCACCCACCTCTCCTGACCCATTCCAATCTCCCATCCCCTGACCCTTTCCCTTCTCTTCCACCCACCTCTCCCTACCCATTCCAATCTCCCATCCCCTGACCCTTTCCCATCTCCTCCACCCACCTCTCCTATCTCGTAGTCGTATTCTCCGTGCTCCACGTCCTCCTCAAACTCGTCAACAACCTCAGCCCGGTTCAAATCGTACTCTATGCCAGCCTCATGGTGGTGCGCCTCACATTCCTGGAGTTAAGAATCCACATAAGTATCGCGAAACGGCATCAGGACAATGGCATCAGGACAATGGCATCAGGACAATGGCATCAGGACATTGGGCCCATACCAGTGATATATTTCCATTGAGGGGGGCAATAATGTCTTCAGCACTGAGATCGTAGTCCACACCAGCCTCATGGTGGTTCACCCCATACTCCTGGAGTTCAAATTCCAGACAAGTATGGCAAGACAAGATCAGGACCATGTGCCCATACCAGTGATGTTTCTTTCATTGAGGCGGGCAATGATCTCTTCAGGACTGAAATCATACTCCACGCCTCATGGTGGTGCTCACCACATTAATCCACGAGTTAAGAATCCACACAAGTATGGCGAAACGGCATCGGTGCGATGGCCCATGCTAGTGGTATATGTTTTCACCGAGGCGGGCAATTAAGTCTCCAGCACTGCAATTGTGCTGATGTGCGCAATTTTCAGTTTCTCAGGATTCGTCACCGGTATGATTGCTGCCGTTTTCAGGATATTGTCTGTACTGAAAATATCAAATGTGCTCGACTCCTAGAAAACATCCACCATATGGCCTCTATCAAAATAGAGTCATGCAAAGATTTTCAGTCCCTACGGAATAAAACGGGAAACCACAGCCATGGGACCGGAGAATAAATCAAGCGCAACTGTTAAGTAAACGGCTGTACCTCCGCCTCAGCAGGCAGCATAGTGACCGACCCCATTGCCCTGTCCCTGCCCTGCCCCTATCTCCTATAAATCGAAATATCGGCCAAGCAAATGGGGGACATGTCTTGAGTGCCTGTTAAGTGCCCAGCTGTAGCTCCACCCTGCAGCATAATGGCCGCCCCTATTACCTTGTACCTGCCCCTATCTCCTATAAATCGAAACCACAGCCAAGGAAGCGGAGGACATGTCCAGCGCACCTGCTTAGTGCCCGGCTGCAGCTCCACCTTAGCAGCAGAGTGACTGCCCCCATTGCCCTGCCCCTGTCCATGTCCCTCATCTCTTATAAAACAAAACCACAGCCAAGGAAGCGGAGGACATGTCCAGCGCACCTGCTTAGTGCCCGGCTGCAACTCCACCTTAGCAGCAGAGTGACCGCCCCCATTGCCCTGCCCCTGTCCATGTCCCTCATCTCTTATAAAACAAAACCAAAGCCAGGGGAACAGAGGACATGTTCAGCGCACCTGGTTAGTGCCCGGCTGCAGCTCCACCTCAGCAGCATAGTGACTGCCCCCGTGTCCATGTCCCTCTCCATGTCCCTGCCCCTGGACCCAGGTGTGGTCATCAATTCCCGGGTCACCGAATGAGACCTCGTGCACATCCTCATATGCATCGTGATCCTGCAGATGGGAGGCAGGAGTATGGGGAGAGTGCTGCAGGGCTGAAAGGAGGGGTGTGTGGACAATGGGGCAGATTAAGAGATGATGAGGAGAGCAGGAATACAGGGAGAGTGCTGCAAGGGTGAGAGGCGGGGAGATGCATGATGGGGTAGATCAAGGGATGAAGAGGAGAGAAGGAATACAGGGAGAGTGCTGCAAGGGTGAGAGGAGGGGTGTGTGCAGCATGTGGCAGATCAAGGGTGAGGGGCAGAACATTTTTTTAACGAGGATGCCGCACCTGCACCTCGAGCACCGACAAGTTGGGCCTGCCGAACGTGAGGTCCAGGTCAGCCTCAACCTCGCCTCCGTCCTGCTGCCCTCCGGCATACTCCTCTCCTCCGCCGGGGTTGATGGTTAGAACCTGGACGTGGCTGAGCTCTTGGTTGCTGAAGGCTTCGTTCTGATACACATGGAGTTGGTCCTGAAAGACAGAAAATTGACACTCTCAGGCCAGGCATGTTTGTTTCGTCTGTGTGCACATTGAGCTGGTTCTCAAAAAAAAATGGCATTGCCAATTTTTGTTTCCATCACACAAATTGAGCTCTACCTGAAAGGAAATGAAACGCTCATCCGTTTTTTTCCCAGTGTACAATTCTTGTGCACAGACTGTTCCTGAAGTAGATCATAAAACTATAACATCCCTGCTGCATGTCAGATTATGGTTCCTTCAGCAGACTTTGGGTTGTCACTGAGCTACCTTCCTGCCATCATCTTCACAGGACCAAATGGGATCCGCTCCTTTTATCCCCACACTAGGACATATCTACCTTCATCTTCCTCCCCTCCAGCATCTACCTGGCTGCCATCACCCACCTCCGCCTGGTCCTGTGCTAGACCCCCTTCTGTCTGCCCCTTCCGGCATCTACCTGGCTGCCATCACCCACCTCCGCCTGGTCCTGTGCTAGACCCCCTTCTGTCTGCCCCTTCCGGCATCCACCTGGCTGCCATCACCCACCTTCGCCTGGTCCTGTGCTAGACCCCCTTCTGTCTGCCCCTTCCGGCATCCACCTGGCTGCCATCACCCACCTCCGCCTGGTCCTGTGCTAGACCCCCTTCTGTCTGCCCCTCTTCCAGCATCCACCTGGCTGGAATCACCCACCTCCGCCTGGTCCTGTGCTAGACCCTCTTCTGTCTGCCCCTCTTCCAGCATTCACCTGGCTAAAATCACCCACCTCCGCCTGGTCCTGTGCTAGACCCTCTTCTGTCTGCCCCTCTTCCAGCATCCACCTGGCTGAAATCACCCACCTCCGCCTGGTCCTGTGCTAGACCCTCTTCTGTCTGCCCCTCTTCCGGCATCCACCTGGCTGACATCACCCACCTCCACCTGGTCCTGTGCTAGACCCTCTTCTGTCCCTCTTCCAGCATCCACCCGGCTGAAATCACCCACCTCCGCCTGGTCCTGCGCTATACCCTCTTCTGTCCCTCTTCTAGCATCCACCTGGCTGACATCACCCACCTCCGCCTGGTCCTGTGCTAGACCCTCTTCTTCTGTCTGCCCCTCCTCAAGCACCTCGCGCAGGCCGCCCTCCTGGATCTCAGCCCTGCGGCGTGAGGAAGCGGCAAGGACCGAAGACAAGCCCCTCCTGGATCCAGATCCAGATCCCCGCTGACTGGAGGTGGATTCGGATTCAGATCCACGGGGGCCGATGTGCGCTGATGCAGATCTGTGGGCGGACGGGTGCTCCCAGTCGGCATGCTCCTGAGCAGTATCCATAATCTGGAAAGGGGTTTCAAGGTTCAGACATATTCAGGGTTCAGACATATTCAGGGTTCAGACATATTCAAGGTTCAGACATATTCAGGGTTCAGACATATTCAAGGTTCAGACATATTCAGGGCTCAGACATATTCAAGGTTCAGACATATTCCAGGTTCAGACATATTCCAGGTTCAGACATATTCAGGGTTCAGACATATTCAAGGTTCAGACATATTCCAGGTTCAGACATATTCAGGGTTCAGACATATTCAGGGTTCAGACATATTCAAGGTTCAGACATATTCAGGGTTCAGACATATTCAGGGTTCAGACATATTCAAGGTTCAGACATATTCAAGGTTCAGACATATTCAAGGTTCAGACATATTCAAGGTTCAGACATATTCAAGGTTCAGACATATTCAAGGTTCAGACATATTCAGGGTTCAGACATATTCAGGGTTCAGACATATCCAGGGTTCAGACATACGGTTTTCAGGTTTCTGACATATTCAGAGTTGAGACCTATTCAGGTTTTACACATAATCAGGTTCCTGGGCAGTTTCCATGACCTGAAAAGGGTTCGGTTTTCAGGGTTGAGACACATTCAGGTTTTAGACAAATGCAGATTCTTGACGTATTCAGGGTTGAGGGTGGATATCAGGGTACAGTGAGGGTCTAGGACTGTCAGTCAACTCGTGTTTCCTGCCTGGTTACGGGTGGTCATGGGCGTGAAGGCAGCCCCCACTGACCTGTTCATCCTCGTTCCCAGCATAGCTGTCCCTAGGGGGTGGCGGCGCAGAGGGCGGCGCGGGCGGGGCGGACAGCGGCGGGGGAGGTGGACAGACTTCGATGCGAGATGCGGTCGCCTCGCCAACAGCCCGAGCGGGGGTTTTGTTGCTGGCCTGTACACAAAGAAGGGATTTTGGGACAGATGAATCAAGCAAGGGATGACACAAACGGACTGAGTCCTGGGACAGAGGGAATGTTTCGTTCACAATAGCTTCCTAGGGCTTTAAGCCTTGGCGCCTAGGGTTTTGTCGCTGGTCCGCACACAAAGGAGGGAGTTTAGACCTACAAATCAAGCAAGGGATGGCAAAAAGAAGCCCAGGGTCCCTGGACATAGGGACTATTTCATTCATAACAAGCCCAGGTATTGGGGCCTTAGCACCAAGGGCTTAAGGTTGGGGTTTAGGGCCATAGCCTGGGCCTTAAGAGCACATGCCCGTATGCAGCTTTTAAACTTAATTTATGGTTGAAAATTGATGCTGGTGCGGCACATTGCCATGATTACATAGATGGCTCAGGGGCTTAAGGCAAATGTGTTGGGCTACTGTCTTGGGTTCAGAGTGGCAGTGCCCTTCAGGGTGTAAGGTTTAGGTTTAACGCTGAAGGGCTCAGGGTTCGGGGTTCAAGGTTTAAGTCTAGGGTCTCAGGTTGAGTGTTAAGGGCTCAGGATTTAGGGTTGGGGCATATGGCTTGGGGCCTTGGGGTTAAGGTTGTGCCTCACCGTTTGGTCTGCGACGGGCTCCTTGTGGGCCTTGGCGCTGGTCAGGAATTTCCTCATCTTAGCGAAGGCTCCCAGTGTGGGCTCGCCAGCCTCCCCATCCGGGCTGCCAACGCCGAGCGCGGGAGAGGACTGAAGGCCCAGCAGCAGGGTGGGGAGCGAGGGTTCAAAGTAAATGCACTGTAGGTTGGGGATACTAGGAGACACAACCTGTTTCATGGCTTGTTAAAGCTGTAATGCATGTTTCCTGATAATGATTCATGCTTCATGTTTCCTGATAACATGTTATGCTTGATGTTTCCTGCCTGCTTTCCTAAATCCTGTTCCATGGTTAATGAAAGCTACCATGCAGGTCTCCTGCTTGCCCTCCTTGCGTCATGTTTCCTTACAATGTTGTATGCTTTATGTTTCCTGATAGCGATAAATGCATCATGATTCATGTGCCTCTTGCCCACTAGAGGCAGTGATGCTTGTTAGTGTCTCATGAAAGTTTAAATGATTGTTTCCTGATTCGTGATCCACATTGAACAGGATGCTTATCGAACATCGTTGAATATACCCACCCACCAAGATCAAGGGCAGCAGGTGGCTGCTCGAATTCGAGTTTCATGTGTCACAAAAGCTAAGATGTTTGAACGCTGGTTTTTATGTTTGCATAACATGATGCTTGGTGAACATCGGTGAATGAACACCCACCATGGTGAGGGCCTGCCCTAAACCCTACACCCTTATAGCCACATTGGTCAAGGGCCACAGGTGGTTGTCTACACCCTAAACCCTTATACCCACCTGGGTCAAGGGCAGCAGGTGGCTGTCCTAAACCTTACACCCTAGACCCTTATATCCACATTGGTCAAGGGCAGCAGGTGGCTGTCCTAAACCCTACACCCTATACCCTTATACCCACATTGGTCAAGGGCAGGAGGTGGCTGTCCTAAACCCTTCACCCTAGACCCTTATACCCACCTGGGTCAAGGGCAGCAGGTGGCTGTCCTAAACCCTACACCCTAGACCATTATACCCACATTGGTCAAGGGCAGCAGGTGGCTGTCCTAAACCCTACACCCTATACCCTTATACCCACCTGGGTCAAGGGCAGCAGGTGGCTGTCCTAAACCCTACACCCTAGACCATTATACCCACATTGGTCAAGGGCAGGAGGTGGCTGTCCTAAACCCTACACCCTATACCCTTATACCCACCTGGGTCAAGGGCAGCAGGTGGCTGTCCTAAACCCTACACCCTAGACCATTATACCCACATTGGTCAAGGGCAGCAGGTGGCTGTCCTAAACCCTACACCCTATACTATTATACCCACATAGGTCAAGGGCAGCAGGTGGCTGCCCTAAATCCTACACCCTAGACCCTTATACCTACATTGGTCAGGGGCAGGAGGTGCCTGCCCTGAACCCTACACCCTGAACTTGTCTACCCACATTGGTCAAGGGCAGCAGGTGGCTTCTCGAATACGAATCCGGCTTGCGGACAGTGTTTGAAAGAACCTTCCGATGGGCAGCATTCTGATCACCCAGGGGCAGGGGGGAGGAAGCGATCGGGAGGCATTAAGTAGGATACGCAGGCTAACGACAGAGTTGTGTTGACGACGTCCATACAACCACCCACCAGCCTTTGTATGAGGGGCCAGGCAGTTCAAGCAGGAGGTGTGGACATTTCGCGCTTGGAACTAATCGAGTGAGTTTTGGGCCCTAATGTACTGTGACCATGCACTGTGAGCAGGTTGTGTGAACAGGCCATGCAAAAAGGTCATGTGGCTATACAGTGTGGACATGTTCTGTGGACAGACCGTACAAACAGAAGTACACATGCAAAGTGTGACCATGGAGTGTGAATGGGCATAGCTGGCATACATTGCAGTTGGGAAGTGTGGCCTTGCAGTGTGAACACAGCGATATTCAGATGGGCAAAACAAGATGTTTCAGACGAGGGTTAAGGGTAAAGGTTACCGCTATCGGTGTTCAGAACTCACCTCAATCTCTTCTTGCCTACGTACGGACCCCTCCCTGGACTTGTCCCTGCCGCCAGCCGCTGCCGCATCCTCCTTCTTCTTCTGCCTCAAGGCGGCCATCCTCTGGAGGGCGGAGGGAGGAGGGAAGAGGGATGAGGAGGAATAGGGAGCTTACAGGGCAGAACAAAACACGGGGTACATCCAGACCTGTTCAAACATGGGATCCAATATAATTAGAGGTCGGGACTGCAAGGTGTGAATGACATAAGATCACAGGGATTCACAAGGGGGGAGGCGGCAGAGGTAGGCATTGATTTGGATCCATATGCAACGGAGGCTAATACTGCTTTGTGGGCCGCCTAAGGTTGGGACATCGGGAGTGGCAATCCCTGCCCAATACCCAGGCTTACCGCCCAAGCCCTGAGCCCAGGCTCAGCGTTCAAGCCTGCAGTCCAAGCCCAGTGCCTAGGCTTAGTACCCTAAACTTAACACCTAGGCTCAGGGCCCTAAACCGGCAACGCCAAAACATCGAAAATTAGCTCCAGGTTCCAGGTCCACCCCTGATATTGGGAGTTGCAATGCTCTCGCAGTGCCCAGGCTTGGTTACCAAGCCTAGCACCCAGACCCACTCCCTAAGCACAGCAACGCCATACAGTGAAATCTAGCATCAGGTTCCAGACCTCCACCTGACATTAGGAGTTGCAGTCCTGCCAAGTATCAAAGGCCAGTGCCCAAGCCCAATTTCCATCGAAATCCAGTCCCAGATCCCCACAAAAGTTACAATGCCTCCCAGAGCTTTAATCCAGTATCCAAGCCCTTGAACGAAGCCCCGTCTCCTTCACAATCCAGTCCCAGGTCACAGGCCCCACCTGAAATTGGCAGTTAGATTCCGCCCAGTGCCTTCATCCAGCACCCAAGCCCAGTACCCAGGCCCAGTCCCTCAGCCCAGTGCCTTAATCCAGGGATGTCAAACATCGACATCCAGTGCCAGGCCCAGCACCCAAGCCCAGTCCCCAAGCACAGTCCCTAAGCCCAGCAAAGCCCCACATCTACAATCAGTCCCAGGTCCCACCTGATATTGCTCTGTCATCTGCTCGGCTGAAGAAACCTCCTTCTTGGCATTGCTCCCGACGGGAAACATCAGGCTGCCAGCCCACCTAAATAATATGAGGGGGGTGTAATATCAGGCTGCCAGCCCACCTAAATAATATGAGGGGGGTGTAATATCAGGCTGCCAGCCCACCTAAATAATATGAGGGGGGTGTAATATCAGGCTGCCAGCCCACCTAAATAATATGAGGGGGGTGTAACATCAGGCTGCCAGCCCACCTAAATAATATGAGGGGGGTGTAATATCAGGCTGCCAGCCCACCTAAATAATATGAGGGGGGTGTAATATCAGGCTGCCAGCCCACCTAAATAATATGAGGGGGGTGTAATATCAGGCTACCAGCCCACCTAAATATTATGAGGGGGTGTAATATCAGGCTGCCAGCCCACCTAAATAATATGAGGGGGTGTAATATCAGGCTGCCAGCCCACCTAAATAATATGAGGGGGTGTAATATCAGGCTGCCAGCCCACCTAAATAATATGAGGGGGGTGTAACATCAGGCTGCCAGCCCACCTAAATAATATGAGGGGTTGTAATATCAGGCTGCCAGCCCACCTAAATAATATGAGGGGGGTGTAACATCAGGCTGCCAGCCCACCTAAATAATATGAGGGGGGTGTAACATCAGGCTGTAAGCCCACCTAAATAATATGAGGGGGTGTAACATCAGGCTGCCAGCCCACCTAAATAATATGAGGGGGCGTAACATCAGGCTGCCAGCCCACCTAAATAATATGAGGGGTTGTAATATCAGGCTGTCAGCCCACCTAAATAATATGAGGGGGGTGTAATATCAGGCTGCCAGCCCACCTAAATAATATGAGGGGGGTGTAACATCAGGCTGTAAGCCCACCTAAATAATATGAGGGGGTGTAACATCAGGCTGCCAGCCCACCTAAATAATATGAGGGGGCGTAATATCAGGCTGCCAGCCCACCTAAATAATATGAGGGGGGTGTAACATCAGGCTGCCAGCCCACCTAAATAATATGAGGGGGTGTAATATCAGGCTGCCAGCCCACCTAAATAATATGAGGGGGGTGTAACATCAGGCTGCCAGCCCACCTAAATAATATGAGGGGGGTGTAATTTCAGGCTGCCAGCCCACCTAAATAATATGAGGGGGGTGTAACATCAGGCTGCCAGCCCACCTAAATAATATGAGGGGGGTGTAATATCAGGCTGCCAGCCCACCTAAATAATATGAGGGGGGTGTAACATCAGGCTGCCAGCCGACCTAAATAATATGAGGGGGGTGTAATATCAGGCTGCCAGCCCACCTAAATAATATGAGGGGGGTGTAATATCAGGCTGCCAGCCCACCTAAATAATATGAGGAGTTGTAATATCAGGCTGCCAGCCCACCTAAATAATATGAGGGGGGTGTAACATCAGGCTGCCAGCCCACCTAAATAATATGAGGGGGGTGTAATATCAGGCTGCCAGCCCACCTAAATAATATGAGGGGGGTGTAATATCAGGCTGCCAGCCCACCTAAATAATATGAGGGGTGTAACATCAGGCTGCCAGCCCACCTAAATAATATGAGGGGGGTGTAATATCAGGCTGCCAGCCCACCTAAATAATATGAGGGGGGTGTAACATCAGGCTGCCAGCCCACCTAAATAATATGAGGGGGTTTAACATCAGGCTGCCAGCCCACCTAAATAATATGAGGGGGTGTAATATCAGGCTGCCAGCCCACCTAAATAATATGAGGGGGGTGTAACATCAGGCTGCCAGCCCACCTAAATAATACGAGGGGGTGTAATATCAGGCTGCCAGCCCACCTAAATAATATGAGGGGGGTGTAATATCAGGCTGCCAGCCCACCTAAATAATATGAGGGGGGTGTAATATCAGGCTGCCAGCCCACCTAAATAATATGAGGGGGGTGTAATATCAGGCTGCCAGCCCACCTAAATAATATGAGGGGGGTGTAACATCAGGCTGCCAGCCCACCTAAATAATATGAGGGGGTGTAATATCAGGCTGCCAGCCCACCTAAATAATATGAGGGGGGTGTAACATCAGGCTGCCAGCCCACCTAAATAATATGAGGGGGGTGTAACATCAGGCTGCCAGCCCACCTAAATAATATGAGGGGGGTGTAATATCAGGCTGCCAGCCCACCTAAATAATATGAGGGGGGTGTAATATCAGGCTGCCAGCCCACCTAAATAATATGAGGGGGGTGTAATATCAGGCTACCAGCCCACCTAAATATTATGAGGGGGTGTAATATCAGGCTGCCAGCCCACCTAAATAATATGAGGGGGTGTAATATCAGGCTGCCAGCCCACCTAAATAATATGAGGGGGTGTAATATCAGGCTGCCAGCCCACCTAAATAATATAAGGGGGGTGTAACATCAGGCTGTAAGCCCACCTAAATAATATGAGGGGTTGTAATATCAGGCTGCCAGCCCACCTAAATAATATGAGGGGGGTGTAACATCAGGCTGCCAGCCCACCTAAATAATATGAGGGGGGTGTAATATCAGGCTGCCAGCCCACCTAAATAATATAAGGGGGGTGTAACATCAGGCTGTAAGCCCACCTAAATAATATGAGGAGTTGTAATATCAGGCTGCCAGCCCACCTAAATAATATGAGGGGGGTGTAACATCAGGCTGCCAGCCCACCTAAATAATATGAGGGGGGTGTAACATCAGGCTGCCAGCCCACCTAAATAATATGAGGGGGTGTAACATCAGGCTGCCAGCCCACCTAAATAATATGAGGGGGCGTAACATCAGGCTGCCAGCCCACCTAAATAATATGAGGGGTTGTAATATCAGGCTGCCAGCCCACCTAAATAATATGAGGGGGGTGTAATATCAGGCTGCCAGCCCACCTAAATAATATGAGGGGGGTGTAACATCAGGCTGCCAGCCCACCTAAATAATATGAGGGGGGTGTAATATCAGGCTGCCAGCCCACCTAAATAATATGAGGGGGTGTAATATCAGGCTGCCAGCCCACCTAAATAGTATGAGGGGGTGTAACATCAGGCTGCCAGCCCACCTAAATAATATGAGGGGGTTTAACATCAGGCTGCCAGCCCACCTAAATAATATGAGGGGGTGTAATATCAGGCTGCCAGCCCACCTAAATAATATGAGGGGGGTGTAACATCAGGCTGCCAGCCCACCTAAATAATATGAGGGGGGTGTAATATCAGGCTGCCAGCCCACCTAAATAATATGAGGGGGGTGTAATATCAGGCTGCCAGCCCACCTAAATAATATGAGGGGGTGTAATATCAGGCTGCCAGCCCACCTAAATAATATGAGGGGGGTGTAATATCAGGCTGCCAGCCCACCTAAATAATATGAGGGGGTGTAACATCAGGCTGCCAGCCCACCTAAATAATATGAGGGGGGTGTAATATCAGGCTGCCAGCCCACCTAAATAATATGAGGGGGGTGTAACATCAGGCTGCCAGCCCACCTAAATAATATGAGGGGGGTGTAACATCAGGCTGCCAGCCCACCTAAATAATATGAGGGGGGTGTAACATCAGGCTGCCAGCCCACCTAAATAATATGAGGGGGGTGTAACATCAGGCTGCCAGCCCACCTAAATAATATGAGGGGGGTGTAACATCAGGCTGCCAGCCCACCTAAATAATATGAGGGGGGTGTAACATCAGGCTGCCAGCCCACCTAAATAATATGAGGGGGGTGTAATATCAGGCTGCCAGCCCACCTAAATAATATGAGGGGGTGTAACATCAGGCTGCCAGCCCACCTAAATAATATGAGGGGGGTGTAACATCAGGCTGCCAGCCCACCTAAATAATATGAGGGGGGTGTAACATCAGGCTGCCAGCCCACCTAAATAATATGAGGGGGGTGTTACATCAGGCTGCCAGCCCACCTAAATAATATGAGGGGGGTGTAATATCAGGCTGCCAGCCCACCTAAATAATATGAGGGGGTGTAATATCAGGCTGCCAGCCCACCTAAATAATATGAGGGGGTGTAACATCAGGCTGCCAGCCCACCTAAATAATATGAGGGGGGTGTAATATCAGGCTGCCAGCCCACCTAAATAATATGAGGGGGGTGTAATATCAGGCTGCCAGCCCACCTAAATAATATGAGGGGGGTGTAATATCAGGCTGCCAGCCCACCTAAATAATATGAGGGGGGTGTAATATCAGGCTGCCAGCCCACCTAAATAATGTGAGGGGGGTGTAATATCAGGCTGCCAGCCCACCTAAATAATAGAAGTATAGAAAATTGGTGCACGGGTGACCTATCAGGCTTCCCACCGCCTACATAATATGGGTGTGTGGGTGAACATCAGGTCTCCACCCTACCGACATCAATATATAGAGTAGGGTGTGGGTGACAGATTAGGGCCAACAGCATCCGGGGTGAAGGACTAGAGAGCTGAGGACATCATGCTTAGGGCTGCGGCATGCCTTGGGTGTAGGGTCTAGATCTAGGGTTCAGTGCCCCCCACCTGATGCTCAGGGCTTTGGCATGCCTCAATATAGGATCCAGGATCTAGGGTTCAGGGGCCCCACCTCAGGCTTAGAGCTAAGGAGTGTCTTGGGTATAGGATCTAGGATCTAGGATCTAGGGTTCAGTGTCACTCACCTCATGCTAAGGGCTGCGCCATGTCATGGGTCTGGGATCTAGGATCTAGGGATAAGTACCCCCCACCTTTTGCTCTTCTCTGAGAGGGTCTTGCCGGTCGCCTCGGCCACCAGAGACGTCTGAGAATCCTCGGCCTGCGAGTAAGGAGGAGGGCATGCCCAGGTCGCGGTTCCAAGGTAAGCATAAACCCTGATCCCTGCTGGGACTCCTTGGGGCCTGCACCCCCTCCCCACTAGCCCCCCTTTCCACCCTGCGACCCTGATTGGGCGGACAGGGAGTCATAGCCTATGCGCCTCATGCCACCTCCTCCCTGCGGCCCCCTGCCCCTGTAGCATCTCCCTCCCCCCTTCACCTTAACTCCCCCTCCTCCCTGCCTCCTTCCTCCCCCCCTGCCTCCCTCTAACCCCCCTGCAGCATCCCCTTCCCCCCTGCAGCCCCCACACCTCTAGGATGTCACTGCCAGGTGAGGACCTGCGACCTGATTGGGCGGACTGGGAGTGGTGGTCCATATGCCTCAGCTTGGCGCCCACAGCCAGTTCCATCTCTTTCATCGTCGTCAGGCCTGACATCACACGAGTGTGAGGGGTGAAAGGGTGGGACATCATTACTCAAAAGTGTGGGGGAGTGACAGGCGGAAAGGGTTGGGTCTGATGTCACAGAAGTGTGGAAGGGGGTCGGGCAGAATGTAACACAGGGGCAACGGTGGGGTGTCAAAAGTATAAGTGAACAGGTTTGAAAACCAGGCTTGAAAACCAGGTTTGAAAACCAGATTTGAAAACAGGGTTCGAAACCAAACCTTCCCTCTGTGTTGACCCCCCTCACCCGTCTGGTTGGAACCAGTTTATTGCAAGCCACATGGCTTGCCACCAACCCTATACCCTAAACCATCCTCCTCTGTGTCGACCCCCCTAAACCTGTCCCGGTCAGGACCAGCCGGTTGCGGGCTAACCTTGATTGCCTAAACCCTAACATTAAACCCCATCTGCGCTGAACCGCCTGAATCGTGCCGTGATATCTTTATGGGGGCCACCCTCCACCCTCGACCCTAAACCCTGCGGATCTTCTTCCTCTGTGTCGACCTCTCTCACCCTAAAACCCTCAACCCTAAACCCTGCGGATCTTCTTCCTCTGTGTCGACCTCTCTCACCCTAAAACCCTCAACCCTAAACCCTGCGGATCTTCTTCCTTCGTGTTGACCTCTCTCACCCATGCTGGTTGGGGATATCTTTATGAAGACCACCTGCAACACTTGACCCTTGACCCTAAACCCCGTGGATCTTGTTCCTTCGCCTTGACCTCTCTCACCCATCCCCGTTGGAGCCAGCTTGTTGCGGGCCGCCTTGTTGGCGATGGCATTCTTGAGCAGCGAAGCGGTGGGCCTCTTGCCTGTTGATCAAACGGGGGAGGGGGGAGGGACACGCGGTCAGCGCTGTGCCGATTGCGTCCTTTCCGTAGCTGAAGTGTGTAGCTGAAGTGCGTAGCTGAAGTGCATAACTGAAGTGCCTAGCTGAAGTGCGTAGCTGAATTGAGTAGCTGAAGTGCGTAGCTGAATTGCGTAGGATTTTTGCCAATGGCAGCTTAGCGTAACTGAGCAGCGTAGCTGTATTGATCCATACCCAGATCATACTCAAAACATGGAAGTACACAGCCACCAGTACATACTGATGCATCTATAACATGCTTACATGACCTGAACCCGCTGCGCCACATTGCGCCTAGGTGTAGTGCGCCTAGCCCCCTTCAACTAGTCGCCTTGGGGCCGCATTCGACCACCGGCTACAACCTCTAAACACAACTAGTCAAATTGCGGCCTCACTTGATGGGTGGCCGCCGTTCTCGGAGGCCCTGGGAGTGCCCCACATGGCTGATGACTCCCCACGCACACCCATCTCGCCCTGGAGGGAGGGCAGGGCAGGGCAGGGCAGGGCAGGGTAGGTCAGGGTAGGTCAGGGCAGGTCAGGGCAGGTCAGGGCAGGTCAGGGCAGGTCAGGGTAGGTCAGGGTAGGTCAGGGTAGGTCAGGGTAGGTCAGGGTAGGTCAGGGTAGGTCAGGGCAGGTCAGGGCAGGTCAGGGTAGGTCTGGGTAGGTCAGGGTAGGTCAGGGTAGGTCAGGGCAGGTCAGGGCAGGTCAGGGTAGGTCAGGGTAGGTCAGGGTAGGTCAGGGCAGGTCAGGGCAGGTCAGGTGTCAAAGGAAGATCAGGAACACAACACAAAACGTTGATCAATACAGCATAGATCGACATACAATGTGAGTGCCACGTGGACATCTAGCTCATCACCCTGCAGGTTGAGGGTGTAAGGTTTTTATGATTTAGGGTTAAGTGGACACGTGGACATTAAGCTCGCCCTGGAGGTCAGGACAGGTCAGGCCAGGTATGACAGGAAGATCAGTGGCCTGAGCACACGATACACAAGGTGTATTAAAAAACAACGCTGATCAATACACGACGTGAGCGCCACGTGGACACCCTGCTCACCCTGGAGGGAGGACAGGGCAGGGCAGGTATGAAAGGTACATCAGCGTGACAATGCAAATCGGTGATTGATGACACATTTGATCGATATAAGGCGTTGACCATTTAAAAACGTTGATCGAAGCATGGGTTGTGGACATGTGTTTGGTTGAGGACTACGGGTTTAGGGTTGAGAGTATAGGGTTTAGGGTTGAGAGTACAGATTGTAGGTTGGTAGTATAGGGTTTAGGGTTAAGAGTATAGGGTTAAGTTTTTAAAGTTTGGGGTTGAGAGTTGAGAGAAAAATGTGAAGGGTTGAAAGTATAGGGATTAGGGTTACGAGTATAGGGTTAAGGGGTGTGAGTTTAGGGTGACGGGGTGAGGTGAAGAGTATGGAGTTTATAGTTTAGAGAATAGGGTTTTGTGTCCTTCTGTACCTGAGACCCGACGCGTGAGGCCATCTTTGATGCCGCCTTAGAAGCCGCCTTAGAAGCAGCGGAGGCACCCCCCATGCTGCCCCCCGTCCGGGTGGTGGCGCGGGAGGCCGTCCGGTTCCGGATTTCCTCGGGAGAAAGCACCGCCTTCTTGAACATGAGGCCATCCGTCACCACGGCGTTCGCAAACCTGTAGGCGAATCAGGAGAATGGGTGTATGATTTAGGGTTCAAGGGTTCTACACATCAGGTTTTATGGTTTAGGTTCAGGTTTTAGGGGTTTATGGTATTGTACATCGATTGAAAATGCAGCGTCTGCCTCTGGTCCCCCCAGGGCGTCTTGAGTGTGGTAAAGCAAAATGCCCGGGAAAGGTTGTTTCTCTTAGACAGCACCCAGTTGTCACATAAACCAGAATGGAAGGTGCCATCCACACCTATTCCCCACACCACCCACAGCGGTCCGTCCCAGTCATCATCGTACGTGGAGTTTGGGGTTAAGGGTTACACTATAAAACATAAACCCTGAACGCCCTAGCACCCACGTGCGCAGCCCCTCCCTGTCATCATTGTCCGTGTAATTAAGGCGCCCTGAAGCCCTGAACCCTTAACACCCTAGCGCTCAGCGGCGTGGTATATCCTAGTCCTTATTGTTCGTGCAGTTTAGGGATGAGGGATTATGGTTAAGGGCTGTACTATAAGCCCTCTAACCGAAACCCTGAAACCAACACCCTGAACGCCCACCTGCGTGGTCCATCCCTGTCATCATCATCGGTGGAGTCCCCATCAGCGTTGCACTACAAACCCTAAACCATTAGCCCCAAACCCTGAAACCAACCCCCTTAACCCCCACCTGCGTGCTTCGTCCCTGTCATCATCATTGGTGGAGTCCCCATCAGGGTTGCACTACAAACCCTAAACCATTAGCCCCAAACCCTGAAACCAACCCCCTTAACCCCCACCTGCATGCTCCGTCCCTGTCATCATCATTGGTCGAGTCCCCATCAGGGTTGCACTACAAACCCTAAACCATTAGCCCCAAACCCTGAAACCAACACCCTGAACCCCCACCTGCGTGCTCCGTCCCTGTCATCATCATCGGTCGAGTCCCCATCAGGGTTGCACTACAAACCCTAAAGCATTAGCCCCAAACCCTGAAACCAACACCCTGAACCCCCACCTGCGTGCTCCGTCCCTGTCATCATCATCGGTGGAGTCCCCATCAGGGTTCACGGTGAAAAGCTTCAGCTTGAGTTCTGCGAGGCGGTTGGCATTCCCCACTTCTGACATGCAGCGATGCCACCACCTGGAGAGGGGGAGAGGAGGATATCAAATGTGGATGAGGCCGTTGCACCATATGTGGATATGATGGTGCCCTACTGGCTTGTGAACGATGCTTGGGTGGCTTCCCCACTTAAGATGTGCAGCGATGCCAGGGGGGGGGGGGAGAGGAGATCACATGTGGATGAGGCTGGGGTAACAAATGTTGATATAGTTTTAACCCTGGTGATACCCCTGGTGATACACCCTGATGATACCCCCTGATGATACCCCCTGGTGATACCCCCTGATGATACCCCCTGATGATACCCCTGGTGATACCCCCTGATGATACCCCCTGATGATACCCCCTGATGATACCCCCTGGTGATACCCCCTGATGATACCCCCTTATGATACCCCTGGTGATACCCCCTGATGATACCCCCTGATGATACCCCCTGATGATACCCCCTGATGATACCCCCTGATGATACCCCCTGGTGATACCCCTGGTGATACCCCCTGATGATACCCCCTGATGATACCCCCTGATGATACCCCCTGGTGATACCCCCTGATGATACCCCCTGATGATACCCCCTGATGATACCCCCTGGTGATACCCCCTGGTGATACCCCCTGATGATACCCCCTGATGATACCCCCTGATGATACCCCCTGGTGATACCCCCTGATGATACCCCCTGATGATACCCCCTGATGATACCCCCTGATGATACCCCCTGGTGATACCCCCTGGTGATACCCCCTGATGATACCCCCTGATGATACCCCCTGATGATACCCCCTGATGATACCCCCTGGTGATACCCCCTGGTGATACCCCCTGATGATACCCCCTGATGATACCCCCTGATGATACCCCCTGGTGATACCCCCTGATGATACCCCCTGATGATACCCCCTGATGATACCCCCTGATGATACCCCCTGATGATACCCCCTGATGATACCCCCTGATGATACCCCCTGATGATACCCCCTGATGATACCCCCTGATGATACCCCCTGATGATACCCCCTGGTGATACCCCCTGATGATACCCCCAGGTGATACCCCCTGATGACACCCCCTGATGATACCCCCTGGTGATACCCCCTGGTGATACCCCCTGATGATACCCCCTGATGATACCCCCTGATGATACCCCCTGGTGATACCCCCAGGTGATACCCCCTGATGATACCCCCTGATGATACCCCCTGATGATACCCCCAGGTGATACCCCCTGATGATACCCCCTGATGATACCCCCTGATGATACCCCCTGATGATACCCCCTGGTGATACCCCCTGGTGATACCCCCTGATGATACCCCCTGATGATACCCCCTGGTGATACCCCCAGGTGATACCCCCTGGTGATACCTGAGATTTGAATTGAATTCTTGAATGATGGATTCTTTATTTGTGTCTGGGTTCCCTGGGTTCCCTGGGCCAAGGAAACATGGACACAAATTCTGCATTTCACCAGGCAGGCCCTTTGTATATAACTCATTGACTATATCCTCCCAGCCAGGCAGCACGCCCAGGCCTGCCATGGCTGGCGTATGCTAACGTGAGTTGCACTCCTTCCATGCCTCCTGGCCTCACCGGGCAGGCGTCAAATCATTTACATTGCATTCCGTCCAGACCTCCGCGCCTGCCCTGACAGGCGGTTGTGTATACAAATCGCATTCCTTCGACGTCTCCTTCTCCCCTGGAAGGCGTCAATTTGTTTAAATTGCACACCTCCGTGCCCCCTCGCCTGCCCCCTCGCCTGCCCTGTTTGTGTATTCAAATCACATTGCATCCATGCCCCCTCGCCTGCCCTGGCAGGCGTTTGTGTATTCAAATCGCATTATTTCCATGCCTCCTCGCCTCACCTGGCTGGTGCCTTGTAGAACTCATTCACCACATCCTCCCAGCCAGACAGCACGCCCAGGTCCAGCTTCAGCATGCCCACCACGATTCCATAAATGGTAGTCGTGACCTGCGCACAGCCACAGCCTGCCACATCCGTTCCAAACCAAAAGAGTATGAACCCAGGCAGACATTGACTAACAGGAGAAAGGCACCTGCCTCTTGGTATCCGTCACTGTTGTCAGTGTTAATTTCAGAGGATACCTGAACACCTTTGCAGGGCCGCCCCGCGGCCACAGCTGGGACGACTCACTAAACGGGACTCTTGTACCACGTCTGGCTGGGCGTCATCTTGCGTGCCAATGTCTATTTACCTGGATCCATGCCTGCGCTTACACCGACTGTGCTTGCCTGCCTGTACTAGATCTAAATACAGATCTGGATCCATGCCTGTGCTTACACCGACTGTGCTTGCCTGCCTGACCTAGATCTAAATACAGATCTGGATCCATGCCTGAGTTAACACTGACTGTGCTTACCTGCCTGACCTATATCTAAATACAGATCTGGATCCATGCCTGCGTTTACACCGACTGTGCTTGCCTGTCTGACCTAGATCTAAATACAGATCTGGATACATGCCTGCATTAATACCGAATATGCTTGCCTGCCTGAAATCTATATAAATGCAGACCTGGATCCATGCCTGCGTGAACTTCGCACTCACTGGCAAGCTCAGCGAGTATAATTTATGTACGTTTATAACCAGGTTAAACCCTAAACCCTAACCTTGCTTTCTAGATTTTAATACAGCGTGGTGTCCCTGAAGAAGATGCGGATGTAGGGGACGATGCGAGGTGCATTGATGTACTTCAATCCAGATCTGCATTAAACCTGGATCTTGCCTGAGTATCATAACAAGGTGTTAAGAATAATGTAAGGGGAAGATACGCGCCAAATCAGCGTGCCGAATTTGTGGGCATGGATCCAGATCCGCATTTAGATCTAAAGCACTTGCCTGGTAGAACAGCGAGGTGTCCATGAAGAAGATGAGGATGTAGGGAAAGATGCGCGCCAGGGCCAGGATCCAATCACCACCTATGCACGGTGCTCCCCAATACCTGCGGGACAAAAACACAAAACCGGTCCAGTACATGCACAATACGGCAAGGTAAATAATTAAATATTAGCTTATACGGTGGCATGGTCATACAACAAGAGGAATATCAGATTGGAGCTAGAGGAGGGAAACAAACTTGGTCGTCGTCGGTAGATGACAGGGGTTATTTGGGATACCGTTCAACGTTAAACATCAGGATCAAACAAATCGATCAAGGAACTGATCGTAGAATCTATCAAAGATAAAGATCACGATCAAAGAACCAATCTGCCCTGCCCTGCTGCCCCAGTACGCACGCTGTGGTCCAGTCGTGTTTTCCGCATCCGAGCCATCCGCGCTTCATCACGAGTTTGAGGGGGATCACACAGGGCTTGCACACGATGTAGTAGTCAAAGGGCACCTTCATGACCAGGACCAGGACCCAAAAGAGCACGTCCCACCAGAACAGCTTCCACTTGATGCCCTGCAGGGGGATGGGAGGAAGGGGCAGGAAGGGGGGACGGGCGAATGGGAGGGAGGGGTAGGAAGGGGGGACGGGAGAATGGGAGGGAGGGGATCATAAGATGGGGGGAGACTGAAGGGGGGGGCGCGGGAAGGGGGAGATCCAGCTGGTTGGATCTGAGAAGTATAACGGAGGCTGGGAGATCCAGCTGGTAGGATCTGTGAGGCACACCAGAGGCTGGCAGATCCAGCAGGTTGGATCTAAGAGCATACCTGAGGCTGGTAGATCCAGCAGGTTGGATCTGAGAAGTTGCCGTGCCCCCGCATGAACTCCGGCATGTTCATCATGGACATAAAGGAGACGATGTATCCATCCCGGGTGGTGACCAAGAAGTGGATCACGTACACGCCAACGTAGCAGGTGCAGAAGATCCACCACCAGGCTTGGGCCGCGTCCTTGATTGGCCCATACACATACATGGCGATGAACCTACAGGGGGGAGGGAGGGGGGCATGGGGGGAGGGGGGCATGGGGGGAGGGGGGGAGGATCAGGGACCAGGGAGCAAAGGGTTCAGGGCCAGGTGCCGGGGGAGGGAGGGGGGGGGGAGCACGGTGATAGGAGAGGTCACAAGATGCAAGCAAGTTCCTTAATCGGACCGATCATATACATGGTGATAAGCCTTAAGGGAGGAGGGCCTGGGGCGATGGGAGAGGGTCAGGGACCAGGTGGTAAAGACTAAAGAGGGCAGGGCCAGGTGCAGAGGACACATCACCAGACATGGGCTATGTTCGTAATCGGCCTTACATAAACATGGTGATAAACCTTGAGGGGGGGAGGGGGGCATGGGGCGATGGGAGAGGGTTATGAGGTGCGTTGCCTTACAAAGCTGTTGGCAGCAGGTTTCGTGCACATCCATGCAAAACATTTGGAAATGAGTTTGGGGGATACGCCCTCTATCACAGGGCATAGGGTTCGAACCTTTGAACCTCACCCAGGATGTGGTATTTCGTTTAGCTGCTGGCAGCAGGTTCGTCGAAACCCACCCTGAAGAATTTTAAAAATATTGTAGGGGATGTGCTGAAGGCCACACGGTGAAGGGGTTTCAGGTTTCAGGGGATACGTTTCAGATTTCAGGTTTCGGGTATCACTTTCCAGGGTTGAAACCTCACCAAGCAGTCGCCAGCATGGCGATGAGCACCCAGATGAGGAAGCTGAAGAACATGCTCTTCGGCGTGCCCTCGATCACATGCTTGCGACGCTCCTGGAACCTCTCGGCGGCAAAAGCGTACGCGTAGGCCTCGTTGCCATTCCTGTCACCTGGGCCTGCAACTCAATGGGGGATATGGGGGCGATTGGCTATGGAGCTGTGGCCTGCAAAGTCAGCGATTGATTTTCCGTGGTTCAGCCATAGTTTTGACAACTTTCAGCCACAGCTTCGGCTACATTTCTGCCACAGTTTCAGCTACGCTTTAGCTACCTCTTGGCCTCGTTGCCCTTCTTGTCGCCTTGGCCTGTAATTCAAAAATACCTCGGTGGCACTGCGGCCTGCTCTTTGATTTTTCTGATCTGCGTCGAATCAAGCATGTGGTGTTTGGCTGCTCCGCTTGCAGTCTCAACGCCAGCTGTTGATTTTAAATTTAAATTCGAATTAAAACGCGCATTGCTCAGCTTAGGCTCTCTGCAGCCCCCCCATCCCGCAGCTGCCACGCGGAAAAGACATAGCAGTGCTGATTTGCATCTTTTAAATTTGTAAATCCCGCCTAGACAGCTACCAATCCCAACCTAGGTTCAAACCCAGCAGGGAGCCCCCAGTAGCCTAACCTCCTGAACTCTCCTGCCCCAAGAGGGGAACGGGGTAGCTATATTGTATAATGATTTATTGTGTACGAGTTAAGAATAGAGCGACCCTTGCACCTGCCCTATGCATAACGAAGAGCCGCCTAGAGCTGTACCTTTGTTGGCGTTCACACCACCCTGCGCTTCGAAGTTCATCGTCGCCCCCTTAGGTTGGTGCGAGAAAGGTTCACTGCTCCTGACCCCGGCTTTGCCTTTGGTGGCGTTCACACCGTCCTGCTTTTTAACCCTTTTTCAAGGTTGGTGCGAAAAGGGATAATACTATGAGGTTCCTGATACCACCTTTTACCGTTGTTGGCGTTCACACCACCCTGCGCTTTCAACTTCATTGTGACCCTCATAGGTCGGTGCCAGATGGGGTAATAGTATGAGGTCCCCGATCCTACAAAACCTTCGTTGGCGTTCACACCTGCTTTCCTATCCTTTTCCTAGCTTTGTGCCAGTAGAGGTAAATACCATGAGGTTCCCGATCTTGCCTTTTACCTTTGTTGTTGGCGTTCACACCACCCTGCGCCTCGAAGTTCATGGTCGCCCACATGTTGCCCGTGGTCATCAGCTTCTTCTTCCTGCAGGGGCCATTGCAGGGTTGAGACTTCTGGGCTGAGCCTGAGGAAGGTGACAAAGTTATGATTTCCGGATTCAGGCTTCTGGGTTGAGTCTGAAGAAGGTGAGAGGGTTCAGATCTTGCAGGTTTGGGCTGAGGCTGATGAAGGTTATAGGGCGTGCAGGTAGGGCTCCGACAGCAGCCATCACAGCAAGCCACACCGTTGATGCAGACCTTAAAGCACATTTTGTTCTCGTTCTCCACATTGCAGATCACCGGGATTCAATTGGTAGCGCCCATTAAATGCACGGCGATTTTTTCCACAAGCCACGCCAGGTGATAGGACAACGTTCAGCGGAAACGGTCCCCAAGCCATAAATCCTCAACCCTAAACCGTCCCTAAGCCATAAATTCTGAGACCTAAATTTAAAACAGAAACAGATCCCATTGTCTCAATCCTGGTCAGAAATAGTACCAAAACCCTAAACCCTGAGCCCTCACCGTTGGACAGAGACATTCCCTTGAGCCTTAACCCTAATCGTTAGACAGACCATATTCTTCACCCTGAACCCTTAACATTAGGCAGAACCAGTCCCAGAACCCTAAAATATAAGCAGAAACTACCCCTAAACCCGGGAACTGGCCTGGCTATGATTGAGCCCCCGATCATGATTAGGGCTGACTGTACCCGTATAATATTTTTATACCTATGAACTTAGCTATGGTGTATTGGTATGTGAGTCATGAACCCTAAACCCGAAACAGAAACAGTTCCGAAACCCTGACCCTGGCCTGGCTACCGTTGCACCCTCACTCATGAACCTTAAACAAAAACAGTCTCTAAACCCTGACACCGGCCTGACTACCCATCGCTTGTGAAACTAAACCGCGATCTCTCACTTGCTGCTGAACACTTTGCTGAGTGTGGTGGACAGCGGCTCATCCAGCTCCTGGCACATGAACCTGAAGTACAGCAGTGGCAGCACAACGGCAGTACAGTCAATGGCAGTAAAGGTGAAAGAAAGCAGTGCAGATCACAGTGCACACTTAGCACGTCAGTCTGCCTGGTACGTTTCTTTTTTTTTTGATGATGGCTAGGATCTGGACGGGCTGGGGATTCTTCGATCTTCCTTTCTTTGGGGATGGCCTTTCCTTTCTATTTTTGTGTGGACGAGTCAGCGTCCATACATGCAGGTTTTGTGTGAACGAGTCAGCATCCATACATGCTTGTTTGTGCGAACGAGTCAGCATCCATACATGTAGATTTTGTGTAAGCGAGTCAGCATCCATGCATGTAAGTCTTGTGTGAACGAGTCAGCATCCATACATGCTGGTTTTGTGTGAACGAGTCTGCATCCACACATGCAGGCGTTGTGTGAATGTCCCCCACACCCCATGCTGATACGTCCAAGTGCCTCGCACCCCTTTCCCCTGCTGATTCAACATCCACACTTGTCTGGACGCCCCCTTACCAGTTGCTGATGCGCTCCAGGGCCTTGCACCAGGACATGGTCAGAATGATGGACGACAGCCAACGCCAGTCCCACCCCTCAAAGGCATACACCTACATAAGTGTGGGGGCAAGGGAGCGGAGCGGGAGGGGAAAAAAAGGGAGACATGAGAGTGGGGTTGGCTATATTCACACTTATTAACACCATACACCTCAACAGTGTGAGGAGGAAGGAGAAGACTATGCAGTACACATGGCATACTACAGCACATGACACTCTTCCTCACACATTTAAACACCTCCTCACATCTGACCTGGATGAGGTGGAACAGCCCCAGGTGGAAGGAGGAGACTCTGTAGTACGCGCGGTACACCGCAGCCCAAGGCACTCTTTCTTGCACTATTTCAACACTTCCTCACACCTCACCTGGATGAGGTGGAACAGCACCAGGTGGAAGGAGAAGACTCTGTAGTACGCGCGGTACACCGCAGCCCAGGAGCGCCGCTCACGGTACGTCTTGACGAACACCTTGGTGCGGTAGAAGTCACTGGCCACCTACACATAGACAGAACACCAGGGGTGAGTTGGCAGGAGGGGGGGGGGGAGGCGGTCATTGGTAGATGTGACTGGCCACCAGCACAAACAAGGAGCATCAGGAGCACCGTTCTGACAAACAACCTGGTGCGGGAGAAGTCACTGGCCACATATGCAAAGAGAGAATCCGCGTTCTAATGCATGGAGTTACCCTGCGAGAGTTATGTTATCACCCCGTAGTACAAACCGCAACAGTGATGCTACCATACCGTAGTTACACTGTCTAAGTGACGCCCCAATACCGTAAGTATCGCTTCCGGTAGTAACGCTCAAGCACTCAAGGTCTACAACGGAGAGTCACCCTGTGACAATTACGCGATCACACCTTAGTTACACTGATACTGTCCAGCTTCGATGAAGGGAGCTATCATCAGACAGCTGCGTTCAAATACATAGACAGGTAGAGTATGTACTCATGCTACCACACTAACTACGGTGTGGTAGCACTAGTAAGTGTGGGAGCATACCCCGGTACTCATCCTACCACACCGTAGTGACGCTGCACCAGTAACATTATGAACTGACCAGGGCGTCGAAATTGGAGAGCGAGTGTTTAGCATAGCCGAGGTTGGTCATCCGATGGTAGGCGTCATTCGGGGCGCGCTCCTCCAGGTCGTGGGTGGTCACCTGAGGTACAGGGTTTGGGGTTTCAGGATGCAGGGTTCAGGTTTTAGGGTTCAGGTTTTAGGGTTCAGGTTTTAGGGTTCAGGGTTGATGTACGCACCACCTAGCAGCTTCTGACTAGCTATCAAGTTGAGGGCTTACAGCCTTCAGGCATCATATGGGGCATGCTCCTCCAGATCGTGAGATGTCACCTGAGGTGCAGGTTTTAGGGTTCAGGATGCAGGGTTGAGGGTTGAGGGTTAAGAGGGGTAGGCGTTATTCAGGGCACACCTCCAGGTCTTGATCACTTGAGGCACAGGGTTAAGGGTTCAGGGTGCAGGTGCAGGGTTTAAGGTTAAGGGAGTTGGAAATGAGAAGGAAAACAGCTTTATAATGTCGCATGTAGATTATGACGCCCTTGACAGGATTATGGCGCGTTTATCCTTTACGGTACACAAACATCCTCTTTCAACCTACCGCTGGGGCCTTGACGACATCGTACACGGTGGCACCCAAACCCCCATTGCCATCCTTTAAAACATCATATCATGTCATGGCCTACCCCACATGTCCTCATGGTGTCGTGCACAATGTCCAAATGCTCTGCCCCCTAAGTCATCAATCCTTCACAATGATATCAAATCATGACCTGCCCCGCTGGCCCTCATCATGTTTTGACCTACCCCACCCGTATTCTGACGGTGTCATGCACGATGTCACGGTCACCAGACAGGTGGGCAGTGGGGAGAGGAGGGGATCAGCAGACAGGTGGGCACGATGTCCCGGTCACACATGACCCTCCAGTGCCGATACCATCTTATGCTATACACTTACGTCCGTTACCATGTCGCAACCTACCCCGAGTGCCCTGATGGTGTCATGCACGATGTCCCGGTTGCACAGCGACTCGTTAAAATCGCAGTAGCCAATGCGGTGCGCAGGGTCCACACCCAGATTGGACAGGTGGTCGATCTGTGGGGGTTACAAGCAGGGGTTACAATTGGCATGGACGGTTACAGACAGATGTTACTTCTGGAGAGGACGTGAGGGAGGTTGCATACATATGGTGGCTGTGACATCCTTGATGTTCCTAGAAGATCATCTAGACCCCATATAAGTGGTAACCGCCGTGAGGAAGTACTTGCTTCTTTCTTTTTGCATCATGGTAACGGCGCAGATGTGGCTACGGCCCCAAGCTGCGCTGTTTCCTGAACCTCTACGCTCTAGTAGGGCGTAACTTCCTTGCCTTCTTAGAGCCCCCGAACCACCACCACCCCTAGATCAGCAATACCCTCACAGCTACTTCCTGTCACGCACCTCGTACGACATGACGGAGAAGATGGGCGCAATAATGCGGTCGACGAAAAAGCCACCGTCGCCAAATGCAACAAGCTCCGCAACAATGTACCTTTCGTGCAACAGTGAAGGTGTTGTGTATCAATTATAGTGTAACATTTCAGTTACAATGTTGCGTGTGAGTTAGACTGTTCCATGTCAGCAACTGGGTACACATAAGTGTTGTGCATGCCAGTTTTTCTATCAATTAGATATAACTGTGTCACACATAAGTGTTGTGCATGAAAGCAACGGTGCGACACATTCCACACCATTCACACTTCCCACAAATGATATGCATGAAAGCTGCCGTGCATGCTATTGACACAAGGGCGGCAGTCATGCATGGCAACAGTTACACATAAGCACACACAATCATAAACCCATCTGTACATGCACACACATGCATGCATGCATAAGCACACACATGCATGCATGCATAAGCACACACATGCATGCATACATAAGCACACACATGCATGCATACATAAGCACACACATGCATGCATACATAAGCACACACATGCATGCATGCATAAGCACACACATGCATGCATGCATAAGCACACACATGCATGCATGCATACATAAGCACACACATGCATGCATACATGCATCAGCACACACATGCATGCATACATAAGCACACACATGCATGCATGCATGCATACACACACCTGTAAATGCACGCTCACATGCACCCATGGATACAGACAGACACACACACACATACCTGTCTTTGCTGCTCATGTGCACCCATGCACACACACACACACACACACACATCTACCTGTCTTTGCTGCTCATGTGAACCCATGCATACACACACACACACATCTACCTGTCTTCGCTGCTCATGTGCACCCTCCTGAGCCGTGCCAGGATGGACGACACCCTGCCGCAGTCCTCTGGCCGCATGCGCTTGGGGTGCAGGTTGAGCTGCTTCTGCATCTCCGCGATCATGGACTGGTGCTCGTTGCGAAGCTCGTGGTGTTTGAGGCGCAGGCTGGGGTGTGCGCTGGGCAAGTCATGCTGCCACAGCTCAGCCATGTGGTTGCTGTGGTTCAGAGTCCTGAGGGGGCGAGGGGTGAGGGAGGTGAAGGGGGCTGGGCAAGTCACGCTGCCACAGCTCAGCCATGTGGTTGCTGTGATTCAGAGTCCAGGGGGGGCGAGGGGTGAGGAGGGTGAGGGGTGAGGGGTGAAGGGGGCTGGGCAAGTCGCGCTGCCAAGCTTCAAACATTTGGTTGCTGTGGTTCAGAGTCCAGAGGGGGCGAGTGGTGAGCAGGGCGAGGGGTGAGGGGGGTGAAGGGGGCTGAGTAGGTTGTGCTGCCACACTTCAGACATAAGGTTGCTTAATTCAGAGTCCTGAGGGGGCCAGTGTGGGGGGGGAGGGGAGAATCATGACAGCTCCGGTGTGTGTCTCATGGAAGAGGCCCCTGACTACATGGTAGCACAAAAGTTCCTCCCTCCCTAAGGGAAATATATTTATTTTCTTATTTAAAAGAAAACAGTGCCTCCTCCCTATTTCCGCGCACCAGAACAGGAACCACAACAGCTCTGGAGTGTGCCTCATGGATGAGGCCTCCGAGTAGATGAGGAAGTAGAGCGCCAGCTCGCTCAGCAGCCCGTTGGTGCAGCGGACGTCATGGTAGGGACGGGTATGAAGAATGCCCTGAGAGGTAGTGAAGGGTTCAGGGTGTGGATTCTAGGGGTTCAGGGTTCAGGGTTGAACTTCGGGGATTTGAGTCTAGGGGGCAGCCCAAAGAAAATGAAGGTTTCAGGAGCTTGGGGTATTCATTTATGGCAAAGTGTTTATACTGTTCATTTATAGACAGTTTCAAATAGAGTGAGGCGCTAGGTTTCGGGGGTTGAGGGTCCAGGTGAAGGGTTCAGTTGAAGGGTTTCGAGTTCATGGGCAATGACCTCCCATGAAAATATTACTGATGCATGCTCATGGGCTTTGGCATTGGCAGTCAGAGGAGCGGACCAGCTGCCCTTCAGCTACCCACCAGCTACCTGACAGATTCCTTCAGCTGCCAGTCTGCAAAATTGCAGCCAAAATCCTTCAACCAGCCGTGTTCCCACCAGATGTAAGATCAACCTGCATGGTAGTGAATTCAGCTACTCTGAGCTACCCATCTTCAGCTACTCTCAGCTACCCACCTGTGCGTAGGCGGTACGCCTGGACAGCCCCACCAGCGGGAGGTAGTTTGTCTCGTATGCCTTGAAGATGACACTGTGCAACTCATAGAGGGCCTGCCAAGTGTCAAAGTGTGGAGAAGGGGTCAAAGATGATACTGTGCATCTTATACAGGTCTTGCCAAGTGTCAAAGTGTGGGGAAGGGGTCAAAGATGGTACTGTACATTTTATACAGGGCCTGCCAAGTGTCAAAGTGTGGGAAAGGGGTCAAGAGACCCTGTGCGTTTCATACAGGGCCTGCCAAGTGTAGAAGTGTGGGGGTCAAAGATGATGCTGTCATACTAGGATTTCAAACAGGGTCCCCAGACATATTGAGTTCAACGCAATTCAGGGTTTGAGTGTGCAGTCTCAATCTGTCAGCCTTGGACTTGGGAAACCCAAGCCTACCATGCGACCAATATACTGAATGGGTAAACAAAATAGGAGTTGTGCATGATGTATTGTGTATGTACATAATGAGGCTGCTGCCTGACCCGGCTGGTGCCTGACCCGGCTGTCCCCCCCACACACACCTTAGCAAAGCGCTCATTGGCCGTGTCCTCTCCCTGGTCCCGTCGGATGTAGCCGTTGCGCAGAAGCAGGCTGGCCAAGTGGTCGGTGGCCACGAAGATGGTGGCAGGCACAAACTCCTTGGAAACCTGAAATGTGGAAGGGTTAAGGGTTAAGGGTTAAGGGTTAACGGTTTGAAAGTGGTCGGTGGCCACAAAGATGGTTGCAGACAAAAACTCCTTAGAAACCTGAAATGTGGAGGGGGATAGGGATAAGGGTCAAGGCTACAGGTTTGAAAGTGGTCGGTGGCCACGAAGATGGTGGCAGGCACAAACTCCTTGGAAACCTGAAAGCAGGAGGAGGGGGGGGGGTGAGGGTACAGGTTGGAATTTAGGGTCGAGGATTTGGAGTGTAAGATTTAGGGATGGGTGTGGAAATGGGCCCATGGCCGGCAGAGGTGCCGCGTGCATATCATCGGGCGGCATGCATGCCATCGGGCTGCATACCGTACATCATTGCGTACCATTGTGACAGCTGGACATGTTTTCACAGCGACGGTGGAAACAGAACTTCAAACATAACATAACGGTGAAAGCACAACTGTAAAAACACAACATACCGTAACGCAATAAACGGTGAAACCATGACTAAAATACCGGCATCGGCGCTGTTGTCATTTGCCGCAAAAGCCTGTAGGCAGAGATCCATCTGACCGCCCCCCCCCTAACATCAGTTCATTCACCCCCCCCACACACACCTGGCCACTGGTCCTGGGGTTCATGTTGAAGGCCTGGAAACCAAAAATGCGCCCGACGTGCCACACCACCGCATGCAGCACATCCTCGTAGCCATTGGTGGACAGGTCTGGCATGAAGATAGTACACGAGGGCGGGATGACCTTGGCAGCAGCAGCCGGCATGGGCATGGGACCATCCCTGCGCTCAGATACACAGGGGCGGTTATGAACCAAGAGGAGGAGTAACAAACCTACGATCAGGAGTTACAAAATGGCGCAAAGGTGTGTGGTACAGGAGTGCAGCGAACATGCAAGGTACCATGCAAGTCTCCATGCATGGCGCACCAGGCCAGTTGCCATGCATGGCGTGCAATGCTGGTCCCCCACCCCAACCCCTCCCAGGCCCCCTTATCCTAAACTCCCAGAACCCTGATGTTCCTCACTCCTGTCTACTCCCCTCCCCTTCAAGATAATTTGATGGTAGCGGCGCGGATGTGGCTACGGCTGTTTCCTTAACTTCCACGCCCTAGTAGGGCGTAGCTTTCTTTCTTTCTTACTCACCTCCCCACTCCTCCCCTCCCGATCCCCCCCTCGGACCCCCTGACCCTATACCCCCAGACCCCTGTCTAGTCCCCTCCCCTCCCCTCCCGGCCTCCCCCCTACCCCCATTAGACCCCCTTACCCTATACCCCCAGACCCCTGTCAATCCCTCTCACTTTAGACCATTCTCAGAGGGCTCCTCCACGTAGTCAAAGTCGTCGGGCGTGAAGAAGGAGGACTTTGCCTTTAAGCCCCCGGCCCGCACCCGCGTGGGAGCATCCATCTCCCCAGGCAGCGGCAAGGGGGAGGGGAGGAAGCCAGGCAGGCTGCTGAGGCCGCGGACGGGGGCATCTTCATCGAAGCCATGAGGCGACTCGGGCATTTGGAAAGCGTACAGCACGGGGTGGATCTTGGCCGGGGGCTGGTGGGTGCCGCTTTCGCTGAAGGTCTGACGAGGGCCGGCAACGTGGCTGGCCCCTGAGAGGTGGAGAATGGAGGGTGGACGGTGCAGAGTTGTTTATTTTTGTGTGATTGGGGTACCTGTCAGCCACAGCCCGGCTTCCTGCCAGAAGTCCCAGGTGTGGCGAGCCATGCTGCTTCGGCTGCCGGACGTGGGCCGGTCCTGGTTTGGTCCCAATCGAGCCTCTGACGGCTGCAGGGTGTCCTCCCGAAGGCGGCCTCGTAGCAGAGAAAATAAACACTGGGGTGAAAGATTGAGGTGGAGGGTGGAGGGTGAAGGGTGAAGGCCCAAACCTCAAAGCGCAGCCTTCACCCTAAAGCGCAGCCCTCATCCCAAGGCGCAGCCCAAACCCCAAAGAGCAGCCAAAACCCCAAAGGCCAACCCAGAACCTCACACAGTACTTAGAAATGTATGTTGGTGCAGAGGGAGCGCGCGCCTCTGATGGCCGTCAGCTATTCCTTTGCTTAGACTCTCAGCATCTATGCTATCTATCCATCATGTGACATTTCTTAAAAAGGTGTAAGCCATGCCCCTTCCGGCACAGGCGAGTCTGCCTTCAGAGCATTAACGCCCATGTGCGCACATGACCCCGCATGGCCCATGCGCACCCATGTCCCCCCGTTGCGCACGCATAATCCCCCATGCGCCAACATGCGTCATCTTTCTTTCTTTCCTTCTGCATGACCTGAATGCTTCAGACAAGTCCCGAGGATCTGGGTCGAATGCTAGATACACAAGCCTGTCTTTATTTCAGTGCGTCCCGGACCACCTTGGTCAGGCCGCTGGGCGTCCAGGCTGATGGGGCCCAAGCAACAGGAATCGCTGTACCAGGCTCCCCCCTCAGGCTTGAGGCCAGTATGTGTGCAAAAATGCCTTGAGCTAATCAGTGGCATGTGCCATGTGCATTGTTGCCAGGTTTTTGGGTGGGAGAGGGGTGGGTGAAGTTGTTCCGAATGGGTTCCGACGCTTTAGACAAGCCACGGCTGTATATCAGGGAACCGTGAAATTCTTTCATTGGCACGGGGCAGGTGTCCGGACGAGTGCTGAAGGGGTGACGTGGGTATGATTGTTGAAGTGGTGGCAACCGCTGGGCGGGAGGGAGACACGGCCTCTTCGTGCCCTTGAGCTTGCTAGCATGCAACCTCCTCACCTGTCGACGGGACGAAGAGCTCTGGCACATGGTCATTATAGCTGTCCCTGCTGGCGCGGGGCAGAACTTGCTCACTGCTGTCGGCTGAGTCCCCGTCGTCCTCGTCTATGCCATCTACTGGGGAACCTGGGTTGTGCTCGCGGGGGTGCTTGTGGCCCAGGATAGAAGCTAGACGGGCAGTGACGGACGATGTGGGGCCCCTTACAGCTCCTTCCTCGGCCATCGCATCTCCTGAAAGAGGCGACATGTCCATGTTGCTTGTCTCCTCTGGATGCTAACCACAGTTCACCAGCAAGGTCGAGTCCAAGACACGATTAGGGAGTGATTACTGTATTTCTAAGTTCTTAAAATTCTTAAGGCTGTAAGCCGAGAGGCTCAGCCCCTGCCACACACAGCAGGCATCAGACGCGCTGGGCATATCGAGCAACACTGATTGTGGTTGCCATTCCTATCCAAGGTTGCACTTCAAGAACCATGAGTAGTGTTTTCCAGAGCAGGATGATGGTCATACGAAGGGATCATCAGCACAGCCCAACCACCCACCTGGCGCACAAAGAGGTTGCGCCAACCTCTTTGTGCGCAACAGTACACGCTCCGAACCTGGATCCGTACAATACGGGGGGGCAGGGGACCGCGTAGTTTGGGTCCCCTGACGTAGTTTGTTCACACCAGGGGACGAGGCTCCCTCTTGGACGGGTATTCCTACCCAGGGGACCCAGGGGATGGGCCAGGGGACGCCTCGAAAATGGGGATAAGTAAGGCCATGGGATAAGGCTAGGCTGCGCATCACAAATACCACTTGCTTCGCTTTTGAACCCGGGGAAACTGACAATTCACGCAACGACAGCAACCGTTAAGATAACAGACGTCCCTCGACAGGTAGGTGCGTGTGCCCACGTCCCCTCCCCCGCCTGAGACCCACTCAACCATGCTGATGCACACAGTGATAAATTATGCGTGTCCACGTGAAAGGAAGTAGTTGCAACGGGCGCGCTCGTTGTGTTGTAATCCGGTCCAGTCCGGTAATGTTTTTGCCCCTCCACCCGCCCCCCATCCACTGACAAAAATAACACCGCGTTGCTGGTCTCGCCGGCTGAGGCTTGCGTAACAGGGTGTCGTCGCCGCTAGACATGTTGAGTGGGCGAGGAGGCTGAGGCTCAGGGCCTTACTCTAGCTCAGTAACCATGGCCGTCTCGAAAAGCAGGCAAAACAGCAGAAGATAAATTGATGCATGAGAGGAGATGTGGCTGTTTGGTTCATTATTTACATGGCATACTGAAACGTGTAGCTGTTTGGTTTTATGCAACTGAACCAAACGCATGAGCGTGAGGCAAGAAAAAGGGAGGATGATATTTTGCCATGAGAGCTCGATCACTCCCTGTGCTTGATGTAATTCGAATGCTTTGGTTTCCTACTTGGCTTGACAGTGGCGTTCACTGGGTTGGTTGGCCGCTGCTGATTTAATAGGACTTCAGCTACAATTCAGCTGTGTTACGATCTGCAGCATGGGGAGCATGTTGCTGCATGCCCTACTGCTTGGGACACAGGCATTCCACGATTTGAGTAAGACTGGCATGAACATGTTAGCAGATCAGTATTCGAGTTTGGAAACGCCTAGAAGTTAAACACTGGACAGAGTCACTCAGGCACGGCGCCATGGCCGCCAGAACTGTCAATGCAAGTTATGAAAACAAAATATTCGTCGCATAGAGTTCAGACATGGAGTTCGGAACGGAGATCAAACGACTTATACTGGACTTAGCTCTAGACATTAAGCTGTTTGCATGCAACTGGCTGAATTTTATTATATCTAATTTGTAGTACAAAGAACCAATTCTCTACCAATCTGAAATTTTAAGAGAACCAGCACATTTTTAGAGTGAGACAGTTAGAGTGAGGCAGTAAGAGTGGGCTGCACTGTTGCCTCTGCATTAGACCTCTCCTCATACCTGAGCTCCAGCTTGGAGTGAACCTGATCAAGGCACCTTATCCCATGAAGCATGTGTGTAAGTGGTGTTAAGGCTGCCCTGTCAGCATGTATGACAGAAGCTGTGTGTGCTAGGGGTGCCATGACAGTCAGCATGCAGTGCACCTGTGTGTGCTATGGGTGCCATGCCAGGCAGCATGCAATGCACCTGTGTGTGTCATAACAGTCAGCATGCAGTGCACCTGTGTGTGCTATGGGTGCCATGCCAAGCTGCATGCAGTGCACCTGTGTGTGCTAGGGGTGCCATGCCAGGCAGCATGCAATGCACCTGTCTGTGCCATAACAGTCAACATGCAGTGCACCTGTGTGTGCTATGGGTGCCATGCCAGGCAGCATGCACTGCAGAAGTTGTGTGTGCTAGGGGTGCTATGGCAGGCAGCATGCAGTGCAGCAGCTGTGTGCTAGGGGTGTCATGACAGGCAGTATGCAGTGCTTCTGTTTGTGCTAGGGATGCAATGACAGGCAGCATGCAGTGCAGCAGCTGTGTGTGCTAGGGGTCCCATGACAGCCAGCATGCAGTGCACCTGTTTGTGCTAGGGATGTCATGACAGGCAGTATGCAGTGCACCTGTTTGTGCTAGGGGTGGCATGACAGTCAGCATGCAGTGCACCTGTTTGTGCTAAAGGTGTCATGACAGTCAGCATGCAGTGCACCTGTTTGTGCTAGGGGTGGCGTGCCAGTCAGCATGCAGTGCACCTGTGGGTGCTAGGGGTGTCATGACAGTCAGCATGCAGTGCACCTGTTTGTGCTAGGGGTGGCATGACAGTCAGCATGCAGTGCACCTGTTTGTGCTAGGGGTGCCATGGCAGGCAGCATGCAGTGTACCTGTTTGTGCTAGGGGTGTCATGATAGTCAGCATGCAGTGCACCTGTCTGTGCTAGGGGTGTTATGACAGTCAGCATGCAGTGCACCTGTTTGTGCTAGGGGTGTCATGACAGTCAGCATGCAGTGCACCTGTTTGTGCTGAAGGTGTCATGACAGTCAGCATGCAGTGCACCTGTTTGTGCTAGGGGTGCCATGGCAGGCAGCATGCAGTGCAGACGCTATGTGTGCTAGGGTGGCCATGACAGGCAGCATGTAGTGCACCTGTTTGTGCTTGGGGGGCCATGGCAGGCAGCATGCAGTGCAGACGCTATGTGTGCTAGGGTGGCCATGACAGGCAGCATGTAGTGCACCTGTGTGTGCTTGGGGGGCCATGGCAGGCAGCATGCAGTGCATATGCTGTGGGTGCCAGGGTGCCATGTCAGGCAGCATGCAGTGCTGAAGCTGTGGGTGCCATAGCTGGCAATATGCAGTGCAGAAGCTGTGTGTGCTAGGGGTGCCATGCCACTGTCTGTCGTCCATTCCACCTTGCGCCTGTCGAACTGCTATCTGCCTAGTAGTTTTCCAGTCGACCTCGGACAGCGCTCACTGCCTTTTCCAGCTGCTCCGACCTCCCCACCTCGACGTTTAATTCCGAGTTCTTAGGTGCCAAAAAATGTTTGAATGCACGTTCGGCATCGCTGTGCGATCCACCGTCAAACATGGGGCCTCGGTCAATTGCAGAGGGAACGCCCCTCCGCAGGGCAGGCAGGGCCATATCTGGCTGTAATAGACCTGTTTTAACCAGAGAGGAAGCCCCAAGTCGTCTAAATGTCGACGTAGTTTGGGGGGATCGGGGGGCTTGCCGACATTAGGGAGCAGGGGACCCGTACAAGAGGGAGCCTCGTCCCCTGGTGTGAACAAACTACGTCAGGGGACCCAAACTACGCGGTCCCCTGCCCCCCCGTATTGTACGGGTCCCCTGCTCCCTAATGTCGGCAAGCCCCCCGATCCCCCCAAACTACGTCGACATTTAGACGACTTGGGGCTTCCTCTCTGGTTAAAACAGGTCTATTACAGCCAGATATGGCCCTGCCTGCCCTGCGGGGGGGCGTTCCCTCTGCAATTGACCGAGGCCCCATGTTTGACGGTGGATCGCCCAGCGATGCCGAACGTGCATTCAAACATTTTTTGGCACCTAAGAACTCGGAATTAAACGTCGAGGTGGGGAGGTCGGAGCAGCTGGAAAAGGCAGTGAGCGCTGTCCGAGGTCGACTGGAAAACTACTAGGCAGATAGCAGTTCGACAGGCGCAAGGTGGAATGGACGACAGACAGTGGCATGGCACCCCTAGCACACACAGCTTCTGCACTGCATATTGCCAGCTATGGCACCCACAGCTTCAGCACTGCATGCTGCCTGACATGGCACCCTGGCACCCACAGCATATGCACTGCATGCTGCCTGCCATGGCCCCCCAAGCACACACAGGTGCACTACATGCTGCCTGTCATGGCCACCCTAGCACACATAGCGTCTGCACTGCATGCTGCCTGCCATGGCCCCCCAAGCACACACAGGTGCACTACATGCTGCCTGTCATGGCCACCCTAGCACACATAGCGTCTGCACTGCATGCTGCCTGCCATGGCACCCCTAGCACAAACAGGTGCACTGCATGCTGACTGTCATGACACCTTCAGCACAAACAGGTGCACTGCATGCTGACTGTCATGCCACCCCTAGCACAAACAGGTGCACTGCATGCTGACTGTCATAACACCCCTAGCACAGACAGGTGCACTGCATGCTGACTATCATGACACCCCTAGCACAAACAGGTACACTGCATGCTGCCTGCCATGGCACCCCTAGCACAAACAGGTGCACTGCATGCTGACTGTCATGCCACCCCTAGCACAAACAGGTGCACTGCATGCTGACTGTCATGACACCCCTAGCACCCACAGGTGCACTGCATGCTGACTGGCACGCCACCCCTAGCACAAACAGGTGCACTGCATGCTGACTGTCATGCCACCCCTAGCACAAACAGGTGCACTGCATGCTGACTGTCATGACACCCCTAGCACCCACAGGTGCACTGCATGCTGACTGGCACGCCACCCCTAGCACAAACAGGTGCACTGCATGCTGACTGTCATGACACCTTTAGCACAAACAGGTGCACTGCATGCTGACTGTCATGCCACCCCTAGCACAAACAGGTGCACTGCATACTGCCTGTCATGACATCCCTAGCACAAACAGGTGCACTGCATGCTGGCTGTCATGGGACCCCTAGCACACACAGCTGCTGCACTGCATGCTGCTTGTCATTGCATCCCTAGCACAAACAGAAGCACTGCATACTGCCTGTCATGACACCCCTAGCACACAGCTGCTGCACTGCATGCTGCCTGCCATAGCACCCCTAGCACACACAACTTCTGCAGTGCATGCTGCCTGGCATGGCACCCATAGCACACACAGGTGCACTGCATGTTGACTGTTATGGCACAGACAGGTGCATTGCATGCTGCCTGGCATGGCACCCCTAGCACACACAGGTGCACTGCATGCTGACTGGCATGGCACCCATAGCACACACAGGTGCACTGCATGCTGACTGTTATGACACACACAGGTGCATTGCATGCTGCCTGGCATGGCACCCATAGCACACACAGGTGCACTGCATGCTGACTGTCATGGCACCCCTAGCACACACAGCTTCTGTCATACATGCTGACAGGGCAGCCTTAACACCACTTACACACATGCTTCATGGGATAAGGTGCCTTGATCAGGTTCACTCCAAGCTGGAGCTCAGGTATGAGGAGAGGTCTAATGCAGAGGCAACAGTGCAGCCCACTCTTACTGCCTCACTCTAACTGTCTCACTCTAAAAATGTGCTGGTTCTCTTAAAATTTCAGATTGGTAGAGAATTGGTTCTTTGTACTACAAATTAGATATAATAAAATTCAGCCAGTTGCATGCAAACAGCTTAATGTCTAGAGCTAAGTCCAGTATAAGTCGTTTGATCTCCGTTCCGAACTCCATGTCTGAACTCTATGCGACGAATATTTTGTTTTCATAACTTGCATTGACAGTTCTGGCGGCCATGGCGCCGTGCCTGAGTGACTCTGTCCAGTGTTTAACTTCTAGGCGTTTCCAAACTCGAATACTGATCTGCTAACATGTTCATGCCAGTCTTACTCAAATCGTGGAATGCCTGTGTCCCAAGCAGTAGGGCATGCAGCAACATGCTCCCCATGCTGCAGATCGTAACACAGCTGAATTGTAGCTGAAGTCCTATTAAATCAGCAGCGGCCAACCAACCCAGTGAACGCCACTGTCAAGCCAAGTAGGAAACCAAAGCATTCGAATTACATCAAGCACAGGGAGTGATCGAGCTCTCATGGCAAAATATCATCCTCCCTTTTTCTTGCCTCACGCTCATGCGTTTGGTTCAGTTGCATAAAACCAAACAGCTACACGTTTCAGTATGCCATGTAAATAATGAACCAAACAGCCACATCTCCTCTCATGCATCAATTTATCTTCTGCTGTTTTGCCTGCTTTTCGAGACGGCCATGGTTACTGAGCTAGAGTAAGGCCCTGAGCCTCAGCCTCCTCGCCCACTCAACATGTCTAGCGGCGACGACACCCTGTTACGCAAGCCTCAGCCGGCGAGACCAGCAACGCGGTGTTATTTTTGTCAGTGGATGGGGGGCGGGTGGAGGGGCAAAAACATTACCGGACTGGACCGGATTACAACACAACGAGCGCGCCCGTTGCAACTACTTCCTTTCACGTGGACACGCATAATTTATCACTGTGTGCATCAGCATGGTTGAGTGGGTCTCAGGCGGGGGAGGGGACGTGGGCACACGCACCTACCTGTCGAGGGACGTCTGTTATCTTAACGGTTGCTGTCGTTGCGTGAATTGTCAGTTTCCCCGGGTTCAAAAGCGAAGCAAGTGGTATTTGTGATGCGCAGCCTAGCCTTATCCCATGGCCTTACTTATCCCCATTTTCGAGGCGTCCCCTGGCCCATCCCCTGGGTCCCCTGGGTAGGAATACCCAAACAGTAAGGCAACACCGAATATGACCTTACCCATTCAAGCCACGCTCAGGCGTTTTCTTTCTTTCTTTCTTTGAAGGAACACATGTCCCGAAACTGCCCCTTTCTAACAGATGGTCCTACTTCTCCCCCTCTGCCCTTGCGCTACCGGTATGTCCGCATGCTAGTCCTCGTTGCCTCTGACCTCGCCTCCTACCTTCCCATCTTATGGCACATGGGTCTGCCCTTCAGTGGTATTCGCAACATCCTCAAATCGCGCACCAATACCCTGTGGACTGCATCTACAGACATGCATATGAACCTCCCTCACAAAACAGCTTTAGGCACTCGCACCACCCCCCACTGTCCCATATGCTTCCATCCCAATGATACCCCTGGCCATCTTTTAGGCGGTTGTGCTCATTCCTCCATGTCCGCCTCATACATTGCTCGACACAACCGAGCTGTATGCATCATCCAAACTGCTATTGCTAATGGCTCCCTAGGCTCCTCTTTTACTATCATGGATGCCACTTCCCGTGCTAACCTTCCCTTCGGGGTCTATGACACCCGTCCTCCACGTTGGCTAGTGCCCCGACGACCCCCCACTTTCCCTGACACCTTTGATTACTGTAACAAACTGCGACCGGACTTGCTTATTGTCCAAGGTCTCCCACATTCCGAATTCCTTCGTCTTTACCGCGCTGGTCAACTCTCTAGCTCACAAACTATGTCTCGGCTCCAGAGGACTTGCACTGTACACGTAGTTGAAGTCGGTTACACCTCCGAATTTTCTTTCGAACAATGCCATGCCCGTAAATCAGAACAACATTTACAACTTATCCTTCTCCTCAAACATAATGGTTGGACAGTTTCCTTGGCACCCGTTCTCCATCCTGCCCTACCACCTGATCCTTCGCCGACCGTGCCCATACATCCCCCCCCCACATCCTTCCCCGCCTTCTTCTCATACACATATCATCCTTCTGGGAACCGTAGGCTTCCTCTTTCGTCCTGCCGATAAAATCCTCAGCATGCTCGGTGTCTCCAAACACGACATCTCCTCCGTCCTCAGCCGTCTCACGAAGCATACCATACGCTGCCATATAAACATCCTTCGTCAGCGTCGCCATCTGGAAAACTCCCCTGCCCATTATCGTCCGGTACCCCTTGACGACCCTCCTTAACCACCAGGTTTTTTGTCTCCCGGTGTACCGCATTTAAAATCCCGTAATCCTCAAGCCACGCTCAGGCGTTTTCTTTTCTTTCTTTGATTACTGAGTACATAACACATCACAGGCGGAGGCCGCCAAGCCGGCTGCAGCTGCGACATCTGTGAGATATGAAATATGACGGTACGCCCACATTGAAGCCATTGGTGAGCCCCAGCCCCTTGCTTCTCGAGTCGTGATCGATGGTCGTGATCAGCACATTGGGGAAATGGTACGACAGGGATGCCTCATCGGCCTGACATCCCTCTCGCTCAACTAATTTCTTCAGACCCCCCTGTATGTGTGTGACATCTGGCACAGCTACACAAAGGGTATGCAGAATAAAATCAGAAGATGGCATGGTGCTATGAAGCGGAGACAGGACGTGTGGAGGGATGCCAAGCGGGATAGATTGATGCATCAGTCTTGCATGAGTGCATGACATTTTGCCATTGCCCTTCAACATCCCCGGGATGTTGTGCCTAGTATTGATATTGGCCTCTTACTATACCCGGCGTTCTGTGTTTATGGCTGTTTCCTTTCCTTCTCTGGCGTCTTTTATTTTTATGTTGGCTTCCTTTTCGCGTGCGTGTTTCGTGCATTGTCTCCGCTTTTTGTCTGGTTTGTCCAAATGCTTGGTCTCAGTGCCTTCCTTGCTTTTTCAAATTATCCGGTGTCCCCCCGCCCTGTCCCTTCCTCTGTCTCGGTATAAAAAATATATATCCATGTTACAAATTACCTTTGTATCTGTCGGAATTGGTTTTTTGATGGTTTTCAATTACAAACCAAGCATTGAAACCATCAGTTTCAGGTACCAAAGAGAAAAACCAACAAAAAATCAAATCTTCTGGGTACAACCAGGGTTTCTCCTCTCTATTTCCTTCCCATTCTGCGCCTATTGCGGCGAATCTTTATCGAGAATGATGAGGCAGAGGCAACCCAGAATGCAGAGGCAGGAGTAGTCATTTTTCGTCCCCATTCTGCGCCCACTGCGGCCAATCTCTATTCGGTATCTAGAATGAAGAGGCAGTTCGGATTATAAGAGTAATTCGCTAGAGCAAAGGCAAAGAACGTAGAAAGGGCTGTACAAGTTGTTCGCTTAGTTGATGAGGTGTTTCTGGGACATGCACCTAGAGAGGCGGGGCCCCAGCTCTGCAGCCGCCCATCGAACTCAAGATCACAGTTGTCATCGCTCCGCCCTGTATCTCATCCTCCCTGTCCTGGATATCGCCGAGGCCATGATCAGCGGACTGGTGCAGTGTTTACATTTTATTTTATTTACCCGGTAGCAACTTCGGCCTCAGGTTTCTTCCTGACTGTCAGTACTAGCTGCAGGGATGAGGCTCTGTGTAGGGATTTTCCAGGTAATAAATCAAATTTCCAGAATTTGAGTACGGTAATTGGTCTTTGAATAAAACCAACGATTTACAGTACGGTAGTTCTCCAGGTACCAAAAGAAAACAACCAACCATCAAAACCAATCAAGTGACAGTGCAAGCTTGTTGTACCAAAAAAATAAACCAGCTCAGAATAAAACCAAATCCGACTGATACTACGGTATGGATGTCCGTACGGTAGTCGGATTGAGATTCGGGGTGGTTTCGATTCAAAGTGGTTTTCAGGATGATTCAGTATGATCCATGATGATTCGGAGCAAGAGCACTAGGGAGAGGAGCCAGCGGACAACTGGAGCTAGCAAGAAGTTATACCGTATTTGCTCGTGCTAGCCAGGCCAGCCAGCGTTAACATGCGTTGAGCTTGTTGATGAGGTGCTCAGACTCTCACAGGCCGTACATCATGCTGTGAGGCGCGTGAGCGCCTGGCGCACAGGATCTGATGGGTTTGCAGTCAGGCTTCGAAGAATTTTGATACAGGTTGGGGCGAGTAAGCGCCTCGCACATATGATCTGATAGGTTAAAAGTCAAGCTGTGTATTGTATGTCAGGATTTCTGCTGGTTGCAGTTTGCATGTGTGTGTTGAGGAATTTTAGCATAATCCTGAAGCAACGGTGTGCCCAGGCTGTAAATCATTCCACAAGTATATAAAGGAAGCAAGCAGCAGGCCGCCTGTCGAATCCAGCAGGCGCCGTGTGATGTATTTTGTCTAGCCTGGGTGTCTCTGGCTCTCATGATTTTGCAGTGTTCTGTGGGGATAGGTCCAGGTCGCCTGTCGAAACCAGCGGGGTCCCTGAGCCTAGCCAGGCTCTTTAGTACATCAGATGCCCTATCGCTGCTCATGCACGCGTGTCCTGCGTGGGGCCCGGTGGCGACAATGCACAAAGGCGAGAGCAGCGTTTTTTTCTTCTCTTTTCCGTTCCTAGGTTTTGAAGTCTGAAGGGTTCGATGTATTTAACGGCGTAATTTCTGAAGTGGCATGGGCAGCCACCTTTTGGCATACGCTTTTTTGCTTTCTTCAAGATCAAGCTCCACCGCATGGCAGTACCATACACATATCGGTAGTAAACTAGTAAATCAAGACTTGAGGCCCTCCTGGGCGAGTACCAATTTTTCTTGCTGTTTCTAATTTTATAATTTTGCAACCACTTACAGGCCGAAAGGCGGTCTTGGCCCTTTGCCCTATGTGCGGTTGGGTTAAGTTGGATCAAACACTTTCCTCCTCCTTCAGCTATCTATGCAACATACATCGATCAAAGAGGAAAGAAAAATTGTGAGATGAGACAAATGCAATAATCCCAAATTACTGACACATTATCTGAGGTAGCTTCTGACACAGGAAACAAATGATATATGAGATTGACACCCAATGACCCAAGCATGGCTGGCTCATAACTGGAGAGAGTGAGTGAGAATAAGAAGTTCCTTGTAACAGCCTTCAATGAGCAGACTGTTTCACATCAATGCCTCGCAGGTGCCGTAGCCTCTGTTCCATCTCATACACCTCTTTCAACACCTTCCGTGTGGCCTCCTTTGAGCTCGCAAGAGAAGCTGACGAAGGCCGCATGTCCGAGACAGAGCCCTGGTGGAGGGTGGAGGGTGGAGGGTGGAGAGTGAAGCAGTTTGCAACTTGCGTGCATATTGGTATGGGTTAAGTACATTCCGAGGCTGCTGCATTCCGGTTGCCTGGTTTCAGATGTTTCACAATCCGCGAATTAGGCTCCAGAAGTAGCATCAGGACATATGGTATGCACCAGCCCTACTGTTTTATCCTACTTGAAAAACAGTAGCAGCCTAGCAACCCAGCTATCCAGCAGGTACAAAGCAGGTCCAAGAAGGTGCAAGGAGGTGCTAAACAAATATTTTCAACAACATTTGATAGGCTACACGCTGCGCTTAGAACGTCAGGGCTTATGATCAGGCTCCATGCTTCTTAGGGTTCACAAGCTTGTCATGCAAGGAGTCATAGGGCGATTTGAACTGAGTTCTCCTTCAACAGCAGGGCTTGGAACCAACAGTGAGAATCACTGTATGCTGGGTAGATTCAGCTACATTTCAGCTACATCACGGCCTACGGCCGAGGAAGGCTGGAGCAGAAAGCCCTGCTGCTTAGGCCACCGTCTGTAGGCTGGTCACGGTTTGGTCCCAATCAGCCCAGTGGTAGCCAGCCGGCCGGCCCCTTATGGTGGTCTAGAGCAAACTAAAATAAGCACTGGCAATTATAGGCCACCATGCAGCCATGCACGAAGAACAACACAGGTCCCATGCCCCATGTCGCCAGTGCTGAGCATTTGCGCTGTAATTCAGAAATCGTGCGAGTAATCACCGGCCCTTGCGTGTACAAGTAGCTGAATTTGCCTTGAGATTACAGTGACTGAAATCGAGCTTCGTGATTCAGACACCGCAAGGACCGTGATCAGTCCCAGCCCTGCTTCTGGCGCATCATACACTGTTTACGTATGAAATCGTGGGAATGTGACACCTCACCATGCGGGGTACTTCATTGCTGGGGGCATGGTCCGCATCAGCCGCCCACCACGCTGACGTGGAGGCACGGATGCTTGGACGCTGGCTGGACTCGCCACAGGACCCCAGCGCCAACACCGGATCTGTGCTCAAATTCAAATTTAAATCCGAGCGTCCCTCTGGCTTCTGATCGACTCCTTCAGCTTCGTCCCCTCTCTCTGTGGGTGCGGCTTTTGCAGGTGCGCCAACAGCTGTTGCCTCCTGCTGCCCACGCGTTCTGGCTGCAGCTTGCAACACACTTCTTTCACTGGGGAAGGTGTCCTTGGGTAGGACAGGTGCTGCCGGCCGCCCCAACGAGCTAATGTACGATACAGGAACCGGCAGCAGCTCTATGACCTGCTCGGGGCCACAGAGGTGTACGGTATTTGGTATTAAATAAATGATCATGCATTTATAGATGCTGACCTGATGTGCTGTTAGCAACTGCTCTGATGTACTGCTAGATGCTGCTCTTTGATGTACTGCTAGATGCTGCTCTGATGCACTGCTAGATGCTGCTCTTTGATGTACTGCTAGATGCTGCTCTGATGCACTGCTAGATGCTGCTCTTTGATGTACTGCTAGATGCTGCTCTGATGCACTGCTAGATGCTGCTCTTTGATGTACTGCTAGATGCTGCTCTGATGCACTGCTAGATGCTGCTCTTTGATGCACTGCTAGATGCTGCTTTGATGCACTTCTAGATGCTTTTGTTATGTACTGATATATGCTGCTCTGATGCACTGCTAGATGCTGCTCTTTGATGTACTGCTAGATGCTGCTTTGATGCACTTCTAGATGCTTTTGTTATGTACTGACATATGCTGCTCTGATGCACTACTACTCTGCTAGATACTGCCCATTTGCACTGCTAGCAGCAGCTGATCAGATCTGGTATACTAGCAGATGCTCTTGTGTACTGTTATATGCTCTGTCCATGTGTACTACTAGATGCTGCGCTGATGTACTGCGAGATGCTGTCTATTTTGCAGCAGACGGCTGATCATAGGTACTGTTTCATGCTTCCGATTTGTACTGCTAGATGTTGCCAATTTATCCTGCAAGCAGCTGCTATGATGTACTGCTATATGCTGCCCATGTGTACTGCTAGCAGCTGCTCTGCTATACCGACTGCTAGATGCTACCCTGTTTTACTGATATGAGCTGCTATTCTGTACTGCTACAAGCTGCCCATTTGTACTGAAAATAGCTTTAATGTACCACCATATGCTGCCCATCTGTACTGATGGCAGTTGACCTGATGAAGTCCTACATGCTGCTCGGATGTGGTTTGCTGCCAGCAGCTTCTCTAATTCTTCAAGATGTTGCCCTGTTTTGCTGCCAGCAGCTTCTCTGATGTACTGCTAGATGTTGCCCTGGTGCTCGGCCTCTCCTCACCTTCACGAAAGACAGCTCTTTCTTGGCGCCGTTGGATCTTGGGTGATCCATGCGATCAGCGTTCCTGTGGGCATCATGCTTGATGTTTCAGGGCAACATTCCTTTAGTTCCTGTGGTCGTCATAATTAGACGTGTCAAGGGTGCTGACAAGGGCGCGGGCTGATTTTGACTCTTTCTGTTTTTGACGGTACCAATCTACGGTAAAAGCTACACGGTGCACTGGTGTGCCTTCTTAAACCAACCCTACTCGCCATGCAAGGACGTAGGCGACTGCCAGCGCACTATGGCTGGACCCCCCACACACTATGGCTGGGTGCCTGGACCCCACTGCCAACGCACTATGGCCGGCCACTGCCAGCGATAGTGAGCCGTCGGATACGAACCCAGCTCACCATGCGAGAACCTTGGCCACAGCCAGCGATAGGTGCAGACCTTCACGATGCGCCACCACCTTCTGATCCTCCTTGAGGATTGCTTCCAGAAGGCTGGACATGCCATGCAGGGCACCATCGGACTCGTGCAAGCTGGCCTGTGGAGAAGTTGGGGGGGGGGGAGGATATTGAGCTATCATTCTCCACTGCTTCTCATGCTCTAAAGCAAGATGAAGAACACAGAAGATAACACAGAAGATAATTTGGACCTGTCTCAGCATGATCGACGTGCCCTTTTCCTGTACCTTTAATTTCGTCAGCAACCTCCCTCGCTCTCCCATACACCCCTCACGCTCCGGGCACATTCGCTAGATTACATGCTGCCCTCCAACTCGAAGTACTGCATACGGCCTCCTACCCGATGCTTGGGAAAATGGCCACCTGCATCATACGTGGCCACCTAATCCTCACACGGGTATGTATGATGTCTTACCCAGCAAACGCCTCAAACGCCCAAGAGTGAACACTGGTGATTGCAGGCGCAACGCATTTACAGGAACAGATGTTGCACATCCATCAGTGCTGTGCTGATTACATCCCTAACGGTAGATGAATTGCGTAGCTGAAGTTCAGTCACCGTAATTTCAAGGACAATTCAGCTACCTTTACCCGCAAGGGGCCTTCATAACTTGCACGATCTCTGAATTACGGCGCAATAGCACAGCACTGACGTCCACCTTAGGGTTGGAGAGGCCAACCTGTTTTAATTCAGTTACAGTTCCTGTTTCGGTTTCAGCCCACCTGTACTAGGGTGGTGTTCATCGGGTAGGATGTGGTGCGAGTATGGATGGACAGGGGCACTCCATCCGGCCTCACAAACACAAGCTTGAAGTAGGTTCTAGCATGAGCGGCGTGGCCGCATGCCAGGGCTTGCACAACTCCGCGAGTGGCCTTCCCACTCAGGTAGGCTGGGCTCTGGAAGCGGTCGATCATCGGAGGAGGAGGGACCGCAGTGGATGACGTGGCAGGGGCAGGGTACGAGCTGGCGGTGCAGGTAGCGGCTGGATCAGCCCGACTGTTCAGGGAAGGAGGCTGAGCTTTGGACTGCTGAGTCAATGGTGTAGGCAGGCCCTCCGGGCCGGCCTCTGTCCATCCGTCATGCATCTCCAGCACATTGCGGCCCTTGCCATGCGCCGCCATGTAAGCGGGCCATGCAGAGCCGCTACCTTGCAGCTCCATGATTTGAGGTTCACTCTGCTGCCGCAAGGGCGAGGAGCTCCTGGGTGCGCAGTACATTGGTGCTTTGATGTAGATCGGAGGGACGGCGGCCTCGGCTGCGGTTGCAACTATGTAGATTCGAGGTGGCCGTGGGAGAGAGGAGAGGAGGTCGGGGATGGGGGATAGCTCAGGGGCTGTGAGGATCGGGGAGGGAGGGTCAGGGAGGGTATGACCTGGGGCTGTTGGGGCGGAGGCAGCGGCTGATGAGGTCATCAAATAGCCAGCCTCCTGGGAACGCATTCGGTGCACCTCGGTCCTGCTAGCACGGTCCACTGCTAAGGCATCTGCGTCTCTCTGTGGCAGTGAAGTGGGGTTGGTTGTGCATTCTACCTTTAAGTTGCTGGTAGTGCCAGCAGCTGAGGTATGAATGACCCGAGCTCGCAGCCCATGCATGGTTAGGGCTGTCGGGGCCCCATGAATTGGAAGAAGTTCTGCTGCAGGGGCGCTTACAAACATGTTCCTGCTCGCATAGTCGACTGTCTTCGACTGTCGTGCCTCGTTTTCCTCTGCTGGTCTGTGCTGGTCACTGCTGGCCTGCTCAGTCGCGGAGCCGCGGTCTCCTTCCCTTCTTTGATTCAAGGAGGAGGACATTGTGAGGCGCGTTGTTGATGAGGGTTTCGAGGCGTTGTCAGTCGATGGATGCCTGAAGGACGAGCTAGGGGGACGAGAGGAAGCGCTACGGGAATCATTGGAGCTGCCTTCCCGTGCCTTCGATTTCTTCGTGCTGCTGGCTGTATAAATCACCTCCATCGAGTGGAAAGATGAAGGGAGCAACAGAGCGTGGCCTCAAGGGAAATCTCGGACCCGGGCGCGGGCGCGGGCGCGGTCTCACTGGCGGGCTTCCTGTGTATGTTCTACCATGCCGTACTTGTCATCACACCCTGCCCCCGGTGCCCTACCCCTGCACCCTGCTGTGAAGCGCTGTAAAGTTTTGATTTGATTCTCGCGTGGAACCCTCGGGGCTTAGCTATCATCGGTGTCACTGTCCCGAGTCACAGCCCTGATTTAAATTATAAGTGTTTGCATCCTATTAGGATCGTGGAGAGTAAAATATTTGTCCTGGCATTCCGTAACATACAGGTAGAGCATCCACAATTGTATGCCATCAGGGCTACATGCCGCAAGCTTCAGACGTCGACCAGGGCAACCAGATGCACTTGAGATAAATCATGCAGCAACTACCTTTCCGTTGCTGTAAACATCATGTCGATACGATTACGACTAGAATTCGCCGCGGAGCTGTTAACAGACAGCATGACGCATGCCGGACTCCACAAATGCTGGTGAGCGCAGGGAGGGGCACCTCTCCAGCTGTGTTTACCTGACTTCCCTTTCTTCCCCTTGAAGGTATGAGCCCCTCGAATCCACCAAGTCCATCGGGGATCTGGCCAATGAGGTCTGTCAAGTTGCCACACGAAGGCAGGCAGACAGCACCTTCTTTTACGCACCCGAGCCCTAGAGGCAGACATGCTGCTGGTACACCAGCGCATACTGATCCCAGCTGTTCTTTTGCCCCCCTACCTGACCGTCACAGCTGGTCATGCGGTTTGAGCTGGAGATGTACGCAGCCTCCGACTTGCAGCTCAGCTCAGGGGGGTTCACGTTGCCGCATATTGGGCGGCTGTCACTCCTCCGAGACGGAGACCTCGTGGCCATCACCAGCCTGCTGTCCAACTCGGGCATGCCCAGCAATGCAGTGGGTGCTGTGACATATCCGAAACTGGGTGTGTCAGTGTGATGTCTTAACATGTGAGCTGTGTGTGTGTCTCAGTGTGACACCTTGAGCAGTGTGATGTGTGTATAAGTGTGATACCTTACGCAGTGTGATGTCTTGATGAGTGTGATACCTTGAGCTGTGTGTAGCAGTGTGACGTATTGAGCAGGGTGATGTCTTGAGCAGGGTGATGTCTTGAGCTGTGCCTCAGTGTCAGGTCTTGATAAGTGTGATGCCTTGAGCTGTGTGTGACCGTGTGATGCCTTGATTAGTGTGATACATTGGGCTGTGTGTGGCAGTGTGATGTCTTGATAAGTGTGATACCTTGAGCTGTGTGAAAGTGTGATGTCTTGAGCTGCCATACTGAGGTCTGGCAAGCCGAGTCTCGGGGGTAAAACATCCCACCAGCAAGAGGGGGTGAGTAGGGTTGCGGGTGGGACATCAGGCCGCCGCCGCATGCGTCCATGTATCTGCATCCATATTCACATCTCCAGAAGCCTCATGTCCTTATCCCATGTTGCCCCCCTTGCTTCGTCCTGAGCAGGGTTTCAGTGGCGTGGAACACTCGGCGAAGCATCGCCCCTTGTCCCGGAGTCACGCTAAGACCAGCCAAGGCGCGGAGCACAGCGCCTGCATTTCGCCGATGTGTCCTGGTGACCAGGGGGGCAGCCGCGGCGGCAGCGCAGCTTTGGCGGCTGCGGGGGGTGGCGAAGAGGCAGCAGCCTCGGCCGCCGAGCGCGGTTTCAAGAGGGGCAGGGAGGCTAGCGGCGGTGCTGGGGTAGAGATGATGGCTGCATCAGCAGCGGTCGTCAAAGTTGGGGTTGCGGACTGGGGAGCTCACACGACGCCGATGTCTGGCTACGATGTGGCAGCCCAAGGGGCATGCGACACAGCGGCATGCACGCCTCTCTCTGAGACCCCTCCTGCCGATCCCAGCCCCTCTGGAGGTGACGGGGCCGCCGGGGGCTGCAGCGCTGGCCATGTGGAACCGTCCTGGCTGCCTAGCCCTAGCACAAGTCCCAAACTGGGCAATGACTCCGATGGCACGACCACTGTTGACGAACACTGCGAGGCCACCGCCGCTGCCGCGAGGGCGGCTGCTGGCACTGCCGCCGCCGCTGCTGCTGCTGCGCTGCCGCCACGTGGCAGGTCCTCGGCGCCCTGCACCTTCCCAGACCTCCCCGAACCGTATCCTGGCAAGAGAAAGCGACAGAGGGCGTCAGAGGGCGCTGCGGACCTCGAAAAGGGCCAGGCAGGCGTTGTTACCACTGGTGGGGTACGCTCCCGGATCAAGCAGGAGACCAGAACTTGTCTGGTGTGCCTGGATATGCTGCAAATGAATGTCCAGGTGCGTCATGCTGCCGTTCCAGAGCCATACTCATGTAGCGTTGTGCGTCTGTGCTGCTTCACTGCTGTACTACTTCACTACATGTCTGTACTGCACTACTGCATGTATGTACTACATGTATGTACTGCATTAATGCATGTATACATTGCAAGCGAGCATCCAGGTGCGTCATGCTGCCGTCCCCAGAGCCATACTCATGGTGTTGTGCGTCTGTACTGATTCACTGTTGTACTGCAAACGGCCGTTCAGGTGCGTGATGCTGCCTTCCCTAGAGCCATACTCATAGCGCTGATAAAAACGTGCTGTATCACTGCTTGTCTGTACTGCATTACTAATTTGCTACAAGAAAGAAAGAACGCTACGCCCCGTGGGGGGCGTGAGAGTTAAGGAAACAGAGCAGCCTGGGCCGAAGCCACATCCACACTGTTACAGTGTGAAAAAATACCGGTACATCATAATTGATTACGGCAGCTTGCGGTCCTGCTTTATTGTTCACCGGTTTCAGCAGGTCCAGTGGGGCACTATTTACTACATGTCTGTCATGCATCACTGTAAGCCTGTACTTCATCACTGCATGCCTTAGCTGCATCACTGTCATCATGTTCTGCATCACTACATGTGTGTACTGCATCACTATATTTGTGTACTGCATTACAACATGCATGTATTACATCACTGTATGTATGTACTGTATTACTGCATGCCTGTACTGCATCACTTCATGCCTTAACTACATCACTGTCAGCATGTACTGCATCACTACATGTGGGTACTGCATCACTATATATGTGCACTGCATTACTACATGCCTGTACTACATCACTTCATGCTGTAAGCGCATCACTGTCAGCATGTGATGCATTACAACATGCTTGTACTGCATCACTACTTGCCTGTGATGCCTACGAAATACATCACTGTGTCACATTTTTACAGCGTGCGCCCCCCCCATCTACATGTCGCCGCCCCTCTGGCAGATCCCGCTGGAGCGCATGAGGACCCAGGTTGCGGTACACTCGGATCTACCTCCCTTGACCTGGATCCAATCTATTTTGACCTGGGATCTACTACCCTTGACCTGGATCCAACCCCTGTGACCTGGGATCTACCTCTCGCAGATCCCCCTGGAGCGCATGAGGACCCACGTTGCGGGGCACATGCTGAGAAACGAGACTTCAGCATGCGGCTTTTGCGGAAAGGTGACATGTCGACCCTGGACTTCTGGAATGTCATGGAATCTTATGTAGCTGGCCTCGCCCAGCCCTTGCATGCTGTGTCTGCTGTTACACCTACCTCGCCCAGCCCTGGCAAGCTGCGCCTGCTTCACCTACTCCTTGCAGGCTGTGCTTACTATGGCACATTCTCACCCAGCCGTTGCATGCAGTGTTTGCGGACAAACCTGCCTCGCCCAGCCCTTGCGCGCATCCATTTATCACATGCAACCATCCTATGCTATCCCATGCTTCTGACGTACAGGATGGCTGCACCAGCTACATGCCTTTGATGTGCATGCTAAGCTTGCTACCACACCTGTCTGTGCTCTTGTTTTTGTCCTCTCCTGCTGCCATCCAGTGAACTATATTGTCCCACTCAGGCCCTCCGGCACGCAGGCCCTCCGGCACGCAGGCACGTATCCCCACGGGGCGTAGCGTTCTTTCTTGTGTCCCACGCAGGCCCTCCTAGTAATAGCCCCTAATATGCACGGTAATTAGGAATTGCTAACGGTAACAGCGCGGATGTGGCTTCTGCCCAGGCTGCGCTGTTTCCTTAACTCTCACGCCCCCCACGGGGCGTAGCTTTCTTTCTTTCTAGCTTACTTTCTTTCTTACCCCATGCGTGTGACGTGCAGGAGGGTTGTACCAGCTACATGGACCAAGGGGCTAAGCGGGGCATCATTGTGCCGGCCAGCGACTGCCCCTACTTCTACAAGTTCAACACAAAGGTCCGTGCCAACAAGTTGTTGCCACAAAGTCACACAACCAGCCGCAGCCTTTTCGAATGGGTCAGGCAGAGATGAAGGTTGGCCATTGTGTGTGTTGAGACTCAGCAGACATGGGCTTGTATAATAAGCATCCTGGATCAAACCTTTCCGTACGCTAGCATGGCTTCAATTGTGGACCAGAAGATGCCTGTGCTGCACAACTTTCTTGGAATACTGTCCTTGAGGCTATCGTACCATCAGTGACCTTTAGACCCAAAACCCCAAACCATCAACCCCCGTATTGGAAGCCTGCCATTGAGGCTAGCATACAGCGCTGTGCAATTACGCCGCAATTCAGAAATTGTGCAATTAATTACAATCCTTCCTGTAGCTGAAACTGCCTTGATATTACGGCGACTGAAACTCAGCTGAGTACTTCAGCCACTGTATAGACCGCAATCGGCACATCACTGCTATCATGCAACCCTTTACCCCTGAACAACCACACTGAAGTGTGCCGCAAAAAAGATGTGCGTTGGCCCTTAGGCGTGGATACCGGTAACAGCAGTACAGCTCTACCAGGACAGCAGTACAGCTGTGCTAGGACAGCAGTTCAGCTCTACCAGGACAGCAGTACAGCCCTACTAGGACAGCAGTACAGCTCTACTAAACAGTACAACTCTAGGCCCCATCACTTCAGCTGGTCTCGTGCACCGTATTGCATTTTTGTTTTTTATGATGGCTTTTCTTTGTCCGATTGCTACAAATTTGGCATTACGCGTCTTGGCTGATTGCTACAACCTTTGCCATTACTCTTCTTGGCTGATTGTTGCTGCATTTGACATAACTCTTCTTGGCTGAATGCTACAATCTTCAACATAACTCGTATTGCCTGATTTGTGCAACCTTTGACATGACTCTTCTTGGTTAATTGCTGCAACCTCTGGCATCTTTCTTCTTTGCTGATTGCTACAACCTTTGACATACCTCCTCTTGGTTGATTGCGGACCCTTGCCGCTTGTCTAGCTGCAGGAAACTATGATACATCACTTCACTGGTTGCTGAAACCAGGGATCATGTATTCATGTTCCTCTTGGCTAGTTGCTCTTTGCTAAATCTGTGATCGTGTCCCTCCTGACTGGTGGCTTCCAGGGACTTCTCAAGCCCCTGGTGTGCAGCAATCAACCCATCATGTGCTGCGCCTGCACTTCGCCGCACTACGTGTGGAAGTACCACATGCGCCAGCACTGGGAGGAGCAGCACCCGGAGCAGCTCCTGGCAGGAAGGGTGAGAGGCGACAGGGGACCAAAAGTAGGAGCTTTGAGGCTCTTCTCGCACTCTGTGCCAGTACTCTGTTGAAACACTCTGTTGAAACACTCTGTGGCAGTACTCTGTGGATGTACTCAGTTGAAAAACTCTGGGGCAGGCCTCTGTGGCAGCATGTGGCTCTTTTCGCCAAGGGAGAGAAGGGGGAAGATGGGGCCTAGTGGTTTTTGATTGGCAAGGACTGACCACGTTGGTGTTCATCGTGGGACCGCGCTCCAGGTCCACTAAATAAAACACTCCTCAAGCGATGGGTTCCTTCCCATAGTGCTGCGGCCTGCCTTGGGCCGACCCCTCCTCCCTTTTTCTCTTTTGGCCATCGCCTACATGCCCCTAGCGGAGCGATCAGCCACATTTGTGTTCCCCCCATTCCGTCGGCGGCCGATCAGCCGTGACTTCACTGACCCACACTTTCCGCTGCACCCTCTCTCACTACCGTGCAGTTCCCCGAAGAGTACATGATTGGCGAAGCGGAACGGGCATCCGTGTTGTCCACCAACCGGCTCATGCCTCGGCGGTCCAGCGATGTTGGGGACAGCGGCGGAGGCAGCAGTCTCGCAGGCGCTGGAAAGGAGGTCCCACAAGGCAGACGCAAGGAAACCAAACACTCACGGGATGCCGGCCCGGCCGCGGAAGAGGCTGACAGCAAAAGGTCCAGACTGAGAAATGCCTTGATACGCGAAGGGCAAGACAATGCCGAGCGCAGCGCCGGCGGTGCGTCCAAGGCGTCAGGGTCAACCGCAGGCACTGTCCTGCAACCCTCGGATCGGCGGCAAGCGCCGGTCCCGTTGCGGCCTGTGCCGGTTCCCGCAGCCGCGAGTCGTCCGCTCCTGCACTACGATGCGAGGGAATGTGCCCCCCACATGAACCTGCCTGCTGCTTGGCTGAGCCACTGGCCTCAGCTTGTGGATGGCCAGGCGCCCTTCCCCGGCCCGGCCTGGCAGCTCCCACCGGGCACTGGCCGTGCTCCGCCAGGTGGCGCGCCTTGGCAGGAAGCCGCGCATGGAGTCCCCATGAGAGGCGATCACAGAAACGACCGAAGGAGCGATGTCGCAAGCACCGTCACGTCCAGCTTCGACCGGCAATGGGGCGCGGCTGACCACCTCCCGGGCGTCAATCACTTCCCCGCTTCCGCGCAACCGAGAGGAGGTTTCGACCGAGTGGCAGCGGCCGGCCTGCAACTCAGAGTTGCCATGCTCCCTAATGCCGAGCCCCATGATAGCCCCTCGGACGTCCAATGGCAGTCGCATATGACGGGGTCCGCGGGATTTCCGGCTGCAGCTCCCAGACATGCCGTTATCGAGATGACGGCTGCTGCCGCTGATGCAGCCGCGGCCGCGATCGCATTCACCGGCGTGCCCACCAGCTCGGACAGCTTTGGCGTCCTTCTGTCCGACGACGAAGACCCGGGGAGTCGCTTTGGGTCAGGCAAGCTGCGGTCGTTCGCATCCAGCGGCGGTGGCATCAGGCAACTCAGGGAGGTCCGGCAGGCGCAGCCGATGTCGCCGACGCTCGGATATGTGACTGGGCTCGCTTAAGTTTCTTCGCCGCCTTCCGCTCGCTACGGAAACGTTTATGGGACGCACCAGCACATCCCGCCGTTTCAACCTGACAGTGCGCCCGGCGCCCCGTCGGCGTATACCGCCTCGGGGTCATCAGGGCGTCCAGTCAGGTAGCAGAGCGTGGTGTGAGCGGTGGACCCCTCCAGCATGATGCACAGCTTGTGAAAATGAACCATTTAATCGGTCTCATCAGTTGCTTTGAAACCGGTAGATCGGAACTCTTGAGTTACCCCCAACAGATAGAGCTTGCTAGCCGCCCGCTCAGCATCGGCAGAGGCAGAGCCAGACTCGTCTGACACCAGCAAGGACTGCAGCCTGTAGGTACAACATGGATGTGCGGCCGCATGAAAGCTGTCTGCTGGCTAACAGCGACAGGCTGGGCCGTAATGGCGGCGGTGTTGCGTATGAGAAGATTTGTACTCCGCTTTCCATACTTGACCCGCCCGCCGACCTAACCTCATTATCGGACGACCTGTTCCAGCTCACTGCCCAGGAGCCGCCGCAGCGGCTACAGGATGGAGGTGCTTCCATATAGTGTGCAGCAGCTCGTGCTGTCCAGCTCCATGTGCAGATCGTGGCGGGGCCGGCGGTGTGGACTAGGACCTCGGCAGGCCGCTCAAGAGCCAGCCCATAAAAGGCATGGCCGACGCTGACATGGTCCCTGCTGGTGGCGCCGCCTAGGGCTCTACCTCCATACGGCACAGAGGGCCAACCTCGGGTCTGTCGAGCTCGGCCCCGGCTGGGTCTCAACGTGTGGGTGGCAGCTACTCGCCTTCCGCTCGACTATCGAGCTGACCCTCTGCAGGTTGCTGTCTACGAAGCTCAGCTTGCTCTGATGCAGCCACCAATCCCACAGCATTGGCAGGATCATGAAGGGCTTCTGACCTGCATGGGCTACACATGCAGCTGTGATGATGCACATTTCCCCCCTCTTCCCAACTCATTACCAATTCACCATACCCATGCCCATGCATGGAGAGGTTGATACCGTATTTACTACATCATATCATATTGCTAATATGATATGATACGATGGCCCCAAAGACAATATCATGATACCTTGGTTGCACATGCTGCTGTGATGATGCACAGTTTTACGGGATGGAGGGTTGGAATGCGGGATGGATACAACTTGCTGGTGTCAGGGGCAAATATTCACTTATTCAATACCTGTTGCATTTCTTTTGGTTTGTATCGCATTTCATAGCTTTTCGCACAGGCCTGAGTGGTTTCTGTTGTTACATGTGCCAACAGGATTGAACGCAAGAAGGCCTGCCATTGCAAGAGAGAAAAAATAGGCGTTTCCTGGCTGGATGTTTTAATTTGAGTTATTGTCCCTCTTTATCGAGCTCTTTATTACAATTTTTCTGTTTGTATGAACCAACACTTAATATGTTGTACGGTATTTCATGTATCCTAGACTAGCCAGACACCCTATCGCACAGCCTTCACAATGCTGCTGCTTTTGATTTTGTTGTGATGGATGATGCCCAAGGATTTGAATTCCTGGAATGTTTAGAACGGTGCATACCCGCTGGGCTCTGCTGGATGCTCGGCCGCATGGGGCTGGTAGGGGATTTATTGATTGGTGCAGCCATGCCACCCTCCTATGTGAGGGGGGCAGGAACATGAAGCTGTTGCTGTTGTGATGCATGATGCCCAATAATGTGAATTCCTGGAATGGGAGACCTAGTGTCACCTGTCGCACCATAAAGCAGTCACCGTGCCATAATGGTAAAAGCTGGCCAGGTCGCCTTAGAGAGGCTTACTCTACTCACAACTACGGTACATCACCGTATGCAAAGGCTCCTTGTACTACATTATAGAGATTACCGGGGTTCACTGGTACGGAGTACTGGTATAAAGGCAGCCCTAAGTGGAAAGTCCTCACTGGTTGGCCTGCCTGGGCACCCCTGGCTCGTGGGTACCGCCCCTACTACTTTACTCGTGATGTTTGCTTCAGGTCCGTGGCGGACTTCTTCCTCACAGAGTGGCGGACGCCTACGGGCGGACTTAGTGTCTAAACACTGGGATGGCCGCGGATGCGCGAAGCATTAAGCTGTGGCTGGAACTTCTAGATGACGGACACGGAGCAAATCACTTGTAGAGCTAGACTTCTGGCCTGTCGGGTAGCGAACCGGCAGGTCGATGTAAGTCACTTACCGCGTGTAGCCGGGGATGCCGTAAACGTAGACTGCGGACGTTGTCTTAAGTCGGGCTGGGCATCTCGTAGGGAAGTCTCAGGCTTGCTATCTCGGCTGGGTAGCTGATCTAGTCTTGACCGACTAACTATGTGGAAATGGCTTTAATGCCTCTCACTGGACATATCAAGGGATATTAGCTGGTGCAGTTTACAAATAGAGGCCTGTCCACTTAAAAGGGACGAAGTAAGAGTCAAGCGTGCGAGCCGGGATTCAAAGGTCCCGGCAAGCCCTATTTACGAAGTACGGGAAATCATGCCTCAGATCTTCCCGAAAGTGGGAAGCTGGGCTCCTAACCTAGAAAAGTGGGCTCCGCAGAGAAGCTGCGGAGCCTCCGTGGCCGCGGCGGCGGGTAATACGGTTCTGGCACGTTTACTGCATTATACCGCGTCACACCACATGAGGGCTGCATCTGCTGTGGACAAAAGTCCATTGCATGGTGGGGATCTGCAGCAGTGCTGGCAACATACAGTGTTAGCAGGGAAATCATGGGGTGGGATGGATTATCTGCTGTTACCATGATGGATGGCATCAGCCCCAATGTTAGCATGTTCCACCAGCCTTGGCCCCGAGTTGCGGCGAAAATCAATGATGTCGCACGCCCAAGGTGACGGATGCTACAGCACTGCGGCCGAGCTTTGAGCGGGCCCAGAGGTGTAACGTTATTGACTGGGGCGTACCCAAAGGCTTAGTTGGCCGCGTGGGTTTCCTGGCTGTTGGTAGGAGCATGTCCCTGAAATGAAACACACCTCATGTCCAAGATTACTGAAAATGCCTTACTGGGCCCTGCTCAAATAAAAGGCTTGGCCGCGTGGTTTTCTGGTTGGTGGTAACAGATCCCTATCAAGGCCACTCTTACTTGCCTGGCCTCATGACCCTACATGGCATGGCAGCTGCTGGCAGAACGTGTAACAAGGGCGTCGGGCGGTGGCGCACGAGGGGCGGCCCCGACAGCCCCGACAGCTGCTGGGAAAATTTGCTTGAGGCACGGGCAAAGGCGGGCTAGTGCAGAACATTTCAATATGGCCGAAGTTGAAAGACCCACGTAGGGGCCCACCCGCGTGAACGGGACCTTCAATTTGGGGTGCATGAATGGCGGGTGACGGCGGGTGGGTACGGGGCCCACCAAAAACCAACACTGAACAGCCCCTGTGAACCAGTTCTCCTTACTTTTGGATATATAATTTCTATCAATTGTTCATATACCCTCACATCCTCCTGTGTCTGCTAGTGTTTGCTCCTGCAACTGGCCGCTCTTCCCTATTACCGGTACCGTATGGTATGTACGGTATGTAGAATTATGCATTACTTCGCTATCTCGACGTACTCGACGCCTACTCGACAGCACCCGAGCTTTAACAGAAGACTGAAGAGAACCATTTGGTAGGCAAAACATGCGTGCACTTGTATGTTAGCGTGTATGTCAGACGCTTGCGCGAATGAGACGAATCGTATGCATGAAACATCAGCAGCACGCAGCCCATCGGCACTTCGCAACCAAAAGCAGTCCAATTACCAAGTACTGATTGCATCGTGCCAATGCAGAACAGTCTTGCAAGAACAAGATGCTCTCCTCCATCAGCACATCTAGACACAGCAAGCTCTGCATCGCCATGCATCCCGGTGAGTTCGGATCGATACCGTCGGTACTTCGATTCCCCGATCCCGCCCGACACTGACCCCCACTCCCCAACCAGCAGGTTTGTTGGGTTGTCTAGCAGCAGGTCATCAGCAGCATGCACGCGATGCCTGCTGGTGGGTTGCTGATTAATAAAAGCTCGTCCTTGCATCGATCGCGAGTCAACTACGTATTTCGAACGAGGAGGCCAGGAACCAGCGAATTTCCTGCAGACAGTGGCAACAGCATGCGGGCTGACTCATTCATTCCTGTCACATGGTATGCAAGCCTTTGCTGACCTCTGGTGCTGACTGTGCCGTGATTGTACACGAATTGAAGAGCCAGGTTTGCCAAGCTCAGTCGATCTCTACAGCGCAGTGTCCGCCTTCACCACTCTAAAAACAAATCAACTCCTGCTGCCTCATCATTTCCTCTCGACCTGTATCTCTTCCTGCACAGGTGGACGATGCCCCTGAGACCAACTCCTTGCTATGGCCGACGCAGATCGGCAACCTCGATGAAGGGAACTCAGACCTGAGAAACGCCGACTTGAGCTTCCTCTCCAGAACCCAGCCACATGGGATTTCACATGGGACCAGGGGGAGTGGATGGGGGACTGCTTTGGACTCATACGGTATCAGATGAATATTTCAGAATTGAAAGCCCTTGGTTCCTCTCTCGGAAGCCTTTTTAGTTTGTATCTCTCTAGTCTATTTCAGCCATGGCCTATTTAGTCCATCTGAAAATCCATGTTCCCTCCTAGCTCATCACTGGCCCATCACTGACGGTCACAAATGCTGGTTGCTGCACGTCTGGTCTCTTTCCTGCCCCCCCCCCCTTGCCGACTTGCTCCTCACGGCTGGCAACTGGACAAGTGACTGAAGCCAGGTCACTTGTGCTGCATGCTGTCAGCCCCCCTTACAGCAGCTTCCAACGTCTGTCGCCACAACCAGGCCCTCCGAAGATTCATACCGCCCTCAGAAGGTCCTTCACACTTTTGGATGCCTCCAGCTTTTAGTATCTACAGCTTCGCAGTGTCTTTCACGCCTATGCCCCATTGCATTCCTGTTTGGAAGCTCTCTCACGTACATCCGGACCAGTGCTTATTTTACCGCGCTCCAGCTACAATTCAGCTACAACACCGTCCACCGCCGTGAGTGGCTGGCGCAGCAAGCCCTACTGCTTGGGCCACCGGCCATAGGCCGATCAAGGTTTGGTCCCAATTGGCCCAGAGGTGGCTGCCCGGCGGCCCCCTGAAGGTGGTCTGGCGCGCAGCAAAATAAGCACTCCGGATTCCGGACATACCGGATGAAAGCCCTTGCTCTGAGGTCCTCCCCTTCGTCCTCTTCCCCCAAGTCAGTGTTTTTGCTTACCTTCATCAGCTGCCGACCCCGCCTTCACCTCCGCGTCACTTGTCTGTCTTATCAGATCCTCTTCCACCTCGAACTGTCCTCTCTGAACTTTCCCATATTCCCCTGCTTGCCTCCTTTGGTGTCCTCTCCTCTACTTATAGACCCAGCTTGACTTCCTTTGGCATCTCTAAACCAGTGTTCCACTTTTCCATCTGTTCCTTTAATTCCCTGTATGGCTCCATGCTGTCACCTAATCACCTGTACCCCCTGCTGTTGGGCGGCTTCCTTCATCCACTTGTTTGCGTATATATTTATTTATTTACCCACTCCCCTTTTTGTTTGCGTCCTTGCCCTGAACATAGTGCCCTTGCCCACTTTAACCCCTCCCTCCTACCTGTCCTCGTAGCCCCCCCCTAAATCATTCACCATGGAACCGTGTTCACACCCGGAACCTGCAGCCTGCAGGTGTACATCGGGTCACCCAGCCACACTTCCTGGAAAAGCCACGCAAGCAAATTCTCTCTTTCTATCCTATCCGACTTCCGTCCTCAACGTTTTCTCAGTAGCACACCGTTATCTCCGATCCCACCCCCTCTTTCTTCGCAGGAGCTTGGCACATGAAGACCCCAGCACTGCTGCTGATTTGGAAAAGCCACGCATACAACTGAAGTGTCCCCTCTCTTTCTATCCTGCTTCCGTTCTCAACACATTCTCAGGGCCGTAGCGCACCCTGATCTCGCCAACTTATGCTTTGTGAGCTGCAACAACAACAGCAAGCGAGGCATTTCCATCCCGGTGAGTTCCACTGGTTACCCCCTCTTCCGCCGGGCACCACCAGCCTGCCTGCCTCTTTGCTAGGTAGCTGAGAGGTAGCTGAGAGTCTAAGAGGATGCTGAGAGGCAACTTATAGGTAGCTGAGAGGTAGCTGAGACAATTTTGTGAGGTAACTGCTAGGAAGCTGAGAGGCATATGAGAGGTAGCTGAGTGGCTGAGTCTGCTAGGTGGCTGCTAGGTAGCTGAGAGGCAGCTAAGAGGTAGCTGTGAGGTAGCTGTGAGGAAGCTGAGAGACACTGCTTGCCAAGCATGCAAGCAATTTGAATGAGCATACTAGGCAGCAGCAATACCCTCCTTCATGAGTCTGTCGTGTAAGCTTGTTTCATTCATGAAGAGCTTGCAGCGTCCTACATTGAGCATGCTGACTGTACACAATATGGAAGGGCCAGGCTCGACGAGCCCACTACATCATCCCTGCCAAGTGTCCATCTACAGCAATTTGGTTGTAATTCAAATCCTGGCTAATCCCCTGTTGGCATGTATCACCTTTTTCGTAGGTGGACGAAGACAACGAGCTCTGGCCGACGCAGATCGGCGTCTTTAAGCCAGTGGCAAGGCAATCTGCTCCTCAGGAATCTGATGCACAGAGTCTCAGCCACAAGATCTGTGAGTCTGAGGTATAAGTCATCATTGTCTTGTAATCAAACTTGGATCTGACAAACGCAGACCTCAGCCACTACCAAAACTGTGACCCTGATTGAGAGCCCTATCTTACTCTTTAGAAGGGGAGGGGGGGCTACGAGGCTTATACTTCAAAGTTCGTACCCCCAGGTCGCAGGGACCCCAGGGTACAGGGAAACCTCAAGGTTCCAGGATGCAGCCTAACCAGGGTACAGGGAAACTTCAGGGTTCCAGGGTGCAGCCTAACCAGGGTACAGGGAAACCTCAGGGTTCCAGGGTGCAGCCTAACCAGGGTACAGGGAAACCTCAAGGTTCCAGGGTGCAGCCTAACCAGGGTACAGGGAAACCTCAGGGTTCCAGGGTGCAGCCTAACCAGGGTACAGGGAAACCTCAGGGTTCCAGGGTGCAGCCTAACCAGGGTACAAGGAAACCTCAGGGTTCCAGGATGCAGCCTAACCAGGGTACAGGGAAACCTCAGGGTTCTAGGGTGCAGCCTAACCAGGGTACAGGGAAACCTCAGGGTTCCAGGGTGCAGCCTAACCAGGGTACAGGGAAACCTCAGGGTTCCAGGGTGCAGCCTAACCAGGGTACAGGGAAACCTCAGGGTCCCAGGGTGCAGCCTAACCAGGGTACAGGGAAACCTCAAGGTTCCAGGGTGCAGCCTAACCAGGGTACAGGGAAACCTCAGGGTTCCAGGGTGCAGCCTAACCAGGGTACAGGGAAACCTCAGGGTTCCAGGGTGCAGCCTAACCAGGGTACAGGGAAACCTCAGGGTTCCAGGGTGCAGCCTAACCAGGGTACAGGGAAACCTCAAGGTTCCAGGGTGCAGCCTAACCAGGGTACAGGGAAACCTCAGGGTTCCAGGGTGCAGCCTAACCAGGGTACAGGGAAACCTCAGGGTTCCAGGGTGCAGCCTAACCAGGGAACAAGGAAACCTCAGGGTTCCAGGGTGCAGCCTAACCAGGGTACAGGGAAACCTCAGGGTTCCAGGGTGCAGCCTAACCAGGGTACAGGGAAACCTCAGGGTTCCAGGGTGCAGCCTAACCAGGGTACAGGGAAACCTCAGGGTTCCAGGGTGCAGCCTAACCAGGGTACAGGGAAACCTCAGGGTTCCAGGGTGCAGCCTAACCAGGGTACAGGGAAACCTCAGGGTTCCAGGGTGCAGCCTAACCAGGGTACAGGGAAACCTCAGGGTTCCAGGGTGCAGCCTAACCAGGGTACAATGGAAACCTCAGGGTTCCAGGGTGCAGCCTAACCAGGGTACAGGGAAACCTCAAGGTTCCAGGGTGCAGCCTAACCAGGGTACAGGGAAACCTCAGGGTTCCAGGGTGCAGCCTAACCAGGGTGCACGGAAACCTCAGGGTTCCAGGGTGCAGCCTAACCAGGGTACAGGGAAACCTCAGGGTTCCAGGGTGCAGCCTAACCAGGGTACAGGGAAACCTCAGGGTTCCAGGGTGCAGCCTAACCAGGGTACAGGGAAACCTCAGGGTTCCAGGGTGCAGCCTAACCAGGGTACAGGGAAACCTCAGGGTTCCAGGGTGCAGCCTAACCAGGGTACAGGGAAACCTCAGGGTTCCAGGGTGCAGCCTAACCAGGGTACAGGGAAACCTCAGGGTTCCAGGGTGCAGCCTAACCAGGGTACAGGGAAACCTTAGGGTTCCAGGGTGCAGCCTAACCAGGGTACAGGGAAACCTCAGGGTTCCAGGGTGCAGCCTAACCAGGGTACAGGGAAACCTCAGGGTTCCAGGGTGCAGCCTAACCAGGGTACAGGGAAACCTCAGGGTTCCAGGGTGCAGCCTAACCAGGGTACAGGGAAACCTCAGGGTTCCAGGGTGCAGCCTAACCAGGGTACAGGGAAACCTCAGGGTTCCAGGGTGCAGCCTAACCAGGGTACAGGGCAACCTCAGGGTTCCAGGGTGCAGCCTAACCAGGGTACAGGGAAACCTCAGGGTTCCAGGGTGCAGCCTAACCAGGGTACAGGGAAACCTCAGGGTTCCAGGGTGCAGCCTAACCAGGGTACAGGGAAACCTCAGGGTTCCAGGGTGCAGCCTAACCAGGGTACAGGGAAACCTCAGGGTTCCAGGGTGCAGCCTAACCAGGGTACAATGGAAACCTCAGGGTTCCAGGGTGCAGCCTAACCAGGGTACAGGGAAACCTCAAGGTTCCAGGGTGCAGCCTAACCAGGGTACAGGGAAACCTCAGGGTTCCAGGGTGCAGCCTAACCAGGGTGCACGGAAACCTCAGGGTTCCAGGGTGCAGCCTAACCAGGGTACAGGGAAACCTCAGGGTTCCAGGGTGCAGCCTAACCAGGGTACAGGGAAACCTCAGGGTTCCAGGGTGCAGCCTAACCAGGGTACAGGGAAACCTCAGGGTTCCAGGGTGCAGCCTAACCAGGGTACAGGGAAACCTCAGGGTTCCAGGGTGCAGCCTAACCAGGGTACAGGGAAACCTCAGGGTTCCAGGGTGCAGCCTAACCAGGGTACAGGGAAACCTCAGGGTTCCAGGGTGCAGCCTAACCAGGGTACAGGGAAACCTTAGGGTTCCAGGGTGCAGCCTAACCAGGGTACAGGGAAACCTCAGGGTTCCAGGGTGCAGCCTAACCAGGGTACAGGGAAACCTCAGGGTTCCAGGGTGCAGCCTAACCAGGGTACAGGGAAACCTCAGGGTTCCAGGGTGCAGCCTAACCAGGGTACAGGGAAACCTCAGGGTTCCAGGGTGCAGCCTAACCAGGGTACAGGGAAACCTCAGGGTTCCAGGGTGCAGCCTAACCAGGGTACAGGGCAACCTCAGGGTTCCAGGGTGCAGCCTAACCAGGGTACAGGGAAACCTCAGGGTTCCAGGGTGCAGCCTAACCAGGGTACAGGGAAACCTCAGGGTTCCAGGGTGCAGCCTAACCAGGGTACAGGGAAACCTCAGGGTTCCAGGGTGCAGCCTAACCAGGGTACAGGGAAACCTCAGGGTTCCAGGGTGCAGCCTAACCAGGGTACAGGGAAACCTCAGGGTTCCAGGGTGCAGCCTAACCAGGGTACAGGGAAACCTCAGGGTTCCAGGGTGCAGCCTAACCAGGGTACAGGGAAACCTCAGGGTTCCAGGGTGCAGCCTAACCAGGGTACAGGGAAACCTCAGGGTCCCAGGGTGCAGCCTAACCAGGGTACAAGGAAACCTCAGGGTTCCAGGGTGCAGCCTAACCAGGGTACAGGGAAACCTTAGGGTTCCAGGGTGCAGCCTAACCAGGGTATAAGGGAAACCTCAGGGTCCCATGGTGCAGCCTAACTAGGGTACATGGAAACCTCAGGGTTCCAGGGTGCAGCCAACCAGGGTATAAAGGAAACCTCAGGGTTCTAGGGTGCAGCCTAACCAGGGTATAGGGGAAACCTCAGGGTCCCAGGGTGCAGCCTAACCAGGGTACAGGGAAACCTCAGGGTTCCAGGGTGCAGCCTAACCAGGGTACAGGGAAACCTCAGGGTTCCAGGGTGCAGCCAACCAGGGTATAAAGGAAACCTCAGGGTTCTAGGGTGCAGCCTAACCAGGGTATAGGGGAAACCTCAGGGTCACAGGGTGCAGCCTAACCAGGGTACAGGGAAACCTCAGGGTTCCAGGGTGCAGCCTAACCAGGGTACAGGGAAACCTTAGGGTTCCAGGGTGCAGCCTAACCAGGGTACAGGGAAACCTCAGGGTCCCAGGGTGCAGCCTAACCAGGGTACAGGGAAACCTCAAGGTTCCAGGGTGCAGCCTAACCAGGGTACAGGGAAACCTCAGGGTTCCAGGGTGCAGCCTAACCAGGGTGCACGGAAACCTCAGGGTTCCAGGGTGCAGCCTAACCAGGGTACAGGGAAACCTCAGGGTTCCAGGGTGCAGCCTAACCAGGGTACAGGGAAACCTTAGGGTTCCAGGGTGCAGCCTAACCAGGGTACAGGGAAACCTCAGGGTTCCAGGGTGCAGCCTAACCAGGGTACAGGGAAACCTCAGGGTTCCAGGGTGCAGCCTAACCAGGGAACAAGGAAACCTCAGGGTTCCAGGGTGCAGCCTAACCAGGGTACAGGGAAACCTCAGGGTTCCAGGGTGCAGCCTAACCAGGGTACAGGGAAACCTCAGGGTTCCAGGGTGCAGCCTAACCAGGGTACAGGGAAACCTCAGGGTTCCAGGGTGCAGCCTAACCAGGGTACAGGGAAACCTCAGGGTTCCAGGGTGCAGCCTAACCAGGGTACAGGGAAACCTCAGGGTTCCAGGGTGCAGCCTAACCAGGGTGCACGGAAACCTCAGGGTTCCAGGATGCAGCCTAACCAGGGTACAGGGAAACCTCAGGGTTCCAGGGTGCAGCCTAACCAGGGTACAGGGAAACCTTAGGGTTCCAGGGTGCAGCCTAACCAGGGTACAAGGAAACCTCAGGGTTCCAGGGTGCAGCCTAACCAGGGTACAGGGAAACCTTAGGGTTCCAGGGTGCAGCCTAACCAGGGTATAAGGGAAACCTCAGGGTCCCAGGGTGCAGCCTAACTAGGGTACAGGGAAACCTCAGGGTTCCAGGGTGCAGCCTAACCAGGGTACAGGGAAACCTCAGGGTTCTAGGGTGCAGCCTAACCAGGGTATAGGGGAAACCTCAGGGTCCCAGGGTGCAGCCTAACCAGGGTACAGGGAAACCTCAGGGTTCCAGGGTGCAGCCTAACCAGGGTACAGGGAAACCTCAGGGTTCCAGGGTGCAGCCTAACCAGGGTACAGGGAAACCTCAGGGTCCCAGGGTGCAGCCTAACCAGGGTACAGGGAAACCTCAGGGTTCCAGGGTGCAGCCTAATCAGGGTACCAGGTCATAGGGGGGGGGAAAGCCCGTTGTCTCCCCCTGCCCCTGCTTTGTAGCCAGTGTAAGCTTCATGTGTGTTGTCCCTCTCCGAATGCTTAGTCCTTATGCACCATCAGTACCCCTCTTGTGTTCTTCACGCACTGCATGAGGAGCATGATTACTTACAATCCCGATCCCTCGTTCTTCGGCTCTTCGCAGGTCGTCAGGGCAGGACACCCCTGGCTACAGCGCTTCTGCTGCTGACTTGGACGATAGCCGGATCTTGCTGTCCAAACCAATCCGGTCGGCTGAGATGGTTAACCAGTTTGACTTGTTGGCACATGAGGAGGAGGAGGAGGAGGAGGAGGAGCAGGCTTCCCACATCAACCTCTGCTCTGAGTTGAACTGCATCGGACTTCCTATGAGCCCGTGTGGGAGCCCACCGCATATGGAGATGAAAGACCGGAGCGACAGCAGCAGCATTGGGCTTCTCCCACCCAATTGTGCAATGAGCCCACGTGGGAGCCCTCCGCACCCGCACATGGAGATCAACAAATGGAGCAACAGCAGCAGCATTGAGCTCCTTCCACCCACTTTTGAAATGAGCCCACGTGGGAGCCCTCCCAACAGCTGGTGTAACAACCCCCTGTATGACGACCAATTCACAAACCCCCTATTCGATAGCCACGCCCCCGACTCCGGCCGCTTCACAATTGATGACCTGGAGGCAGAGATCCAGATGCCTCTGCATCTTTCACACATCTTTCTGGCCTCCCCTTCATCGGCTGATGACCGTGCTGCGACTGAGCTCCTGCTGCCGTTTCCCATGAGCCTCGCGGCTTCATCCTCCCCTCCCTTATCGATCAGCTGGAGGAGCTGGAGACAGACTGCCAGCTGTCGCCGCTGTTGGATGCGCTCTGGCAGCTGCACCATTGGCCATCCTCTGAGGGGCCTGTCACAGCAGGCACGGTGGTATCAGCGCCGATGCCCCTGCTGTTGCCTATGAGCCCTCGCAGGGTTGCAGTCGGCAGCAAGCAGAAGGAGAAGGGGGCGACATCCCCCCAACAACAGCGTCTGCCTGCCTCGCCTTGTTGTGTCCTGGCCAGCACCAGCTCATCCCCCCCTGCTCCTTGTCGGCTCTCTGTTGACGTGGCGTCTAGAGCTCTGTCACCCTCCTCGGACAGGAGGCACTCAGACTCCAAAAACGCCAGTTGTGGGGGAGCTGAGGCGTGTGGGGGAGAGTGGGAGGCGGACGCGAGCGCAGTGGCGGTGATCCAGCAGAGCTTCTAGAGGGACAGGGAGGACGCTCAGGCAAGCCAGTTCAGGTATTGCGGCATCCCAACATAACACATATTTTACACTGATCAGCTCAGTGAGTGCATAAATATGTGTGAACATTGTGTGATGAGCCCTAGCCATTCAGGCATTCAGGTCAGCAGCAACTGTCTATGATGCCTAGTGTGTAAACTGTGGATGCTGTTACACATTCTCTGAGCCCTGCTCAAAAAGGCCTCGGCCGCGTGGGCGCCAACTGCCTAGTTGAAAGGATAGGGAAGATGGTGATGGTGGGTGTGTGAACGTGCATCATCACTGTGCACGGTATTACTGCACCTTTGAGCTGCAATATACGCAGCCCAATCTATGGCTTTTTGTATTATGAGCAGACTGTATAAACAGTGACTTGGTGTGTATGTGTGTATGTGTGTCTTTTAAAAAGACATAATTCATTCCCCGGCCTGAATGTGCATCCGGAGAATACAGTTTGTACATCCCATGTAGCATGCCGATTGCCGTATCATTGAGTCTCAGACGTTATCAACGTGCCCATTGTTCATGTCTCGGCTCACAAGCTTTCTGCTTATTTAAATGTACACTGAGCGGATTGGTTTAGCTTCTTTTCCTGGCAGCTCTCTGGCCTATCGACCTGTATATTCTTCGTTACATGCAGAGATTATATCCTTCTTCTTGGCAGCTCACAAGCGCGTTGCCTGTTTATCTGCACATGGTGCGTTGTGCGGATTGGTTCAGCCTTCTTACTTTCTTGGCAGCAATCGAGCATGCTGGCTAATAACCTTTAGTGTCTAATATTGTAAACTTCGGTTTTGTATTGCTTGCTGTGTTCTGTTGGCTATAATATCCATTAACTAAGTCTGGCCGACAATCCTTCCGTGTGACTCATCAGTACAATAAAGAGGCAGTCCCTTAGTGCAGCTGCTAATTTCTCACACAACTGACAGTTACGAATCAGTTCCCCAGAATTTGACATGCAAGGATGCACGATTTGGCAGGAGAGTTGTTGTCATGTAACCCCCCCCCCTCCTCATTGCATTGTGAGATGCACGCACTTAAAACAGCACCCTGTGCATGGTAGATGGAATTGAGCTTAGTCATCCCCTTCCAGCCCCATGCGGCCGAGCATTCAGCAGGGCCCAGCGAGTATGCACCGTTCCAAACTTTTAAATAGCTCCCTCCCCCTAGGACATGTCCACCCCGATCTCAGGCGAGTTGCAAAAATAATCATTTAACTTTGACGTAAGGTCTGAAGAGACGGTCCTCTGCTTGTTTTCCTTGTATTAGGTTCTCGCTTGACAAGCTGTTCCCTATTCCCTGGAAGCCAGCTTGACGTTCAATGTGGAGGAAAAGTGGTGTTGCTTGAGCATTAGCTCAACTGGATTTAAATATAGAGCAGTAACCGCAATATAACACACATTGCGATATACAATGGGGTCTCAGGCTGGTGAAGAAACCCTGACCCCTAAGCTGTATAACCGTATTCATAACCAGGTGACTTACAGCCAAGCAAAAGAAGCGCTAAATCAGACAAAATAAATATGCAACAGCTTTCCCCCCTCCGTTACCTCCCGACGGAGTCTGTGCGTTTGCAAGACATCCCACCAGCCCCATGCGGAACAGTTGGCTAGTCCTGCTGCAAAAACTGCATCATAACTTACTCCACTCATTACAATATATCCGCTAAAAGCTCGATCAGAAAAAGGGTTCTCATCCGAGTCACTCGAATCCGCCAAGCCCTCACCCATCTTACACAGGGTTTATGACCTTACATCTTCTACAGGGTATATCCTGGCCTACGGGCTACGGACCCCCCCCATGGTGTTATCCACCTCCTGCAAAAAACAACGATGCTGTTGTAGCACCTTAACTTAGATGCCCTGGGTCCTAGCTCGGGGACACAGCCATGCAACTGTGTTCGCTTGTCACGAGTTGACTGCATCAACCCCAGGGAACCCTCTTCCAAGCCACCCCATGCCAAGGGCCGACATAAGGAAGCACACCATAGCATGGCGAGCACCCAAAGTACTGTTCTTGAAGCAGAAGCCCCCCGCTGCATGGCTAGTACACGAAATTGCCAAACGGATGCAACCAAGGTTACTAGCCCCCCACCGCGTGTCTACAAGCTACTGGTAATGATGAGGTATATAATCCGTTTGCCACAGCCTCTGTCTCAGTTATAGCTTCAGATCTATCGCACAATACAGCCCGCACCCACCCCCAAACCTCAACACATGCGAATCCCTTTCCGAACGCCACGTAGACGGCGATACAAACGTGGAGTGCAACCAGGAGCGGAACCATACCACGCTTGACGGGGCTGTTCTACTCGAGAGGTAGAGCCATGCACCCCCTTGCTGCTCCGTGTGTACAACACAGCTCGACGTGTACTGCACAGCTCGATGTGCATTGCACAGCTCGATGTGTACTGCACAGCTCGATGTGTACCGCACAGCTCGACGTGTACTGCACAGCTCAGCTTGTACTGCACAGCTCAATGTGTACTGCACAGCTCGATGTGTACCGCACAGCTCGACGTGTACTGCACAGCCCGATGTGTAATGCACAGCTCTGCACTCGGCCGCATTCTCTAATGCAGCTTTTGAAGCACTCCACACAACCCTATTGGTTCTCTACTGCGGCCCATTCGACCCAAACGGCCACTCCCCCTTCAGCCGGTCCATGATGCTCATGTTGATCTTAGAAGCTGGACGGGAGCGCAGCAGCTCCGCCACCTGAGTAGACAGTTTGAGGGACAGTCAGAGAGCAGGGGCAGGCGAGCGAGAGGGATATCAGAGGCCAGAAATGCTCACAGCAGCTCCCCCACCTGAGCAGGCAAGTCAAGGGGACATCAGAGGGCAGGAGGGCGAGAAGGGTTAAGGGTTAGGGCTTACACCCTTAACACTGAACAGGCAGGGAAAGAGAAAATCAGAGGGCAGGAGGGCGAGAAGGATATTATAAAACTGAAGGAAAGCGCAATAGCTCCTTCACCTAAGCAGATAAGTCTAGGGATCATCAGAGGGCAGGGGTGCGAGAAGGATATTAGAGGCTGGACAAGAGCGTGGCTGCTCCTTCGCCTGATCAGAACTGCAGCGACGAAATGGGGCTTCAAGGCAGGAAGGATATCAGACCAGCAAGGAGGCACTCCCCTCTTTGCGATTACAAAGGCTGTGAGTACGTGATCATGCCAGTCAGTGGGCACTTTCGCATACACAATTACACAGGTGTGTGTATGTGTTTGTGACTGCCTGCACCAACCCACAGTAAATTTATACAACCCACTCAACCACAGGGTGCAGACGCCACGTGCCAGTCAACAACCATGGACTGCCAGCTCAGCCTACCCTCGCCACTGAAGCAGGAACCGCATATCACAGCGACCTAGCTTGGAACCCTGTTTTGTCCGCATAAAAAAGAAACAGCGGCTGTCCATATTCCAGGCATGAAGGAAGGAGGCACCAGGGTCGAAGTAGTGCGCGCAGCACACCACTAAGTTGTGCAGTTGTGCACGTAACGGGGCGTGGATGGACCGTTGAGCAGTCCGTCTCACACTTAAACGAAACCCACATCTGCCTGTTCTCCGACGCCCCTACCTCGTTATAAGTGGGCTTCTCCACCTGGACGGCGATCAAGTCGGATGCCCCGTTGCGGTCTATAACGTGCACCTGTACACAACAGGGCAGGGAGGAGCGAGGGGGGGGGAGAGTTCAGGGCAGGGAGGAGCAGGGGTGAGGGTTCAGGGCAGAAAGGAGCGGGGTGTGTGTGTGTTCAGGGCAGGGAGGAGCGGGGGGGGGAGGGTTCAGGGCAGGGAGGAGCGGGGGGGGGAGTGTTCAAGGCAGGAAGGAGCGGAGCGGGTGTGTGTTCAGGGCAGGGAGGAGCGGAGGGGGGGAGGGTTCAGGGCAGGGAGGAGCAGGGGTGAGGGTTCAGGGCAGGGAGAATCAGGGGTGAGGGTTCAGGGCAGAAAGGAGCGGGGTTTGTGTTTGTTCAGGGCAGGGAGGAGCGGGGGGGGGAGTGTTCAAGGCAGGGAGGAGCAGGGGGGAGAGTTCAGGGCAGGAAGGAGCGGAGCGGGTGTGTGTTCAGGGCAGGGAGGAGCGGAGGGGGGGAGGGTTCAGGGCAGGGAGGAGCAGGGGGGAGAGTTCAGGGCAGGGAGGAACAGAGGGGAGAGTTCAGGGCAGGGAGGAGCAGGGGTGAGGGTTCAGGGCAGGGAGGAGCGGGGGGGAGGGAGTGTTCAGGGCAGGGAGGAGCGGGGGGGGGGAGTGTTCAGGGCAGGGAGGAGCGGGGGGGGGGGGAGGGTTCAGGGCAGGGAGGAGCGGGTGTGTGTGTGTGTTCAGGGCAGGAAGGAGCGGAGCGGGTGTGTGTTCAGGGCAGGGAGGAGCGGGGTGTGTGTGTGTTCAGGGCAGGGAGGAGCGGGGGGGGTTGTGTTCAGGGCAGGAAGGAGCGGGGGGGGGGGAGTGTTCAGGGCAGGGAGGAGCAGGGGGGAGAGTTCAGGGCAGGAAGAAGCGGAGCGGGTGTGTGTTCAGGGCAGGGAGGAGCGGAGGGGGGGAGGGTTCAGGGCAGGGAGGAGCAGGGGGGAGAGTTCAGGGCAGGGAGGAACAGAGGGGAGAGTTCAGGGCAGGGAGGAGCAGGGGTGAGGGTTCAGGGCAGGGAGGAGCGGGGGGGAGGGAGTGTTCAGGGCAGGGAGGAGCGGGGGGGGGGGAGTGTTCAGGGCAGGGAGGAGCGGGGGGGGGGGGAGGGTTCAGGGCAGGGAGGAGCGGGTGTGTGTGTGTGTTCAGGGCAGGAAGGAGCGGAGCGGGTGTGTGTTCAGGGCAGGGAGGAGCGGGGTGTGTGTGTGTTCAGGGCAGGGAGGAGCGGGGGGGGTTGTGTTCAGGGCAGGAAGGAGCGGGGGGGGGGGAGTGTTCAGGGCAGGGAGGAGCGGGGGGGGGGGGAGTTCTGGGCAGGGAGGAGCAGGGGTGAGGATTCAGGGCAGGGAGGAGCGGGGTGTGTGTGTGTTCAGGGCAGGGAGGAGCGGGGGGGGTTGTGTTCAGGGCAGGAAGGAGCGGGGGGGGGGGAGTGTTCAGGGCAGGGAGGAGCGGGTGTGTGTGTGTGTTCAGGGCAGGAAGGAGCGGAGCGGGTGTGTGTTCAGGGCAGGGAGGAGCGGGGTGTGTGTGTGTTCAGGGCAGGGAGGAGCGGGGGGGGTTGTGTTCAGGGCAGGAAGGAGCGGGGGGGGGGGAGGATTCAGGGCAGGGAGGAGCAGGGGTGAGGATTCAGGGCAGGGAGGAGCAGGGGTGAGGATTCAGGGCAGGGAGGAGCAGGGGTGAGGATTCAGGGCAGGGAGGAGCGGGTGGGGTTGTGTTCAGGGCAGGGAGGAGCGGGGGGGGGGGGAGTTCAAGGCAGGGAGGAGCGTGTGTGTGTTCAGGGCAGGGAGGAGCGGGGGGGGGGGGGAGTTCAGGGCAGGGAGGAGCGTGTGTGTGTGTGTTCAGGGCAGGGAGGAGCGGGGGGAGAGTTCAGGACAGGGAAAGCAAAACGGAGAATGTTCATTCCCCTTCATTCTGGATGGATGGGCTGACTGATGCAGGGGATGTGCGTCAGTGCCTTTTGTCATGCACTTCAGCTGCTTCAGGGCACATGGCCGTGGGGGCCTGGTGCAGCAGGAATTGATGCCTGAGTAATTGGTCATTAAATGTCAGTGATTGGTTCCCATCTGCCCAGGGGTAGCTGCCCATCCACCACCCAAAGGAGGCCTGGTGCCCAAAGAATTGACGCCTGGGCCATGGGTAATGTGACCGTTTGTGGTTAGTCTTTATCTGCCCAGGGGTAGCCGGCCGTCCAACACCCAAAGGAGGCCTGATGTGCAGCAGAAGAGACACGGTGGCGATGTGCCGCACTCTGGAGAGCAGAAAACGGGGCCCAAGCATGCCTGCACAATAGTCCAGCCACCTACCCCGGGGTCAATTCACCCACAAACCTACCACCTCCCAAATACAAAATACTTGAACAGGCAGACACCTGCCACCTGCCCGGGCCAAGTAATCCATGCACCTTCCACCTGCACCTTCCACACAAATACACACCCACGTCCACACACCTGCCACCTCCCTATGCCAATGCACCCGCCTCCTCCACACAACTAAGCCAATGCACCTGCCACGTCCCCAGGCAAGATCACACACCTGCCATCTCCCCGGGTGTGCCCTCAATAGCCGCACATAGTCCCCAGCCAGGCGCAGCTGCTTGTGTTGGTAGCTGGGCTGCAAGCTGGCAACGAGCGCCTCGCTGGCAGCACGGCGCGGGCCAAAACCAAAAGCTGCGAAGGGTTGAGGGTTGAGGACCAAATAAAGAGGCTGCAGAGAGCAGGCAGGGCAGGCAATGGGAGGGAAGGTGGGCAGGGCCAGGGGCGACAGAAACGGTCACACATTTGCTTGGACAGATCTGTCCCCTTCAATATTACTACACCATCCAAAACCCTAAAATCTTGACCCTCCAACCCAAGCCCCCATCGGAGGTGTGATCTAGAAGTTACACGACTGAGTTTGTTCGTGCATTTATAAGGTTGAGGCCCAAAACCCACCTGAGGTCCAACCCATCTGACTGCCCGGCTATCAGGCCCACTGTCTCCCACTGTGTGGGGATAGGACAGATCAGCCACCTGGGGCCCAATCCACTAGGGTTAAGAACGTTCAACGACTAGGGTGAGTCATGTTAACACAAACCCTGCCATGAAACCCGGCTGATAGCTTGAAAAGGCTATCTGATGAACCACCTGACTGCCCGAATATAAGGCCCATTGTCTCCCACTGTGGTTTGACCACCAGTAGCAGTGCCAACCCTTGCTCCTTGGACAGATCTGTCATCTGGAGGCCCAACCCACCTGACTGCCCGAATATCAGGCCCATTGTCTCCCACTGTGGTTTGACCACCAGTAGCATTGCCAACCCTTGCTCCTTGGACAGATCTGTCATCTGGAGGCCCAACCCACCTGACTGCCCGAATATCAGGCCCATTGTCTCCCACTGTGGGTTGACCACCAGTAGCAGTGCCAACCCTTGCTCCTTGGACAGATCTGTCATCTGGAGGCCCAACCCACCTGACTGCCCGAATATCAGGCCCATTGTCTCCCACTGTGGGTTGACCACCAGTAGCAGTGCCAACCCTTGCTCCTTGGACAGATCTGTCATCTGGAGGCCCAACCCACCTGACTGCCCGAATATAAGGCCCATTGTCTCCCACTGTGGGTTGACCACCAGTAGCAGTGCCAACCCTTGCTCCTTGGACAGCAACGCCTTGAGCTGTAGGAGAGGGGGAGGAGTGAGGGGGGAACAGTTGATGAGCAGGCGAGGGAGGAGTGAGAGAGAGGACGAAGAAGAGTGGTGAAACGAAAAGGAAACAAGCTGCTGACGTTCAATGCTGTTGTGCGTTGGTGCTTTCGGCACAGAGCATGCGGGCAACCATGGCAGAGATCGCTGGTGATCGGGCGCTCTATATCGTCGAGCGTACTGAAGAGGAGGTTTATGGTGAAGCCATCAGCTTGCGGTCCATGTGTACAAAATCGGCAGAGATGCACACTGACTGACTTGGGTCCACTGATTCAGAACTCAAACAGGTAACAGGTAAACCAGGTCCAAGGGGTGAACCTCGAGAATTCAAGAGAACCCGAATTCAGGAAAACCCGAATGCAGGAGATGCAGAATTCAAGAGTAGCAGAATTCAGGAGAAACATAATTCAAACCCTGTACATCATACGTCAACCACAACCACACATCCCTCTTCATCTCATCCCACATCCTCCTGTCCTTCTTCCCATCCTTCCACCCTCCCCCTCCCCCCCCCCCTCCCTCCCTCCAATGCTTCCCCCCTCACCCCCCCTGCATCCCAACTTCATCGCATCTTACAGTCTTTCCCTCCTTCCCCTCCTCTCACCCCCATCCTGCCTTCACCCTCCCTGCATCCCACTTCATTTCATCCAACACCCCCCCCCTCCCTCCCCACCTCTCACCCCCGTCCTGCTTTCACCCTCCCTGCACCCCCACTTCATCTCATCCAACACTCTTCCCCTCCTTCCCCCCCTTCCACCCTGCCCCCCCCCCCCCTCTCTGCATCCCCACTTCATCTCATCCAACACTCTTCCCCTCCTTCCCCCCCTTTCACCCTACACTCCCCCCCCTTTCACCCCCACCCTGCTCTTCCACCTCCCCTCTCACCCTGTCCATGGTGGCTGCTGTGGGGAAGAGCACAGCCACGATCTTTGCCCCCGACCAGGCAGCCACCGCATCCCCCTGGTCCCAGATCTCGGCGGACAGCGGCCCCTGAAGGCCCTCAGCCTGCATGGGAGAAGAGCGGTCGGTCAGCATGGGGAGAGGAGAAACACGTTGGCATGGAGAGTAAGGGGCGCCATGCAGATGGATGAAGAGAGGTGTGGCAGGTCCTGCATGGGGGGACAGGGGCGCCATGCATGTGCGTGGCATGAAACCATGGCCATTGGCTTTCATGTGTGGCGAAGGAGGGAGCAGCACAGGCTGTCAGGAAATCCAGTCAGAGAGAGAGAGGCCCTCTAAGCGAGAGATGCAAGGCGGTTCCTCTCTACCCTCCAACTTGCTTGCCGAGGGAAGTGGGCGAAATGCGGCAGGGTGCGATTCCTTTGAACTCGATTCCTTCAATCCTCATCCCAGGCCACATCCGTGTTTGACTATCCTTTGAAAATAGTAGGCCTGGTGTGTTTGGTTGTGCCCACTCATATGACTGAGCTCACCTGTTTAACAGTGCGCAGGAAAGACTCCACCATGGGTCGGGTTTAGGTTAAGAGTTAAGGATTAACCTGTTTGACGGTTTAGGGATTAAGGTTCAAGGAGTTATGATTTACCTGTTTGACGGTTTAGGGGTCAAGGAGTTAGGGTTTACCTGTTTGACGGTTTAGGGGTTAAGGTTCAAAGAGTTAAGATTTACCTGTTTGCCGGTTTAGGGGTCAAGGAGTTAGGGTTTACCTGTTTGACGGTGTAGGGGTTAAGGTTCAAGGAGTTAAGATTTACCTGTTTGCCGGTTTAGGGGTCAAGGAGTTAGGGTTTACCTGTTTGACGGTGTAGGGGTTAAGGTTCAAGGAGTTAAGATTTACCTGTTTGCCGGTTTAGGGGTCAAGGAGTTAGGGTTTAAATGTTTGCCGGTGTAGGGGTTAAGGTTCAAGGAGTTAAGATTTACCCGTTTGCCGGTTTAGGGGTCAAGGAGTTAGGGTTTACCTGTTTGACGGTGTAGGGGTTAAGGTTCAAGGAGTTAAGATTTACCTGTTTGCCGGTTTAGGGGTCAAGGAGTTAGGGTTTACCTGTTTGACGGTGTAGGGGTTAAGGTTCAAGGAGTTAAGATTTACCTGTTTGACAGTTTAGGGGTCGAGGAGTTAGGGTTTACCTGTTTGACGGTTTAGGGGTTAAGGTTCAAGGAGTTATGATTTACCTGTTTGCCGGTTTAGGGGTCAAGGAGTTAGGGTTTACCTGTTTGACGGTGTAGGGGTTAAGGTTCAAGGAGTTAAGATTTACCTGTTTGCCGGTTTAGGGGTCAAGGAGTTAGGGTTTACCTGTTTGACGGTGTAGGGGTTAAGGTTCAAGGAGTTAAGATTTACCTGTTTGCCGGTTTAGGGGTCAAGGAGTTAGGGTTTACCTGCTTGACGGTGTAGGGGTTAAGGTTCAAGGAGTTATGATTTACCTGTTTGCCGGTTTAGGGGTCAAGGAGTTAGGGTTTAAATGTTTGCCGGTGTAGGGGTTAAGGTTCAAGGAGTTAAGATTTACCTGTTTGCCGGTTTAGGGGTCAAGGAGTTAGGGTTTAAATGTTTGACGGTTTAGGGGTTAACGTTCAAAGAGTTAAGATTTATCTGTGTGCCGGTTTAGGGGTCAAGGAGTTAGGGTTTACCTGTTTGACGGTTTAGGGGTTAAGGTTCAAGGAGTTAAGATTTACCTGCTTGACGGTTTAGGGGTCAAGGAGTTAGGGTTTACCTGCTTGACGGTGTAGGGGTTAAGGTTCAAGGAGTTAAGATTTACCTGCTTGACGGTTTAGGGGTCAAGGAGTTAGGGTTTACTTGCTTGACGGTGTAGGGGTTAAGGTTCAAGGAGTTATGATTTACCTGTTTGCCGGTTTAGGGGTCAAGGAGTTAGGGTTTACCTGTTTGACGGTTTAGGGATTAAGGTTCAAGGAGTTATGATTTACCTGTTTGCCGGTTTAGGGGTCAAGGAGTTAGGGTTTACCTGCTTGACGGTGTAGGGGTGAAGGTTCAAGGAGTTAAGATTTACCTGTTTGCCGGTTTAGGGGTCAAGGAGTTAGGGTTTACCTGCTTGACGGTGTAGGGGTTAAGGTTCAAGGAGTTAGGGTTTACCTGCTTGACGGTTTAGGGGTCAAGGAGTTAGGGTTTACCTGCTTGACGGTGCGCAGGATGGACTCCACCATGGGTCGGGCGATGCGGAACTGCTGCCGGATACCGCCAGGCCTGCGAGGAATAGTCCAAGCGTAAGCAGAGGGGTTCAAGGCAGAGGGTCGAGGTTAAGGTTGAGCCAGCTGGGGGTGCCGCTGTCAATGGCCTGAGAGAAATATTCGAGTTGTTATATTTCGCGTTTGGGGGTTGAACGAGCTGGGGGCCCTGCTATGCAGTGGCGTTGATCAGGCCGGGCCGAAATGTCAGTTATTTTCAGGAGGAAGGAGGGGCATTGGGGTCAAAAGGGATTTAGTGAAAGCAATCTGGGGTGGGGACGAAAGCAGTGGGATATGTGTGAAATAGGTGTGGGTAGGGATGGCTGAGGTGGGGATGCGGATGACTTAAAAGGAAGGTAAAGTGTTAGAAGTGCCGGTGGGTTTCACCTTTCCATTTACTAAAAAAGAGGTTTAAGGTTTAAGGGTGTAGGGATAAGGAGTTTAAGGGTAAGAAGTTTAAGTTGAGAAGATAAGGGTATAGGGTGCCGGTGGGGATTCTCTCACGGCTCTCATTTACTGAAATGAGGGTTATAGGGGTTTTGGGGTTTAGGGGTTGGGATTCACAGGTTGAGGGGCTGAGGAGCTAAGGGTTAGGGGTGCCGATGGGGGTTTTCTCATGACGCTCATGGCTTAAAAGGAGGCTTTAAAGGTTAAGTGATTAAGGGGTTTCAGAGATCAGGTGAAAGGGTTAAAGGTGCTGGTGGGGATTTTTGTCTCATTGACCCTTTTGTTCCCTCGCAGAGACCATTCCCTTCGGCACCTACCTTTCAAGACTTTGCCCTCCCCTCCTGGCCTGCCTATCCTCCCCATCCTGGCCTACCCCCCTCCCCCTCCTGGCCTGCCTATTCTCCCCCTCCTGGCCTGCCTCTCCCCCTCCTGGCTTGCCTCTCACCAATCGTCTTGCCCGGTTTCCGGGTTAGGTAGCAATAGCTCCACATGCTGCATCATGACACCTTCGTTGTACGCCGCCTCGATGGCCGCGGCCGCCTACACAAGGGGCAGTCGTTTTGTTTTGTAGGGCACACCGTCATAATATAATATAAAATTAGGAATTACGTTGGGAAGTATGTCATAAGATTACGGTATATGATATAAGGAATTCCGTTATAATATTATATAGCTTGACCGGTAGAAATTACCTACCGTAATATGATATAGGAAATGAAGTTAGATCAGACCGGCTACCATGTATGTTCACCGTAAGTTGCGAGACATAGGAAACAAGTCACCCACACGAGAACCTCCACACCATCATTGATTGGTAGTGTGTGGACACGTATGGAGAGTGTAGGAGAACAATAGGACAAGCCAAGGGTGCTTTGGCTATCTGGCTATTCACACTTAGGCCTGCTTGCTGCTCAAGTCAAAGGCTACACACAATCTCTGCTTGCTGCTCCAGGGGAAGGCGTGCCCTGAAGCCTGGAGCAAGGAGGGCCCCCGTTCGGCCGTAGCACTGGGTAACCTACCATCTAGCTTCATGTGCGGCAAGCCAGCACCCTGCTTTTCAATTCGGCTGGTGGGAGAGACCAGAAATAACAGACTTCCCTATTTTCATTGACCATGCAGAGCTTCTGCCGCAGAATCTTAAAGATTCCACCAGCCGGACGCCACATTTACATTGTGTCTCCAAAGGGTGTGTGTTGTGGCTAAAATCGTGTGCTGTCTGGCTGTGTGTGCTCTCGATCGCACCTGCGACACCTGCTGCACTGCATCAATGGGCAAGGTCGCGACGCGAAGGCGCTTCATAGGAGCTGCTGCCGCTGCCGCTGCCTCGTCCGCCGAACCCTGACCGGCTGGGAAGAGGCCTTGAACCTGGTTCAATGGTAAACACGCACACACGCACACAACATATTATAACGATTCACATGCTTGACATGAAGAGGATCGCGCATGATCCCAGTTGTGGCTGCATCTCAAACACACACACGCAAACGCACACAACATATCAGAACGCTGCCCTGGTTTGGATGAAGAGACACGTATGATCCCAGTTTTGGCTGCATCTCAAACACACACACACACACACACAACAGCACTTCACCCTAGATGGAACAAACGCACATGCACATGCACAGCTCCAGTTTTCGTTGCATCTCAAATCTTCAAAAAACAGGAGTTTCCAGCTTTCCATCGTGACAGAAGCTCCTTCTTTCAATAAGGTTCTTTCAATAAACATCTTTTAATCAGCATTTTCAATAAACATCTTTCTCAATTCGCCACAACTACTCCTCCCTCACCCCCCAGCCACACCGCTCAGTGCTATACCAGACTGAACCCTCGTACAGCCTCACCTCTGACGCGGCATCTTCTCGCCAAGCGGACTGTTCCTCCGCTGCCGCATCCGCCGCCACCGCTGCAGTCAGGGCGTCCTCCTGCGGCGCGACCGCGATGGCCCGACGCATCGGACCTACGCTCACTGGGAGCGCCTCGGGGGGCGGGGTACGCAGCAACTCACACCTGGAGGGGACACATATTTGTGTTAGGAGAGCTTGTTTGACGTCTTTGGTCATCTCCAGGCTGCCAGTATTCAATTCAACTCTAATATAATAATAATAAAACAGGTAATGTGAAAGCTCACCTACCCTCCCTCAGAGAAAGCTCGTTGGTGCACCTTCGCCGGCACCGAGACCGACTCGGAGACAACAAAGGACTTCATTGAAGTCAGGCATGCGCACACCCACACATGAATCCACACCCACAATATAGACGCAGCTTTCCCGTCCCACACACAGCCCCCCCTTCCCTCAATGCATACACTTATGGCCCCCCCCCCCCACATGCGTAACATACAAAGCCCCCCCCCCAGAGACGCACCAGCCTGCAATATCTTTGACGCCAAAGGCCCGGAGAGCCACCGCCGCCCGCTGCGCATGGACGGGGTATCCCACCCCGCGCCACTTTTCTTCGCTCACGCCGAGCGGACGCCCGGCCGCGCCCAGCGCCTGCTGCTTAGGCGACACCTTCCGGCGCAGCTGGCCGCCCCAATCATGCAGCCACTGCCGCGGCGGCTGGCAGCGCAGCTGCGCCAGCGCCCAGCCAATGTTGGACAGCTGCGGGCCGGTGCAGGCCGCCAGCCGCGGCTGCGAGAGAGAGAAGAACTCGAGCAGCCAGTCGTCATCCGGGCAGACGCCCAACATGACGCAGCCACGCAACACCTGCGAAGACACGCAGCCTTTGTGTTAAAACCCCCTTCATCCCCTGACAGACGTGACTTGGCGGATCAACAATATGACAAATAAATACTGATGTGCGTGCTAGTCTTATGGGCGGTAAATGCAAGTGAACAGTCGTTTGAAAAAGGTTTCAGTCTGCAAAGGCCTGGCGTGCGTGCTAGTCTACGTCGACAGGTGAATTAAATTGAAAGTGGGCAGCTGGTTGTAAAATGTTTCAGTCTGCAAGGGCGATGCGAGCGGCCTGCCCTCCTTCCCATTCATAACCAAAACCTTTCTGCCCTCTGGTCCTCGTTTGCAGCACTAAACCTGCTGTCTCTATCTCAGCATGGACAAAGCTGTGAAACAAAATTCCCACTTCTTTACGTGACATAGGAAAGAAATAAGCATGTCACACCTCTGGGCATGCCGTGTGGGCGATGCCCATTCCAGCCCACCCACCAGCGACAGCTCCTCTGCCGAGAAGTCGTACAACAGGCTTATACTGCTCTCCAGGACCTCTTGGACCCAGCTCTTGGGGGCCTGCCTGCATAAGTCGAAAGAGGACAGTGATCAGGGTTCAGGGATCTAGCCGCGCAGGGTTCAGGAATCTAGCCGCACAGGGTTCAGGAATCTAGCCGCACAGGGTTCAGGGATCTAGCCCCGCAGGGTTCAGGGATCTAGCCCCGCAGGGTTCAGGGATCTAGCCGCACAGGGTTCAGGAATCTAGCCGCACAGGGTTCAGGGATCTAGCCCCGCAGGGTTCAGGGATCTAGCCCCGCAGGGTTCAGGGATCTAGCAGCACAGGGTTCAGGAATCTAGCCGCACAGGGTTCAGGAATCTAGCCGCACAGGGTTCAGGGATCTAGCCCCGCAGGGTTCAGGGATCTAGCAGCACAGGGTTCAGGAATCTAGCAGCACAGGGTTCAGGAACCTAGCCACACAGGGTTCAGGGATCTAGAGGCACAGGGTTCAGGGATGTAACCGCACAGGGCTCACACTTCCCCTGATTGATCACAAACAGTTCAAAGTTCAGGGGGGAAATCAGAGTCAAGGGATCAAGCCACACAGGCTTCACACCTTCCACTTCTATCATTGATACAAACCATCCCCTTCTAAATTCATATCAACTGTCATATCAAGTGTCTAACGATACAAATTCGGCTGGCAGGCAGACTACAGTTTGAGCAGGGGCGTCAAACGAGACGCAGGCACTCAGGCAGCATTTCCTATGCATTCCCGACACCTTCCTTCCCCTCCTACATCCAAGCTAGCCGCAATGTCCCATTGGTTGCCAACACCCACGCTCCCCTCCTGCATCTGAGCTAGCGCAGTGTCCCATTCGCTCCAAGCACCTACCTGCCCCTCATGCGTCCGACCGAGTGCAGCACAATCGCGTAAGCAGGTGCGTCAAACGAGTCCAGGCACTCAGTTGTGCGTTGAAGCACGGCCTGAAAGAAGGGGCGAGGGTTTAGGGTTTTGGGTCAAGGGTTTACGGGGAAAACGCCAGAGCCAAGGGTTTAGAGGAGGGGCAAGGGTGCAGGGTTAGGAGGCAAGCAGGGGTGCAGGGTTTAGCGTACCAGCAAGGGTGCAGGGTTTATGGAAGGGGCAAGCGTCCCAATATTCAAATTCAAATGACCTTACCTTCAAACTACATAACGAAAGAAGAACAATGACGTTTCAAAGCATCTCTTCGTCGTCGATATTTCTGATTTCACCCACAGTCTACTTCTAAGCATACCTACCAAATCCTTCATTTCCCCGCAATCCCTCTTTTACCTGCAATCCTTTATTTACCTGGCAGTGGTCAGGGAAGCCTGGACGCTTCTGTCACCACAGCCTACTCATCAACATATCTAGCAAACCCATAACCTACTCAACAATATCCCTGCTTCGCGGGCTCACCAGCAGCCATCCCTATGACAGTGGTCTGGGAAGCCTGGACGCTGTTGTCACCACAACCTACTCCGCAGCCTACCTAGCAAACCCATGACCTACACCACAGAATCCTCCTCTTACCTGCAGCCATGCCTCAGGCAGGGGCCTGGGTAGCCTGGACGCTGTTGTCACCACGGTACAAAGCTCACGCGGCTCCATGGCCTGCAACAGCCGACCACTACAAAGAGCAACGGTAGGGGGAAGGGACAGGGTAAGAAAGGAGAAGGGACAGGGTAAGAAAGGAGAAGGGACAGGGTGAGAGAGTAAGGGACAGGGGCAGGGCGGGGGAGGGCAAGGGGCAGGGAGAGCAGGTGGAGAGGGCAAGGGGAAGGAGGGGGGAGGAGAGGGTATGGACGGGGAAGGGAAATTAGAGGTTTAGGGTAGGGGGGAAAGAGGGGCAAGTCCAAACGCTCAGAAACTGTGTTCCGCACCGGCACTATATTCACAGGTGATCTCACGGGATCCTGGCGTGTTAGGGTCGCAGAATACTTCTTACTCATGCCACTATCATTGTAATGGACACAACGAGATTAAGCATATAAAAAGCCGCTACTGAACGCTGGGAGCCACTCATTGCCTGATTTCAACTGCTTGATAACTAATAACAAATCTTCACCCTGAACCCTGAACTGTCAGTTCTTCACCTGCGGGCGTAGAACGCTGTTTGCCATTCGCCGTATGACAGGCGGCCTGGCTGCAGCCGTGCCACACCCGCCGCGAGCGCAACGATCTCCTGCCGGGACATTCCGGGCAGCCTCTGCAGAGAAGCGGCGAAGAAGACTGCTTGCCTGCGCACCGAAACAAACACACACATGAGCTGTGAGGGACTCAGCCAAGTAGCCAACCCAGGCGGACCTTGCAGTTAACGAGATTCTGGTGGCTAGGTTAGTTGCGGCAGTTGAGGTTGGTAAGGTAGTTAGGTTAGTTGGCCTAGGTGAGACAAGGGGCTGTCACAACTGATATATGATTCTCCAGGCTCATGTGGCATGTATTGGGGCCTCCTGGAAGGTGTGAGGAGTACAGGCAAATCCAAAGCTCTTACATCATTACCAACTATGAGCTCAGGTACACCTTAAACCCTAATCCATGAATGAGCTCAGGCAACCTAAGCCCTTCACCAGTTGTGAGCTCGGGCGAACCCTAAGCCATTAACCAGCTATGAGCTCAGGCAAACCGTTAACCCTCATCCAGGCATAAGCTCCAGCAAAACATTAAGCCCCTAACCAGTTATGAGCTCGGGAAAACTTTAAGCCCTAATTTGAGTATGAACTCAGGCAAAGCCCTTACCCAAGTATGCACTCTGGTTCAGGCAAAACCTTAACCAGGTATGTGCTCAGGTAAAACCTGTGACCTTAAACCCTGAACCCGCAATACCTAAACCCTTAACATTAAACAGGTGAGAGCTCACGCAAAACCTGTGACCTTAAACCAATTACAAGCTCAGGCAAAGCCCTCCAGGCCTAATCCCCAACAAGTGATGAGCTCAAGCAAGACTCTTCACCAATAAGCAGCAATGAGCAGAGACAAGACCCTGAACCCCAGACCAGTTACGGGCCCAGCCAACAGCCCTTATTCTAAAGCTGTGAGCTGAGGCAAAAGCCTTAACCCTAGACCAGCTATGAGATCAGGCAAAACTATTTACCAGGTAAGAGCTCGGATTAAGGCAACACCCGTACCGGTAACCCTCGGCCCAGGTACGAGCTGAGGCAAACCGTTAAGAGAGGTGACAGGATCCCCGTTACAGGAAGTTGATTCCCCCCCCCCTCCCTCCCCATGGAAGCAGAATCCTGCCCCCCCCCTCCCTCAATAGTGGCAGAAATCTGTCAGAATCCTGCCCCCCCCCCCCTCCTTCTCTCTATCTCACCACTCATCTCCCGGAGCAAAGCCTAGGCGACTGACCACCGCGAGCAGACGTTGCATCTCTTGATCTGTAGGCGGGCGCCAGGATTAGGGCTTAGGGTTTAGGGTTAATGCAACTCTTGACCTGGAGGCGGGCGCCAGGGGTAGGGTTTAGGGTTTAGGGTTAAGGCATCTCTTGACCTGCAGACGGGCACCAGGAGGAGGGTTTAGGTTTAAGGCATCTCTTGACCTGCAGACGGGCACCAGGAGGAGGGTTTAGGGTTAAGGCAACTCTTGACCTGCAGACGGGCACCAGGAGGAGGGTTTAGGGTTAAGGCAGCTCTTGACCTACAGACGGGCGCAAGGTTTAGGGTTTAGAGCTTAGACATCTCTAGATCTGCAGGCGGGCGCAAGGTTTAGGGTTTAGAGCTTAGACATCTCTTGACCTGCAGACGGGCGCAAGGTTTAGGGTTTAGAGCTTAGACATCTCTTGACCTGCAGGCGGGCGCCAGGATTCGGGTTAAGGGTGTAGGCATCTCTTGACCTGCAGACAGGCACCATGTTCAGGGTTAAGGGTTAAAGGTTCAGAGTTTAGGCATCTCTTGACCTGCAGACAGGCACCATGTTTAGGGTTAAGGGTTAATGGTTAATGGTTCAGAGTTAGGCATCTCTTGACCTGCAGACAGGCACCAGGAGTAGGGTTGAGGGTTGAGGGTTAAGGCATCTATTCACCTGCAGGTGGACACCAAGAGTAGGGTTAAGAGTTTAGACATCTCTTGATCTGCAGACAGGCACCAGGAGTAGGGTTGAGGGTTGAGGGTTATGGCATCTATTCACCTGCAGGTGGACACCAGGAGTAGGGTTAAGAGTTTAGACATCTCTTGATCTGCAGGCAGGCCCCAGGATAAGAGTTTAGGGTTTCGGCATCTCTTGACCTGCGGGGAGGCATCTGAATTAGGGTTTAGGCTTGCAGCATCTCTTGACCTGCAGGCAGGCACCAGGTTTCAAACACATTTCTTCCAGGCAGCCTGACGACCTGAAAACCCTAACCAGACACAGAGGGACACTGCAGGTTTAACACGTGACTGCCAGAGGGTTCCATGGTCCATAATCCACCAGGGTTCAGGTTTCGGTTATGGGTTCTGTGGTCCATACTTCAACATACCAGCCAACGTCTCCATCTACATGCTGTGCCTAGACCTTCCCACCCACCCGACACAGGCGCTGCACCCGGGGTACCAGTTGACGCAGCAGCAGCAGCCGTAGAGCCGGCCAACGGCTCCACCCAGTTGCCCCGCCCCGCTCCCATGGACCTGGATCCCAGGGGCTGAGCCGCGCTGTCCATGCTGCTCAAGGGACCTGCCTGAGGCAGCGAGCTGGATCCAGATCTACTGGATCTCCTCGGCGCCGCCGCCACGCCAGCCTCAGGTACGGGTGCCCCCCCAGCGCTCCGCATGAGCTCCGTGCTCCTGCGCAGCGCAGCGCGCGTGAGCTCCCTCTCCCCGTGGAGAAGCACTCGACTGGAGTGCAGCGGCCGTGGAGGCAGCTGCGGTTCACCGACTCCGGTTGAAGCAGCGCCAGTGTCCGTGGGGGGGAGGGAGCTGCTACTGCTGGCGGAGGCTGTGCTGAAGGCCGACACCTCAGCCTCCCATGCGGCCGCTGCCTCCGCCTCTGCGACTACTGCAGCTGCAGCCTGCGCCTGCGCCTGCGCCTCAGCTTCAGCTGCCACCTGTGCCGCCTGTGCCGCAGCCTTCGTCTCTCCTACCACTTCCGCCGATGGCACATTGTATCCCCTATTTGAGCCTGTTGCTTCTGCTGCACCTTCAGCCGTTTTCACCGCCGCTGCAGCTGCTGCAGTTTTTGCTGCTGCCGCTGCTATTTTTTCTGCGGCTGCCGCTGCTATGACTTGCTCCAGCTCCAGCTTCTCAGGCGGCGCGTCCTCCTCGTCATCAGAGTCAGCGCGGACGCGGTCGGCCAGGGAGGGCGGCGTCTGCGCCGGGAAATTCTTTGTTTACAAAAGTTGCATGAGGATAACTAGAACCGGTGCGGTTCCAGTCTTTCCACAATTGTTTCTACATGTTTCCAACTGGGATGCTGGGCACCAGTAGTACGGCAGTTTTTAAGTCAGAATTTCGTTTTCACCTCGGCAACTTCAAGCCGAGCCATGCAATGCTCAAGCTCGCTGCAGCTCTTGGCTGCGGCAGGCCGCCTGAATATCATGAAGTATCTAAATGCTGATGCAGCCAGCCATCAAGGGACAAAAACCTCATTATGGCACAATCCATGGTTCAATCCATCTTAGGCCCCGGTGCACAAACCTGAACACAGCAGCAGTACCGAACTACGCGGCATTGCCTCATCGTACCTCATGCATTCTCAACCCTAATCTTGGTGCCTGCCTAAACCCTAAACCCTTATCTTTAACCCTTAACCCTGAACGGACCCCGCGGCATTGACCATTGCACCTCTTTCAGGCGGGAGGACAGGTCTTGCACCGCGAGTGGGTGCGCATGCCCTATCCGATGCTTAGCCCCAAACACCCTGACGGTTTGATTTCTAGCCTAACACTCAACAGTCTCACCTCCCGCTGCCATCCCGCATGAATCTCACGCAATATTCCTCCGTGAGGGGATAGCCTCCACTCCCAGCCATAAGCTTGAACCCCCTTTAAGCTTCTTCCCAGTTCAATTAACCCACCCCCTCCAAACGAATTACTAGCTCAACCCTATACCCTTGACCCCCAACCTTATTGGCTTAATGTAGCCTAACCCTCATCCCTAAACCCCAAACACCTGACGGTTTATTCCTAGCCTAACCCTTATCCCTTAACCACGAACACCCTGCCTGTTCATTCCTAGCCTAACCCTCAACAGTCTCACCTCCCGCTGCCATCCCACATGACACCTCTCGCGGTACTCCGCCACCAGGTGCAGTGATGACAACACATCCACTACCTGCATGAGTTCAGGGTTCAGGTCTTATGGTTCAGGGTTCAGATGCAGTGCAGGATGAATAACTCCTGCCGCGTCAGTCATTGCCAATTGCACGCATCTCTTCATGCATGCAATGCTTGCATGCATCTCTTTCAGTTCCTGCACCCCAGTGATCCAACAGGCCTCATAAAGTTTGCTTGGGCAGGAAGGGTGGTGGAACGAATTGAAGTGGTTACTGGATGCAGACGCTGCAGCCACGTTCTTACACCCGAGTTCCTCTTGCGGCGTTATCTCCCAACACTAAACATCACCAGTGTTTGGACCTTCCTATTTTGGTCACCAAGCCAACCAACGCGCGAATTGAATTCCACACCCGGCATACCATACCCACTTGTTCAAGTCCGCCACTTGTTGACATGTAGTCAATCCATCACCTGCCCACCCACGCATAACTTCCACACATTCCGTCCACACATCGTTTGTCACACGTATCACACCCACACATCAACTTCCTCCTCACACATCCCACCCAAGCATCACCCTCCAACACCCAGCTGCCCCCACCTGCCGGGGCGCCGCAGCGGGCATCAAGAACAGCGCCTTGTTGCAAAGCACTCCCCACAACAGGGCCGCGCTGCCTCCCATGAGCTCGGACAGCTCAGAGGCCTCCCGCCCGCAGGCAAAGGCCCTGGCGGCTGCCTGCTCGCTCGGACGCAAGGCAAACGGCGGTAGGCCTTCATCAGCAGTACGCCCGTCACGCACTAATCTCGCCAGCCGCTTCATCATGGCCGCGGTGTGGATCACGTTCATACGCCGGCCGTACCTGAAGTTAAGGGCAGGCCCCACTCAAATTAATTAAATAAATGAATTAATGTATGCCTTGAATCGTGAAGGAAGCCACACATTCGCCTGCAGCACTGGGTAGAACACTCCATACTCCACTCAAGGAAGGGGCGTGCCTTGTAGTGGGCAAGCGGGTGAGGGGCGCATCAGAGGGTTCTACCAGATTGAGGATGCTCCACCGCCTCCATTTAAGGAAGGGGCGTGCCTTGTAGTGGGCATGCGGGTGAGGGGCGCATCAGAGGGTTCTACCAGATTGAGGATGCTCCACCGCCTCCATTTAAGGAAGGGACGTGCCTTGTAGTGGGCAAGCGGGTGAGGGGCGCGTCAGAGGGTTCTACCAGATTGAGGATGCTCCTCCGCCCCCATTTAAGGAAGGGGCGTGCCTTGTAGTGGGCAAGCGGTTGAGGGGCGCGTCAGAGGGTTCTACCAGATTGAGGATGCTCCACCGCCTCCATTTAAGGAAGGGGCGTGCCTTGTAGTGGGCAAGCGGGTGAGGGGCGCATCAGAGGTTACTACCAGATTGAGGATGCTCCACCGCCTCCATTTAAGGAAGGGGCGTGCCTTGTAGTGGGCAAGCGGGTGAGGGGCGCATCAGAGGGTTCTACCAGATTGAGGATGCTCCACCGCCTCCATTTAAGGATGGGGCGTGCCTTGTAGTGGGCAAGCGGGTGAGGGGCGCATCAGAGGTTACTACCAGATTGAGGATGCTCCTCCGCCTCCATTTAAGGAAGGGGCGTGCCTTGTAGTGGGCAAGCGGGTGAGGGGCGCATCAGAGGTTACTACCAGATTGAGGATGCTCCTCCGCCTCCATTTAAGGAAGGGGCGTGCCTTGTCGTGGGCAAGCGGGTGAGGGGCGCATCAGAGGTTACTACCAGATTGAGGATGCTACAAGCTCAGAATTCTGCTATCTTCAACTTGATGTCGGACGTTAGAGCGTGGCAGCAGGCGCACCACATGTAGATGGACAGCCAATTATAAGGATACTTCAGGTTTGGGGCTTAGGTTTCGGGCTCAGGTTTGGGGCTCAGGTTCTCTCAGTAACCCTTTTGAAGCAGGAGTATGCCGTGGGAGGGGCACTCCAATCCTGACCCCCTCAACAAAGCTCGCTGTTAGGGAGGCAGACGCGGTGGTAGGGGCGCTCGACGCAGGATGTGTCACGGAAGTTTTGTATTTATCAATCAACAGGGATCCTTTCCTTCGCACCACACACCTTCCGTTTCAGAAGCAAGAAGTAGTATGGGAAACGCGCAGAGAACCTTTTTCCCTCAGCAAAAGCTAATCAAGCTTTGGAGTCAAATTGACGAGCCTTTCTTTCTTCGCTTTTCACACCAAAGGTGGTGTGAGAAGCCAGGGCAAAGAGAGAGAACAAGGCATGCAAACCAAACGCCCTCAGCAAAGCTCTCACTCTTTATGCAGCTGCTCCAGATCTTCCACTCCAGCCGCAGCGGAAATCGCCATAGTCAAGGCGGCAGGCGACATGTGAGGGCGCGGGGCGGAGGCGAGTGATGACGGAACATCAGCCTGCAGTTCCTCCCTGCTCCCTATGGCCGCTTGCCGCTGCTCCTGCTCCTGTGGCAGAACCTGCGGCTGCAGCGGTATCCCTGTCCCGTGCCAGGCCTGTCCAGACTCAAAAAAGGCACCCTCCAAAGAGTCTAGCAGAGACACCAGCCGCTTGCCAGCGGGGGGGCGCACCAAGTGGCCAGTCAATACCTTGTGGCCTGCAGGCGCGAGCGGTCGGGGATCGCGAGGCAGGCCCTTGGCGGTAGCAGGTGCGGCTCCGGAGCCGCGTCTGTGACCCCTCGAATTGACACCGCTGCTGCTGCTGTTGCTCCTGCTGCTACTTTTACTTCCGGGTCCTTTCAAGGATGCAGCATCCCCAGAGGATGCAGGCTGGTGCTGGCCCTGGTGCTGGTGCTGTAACGCGTCCCGGTCAGCGCTGGCGCCACCGCTCCTGCTGCTGGCCTCGCCGTTACTGTTCCTCCGGTTATGGAGCAGCAGTGCCTGCGCACCCTCGTCCCCGTCGATCGAGGCGTCGTGGACCTCCTGCACAAGGATGTGTCCACCTGATGGGAACAGCAGTTGACGCTGCGGATGCTGGTCCCGATGCTCCCCTGCATCCCTGCCGCTGCTGCTTCCATTCCTGCTATTACTGAGTGCCTGCTCGTTAGCTGCATCCACCACTACAGCTGAGGAGTTGCCCTGCACACCGCCAGTGGGGAACTGTGAACACAGGCCATGTACAGAATAAGCGGTTATGTTGTCGTGACTCAGTCAGCATGCCCCTGACCAGAGACCCCATTTCAGCCATGACGCTTGAGCCACCTGTCTTAGGCCAGTCCAGATTTGGTCCCAATCAGGCGTTTGGCGGCTGCCCCGGGACCTAACAAAGGTGGACTCGTAGCTGCAAAAAGAAACACTTGTCAAGATCCAGAAAATCAAGACGCCAGGCATGGTGCCGAGCGTGGTGCAGATCATGATCATCAAACAGGCACTGACAGCGGCAACCATCATTAACAGCACTCCAGCAGTGTTCCTGTTGTCCGCTACAAGTCCACTTTCCGCAGACCGCCCAGTAGCTGCCAAAGGCCCAATTGAGACGAAATATGGAACGGCCTATAACTGGTGGCCAAAGCAGCAAGGCTGACCACAAATAGAGTCCCCAGCCAGTGGCCAAATAGGGTCTCCGGCCGGATTGTAGCTGACATGGCTGAGACACAAAAAAGTAAAACTGGCGCATGAGGATCCATACATTGAGGTCAGGGTTTGCTCCCAGGTTCTGAAGGTTAACCATGCTGTGCGAGCTCTCTGAGGCTGCTTTGAAAGAACGCTGAGCATTGTAAAATCTGTTTCCGGGGACCGTGACATCCAATTTGTCCTGCCTTCCTTCTGATATGTCACAGACACCAGTCACACGATATCTCAGTGACCGTGCAAACTCCGTACAAGCTGTCTGTTGCTGGCGGAGCATACTCTCGCATCCAAGTATGCAAGTAGATTAGCATGCAGGGTCCAAGACCCCCTCACTTGTGCCTCTCATGGATAATGATCTCATCGGACCCCCCACATCAGCCTCAGAAGTTCACTAGCAGGGAGCGGGGGCATCTTCCTTGTACGCAAGGCAAGGTGCAAGGGCGTCATCATCATGTGATTTTCTTGCTGCTAGCTTGGCTTGTGACTAGCTTGATCTCTCAGGACCACACATCACTCTTAAAGGTTCACTAGCCAGGATCAGGCCGTCACCAAGCTGTGGTGCGCCTGTCGAATAGAGTAAAAAGCAGGAGACAGGAAGACCCCTGAAGGCCCCTGTAGACCCCTGCAGGCCCATGTAGACCCCCTACAGACCCTACAGGCCCCCTACAATCGCCTAACGACCCCTAGAGGCCCCTCAAGACACCTTACGGCCCCTAAAGACCTTGTTTTAAGAAGTACCAGCATCGCTTGCCGTAGGATAGCCATACTCGTTTCCTTTCTTATAAGCCTTACCTCAGTGTTCACTCGATGTGCATTGCAGGCGGATCCGGCTCCTCCCTCAGCTCCCCTGGCGCAGCGGCTGCCCCGTGCAGACCCCAGTCCACACTTTGCTCTGGGTCCGTGTGAACCACATCGCCTGGCCTGCACATGGCAGGGCATAGCACCAACGCGTGGGCATTCCATCATGCATTTCGTTTTGCAGTGTTTTTTCGCTTTTGGCGGTTCAAGAAGTGTTCCAGGCACTAAGCCAGTGATGCACCCATTTCACGTTTTGGTATAATTAATATTTTGCCCAGTTGTCCATGCGTCAAAGCCCCGGAAATTTAGGCCTTCCACGGCTGAACCCAGAACGGGTGGCAGAGGGCTATGCCTTGTATTCCCAGAGAAGGAGATGGAGTCTTGAATCCCAGCAGACACACAAAAGCATGCCGACAAAGGAGCGCACAAGCCCATACACAAGCGTGTCCTCATTGCCAGGAACCCCAACTTGCAGCCCATGCGCTGGTGAGGTGCCCTCCAGCATGCGCTGGTTGTACATGTCGGTTATGCACGACCTGCTACTACTGAAGGCACCCCCTCGTCTGCTCTCCCGCACGCACCAGCGATAGCATCAGACCTCGGGGGGGGGGCTCGTAACTGTGTACAGTCAGCAAACAGGGTTTCAGAGGTTGGCTAGTAACTTTTCACAGCATCAGCGGAAGCATTCGTGGAGGATGTGTCGGCATCGAGCGACAGCACTGATATTGTGCGTGCCCCATGCCCACACCCACAGGGGGGTAGACAGCTGTTGCAATGTGGTGGAAAGCGTGTAACACCAGGTCAGGCATGGTGGGCCAGGTAGTAGGATAGTGTGACTGAGGTGAAGAGGCGAAAGAGTAAGGCCCTGGCCAGCATGCGCATGGGAGGTGCACACTTCTCATGCAGTCACGGCTGAACTGCATCGAACACTGACGCGATGAAACACATGGAGATTCATCCGACTGCAAGCCGTGCATGGCACGCATGGGTAGGGCCTGGGTTGAGACGTCGAGGTGTGTGGGCACAGGGTAGCTCACAAACGAAACGGGAGGAAAGCAAGTTTTTCCACCGACTCGATAGCAGCACGTTCAGGGACGAGTTTCCAAAGTGTTCGGATGGAGACAAGGTAAGGCCCCGAACAGAAGATTATCCGATGCACTGCCAGGACCTCACCAGGCACTGTCGCACTGAGGGCCGACTTAAGCAGGACACAGCCACCCCACCGACCTGACTTCAAATAATCCACTGGCAGCGTCACGCTGTACTTGAAATCTGGTATTAGAGAAGCGTCAAGGATCAAAAGAAGGAGGTGGTTGCGTGGTGGGAGACGATGAGGTTGGCTAGCCACATGTGGACGAGAACGGCCCGAACGGCCTTGCCGGTGACAAGCAGTCTGATCTGCTCGAGTCCAGCGGGGATTTAGTAAGGTATGCGTTGGTTCAGAGGCCTCGTACAGGCTTGCTTGCCAAAATCGATGCAACCCAGGATCGACCTTGCACTGGCACTGGCATGGAGAGATGCAGGGTTCAGTTCCTGGTTCAGTGCCAGGGTTTACAGAGTCGAAAGACATATCAGAGTATCTGACCGCACACTTCTGATCATCGCAATTGCCGGCATCTTCCCAACGTCTACGCTGGTCAGCGTTCTCCTACCTTGCTTGTCCGTATCACTCTCGTAGACGTCTTGATTAGTTGCAGTTGCTGCCCTTGATCTACGTGGCCGGTGTGCGGAGTCTTGGGCTTGTAAAGTGTTGAGGTGGTGTCGTGGTCGATTGTGACTCCCAAAAACTTGTATTTCATTGCCATCTGCATGGCATCTGCCAAGCTCGTGCGCGTCCTGTCGCGTGTCCTCAAGGACCAGCGTAACCAGGAGCGTAACCTAGCGAACGTCTTCGCTCAAAACTCCGGAACGTTATTCCAGCGCGCATGCACAAGTCATGGGCCATTGCAATCTCATTTTGAATCGAGATCAACTCCGTATAGCAGCATGCGAGCCTTCTCCTCGGGCTCAGCTCTACCTGAGAAGCCCAAGCCTCCAGCTACCGAGGCAGCAGCTACGGAGGAGGCAACCCCACCACCATCATCAGCACCGTCAGAAGCTGCAGGAGAGCCTCCAGCTGGGGAGCCTTCCGCCCCTGCTTCTGTCTCGACCACGAATGACCTGGATGAGGAGTGGGCGGAAGTGATGGATGAATCTGGGCACCTATACTACTGGAATCAGGTGCGCTGCATGCTGCAGGTCCAGGCTGCATGGGATGATGTACTGCGTGTACGGCAGCTAACTACCTTAAGCAGCGGTACAGCACTGATGCTATGAGCAGCCAGGTGCCGCACATGCAGCCTTGGGGGATATAAATAAGTAAACGATACGCCCAGCGGCATGGATCAAGGGGTCAAACTTTATAGCCCTCCTGTATACCATGCAGTCCGGTTTTCATGGCTTGGCACCCAGAGTGCTCTAGAGCTGCATGCCTACCGAAGATGGCCTCACTTTAGGAATGATTTGATAGTACATCTTGGCCCGTTGTGAACATCTTCAAAACTTATTTTTGCCACATGGGAAGGGGTGTGTGCTGTTTTGCTGAACCTGTGCCGTTAGACCCCGTCATCACACTTTTGTAGTCATGTGAATCCTGGACCCGGGCTTCATACATGGCTGCACTGCCAGATGGAAAAAGAGGTTCCTTTACCCAGCCCACTCCCCTATTTTTAAATGCTCGCCCTCATGGTGCTCCTCCCATATGGAAGCATCTCAGTGAACGCCTGCCTGCCACGCGCTACGCAGTAGGTCATGCGTCCTTACCCTACCCACTCCTTGCTGGTTGATTACTTCTGAGTGATGTCCTTATCTTTTACTACTGCGTGATGCCCCCAATATGCTTAAGTTTTACCTCTGCATGATGCCCCCACCTTACCTATTTATTATTCTTACTTTTGCCTGACGCCCCACTCTTACCCTATTTATTCTTTTTGCCTGGTGCAGTGATGCCCCCCTCTTGCCCTATTTCTTACTCTTGCCCGATGCCACCACCCTGTTTCTTACTTTTTGTTTGATGCCCCCACCCTGCACCTCTTGTCTTGCCCCCCCCGACTCGTCTTCACTCGACTGTCAAATCGCGGCACACCCACGCAGAGGACTGGTGAGTAACAACGGCGCAATGGCTTGCATGGGTTCTAGACGTGGTACCTGTCCTGCCCCCCTTGATCATACAAGCTTTTCACAATCTCCAACGAGACCTCAGACTCGCTGAAGGGTAACCTAATGGGTACCTGTCCCATGCATTAAATATTTAAATGTGATGCCCCGCGAGACCGGGGAAAAACTCTCTCAGAACTTCACAGACTAGAGTATATACCTTTGTCCTGATGGCCTTGTTCAGGATCCTCGTCGGGTCCCATGCTTCGGCCGAAAAGGGCGGCTTCCTCAGTCCACGCACTGGCTTGCGTGTTGATTTATGTCGATTTCGCGTCTTCTTGTCCCGAGTGTCTGGCGATACCAGAGGCGATACTGCCCACATCCTGGGCCATACTGCCCACCGTTTTTATGTTAACCCTGGGAGTGGTCAGGGGACAGCGCCTACTTTGCTACAGACACTAGATGAGCTGCCCTACCTCGATTTAGGTGTTCAGTCAGGCATGAGCGTGGCTGTGCCTCTGTCCTATCCTGCCCCTGCCTGATGTAACCGTTGTCCATGTGTAGCTTTGTAGGGCTTAGGGCTAAACCCTAAACCCCCCTGTTTCAGCCCCTTTTCTGTCCCTGCCTGATGAAACCCTCATCCAGATCATGCGCCCTGTCTTCACCCTACCAGTGTGCTATGTCGTGGGTGATCTCAGGCTGTCAGTTTGTGCCATGATGAGCCCCATGTCCACGACCCTCCCTTCCCCAAGCTGTCCCTTGTTTAAGCTCTGGTCCACAGCCCTCCCTCCCTCAGCTCTCCTGCTGAGTCCTTGTCTGAGCCCTTGTCCACGCCCCATGCTCCCCCAAGCTGTCCTTATTTAAGCTCTGGTCCACAGCCCTCCCTTTCCTAAGCTGTTATTGTCTTAGCCCTTGTCCTTGGCCCTCCCTCCCTCAGCTCTCCTTGTCTGAGTCTTGGTCCATGGCCTCCCTCCCTCAGCTCCTTGTCTGAGTCTTGGTCCATGGCCCTCCCTCCCTCAGGGGAAACCACCGAGTTGGGAGAAACCAAGCCTGCCCGCACAAGCACTGGGGAGCAGCAGCAGGAGGGAGACAGTGGGCCTGGTGCTGGTTCGGGAGCAGGAGCAGGAGCGAGCGGTGCCGAGTATGTGGACCCTCGGACAGAGGCCCACATGCCGGATCAGACGGGCTACTATGCGGGGATGGGAGCGCTCATAGGAATAGTGCTAGGCTGGTCTGCTCAGTTCTTTTAGAGTCAGTGTGTGGGTGTGAGACACCTTGTACCAAGGTTTGCCTGGCCTTTTATCGTTTTTCTGGTTGTTTGGAGGGAGAACATACTTTCCTCTCTTCTCTCTTGTGCCTTCCCCCTTGACTATCCTAGCTGACTTCATGTTTGCCGACGTGGCCGAGATTTAATTAAGCATGGCCCAGGGGTGTAACGTCATGAACCTTGTACCCCGCAGGCTTCTGATTATTGTGCTCTCTTCGTCATATGTTAGGCTGTTTGCAGCTGGAATTATTAAGTTCTACAGTCCTGCATCACATTTGATGCATGGGACAAGTGCCACTAAACCGGTATCGGCTTAAAAACGCGAGGACGGTCAACACCAGTGACCCCCCTGGGCAGGTAACTAACCACTAGACTGGCGCGGCGTGACCCCCATAGTATTACCGTTATGTAAAACAAACTGAAGCAGGTGCATGACATTACACCTGATGACATCGGTTTGCCTGACCTTTGTGTTATTGGTCCTGTTGTTTGGAAGGTGATATTGCTTTCCTTTCTTTCCTCTTCTGCTTTCTCCCTTGACTTAATGTTTGCCGACGTGGCCGAGCTTCTCTTTAACACGGCCCAGAGGTGTGACGTCATCAACCTGATGACATTGGGCCCAGCCTCAAAAAGCTCAACTGTCCAACGGCTGATAAAACAGGACGAAAGAGGGAAGGCGAGAAAGGCCGAAGCAGGTTAAGCACTGTTTGTTACTCAGTGGAGTTTTCAGTTCAACAGAGCATCGCATTTGATGCATGGGACATGTACCTCTGAGCCCCTCTTCAAGGTGCCTTTCAAAGGTCACTTCACAGTGGTGAGGGCAGTCGATCTCAAAACAGGGCTGCAGTGGAGCACGCCCCCGCAAAAGCATTTGGTAGTTTATTGGAAGCCTCGGTGCATGGAGAGACACAACAAGCAGACAGGAATTGTTCCAAGAAGCATTGACGTGCAAAATAGTTTAACACCTGAGTCCAAAGGAAAGGGTAAGTACAGGATGATTGTCCAGGCAGCCAGCACACACATAACTTGATTGCGATCCCGAGGTTTGCTCGCAACCAGTAGACAGTCAATGGTGTTACACGTCCTGGCAAGCTCTAAAAGGCTCGGCCGCGTGGGTGCCCAATTCTCTGGTTGAGAAAACAGGAAATGATAGGTAAGGGGGGAGGAAAGAAAGAGAGGAAGACAGATGCAAAAGGTGTTGCCCCCTACATGGGTCGATGATGTTACACCTTGGGGACCTGCGCAAAAAGGATCGGCTGCGTAGGCGCCTGACAATGGAGTTGGGAAAAGGAACCGGGAAAGGCAAACGGGAGGGAAGGAGAGAAAGAGAGGAACACATATGAGAAGGAAAACCTCCCTCCCTCACCTAAAAAGGAGCGTCAGTGCGAAGTTTTTTCACGCCTGCACATTTAAGTCCTGAATAAGTGGAAAGTTCAGGGAGGAGAGGACATAAATAAAATGGAGAAAAAAACCCTTCACACCCAGAGAGGTAAGTGCGATTAGTTGGGTGCCCACTCGGTCGAGCCTTTTGAGCAGGGCCCATAAGGTACCGTGATAGACAGCCCACCACAATGGTTCCAAGCAATCTTGTATGCTAGCCAAGAGTCTACGGAATAGATTGACACAGGGCTAAGAAAGAGCATGCATCGTTAGGCAACGAAAAATGCTGCACGGACCAAAGCAATTTTTAATTTACGATCTGCAACACACCTGCAGCCATGTTGCTGACCCGCAAGTTACACTTTAAGCTCAATGCCAATGCCAGAAAATCCACTGTGGCCAAGGCAACGCCAGCAACAGTCACGCAACAACTGCTGAGGCAGTTCCACTCCAGAGCACACATGCAGCAGCCATGTTCAAGAACCACGACTGTTCGCAAGTGATAATTCAAGCTCTTTGTTGATTGTTTATGTAAGACCTTCATAAGACCTTTACGAGAACTTCATGAAACTTCACAAGAAAATCTGTGAAGGCCAAGACAGCACAAGCAACTGTCATTGAACCAGCTGTTACTTCTCTGTATGGAACACGACCCCTGAAGCTATAACCTTCCACAGCACACTTGCAGGCAAATTGCGGAGGGTATGGATGATGCTAGGACATCAGACAGCTCTGGATAGCACTAGACCCTCAATATTTACAGACATGGGCACATGGCCGGGACATTTTGTGAGTGGTTCGGTCTAGATGGTTTCCGGAACCTTTATGATGCTTATGGCGCCCAGGTCTTATGACGCGCAGCCGCTGCCCAGGGCTTGCCCAGTGTTATATGCCTGAAATGTGTCAATAGCATGCCTGATGCGTGACCAGGACGAACCTGCCCAGAACAAGTCTGATGAGTGACCAGAGGTTGCCCATAACATAATTTATGAGGTACTAGCCCAGAGTATGTGTGGTGATGAGCGACCAGAACCTGCGCAGAAGGCCATGACATGTCTGATGTGTGACCAAGACAGCCCACAACATGTCAAAAACATGTGTGATGAGCGAGCAGAATATGCCCATAACGTACAAGGGGAGTGACCAGAACATGCCCAGAAAATGTCTGATGTGTGACAAGAAACTGCCCGCTGAACCTGCCAATGCAAAGTCCATGCCATGGTGAGAAGTGCCCAAGCAGTAGGGGGTGCATGGGGACATACGTCGGGTGGCAACCAGGTTGATGAGCAACTAATCAAAAATTTGCGCTACCCAGAATCAATTTGTTCTCTGCCTTGACGTCAGTACATTTTCAGCGGCGATATAACATTGCTTACCTCGTCACGACGCAATCTAGAAGTCGGTGTCGAGTCCTCCGAGCCAAAACCTTTCCGCCTTAGTCTGGAAAGCAGTCAGGTCAATTTTGAAGGATCCTTAATAAATGAACAATGGAAAAGCTATAATGCCTGTCAGCTGAGGTCAGCCTCAAGTCGCTTGTCCACACACCAAGGGCGGGGCCCACAGTTTGACGACCAGCTGCGCGGGTTGCAAGTATCGTGTTTCGTTTATTACGTGGCCACTCTGACTCCATCGCACTGGGCGTAGGTGCACCTCACACTGGGGCACCCCGTCTTATGGAAAGCCTCGTCGCCTCCTTGCAATCGCCCAACCAAACCAGCAGCGTTAAGTACCCTATGGACAACGACGAAGGCATAGCATTAAATTTGCCCCTCGCTCCCCAAATCATGAGCAGCCCCTCTTCCGGCCCAGCTAGTTCCCACGCTCCGCTGTACTCGTCAAGCTCGCTGGTGATGCACTCCGAAGGCGCACGCGCCATTCTTGTGCATGCGGTTAAGAACGGGGCAGGAGAGGGAGACTGCCCCGCCCCATCTGCCTCGATCCCCAGCGCGGGACAGCTGGGGGAGCCATCTCATGCGTCTGGATCGGAGCCCGATCCATCCTCCCCCTCAGCACTGGCAGCAGCATCTCCTCCGTTATCACTATGGGATGCCAGCAAGGCCAATCCTCACTCCAAGTTCGTGCAAGAGCTCATCAGCCACGGGGCAGACGTGAACGCGAAGGACCAGAGCGAATGGACGCCCCTTCACGTTGCAGCTTACTACGGCCAGGAGGAGATCTGCGACGCACTTGTCCATGCGCCCGGCATCAACCTCGAGGCGCGCAACAAGCATGGCGAGACTGCGTTGCACTTGGCCGCCAAATGGCCGCACGACAAAGCTGCCGACTCGCTCTGTCGCGGCGGTGCCGACCCCAATGCTAGCAACCGCAGAGGCAGGACGCCACTGCACACAGCTGCGCTGTTTGCGAGGAGAACTGTGCTGGAGAAGCTAGTTGCTGCAGGTGGGAACCTCATGTCTGCATGAGTGTGAAGGGCACACCTGACCCATGCTCACTGACCTGCATGTGCCCATCGGTGTCATGCGACGAGACAGGGGGCACACAGTCTTGGTTCATGTGTAGTAGAGGAGAGGCTTGTGTTTTACTTTCTGGGCGTGTGCGTTTCTAGTGGCTGCACCAGCATGCCTGTACATCTGGTTGCTGTGCAGTGGTGCATGCGGCTGGGGTGGATCATGCACGTATCGAACGATCAAAGGATGGAAGGGTTGAGGGCGCACTGTTAGACGGAACCCTGCATCAGCTTTTTTTTCTCTGACTGGGCACACACGCATGAGGCAAGTGCTGCATGCATGCCGCAGAGGTGGATTTTGTGACGAGGTTTGCAATGAAATGACATGGATGTTTTCAATTGGGTCACGACCAGAAGGGCCTCCCATCATTGTTCATGGATGCCATGATACTTGCGCCACCCTTCTTTCCGGCAGTAACAACAAATTATTTCTGGCAGTTACAACTGGTTGTAACCTGTACGGCCCTCTCTCCCACGCGAGGTGTGTGCCCCCGTTTATTTTTTATTTAGCCGCGTTAACCAATGCAGTTCAAACACATCACGGTCTGTGTCAGAGGGGATCTGGTATGGCAAGCAACTCTGCTCAGACCACCGGCCGCAGCCTGGTCACCTTCGGGGCCCAATCTGCCCAGCGTTCGCTGCTCGGCGGCCACTTATAGGTGGATCTTGCGGGCACTAAAACAATCCCCCTATGTCTGCAGGTGGCAACGTTAACGCTGTGGACAATGAGCAGGCGACTCCTTTGCACCTCGCCGTGCGTCCCAACAACGCAATTGAGATGGACCTAGTGACCCTCCTGCTCAAGGCGGGGGCCAGCCTAGAGGCAGAGGATGTCCATGGGAGGAAGCCTATCACAGCGCTGCCTCAACCACAGGTGTGGAGGGGTGGAGTGGGGGAAGGAACTGGACAACAGGGGGGGTGGGCGGGCAGGAGGGTGGGAATTATCATGTGGGCTTACCATCTCGGGTTATGCATGGCCAATTCCTCGCTACCGCTTCGTACGCTCAGAATATTGTCTCTTGTGTATGTTTCGCGGTTGCGGAAGTGATCTTGAATATCGTTATCGAAACGCTGGAGGAAATTCCGCTGTAGACCGGACCGGTTGCATGAGGGTTGCAGCATGGATGTGGCCTAGGCCCCTAGCTGCAGTGTTTCATCTTTTCTTGCAGTACGAGCGGAACGCAGCATGCATGTTGACATATCAGTGACATGCTCTGACCTCATTCTCTTTCTCACCCCATTCTCTTACCGCATGCTCTCACCCCATGCAGTTGCTCTATACAGTCACCCCATGCGGTCACCACATGCAGTCACCCTATGCTGTTATCCCATGCAATCACCCCATACAGTCACCCCATGCAGTCACCCCATGTAGTCACCCCATGCAGTCACCCCATGCAGTCACCCCATGCAGTCACCTCATGCAGCCATCTCATGCAATCACCCCATACAGTCACCCCATGCAGTCACCCCATGCAGTCACCCCAGACAGTCACCCCATGCTGTCATCCCATGCAGCCTACCCATGCTGCCACCCCATGCAGCCACCCCATGCTGTCACCCCATGCTGTCACCCCATGCAGTCACCCCATGCTGTCACCCCATGCAGCCACCCCATGCAGTCACCCCATGCAGTCACCCCATACAGTCACCCCATGCTGTCACCCCATGCTGCCACCCCATGCAGTCACCCCATGCAATCACCCCATGCAGCCACCCTATGCTGTCACCCCATGCAGTCACTTCATGCTGTCACCCCATACAGTTACCCCATGCTGCTACCCCATGCTGTCACCCCATGCTGCCACCCCATGCAGTCACCCCATGCAATCACCCCATGCAGCCACCATATGCTGTCACCCCATGCAGTCTCCCCATGCTGTCAACCTATGCAGTCACCCCATGCAGTCATCCCCATGCTGTCACCTATGCAGTCACCCCATGCTGTCACCCCATGGAGTCCCCCTTGCTGCCACCCCATGCAGTCACCCCATGCAGTCACTCCATGCTCTATCCCAAGCTCTCACCCCATGCTGTTTGGCTGCAGCTGCTGCTGCACTTTGCGGCAGCTGAGGGCCAGGTAGGGCTCATGCGACAGCTCACCTTGTCTCGCGGCTGCAAGCTGGAGGACCTCAACCCCGAGGGTTTGACGCCGCTGCATGTGGCAGCCATGCGGGGGGACGTGTCCATGGTGAGAGCCTGGGGCATAGATTGCCTAGGTCCCCCACCCTAAACCTTTAAGCCTGGTGGCATATCGAAGCAGCCTGGGTAGGTGGCATGATGAGTTTGCCTAGACAAGTTCAATGATGAGAGAGCCTGGGTGATTTTGTTTAATATCCTAGGCCAGGGACATTGAAGGCCTGGAGAAGCAATGCTTCGCCCCCTGCTCCCTTGCCCCCCGCTACCCGTGCCCCCCTGCCCCTGCCCTTGATCACTTCCCCTTCCCCTCCGCTTCCGCCTTAAACTGTGTCAAGGCCTTACACTGTGTCAATGTCACTGACACTGGCACTGACTGGCACTGACTGGCACTGACTGACACTGACTGGCACTGACACCTACACTTGCACTCGCCTCATCCTGGACTACGACCCCTGCACCTACCCTTGATCAATTACCCTTACCCTTCGCCTTCGCCTTACACTGTGTCAGTGTCAACGTCATTGACGCTGACGCTGGAATTGACACCTACACTAATACTTGTAGTCATCCCGGACTCACGACCCCTGCACCTGCCCTTGCACACATGCCCACCCCCTACCCATGCCCCTTGATCCTGCACATGCCAATGTCCATTATTGCCCACGACCCCCAGATGGTAACCCGACAAGGCAGCTGCAAGAGGCCCGCTCGGTGACCTGCTTCCCCTGACCCTGCTCCGCAGGTTAAGGCCCTGCTCTCCCTTGGTGCCAAACCCAACGTAGCGGCCGCCAGAGGGAAGGCAAATGACATGATGACTGGACTGTCTCCTGGAGGTGCGAAAGGCATGGTGTGACTAAGCCTAAACCCCAACCGTAAACCCTTTACCTGAACCCTAACCCTACACGACATGATAATTGATGACTGGACCGTCGCCTGGAGGTGCGTAAGCAAGGAGGAACTAACCCTTTACCCTAAACCCCAACCCTTAACTTGAAATTGCATGATGACTGGACTGTCGCCTTGAGGTGCGTTAGCAAGGAGGAACTAACCCTTTACCCTAAACCCTTAACCCCAACCCTTAACTTGAAATGGCATGATAACTGGACTGTCGCCTGGAGGTGCATGCGCATGGAGTGAACAACCCGAACCCCAAATCCCAACCCTAAAAACCAAACTGAACCCTAACCCTGAACCCTAAATGACTCATGATTGAACTGTTGCCTGGAGGTGCATAAGCATAAAATGAACCCTAAACCCCAACCCTAAATCCCAACCCTAAACCCTAACCCTAAACCCTAACCCTGAACTCTAAATGACTGATGACTGGACCGTTGCCTGGAGGTTCGAAGGCATGTTGACATGTCGCAACCTCGCCGTGAGGACCATGCATGCTGGTGGTTGTACACAAGTGCGCTCCTTTCACACTTTTGGGAGGCCACTGGGCAACCACTGATGATGCGGATGGGGTGCAAATTTTGACCGGCCTTCAGCCGGTGGGCCAAGCAGCAGTGCCACCTGCACCAGGTCCCCCCGGCCGTAGCTCATGTGACGTAGCTGAAATGTAGCTTAATGTTGCTAACACACCCTTAAATACAAAGTGCGGCGAGCACGTTGTGCATGCAAAATGCTAAAAGTTTATTTATCTTCTCTTCCTCCAGGCATCAAGTTCACTACTAAGCAGATGGGTGACCGGACAGCGCTCCACTTTGCCGCTGAGAAGGGCGCGGCAGAGGTGTTGCAGGTGCGGACTGAACGGGTTAAGGATTTAGGGTTAAGGTGTTGCAGGTGCAGGCTTGGAAGGGGCCTGTTGCCGGATGCTAACTGTCAGGTGTTACCTGCAACCTAGATCCTGAAACAACCCCGATCCCGCGCCTCGTCCCTCCCTGGTGATGTTGGCTGCAGGTGCCAGTTGCTAACTGTCAGCTGTTACCTGCAACCTAGATCCTGAAACAACCCCGATCCTGCGCCTCGTCCCTCCCTGGTGATGTTGGCTGCAGGTGCCAGTTGCTAACTGTCAGGTGTTACCTGCAACCTAGATCCTGAAACAACCCCGATCCCGCGCCTCGTCCCTCCCTGGTGATGCTGGCTGCAGGTGCTAGTTGCTAACTGTCAGGTGTTACCTGCAACCTAGATCCTGAAACAACCCCGATCCCGCGCCTCGTCCCTCCCTGGTGATGCTGGCTGCAGGTGCTAGTTGCTAACTGTCAGGTGTTACCTGTAACCTAGATCCTGAAACAACCCCGATCCTGCGCCTCGTCCCTCCCTGGTGATGTTGGCTGCAGGTGCCAGTTGCTAACTGTCAGCTGTTACCTGCAACCTAGATCCTGAAACAACCCCGATCCCGCGCCTCGTCCCTCCCTGGTGATGCTGGCTGCAGGTGCTAGTTGCTAGCTGTTACCTGCAACCTGAACCCTAATCAACCCTGAACCCGCACCTCCTCCTCCTCCTCCTCCTCCTCCTCCCTCCCAGGTGTTGCTAACTGCAGGGGCCAAAGTCAACCAGCCGTCCGAGTGTGGCATGACGTCCTTGCACCTAGCTGTGTGGCATCGCCATCCTGAGGCCATCAAGGTCCTGCTGCGGGCCAAGGTGGGGGCATGTCCAGGGTTTAGGATGTACTGCTCAGGGGGCATGTCCAGGGTTCAGGATGTACTGCTCAGGGGGCATGTCCAGGGTTCAGGATGTACTGCTCAGGGGGCATGTCCAGGGTTCAGGATGTACTGCTCAGGGGGCATGTCCAGGGTTCAGGATGTACTGCTCAGGGGGCATGTCCAGGGTTCAGGATGTACTGCTCAGGGGGCATGTCCAGGGTTCAGGATGTACTGCTCAGGGGGCATGTCCAAGGTTCAGGATGTACTGCTCAGGGGGCATGTCGAGAGTTCTCTATTCCTTGTCTGATTGTGTGCCTAGGCATCTGGGCACTGAACTGTGGGTTAAGTGCCTTACGAGTGTGAAGAAAATGTAGGCGGCCATGCCATCCTTGCTGCACCCCCATCCTACATCAGCCTGCGTAGACTCCAGGCAAGCATTTTCATGCCCCTCTCATCCCCCTCCCCCCTGTTCCCCTGCTGCTACCAGTGCCTGGCAGGTGTCCAGAGCAGGGTGCAGACCAATAGCAAGCCCCTCTCATGCCTCCCCCCATTGTGCCCTTACTGCTAATGTCAGCAGATGCCTACACTCCCCACAGCCGTGTCAAGTTCAATAGCATGCCCCTCTCACTCTACCCCCCTGTTTGTGCCCTACTGCTGGTGCCAGGCGGATGTCCACAGCCGCGTGAAGACCAACGGCATGACTCCGCTTCACTACGCCGCATTCAACCAGCAGAGCTCGCGTCTGTTAGTCGGCCTTTTAGTGGAGAAAGGGGCGGATGTGGAGGCCAGGACGCAGGAAGGGTGGACACCGCTACATCTTGCGGCAACGGTGAGGGAGGGAGAGGTGGATAGTGAGGGCAGAGGCTGTGAGAGCTGGAAGGGTGTGTGTGTGTGAGGGCAGAGGCTGTGAGAGCTGGAAGGGTGTGTGTGTGTGAGGGCAGAGGCTGTGAGAGCTGGAAGGGTGTGTGTGTGTGAGGGCAGAGGCTGTGAGAGCTGGAAGGGTGTGTGTGTGTGAGGGCAGAGGCTGTGAGAGCTGGAAGGGTGTGTGTGTGTGAGGGCAGAGGCTGTGAGAGCTGGAAGGGTGTGTGTGTGTGAGGGCAGAGGCTGTGAGATTTAGACAGGTGCCCCTGGCGCCTGCCCAGCGGACAAACATCTCTTTGTGGTTGCTTGGCTCCCCCCTACCCTGACTCTGACCCTCTGCCCCCCCTGACCCCTGACCCCTGCTCTCTGCCCTTCCTACCCCCTGCCCATCGGTTTGTGGTATCTCGTTTCCACCCTGCCTCCTCTGCCCCCTGCTGTCTGCTCCTCTGCCCCTGCCCATCTTGCCCCCTGCCCCCCTGCCCCTCTAATTGTGGTTTCTCAGCTCATCCCTGCCCCCTCTGCCTCCCTCCACCATGCAGTCTGGATGTCTGGAGGTAGTGCACGAGCTGTTACTCCGAGGGGCGCGGGTCTCTGCAAAAGGTAGGGGGACAGTCCACACGCAGGGAAATCCCACACCTGGGGAAAGACCAACCCTAGAGTCAGTGGCTGCATGGATGATGCAGTCCCAAGGAGTTTCCACCAGGGTACTGGGTTAGGGCCGAGCCGGGGAATGTATCTTCAGGCGATCATTTCAGTTTGTTTCAGCCTCGAAAGGGTGGTCTGGCCTTAGATGCTGGGACGATGGCTGAAGCGGTGAACGGAAGTCGGCCTTGGAGGAGGGCTGACCATCAGCGAGCTGGAAGTGTTAGGGTCCACACAAGAGGGAAGCCCAACCCAGAGTGGGTGGCTGCATGGAATACTCGTGCTGTCAATTGAGGTCAATTTTTGCTGAATAAATCGGAGTTTTATTGTTTTTACCATTTGTGGCCCATTGAACGGTGCAGACAATTTTTTGCCTTGACACTTCGTACTCTTTTTACTCTTGATTTTGTTGCTCCCTCGAGCACTGCCTTGGCATCGAAACGGTCTACGATCCAGGTGCATACTTTCCAAGACAGAACCTGCATTTGAGACGTGCCGTGGCTGATGAGCCCCTTTTGCCAACATGTTTGCCTTCAGGCCGGAAGGGTCAGACAGCTCTGGACTGCGCTCGCAAACGGTCCGAAGTCACGGCGCTCCTGGGTGCGGCGGCCTCAGGGGGCAAGCGCCCACTCCCCACAACAGAAGCTGTAGATGCTGTGTCGGCCGCCGAGGTTTTGGCCTCTGCAGCCGCAGCCACATCCGGTCCTAGCGGGAGCAGCGGGATCGGAAGCGGGAGCGGGAGTGTCATCGGGCCTAGCAGCTCGTTAGCAGCGTCAACCCTGCTCCTGGCTTCGCCTCCGGGCGGACCGTTCTCGTCCGGTGCCTCACCTGCAAGCCTTTCAGGGGCAGCCGGCTCCTCTGGCTCGAACGGCGTCCCGCTGGACCAGCTGCGGTCCCGGACTGGGGTGGACAGCTGGGGCTCTGTGGCCTCTTCCTCGAGAGGAAACGGCGCAGCCTCTGCATCAACGGCCCGAGGAGGCCCGGCGGAGGCCGCGCCGGGGTCCAGAGCTGGCACCCAGGCCGCTCCGCCGCCGCCTTCCGGCTCGTCCAACCCGCCAGGACAAGTCCGCATGCGGCACATGCTGCTGTCGCCGCCGCCCCGCTTCAACCCGTCGGCCCCCTCCAGCCTGTCGGCGCTGTTGCAGACGCTGCAGAACTACAACCTGACGCTCACCCCGGCCTCCTCGTCTCAGCAGCAGTATAACGCCTCGGCAGGCGGTACGCCGGCCCCTGGCTCCGAGGGTGCGAGAGGCAGCATGGCTTCGACGCTGCTCACGCCAGCCACCTTGGCGCGCATGACGGCAAACGGCCCATCTCCGCCGGAGCTGCTCGCCCAGCTTCAGGTAACGATCTCACGGCTGCTTGACCTGCGACCTGCCGTTGCTGTTCAGCAAGCGCACAGGCACCAGCAGACTGGCGTGTGACCCTGTAGATTGTACACGCAATCCACCGTCCTCCCTCTATCCATCCTTTTGCAGGATGCGCTGAGCAATGCAATGCGCGTCCACGGCGGTGACGGAGGTCTCACCACCGGGGGCAGCTTGCTGGCGCAGGCTGGCAGCGAGCTGCAGGTCACCAGTCAGTGCTCGCTGCAGGTGAGCATGACAGCCTGGATGAGTCAGGGCTGTACGCCGGTGAGCAGTACTGCCTTGTTGTCAGCAGTACTGCCTTATTGCAGCAGTACTGCCTAATTGGCTAATTGTCAGCAGTCATGCCTAATTGTAACAGTTATGCCTAATTGTCGGAAATACTGCCTTGCTGCCAGCAGAACTGCCATCTATTAATTGTACTGCCTTACTACCAGCAGCACTGCCTTATAATCAGCAGGACTGCCTTATTGTAACCGTACTGCCTTGTCGCCAGCAGTACTGCATTTTTGTGAGCATTGCTGCCTTATAATGAGCAGGACTGCTTTGCTGCGAGCAGACCTGCCTTTTAACGAAGGCCGTCTGCCGAGTATATGCCGCGGATTGGTTCGGGTTTAGGGGAAATCAAACCTTAATGACCTGCAGCACTGGTCACTCCTTGCGAGGGACCGCGGCTTGTTGCCAAGCGCCGTTGCTACATCCCCCATGGGTCCCCGCACTGAGTATCACACTCTTCACACTCTTCACACTGGGTAATGTTGGTCAACCTCGGCGTCATGCCTTGACAGACAAAAGTTGCTGTCACACATGTAGGGGGCCTTTGAAATTTCCCAACATATCCCGTAGGGTTCTCGACTCCTGATTTTGGAGGGTACGTTCGCAGCATTGTTGTGGGTTGTGCTTCATTTGTTCTGAGCACCATTTTCCACTGGAAGGTGCTGCACTGAACCATACATCTTTGTTAAGGGTTTAGTGGTGAAACCCTTAAACCTAAGCCCTAGACCCACTGGAAGGTGTTGCACGGAACCATTAAGGTTTGTTTCCCATAGTTCATGTTGTGGAAACAATTGTGCTGCCATAACTCCTGTGCATTGAGAGAGCGACATGCTCTCAGGTGGCTACGAAGAGGCAGGGTACCAAATGTGCCTCACACCCTCAGCCACAAGAGAGGCATGCAGCTGTGTGTGTTTGTGTTGTGTGATCAGCCTGTTCTAGCACATTGCATCCTCGATCCTTGCCCTCCGGAGCCAAAGCCCCTGTACACACCATCCTCACCTGAACCCTTAACCCTAAACACACCATCCTCACCTAAGCCCTAACCCTAAACACACCATCCTCACCTAAACCCTAACCCTAAACACACCATCCTCACCTAAACCCTGAACCCTAAACACCCCATCCTCATCTAAACCCTGAACCCTAAACACCATCCTCACCTGAACCCTAAACCCTGAACCCTGATCACGCCCTCCTCACCTTTGTGCTCGCAGCCTGGCAGCGTGTTTGGACACTTCAAGTGCCTCAAGCTGCAGACCCCTACATTAGCAGCCGGAGCATCCTCTGCGACCGGCAACGATGCTGGGTCAGACACGATCAAAGCCGTCTTGGCCGTACCGCCCCCCGATGACAAGCTGCTGTACATGTACTGCTCAAACAACTGTGGATTTCAGTTTCATCACGCATGCTGGAAGGTGTGTTTTCCTTTTGACTTTCGAATATCACCACCGGTAGTTTCATATGTGTTCTACACAGTTAAGTACCATCGGGGTTGTAGCTGAAGTGCTGCTTAATTTCAGCTGTAGTGTAGCTGAAGTGTAGCTGAAGCAGCCTGCAGTAAGCAATTAGTGAAATGGCTTGACCGCCATGCATTTCTAGTTTTCTACAACAAGCTCTTCACACAGCACGTTGACCACAGGTGTTGTACGGCCCATCGGGTGGCAACATGGTGTGTAGTTCTATGCCCTTGGCCACAAAATGGGCCCCCCTTCATTCGACCGCGCTGCTATGTCCTGATCAAGACATCCCCCCTCACCTTTTCCTCCCCACCCTTGCCCCCAAACTTCCGCCTCTACCCCATCTTATGGTAAGCTAGGCGCATGTGTAGCTGCTGTACCTCAAGTGCACTGTACTTCACACCTGTTGCGTACTTACCCGTACATTCCCTCTCACCCCTTCTACACTCAGGTTGCCAAAGAGCGGTTGAAGCAGCTGCACCCCAAGTTCACAGGGTTCAGCGCTAACCGAGGGGAGTCCTCCATGCTGCCCTGCCTCAGCAGTGAATGTGCTGGGGGAGTCATTGACGAGGTGTTCATGGGCACGGCGCAGGTGAGTGGAGTTTCATTTAGTATTTTCTATCAAGACGCATGGGTCACGCATAGTTAAAATTTAATCCGCTAAGCCTTTTTCATAGAGACTGGCACTTTGCTAGAAAGGGTAGGCGTAGCAGCTGCAGGGGTAGGTGGGAGCGCACATAGCATGAAGATAAGAATATCGGTACTGTTGTGGGAAAGGGTGGGGGATTCGCACGGTATAGGTAGTCACAGGCAAAATTTACAGAATTTAGTACTGAAGTTAATCCACGCAACCTCAGAATAATTTATTTATCTACCAGCTGGTCAGCGTTACCATACAGAGCACACAGGCTGGTGGTATTCCGTGCAAGCCAATTAACATACGACAGTGTGAAGGCAAAGGACGAGACCATACATGTAAACTCCCTCTCCGCTGGTACGACTAAATTATTTCTTCCTTAAACCCTGCCCTAAAATCGAAAGACTAACGACCCAAACTCTCGGTTTCCGATCGAAGACTGGCATGAATGGCCACTAGTCAGAAAGGAAAGGCAGACCATGTGTTAAGTATTCTATACGTATCCAACAGTCAGCATTTCACACATACCTCCTCCTGAAGAATGTCATTTAAGAGGTAAGGCTGAGGCGCTGAGCATATGTTTGGTATTCCCGACGTGTTGATGAAACCAACCGCCTAACTCCTGTGCCTGTTGATCATTCCTGAAACTTTCTGAAATTCATTTGCCTGTTGAACATTCCTGCTTACAGTCATGTATGGAGCTGTACCGGATGAAGCCAGCGGGCGCACCACCCAGCGACGGGCACGGCCACCCTGGAACCGGCCGACCCTGGCAGGTGAAAACAGGCCCTGAGCCTTACAAGATAATTTATCCTGAACCCGAAACCCTTAGCCGCCCTGGAGCTGGCTGACCCTGGCAGGTGAAAACAAGCCCTGAGCCTAATGAAACGCTTAACCCTTCACCCAAAACCCCTGGCCACCCTGGAGCGGGCCGACCTTGGCCAGTGAAAACAGGCTCTGAGCTGCATGAAGTAAAACCCGTGGCGCAAAACCCTAAATCTGAAACCCGAAACCGTGTGTGAATAGGGTCATCCCCATTGGCACTGCCACCCCTCCCACCCCCAAATATAGTTTAGGGAGCAGGGTTTAGTCTCTTCTCACGCTGACCCCCGACTTCCCACATCTCGGTGCATCCCCCCCCCCCCACCGACCCTCTCCATCCCCGCCTCTCGTCACGCCGACCCCCGACTCTCCACCACTCGGTGCCCCCCAGCAGGACCTCCTTACGCGCGGGGACCAGCTGCTCAAGGAGCTCCAGGCGCAAGACACTTGGGTGGACGATGGCTCCGGAACCAACCCGGCCGCGGGTGCGCCTGCGATTGCTAAGGTCGTTGTCCCTGCTCCGGGACCGCAGCAGCAGGAGGGCTTCATCGCGCGCACTGTGGTGTCCTCCGCCTCTGACATGGTGGACGCCATCAGCAAGCTCGCAGACGTCTTGGGCTCCGGTCCGGGCGGGACGGGGCCGCCGGGCAAGCCAGGCGCACCTGCCGGGGGGTCCTGTGTGACGGTTCTGGATGGCGGCGCCGGCGCAGCGCAAGGGGGGCCTGCAGCTGCGGCCACGTCGGGCGCAGGCGGGGGCAAGAGCGGGAAGATGGCAGCGGGGACGAGGGCGGGCCCCGGCACACCCCCGACAGCTCCGCTCGGCCTTGGCTCGGCCCCGGTGCTCCTCCCACCGCCGCTGCCCACGCCGTCCACCTCCGCATCCGGAGGTCTCCCTCAGACGTGCGACTCGCCCCTCCCTGAAAGTCCGGCAGCGCCCCTGGCTGGTCCTGGGGGCCCCTCGGACGCGGATGCCAAGAGAGAGGCCAAGGGGGTGGGAGGACCGGCAGCTGCTGCGCCCGCGGCAGCCATCGGGCCCCCGGCCTCCTCGGCTGCCAAGGCTGGGATAGCGGCAGGCGTACAGAAAGGCACGGGTGCAGCGGCAGGAGACGCCACTGGCGCATCCAAGAAGGCCAAGAAGAAGGCCAAGGTGTGGTCAGAATCTGTGTTGCCAGATGCATCCGCCGTTACCCCACCCTGAACCCTGAACCTAGCATCTACCGTCACCCCACCCTCAACCCTGAACCTAGCATCTACCGTTACCCCACCCTCAACCCTGAACCTAGCATCTACCGTCACCCCACCCTGAACCCTGAACCTAGCATCTACCGTCACCCCACCCTAAACCCTGAACCTAGCATCTACCGTCACCCCACCCTGAACCCTGAACCTAGCATATACCGTCACCCCACCCTGAACCCTGAACCTAGCATATACCGTCACCCCACCCTGAACCCTGAAACCCTACGTCCAGAGTTGATAAATATAAAGGGCAAGGCTCCCTCACATAGGGTGTAGGGCTTAAGGTGGGAAACCCTAAACCCTAAACTAGGCAAGGTACCTGCATCTACCCTCCGCAGCCATCATCCGCTGTTAGCCAAGCATGAGAAAACCTGTGCCTAGAAAAAGTGAGAGGAAGGTCAAGGTGCTTGCAAAGTATTTGCTCAGTGTTTATTTTTCCGTGACTCAGCTGCGTGTACTTCTGATCCAGCAGTACACTGTGGCAGGCCCCAGCCGTGCTGCGCTCCTGTGCTGTACCCTCCCACCCTTTCACACATGCTCATGCATAACACTTTTTGTCTGTGTCAGGGTGGCGAGGCCGCGGATGAAGATCTCCCCGCGTGGCTGCTGGCCGACATCCAAGCCAGCAATGTTGCCGCTGCTGCTGCAGCAGCAGCGGCCGTCACAGCAGCTGCAAACAAGATCGCCACAAAGGGCAAGAAGCTCAAAGAGGCGCAGCGGGCAGCCGCCGCCTCTGCCTCTGCCGCAGCAGCAGTAGCAGCAACGGCTGCCGCACCGGCGCCAGCGCCAGTACCAGCGGCGGCCAGTACCGCCCCCGCGGCCTCGCCGGTGGCATCAGACAAGGTTGTTAGCCAGCCGCAGCAGGTGGCGGAGAAGCCCGTGGCATTGAGTAAAAAGGAAAGCTCCACTGGCTCGTCCTCTTCTGCGGGGACCAGTAGCAAGGCTGGCGGTGGCGGCAAGGGCGGTGGCGGCGGAGGGACTGGGTCCATCCGCGGAGAGCGTCTGGACGGCGAGGAGGATGGCAGTCTGTCTGTGGGGTCAAGGGTTCAGGGTGAGTGGAAAGTAATGGAGGGGACCGGTTGAGCACGAGCCAGGCAGGGTGGATCCAGATAGGGGGGACAAAGGTAGGGCTGGGTAAGGCAGGGCTGGGTAGAGCAAGGCACGCTCAACACAGCAAAGGTAACCAAGCCTGAGTCGCAGAAGGCAAGGCGGAGCAGGGCAGGGCAGAGTAAAGCAAGACAGGGCAGGGCTGAACAGGACCCGTGTGCCCTGTTGCAGGTCACAAGCTGCAGCTGGATGTAGATCTGGGAACGCAACAGGAAGATGACGACAGTGGGCATACCGTCAACAACTCGGCCTTTGCAGCGCTAGCTCTGGTGGGCGAGGCGCTGTTGGTAGCGCCGCCGGCGAGCGTGCCGCAGGGCAAGGAAGCTTCCAGGAAGGCGTCTGAAGCTGCCCGGAAGGCGGCGCAGGTGCAGGCGGAGGCAGCTGCCGCGAAGAAGCGCGCCAACGCGCTGGCAGAGGAGACGGCCAGGAAGAAGGCCGCCGCCGCAGCTACTGCTAATGCGGTGACGGGGGCGGCTGCATCCACTGCCAATTCTAATGCCAATGCTGCTGCTCCTGCTCCTGGTGGCAAGAAGAAGGGCGTGGTGGACTCTCCGTCAGCTCAGTCGGCAGCCGCCTCGCCCTTCTCCAACCATTTGGCGTCAGGAGCCGTGGCCAAACCTTCCGGGGGCATGCATGCAGCAGCCTCGAGACGACAAATGGCTGATCCACCCGTACCGCAGCCGTCCCCCCGGGCCGCGGCTTCCACCGGAACCTTGAGGCAGCCCCCCGCATCGATCTGGCCGCCACCGCCGCCGCCTCCTCCCCCCAAGGCCAAGCCGCCAGCAGCTGCGCAGCAGCCTCCGCAGCCGCCAGCCAAGGAGGTTCCTGGCAGGTCCTTGGCCCCCGTACCCTCACCAGGGCATCATGCTGGTGCGTCTCAGAAGCAGCAAAAAGCTGCCAGCTTAGTGTCTCCCCAGCAGCAACAACCGCCGCCGCCGCCGCCTCCACAGCAGCAGCAGCTGCTCCATCATCTGTCGCAACAGCTGCAACAAACGGGCCTGTTGCAACAGGGGTCGCAACAGAGCCCCCTGCAGCTCGGCTTGCAGCACCAAGGCGTCATGCAACAGGGCGGCACGCAGCAACAGCTCGGCATGCAGAAGGGAGCCCAGCAACACCTGGGAGTACTGCAGGGAACACAGCAGCAACACCAGTTGCAGCAGGGCATGTTGCACCACCAGGCCACCAGCAGCCTGTCCTCTGTTGGGAGCAGCCTACTGAACGCCCAGGCGGACGCTGTGGTTCCGGAGCCGCCCTATGGTCAGGGCACGCCAACCGGCGGCGCCGCGGATGCCTGGCAGCAGCAGCAGCATCGGCGCCGTCCCAATGGAGCCTCTGAGGATCCCTGGGAGCGAACGGCAGCTGCGGCGGCAGCTGCTTGGCAGCTTCAGCCCGTGGACGTACCGCCGCCCCCGCCGCGCGTGGCGTCCGGGCGCCTGCCTTTGAATCTGCCTGATGCGCTGTTAGACACTGGCGAGGCGGATCAGTATGAGAGTGGGTACGACGCCGACTGGGCGATGCTCAAGGAGGCAATGCGGGCCGAGGAGGCCGACAACAACTCCCTGGCTTGCATGCCAACAACCACACCTCCACAACATCAGCAGCAGCAACAGCACTTAGGCCAGCAGCAGCAGCGGATGGCGCATGGCGGTCAGCCCGCAGCAACTGGCGGCCTGGCTCCGCTCCAGCGGTTCCCCACCTCGCTAGGTGGGTCAGCGGTGGACGCGGTGCCTCCCCCGCCCCCTGCCCCGTCGCCGCAGCAGCAGCAGCAGCAGCCCCAGCAGCAGCAGCAGCAGCAGCTGGTGCAGCAGCACATCCTACACCAACAGAACCTGGTGTTGCAACAACGCCATCAGCAGACCTTGGCGCAGCAGCAACAGCTCATGGGACAGCCGCAAGGCCGCATGCCTTTTAGTCAGCAGCAGCAGACGAGGGGCGGTGCCCCCCACCAAACGAGTCACGGAGGGACGCCTGTTTCTGGGGAGACGGTCATTGCGAGCGCCCTTGCTGAGATGAAGGCTGCTCCAAGCAGGTCAGCTGCACACTGTGGGCTTGTCGCGGATTGTTGGAGATTCATACATTTGAGCACGGAGGCCAAATTTTGGTGATAAACAATATTTTGGTTTATTTTTCTGTGGGAGGAGGAGGCACAGGTGGCAGTGCCTGTGCAGTGTGCACATGTGCATTTGTGTGAGGGGAGGGGGGCAGGTTCAACTGGCAGACTGGGGATCTAGGGGTGAGGGGTTAGACATAAGAACTACCCAGCTGAGCACCCGTAGGACCCTTTTGCCCAGTCTATAGCATTAGAGGCATCTTGCACCCTGAACCACGACATGTTCCTTATTGCTTCCAGGCATTCCAGCACCTGCCACCTGCTGCTGGAGTGTCCCGACATCGCACTGATAGCGGCCACGCCAGCCATGCTCGAGGCCTGGATGGTGGAGCATGTTGGGCGGTTTGGCGGGATCTCCGCCTGGCGTGTCATTGCGCCGTGCGGCGCCGTCGCTGTGTCCCTGGCCGATGCGGGTGCGGCGGAGGCGGCGGCGGTGGGGCTTGCGGGCACCATGATGCTCATGCGGCCGCTGGCCACGGCGCTCCTCAGCGAGTTCCCCAACAACGAGCACCTGGCAGCTCATATGCAAAAGGTGGGGGGGAGGGTGTGCACCATCCCCGGAGCAACCTTAAGGTTCCGGAGGGTATGGGCGAAAACCCATCTGCGTGCCTGTATGGCATAGCCCTTGTCCCAGATGAAGCCCTGGCCCCAGCCCTAGCCCCATCCTCAATCCCAGTCCGGGTCCGACTCTGCATCAGCCAAGCCACCAGCACCAGCGCCATAAACCTGTCTGAGCCCCATGTCCTTTTTGTTTGGTTCCTCCGCACAGCGAACTGAAAGCGAGTGATGCTTGTCCTTAACATGCAAAACGGGGGCAGGGTTTCATTTGTCGAGTCCACCTGCCCTGTGTGCCGTGTAATAAATGAAGGCTCGGCCTCCTTGGCTCACCTGTTGACGCTCCGTTCTGCCGCTCCACAGGTTGCGACGCGCATGATTGGCTCCGGAACTGCGTACATCGAGTCCATGGCATCTTGCTGGCAGAAGCTGCAGGAGCTGCCGCCACCTGAGTTGCGCGGCGGCTACTGAGGTGCCAATGGGCGCAATGGGCCGATAGTTGCAGGATAGTACAGCCATACAAGCGCTGATGAAACCAGCCATAAATGGAATAGCATGCAGGGTTGCATCATAAAACGCTACCTACTGTCTCGCCCTCTGGAGTTTTTCTTATGCCAATGCCCCGGTGTGAGAGTTTTTGGACCATAGCTCTGTGTGAATAGTCTTTAAGTGTGGGGAGAGTGCGTTGTTTACTAGTTTGTGGTCTTTACCTAATAACGAAGGTTGATGTTTTTAAGTTCATACGGCTCATCGCGCGGTGATGATGTGTGCCTGGCTGCATGAGAGCAACGCGCTGGCCTAATCCTGCATCCTTGCGTGTCAAATTCTAGGGAACTGACCTGTGAGATTCATGGGAAATGAGCGGCTGTAAGCACACTAAGGGACTGCCTCTTCATTTACTTGGGCAGGTATGCGGAAGGATTTTCGGCCAGTCTTAATGACGAGAATCTTAGCTAACATAATTGCAGACCGCAGCAAGTGATATAAATTTAAGGCATTAGGCAGCGAATTCCAGCTACCATGCACAGCCAGGACCATGGTGTAGCCACCGGTGCAGCCATGCCGCCTTCCCATGTGAGGGGGCAGGAACATGGAACCCAGCGATCTAGACAGGTGGAGAGAGGAAATCGTGTGGTGGGTCCGATCTCTCAACCTTTGGGTGTGGATGCCGCCAGCAATGTACCATTGGACCATTATCAGAGCATGTTTTGGTGCCTCCCCTTTCATGAGCTAGGTGGTGAAGGTACAATTATATCCTAGTACACTGGTTTTCGATCGTTGTCTTCGCGCATTTAGTGCATGTACCGGATGAGCAAGGGCGTATTTATCTTATTACTGCTCATGCCCAAACAGGTCGACCGTGCCTACCACAAAGGAGGAACACCGCATGAGGTTGTATGTACCAGAAAGGATGAACACCTAACAAAATACTGACATATCGGTACAACGGGCAATAATAAAGCCTAATCATCCTCCAGCAACGGATGCCACCCAACCACCTGAACATGAGTAACCATACGACAGGCCATGAAAGCAAGAAAGCTGAACCAATCCGCACCACGCACCAATCCGCACCACGCATGGTTCATTTAAACAGGCAGCGCGCTTGTGAGCTGCTAAGAAAGTAAGAGTGCTATAACATCAGCACAACGAACAATATACCGAAAGTAAAAAAGCCTGAGAGCTTCCAAGAAAGGAAGCTAGATTCATCCGCTCAGTGTAAAGGTAATTCGGCAGCACGCTTGTGAGCCGAGATATGAACAATGGGCATGTTGATTGGGTCTGAGATTGAATGATACATGCTGAATGGGCTGGAGAATACTGGACATACCAAGACACACATACACACAAAGTCACTGTTCATACACTCTGCTCATAATACAGGAAGCCATAGATTGGGCTGCGTATATTACAGCCCAAAGGTGAATTGATACCGTGCACAGTTAACACGTATCAAACACCCACCACAACCATCTTCCCCATACTTTCAACTAGGCAATTGGACGCCCACGCGGCTGAGGCCTTTTTGAGCAGGGCTCAGAGAATGTATAACGTCATCAATAGTTTACACACTCACTAGGCTGCCTAGACAGCTGTTGCTGACCTGGATGCCTGAATGGCTAGGGCTCATCACACTATATTCACACATATTTATGCACTCACTGAGCTGATCAGTGTAAAATAATTGTCATGTTGGGATGCCGCAATATCTGAACTGGCTTTCCTGAGCGTCCTGCCTGCACCTCTAGAAGCTCTGCTGGATCACCGCTACTGCGCTCGCACCCGCCTCCCACTCCCCCCCACACGCCTCAGCTCCCCCGCAACTGGTGTTTTTGGAGTCTGAGTGCCTCCTGTCCGAGGCGGGCGACAGAGCTCCAGACGCCACATCGACAGAAAGCCGACAAGGAGTAGGGGGGGATGAGCTGGTGCTGGCCAGGACACAACTAGGCGAGGCAGGCAGACGCTGTTGTTGGGGGGATGTCACCCCCTTCTCCTTCTGCTTGCTGCCGACTGCAACCCTGCGAGGGCTCATAGGCAACAGCAGGGGCATCGGCGCTGATACCGCCGGGCCTGCTGTGACGGGCCCCTCAGAGGATGGCCAATGGTGCAGCTGCCAGAGCGCATCCAACAGCGGCGACAGCTGGCAGTCTGTCTCCAGCTCCTCCAGCTGATCGAAGAGGGTTGGGACAATAGAGCCGCGGGGGCTCATGGGAAATGGCAGCAGGAGCTCAGTCGCAGCACGGTCATCAGCCGATGAAGGGGAGGCCGGAAAGAGGTGTGAAAGATGCGGAGGCATCTGGATCTCTGCCTCCAGGTCATCAATTGTGAAGCTGCCGGAGTTGGGGGCGTGGCTGTCGAATAGGGGGTTTGTGAATTGGTCGTCATACAGGGGGTTGTTACACCAGCTGTTGGGAGGGCTCCCACGTGGGCTCATTTCAAAAGTGGGTGGAAGGAGCCCAATGCTGCTGCTGTTGCTCCATTTGTTGATCTCCATATGCGGAGGGCTCCCACGTGGGCTCATTGCAAAAGTGGGTGGAAGGAGCCCAATGCTGCTGCTGTCGCTCCGCTTGTTGATCTCCATATGCGGAGGGCTCCCACGTGGGCTCATTGCAAAAGTGGGTGGAAGGAGCCCAATGCTGCTGCTGTCGCTCCGCTTGTTGATCTCCATATGCGGTGGGCTCCCACGCGGGCTCATAGGGAGTCCGATGCAGTTCAACTCGGAGCAGAGGTTGATGTGGGAAGCCTGCTCCTCCTGCTCCTCCTCCTCCATCTCCTCCTCCTCATGCGCCAACAAGTCAAACTGATTAACCATCTCAGCCCTCCGGATTGCTTTGGACAGCAGGATCCGGTTATCGTCCAAGTCGCAGTCGCAAGCAGAAGCGCTGTAGCCAGGGGTGTCCTGCCCTGACGACCTGTAGCCAGGGGTGTCCTGCCCTGACGACCTGTAGCCAGGGGTGTCCTGCCCTGACGACCTGTAGCCAGGGGTGTCCTGCCCTGACGACCTGTAGCCAGGAGTGTCCTGCCCTGACGACCTGCGAAGAGTCAAAGAACGAGGATCGGGGTAGTAAGTGATCATGCTCCTCAGGCAGTGAGTGAAGAACACAAGAGGGGTACTGATGGTGCATTAGGACTAAGCATTCGGAGAGGGACAACACACATGAAGATTACACTGGCTACAAAGCAGGGGGAGGGTGAGACAACGGGCTTTCCCCCCCGATGACCTGGTACCCTGGTTAGGCTGCACCCTGGAACCCTGAGGTTTCCTTTTACCCTGGTTAGGCTGCACCCTAGAACCCTGAGGTTTCCCTGTACCCTGGTTAGGCTGCACCCTGGAACCCTGAGGTTTCCCTGTACCCTGGTTAGGCTGCACCCTGGAACCCTGAGGTTTCCCTGTACCCTGGTTAGGCTGCACCCTAGAACCCTGAGGTTTCCCTGTACCCTGGTTAGGCTGCACCCTGGAACCCTGAGGTTTCCCTGTACCCTGGTTAGGCTGCACCCTGGAACCCTGAGGTTTCCCTGTACCCTGGTTAGGCTGCACCCTGGAACCCTGAGGTTTCCCTTATACCCTGGTTAGGCTGCACCCTGGAACCCTGAGGTTTCCTTATACCCTGGTTAGGCTGCACCCTGGAACCCTGAGGTTTCCCTGTACCCTGGTTAGGCTGCACCCTAGAACCCTGAGGTTTCCCTGTACCCTGGTTAGGCTGCACCCTGGAACCCTGAGGTTTCCCTGTACCCTGGTTAGGCTGCACCCTAGAACCCTGAGGTTTCCCTGTACCCTGGTTAGGCTGCACCCTGGAACCCTGAGGTTTCCCTGTACCCTGGTTAGGCTGCACCCTAGAACCCCGAGGTTTCCCTGTACCCTGGTTAGGCTGCACCCTAGAACCCTGAGGTTTCCCTGTACCCTGGTTAGGCTGCACCCTAGAACCCTGAGGTTTCCCTGTACCCTGGTTAGGCTGCACCCTAGAACCCTGAGGTTTCCCTGTACCCTGGTTAGGCTGCACCCTGGAACCCTGAGGTTTCCCTGTACCCTGGTTAGGCTGCACCCTAGAACCCTGAGGTTTCCCTGTACCCTGGTTAGGCTGCACCCTAGAACCCTGAGGTTTCCCTGTACCCTGGTTAGGCTGCACCCTAGAACCCTGAGGTTTCCCTGTACCCTGGTTAGGCTGCACCCTACAACCCTGAGGTTTCCCTGTACCCTGGTTAGGCTGCACCCTAGAACCCTGAGGTTTCCATGTACCCTGATTAGGCTGCACCATGGAACCCTGAGGTTTCCCTGTACCCTGGTTAGGCTGCACCCTAGAACCCTGAGGTTTCCTTATACCCTGGTTAGGCTGCACCCTGGAACCCTGAGGTTTCCCTGTACCCTGGTTAGGCTGCACCCTAGAACCCTGAGGTTTCCCTGTACCCTGGTTAGGCTGCACCCTAGAACCCTGAGGTTTCCCTGTACCCTGGTTAGGCTGCACCCTAGAACCCTGAGGTTTCCCTGTACCCTGGTTAGGCTGCACCCTGGAACCCTGAGGTTTCCCTGTACCCTGGTTAGGCTGCACCCTAGAACCCTGAGGTTTCCCTGTACCCTGGTTAGGCTGCACCCTAGAACCCTGAGGTTTCCCTGTACCCTGGTTAGGCTGCACCCTAGAACCCTGAGGTTTCCCTGTACCCTGGTTAGGCTGCACCCTAGAACCCTGAGGTTTCCCTGTACCCTGGTTAGGCTGCACCCTAGAACCCTGAGGTTTCCCTGTACCCTGGTTAGGCTGCACCATGGAACCCTGAGGTTTCCCTGTACCCTGGTTAGGCTGCACCCTGGAACCCTGAGGTTTCCCTGTACCCTGGTTAGGCTGCACCCTGGAACCCTGAGGTTTCCCTGTACCCTGGTTAGGCTGCACCCTGGAACCCTGAGGTTTCCCTTATACCCTGGTTAGGCTGCACCCTGGAACCCTGAGGTTTCCCTGATACCCTGGTTAGGCTGCACCCTAGAACCCTGAGGTTTCCTTATACCCTGGTTAGGCTGCACCCTGGAACCCTGAGGTTTCCCTGTACCCTGGTTAGGCTGCACCCTAGAACCCCGAGGTTTCCCTGTACCCTGGTTAGGCTGCACCCTAGAACCCTGAGGTTTCCTTTTACCCTGGTTAGGCTGCACCCTAGAACCCTGAGGTTTCCCTGTACCCTGGTTAGGCTGCACCCTAGAACCCTGAGGTTTCCCTGTACCCTGGTTAGGCTGCACCCTGGAACCCTGAGGTTTCCCTGTACCCTGGTTAGGCTGCACCCTAGAACCCTGAGGTTTCCCTGTACCCTGGTTAGGCTGCACCCTAGAACCCTGAGGTTTCCCTGTACCCTGGTTAGGCTGCACCCTAGAACCCTGAGGTTTCCCTGTACCCTGGTTAGGCTGCACCCTAGAACCCTGAGGTTTCCCTGTACCCTGGTTAGGCTGCCTGAGGTTTCCCTGTACCCTGGTTAGGCTGCACCCTGGAACCCTGAGGTTTCCCTGTACCCTGGTTAGGCTGCACCCTGGAACCTTGAGGTTTCCCTGTACCCTGGTTAGGCTGCACTTTAGAACCCTGAGGTTTCCCTATACCCCGGTTAGGCTGCACCCTGGAACCCTGAGGTTTCCCTGTACCCTGGTTAGGCTGCACCCTAGAACCCTGAGGTTTCCCTGTACCCTGGTTAGGCTGCACCCTAGAACCCTGAGGTTTCCCTGTACCCTGGTTAGGCTGCACCCTAGAACCCTGAGGTTTCCCTGTACCCTGGTTAGGCTGCACCCTGGAACCCTGAGGTTTCCCTGTACCCTGGTTAGGCTGCACCCTAGAACCCTGAGGTTTCCCTGTACCCTGGTTAGGCTGCACCCTGGAACCCTGAGGTTTCCCTGTACCCTGGTTAGGCTGCACCCTAGAACCCTGAGGTTTCCCTGTACCCTGGTTAGGCTGCACCCTGGAACCCTGAGGTTTCCCTGTACCCTGGTTAGGCTGCACCCTAGAACCCTGAGGTTTCCCTGTACCCTGGTTAGGCTGCACCCTAGAACCCTGAGGTTTCCCTGATACCCTGGTTAGGCTGCACCCTGGAACCCTGAGGTTTCCCTGTACCCTGGTTAGGCTGCACCCTAGAACCCTGAGGTTTCCCTGTACCCTGGTTAGGCTGCACCCTAGAACCCTGAGGTTTCCCTGTACCCTGGTTAGGCTGCACCCTAGAACCCTGAGGTTTCCCTGTACCCTGGTTAGGCTGCACCCTAGAACCCTGAGGTTTCCCTGTACCCTGGTTAGGCTGCACCCTAGAACCCTGAGGTTTCCCTGTACCCTGGTTAGGCTGCACCCTGGAACCCTGAGGTTTCCCTGTACCCTGGTTAGGCTGCACCCTAGAACCCTGAGGTTTCCCTGTACCCTGGTTAGGCTGCACCCTGGAACCCTGAGGTTTCCCTGTACCCTGGTTAGGCTGCACCCTAGAACCCTGAGGTTTCCCTGTACCCTGGTTAGGCTGCACCCTGGAACCCTGAGGTTTCCCTGTACCCTGGTTAAGCTGCACCCTGGAACCCTGAGGTTTCCCTGTACCGTGGGGGCCCTGCGACCTGGGGGTACGAACTTTGAAATATAAGCCTCGCAGCCCCCCCCCTCCCCTTCTACAAAGTAAGAAAGGGCTCTCAATCAGGGTCACAGTTTTGGTAGTGGCCGAGGTCTGCGTTTGTCAGATCCAAGTTTGATTACAAGACAATGATGACAAATACTGCCGACTCACAGATCTTGTGGCTGAGACTCCTGTGCATCAGATTCCTGAGGAGCAGATTGCCTTGCCACTGGCTTAAAGACGCCGATCTGCGTCGGCCAGAGCTCGTTGGCATCGTCCACCTACGAAAAAGGTGACACAGGCCAACAGGGAATGAGCCAGGATTTGAATTGCAACTAAATTGCTGTAGATGGACACTTGGCAGGGATGATGTAGTGGGCTCGTCGAGCCTGGCCCTTCCATATTGTGTACAGTCAGCATGCTCAATGTAGGACGCTGCAAGCTCTTCATGAATGAAACAAGCTTACACGACAGACTTATGAAGGAGGGTATTGCTGCTGCCTAGTATGCTCATTCAAATTGCTTGCATGCTTGGCAAGCAGTGTCTCTCAGCTTCCTCACAGCTACCTTACAGCTACTTCTTAGCTGCCTATCAGCTACCTAGCAACTCAGCCACTCAGCTACCTCTCATATGCCTCTCAGCTTCCTAGCAGTTACCTCACCAAATTGTCTCAGCTACCTCTCAGCTACCTACTAGTTGCCTCTCAGCATCCTCTTAGACTCTCAGCTACCTCTCAGCTACCTAGCAAACAGGGAGGCAGGCTGGTCGTGCCGGGCGGAGGAGGGGGTATGTAACCAGTGGAACCCACCGGGATGGAAATGCCTCCCTTGCTGTTGTTGTTGCAGCTCACAAAGCATAAGTTGGCGAGATCAGGGTGCGCTACGGCCCTGAGAATGTGTTGAGAACGGAAGCAGGATAGAAAGAGAGGGGACACTTCAGTTGTATGCGTGGCTTTTCCAAATCAGCAGCAGTGCTGGGGTCTTTATGTCGGTGCCAAGCTCCTGCGAAGAAAGAGGGGGGGGGATCGGAGATAACGGTGTGCTACTGAGAAAACGTTGAGGACGGAAGTCGGATAGGATAGAAAGAGAGAATTTGCTTGCGTGGCTTTTCCAGGAAGTGTGACTGGGTGACCCGATGTACACCTGCAGGCTGCAGGTACCGGGTGTGAACACGGTTCCATGGTGAATGATTTAGGGGGGGGCTACGAGGACAGGTAGGAGGGAGGGGTTAAAGTGGGCAAGGGCATTATGGTCAGGGCAAGGACGCAAGCAACAAGGGGAGTGGGTAAATAAATAAATATATACGCAAACAAGTGACCAGAGAAAAGGAGCGGTGTAGGTGCCGGCCAGTATCAAAAAGGTGAGTTTGCTGTGTTGAGTTGGAGGCTTGGAGATGTTACCGGGTGATGGCTCTTTTTGTAGGTATTGGTGAGCTCGATGATGTGGATGGTGTGGGCCTGCAGGAGTTGTGGAGGACTGCTGGCGTAGAAAGGGTGGGTTGGATGAGGCAAGGAAGAAGCAGAAATGGGTGTAAAAATGGGTGAGAGCATGGACGAGGGAGGATGTCTGGGCGGAGGCGTAGCGGAGCATCCAAGCAGAAATGCATGGCCAAGCATCCCCTCGTTATATGACGAGGGGATGAGACCTACTATCCTAGGCCCCGCAGGCCCGCAGGGGCTTGAGGGTTCAGGAAACAGCGCGGCACGGGCTGAGGCCTCTGGGCCGAGGTCACGAGGAGAATAAACAGCCAATCAGGTAGTGATTGTGGCACAGCAGGTGAGGTCAGGAGCAAATCAACTTAGGGTCCGCGTTTTCAGATTCAAAGTTGTGAGGATTGGGATGATGTGAGAGGCTAGGCCAACTAAGCTATAATGGAACATGGGTTTTCAGAAGGACTAAATAGACCAGAGAGATCTCGAGAGAGACACAAATTAAAAAGCTTCTGAAAGAGGAATGCAGGGCTTTCAAATTTGAAATTCAAATCTAATAGAATCCCTGGCTGTCCCCCACACGCCACTCCCCCTGGTCCCATGTGGCGGGGTTTTGGAGCCAGAGGCTCAGGTCGGCGTTTCTCAAGTGTATGCTCGTGTACAAGACAAGGTGGACAACTGAACTACCTCATACTCACAGATATCGCTGCGTAGTGGATTGCTCTGCTCCTTCATCGAGGGTGCCGATCTGCGTCGGCCAGCAGAGCAAGTAGTTGGCATTAGGGGCATCGTACACATGTGCAGGAAGAGATCACCGGGAAGAGGTACATGTCGAGAGGGAATGAGGCAGGAATTGAATTGATGTCATAATGGTAAAGGCGGAAACTGCGCTGTGGAAATCGACTGAGCTTGGCAAGCCTGTCTCTTCAATTCGTGTACAGTCACGGCATAGTCAGCACCTTGCATGCCGTGCGACAGGAATGAATGAGTCAGCTCGCATGCTGTTGACACTTTTCTGCATGCAATTTGCTGTTTCCTGGCACCCTCGTTCAAAGTGCATAGATGATTCGCGATCGATGCAAGGGCATGTTACCACTAGTACCGGTACTCAGCAACCCATCAGCAGTCACCCCGTGCAGGCTGCTGATGACCTGCTTGATGGTGCCACTGGGGGGAGGTGTCGGGCGGGATCGAGGCGGGGAATCGAAGTACCGGTATCGATCCGAACTCACCGGGATGGTGATGCGGAGCTTGTTCTGCTGGCTTGGTGTTCCGATGGCGAAATGCATCTTGTCTTCGCGATACTGTTCAGCATTAGCACGATGCAAGCAATTTTGGTACTTGTTTGTATTGCTCTTGGTTGCGGAGTGCTAGCGGGCTCCTGATGTCTCATTCGATCACGCGTCTGACATTTCATGCTTACATAAAAGTTCACGCATGGATTGCCTACCAAATGGTTATCTTCTGTCTTCTTTTAAAGCTCGGGCGCTGTCGAGTAGGCGTCGAGATGGCAAACTTGTGCAGGCAGAATACCGGTCGGTAATAATACTAGTGGGGAATGAAGAGCGGGCTGTTGCAGGAGCAAATACTTGTAGACACAGGAGGATGTGAGGGTATATGAACAATTGATGGAAATTATATGTCCAAAAGTAATGTGAGCTGGTTTGCAGGGGCTGTTCAGTGTTGGTTATAGGTGGGCCCCGTACCCACCCGTCACGCGCCATTCATGCACCCAAATTCAAGGTCCCGTTCACGCGGGTGGGACCCTGCATGGGTCTTTCAACTTCGGCCACATTGAAATGATCTGCACTAGCCCGCCTTCGCACTTGCCTCACGCACCATTTCTTAGCGGGTAGGCTGTCGGGGCCGCCCCTCGTACGCCACCGCCCGACGCCCGACGCCCTTGCAGCTGCTTGACATGTTCTCCCAGCTGCCAGCTAGCCAGGGCCTCGCTGCCAGGCCATGCGACATACCAGGCAAACCCTGGCCTTGGCAGGGACCTATTACTTCCAACCGAACACCTCAACACCCACGCGGCCGAGCATTTTAAGCAGGGCCCAGAGCTGTAGCATCAGTCAGTCAGCTTGGGCATGAGAAATCGGGGTTGGGCGGGGCTGGTGGTACATGCTAACATTCCGGCCTCCTTCTGTGCTTCTTTCCATCTTTCCTCCCAACTCTTTAGTTAGGCGCCCACGCGGCCGAGCCTTGCTTGAGCAGGGCCCAGAGGTGTAACGTCATTGACATGCTAACAGTACTGTTGGCTTGTTGCCTCGGCCGTCATCATGGTACTACCTGCTGCATTCATCCCATCCCACCGCATGATTTCCCTGCTCACACCGCGGCTCACACCACAGTTTTACGTCCCTAATAAGCAATTGATTTAAGGCTAGCCTCTTTGCAAGCCACTGCTGACTGTGGCGCAACCGTGGCCATCATCCCATCAGCTTTATTTATATTTTACCCCTTTTCCCGAGGGGGGGGGCAAACAAAATAGTCAAACACCCCATAATAAAAATGTGAAACGACCCCTGGCTACACCCCCCCGCCTCCTGAACCTAGCAAAACCTCAATATCTCAGTCAAAAATCATAATTAGAGGAAGGGAGCGGGGTCAATGGCAATCAGCTCATGATTGTGCTTCTAATGGTGTCGATAAATGTAGCTGGTTCACACATGTCAAGTATTTTTAGTTTCTTCTCTTTACCCTTCTGATTAGTGGGGCGCCCTCGCGGCCAAGCAGGGGTGGGATACGCTAGCTTTTGTGGATTTTTTCTATTTTTCTTTTTGAGAGGCTTTGTTCAGGGCTACTCTCTAGTGGAACTCAGGTGTCGGACTTGGTCTCTTTGCCTTCCCGCCCTCTCCTTTTGTTCCTTTCCCCCCCTTTTCCTTTTAGTTTCTTCTTTTCTCCCTTCTGAACAGTTGGGCGCCCACGCGGCCGAGCTTTGAGTGTGCCCAGAGGTGTAACGTTATTGACAAATGTCAAGCGGTGAAACACAAGGATATACCATCGCTCTAGCTACCACCTGCCAACTACCTATCCTCGCTTGAGACCACGAGGCTCCAGATACGAGAGGACTCACGATTGAGTGGCATCAAACTAGCATCGAACTTGAGCGTGCTGATGTGCTGCCTCATAAGCTTGGTCTTCTGCTTCTTGGGGAGCTCCTTGCTCACCCCCCTTAAACTCCTTAGCGCTGATGGCATATTCTGGCCTCCGACAGCTCCTGACTAGGGTGGGCTGACTCCATGTGATCTAAAACGTAATAACTCCACACATATCCATGTGATCTAGCAAGTGATAACTCCAGACATAAGGGCGAATGGTACCCGCGATGCTCCCGCAGATGGTGCAAGCCACTGGTCTGTTGGTGCAAAGATTGGTGGCAGAACCCCTCTCAGCAGCCGCATATGACATCTTGTACTTCAGGGGGCAGCGGAACTGGACTGCTAGCGTGCCGCTGGCAAAGCCTTTGCCCATGTCCGTTTTGCACAGGCCAGATGTCTTGCCGTCACACACCATGCCACAGAAGCCGCAGCCACAGAAGCCGCAAGCTCCACTTGGCTCCAAGCTACAGGCAGCCACACATTGGCGCAACAAGATGTGTGCTCCGATGCGCAACCGCATAGCTGATAGCTTGGTTATCTTCCCACAGCTGTGGCTGGAAGCTGGTGAGAAGCTGACCAGGGACCCCTACCAGCTGGGCTAGCAGGCTCGGCGACAGCCGCATGCTCGTCAGCAGCAGCAGCAGGAGGAGCAAGAGCTGAGAGAGTAGCAAGAGTAAAATACGAGTTTGATGATGTGATTGTGCGCTGTCGCTTCGTCAAGCTTGGCCAGCTTCTCAGCTCCTCTCTTGCAGTCTTTCCCTTGTTAGTGATTCCTTAGGGCACTGGGTCGGCTGTGAATTTTACGACCTTTAAACAATGCACACAACAGGTTGGCATTGCCAAATTCATAGCAACTACCAATGATACACCGTTTGAGTGCATCATAGGTGTATGTACGCACAACGGTGCACGTGGTTCCGGAGCCATGACACCCCCCTGGCCAAAATTGCATGCCAAGAGCCGTCTGGTATTCTGTGTGGAATGTTTTATGCTGCATGTCTGTAGCAAATGACAGTAACAATGCAACGGTGTAGCTATCGTTTGAATCTGATGTTTAAAAAAAAAGATTCTAAACTTTCCAAACAAGTTTTTTACCCCCCTCCCCCTACCACTTTGACCCTCCAAATCTCCCAGCCCCCTGGGTCACAAACAATTTAAGACCATATATGGAAAGCTCTCGTCAAGCTCTACAACGTTCGATGATGGGGTGTATTCAGTATTTTTTTGTCCCCCCCCTCGCCTTTTCCTTTTTCTGCCCCTTTTACTTAGGCACCCTCGCGACCGAGCCTTTTTTGAGCAGGGCCCAGAGGTGTAACGTCATTGACCTAAGCACCTAAACTACGGGGGGGGGGGCCGGGGGTATGTCTTTCTACTTTATGTTCTTCTCCTTCTTTACATCTTACCTTCAGTTCCTTTCCTCCTAACGAAACAGTTGGACGCCCACGCGGCTGAGCTTTTTTAAGCAGGGCCCAGAGGTGTAACATCATTGACCTCCCTGGCTCCCAGAGGTGTAATGTCATAAACACCTCAAATCATTATACAGCAAATTCCAGGTTTCAAATCCAGCAAACAACAAGGCAATGTACAGGCTCATTATCAACCGATGTAGTTATTGCATACGTGCGAATACCGTAAATAATTATGCACCCCCCCTTTTTTGATGCCGCACAGTAGGGCTCAAGAGAGACTAAAGAATAAATATTCAGCGAGCCAGGAACAAAACCCCTTTACCCCATGCAAACACACACATGCCGTTATTCAATAGGCTTGTCATGGTCACGCCTCATCGGCCTATTTGGAAGACAGCGTGCTTGCCGACATCTGCATCAGCTGCCGAGCCGCCTCCTCCACCACAGCGGGAATGCCGGCTGCCGCAGTCGCGACCGAAGCGAGCGTGTCCTTGATCACATCGTCCCTCGGCGAAGAATCGCCCCAGGGATCCCCGGGCGACTGGCGCCCAACAACAACGGTCGAGCCGGCGTCCGCATCCCCGGACGATCCGGCGCGCCTCCTCTGCCTGGCAGGCTTGGGGGCGGAGATCGCGGCGACAGGCAGCTGTTTCTGCTGCTTTGCGGATAGGTCGCTGAAAGAGGCAATTTCCATGGGGGGTGCGGCCTGCAGAGCGTGCTGCTGCACGCTCGGCTGCATCACGGAGTAGGGCTGCGGTAGCTGGTGCTGCAGGATCGGATGCGGTAGCACGTACGCGGGTGGGTCGAGCGGGCGGAAGCGATGCCCCCCCGAGGCTTCGTCGATGCCATACAGGTAGCCCTGCAGCGAGCAGCGGTTGAGGTCCACGGGCACGAAGCCGGGCGGGTGCACGCCGCCGCCCAGGCGGAGCTGGCCCATGCGCCAGTCGTTGGCCAGGAGCTCATTGTTGTGCTGCGCGCGGCGCAGCTGTGCGGAGAGGGAGGAACATGCATACATACATGGTGTTCTCAAGAAAGATAGAAGGAGGATGCTACTGAAAAAGTAAGGCCTTCAAGGAAGCAAAGCAGAGGTATCTGACACGCTGAAATCACTTGTCTGCATGCAGAGGACACTTGTTTGCATGCTCAACACATTGGTAAGAAAGAAAGAAAGCTACGCCCTACTAGGGCGTGGAGGTTAAGGAAACAACGCAGCTTGGGGCCGTAGCCACATCCGCGCCGTTACCATTGGTAGTGTTATTCTTTCCAGTAAAATACCACCTTCGTCAGGTCACCCCGCAGCCGCGATAGACCCGATTGGGACCAAACATGGACCGGCTTATAACTAGTGGCCAAAGCTATCTGACTGACCACAAATGGGCCCCATGGCCAGACACCGGAGTGTAGCTGACATGTAGCTGAGTCAAGGAAAATAACTACATACCGTAAAACCACTTAGACTCCGCGCACCCCCCCCAAAAAAAAAAATCCCGTCGCGCACCTAAAAAACTATTTAGAAAACGGTCGCGCAGCGACGAAATTTTAATTTAATTCAACGTCGCGCAGCAGGTAAATTAATTTAACATCGCGCATCACTGAAATTAATTTAAATGTCCTTCCACGCAGCACTTTCAGCCAGTACAGTAAAACTTAGTTAAAAGCCTGAAAGTCAGCAAAAGTCATCATACGGTACTCAAAATTCATCCACCTTTGGTACACGGTCAGCAAAAGTCAACATAGTCATCCTCCTCCTCCTCCTCCTCCTCCGTCTCCTCCTCCTCCCACTCCCCCTCCTCTTCCTCCACCTGCTCCTCTTGCTCCTGATCCTCCAGAATCGGCGAGGCGAGGCGAGGCGAGAATCGGCGAGAAGGAGGAGGGCGAGAACAAGGAGGCAGAGAAGAAGGAGGCCGAGAAGAAGGAGGACGAGGAGAAGGAGGACAAGAAGAAGGAGGTGGAGGCAGAGGAGGCGGAGGAGGAGGAGGGGGAGGAGGATGAGGAGGCGAGGGAGGCGAGGGAGGCTGAGGAGGATTGGAAGGCCGAGCAGGCCGAGGATAGGCGTTGGCGATTCGACTGGCGAGCCGAATGGATGGAGGCTGAACTGAGCAGTAATGCTAGCTATGAGTACCGGTAGTGCTCATTTGAGTCATCAGTAGTGTTACTTTGCAGGGCTATTTGGGCACACTTGACAAGGATGACTGAACGGATGTCGAATCAAACAGTCGCGCGCTAGAGCGCGGATTTTTGTAAAAAGTGCTGTTTTTAATTCATACCGCGCACCCCCCAAATAGTTGTTTGGGCACCTGACTGACGCTCCGCGCAGCGGCGATTTTCGAATTAATATTAGCGCGCAGCCATGTCCGCGCACCCCAATAATTATTTAATTACGAGCGGAGTCAAAGTGGTTTTACGGTACATGCTGCGCACCTTGGCAAAAAAGCCGCACAACAAGATTCTGCAGGTTCCGAAGTGCGAAAATCCTCGATCAAGAAACAACGCATGGAAACCATCAGGATTTGATCCAACGGAAACACGAGGTTTTGCCCACACCGTCAAACGTGCTATGCTGCGGCCCTGCCCCTTAGCGTCTCACCTCCTCGGCACAAGACGCCACATGCGCCACTGCGGTTCGCTCACTTGTCGTCCGCGCGTCCAAGAGGCGCTCCGCAAAGCCCAGGGCACCGCCGCTGTCAGGGCGGCCGCCTCGCCTGGACACACACAGGGGCGACGTGCTGGCCAGATCAGGCAGAGGCGCACACACAAACACACCCACACACCAGATCAGGCAGAGGCGCACACACAAACACCATATCAGGTAGCAGTACACACAAGCACACACACCAGTGGCGCACTCACCCCCACACCAGATCAGGTAGTGGCGCACTCACCCCCACACCAGTGGCACACACACACACACCAGGTTGTGGCGCACACACCCCCACACCAGATCAGGTAGTGGCGCACACACCCACACACCAGATCAGGTAGTGGTGCACACACCCACACACCAGATCAGGTAGTGGCGCACACACCCCCACACCAGATCAGGTAGTGGCGCACACACCCCCACACCAGATCAGGTAGTGGCGCACTCAAACTATATTTGGACCCGTGCTTTGGAATCGGACTCTGGGCAAGCTGCCTCATTAGCAATTTTTTGCTTGGCGGCACTCAGGCTTGTTAAGGGACTTTCAGGTTAGCTCGACTGAATAAATAAATTAAATGACAGCTCTTCATGTAGCTACTATAATTGTTGCCTGAGTGCCAAGGACCAGTGAGAAAGCCTACGCATCAACTCATCAGTCTCCCCTCCCTCCCGCCTACGCCACAAGGCCACCTTCAGCGCCCCCCCCTCGGCTGCAGAAAAAAAACGATTTCGGACCAAACATAGACCGGCCTGCGGTCACTGGCCCAAGCAGCCTGGCAGGCCAAGCATGAGGCCTCCAACCAGAGATAGGTCGGTACTTCAACCATGACTGATCAGCTACAGTTTGCATGGCATCTTCCGAGCCATGGAAACAAATATCTTCGAAGGAGCTCTGATCCTAGGGCCGTGCTCTCACCTCCCACTGCTCCTGTTGTAGGCCAGGCATGCGACCTCCGGCCAGAGGCTGATAAGTAGCTCCAATTGAAGCTGATTTGCTGCCGAGCCACACAACAATATACCTCAGACAGAGCTCTGATCCTAGGGCCATGCTCTCACCTCCCACTGCTCCTGTTGTCGTATCCAATGTCCGTGAAGTCATCATTCCTGCGGCCGCGCCGACCGCCACCACCACCCAGCTTGCTCTTTAGCATCCACAGCCCGAGGAGGGCCGCGGCACCCATCATCCCAAAGCGAGTGGAGTGTTTCTCAGTGGCCTGTTCAACAGGTGGCAGAAGGAAGGAGGTTCAGCACTCAGTAGGCCAGCATCCAAAAGCAAGTGGACCGCTTCTCAGTGACCTTTTGCTGAAGGGCAGCAGACACTGAGAAGGTCATCATGATCCATGAAGCCATCATCCTCAAGATTTAAGGGTTAGGGTTTATAACCTAAACCCTCAACAATAGGAAGGTCATCATTACCCATGAAGCCATCATCCTAAAGATTTAAGGGTTAGGGTTTATAACCTAAACCCTCAACAGTGGGAAGGTCATCATCACCCATGAAGCCATCATCCTAAAGATTGAAGGGTTAGGGTTTATAACCTAGACCCTCAACAGTAGGAAGGTCGTCATTATCCATAAAGCCATCATCCTAAAGATTTAAGGGTTAGGGTTTATAACCTAAACCCTCAACAATAGGAAGGTCATCATTACCCATGAAGCCATCATCCTAAAGATTTAAGGGTTAGGGTTTATAACCTAAACCCTCAACAGTGGGAAGGTCATCATCACCCATGAAGCCATCATCCTAAAGATTCAACAGTTAGGGTTTATAACCTAGACCCTCAACAGTAGGAAGGTCGTCATTATCCATAAAGCCATCATCCTAAAGATTTAAGGGTTAGCGTTTATAATCTAAACCCTCAACAGTAGGAAGGTCATCATTACCCATGAAGCCATCATCCTAAAGATTTAAGGGTTAGGGTTTATAACCTAAACCCTCAACAGTAGGAAGGTCGTCATTATCCATAAAGCCATCATCCTTAAGGGTCTAGGGTTTAGGCCCTAAACCCTAAACATTGGGAAGGTCATCAATATCTGTGAAGCTATCATCCCAAAGCGAGTGGCATGCTCCTCAGGGGCCTGTTGAAGGATCGTTGTGAGGATTATTTCATCAGGATGACGAGACTATTCGACCAGTAAACATAAGGTCGTTTGATCAGGATTATAGCCATTTGGCTGGCAGACGGAGTGCCATTTAGGGTGACCAGGCTGAAGCTGCCGGCAGACTCAGGTTTACATGGTGAAATAAAGAGGAAATGCCACGCACACGACCTGTCTTTTCAGGATCCAACAACAAGAGTACTACCTTTCTTCCACCTGCTGCTTGCCTCTCACAAAGGCCCCACCCTAGGCCAGACATAAGCGGTACATAAGCGGTTCAGTCAGGCATCAGTGGTACAACCTCCCTTACAACTGCTGCTTGCCTCTCACATGGGCCCCACCTTTGACCATGCATAAGCGGTACATAAGCGGTACAGTCAGGCATCAGTGGTACAACCTCCAACTGCTGCTTGCCTCTCACATGGGCCTCACCTTTGACCAGGCATCAGCGGTACATAAGCGGTACAGTCAGGCATCAGTGGTACAATCTCCAACTGTTGCTTGCCTCTCACATGGGCCTCACCTTTGACCAGGCGTTGGCGGCCACCTGCGTCAGCGTCTTGGGGCTGGCTGAAGAGGTGCTGGTGGGGTTGGCGCTGACGACGTTGGTGTTGTTCACCACCGCGCCGTTCCCCTGAAGCGGCAACAATGGATTCAGATATGGCGCCATAGTTTTGCTTCAAATGAGCAAGGTTAGAGCATAGTCATGCACAAACCTGAAGGATTTGGGGGGCTAAAATAGTGGATATACTCGATCGTAACCCTAAACCCCTACGTTATATGGGGCGTAAAGGAGCTGAGCTCGTGAAAGACCTTCAGTTGGAAACGTTTTTCCTCTACGTCTGAGCTCGAAGTTCCTCTTACTTTCGAACCCACCCACTCTAACCTCCGCCTTAGCTTCTGATGCTCCTGGAGCACCCTTTTGGCCAGCGGCTATTGGGCTTTTCACTGCGCCCCAAACCGTCAGTTTGTCCCCTCCGAAAACTTACGAGTCGTCTGCGGTTCAGTGCTAGCAGATTTAGTTTTGCTCCGAAACCAGCCCCCCCGACACTGGTTACACTTTCTGAGGGCAGGACCCTCTACTGAACTGTGAACTGCATGTGCAAGCTTGGGGAGTGGGATGACCGCAGTTTAAAGCGCCGACGTTTCTGATGGACGTTTTCACCCAACTCTTTATCAACAGGCAGTGATGATACTGTAGTCTCAAACTGATGCTATCTCGGAGACTATTGCCAATCTGAGCCCCCCAAATCTTTCAATTTAAAGAACTAATTTTCTGAATACCCCTTAATTTTCCAATATACCGGTATTTGTCAAAATGAGAAGATTTTGTTGACATAGTCTAAACCAGATACTGTACCGGTATATAATATATTCATGATTATCCTCAACATGTGGTTTTGTCCCACTTGGGCTTTTTGCAGCCGTGGGGCGGCCCACCAAAGGTCGCTTGCTGCCAAAAATATAATTTCAGCCGCACCTATGACCCTAGCCTGAGGGCTTTGTCCCAGACGGGCTTTTTGGTCGTGGGGCAGCCCAACAGATGCTTTGTCGCCACAAACGAGACCCGGACTGTACCCAACGAACTCAACCTTACCGTACCTGTGACTCCAGCCCCACGTGCTTGACCAGCTGCCCAAAGAGGATACTGTTGGCCTCACATCGCGTCTGGAGCAGGCTGCGCACCGTCAAAACCTCATCCTGATGAACGGGAATCAGGGGTCGGGCAAGGGAGTGAGAACTCTTCACCATTCAGATGGATAGGGGGCGGGCAAGGGAGGGACAACACCTCATCCTGATGAGAGGGAAAGCAGAGAGAACGGTGAAGAAGGCAGATAACGTCAGCGTAACCGGCAAGGCCTCAGCGTCAGCCTAGAACGACAGACTACAAAGCACCTAGAGGGTGACCTGGCGGTGTAGGTGTGTAGCCACTAGCCACACCCTCACATGCTAGCAAGCCATGCCTACCTGAAGTGTCTGAGGCAGCGTGCAGATGAAGTCCATGGCGAAGACAGGGCCATGAGCCTCCAGGAACTGCACATGAGGAGAGAAAGGGAATCAGGGAGGTTCGGTGCAGGACTCGTGAGGTGTAATACAATAGCTCGTAAGGCAAGTAAGCATGCCGGCACAATCGTCACGTGGCACGTGGCACTGCCTTCACACAGCAGGGGGGAAAGAGGCAGGCTCAGCGCTGCCATTCTATACACCTTGGCAGGTAAGCAAACATACCATGCAAGCCCTTCGTATCCATGAGTGAACTGCCTGTCCATTTGTCCATGCGTGCGCCGCCTGTCCATTTTAGGCATGCGTGCCCTGCGTGCCCATGTGCCGGTTGTCCATTCGTGAGCCCCCATAGGAACTGCACAAAATCAGGGAGGCTCGTGGCAAAAGCCTCTTGTAATTGGCCGCCTGGTGAACAAGCATATGACAGGCTGTCCACTTAATGCATGCATGTGCTGACAGGCTGTCCACTTAATGCATGCATGTGCAGACAGGCTGTCCACTTAATGCATGCATGTGCTGACAGGCTGTCCACTTAATGCATGCATGTGCTGACAGGCTGTCCACTTAATGCATGCATGTGCTGACAGGCTGTCCACTTAATGCATGCATGTGCTGACAGGTTGTCCACTTAATGCATGCATGTGCTGACAGGCTGTCCACTTAATGCATGCATGTGCTGACAGGCTGTCCACTTAATGCATGCATGTGCTGACAGGCTGTCCACTTAATGCATGCATGTGCTGACAGGCTGTCCACTTAATGCATGCATGTGCTGACAGGCTGTCCACTTAATGCATGCATGTGCTGACAGGCTGTCCACTTAATGCATGCATGTGCTGACAGGCTGTCCACTTAATGCATGCATGTGCTGACAGGCTGTCCACTTAATGCATGCATGTGCTGACAGGTTGTCCACTTAATGCATGCATGTGCTGACAGGCTGTCCACTTAATGCATGCATGTGCTGACATGCTGTCCAATTAATGCATGCATGTGCTGACAGGCTGTCCACTTAATGCATGCATGTGCTGACAGGCTGTCCACTTAATGCATGCATGTGCTGACAGGCTGTCCACTTAATGCATGCATGTGCTGACAGGCTGTCCACTTAATGCATGCATGTGCTGACAGGCTGTCCACTTAATGCATGCATGTGCTGACAGGCTGTCCACTTAATGCATGCATGTGCTGACAGGCTGTCCACTTAATGCATGCATGTGCTGACAGGCTGTCCACTTAATGCATGCATGTGCTGACAGGCTGTCCACTTAATGCATGCATGTGCTGACAGGCTGTCCACTTAATGCATGCATGTGCTGACAGGCTGTCCACTTAATGCATGCATGTGCTGACAGACTGTCCACTTAATGCATGCATGTGCTGATATGCTGTCCATGCATGACTGCATGAGTTCAGAGGAGCTGCAGAGAATCAGGGAGGCGCATGGCAAAATCCCCTTGTGTTACGGTTGCCCGGTGAACATGCCCATCACAATTGTTGCTCACTGGCATGCGGCCTTGCCTTCACATACCAATGATACCATGAGACAGGAAACAGGGAGGCTCGCACAAACGACTAGTGGAAGTTATTTTACATTCTGTACACGGGCAGCCCTTGACAAAAAAACCTCTCAGTAAAGCTACTCAAATCATGAAGCAAAGCACGATCATAGCGGCATGACATGTGGCCCTGCCTTCACACATGTGGGCCATACCCTCTCCCCTCCACCCCCGCTGTCATCTAAGGACATGTGGCCCTGCCTTCACACATATGGGCCATACCCTCTCCCCTCCACCCCCGCTGTCATCTAAGTGACATGTGACCCTGCCTTCACACATATGGGCCATCCCCTCTCCCCTCTACCCCCGCTGTCATCTAAGTGACATGTGACCCTGCCTTCACACATGTGGGCCATACCCTCTCCCCTCCACCCCCGCTGTCATCTTAGTGGCATGTGGCCCTGCCTTCACACATCTGGTCCATACCCCTTCCAGTCTCTTCCCCACATAACTGCTGTCAACTGAGGTGGCGCTGCCTTCACACATCTGGGCCATACCCTCTCCAACCCCATTCCCTCCAGCCCCCGCTGTCACCTGAGTCAGGAGCGTCGCATAATCCTTGGTGTTGATAGCACGAGATGAGTTGCTGCGCTCAGAGAACTCTGCGGTCCCAAACCGTGCCAGGCATTCGCCCACCATGACAATCTGCGGGAGACCGGTGCGTTACAGGAGGGGAGGGGTCGACTAATACATAATGCAGGATTCCTGGGTCAGCAACAAGAGCGTTACAGGACAGAAGGGTCAGCTAACCCAAGATGAAAGGATAGGTACATTCGTGTGGGTTAAGCTCCTCTTTGGATGGATGCCTTGATTCAGAAACAGACGCTCACTTGCTTGAGCACCTCCTGTTGGTTAGTGTGCTGCCCAGCTGGTTCTGTCTAACAAGCTTATAACCTACGCTCCCTGCTCCAAAATGTGCTTTCCACACTTTGATGGATGCCTGGGCACCCTGACAGCCACTCACTTGCTTGAGCATCTCCTGCCGGTCCGTGTGCTACCCAGCTGGTTCTGTCTGTTAAGTCTATAAACTACGCTCCTGCTCCAGAGGGTGCTTTCCACACTTTGATGGCTGCCTGGACACCCTGACAGCCACTCACTTGCTTGAGCACCTCCTGCTGGTCCGTGTCCACCCAGCTCTGAGGGCTCTGGGGCTGCGTGATGTTGGCCTGCTGCATCTTGCGCTTGAGCGAAGACATGAGGCGGATCAGGGCTTTGTACCTGGGGGGAGCAGGAACAGATGTTACGGGGATACGCGCTGAGGTGCTGATCAGGGATAAAGAAAGAAATAAACGATACGCCCTGAGGCGTGGATTAAGAAAGCCACCCGTTAGACCGTAGCACTAGGTGAGCTACCAGCTGCTGAAGGAAGCTAATTGTATGGCCCTATCCCGGGGGGGGAGCAGGGACAAAAGACACCGGTGTGAGGGAGTGAAGCAGTCGCATCATGTTCCTGCTTCAGTGGCTGATCGTTACAGGCCCTCTTCCAGAATCCTGTGTCTCTCGTTGCACTCTCCATGATGAAGCATGGACCTCTGCATGTGACTCTCCCTGAGAAACCTGGCCCTCTCCATGCCCTCTCCATGTGACTCTCCCTGAGAAAACTGGCCCTCTCCATGCCCTCTCCATGTGACTCTCTCTGAGAAACCTGGCCCTCTCCATGCCCTCTCCATGTGACTCTCTTTGAGAAACCTGGCCCACTCCATGGCTTCTCCATGGCAAGTTGGGTTTATGGCTGATCCTTGATGACCTCTCCTTCAGACCTGGAGCCTAGTGTAACCTGTTTTTTGCTCACCCTACCCGCGTGGAAAATGGCTTAGATAGCCATGAGTTGCTGCTCCTGGCCCCTCTCCATCCAGGTCAAGCTCTCACCCTGATCTTTAGATGAACGGAATGCCTCAGGCGAGCATTAAGGAAGCCACTTATTCGGGTGTGGCACTGGGCCGGCTGCCTTCCTCACCTTTCTAATGCGTTCATGGAGCTCTCGAACTGGGCCAGCTGCCTTCCTAATTGGGCCGGCTTCCTTTCTAATGCGTTCATGGAGCTCTCGGCTTCCTTACTTACCTTTCTAATGCATTCATGGAGCTCTCAGCTTCCTCCCTTACCTTTCTAATGCGTTCATGGAGCTCTCGGCCGACAAGAGATCCTCGATGAATTTGTTCTGGCTCTGCGCAGATGTAACCATCATTCCGGCCTGTCGGTACTGCTGCACCATGCTATTGTTTCCAAGGCCACCACCGCAAGCACTTTGCCCGTAGCTGGGGGACAGCCAATGGTTGCCATGCTGCTGAGACACCGGGCTGCCCGCCGAGTGTCCCAGCATGCGGGGCGGGCTGTCCGCTGCATGGTCTGACATGAGGTTGAGATCCATGTCAGCTAGGGGACGGCTCAGAAGTGCGCCGGAGGAATTTCGAACAGAGCCCTGCTGCTCGTAGCTGCAGGAGTTGCGGTTGGGCTGGCCGGGGAAGGACGGAAGAGGCAGCACCGGCTCGCCGTCGAGGACTGCGAGGTGCTGCAGGGGAGTCGCGGGGCCCCCAGGTCGACGGGAAAGGATGCGCCAGCTACGGCCTTGGTACACAAATTGGTCGTGCGTGATGTGACCGCTGGGCCAGGCGATGCCGATGAGGTCACGGGGGAGGTAGTTTTGGACGTTGGGGAAGAGCTGCTCCTCGACGCCTTGCTTTACGTACGACTCTGAGATCTTGACAGGGTGGGAGCGCAGGCCGGAGGCACGTGAAGCCCTGTGGAAAGAGGAATGAACAAATGGCGAAGATTGATGCTGCTGTTCACCGGCCGCTAATGTTTTTTGGTAACAGTCATCTGTCATCCGAGATGGCTGGCTGCAACAAGCATATGGCGTTGGAGTTAATGGGCAAGGATGCACATGACGAAATAATCCCGCGCACATATTTTGTTCCGCTACGAGACAGATTCCACCGGCTTCGTCCTAGAGAGCGAAGTTCGGCAGAGAGAAGAAACTCAGGAGTAAAAGCGTAATATAGGATGAAATGTGCAGAGTGAGGGTGACTTCCCTTCTTATTATATTTTCTTGGAGCTGTCAAGCTGTGTCAGCCTTGGTGACGTGGTGGGCCAACGCTTAAAACACACCGATCGCATCAAAACCAGATCTAAACCCTGGACTCTTCAAATTTTTGCTAGGCTCTGCGTTCGAACCCTGATAGACTTGAGTATTATTCAAGGATGGCCAGCAGGTACGCCCTGCAGTCTCAGCAGGCGCAGCTATCACAGCTCTTCTCGCAAGCAAAATACAGCGGTGATGTCCCAACCAGCGACCACGGCCTTCTGGCATGGATGGCCAAGAACTTGCGCCTCGAAGACCATTTCGTGTCCGAGGAGGAAGCGCTGCGAGACCAGCAGCTGTCCGAGGCCTCGATGATGCTGGGAGAAGGGGGTGGCGCAGGCATGGACGACCCCCTGTTGCACCCATTTGACGAGATTGAAGACATCGCATCCGTTCAAGACCAAGACACAGGCGCAGCAGACCCCGCCTCTTCTGCATGGCTGGATGATGAGGATTGGGAGGACCTGAATGAACGTCTAAAACAGCAAGCTGAGGAGCGCGCCATGTACAAGGCACAGATACAGGTAAATGTTACGGCCATTCTAAATAATCATTAGGCCAGGAGGGTCAGGAGCTGGCTTGCATGAAAACTGACGATGCTTGCTCATCTCCGTGGCGCGGAAAGGGCTGTCTTGCCAGTCCTTGATACCTTTATCCACCGGTACCTTAGGCTGTCAATCCATCTTTTTATGCTGGCTCAGCGACAGAATATCTGTGTGCTGATGCAGACTTGGATGCCTCAATATCCCTTCAATTGTCAGCCTTAAATCCTAAGTCTTGGGTCTAGAATCCCTTATCTGAGGTCCTAAATCCTGATTGAAAAGAGGTATCCAAACTCAATTCCCAAGACGGGGTGTGACCCAAGCTGGTCAGCACTTGATTTCGTTAGCCAATGGCCTCCACAGTATGTCAGTATCATTGTGCAAGAATCCGCCTCTGAAGCTGCAGTTTGTCTGCAGAGGGGCGTATCATCAGAGCATGTATAGCATCCACAGCTCAGACCCTTCCATAACCTTAATGTCTCGCTCTGGCTGTGGCAGCTTTCCTCCGGCAACCATTCCAGATTTGTAAAGCTTAATAGGCCTCAGGCGCAGATTTCAGATTTGTACAGCCTACTGGGTGCCCAGAAGTGGTCTGTCTTCTGCAGCCTAGACCTGATCCAGAAACACAGATGATCTTCTCAGGCCATGGCAGCCTTCCTCATGGTAACGGCGCGGACGCGGCATAGGCCCATGCCGCGCTGTTACCTTAACCCTCACGCCCCTGCGGGGCGCAGTTTTCTTTCTTTCTTTCTAGCCTTCCTCCTGCAATCAATCAAACTTTTGTCAGCCTACTGGGTGCCCAGAAGGCGCATGCCACTTGTGCCGAGTAAAGCCAAGTAAACAAGTGTAACCTGAACCCTTAAACTTCCCTTCACATATCTCTCCGCAAGCATTAAACATCTCTCCTCTGACATTTTTTAAACGTCTCTCCCCAAACTTCCCATCAAATATCTCCACTCAAACTTCCCCTTAAATGTCTATACTCGTGCTTCCCTTCAAAATGTTCCCCTCCAACTGCCGCTCAAAAATCACTCCTCAAACTTCCCCTCAAACTTCCCCTCAGGAGCTTCAAATACTAGAGGCTCAGCTGGATGCCTCTCAGAGGTGCGCCCGTAATCATCAGGACAAAGAAGCATCCAATCTGGAGCAGTTGCTCGAGGGCCTCGCGGTGGAGAACGCCCTGATCGAAGCTGTCAATGACCGGGCTAACGCCGAAATGAAGATGCTTCAGGTTGGGACCGGGCTGGGATGGGGGGGCTGTCTTTTCTCTGCCATGCCATTCCGTGCCGCCCGGCGACTGCAAGAAGTTTGTTGAAGGAATGTTTAAAACTGAAACAACAGGTTGCTGGGAGGGGCAGAAACAGCGGCCAAGCAGGTTGCTGAAAGGGGTCGCTTGCTGAATATTCCTCACTCCTCTCCATCAACCTGGCTGTTTGTTTGATCATGCGCTGGTGTGCTTGTTGAGGTATTTAGCGTTTTGAAATGCCATTCATGATGACTGGCGCCAGATATCATTAGTGGCATTGCGAAACCATATAAACCTCAGCGCTGGTGTCCTCCTCCTCCAGCAACCTGGCTCTTTCCTGAACAGGCACTGATGTGCTGCTGTTACGAAGTTAACGCACCCACCCACAGCCTTTTTCGAAAGGGCCAGGCAGAGCGAATCGGGTGAAGACCACCCCCCAAAACCGAAACAGACTCGCGCCAACCAACAGAAAACAAAGCAACAGAGCAGACGAAAGAAGTGCCACCAACGAAGCAGCCACAGAAAGCCAAACCAAGAACGAAACCATGAAGCAAACACAGACCATGGAACCATAATCAGGCACCGGCAACCAAGCCAAAGATGTGTTGCCCCCCCCCCTCCCCCAACCGATGCACCCAGGACGCTCTGGACGACGTCTCCGTGCTGGCTCGCCAGTACTTCCAGCAGTGGCTGATGTCCGTGAGGAGCCGGGAGCAGGAGGCCTACTTACTGCAAGGCTGTGACTTGCTGGCGGAGCTGCACAGGTAAGCTGTCGTGCTGACTGCTGTCAAAGCGCTCGTGCAGCCATCCTGAAGGCGTTTCCAAAGGGTTTCGAACCAGGTTTCAAAAGGGTTTGACAGTATTTTTCAAAAGGTTGAGGCGGTGAGAATGAAAGTAACTGTGATGGAAGCACGGCTGGCCCGATCTTATAGATAGATATAGATATATTGCCTCCTTACCGCATGTTTTAACTACCCTCCCTTCGGTGTGAGTATCTTTTTCTATGCTGCGCTCAGAGGGCAGAGTTGGCAAAATCTCTCGATTTCCAACCGAAAAGCGGCGTCAACAATTGAAGTGGTATTTGCATGCATTCCTCACACCCTTAGAACGTTTACTACGAGAATGGACAGCAGGATGCTCCCTCCCCCCCACCTTCTCTGGGTGCTGTCACAGGCTCATGCGTCAGGAGGGACCGCTACATGGAGCGGCTGCGGCTTTGGACCCGGCTACCAGCCACCAACCCTGCTCCCTCCCCTCCCCTGCTCTGGGTGCTGTCACAGGCTCACACGTCAGGAGGGACCGCTACATGGAGCGGCTGCGGCATTGGACCCAGCTACCAGTCACCAGCCGGTCTCGGAGGACGACCCTGACTGGCTGTCTCTCAATGACCCGTTCTCCGCCCTGCCGCCCTGGACAGCAAGGATGAGGGACAAGCTGAGTGAGGCAAGTGGTCAGGTGTTTACCCCCTTCAGTACTAGTCAGGTGTTAACTCCCTTCAGTACTAGTCAGGTGCTTACTCCCTTCAGTACTAGTCAGGTGTTTACCCCCTTCAGTACTAGTCAGGTGTTAACTCCCTTCAGTACTAGTCAGGTGCTTACTCCCTTCAGTACTAGTCAGGTGTTTACTCCCTTCAGTGCTAGTCAGGTGTTTACTCCCTTCAGTACTAGTCAGGTGTTTACTCCCTTCAGTACTAGTCAGGTGTTAACTCCCTTCAGTACTAGTCAGGTGCTTACTCCCTTCAGTACTAGTCAGGTGTTAACTCCCTTCAGTACTAGTCAGGTGTTTACTCCCTTCAGTACTAGTCAGGTGTTTACTCCCTTCAGTACTAGTCAGGTGTTTACTCCCTTCAGTACTAGTCAGGTGTTTACTCCCTTCAGTACTAGTCAGGTGTTTACTCCCTTCAGTACCCGGCAGGTTACCACGCTAGGGACAAGCTGAGTGAGGCAAGTGGTCAGTCGTTTGGTGCCTGGCAGGCAACAAACGCCTGGAGCCCTCATGGCGATCAATGCCTGTCAGGCTCCTTCTGCAAATCAAGAGATTGGAGGTGTACAGGAATTCAGGGGAGAGTCCGTTTGCCTCTGTACAGGATTGTGCTGACGTAGTGTCTGATACATACAGCTGCTTGTTCAAGCACGCTTCTGATCAGATCTCTGCCTGAGGACAAGGGGGTCTGATTCAGCTAGTCCTTAGGCCTCGGGCCGCAGGCCGGTCATGGTTCGTCCCCAATTAGCCCGGGGTGGGTCAAGTCATGGTTTTGCCCCAATTGGCCCGGGGGGTGGGGTGGGGATGGGGGTTAACCGTGACTGTGGGCAAATTGGGGCCACCTAGCGGCCCCGAACGGGCAGGATAGCACTCAAGTTAATAGCCCTGCTGCCTTGACCCAGCAACTGGACCCAATGATTACCGTTCCCTTATCTTCTCTGTCGCCGCACAGGATGAGTTGAAGCAGCTGCTGAGCAACTCAAGGCGGGTTTGCGCCGCCAGGCGGGACGTTGAGGTCAGCTTTATCAGCATGAAGGTGGAGACTGCGCAACATATGGCAGAGGTGAGATGTATGGGGCAGGATCGGGATGGGGCAGGATCGGGATGGGGCAGGATCGGGATGGTGGGATGCCGTCGTGTTTGAGCCGCTTTGGTGGATGGAGACTGAATCTTTCATGGTTTACAGTCGGTAGCCATAGCAGCAGGGCTTGATGCACCTTGGTAGCCCCAGCCGGCATCAACCTGAAGGTGGGGACTGCACGGCGTATGTCCGCAGTGAGACGCAGGGCTTATGTTAGCGCTATGTTCAGCAGGCTGTTGGGCAGTCACCATTTGGCGCTTGGAGACCGACACTTGACCCAGCCACGGTCGGTAGCTCTAGCAGCAGGGCTTGATGCACCTTATTAGCCCTGCCGGCACCAGCCTGGAGGTGGATAGAGAGCCAAACTCGACCAGGCTGTGGTGGATCGTCCTAGCAAGCCCCGAAACGGCAACAGCCTGAACATGGAGACTGCGCAAAGTATGGCTGCAGTGAGAAACAGGGTGTTCTTATTGTACAACAGAACCCCTTTGCTCGTTCTGGCTAGCAACTCGCCCCCTGCCCCCCAGATTTTGAGATGCATGTGAGAGACAATGTTTGGTGAAGCACAAGTGGGAGATAGTGCTGAGTTTAGGCTACGGCTGGGCCGATTGGGACCCAACCTTAACCGGCCTAGGCCCTACGGCCGGAGGCCCAACCAACAAAGCTTACTGCATATAGGCAATATAGCACAGGAAGGTGGAAGCTGCGCAGCTTGAGGCTGAGAAAGACGAATGGGGTGGGATTGCGTCATTCAGTTTGTGTTATAATTATGTTTGTATCATTTTGCCGCGTTGGTACAGCCTGGTCGTTGTCTGCACTCTGCAGGTGTGTGAACTTTGCATTCATACCCCGTGCTTAATGCAGATCGAGACTGCGAGGCGGCTGTTAGCTGAGGGCATGGTGTCCACTGCTTCCTGGACAGATAGAGCACAAGAGGCACAACTGGATGAGCGCATCCGGGGAATGCAATTGGAAGAAGAAAGGTGGGCGGTTTTCCGCCCATCCACACATTTCATCCCTTCCATAATGCCCTCAAATTCACACATTTTATAGCGTCCACACTTTCCCTCCCATGCGCAGCCTGATGGGGAATGACGTGATCGGTATGTTGGGCGACATCCAAGAGCAACACAGCATGAGCATCCTTAAGGTGTGTAGCTGGGGTTTAGGTTTTGGCCTTAACCCTTAACCCTTAACCCTTAAGATGTGTGGAGGGGCTAGGGTTTAGCCTTAACCCTTAAACCCTTAAGGTGTGTGGAAGAGCTATAAGCCAGGGCTCTTCAAGGGGTCTAGGTTGGGAGAGATTACGAGTAGCCTGTACCCCCTTTCCTCCCTCAAATGGCCAAACAAATAAACGTATCTGAAGAACTCATTCCTCATGCTTGCCCTTTCTCCCCCCCTCACAGGTTACTCATGCCTGCCCCCCCTCCCCCCCTAACAGGGTCGATATGAACTCCAGGTCCAGATTGCCATGGAGCGCATCCAGTACCGCTCCCTGCTGGTCCGCTACCAACTGGACCTGTGGGCTCGCTACCTCATCATCGACACAATGATCCAGCATGAGCAGACTGGGTTGAAGGTGGGTGTGCATTATTGATTATATTACGGCTTGGCTTCATTTCAGCTACCGGTACCTTATCATTGCCACCAAGACCCTGCAAGAGCTGGCTGAAGTCAAGGTGGATCGGAGAAGTGGGTGCATTGTTTGTTCTTTTGTGCGGCCGGCTTGGCTGAAAATTCAGCTACCTGACCTTTGCCACCAAGATCCAGCAAGAACTGGCTGAATTCGTAATGGGTGCATTGTTTATTCTTGTGCGGCTTGGCTACGTTTCAGCAGCATCCCGACTACCTGATCAGCAGCAACAAGATCTAGACAGTGTTTCCTTTTCCGTGACTCAGCTCCTTGTCAGCGACACTCCGGCCGTTGGCTGGAGGCCCCATTCTCGACCAGCCTCTCTGCTTTGGCCACCAGCTATAGGCCGGTCTAGGTTTGGTCTTAATTGGGGTTTAGGCAGCCTCTGGGCGGCCTGATGAAGGTTGACTTGTAGCCGAAAAAAGAAGCACTGCGTCCAGAAGGAGCACCACCTGGGTGCAGGGTGCGTGCCATGCAAAGCCATGCATTCAAAATATATTTACTCCAACGCTTTTGCCTTTCAGTGTGTGTTTGCTTCTGGGCTCTCAGGAACTTTGAATCAGACCTCCTTGACCCAAACAGCGTTTCGATCAGCCTCTTGCATCCTTTACCCTAAACCCTAAACCCTAAATTTCGATCAGCCCTCTTGCATTCTTAACCCTTAACCTTAAACCCTAAATTTCGATCAGCCCTCTTGCATCCTCCGGATCCCAGGAGACATTGACATGGCCTGAGCATTCATGATGTACCCGTAAATTGAAAACAAACCCAAAACTCATGTACCGTGATCCTAAACCCTAGGCTTCAAATAACTCTGAACCCCACGACCAATGCTTCATGTCACCGACAGGACCTTGAGACGAACGTGAACGAAATCTCCGGGATGCTGGGCGGTGTGCTGGAGATGGCTGGGGCCCGCTGCAACCTGTACGCGGAGCTAGCCGCCTCGGATCAGCGTCCAGCTGCAGAGAGGACCTGCGCCACCCAGCTGATCTCCCTAGTGGGAAGCCTGATTAGTGAGGAGGTGCCGGTAGCTGCCGGGGAGGACTCCGCGAACGACCCGTGTGCAAAGGGGACGGAGGCTGCGTCGTCCTTTTCCGTCGACCGGCGACTGGCGGAGCTGCAGCACCAATCGCAGCACGCGCTGGCCAAGGTGTCGGACAGCCTGTACGTCAAGCTGAAAGAGGTCATGGCGCAGAGCATGTCCGCCGCTCAGGTGAGCGTCCTGTGTGCATGTGAGGGAGAGCTGCAGTGGCAGTCAGGTAAGCATGAGCATCTTCTTCATGAAGAAGAGTGTGTGTGTGGTGGGGGGAGTACTACCTGGTACTTTACTTTTGCCAACAAAGCCACGTGCGTCACGGCAGCCCAAGCCACATGGCAGGCTTTGTTTTGCAATTACGCCGTATATCAGAAATGATGTAAGTATTTACAGCCCGTTTTTGGTAAAAGTAGCTGAATTTGCCTAGAAATTATGGTGACTAAAACTTAGCTGCGCAATTCAGCCACCGTAAGGACTGTAATCGGCACGGCACGGATGGCAGGCCATGTATGGTATGATGTCTCCGGCCGGCCGTGTTCATTTCAGGTTGTGCCGGACCAAGTTAACGGGGCGGCCATGACTGGGCCAGTGGGGACTGTGGACTCCACCCCCTGACCGGTCCAGGGCCTTAATGCAGCATGCCTTACCGCTTGGTCACTGGCCCAAGCAGCAGGGCTTGCTGCATCAGGCCTCAAAGGCCTTAGACGGAGACGCACCTGATATGTAGCTGAAATGTAGCTGATGCGTGTTAAAATTAACGGTGCCAACAATTTGTGCATGGCATTTCCGGCTCTGGTGTCAAGACGGCGACGCTGTCTCCTTGCCATTTCCATTTTCTGGAGCCCTCAGACATGATGTCCCTGCTCTCAATCAAAACATCATTTCCCCGTCTGCAGGATACACGTAGGCTGTTGTTTCCAGCTTCTAGCCCAGCGCGTGCGTCTGGCGGACTCCCCGGCAGCTCTGGGCATTGTGATGCGGGAGCTGCCAAGATCCAGCTTCACCTGCCGGAGCTCGGCGCCAGGCTGAGCGAACTCAGGACATCGGCTTTCCGGATGAATGTGAGGGAGGAGTGCGGGCACGGCTGCATGGAATGGGCTAGGACCAGGGTGCACAGGAAGCAAGCCCCTCAATTGCAGATATGGCGATTGCCAGGGCATGGCTGCATGCAATGGGCTAGGACCAGGGTGCACAGGAAGCAAGCCCCTCAATTGCAGATATGGCGATTGCCAGGGCATGGCTGCATGCAATGGGCTAGGACCAGGGTGCACAGGAAGCAAGCCCCCAAATTGAATGGGCGATGGCCAGAGCACGGCTGCGTGGAATGGGCAAGCCTACAGGCCTAGGGGGTCCTGGGCTCCCCCCCAAATCCACCGCCCAGGGCACACAGGAACCGAGCCCCCAAATTGAATGGGCGATGGCGATTGCCAGGGCATGGCTGCAAGGAATGGGCGAGCTTACCGGCCTAAGGGGTCCTGGGGACCTCCCAAAATCCACCCCCAGGGCGCACGAAACAAGCCCCCAAATTGCAGATATGGCGATGGCCATGCACATGCGTCTTGGCAGTGCCGCATGAAATGGCGATTGCCATGTACGTAATCCTGCTAAACCTGTGCCCTATTGTGCTACCCTGATAGCGAGATCCGGCTGACCTGTGCCATAAAAAATGTAGCACAACCCAGCTACACCTGTGCCGTTACGTTCTACCATGGTAGCACAACCTAGCTTTACCTGTGCCTTATCTTGCTACTTGGCACCCATGCTGCATTCAGTTGCTGCCAATGATTTGTACATCGGTAGGGCATGCGGCAATGTGGAAACGTACACACTACTCATGCACAAAGATCATGCATGCTTTTGCTCTAAAACCCTCAACTCAATCTCACGATTGAGTTGCTGTCAATTCAACTATAATTCGATCAAAGTAAAACTCAAATGAAGATCATGCACGTTTTTGCCCTAAAAATGGAAAGATGAATCAATCACAGCACACTCTGAATAACGAATGTCTTATGAAGGTTTAGCAGCCTTCTTTCCACTCTGATCTCTCCACTCTTTCCACTCTGATCTCTCCACTCTTTCCACTCTGATCTCTCCACTCTTTCCACTCTGATCTCTCCACTCTTTCCACTCTGATCTCTCCACTTTTTCTACCCTGATCTCTCCACTCTTTCCACTCTGATCTCTCCACTCTTTCCACTCTGATCTCTCCACTCTTTCCACTCTGATCTCTCCACTCTTTCCACTCTGATCTCTCCACTCTTTCCACCCTGATCTCTCCACTCTTTCCACTCTGATCTCTCCACTTTTTCTACCCTAATCTCTCCACTCTTTCCACTCTGATCTCTCCACTTTTTCTACCCTGATCTCTCCACTCTTTCCACCCTGATCTCTCCACTCTTTCCACCCTGATCTCTCCACTCTTTCCACTCTGATCTCTCCACTCTTTCCACCCTGATCTCTCCACTCTTTCCACTCTGATCTCTCCACTCTTTCCACCCTGATCTCTCCACGCATGCGCATAAAGTTCCATTATTCCACTTCCCGGTTTTACGCTCTCTCTCTGCGGTGTCTTCCCTACTGCCGGGGTATGTGACAAATATAACCCAAACAGAAATTCCCATTTCTGTTACCGGTACTCTTGATCCCTTCACTGTAGCGTCCTTTTTTGACCCACTTATCAACTCCTTTGCTCTCCCATCAAAAACTGGAACCCACCCATCCATTCCTCTGCTCTCCCATCTCTAGGAGGTGCTCAATCGGACCATGGCTGATAACGAACGCTTCCACGCCCACATGACGGGGCACAAGGAGGAGTTGACGGCGGAGCGCTCGGTGCTGGAGTGGTTCCACCTGGCCCCGGAGAAGCTAGTGGATCACGTGACGATGGTGGAGCAGAGGGTGGCTGCTATCAACATGTAGCTGCAGTAGCAACCTTCTTGGCATCAGGCCAGGCACAGGAGTCTTTCTTGGCCTCTGTCTTATTTACTCAGTGCTCGAACCGGGTTCGGGGCACCTATTCCATGCGTCAAATGTTATGCTTTGTTAGAGATTTTCATGTTTCTCCTGTTAATTTCATTTCAAAATTTGCATGTTTTCCCTTTTTTTCCCGCTTGGGTACCAAGTTGTACCAAGTTAGGCAGATGTGTGTGTAACTCACTGTACCAGCCAGGGTTATATAGGTCATACCTTCGTCACAGCGTGCTTGTTTTCTGGTAGGGTTGCCCGGGGGAGACCGCTGGTTAATCTTGTCCTAACCGTCGGACGTGTCTCCTGTCCTAGTATAGTTGAGTGCCGAACCCGGTTTGCAGCAGACATGTACGGGCACCTGCAACACATGGATCATTTACGGTGTTCCGGTGGACCTCCTGTTCTGATAGACTTTAATTTGAGCGACCGGTAGTATGTGCTGCGCTTTGCTGATGGCCGGTTGCGGCTGGTTGATCCAGCTTAATCTGGCATTAAGAAAATCTTGCATAAATTCGCATGGGTACCGTTAGTGATTCGTGTGTTCTGTGCTCATGGTCAGGCTGCTATCTAGCATTATAATTATCCACGTAATCCCATTTTGAACACGTAAATCTGAATGTGTGTCATGTGCTACGGGGATGGAAGTATGGAACATGACGCTAGGGTATGACTGTGATTCAGCTAACGGTGAGCTTTCATGAGCATGTCATTGTGCCTACCATAGCAGCAGATATGCCGCTTGCAGTCAGCTGCGTTAGTTAGGCGCCCACGCGGCTGAGCTGTAGCCTTATTTGAGCAGGGCCCAGAGGTGTAACATTGACGCATTGGTGGGACGGCACCTCTGGGATGCAGAGACAGGGGTCGTCATCACGACAAAGACAGACATGCTACAGAGCTAGGGAGCGACCCCGGGGTGGGGCTTTGGTCTCCCATGGCACCACCCGTTGTAAACTTGCTGGTTGGCGATTTTCTGCAACTTCTTGCACTCATATTCTGGGATGATATGTCCCCTGCGGACTGTGCGGAGCTGACGGCAAGGCATGAGCTCTGGCCCAAGTTCCAGTTTGCTAAAGAGATGAAATTGAATTCGTATTTCACGCGTGCTCGGCTCTTTCTCGATGGGCTGGAGGTGTCTGCCGCATGAGCTTTTGCTTTCATATGTCAAGTCAAAGGGGAGCTTTGTTAATGAACCCTTGATGGGATGACTATCCTCTTGATAAGCATGATTTCCATCTCCGGTCTCTGTATGTTTGTAAATCGTTTCTAAATCACTAATTCAACGCTGAAACTATTCGCTTACAGAAGTTTAACACACTTCTCAATGATATGCATACAAAGTTCACACTTTTTGAACACTTAACTAAGTTTCGCGTTACACAGTATCACACCGTCCGCAACCAGATGCTGGCATGGGCCATCCACCATGAAAAACAACCCAGCGCAGCGTTTTTGTTTGAAGGCTGGGGCCTCGGAGTGCAGCGTGCTCGAACAGCCATCGTCGAGACGGGGGGGACGCTGAAGTACCGCAGCAGCGAAACGTGTGTCGAGGCCCTCGTCACAGCCGGCGGCACTCCACCAAATTCACGGAGCAGCACAAGCGATGATGCAGCTGGGCGCAGTGAGCTGCAGAGCAGCTGATGGGCTTCAGGGGAGGTGTGAGGTTTTGGTGGGCTTTGACGTGTTGGGGTTGCGGGGGGCGTCCGAGCACTTATGAACCAATCAACATTCCCGCTCCATCGCAACAGGTACACACAGAATGAGCAGGCCCCTGTCTTACCAAAGCTTGAGACCACATTTGCTACAGTGAGTAAGTGAAAACAGCTACCGTATACCGTATCTTCAGTCTTATTTCGTTTTTTCAGAATACGTTTTTCCCCGACAGAAAATTAATAAATGGTTTCACTTTGTGTTATTGATTCGTTTATGCCTGACACTGAATTAAATAAGGGTTTTTATACATATTCGTTTCTCCTCAAAAATGCCCTTATGCTGCCCTAGCTCAATTTGCAAGCACTGAATACGGTCCCGGTAAATACTTTCATACACACTGGGAACAGTACACCTACATACGGTCACCTACAGGTGTCGGACTTGGTCTTCTTTGCCTTCCCGGCCTCTCCTTTTGTTCCTTCCCCCCTCTCTTCCTTTTAGTTCCTTCTTTAATCCCTTCTGAACAGTTGGGCGCACACGCGGCCGAGCTTTGAGCGGGCCCAGAGGTGTAACGTTATTGACTTAACGTTGACCATGCGCAGGGGTTATGGAAAGCCCTGCCCCTGCCCTGTGCAGTGAGATCTTCTTATCATGCAGTTTTCTCTGGGATGAGATGTTATGTTTAAAATGTCTTTGTGAAATCTATGTAATCCTCATTGTTTGGCTCTCCGTACCTCAGTGACCGTTGGGCCAAAAAGTATTTTAAGACAGATATGGAAAGCTCTCGTCAAGCTAAACAAATTACGATGATGGGGTGTATCCAGTTGTTTCTTGCCCCCCCTCTCACCCAAGTCATGTTTTATGGCTGGGGCTAATCTTCTGCACTACGGGGGTCATTCCCACGCTACTGGTCGGTAGTTGTGTGCTGGTTGCTTGCCCAAGGGGGTCACTGGCTTTCGTTCGCTGTCCTAGCGTATTAAGTGCCTGTACCGGGTTACGGGCACAAGCTCCATGCATCAAATGTGATGTCCCGCTGGACTGCAAACACTTCACTCAGGTTCTCCCTGTTATATAAGGTTCGCAAGCAGGTTCAGATTGCTGAATGTCTTAATTGTAGCCAGGATATCCAAAAACGTACATCGTGTACACCCCAGATCATCAGCAGGTTCAGGGAGAGTCAAAAGATTCAGTCTCGAAGAATTTGAAGGGTATTTACAAAATGGGAGCGAAGGCAATAAAGGAAACACTTTGGGGGAGGAGGGGCGGTGCCATGAGGGACCAAAACCCCACCTCCCCCTGTCGCGACCTGACAGGGTCTTTGCGTAGAAGCGCCCATAATACAAGTACCGGCACAAGAGTCAGAGAACTACGATATCAAATGTTAGTCCGGAAAGGTTATATGTACGGCCGCCGAGTTGGACAGGCCGCGGATCTACTCATTTCATCTTTTCAGAGAAAGAGGACCTTGGTAATCTAGAAAAGCATATGCGAGGCACCAGATCTCAAAAAAAGGGAGCACAGATGTTCAATAGCCTGCTGCGTGCATAACCCACCAACTGGCAACAAAACTCGAGAAATGAACATGCAAACGGCACTCGCTCGTGATGACCAGAGGGACGGCTAATAAACACATCCCCCGGCTAAAACTAGAAAAAAGGCAGAGGAGAGACAGAAAATGGACACCGGAAAAAGCTGCGAGGCCAACTGTCCCCACTCGTTGGATTGCCATAAGGGTCGGGAAGCTCAGTCACCGCACAGATGAAAAGTATTCAGAGAACTAATGCAACCAGCAGACTGCAGGGCATGATGGAAACCACAACTCTGGGGAAATCTACTAATTGAAGCACTCAACTCCATTCACCCTGTCAGGCCATTAAAGGAAAAGGCTTTTGGTCAGGTGCAGTGGCGCCGTGACAACATCAACCGTGCGCCGGCTTATGTTGGCCCAGGGAGGCCCGTCAGGGCGCCCTCGCATGGGAGCAGATAGAGGCTCTCCCATGCACAGTCCCCTCCAGGCCACTGATCTCAATCCAAATATAAAACAAAAATCCTTGGCACCAAGCTCAAGGCCTGATGACTCGACTAGATCAGGCTGACCTACAAATTGCACCCGTCCAAAAGAGTGCGACAAAAAAAGAGGGCAAGGCCAACAAGACAGGGCCGGGGAAAAGGGACAACGAGACACTCAGGAACTACTACTGCGGTTTGAACCCTGCACTCTAGGAAATCGATGCGAGGTCAGGCCTGCAGCAAATCATTCGGCAGACCCCTTCCCTGATAAGCAATAAGTTAAGGTATCCCTCACAGGCTGTTCCACACTGATTTCAACTTGCACTACGGCACACCTAGAACAGACAAACGGTCAGTCCTTCCTCTCGCCATAGGGGCTCAGCGCTGGTGCACAAATCATTTCCACCACTCCACATTCAAATGGAAGCCACATCACACCCGGAGCACTCGCGCAACTCACTCTCAAACACACGACACACTTATTTCAAAAGACACGAAGACTCTTCAAACTCGGGCAGACCGCTGGGAACCCTCGAGCAAGCAGCCGAAACTATGTGGCGCTGTTTGTTTACTCCCTTCACAAAAACTCAATCATTGAGGTTCCTCTCCGAAGGTTTCTCTCCAAAGAGACTTGCAGGTATGCGTTAGTGCATATATGAATCTTGTCAACTGACATTGCCTCTCACCACACTACCTGGATAAGTACAGGTTGCTTCTACCACTCAGCACTCGATACTTCGGCTCGGAAAGCGTGGCAATGCCATATGTCCGGTACACTGAAAAGTGTGTAATACAAGAAGCAGTCTCTGTAGCTGTAGCCATGCTGAAAAAGTTGGAAAACGGGAAACACGAAGATAGCACTCGGGACGAAGGTCAAATGCAAATCATACTCTCTCCCTCTACTCCCCTGAAGGGCTGGGCGAGGGGGCAGGGGCCAGACGCGGGCTGTATGGAACACCACATGTATCCTCCTGCCATCATCCCCATTCCGCATCGATCATTATCCTCCTCGACCTCTTAGAAAATCGAAGCGGCGCCCTTGACCGCCCGCTCCAGCGTCAAATTGATCATGTTCATCAACGACGGAGACTTGTGCAGCTGCAGGCCAATGGGCGGCTTCTGCGGGGCACTGGCCACCAGGAGACTGCTCGGCCACACTTTCTCCGTCGGTGAAGCTGCGGGGGAGTCACACGAGGACAGCGACTTCTCCATGCAGCCCCCGCTGGGCGCGGCAAAGCTGATGCTATGCACCATGCTGGCGGCCAGGGGCTCGTTCGGGGACGTGAGCAGTGGGCTCGTCTCAGCCCTGCGAAACATACCGCTGTGCGCTGGAGCCGAGGCGCGTTGAGGTGGCAATGCCGCGGCGGGCAGCATGGGCGGCATGCTCATCCCTGCCATCTGACGGGGTGGCATCGGCAGCATGCCCATGACGTGCGGCGGCATGCCACACATGCCGGACATCATCGGCGGCATCATCATGCCCGGGTGCCCCGGCATCATCATGGGGTGCAACCAGGGCGGCATCATCATCCCCGCCATGTGGAGAGGCATGGGCTTGGGGGAGATGAACAGGGGGTTGGTGGGTAGGCCCCACGCCATGCCAGGGGCAGCGCCGAGCGGCGGCAGCTTCCCACACGAGTGTCCTGTAACTGGCTTAGCGGGCGCTGGCGGTGCGGGTGCTGCCACTGCTTGAGACGCTGCCTTGGTGGCGGCGGGCGGAACAAGGGCGCATGGGCGCGGCATGGTGCGGTGCTGCATCAGCGGGTGCTGCGTCCGGCGCAGCTCGCCAGACATGCGCCCCTTGGAGCGCACGACCACGCGGCTGATGCCACAGCCGCTGCTGCTCTTACTGCACAGGCCCGCAGACATCGGGGGCAAGTCCCCCATCAGCAAGTCTGAGAAGCCCTGGGAGAGGCCGGACAGCGGGCTGCCTAGGGCCAGCTCTGCAGTGTCAAACAGGGATGACGTCTCAGGGTCCAGCTCCATGGCCTCCTGCTCCAGTAGCGGGCTATTGCTGCAGAAGATCGAGTCCACGCCGCCTGTGAAGATCGAGTCAGCCCCGCCTGTGCTGTAGATCGAGGGGCTGTCCGTGAAGCTGACCTCGACGCTGGTGCGGGCAGACCGGGTTCCGCTGCTGTTTTCACTGCCTGCAGTTAGCATCTGCCGCCGGACAACATGCTGCCAGATGTTCTGCAAGGGGGCGCGCAGGAGCGGCATGCTCAGGAACTACCAGCCGGATCTTACGTTGCTACATATATAAAATGTAAGTCACATGTTGGCAGTGAATTGTGCAATTGCAACACAGCCTCGGGGGCGCTGCTACTGATGTCTGCAGGTTCACCCAACTGAAGAGGAGCCTGAAGGTGGGCTAGAGGCTATCAGGCCAGCCCCAAAAAGAAAGAGAAGGGACGACGACCAAGGATGGATCGCGACCCAGCAAACATAATTTGCGATTGACAACGATAACATACAACACGTGGCTGGGCAAGTTATCTGTGGCGTTGTCACAGCACACTTGCTTTGTCCGATCAAATCTTCTGGAGGGATCCGGTGGTGAAGATAGTTATGAACTGGGGACTGAAATGCTGACAGCATCGCAAGAATTCTTTTGAACGATATGCCACTCAATGTCTTGCGGGCGAGGACGGAAGGGGGGCTGCAGCAAGGGGCAATGCGTCTTGACTTTATATACCTTGAGCTTGTGGAGGTGCAGGGGTTGCTCGATGAAATCGACTGCGCCCTGCTTATTGATCCCGCTGATGATCTCTTTCGGGGAGAGGTTAGCAGCCATGAGAACCAGTGGCAACGTCTTGGCTGCAGCGAGCAGGACTGCGTTCTCGGGTGTCTTCTGGGCCAGTAGGGTGACCTCGATGAGCATGATGTCCGGTGCGCCACTAATGTTGATCAGGTGCTGGATCGCCTCAGCAGAAGACATGCACATCAGCGGGCTGTATCCGCACTCCTTCAGCAGCGACTCGGTGTCAGCACTACGGATGGCAGAGTCGTCCACAACCAAAACCTTGAGGCCCTTGGGGAAGCCGGGGCGCGTGGAAAAGGAAGGGCATTGCTTCATCATCTGCGGCACATTTCAAGACATATGTGAGCAGGGGATTTGGGGGAAGGAGAAGGGATATGCTTTGCTTGTCGCGTCAGTCGGTCTGCCTGCCTGATGACACCTCTGTATATCTACATATTCTGTGTTTCCACTTGGAAATGCAAATGCAGTCAATACAAAGCTTCTCGGAGAGGGGGGGACTGGTGACCATGATTCTGTGAATCCACTGCTCGGACCCTTTATTAGTCCTGGCACAACCGAAGTGTCACTATAGAAGCATTCTGCATCCATGCATGCGACATGTCTTGGCACCGGCAGAGGGCAAGGACTTCCCTTCGTGACCAAGAAGGCACAGACACACCAGCCCCGCCCTTCCTCCTGACGACCAACCCAAGACAGCAACACATCTTACCTGCGCTGACGATACCGAGATTCACAAAAGTTCAGCGGCTTCAAGCTGACAACGAATATCTTACTGTCCAGTTGTAATGGCTTGCAGATACACAACTCACGGCTACTATTGCTGCCTTATACCCGAACCCCAACACCGACCGTCGTTCGTCTGCCACGCTGTCTGCCTCGATGCCATACATCCATGGCGCTCATCCGCTCATGGAGGCCAATCTCCATCAAAGTAACAACGCCGGGAACATCGTGCGGTGCGTTAGCGATCTGAACCGATAGCGTATCAGGCTCTCGAGTTGACTGGCTGGCTGTCAAACCCAAACGCAACTCACTCTTCTCGGACCTGCCAAAAGCTCACTCTTCGCCAACCTCCAACCATCGCCCGCACTCCCCTATCCCCGACTATCACATGCTGCGCAGTCTCATCAGATCAGAGAACCACAGGCTTCACTGCCACGATCTAGGCTGCAAGAACAAACTCCCCATGGTCACTGCTGAGCTTGCTAGCCCAGTGGAATCACCTGGCCCTGCAACTGCCCATGCCACTGCACCACCCTCCGCTTCCGGCCTCTGGTTTCCTGCTCTGCTACAACCCTACCAGTGCGCAACGTTCAGCATCACCGGCATAACCCAGGCCTTACCTACAGCTACCGAGCAGCCCGGAGCGGCGTCAGGGGCGGCAGCCAGGGGCACCGTCCATGCAGCAGGCTTGCCTGGCCTAGCAGAATGGATGAACGTGTTCAGGTGAGATCCAGTATGTTTCTCATTGCTGATCAGGGTCAATCTAGGCGTGTCCAATCGACCCTCTGCACAATTACGAGGTAAGTACCCGCCCGCAACCGGCGGGGCGTTCCTGTTCTTTTTAAGACATTTGTCCACCCGAAGGTCTTGCCTGATGGAGGAATCTCATACCATGTTGCTGGGGCCCCCTTCCATGGGCCTTGTTTCCCCCAGGCTTCCCCCCAGGCTTCCCCCCAGGCTTCCCCCCAGGCTTCCCCCCAGGCTTCCCCCCAGGCTTCCCCCCAGGCTTCCCCCCAGGCTTCCCCCCAGGCTTCCCCCCAGGCTTCCCCCCTGGCTTCCCCCCAGGCTTCCCCCCAGGCTTCCCCCCAGGCTTCCCCCCTGGCTTCCCCCCAGGCTTTCCCCAGGCTTCCCCCCAGGCTTCCCCCCTGGCTTCCCCCCAGGCTTCCCCCCAGGCTTCCCCCCAGGCTTCCCCCCTGGCTCCCCCCAGGCTTCCCCCCAGGCTTCCCCCCAGGCTTCCCCCCTGGCTTCCCCCCAGGCTTTCCCCAGGCTTCCCCCCAGGCTTCCCCCCAGGCTTCCCCCCAGGCTTTCCCCAGGCTTCCCCCCAGGCATCCCCCCAGGCTTCCCCCCAGGCTTCCCCCCAGGCTTCCACCCAGGCTTCCACCAGGCTTCCACCCAGGCTTCCACCCAGGCTTTCCCCAGGCTTCCCCCCTGGCTTCCCCCCAGGCTTCCCCCCAGGCTTCCCCCCAGGCTTCCCCCCAGGCTTCCCCCCAGGCTTCCCCCCAGGCTTCCCGCCTTGCTCCCCCCTGGTTTTCCCCACCTTTCCTCAGACTTCTGCCTAGCCTCTAGGGAAGGAGCTGCAGGGGTATGACTTAATGAATCAATTTATGCTCCCAGTACATGGAGCAGGTTCCTTGCGACTCACGGCTTTAAATGGTTTGAGAACTGGATTAGGCAATTTACGGGCCTGACAGTCATTTCACGGTTTAAGCACATGCTTTACTTCATCATGATGCTGATGTGATGCAGAATACACTGCACACGTTCTGATTTGGTGAAAGGGCGTCTCAGCACCTCCAACCGAGATCCCCCGTGCCGGAGCCAGGGCGCCTCGGATCCAGATCTTGATCCTGATCTCAACGGGAAATCCCTTGTTTCTATATGTGCGGCCGCTGCATGCATCGGCATGATAACTGCGAGGCACAAGTTGCTGCCAGAAGTGTTGTTACAGCGTCTACCACTGTCTCTAGTTTTAGTGCTCGGCAGACCGCCTTAGGGGGGGGCGGACGGTCGGCCACCACTAGGCTGATTGGGTCCCAACCTTGACCGGCCTACGGTCGGTGGCCCGAGCTACCGGCCTTGCTGCACCAAGCTCTGCCAGTAGTAGGTCGGTTTGTATTTTGCATGCAGCAGATGCCTCTTAAGCTAACCACTGGCCTATACGAGTTCACTCAAGAGCAAGAGTGCAGCATGCTCAAATCAAGCATGCTGCCTCCCTCCCATGCAGCCTCCCTCCCATGCTGCCTCCCGCTCATGCTGCCTCCAAATGCTGGCGTCCTCTTCACAGAGAGACTCGGCACCCCTCTTGCCGGTGTCATTTTTCAAGTGTGCACATGAATTCATCCTCATGCTCACACTGTGATGCGCTGTCACCCAATGTCACTCGTTATCACCCCCCTCCTCACATAATCACTCCTTGTCACACATACTGGTGCGTCACTCATCTTCACATCGGTGCCCATTGTCACACCTTTGTGTCACTCTTCCTCGTTCCTTGCAGGGCTAGCATGCCGACTTTCGTTCAGCATGCGCTCAAAGACGCATCGATGCGGGAAGAAGCTCGCTTGGTGCGCGGCACTGTAGTTAAGCTAGCTTCTGCTACACGACAGCTGCATCATTGCCTATGGCCCAGAGGTCATGGTGCATGAAGCCAGTTGTTGTGGCCCACGGCCGTAGGGCGCTCAGTTTGGTTCCCATTATCCTCACGGTGGCCACCAGGGGGAGGTGGCCACCTAGAGGCTTCTGGAAGATGGTCTGACGTGCACTTCAATAAACACCTCACTGCGGTATTTGCTGGATGAGCACTGCACACTTTGATGTCGCTGCTTGCTCCCCGTCTTTTTCTTGCTGATGTTGCTGTTCGCTGGAGGTGGCTAGCTGGACTCGTGCGCACGATGTTGCTTGTTGCCTTCCTTAAACCTGCAGCCATCTTAGGGCAGGATGAAAGAAAAGAATGCTGCGCCCTTGAGGCATGGAGGGCATGATGAGCATGATGAGAGGCACGATGCGCGTGGAGGGCATGACCAGTAGCACGATGAGTATGATGAGTAGCAGAGTAGCAAGGGCAAGGGAGGAGCAGTGGGCTCCTTAGTTGAAGTAGGATGGCATGTATATAGATCTATGTACAGCTTGAATCATGTCTGCATGTTTCTATGTACTGCTTTCAGATTGTCCATACATGTACACCGGGATGTACACCGTTTGTACTGCTTTCATGACGTCCACAAACTTAAATCGTTGCTTTCATCATGTCCCCTCCTGCGCTCAATGGCACACCTGCTGCTGCTCGATCTGTTCTGTGTTTGAAAAAGCAACTCCAGCGCATTCAAAACACTTCGTGCTGTGCATCTCCAGAGCATATGAAGTCACCCTGATATGATATGATATGATATGATATGCTCTCTAATTGCGATTTTGAAGCCCTTTGCGGCGCGCCCTTCGAGAAATACCCCCCCCCCCCTGTGCTGCACATCTTCAGGATGCTGCTCACCGGTTTGAGGCGGAGTTTAGAGGCATACTGGACCAGCTGGAGGCAGACCCCCTTGGGGACATCCCCGGCCACCAAGTGCAGCCCCTGACCTGTCTCACCCTCTGTCGCGCCAGGTAAAAGGGTAATGACAGCGTCCGCTCATCCACCTTTTATCAAATTTCGGAATGGTGAGACCACCGGGTTCAGCCCTTGTCCCGCCTCACCTTCTGTCGCGTTACATGACAGAGTTGGGGGAAGAGCGTCTGTACACCTCAGCTACTGATGTGATCACAGTTTAAATGCCAACGCCTTGAAGTCAAACAGCAGAGCCATGCGGACATGGATCTGTTATTTTCTCGCCAGATTATCGGGCCAGTTGACAGAGTTGTGGGAAGAGGCTTGGCACATCCGCCCTGTGACAAAGTCAGGGGTGGCTGTTCTTTAAATGCTGGATTCTTTGGCCAAAAGTGCACAGGCTGGGCGACGGCTGAGGGCTGACAGGGGAGGAAAATGTGTGTCTTCGATTTTGTGTGTGGGGTGGAGGTGGGGGGCATTTATTAAGAGAAGGCTTACGTGGCCGAGCGGATTGGATTCATGCCTGAGATGGTGATGATGATGATGATGATGATGATGCTTGACGGTCGTTGTCCTGGTCCTGGTCAAGGGCTTTGTATGGAAGGGTTCTGAACTGTCACGACGCCCCACTTTATCCTAATGAAGACCTTACTTCCCGATGCTGACGCTGGCTTAGCTGCTCCTGCTTCTGCTCCTGCTCCTGCCACCACCACTGCTCCTGCTTCTGCTGCTCCTGCTTCTGCTTCTTCTACTTCTGCTTATGTTGTCGTGGCTACTTGATATGTTGCTGTAACTGTTGCAGATGCTGCTGCTGGCTCGCCTCCCCTTCTGCGTCTGATGTTGCTGATGCTGATGCATCTGTTGCTGCTTTTGTCAGGGAGAACTTTATTTGATCAGATTCCGGCTTCTTGTTCTTCTCCCCCTTGTGGCTGATAGGGATTCACTTGTCCTGTTGCTGCTGCTTCTGCTATCCTGGCTTAGCTACTCTTACAGCTCTTTCTGTTTCTGCCCTGGCTCACATCCTCTTCTTCACCTGCTGTAGCTGCTGCTGACGGAAATCAACATCTTCATGGCACTGCTTCTCCTCGCGTGGCTGATCGAGATTGACCTGCCCTGTTGCTGCTGTTGCTGATGCTTTTGCATCTGCTGTTGTTGCCTCTGCCAGGGATCACTGCCTCCGGAGTGTTGGGTTTGGGGACACCTTCAAGCGGGTCAAGACCCAGGAGAATATGCAGGCCATGGCCCTACTGCTGCTGCTGCTGCGGCGGCGGCGGCGGCTGTTGCTGCTGCTGCTGCTGCTGCTGCTATTCCTGCTGCTGCTGTTGCTGCTGCTGCTGCTGCTGCTATTCCTGCTGCTGCTGCTGCTTTTGTGCTGGCTCACCTCCCCTTCCTCATCTGCCGCTGCCCCCTCTGCCAGGGATCACTGCCTCCGGAGTGTTGGGTTTGGGGACACCTTCAAGGGGGTCAAGGAGCAGGAGAACATGCAGGCCATGGCGCTGCTGCAGGAAACCCTAAGGGAGTTAGACAGCCTAGAGGAAACACGGTCCAGGTGGGTTGGGAAGGGGGGGGGGGGGGGCAGATTTGTTTCTTTATAGAGTCTCCGCTACATGTTAGGTACCTATTGGCCTCCGGCCGCAGGCCTCGTGCATGGCGCTGCTGCAGGAAACCCTGGTCAAGATAGGCGGAAGCCAGATAAGTTTCCTTCATGCGGCTCAGCAGCCTCTCCGCTACATGTCAGCTACCTATTGGCCTCCAGCCGCAGGCCTTGTGCATGCGGCTCAGCTGTCTCTCAGCTACATGTCAGCTACATCACAGCTACCTATTGGCCTCCGGCTGCAGGCCTTGTGCATGGCCTGCGGCTGGCAGCCAATAGGTAGCTGTCAAGTATCTTGAACTTTCAATCCAAACCTTACACCCTACCTCTCAACCCTAACCCTGTTGCACCCCTAACTCTCAACCCTAACCCTGTTTGTTGCACCCCTACCTCTCAACCCTAACCCTGCTGCACCCTGTTACTCCACAACTGTTTCAGATGGGCTTCGTGTTTACAGGGAGTATTTGAAGGCAATATCTTTCACCTGCATTCTTGACCTCAATCCCCAACATCTTTAACTCTCAACCCTAACCCTGTTTGTTGCACCCCTGCCTCTCAACCCTAACCCTGTTTGTTGCACCCCTACCTCTCAACCCTAACCCTGTCGCACCCTGTTACTCCACCACTGTTTCAGATGGGCTTCATGTTTACAGGGAGTATTTGAAGGCAATATCTTCCACCTGCATTCTTGACCTCAATCCCCAACATCTTTAACTCTCAACCCTAACCCTGTTTGTTGCACCCCTACCTCTCAACCCTAACCCTGTTTGTTGCACCCCTACCTCTCAACCCTAACCCTGTTTGTTGCACCCCTACCTCTCAACCCTAACCCTGTCGCACCCTGTTAATCCGTCTCTGTCTCAGGTGGGCTTTGTGTCTGCGGGGAGTATTCGCAGGCAATATCTTCGACCTGGGGGCCGCAGCCAGTGCGGAGCTGTACGCCAAAAATGGTGCCTCGGCCTCATTCTCTGAGGTGGGATGAAGAACAGGAGACAGGTGGCAGCAATCTGGCTTGTCCATTGATCCACATTTTTAATCCTGCGTTCAAACATTTAAGCCTCCACCTCGTTTTCTCTGAGGTGGGACTACGAGCAGGGGGGAGGTGGGAAGGTGGCAGCGAGCTGGTTTGTCCATTGATTCAAATTTATAATCCTGCGTTCAAACATTTAAGCCTCCACATCATTATTTGAGGAGCGACGCAGTAGAGTAGGGGGGAGGTGGGAAGGTGGCAGCACAACTTACAATCCTGCATACAAACATTGAAGCCTCTACCTTATTTGTCTGAGGAGAGAGGCAGCAGAGCAGGGGGCAGGTGGGAAGGTGGCAGCAAGCCGGGAAGGTCGCCAACAAGGCGGACACTCGGAAAGGTGTCACAACGCGGATGAGGATCACCGCCCAGTGAGGGAATGAAAGGCGCCACCACCTCAGTTTCAGAGGTGAGAGGCAGCAAGGCAGGGGGGCAGTGGAACGATGGCAGCAAGCGGTAAGGTCGCAAAAATACAACTGTTATTTATCTTACACTGTTATTTATCTTACACTGTTATTTATCTTACACTGTTATTTATCTTATACTGTTATTTATCTTATACTGTTATTTATCTTACACTGTTATTTATCTTACACTGTTATTTATCTTATACTGTTATTTATCTTACACTGTTATTTATCTTACACTGTTATTTATCTTACACTGTTATTTATCTTACACTGTTATTTATCTTATACTGTTATTTATCTTACACTGTTATTTATCTTACACTGTTATTTATCTTACACTGTTATTTATCTTAAACTGTTATTTATCTTAAACTGTTATTTATCTTACACTGTTATTTATCTTACACTGTTATTTATCTTACACTGTTATTTATCTTACACTGTTATTTATCTTAAACTGTTATTTATCTTACACTGTTATTTATCTTAAACTGTTATTTATCTTAAACTGTTATTTTACTTAAACTGATAAATAACAGGTAAGGATAAATAACAGTTGCAAAGTACAGTTAAGGATAAATAACAGTAAATAAATAACAACGTGCTCAGTGAGGGAATGAATAGCGCCACCACCTCATTGTAAGAGGTGAGAGGATGAGCAAAGCAGCAGAGCGGTGGAAAGATGGCAGCAAGCTGGTAGGGCGCCAAAGTACAATTGGGGATTACTGCTCACTTGCTGAGTGAGGGCATGAAAGGCGCCACCACATCGTTACAAGAGGTGAGAGGCGGAGCAAAGCAGCAGAGCGGTGGAAAGATGGCAGCAGGCTGGTAGGGCGCCAAAATAAGGGACGATTGAGGATCCCTGGCTCATCGCACAGTGAGGCAATGAAAGGCGCTTCTACCTCATTCTCTGAGGTGAGTGTGGATTTACTTCACTGGTTAGTGCTGCTGAAACCGACTACCCACAAGGAAAACACCCAATTATTTGAGTGAGATGTATACCACTATCAGCTACACTTCAGCATCATGGGTCCCCGGTAACAAGCCCCTGTTTCGGCCAGCCCTGCTGCTAGGGCCACTGGCCGGAGGCCGGTCCAGGTTTGGTGTGAATCAGCCCAGGGGTGGCCGCGGGGCGGCCCAGCAAAGGTGGTCCGGTATCCACTAGAATAAACACCGGTAAGCACCCTATGCTCGAAATTACCCGCTTCGCTACTGTACATCAGCTGCACATGTAACATGTTACCCTTCAGCTCGTGTTCAGCAATTGCAAATGTGTCAATCTTGGGCTTTTTTATTTCACATGATGTCTTTGTCTTTTTGTGGCTCCGGCTAAAACATAATAGCGAGGTGCTGCTAGAGCGGAATCTAAAAGCTTAAAAACAAATTATGGTGTGTATTGTTCTACTAATTCTTTAAATAAATTACCGATTTATTACTTCATTCCTAAGTACAAAAGTTAGATTTTATTTGTCAATCAATTGTTTAGTAGGAAGCGTAATGGTTGGGACCAGGAGGTTGGGACCAGGGGGTTGGGACCAGGGGGTTGGGACCAGGGGGTTGGGACCAGGGGGTTGGGACCAGGGGTTGGGACCAGGGGGTTGGGACCAGGGGTTGGGACCAGGGGGGTGGGACCAGGGGGTTGGGACCAGGGGTTGGGACCAGGGGGTTGGGACCAGGGGGGTGGGACCAGGAGGTTGGGACCAGGGGGTTGGGACCAGGGGTTGGGACCAGGGGTTGGGACCAGGAGGTTGGGACCAGGGGGTTGGGACCAAGGGGTTGGGACCAGGGGTTGGGACCAGGGGGGTGGGACCAGGGGGTTGGGACCAGGAGGTTGGGACCAGGGGGTTGGGACCAGGGGGTTGGGACCAGGGGGTTGGGACCAGGGGTTGGGACCAGGGGGGTGGGATCAGGGGTTGGGACCAGGGGTTGGGACCAGGGGGTTGGGACCAGGGGGTTGGGACCAGGAGGTTGGGACCAGGGGGTTGGGACCAGGGGTTGGGACCAGGGGTTGGGACCAGGAGGTTGGGACCAGGGGGTTGGGACCAGGGGGCTGGGACCAGGGGGTCAGGACTAGGGGGGTGGGACCAGGGGGGTGGGACCAGGGGGGTGGGACCAGGGGGGTGGGACCAGGGGGTTGGGACCAGGGGGGTGGGACCAGGGGGGTGGGACCAGGGGGGTGGGACCAGGGGGGTGGGACCAGGGGTTGGGACCAGGAGGTTGGGACCAGGGGGTTGGGACCAGGGGGTTGGGACCAGGGGGTTGGGACCAGGGGTTGGGACCAGGGGGGTGGGATCAGGGGTTGGGACCAGGGGTTGGGACCAGGGGGTTGGGACCAGGGGGGTGGGACCAGGGGGGTGGGACCAGGGGGGTGGGACCAGGAGGTTGGGACCAGGGGGTTGGGACCAGGGGGTTGGGACCAGGGGGTCAGGACTAGGGGGGTGGGACCAGGGGGGTGGGACCAGGGGGGTGGGACCAGGGGGTTGGGACCAGGGGGTTGGGACCAGGGGGTTGGGACCAGGGGGGTGGGACCAGGGGGGTGGGACCAGGGGGGTGGGACCAGGGGGGTGGGACCAGGGGGGTGGGACCAGGGGGGTGGGACCAGGGGGGTGGGACCAGGGGGGTGGGACCAGGGGGGTGGGACCAGGGGGTTGGGACCAATCATACAGGTCCGAAGTCTTACCCAAGTAAAAACCAATATTGTTGTTCATCCATTGATTCAAAATCCTGCGCTCAAACATTCAAACTGAATACCGGTACTGACACGCAAACACTGCATTCAAACCCCCACAACTGAATTCATTTCTCATTGTTGCTGAAAGACGCGCGAGAAGCTGCTGCCGCGGCCCTGGGCTGTTGACGACTTCGAAGCTGTCCTGGACCGCGTCTGCTCCGTGCGGAAGGCAGGAGCAGGAGCCAGGGACGGAGCGGAAGCGGGACCCTACTCCAAAGTGATCATGTTTGTGTGAGTGGATGGTGGGCGACACGGTTGTGATTTCAGTGAAGAGTTGGATGATGTCCTGGGCCTGATTTCAATGAAGAGTTGGTTGCTGTCCTGGGCCACGTTTGCTCCGTTTGTGAGGCAGGAGTGGGAGCAGAGCCCTGCGCTGAGTGATCATGTCTATAAGTGGGCATGCCCGACTGTTCTTAAATCGGTGGAGAGTTACAGAGCGGTAATGGTTATGGCGTAGACGCGGCCTCGGCCCATGCCGCACTGTTTCCTCAGCCCTCACGCGTCCATGCGGGGCGTCTTTTTCCCATTTTATCAATGTGGACGACGTACGGCACTTCCCCATTGGGGGGGGGGGCTAGTGGGTTTGGCTGATCTCGTCATGATCTTGGCTGGTGTAGGGTTGGTTACTGCCTCTTGATCTTTGCTGTCAAGATCAAGAAGCAATAGCTACAGCCAGTGTATCGGTGGCTACTGTAGAGGCTGTAGCCTCCACTACACCAGTCATGATTGTCATGGCTGGTGTAGCTGTGGCTACTGTAGAGGCTGTATTAGCCACCATTGCTGTTCCTGTCCAGTCGTCCAAAAAATCTCGTAATACATCCCAGCCCTCGCCTCCCTGTATGTGTGTGTAGGGATAACGCAGGGTCGGACGTAGTGTTGGGCATGCTGCCGCTGGCAAGGGAGTTCGTGAAGGCAGGATCTCAGGTGTGAGGGAGGATCCAAAGTGTGAAGGCAGGATCTCAGGTGTGAGGGAGGATTCAAAGTGTGAAGGCAGGATCTCAGGTGTGGAGCGCAGAACACCTACAGCCCTGTACAGTACCCACAATTGCATGCCTCCAAATCCAACGCCAAAAAGCTCACACCCAATGCTGTGCCCCACTGCCAGCTAGTTCCAGCACCGCAAATCTGCACCCGGCAGAATGCTTGTGTTTACCACATCATTGCTGTAGAGCTCAACTAGCTGCATTCATTGAATTTGAATGTGCTGTTGACAGGTGGTCCTAGCTACCAGTCATCTACCGTCAATTAAAGACATCACCAATGCAAGGCTCAAGCAGCTGCCATTTGAATCTGAATACTTTTTCTGGCAGGTGGTGCTGGCAGCCAAAAGCTTTCCCTCCATCAAGGATATCATGGCTGCAGAGCTCAACCAACAGCATTTTTGAATTTGAATGCTCTATGCACAGTTGGTGCTGGCTTCCCGAGGCGTTCCCTCAATAAAGGAATCTCTTTAGGAATTGCTAACGGTAACGGCGCGGATGTGGCTTCGGCCCAGGCTGCGCTGTTTCCTTAACTTTCACGCCCCACAGGGCGTAGCTTTCTTTCTTTATGAAGGAATCACCGTTGTAGGGCTCAGCTGGCAGCCTTTTGAATTATAATGTTTCTGTTGACAGGTGTTGCTGGCTGCCTAAAGCGTTCCCTCCGTTACGACAAAGCCGCTGTAGAGCTCAACCCGCAGCATTTTAAATTTGAATGTGGATACGTTTCTTGGCATGTGGTGCTCGCCGCCCATAGCATCCCCTCCATTCAAGACATCACCGCTGTAGAGGTCAACCAGCAGCAATTTGACTTTGACTGTTCTTGTTGGCAGGTGGTGCTGGCAGCCAATAGCGTGCCCTCCATTAATGATATCACCGCTGCAGAGCTCACCCTCCTGATACGGGCCGCATCTGATCTGGACGCGATTATCCGGTGAGAGGCTAAAAACATAAATACTTCCAGGCACCGGTAACCCGAAACATGAATTTGGTACCTTGAAGTCTGTACCTGACAGGCTGACACCTTAAACCCTTAACCCTTGGACCACCAAGGTATTTAGGGATGCATATCATACAAGGCAGCACTTTCCGGCAAGGGATGGGGATCCAGCAAAGTTGCATTTCAGATCGTTATCAGTCTGTTCAGCACACTTGGGCGCTAAGAGCGGAGGTCGCATTGGGGCGCTAAAAGAGGGCGCATTTGGGGGTTTTAAGAGGGCGCGTTGCTCTCACACTCGCAAACTGCTGCGCAACAGGAGACGGCCATTTGTGGCTTGATCTGCTGCATACTGCTACTAAAAGACCATGCAGATAAATCTGAAGTGAGCATTGTTTTATTTGCTTGTTTTTTATTGTTTATATTAAATTTGGGCACCTGTACTGTATACGGTAATATTAATGATAATAATAATAACGGTATACAAAAATCAGTCTTAATTGGTGACTGCCATGGTTTGAAGACATGACACGTTCATGTATGAAGTCACCGTCACTAATAAGGTCGAACCAAATCTGATTCTCGCTGAAGCCATTTTTAGTCCAAAAATGCTATTTTACCACCCACCCACCTCTTTCATCTGCCCCTCCACTGGTCCTGATCCTTGTGCACAGGGATGCTTCCAGCAGCGGTCAGTTGCGTGTGGTCAGCAGTGGGAGTGACCTGCCAGTGATCGACCTGTCCTGCGTATCGACTGAGCTGGCGGCGGAGTGTGTGGGGACGGACCTGGTCATACTGGAAGGCATGGGAAGGTGGGACTGAGCCGCTGAGCTGGGGTTCAAGGTAAATAGGTGCTGGGTTGAAAGAAACGTGGGGCCTGGGCTTGACGACAGCTGGGACACTGGGACATGGGTTTACCAAAAAGTGGAACATGGGCTTGACGACAAGTGGGACAGAGGTTACAGATCGGTAGGACACAGGTGGATCAAAAGGTGGGACAGAGGTTGCAGATCGGTAGGACACGGGTGGATCAAAAGGTGGGACAGAGGTTACAGATCGGTAGGACACGGGTGGATCAAAAGGTGGGACAGAGGTTACAGAACGGTAGGACACGGGTGGATCAAAAGGTGGGACAGAGGTTACAGATCGGTAGGACATGGGTGGATCAAAAGGTGGGACAGAGGTTACAGATCGGTAGGACATGGGTGGATCAAAAGGTGGGACAGAGGTTACAGAACGGTAGGACACGGGTGGATCAAAAGGTGGGACAGAGGTTACAGATCGGTAGGACAGGGGTGGACCAAAAGGTGGGACATGGGTTACAGATCCGTAGGACACGGGTGGATCAAAAGGTGGGACAGGAGTTACAGATCGGTAGGACAGGGGTGGACCAAAAGGTGGGACATGGGTTACAGATTGGTAGGACAGGGGTGGACCAAAAGGTGGGACATGGGTTACAGATCGGTAGGACATGGGTGGATCAAAAGGTGGGACAGGGGTTGCAGATCGGTAGGACAGGGGTGGATCAAAAGGTGGGACATGGGTTACAGATCCGTAGGACACGGGTGGATCAAAAGGTGGGACAGGAGTTACAGATCGGTAGGACACGGGTGGATCAAAAGGTGGGACAGGAGTTACAGATCGGTAGGACAGGGGTGGATCAAAAGGTGGGACAGGGGTTACAGATCGGTAGGACAGGGGTGGATCAAAAGGTGGGACAGAGGTTACAGATCGGTAGGACACGGGTGGATCAAAAGGTGTGACAGGGGTTGGACAAATGGTGGGACACAGGTGGATCAAAAGGTGGGACAGAGGTTACAGATCGGTAGGACACAGGTGGACCAAAAGGTGGGACAGGGGTTGGACAAATGGTGGGACATGGCTCAAAAGATGGTACAGGGGTTCAAATAATGGTGTGATGGGGGCTTTTGATGCATGGTGGGACAAGGGGAGGACAAGAGTTGGGAGCTACAGGGGTGGAGAGCTGTGGGGGGAAGGCTGCACACGCACTGATGGGATGCGGATAGGGGTGGACTGCAATCATTTGGCCTCGTTTTGTTCTGTCCAGGCCGTCGATCCCCTGTAAGCTTATTTTGTTTCACAATAACTGTGTTTGCGTGCGTGGCCATCGAGCTAAATTTGGAATATAAACACTTATTCAAAATCTGTGTGTGCGCGCGCAGGGCTATTGAGACAAATTTGAATGCCCAGTTCTCGTGTGACAGCTGGAAGTTGGGCATGATCAAACATGCTGAGGTGGCGGCCTGTCTAGGGGGCAGGCTGTACGACTGCGTCTGCAAGTTTGATGCCGGCTCCAAAACGTGGTCTATGGACGGCACGTAACTGAGTGGTAGCTAACTAGTAACTGGGTGGTAGCTGAGTGTTGAATCTTTCAGTTGACAGGTAGGTTAATAGTAGAGCTATAGGCAACGGCCAACAAGGTCAGGGTACAGGTTTAGAACAGTGCATACCAGCTGGGCTCTGCTGAACGCTCGGCAACGTGGGGCTGGAGGGGAATGACTAGGCTCAATTCCAGCTACCATGCACAGCCTGGGTCATGGTGCAGCCATGCCATCCTCCTGTGTGAGGGGGCAGGAACATGGAACCCGGTGCTCTAGTTGGGGGAGAGAGAATATCGTGAGGCGGGTTCGATCCCTCAGCCTTTGGCTATGTGTGCCACTAGCGTTATACCACTGGACCATTTCCCCCCGGGTACAGGCAGGTATTCACATCCCCGTCAAATGGACCTGCATTCTAGGCCAACCTGGTGGTACCGTTTCATATATTATACATGATATTTCAGGTTGGAATGGTGTATTGAGCGCCGTCTTTGGTGCGCGTACACTTAATGGTTGGTGGGTCATAGATAAGCAATGCAGTACTAGATAGGAAGGTAAGTGACATTTCACATCTGGGCCTTGCTACAAAGGCTCGGCCGCATGTCTGGTAGTGAGGAAAAGAAACAAAAGGCGTAAAAGGGAAAGGAACAGACGGAAAAGGAGAATGAAGCAGACCATTCCATACATACACCGTGCCTCACGCTCCTAACCGCTGCGCCTGTCCTCTAGTGTCGGCCATGCTGATGGCGCCGAGTTGCAGCCACCGGACACAAGCATACTGTTGTGGGTGCGTCTCCTGGCATGCATGCGCCCGCTGTAGGCTGCAAACAGGCACAAGCCCCTGCCAAAGAACTGTGTGTTGCGGAGGAATCCCCAAGGTACCCTCAGTTGGAGGAGGCTCCCACTGGAGTCGCCTAAAACCTCTCGGCGTGAAATGCCATAGCTGGTCGTGAGGGAAATCGCAAAAGATTACTGAGGTACCGCCGAGCGATTGATCCAAAATTGCTATGACACGGGGAAGAATGCGCGTATCCCGTACGGGAAGGTTGTCCTTAGGGATCGCCTATACCCAGGGATTCGTCAAACATCACGAAGGATTGGAAACCACACGTAGTTCTTACTTCTTACTTGGAGGAGGCCTGCTGCACCTGCTCGTATGCTTGGGTTCTTATGCCCCCTGGTTTAAGCACAAACAGGCAGTTCCTTTTGAGTACTGCAAAGACATCAAGCTGGGAACCTGTTTCCTTTACAGTACTATGTCAATAACGTTACACCTCTGGTCCCGCTCAAAGCTCGGCCGCGTGGGCGCCCAACAGTTCAGAAGGGAGTAAAGAAGGAACTAAAAGGAAGAGAGGGGGAAAGGAACAAAAGGAGAGGCCGGGAATGCAAAGAAGACCAAATCCAACACCTGAGTTCCACTAGAGACTAGCCCTCAACAAAGCCTCTAAGAAAAGAAAAGTCCAGAAAAGCAAGCGTATCCCACCCCTGCTTGGCCGCGAGGGCGCCCCACAGAAGAGAGAAGAGAAGAAACTAAAAAGGGGGCAAACAACAACAACAACAACAAAATGACCAAAAGAGAAGGCCGGAAAGGCCAAAGACATCGGCCACAGAAACCCTGGAGACTAATCCTCAATAATGCCCACAGCACTGTCCACAAAAGCAAGTGCGTCCCACCCATGCTCAGCATGGTACAACTGGTGGAAGTTAGTGGCAGCGCCTGGAGGACCTGCCCACCCCCGCTCCCGTAACTGCTCCCTGGCACTAGGGCACTGGAAGCACACATGCAGAGCATGAGTGTGCCCCAGCATGATTACCCCCTAGTACATAACTGGTGCATGGTACCCGAGTGACTGAAAGGAACGAAAAGGGATAGGGTTGAAGTTTTCAGTTGACTTCACTGGGACATCGGTTCCTAACCGCCAAATTGGCCCCATTTTTGAAAGGCTCGTGCTTCGCGCTCGCCCCAGTGTTTCGACTCATTTTTTGTTGCAATGGCGTATCTCGTGGCTCCCTACCAACTGGCAGTGCACTGCAACGGAGGCGCGTGGAGTGGAGAGAATGAGCCATACTTTTCTGGGCATGCTATTTTGAGGGGGTTGCGTTGAAAAGTGGTGCCAATTTCAGAAACAGGCCATCGCCTTGCTTTGTATTGGGCGCTAAGTCGTTTGCATGTCTGTCAGCAATGTATGTGCTCGTGGTGGGGCAGCCACGGCCCCGGCCACGTTGGTTTTGGACTTCCTTTACCGATAGTTCATACTGCACAGTACGTGTCGTGCACTCGCGTTGCGCTGCTTGAAGCGCAAACTCGTTGATCATATCAGGCATGATGAAAGGGCTACTCGCGTTGATCCGTATCGCTGCAGCCAGCGGCTGACTAGTTTTCGAACTGGCAGGATGACAGTTGACAATGCAGAACATGTCAAATACCATCGTGGGGACTGTCGTGCAGCTTTGCTCTAGGCGCAAACTCATTTCCTATGTTAGGTTGGCAGTGTTGGTAGCAGGGGGTCGGCAGAAATGCTTGCCTGCTTCTGTTTTCCGTGAATGAAGTGTGACAAACTTTCGACAGAGCGTCCAGTGCCGCCATGCACGGATGATGCACCAACTCCGTCATCCAGACACACCACAACTACAGCAGCTTAACAAGAAACAGATACGCACACACACATGTCAACATATCGGTACCTTTGTCTGTTCTGATTGAGGCTTGGGACCTGCTGCTCGGAACTGGTCCGTCAGCTGCATGCAGTGCTGTGTTCGGTGTACAATCATCAGACTGTTGCTGTGTGCACAGTATCACTTCTGACACCCAGCTTGCACATACAGCAAATAGATTGATGCGATGACAATTTGTGACAAAGCGTTATGTGCCATGCTCAGCTGGACAGCTGGTGGACAAACCAGGAATCCTAGCAGAGGGACTGAGGCAAGCACGGTGCCGCAGTAGTGCAGCGTGCAATGCACCTTACAGAAAACATGCAGCAAGCGCACGCAACAAGCCCAACACAGAAAACCACCCCACTTCATGTTGTGCTCATACCGGGTCACATGCACAAGCCATGCAATAAATATGACGCCGAGATGTCTGAGCGCAGGTATTCGGGTCACTGGTACCTTGTGACAGCCGCACTGGGCTGTAACTACTGTAACAACAAGTGCTAGGCTGACATGGTGTCACAGCTGACATTCATCACAGCCGACCAGAAGCAACTAGGCACGCACGCAAACGCAGTAGAACCCTACATACACAATACCTACAACCCCACCGCACAAGCAACACACGCAACACACACATCACCAGCACCACCCAACATCCCTTCAACAAAGCAGCACCATCGCCCAACATGTTCAGAACGTAAACAGAGGCAGGGACAAACTTGGCAACTCCTGTTGGAACACACACTCAGTCACTCAGCAGCCTAGGACACCGCTACAGTGTCCACTCAGGGCACACACGTCACTCGGGGGCTGTGCCAAAGGCACAGCTTTTACAAATACATTGGCTCCGGGATTGTTCATCGCTTGTTCCTCTGGGCTATTGATTCAGATTCGCTGAGGTTCGCCTCTCATTCAGAACAGGCAAAAGCGCAGGAGATGGATCCGCGTCTCGTAAATGCCGTACCAAGGCGGGCGACGCTTTTGATCGCTTGATTGATGTGCTCCAGGGATGACGTGTACCAAAACCTCAACTGAATCTGTTATCACCGCCTGATACCTGACAAGGCATCAGAAAAAACACCGTGAGGTGGAACGAGCTCGAAAGTTGCCAAGATTGCACACATAATCGCGTAACCCGACTATTGACTGCGATTGATTACCCCAGTCCAAACTTTCATTCTGCCTGCTCTCTATTCTCTGCCCCCCACCGAAATAGCACTGAGAGAAGTCCTTTCACCGTTTGCGCTGCAGCCGACTGTTTTGCTGTTCCCCAGCTGCTCATAGGCTACTGAATTTATTGCACTGCAATCGCCTCACTGTCATTTGCGCCTGCGTCGACATCCCGGCTTTTGAGGGGCCGGTGCAGACACTTGCGGAGCGCAAAGCACGGAAACTTCGCGTCGCCTGTCACGCCTTCACTCGGCTGACAACCTTATCATCAAACAGCGTATATATTCGACACAGCTGCTGCAGCTAGCTGGTGCTGGTGCTTCTGGCGCTGAGTCCGACAACGTCACCAACTACCTACAGACGTCATAATCATGACTTCGATAAAGTCGAGCATCGCCGTCTCGCAGGTGGGTTCAGGGGTGTAGTCGGGCGCAATATGACATCTGCAGAGAAGCAGGCGACCATGGGCACTGTGCACTGCGATCAACGGCTTCGGACAGACGCAAGGATGCTGACGCAGCAGTCGGTCTCGCTGTTGACATGCTGACACTGCCTGCTTGGATAGGCTCGAAAGATCGACACGTCATAGAGGGCTACATGGGTTTTTAAATTATTTGGGCTTTCCATCAAACCCACCTTTCGCAATCGCCTGGGACGTTTGGAGCGTTCACCTGAATCTGGCGATCGCCATCCCCCAGCCTTTCAAGGTGCCCTTCACTTGTGCTAGATCCCAGCTAGGCTTTGACGCCAGACATTCAAGGGGGGCAGTTTTGAAGGTAGATTAGGGGCTTTTAGGGACCGGCTGGCGAGACTCTAGTATAAGGATGTCGAATTATATTTTCCTCAAAAAGTTGTACCAGCTGGGTGCAATCTCCCATGGGCCTACCCTTCCCCAAGCCAAAGCTACCAGGCAATCACCAGATGCGGTGATGTGGTCGAGGGGGGGGCAGAAAAAACAATTAGGAACCCCATCCCCCTCTAATTCTCCAAAACTGATCCGTTTGACATGGAAGTTGCACGTAAGGACTTTTGGGAGGGTATGTCGGCTTCAAGAAAAACAGCAAAAGTTTTTTTGAAGGCCTTGGACCCCCCCCTTCCTAGTTTGACATGCGTTGACCGGGTACCTTACGTTGACCGTTGACCATGCATAGGGGGTCGTTGGAAAGCCCTGGCCCTACCCTATGCAGTGAGATCTTCGTATCATGCAGTTTCTCGGGGCTGAGATGTTATTCGCAAAATAAGCTTTTATGAAATCTACGAAATCCTCATTGTTTGGCTCTTTGTACCTCAGTCACCGCTGGGCCAAAAAGCATTTTAAGACCAGATATGGAATGCTCTCGTCAAGCTCCATTAGCTCCATACTTTTCGAGGATGGGGTGTATTTAGTTGCTTTTTGCCCCCTCCCTCGGATGTGGTAGCTGATAAAATCCTAGTTGGTGCCAAGGGCAGGCATTCGACGAAAACTGGAGAAAGCCACATGATCTGAAATTGATATGTGGCGCTTCCTATGGCCCATGACCACCAAAAAGTCTACCCAGTAATCTGCTTGCTACTTTTATCACGGGAAATTCGAATAAAATGCCTCCTATATTAGAGTCCATGCAGATCTCTGGACCTCTCCCTGAAACAGGCTTCCCTTAAACTGCACGTCCTTAGGGGGGCGTAGCCTCTTTCTTTCTTCAAACAGGCCGAGCTAGTGTCATACTATCATGCACCAATCATGGAGTGGCACTCCTGAATCAGTGGAATGCGACGTCGTGCGTCTGTTGCTTGCCCAGGCGGGTCACCAGTTTCCCCTCGTTTAACTATTTCGTGTTCGCACCGATTTGGGGGCACCTTTCAAATGCGATGCTCATTTGGACTGCAAAAGAATCACAAAGTTCTTACTTCTTAGAAACTTCGCAAACTTTACAGCAGATAGAGGACATGAGAGAAGTGCAATGTGCTGACTTGGTCCCCCAGCAACAAAGCCTCAACCCGTGGTATACTTTCCGGATACATCATTCCCTGCTGTAGTTAGTGACGCCACGAACACTCATGTCGGCATCTCTCATACATCAGTTGCAGCATTAGCACAGTCTGTCAACATCTGTTGCGCTCGGTGGCTGCAAAGAAGTTGAATATTTCAGCGTTGATCAAATGGTTATGGCGCATATAGTCCCGCATAGTCCCGCATAGAGTCCTGATCCCTCTCCCTATTTTACCCACAAGCTATTTTATTTTATTTTTGGGGTTTTATGAAGTGCCAAGCTGCTGTCTCACGGCACCCTCTGGAGATCCCAGGGGTTTGCAATCATTGAATGCAATGTGAAGGAATCATTTCAATGGTAGGGCGGCAAGGCTTCCCTCCTGGCAAAACCATCCATACCTAAAGCAAAAAATTGATCAGGATCATATGTTGTAAAAGGAATTTGCCAATATAATGTTGTAGCAGCATTCATTCCTTTTAAAGGAGCATCTGAGAAGAGTTTAAAATTATCAGTTAATAATTCTTCCGAATTTGTATTTTGTAAATTTGACTCTTTTTGAGAATTTAAGCCCATAGTACGCATTTCAATGGTAGGGCGGCAAGGCTTCCCTCCTGTTTTGTGTTGCATATTTGTAAAACCCTGAAGCCTACACCCTCCAATCGAACGTTTTTACTACCAGGGGCGAGGGGGGGGAGATGATAAGCATGCGGTGGTATTTTCCAGCCAGCCTCTGGTTGTCTGCGTTGGATCCCTGTATTTCACCAGGGCCCAGGTATGGCTAAGCCAGCACGCTCCTGCAGACAGTGGCCACTTGTCAGACCCACTGGGGAGAAAGTCAGGATTTCAAATATGTACGACAAACGGCGGGACTTTCCAGATGGCTTCCTTTGCTGGAATGTGGTGGATCTACACTTTTTATTCCACTAGTGTCCACCAGGGGCTTCAGCCAGCACCCTCCAGCTAGCAGTGACCGTCTGTGAGATCCTTTGGGAAGATGTACTGGGGATATCTACTGGGGAGATCCACTTGTGAGATTGACTGGGGAGATCTATTGGGGAGATCTACTGGGGAGATCCACTTGTGTGATTGACTGGGGAGATCTATTGGGGAGATCCCTTGGGAATAGCCACTTAAGGATGCAAGGTGCTGTTGAGATTCTGCTATATCAAGGGCTTCATTATTCGCACAATCATTGCTGGCTGCCAAACTGTTCAAATGTCGTGTACTCCTGGTGAACCATTGTTTAGGTGTTCACAGCTAACGCCCTGCTCCGCCCCTGCTGTCCTCAGGCCAAAAAGATGAGCCGCCGGGCAACTAAAGATTCCAAGAGCGCCCATGTCCAGACGTGCATCAACACAAGGGTCTGGCAAATGGTGCGTTCCAATAAAAAGAACAGGCTTTTATTTAAGGCCTCAACGCATGCCGTTTTCGAATTCAAAATGCATTTTAATCCTGAAGCTCGCCACCGCAGTGCCTGCATTGGAGCTTTTGCCAGAGTCTCTTTGAAGCCCAAAGAAAGAAAGAAAGCTACGCCCCGTAGGGGACGTGAGGGGTAAGGAGACAGCGCAGCCTGGGCCGAAGCCACATCCGCGCTGTTCCTGTAACAAACAGAGTTAAGAGCAACAAGCACTGTGCCCTAGGCCACCCGCTGTACTTCGCTGCCCACCAGAAGCTTCGGTCCACTTTTAACATGTCGCTGCACAGCTATGACTGGGCCAATACGGATCAAACCTTTGTCTCGGCCTACGGCTGGTGGCCCCAGCAGCTTAGCATGCTTCCACGCCATGATGTAGCTGAATTGTAGCTGAAGTCTGCCTCCCTTTCTTCTGTGATGTGCAGTTCCCCTCGTTCCCGGGACCCACATTTGCCTGTCAGATGCGACTGCAGTTTGTGTGTCACCGACGCTTGTTACCGAGGTTTACACTCCCTGTATTGCACCAGTTCTGTTCACATGGGCTGAAGATGTTTTTAGATTCCAGGGCATGCCTGTTAGTGTTAATGTTAAGTGTGCCCGTAATCCAATAAGGATAATCATTCTTGTTTTTCTCAGATACTTTGCCACCCTGGGCGGGCCGTACGAAAAAGTCTAATTGTGTCGAGCCTACAGCATGTAACCCTAGCCGCATGGCAGGTTCTGCATATGGCGCCCAGCAGAGGGCTGGCAGGTAGCTGGACGGCAGCTGTATACTGTATCTATATAAAAGGAAATGTAATATGCTAGTTGGAGGAATGAGGAATACATGCATTTCTGAACGGTTGCTGAGCAATGAAAATATGAAATAGTGGCATTGGCTGATTTGACCATTTGCCCTGCTGGTCGGTTATGCAGTACGAGGAGGCGGTTGAGTTCAAAGCGTACATCGGTATGTTTGAGGACGAGGTCATGACCATCGAGAGGGCATCGGCAGGTGTGTGAGGGTTGGTTATGGTTGGTTGTAAGTTGTTGAAGTTTTTACAGTCCAGCAGGGCATCACCTTTGCTGCATGAGACAGGTGCCCGCCACAATGAGCACAACTTAAACTTGTGGACAGTGAGCAAGCAAACAGTGATTGTCAGTTTATTCGCTCTGCCCCTGAATCACCCCTGGCCCTCGCTACTTCCTGTCGCTCCTCAATTTGCCCCCCAGGTCGCTTGCTGCACAACCTCAGCTAAACCTCTGGCCCTAGTTCGAATCGCCCCCTTGTTTTGCTCCTAGTCCTGGTTTAGGGTTATGTTTAAGGGTCATGCCCCTGGTCCTGGTTCATGCTTCAGTATCTAGGGTTGAGGGTCGTGTTTAAGGGTTACAGAATTCCACTTATCCATCATCCCGTCCTTGGCTCATTCTCTCCTCCCAACTGATGTGGCCACTCAGAATCGTACACGTCCAACGCGTAGGGTTTCTTCATCACACATTGTTCTTCGACCCCTGACCCTGGCTAACCCCGTACATTTTTCTGAACCACCATCCCGCCTCTGGCTGTGCCGCAATCACGCGTCAAACGCCCAAGGTTTGTTTATCTCACTATGCTGAACCCTGAACCCTGAACCCTGAACCCTGCCCTTGGTTCACCCCACAGACTTTTTGTCCACCCTCATCCTGCTTCTGGCTCATTCTGTCCTCCCTCCTGATATGTTCACTTTTTAAACCCTAACCCTAGTTTACTTCACAGAATCCCCCCCCCCCCCAAATCTCGAACCTTATCCTGCTTCTGGCTCATTCTCCCCCCCCCCCCTTCCCCACCGAAAGGGTCACTCAAAACCCTGTTGCGTCTAATGTGTCTCACGCCTTGGGCTTCCTCATCTCACATGTTTCTCATCCCCTGGCCCTGGCTCAACCTGCAGACTTCTTCTCCACCATCATCCCGCTTCTGGCGGTGCCGCTGCCTCGCGTGTGGGATGCTTTGGAGGGGGGACTGGCAGGTAGGTGGGCATGAATATAGGAGGAGGGTATCTTGCCAGGCATCTCGAGTGAAAAAGGTTCGCAAAGAAGTGGAGGCAGGACTGGCAGGTAGGTGGACATGAATGATGTTAGGAGGAGGGGATCTTGCCAGGCATCTTGAGTGGAGGAGGGACGCATGCTGTGTAACAACAACATACTAGCGGAGGGAGGACTGGCAAGCACTGGCTGGCATCAATCATAATTGGAGGAGGGGATCTTGGTGTCTCTTTGTGCGCACCTGATCACCACCAGGATTTTAATGATAGCAAGGCACACCAGATATTTGCGTACCAGATTGCGCGTCAAACATTTTCCGCAGACCGCTCAGCAGTCACCACTGGGCTAATGAGGATCAAACATTTGGCCTGCCCACTGCCTGTGGCCTGGGTGGCAGGCCCACTGCCTGTGGCCTGGGTGGCAGGCCCACTGCCTGTGGCCTGGGTGGCAGGCCCACTGCCTGTAGCCTGGGTGGCAGGCCCATGGCCTTTGGACTGAGTGGCAGGCACTGTTTGGCACCATGCCCTCAATACCAGTGGCCATAATGTAGCTGAATACTCACGAAGCTGTGATTCAACTAACAGTGGCTGAGCTCCTTGATTTATAACTGGTTGGCTGAGCTGCAGGATTGCGTTGCTGGTGCTTGTCCTGGCAGAGGGTCCCCCTGGTTGCTGGTGCCCTTATCGTTTTTTCGTTGTTGTTGAAGTTCTCCTATTCTCGGTGTCGCACCTTGTTTTTATTTTATTTTCTGCCTCCAGGTTGGCCTTTTTTTTTGCTCGGTTATTTCTACTGGCCTATGATCCGCAACACTGTCTGACCCTGTCAACGAGCCTTTTGGGGTGGATACATTTGCCATGCAGCATGAGCATCATTTGATCTCGAGGCGCAGGTGGTACCTGAGAGTGCACATGCGTGTGGAGTGGAACATTCCTTGGAATCGAACATCCTTTTCGAATCAAACATTCATTTGGAATCAAACGTTCTTTTGGAACCTTCAAACCTTTGCCTGATGCCTCCAAAACCCATGCTTGTCACTCCATGTCCCCCAGGATGACATCCAGCCATTTATCCTTTTCCCGAATCTGATGCCCCTTACCGGGCAACTGGGCTGAGCCCTGCTGGTAGTCTGAGGCGACATGGGACAAACACCCACCAGCATGCAAACATGCCAGCATGACAGCATGTCTGAAAGAGTTGCTGTTTGTCACCTGATGCTTTCCGCCTGACGCATTCCACCTGAAGCTTGTCACCTGATGCTCGCCGGGCAACCGGGCAGAGCCTTGCTGGGAGTCCGAAGCGCCACCAGACGTAAAACCAAAAGCACGCTACCATGCATCTTGCCTGGAGGTGCTGATGACGGCCACCTGACGCTCGCTGTGCAGCAAGACGGAATACTGCTGGGAGTCCGAGGCAAAATCGAAAAGGTTCCCACTTTGCTACATGCTGTTTTGGGGGCTGAAATGACGACACGCATCACGTGCCACACTGCCATGCGCATGGGACTGTTTGACGATCGCCCCGCTTGCACAGAAGTACGCAAGGCGTTCGTACCCGACATTCCGACAAGAATAAAACTATCCAGATTGCGAATATCCGCCATCACCTACACTTTCCACTTCATCCGTTCCCGGTATATTTTTTGGCATACCGTCCCTTCCCTGCCTCCCACTCTTAGAATTTTCACACCCTTGCTGAGCTTGCAAGGGTCGAAGCCACCTTCATCTCACCTGATCCCATCCTGGCAGATTTGCATGTAGTAGAAGTATTTTATTTATTTTGGGGGGCACCCCTTGTTTTCATTTCAGTCAGTTTGCTACCTCCCCCCCCTCCCCTAGACAGCAGATCTCTGTACGGGCTGAGACTGCCTTCAGCTCGCCCCATCCCATCCCGGCAGTTTATTTTTAGTCACTTATCTACACGGGGCAGGGGGATACCCCCGGTACGGGGCAACCTCTATTGTAACTGTCACTTTGCTACTCCTCCCCCCCCCTCCCCCCCCCCTCCCCCCCGCAGAACCTGTCCGGGCCGAAGCTGCCCTCATCTCCCACGGCTTCGCCAACGTAGCCGGAGGCGATTACGATTATGAAGGTCGGTTGAAGTGGTTGAAGTGGTTGCTTGCTGACGGCGGCACACATCCCTTTGAGCAGTTGAATTATGTGACACATGGCCAGTTTAGGGTTTAGGGTTAAGGATCAAACCCTGAACCCTTACCCCAATTATGTGACACATGGCCAGTTTTATCATGTTCTACACTTGGTGAAAGTAGCTCGCATGCAACTGAAATGATGTGGAAATGAAGCTGGAACGTTGGGGAAATGTAGCTGAAATGTAGATGAAATGTAGCTGAGCCATGAATATCAGCATACTGTCTTAATTGTTTTTTTTAAATCAAATATATTTTAAATATTTTCCTTGACCGCGTAGGTATGGCCGAGTCTGCCGCCCGCTTTGGACAGCGCACCGACCTGGATGTGCGCAAGCCCCTAACAGCCTGGCTGCAGGCGCTGGAGCTCGTCAAGGTGGGTTAGATCTCAGATCTTATATCTCAGATCCCAGATCTATAAGATCAGATTTAAGGTCTCCAATATCTCGGGTGTCTTCTCACGGCTATTGCCTTTATAGTTTGTATTGCTTCGCTGCCTTCAGATTTTGCATGGTCGTTAGAAACTGGCGAAGATATTTTATTCAAATAGCCAGGATCACTGATCCTACTCAGGAGATGTGAGATATGACACTGGACATCCAAAATGCGACGCGTGCTCTCGAGTGTTCTCTCGAGACTCCCACCTATTTATCTATCTTGTACATCGGGAGTCAAACGCAGTCCAGTCCACACTTCACACATCCTAGGCTGCTGTTGCGAATTGTGATCACACTTCTTATGAATGTTTTCAAGCCCTGACGCCTCTTCATGCGAGGTTTCAGCCACTCAAACAGTAGCGTGGGCATGCCCTGCTTTGGTGGCACCCGCTACGCTCGGTCCATAAGCAGGGAAGAAAGAACGAAAGAAAGCTGCACTCCATGGGGGGCTTGAGAGGTAAGGAAACAGTGCAGTCTTGGCCGAAGCCACATCCGCGCCGATACTGTTACAAGCATGGTTAAGAGTAGCAAGCCCTGTCCCTCAGGCCACCCGCTGTGTACTGCTTGCAGTTTGGTTCCAACAGATCTAGTGCCGGCTGCCCCCAAGGGTAGCGAGGCTGGACGCTGGCCTGCCCCCATGTTGCCCGTTCACCCTGAAGTTCAGGGGTCTACAAACCGGCCTGAACCCTACATTATACTCCCAAAACTCTATCCCTAAATCCTTCGACCGGAACCCTATCCTGAACCCTCACCTCTACTTCAGGGGCGCATGCCTGAGCTGGAGTCTCTGAGGACGGAGCTGGAGCTGAGGACCAAGAAGGTGAGACTTCAAAATAAAGGCCCCTAGTTGAAAGGGCTTGGTTGAGAATGAAGGCCCTTAGTTGAAAGGGCCTAGTTGAGAATAGGGCCCCATGCAAGCCCAAGTATGCGTATACCACGTGATGCTAGGGCTCGAGTCCATTCTGATATGTAGCTGGAGCTAAGGCTGAAGATTGAAGAATGTTAGGGCCGAGTTGAGAACAGGTTCCCATGCAAGCTCGTGCATGTGCATGTAAAATGAATAAATGATGATAGGGCTCGAGTCCATGCTGTTCTGTAGCTGGCACTAAGGATAAAGAAGGTTAGGGCCGAGTTGAGAAGCCCACGCATGCGCATGCGGCATCATGCCGGGGCTTGAGCTGCTTTCTTTTGTGAAATCCCATGCAGGTCACCTCGTGCCTGCATGCAAACCCCAAAGAAGCCATGCATGGACCTCCCTTGGCATAATCACCATGCAAGTCCATGCAGGCTCATGCGCACTAGCTCATGCATGCGACCTTATGCCAGCCCATGCTGTTTCACACCATTCCAGGTGGCGACTGAGTATGAGGCCGTCCAGAAGGAGCAGCTCCGCAGGATTGGCCTTTCTCTGTAAGGCGTCTAAGGACAGGGGAGTGGATTTAAAGTCAGGGTTTTGTTTTGGATGAAGGGGTGAGGGACTATCATGATCAGCATTTCCCTGTGAGAACAGAGCGATGGATTTGGCTGCAAGGGTGTGGTTTCGGGTTTGTGTGAAGTGTTTGGGTTTAGGGCAGAGGGTTCAATGCTTAGATCTGGGGGGTTCAAAGACAACTGCTTTTCAATTTGGGCATTTCCCGGAGCATGGAAGGTTGGTTGAGGGTCTGGGGTGTCCATCATTTTTTTGAGGTGGCGGTTGACTGCCATATTTCTGGATCCAATTTGATACATAGATCTGGATCCCATCTGATCCTTGTCCTGCTTATTTTCCTTCCTAGGCCTGTTCAACCGCTCACCTCCCTCTCCACTGAAAGGAACGGGGAAATGAGCAAGAGGTTGTTGTTGCAAAGTTAACGCAACCACCCACAGCCTTTTCTGAAAGGGCCAGGCAGAGTGAAAAGGGGGAAAGTAGCCGCAATAATCCTTACCTACAGCACGCAACACAAAGAGGTGGACAAACGGTCGGTACCAACTGAACATGAGGTTGGCACCAACCTACCAACTGAATTAAGCAGTTGGTACCAACTTAAGAATGTTAGTTCTTCCGCTGCCTTTGTTCAATATCAGCCTTATGCGACCATGGGGCTTCAAAGTGACGCATCTTTTCTCCTCCTGAACATTCTCCGCCGACAACCCGATGAGCAAAATTGAGAATTTTCCAAGCTGTGCAGATGTGTACGCTGTCAACAGATGTGCAGGTTCCAAAATTTATCAACTGCCTGAGTGGTACATTGGGTTGTCCCTCCAGTCTCCATGCAATAAATTGTCTCCTCTTGGCTCTTGATGAGAACCTTGTGGTTCATGTGACCTGCGTTTGATTATCTGGAGGACTTGTGATGGAAACGGTGCAGATGCGGCTGAAGCGACTGAAGGCCCGATGAGGCTAAGAGCCACGCTAAATCACGGACCCTCCCTTCGCTGAATGCTGGACCCACCGGGCTTCCTAAGGACAGAGGAGGATGACATCCGCAACAATTAACTCCCAATCCATTGCCTTACACCCTTCCAACCTGTAACCTGAAACCTGCCCCCCAATCCCTGCCACAATTGGATGCAGGTCCGGAGCGTCTGCCACGCAGAACACCGGAGGCGGCATCATCGGGGGCATGTTCCGCGGGTGGGTAGCAAGTACATCATTTACCTTTACACGACTCAGCTTCCTGTCAGCTACCATCCATTACTCAGCTTCACGTGACCTACATTCCATGACTCAGCTACCTGTTAGCTATGTTCCAGAATTGGGCTGGAGCCCCCAGGTATGTCCAGGTGTGTCCAGGTGTGTCCAGGTGTGGCCAGGAGCCCCCAGGTGTGGCCAGGAATGCTGCTCATACTGCATACTGTAGCAGGTCCAGGTCCAGTCCCCATCGCGCCGTCACTGGCCAAAGGGCAGCACGACAATGATGGCCCTTCGGAAACAAGAAAGAATAGATAGCAAGCAAACTATGTCCCTCAGGGGCGTGAGGGTTAGGGAAACAATGGGTCATGGGCAGCGGTCCCATCTGTGCTCCCTTCCGATTCAAATCGGCCCACCAACACTAATCTCAACCCTCCCTCTTGCTGCAACACTCCCCGGGTATGTTGCTATGTCAATGTGACGCGCATGCTCTGTAGCGCGAGAGGCATGTTGCTATTTCAATGTCCCACGTGTGTTCCGTAGCTCGTGAATGCATGGGCTTTCCTACTTCATTCATTTTGCGATGTTAATGTCCTGCGCTCATGACTGTATTAGGTGTTCCTTCTTCATTCATTTTGCGATGTCAATGTCCTGCGCTCATGAATGTATTAGGTGTTCCTTCTTCATTCATTTTTAAGCGTGTAGCTCGAGGTCCCTCGTCCGTGCTAGTCTTATACTCCAGCAGGTCACCCTAACCCCCTAAACCTTCTAACATTTACTTAACCCTGAACCCCAGACCTATAAATAAAACGCCCTGAACTCGAAGCCCTTAGCTTGAAACTCGTAACCCTGAAGTCAAACCCTGAAGAAAAATGACTGAAACCCACAGCTTGTAACCTTCAACCCGCAAACCTGAAACCATAACCCTCAAAAAAAAATCCATTGCCCTAAACCCGCATCCCTGATCCCTTGAACCTGCAGGTGCGCACGCCCAACTGTCAAACACGAGTCGGGTGGGCCAGGTCTAGAGGGATACCAAGGCGAAGTGGACTCGGAGGGCAGGCCAATGGCAGACACGGCTGGACAGGTACAAGATAAAGGCAATTAAATAAAACAATGCTTTCGCGTTGGTATGTCTATACTGCCCCCTCTGTGTGTGCGAGGGGGGGAGAGGGGAGGGGTGGAGAGGTTTTAGGGGTAAGGCTGCCTCATCCACCATGACTGGTGTATAGTAATAAGTTTCCTGTGCCCTGTGCCCTAAACCCTGTTTTCCCCCCTGCACCCCCCAGAAGAGCTGGTGTGAGGCGGAGGTTGGCATGCGACTCGAGTGTAGCTGAATTGCAGCTGAGACATAGCTGAATGTTAGCTGAAAATAATTGCAGAGCCATGGACCCGCCTTCCCCTTCCGTTGCCCTATGCACCCCCCCAGAAGAGCTGGCGTGAGGAGGAGGCGAGCATGCGACTGAAGGACAAGCAGAGGAAGCTGGATGGTAGGTGGGCATGCGACTGGAGGACAAGCAGAGGAATCTGGATGGTAGCTGGACATTGATCTGCAGTTGTCATTTGGATCCAGGGCCGGCCGTCCAGATCGAAATTATGACTTTTTCTGCATCTTTGCAAGTCTGCTTGCTGCAGCTGCCCGGCTGTCCGTGAACACCAAACCTTTCAATGCTTTAAAGTCATGTATGTATTTTGATATTGTTGCTGCAGCCGTCCGCCAGTCGTTTGACCAGGCCGAGGTTCTGCAATACGAGCAGCTGAGTGGACTATGCAATGATGCGGCCTGGCTCAAGAGCTACATGGCAGCTGAGATGCTGCTGTTCAAGGAGATGGTGCAGGTTAGAGGGGAAGGGGGGGGTATGGGTGTGAAGGCCGCTGAGATGCTGCTCTTCAAGGAGATGGTGCAGGTTAGAGGGGGGGGGGGATGGGTGTGAAGGCCGCTGAGATGCTGCTCTTCAAGGAGATGGTGCAGGTTAGAGGGGGGGGGGGGGGGGAAGGGATTATGTTCAGAGTGGTTTCAAGGAGATGCTGATCTTGAAGGAGATACTGCAGGTGAAAGGGGAACCTGCTAGGAAACCTGAGTTATTATCTTTCTGATGGTGTGGGTGGGGTTGGGGGCCTATAGGTGTGTGAAAGGCAGGTATGCTGATCCTTCAGATTCTGCAGGTGACGACCGAGTGTTGCTGGGAAATTGATTTGGACTGCCACAGGAGGAGGTGTCCAGGCTTGGGACCAACAAGCAGAGATGGATCATGACCGCGGCTACAGTAATAAGCGTCACCTTGTAAATCTTCTGCGAAGCGAACAATAGCTCGCTATGTCGCCAAGCAAAAAGACGTCTCGTTTGGTGAATTATCACTCCGGTTGGGCCCCAGCCAGAAACTCCGGTTGGGCCCCAGCCAGAATTGTCGCTTGAATTTGAATTTGAATTTGAATTCGGATCTCGCTGGTGGAGCCGTCTTGGCTTGGGACCACCAAGTGAAGCCCGCCTGTGATGGCAGCTCTGGTACTAACCTGCAACTTGGGTTACCATACAATGGAAATTGATTTCTGATCTCGCAGGAGGAGGTGTACTGGCTTGGGACCACCAAGCAGGGCCTGCCCGTGATGGCGGCTCCGGGCACGAAGCCAAGCGGGATGCACAAGGGCATGCTGGCCAAGAACGACGATCTCAACTTGGCCGCGCCCACGGTATGCAGTAGTCTCAATGTCCTTCCATGCACCACCGTGCACCACCATGTACCACCATGCACCACCATGCACCACCATGCACCACCATGCACCACCATGAAACACCATGCGCCACCATGCACAAAAAGCATGCGTCGATATCCTGCCACACCCGCCACGTACAAGGGCATGCTGGCCATGTACCACCATGCACCACCATGTACTAACATGTACCACCTGCACCACCATGCACCACCATGCACACAGGGCATGCGTCGTTATCCTGCCACGCTCCGCCACGCGCAAGCGCATGCTAGCCATGCATGGCGATCTCACTTTTAGCATACCAACAGAACTACACACTAATTGCCATGCTGACTACGTCCCATGCTTTGGCCGAACTGGAAGACCCATGCTTTTGTCCACATGGAAAAGGCGTCCTCGATAATTACTATGTCAGCCGCGTTCCATGCTTTGGCCAGAATAAAAAAGGATCCCCTAATTCACGCCCCTCTGTTAGCTTGCATTTTTTTTATTGGGGCTTTTGCCGCGCTGTTCTTGTCACAGGTTGGGCAAGGCCTTAGGGCCGCCAAAAAATACGTGGATTGTCTGTGAAACGCCCATGCCATTATGCACCGCCATGCACACGCTGTTCAGATGTATCGATCCCAGCCCATGATCAACACCTACATGCATATTGATGTAGACGACTATACACACACCACTAGCACGGTCCCCCATGCTACCCCATGCTACCCCATGCTACCCCATGCTACACCATGATAAATCATGATACCCCCTAAACACAAACATGAACTTGTTCATCATGCCTCCTTAACTTGCTCCCCTGCTCGTCTCAAAACCTGTTCCCTGCCGCCATATGCCTGCTACCTGCCCGCCCCATACCACACGTCATTTCCGAATTCTGATGTATGCCTGCTCCTCGTCTCCACCATGTCCCCTAGCTGCCCACTCCCACGCCTGATCCATGCCTAGGTTAAAGGGATGAGGGTTAAGGGTGTCCTGTTACCTGCCCGCTGCATGCCCGTTCCCTCCCCGCTCTCAACCGGCTCCCTTGCTGCTCCATGCAGGCCATGCCCTGAGCATGCCGGGCACCATGCAGGCCATGCCCGCTGCATGCCGGGCACCATGCAGGCCATGCCCTGAGCATACCGGGCACCATGCAGGCCATGCCCTGAGCATACCGGGCACCATGCAGGCCATGCCCGCTGCATGCCGGGCACCATGCAGGCCATGCCCTGAGCATGCTGGGTATCATGCAGGCCATGCCCTGAGCATGCCGGGCACCATGCAGGCCATGCCCGCTGCATGCCGGGCACCATGCAGGCCATGCCCTGAGCATGCTGGGTATCATGCAGGCCATGCCCGCTGCATGCCGGGCACCATGCAGGCCATGCCCACTCCTTGCCCACTCCATGCCTGTCACCAGCCAGCTCTCAACCGGCACCATTGCTGCTGCATGCCCCCTCCATACTCACTCCATGCAGGCCATGCTGGACATCAATGAGCGGCAGGGGCTGATGGCCGATCTGGCCGCCATGAGATCCACACTGGGCGGCCCAAGCAGCGCCATGCAGGCCTGGCGCCGGGCGGCCTCTGCTCCGCGCCCCGGCTACACCAACACGCCGCTTGAGTCCAACGCGGGATCAGTCGACACTCGGCAGGCCAGGTGGGGGCGGGGAGCATGCGGGCGCCCGGGTACGGCAGGCGGGCAGCATACAAGATCTAAAGTGTGGTGAAAACTCGGTGAAAACATCTAACAAAATCTGGAGACCCTTTCACCCTCAACCCTTCATCCTAAACCCTTCACCCTTTGAATACACACCTACAATGGCTACATGTTTGATTATCGGACTTTGCTTAGAGTATGAAGAGTATGAAGTCTTAGGAAGGGTCATAGCAAGCATACGCCCGCAAAATAGCTGAGCAAATACATGTAAGCCTCTGTGGTGCTCTGTATTTTTTGCCACCGCAAAGCACTTGAGGTTGGCTCAGCAGCCCTGAACCCCTGACCTTAAAAACCCCCTCAGGTTTGGCTCTACAAGCCGCCCAAACACCGCTGCCGGCGCCGGCAGCACCAACGGCCGCGCTGCCGGTGCGCCTGTTGGTGAGGGAGGCTGGGGCATGCCTGTCACTGGGATGTCTCCGCCCGTGTCCTCTCCCAAGGCCGCGGAGGCACTCACTGCCCAGCCTGCAATGGCGTTCTGAGCGGATATGGGTCCTTCGGGGTGGCTGTTTCTGAGGGGGAATACGGCACCCTCGTTTTCTCATCTCCACGGCGGGCTAGGCTGGTCATCGCCTATCTCCTCGCCATGCGTGGACAGCGGGGTATGTCTTGTCCGAGGATGGTGGAAGTTGGAGGGTCCGGCGGGTCAGCGGCGGCCTCGTTCGAGGAGAGGGCGGCAGGTCATGCCATGCCAAGATGCCTGAGGATGGCGAGGATGACATGGGGTGCAAGACAACGGCTGACAGCTTGGCTGCTTGGACAGCAATCAAACTGATGATGGGGGAAATGTTGCGGCGGTGGTGGCAGTCGTGATGGTGGTGATGGCAGCGGCGGCGGCTGTGTCCAGATCTGGGGGCTAAAAGTCTCTTTTCTCCTTGAGAGCGCCTGGACCAGCCCTGGCCACTTCTCTGCTGTTTCCGCTTCTGCCATAGCTACTGAAGCTTCTGCTGCCTCTGAAGCTTCTGCTTCTGCTGCTCATGCTACTGATGATCATGCTGCTGCTGCTGCTGATGATGATGACAACTGAACGGTAACGGCTGGATATGACAAAATTTGAGAGACTCCCTGCTTTTGCCATGCCCTGACTACTACAAATTTACTTCTTAACGAGGCATCTGCTTGACAGACCCAAATAAGGCCAGACTCGCTTGTTTCATTTCAGGCAGGGACCATGTTCAAGGCCATGCCGGGTTTGGCTATCTTTCTGGCCAGTTTATGAAGGGGGCTCTGCATTGGTCAACCCTCGTCACGTTGAAGGGTCCTGTCTAGTACCTGTAGGCCTCTCTTTTAATGAAGCTCTCTGTCTTCTTGCGGGCAGTTGGTTTGCATGGTTTAGGATGGTGTATACCCGCTGGGCAGAATAGTTGAGTTTGACTGGGTTGGTGCTCATGTTTGAAAATGCGGTAAGCAGCTTTTGCCATTTCTGTGTCTGGCATGGAGTATGATCACACGTATTTTTGAGCTGTGGATCTGACGTATGAAAATAATCGAAATCGTTGTAAATATCTGAAGTGTCTTTCAATTATGGGGTCATCTCTTCCTGCCAAACATAAGAGGTTGGGCGCCCGACGCCCGTGCATCTGAGCATTTGAAGCAGGGCCCCCTTGGGTTATGGAGCTCGAGAGAGTTGGCAAGAGAGAAAAGAAAGGAGTCTCCACCCTCCAAACAACAACAACAACCGGGGCAAATAAAAACAACGGACAGGAAGACCGAATCCCAATCCCCTCAAGAGACTTGCTCTTAACAAGTTCGACCATGCCCTCTGCAATCAAAAGCCAGGGCCTCCCACCCCTGCCTGCCCCGGTATACTAGCTAGCTAGTGGAAGTCAATGAAGTTACACCTCTGGGCCATGCAAAAGAAGGATTGGCCACGTGGGCGCCCAACTGTTGAGAAGGGAGAATAGAAGAATCCAGAAGGAAGAGGTAAAAAAAGAAAGGAACAAAAGGGGAGGCCGATGAGTGTTAGCGGAAGTCTGTATCATCGATCGGAGGACCAGCCCACCAGATTTTTTTTAGTGGTTACTGGTTACGACTCGTAAACAAACCGGTAACCAAACAATTAATTCGGCCTCGCAGAGGCTCAGTTGAGCGGTAACCAGATTTTAATTATTTGCGCTTCAAGATCGCAAGCCCCGAAACCTGCTTTGTACCGTGAGGCAAAGGCTAGACTGACGGCGTTCGATTCGAGTCACTTTTCTTAATTGCCGAAGTGCCTTTCTGAACTCCTTTCGCAACAATGCCGCCAAGGGGGCCGAGCCTGGGCAAGCAACGCTCGATTTGTCGTTTCTTCCTAATACAAGTGATGCCGTGGCCGCAAATATTGACACATTAGTAGAGATCCAGCCCATGCGGAAGCCTGGCCGGCCAAGGAAGCCGGTTCCAAAGGCAGACCAGCAAACAGCGCCACCTTTGGAGGCCGGAGAGGGGGAAACAGATGATGAGGACGAAGATTATGTGGAGGAGGGGGAGGCATACGATGACCGGATGCCTGATCTCAGGCTGGGCTCATCAGATGAGGACTCATCAGATGAGGAGGAGGCAGATGATGGGGAGCTCCGTCATCTCATGCAGGAGCTCCTGGATCCCTTGCATGTGGTCCAGCATCCCATGCAAGGCCCGACCGTCTCGCCGACTTCCTGTCAGTCATGGATTCATCGTCAGGGGAGGAGGGGGCTGCCAGGCCTGCCACAGCAGCCGGTGCTACAGAGTGCCGCTTCTCACCGGCAGGGGCAACAACAGCTAAACGCCGCAAAGCTGACCGGGGAGCCAGCGATGGTGTGTGGCGGGACAAGGAGCGCCATGCAGTGAAACCTAAATGGCTTGAGCAGTACCCATGCCTGGAAGCAGTCTCTGAGGGGAAGGTGAACTGCAAGCTGTGTGCATGCCTGATGCCTCCTCAGTGGACGCTCTGCCACCATCAAGCGGCACGTGACCTCTTCTGGGCATCGCCGTGCTGTGCAGAATGAGGAAGATGGCATGCTATTAAACTTCAAATCATTTACTTCTGAGCATTTTCATAATGTGTCTTCCTCTGCAGATAGAGCCGTTTCTTCTGAGCTCGGGGGGCGTTGCCCCCGAACCCCCAGGTGGGGGGGACCCCCCCCACACACACCCCCGGCTCGCGCACAGAAAGTAACCAAAATTAATTGCAAATCCCACTAAAAAAAACTGCAGCCCACCCTAGCTTCATCTCTTGAGCATGGACCAGCAGGGTGCCGTGACATGACACCTCTGGGCCCTGCTCAATGAGATCTGGCAATAGGGAGGACCTGCCACACATACATCAACTGGGCCATTTATCAACCCTCGTTACTGTCAGATCATGTCAGGCGCCCATGCGGCCCAGCCTTTTTGCGCAGGGCCCAGAGGTGTAACGTCGTTGACTGCCAGATCATGTCGTAACACCCATGCATGGGCCATGCAGGAGCGGGGAGAAGCCGTCCCTAAACTGCGTCAGGCAGCGACTGACCTATAGCCTCTTCCCGTCACAAAGGTTAATGATGTAACACCTCTGCGCCCTGCTTTTTTTTTTAACTCGGCCACGACGGCAAACAAAAAGATAGCTACGAAAGTCAAGGGAGAGGGTACAAGAAGAAAGAAATAACAGCAAGTAAGAAGAGAAGCACCCGGTTCTCAGCAGACGTCTGGACGCAACACGGGCCCCGTGGTATCCCTGATGCGCTGTTTAACTGTTGATAACGGGCTGCCTTGTCCTTTTTGGGGGGAGTATTTCCCTCTCCTTTGTGTTCTTCTCCTTCTTTCCCTCTTCCCTTATGTTTCTTTTCTTCCAACGGGACAGTTGTCATTGAATAGTTGATGACATTACACCCCTGGGCCCTGCTCCTCTCTCTCCCCCCCTGCCGGGCTCCATGTTCCATGGCTGCACCATGGTCCTGACTGTGCATGGTAGCTGGACTTGAGCTGTTCATCCCCTACCACCTTACCAGCCCCACGTGGTCTAGCGTTCAGCATGGCCCATCCAACAGGTATGCACAGTGATAAACCTCAGGCCTTGCTAACAAATAATTGAAGCACTGTTTAATTGTGTCGACCTCATTATGACAAGGCCAGGTAATAAATAGATATATTAGCAAACAAGTGTGTGGATTAAAAAAGCCGCCCATTTTGGCTGAAGCATGGCTATCGTGTATACTATACAAGGCCAGTCATTTGAGTTGACGCCACACATTTGCCTTGGCAGCATCTATCCCCATACTAACCAACTTTTGATTCGTGGGTTGGGGAGGTAGAGAAAGATCAGTAAGAACTACAAGAAGCAAAGAAAACAAAAACAAATCAGCCGTCACAGCCCGTGACAGACTCGCCTCATCACCGGCAGCCAACCATGAGGATGGTAGCTGGCATTGAGCCTAGGCATTCCCTACCAGCCCCACGTTGCCGAGCGTTCAGCAGGGCCCAGCGGGTATGCACCGTTCTAACCGGCAGCCAGCGGGCTCCATCCCCGAGCGATGCCTGAGATCCAGAAGGTCCGTCAGCCTGGCCCAGGCCCTGGCACCCAGGCAAATGGGCCCCCCTCAGGTTCCCATCAGTGTGGTCACGCACTCCAACACCGGGCAGCCAGCGCCATCTCCCACAACAGCATGACATCCAGAAGGTCAGACATCCTGGCCGGGCCTTGGCAGACAGGGCAGTCGCTCATTCTCTAGTTCCCTTCACGCACACACCTAAATGGGATTGGAGCGGTGCCACCGAGAAAAGACCACACAGGGCACAGGGTTCAATATACCTAGTGACGCAAACATGCCACACACGTGTCTCTTGGAGCCAACACGGCTCACTGACATGGAAGCAAAACACAAAATACACGAGAAAGCAGGACAGGGGTCGAGGAACAAGACAAGGTAAATACCAGGGCACTTGCAATACACAGGATAGCGGGAGAGGGGTCAAGGAACGAGACAAGGGCAATGCCAGGCCAGCCCACACCCACCAGCCCATGTCAGCCCACCCCGACGCAGCACAGTATCCGAATACGGGTCTGAACGTGGCTCAAGGCTGAGAGGAAGGGCTATTTATCCCAGCCACATGATGCATGGCTGTAATATCATCAGCCGCAGTCCGCCTCGACCACGAGATGCACAGGAGCCGCAAGCAAGCAGGGGCAGCCGTCCCTGCGAGTGGGGTAAAAGCGACAGGAGGGGCGGTTTTGAGCAGGGTGGAGGGGGGGATTGGGAGGGGAGGGGGGGAGGCAAGGGCTGCTGCAGAGTGACCGCGCAGTAAGCCCTCTTCACCGCAAGACAGCATGTGCGATTCCAGTTGCATTGTGGTTGTGCGGTATCTATTGTGGTCAGGAATATCCATGCCATGTCGTCCATGCCATGAAACATGAAATGGCCCATGGCTGGTGGCCCCAGCATCAGTGCTCGCTGCACCATGCCACCCAAGCAACAGGCCGTTGTGTAGCTGAAGTGCAGCTGATATGTAGCTGAGGTGCAGCTGAAGTGCCCTAAATAAACACTGGCAGGCATACGGCTGATTATGTGTCAGGTTCACGTGTCAGTTCCAGGGTATATGAGCCCCAATGGGCCGCATCAACAGAGGTTACTTATTAGTGCTCTGTACTGTTGGACCCCCCCCCCCCCATCGGCAGGGGCTGCCCTGCGCCGCCAAACACCCAAGAGCCTCCAGCTGGAGTGCAGGTGAAGTGTGCCTGAGGTAAAGATGAAATCCACATCGAAAAAAAGCTTCACCTGAAGGCAACAAAGCGTAGTGCACAGTCTTCACGGGGGCCTGATGAGCCGCCTCTTGTGCAAGCCCATGTCCACTTGCTGTGCATTGGTGGACGTCGTGGAGGGGGGCACGGTCAGCAAACATGCCGATTTAGAGACACGCTGCCATAGCTGTAATGCACTCTTGGTGCGACCCCCCTGTAGCTCATGCTCGGGGGCAGGACTGGCCCGCTTAATGCTATTAGATATCAGGTGAAATTTGCAACACATCATGACGGCAAGTGTTTGGTACGAGGAGTTTGTTGAGGCAGCGAGCAGATCATGCTCATTGCTCCCAAGAGCTCAAAATAATGTTCCTCACGCAATGCAGCATTGCCACAACTGCATCACTCTGCCCCGTTGTATGGTGCCGTGCTGCAACATGTGCAATGCAATCATTCAAAGTCACCTTGGCTGACGCGACGCCGTTGCTTGAGTGATTCAAAGTCACCTTGGCTGACGCGACGCCGTTGCTCGAGTGAACACCGGCTTTGAGGCCAGAGTCGTCCGTCAGCTGGCAGACTTCTGCAGAGAGGGAGAGAGGGGACAAGTTGGGCGGGTCACAGAGGAGGGACAAGTTGGGCAAGTCACCCGAAGAAAGACCTTGGCGGTTCTGACCTTGAACCTCGCGGTTGATATCCTCCATGTTCTTTGCCCACTCGAGGCGCTGCTCCACCATCTCTGCCTCCTTAACTGCAGATTGGAATGCAAGCATAGTGTCATAGCGAAGACCCTGGAGTGGGACCGGCCAAAGACGAGCCCCATACAGGATTGCATGGGGGCTCACCTTCCTGATGCATACCTTTCATAATGCTGCGCAGACGATTGTAGTCCAACAGCTTCCTGCAACACTCCCTCTGCAGGAGAACGAGCTGCATGGCAGGCTTGACCCCCTCGACCCCCTCGAAGCTGTGCACGTCTTGGCCTGAGAAGCGACGCTTCGCAGACAAGAATGCACGCACGCTGATCAGATACAGAGCGCCTCTTTCCTCGGCCTCTGGAATAATCTCCTCCGACTCCTGGCCTGCAAAGTACGTGTATAAACGCCACAGAGTCACTGGCACTGGCTCCATTTTTCGACTGGACATTTCTTGGGTGCGGGCCACTTCTTCTTGAAGGGGGAAAACAAATCGCCGATGCGGCGTGGATTTTGGGAAGAACAGGCTGACGAGTCGCCCAAGCCCCGGTCTGTATACCCTTGGGAACGGAAATGATACAAGGCGGGTCAGTAAGAACAGGGGGGGACACTTAACGACAATTGGTGGGGCTGGTTTCAAGATGACGTCGAAGACGCTGGATGGAAATGCAGACTGGACAGTGTGAACGGAAAGTTGTCTAAGCAGAGTAGGGAGATCAGGGATACCTGTGCATGACTCATGGTATTTCCTGGGCTTGCGCTTTCTCTTCTGTTTTTCCTGCGTGTCCGAATGTGTTGGTGGGTTGAGTAGAAAGGATTGCACTGTTTAAGATATTGGCGTGAAACTGTGCCTGGTCGGGAGAGACATGTTGGCACGAAGTCGACCCAATCGTCACGGACTCAAGGTCCAGGGTCGTCACTTTGGCAGTGTCTTTGCATCGCATCGTCACAGCCTTCTTGCATCCTTGCATTGTCATCTCCTGGGTATCCTGTTTTCGCAGACTTCGAGATGTTGTGCAGGCATCATGTATTCAAACATCTTGGAGGAAACTTGGGGATTCTTTTGTAAACCTTGTCACACCCCTCGGTAAATGACATCGGCTGCCACGTCCGAAGAGTCAAGGGCGTCATCAGGGGTCCGATACCAGGGCAACCTGGCGGAGGTATCGCGACCTTGCTGATGCTGATAGCCCAAGTTCTACATCGGTACTTGGCGTGCATCGTGCATTTGTGTGCATGATGCTCAGCTTGACAGGCGTCACCTGAGTCAATTTGTTGGTGACAATGCCTGCAGCTGTCCGCGCCATATCGAGGAGTGCTTTCATAAGCGACGAGTGTTTAACGGATTACATTGTTCCCAGGAGTCCCAGCTGAGAGGACAAGGGCAGCCCCAGCAGCTCCAAGTTGCAGCCCAGCAGCTCAGACAAGGCAGCGGTCAAGGAAATGGACATTTGTCCATGCCTGGAAATGTTGACATGGACAGCATGGTGAAGCACTTGTGAGGGTGGGTGCATACCTTCCCTTTTGGAGGAGGCAAAATGTGTAGCTCTTGTCGAAGTGGTCGGAGTCGTGTCCCGATTCTGCAGATTCTTCAAAAGTTAGTTGGCACAAGACAGGGTGCGAGCTCTCCTTTTAAACATTTTGGGTTCAATAAGGTTCTTAGTTAGCCAATCAAATCGGGCATCGGCCCAGTGTCAACTGTCAGGTGGCCCTCACAAGATGGTGCGACACGCACTAAAACAAATAAACTATATTGTTCAGAGGCATGAAAAGGACGCAAACATCCACTGATGAGATGCATAGGTAGGCCCTACAGAATGAGATTCGACGCGCAACGGCCTGCCGGGGGTGGGCGTGGCCGGAGGGGGGGCGAATATCGACACGGGGGGTTGCCGGAGGCTGGGGGCCTCCCGTGGTGTCGCGGCCGATGGTGATGGTGACCCATTTGGAAGCTGTTTGTTGGGTTGCTTGAGATTGGGCGCTGCGGTGCGTGTGATGTTCAGCGCGGCAGGGGTGGAAGTGGGTGGGTCATCCCATCCCAACGTCAGCGATATGTGTGGCAAAGTCTTAAACTTCACCGGTAACACGCACATTAACTCTGAGGAACCACTAACGGGGGAAACAATGCAAGAGAGGTGTTGCGCGGCTGGCCAAAGAAACCTCATCAACTCGGCAACACACGATTAAACTTTATTCAGATTCGCTTGTTTTTCTGGACTTTTCTTTTCTTAGAGGCTTTGTTGAGGGCTAGTCTCTAGTGGAACTCAGGTGTTGGACTTGGTCTGCTTTGCCTTCATGGCCTCTCCTTTTGTTCCTTTCCCCCTCTCTTCCTTTTCGTTCCTTCTTTACTCCCTTCTGAACAGTTGGGCGCCCACACGGCCGAGCTTTTAGCGGGCCCAGAGGTGTAACGTTATTGACCTTTATTCAGTACTTTACGAGCGAGCGAGCACTGATGCTGGGGCCACCAGCCATGGGCCATTTCATGTTTCATGGCATGGACGACATGGCATGGATATTACTTTATGAACCCTGGTTTTTGCTTGGATCCCGCCATCGCGGCTTCCTACCCACTGCCAGTGATGTGCTGATGTGCTGTCATGCACAAAGATCCACACTTTACTCACCTTCCCGGCCCCCTCCTCAGGGAGATGCTGCTACAGAGCCTATATGGCCGGGTTCCTACTGATCGGCGTCCTCATCGGTACGCTGGCCACATTCGCCGTGCACAAGGCCACCGGCTGGTCGTTTGGAACGGCCTGTATAGGCCCGATAATCGTTGAGGCAATTATCGTGATCTCATTTTGGGGATATGCCTCAACGTGCGCTATGCATGAGGGGGGCAGACCACCTGACTGGGGCGTAGAGGCAGGGAATTGGCGAGAGTGCGTGGCGAAGTACCGGTATATCAGGAGGTATATTTCAACATGGTCCATATGTAATGTCATTGACCTACTACTAGTACCGTAAGTACGTCTTACACCAGTACTTGATTTCCCCCTGATCAGACAGTCATCGGCGGGGCGCCCTTGCGGCCGAGCTTTTATTGAGCGAGCATGTGTATTACATTACACATGCTCGCTCAATAAGCTGAACAAGGCTGTCAGTGCCAATAGGGCATTTGCATGCTTAATTGAATATTGAACCTGCGTTAATATTCCTGACCAATTTATGAATTTGTCTATTGTCCTTCCTTGTGTGAACAGAAGCAAGAGGCCGAAGTCGAGAAGAGTGTGCGGCCCAAGTAACTCTGGTGAGGATATCTTAGATCCCCAGTAAAAGACCAGAATTTGCGAGCCAAGGGGGGAATTAAACCCCCCCTCCTGGACAATAGCGGCCATACGCCGGTCCATTGTTTTGCAGGTGGGCAAAGGAGGGCCGTAGGCCTGAGCCGTAATTAAGACCTGATTGGTTATTCGCGGGGTGGCAACAACCATATTTGAAAATCCAATCAGGACAAAAAAGAGTGGTAGGCCCAAGTTATCTGCCATCAGGTGGCAAGACGAGACTGAAACTCTAGCCATCACGAAGCTTGGGCAACTTTCAGGGACCTAGACTTGCGTCTGCGAGTACGCAGGGTACTAGAGGGCCGCTGGTTGCGCCTTAAAATAGAAGCACGCCTCGGCCGCTAGCCGAAATGTGCGTAAATTGTACCTCAGTGCTTATAGTGACGTGTCCTGTGTAGCTAACCCAGCTTTTCTTTCGTACATGGTCAGGTATGCCCATGCCTTTACACCTCTGGGCCCTGCTCAAAAAGGCTCGGCCGCATGGATGCCCAACTGTTTACCTTGGTAAGTCAACGTTACACCTCTGGGACCTGCTGAATAGTTGGGTTCCCAATCGGCCAAGCCTTCTTGTCCACGGCCCAGAAGTGTAACATCATTGACCTCTGGGCCCTGCTGAAACACTCTCGGCCGCCTTGTTCGGTAAGTGTTCGATCCAGTTTGCTGACATCTGTCCCATCATACATCAATTGTGATGCTCCTCTGATCTGCAAATAAACGAGTTCATCAACCAAGGGACTTGCATGATCAGCAGGTGCCTCCCACGTGTCAGCAAACAAATACCTAAGGGTCATGGCCACGCTGTGCATGGGCCCCCTCGTGGCCCCTGAAGCTTTTGAATTGAAAACAGCATGGTGCAGAGCGGCGGCCATGCAGGCGCCCTCTTGATCTACCAAGCTCATGAGTTGATAGCAGGAAGACCTCGCCTATCATGAGAATATCGTGGACGAAATGAAATCCAGCCGGTGACTATCCAGTCCAGACACTTTACAAACTAGGACGGTGGAGAAGAGTAGTAGCCCCCCCTCCTGCTGCCGTATGATTCGCTACAGAGATATATATCAGCTTGGAGCCTCAAAATAGAAAACATAATATGATACACATATCCTGGCTCCTCCTCCCTGGCGAAGCATGCCAGTCCCAGTTGATTACGCAGTGAAGGGATTGGCCGATTGGGGATTAAAATCCCGGTAACCCGCCTTCCTGGCGAAGTTGACCTGGCCAATGGCTTACTGCGGCTTCACTACCAGGCAGGGTGTCCACCAAGACCTTAGATCAGGAAAGGGTGACCCAGAGAAAATACAATGATAATTTGATGTCTAGAGAGTTCACTCCCAGACACAGGCACAGTGGCACACCGTAGGTCCATTCCTGATGCGCTCTTCCTAATATCTCTACCGCGATTTTCCTCCTCCCGTCAACGCATTGAAAAGACGGGAAGGTCGATATGGGCATCACAGCCCCCCACCCCCACCCGTGACTGTTTTGATACCTGCCCCCAAATGTAAGTATGTTCGACGCAACGTTCGCCATATACTGGGGATATTTCAAGCGCTTGTCTTGACCCGGCCGCTCCTGGATACCGATGATTCACATCACCATGTGCGCTACCCGAGCGTGGCAGATCCTTAGATCCCGATCCACAGTTTGTACTGCCCTGGCCTGCACGCATGGCGGATCGAAAGATCTCAAGATCCACTGCCTGTGCTACCCTAGCCAACATGCATGGTGGATCCACAGATTTCCAGATCCAAGGTGCTTACTACACTTCCCTGGCATGCACCCTCTGCGGATCCATAGATCTCCAGATCCACGGTGTGCACTGCACGTCCCTGGCATGCCCGCTAAATCCTCGCGTACAGAACATAGATGTCCTCTCTTGACATCAGCTGCTGAGCAGCTCCTTGCTAGCTCGCTGCCCGCCCTTGATGTCATCCCCATCTAAGCTATTGCTGGCATTGGTGGCGCCGTTGGTGTCCTTGCCCATGATGCCGTTGGTGACGGTGTTGCCGTTGGATAGGGCAGGGGGTTTGGGACAGAAGCTTTGGAAGGGTCGGTGTACTGCGAAGTCCGTGCGGTAAACCCGGGCGCAACAAAGCAGCTGTGAACAGCATCGGCAAGAGCAGGGGCCAGAGAGGTGTCAACAAGGGGATAAAGTTCATTGAGATATATTCAGTACACACAGGCACGCAACCAGCAGCTGCACAGCATCAGCAGCAAGAGGGCGGGCGGGTGGGTGGGGGGGTAGTTGACTGCTTGTTTGCGCTGGGAAATTCGTGCAAGACGCAACGGCATGGGCCAGCAGCTGCCAGCAGCAGCAGCAACAGGGGCAGGAGCGAGAGGTCAGAGGCCAGCAGCAGCAGCAGGGGCGGTAGAGGGCAGGGGGCATCAAGGGCATGGGCTGGCAGCTGCCAGCAGCATCATCAGGGGCAGGAGCGAGATAACAGTTTAGGGTTCAGGGTTTCCATCAATCCATCATACATCATAAAAGTGTAGACAATAAATCTCTGTGGTACGCCTAAGCAGGCAGCTGAGGTTCTGACGGCAGGATCAGCAGGAGCGGGGTCTTGGGTCCGCATACAAATCCCCGTGCGGTACACCCGGGCACATTCTAGCGACTGAAAGCAGCATCATCATCAGCATCATCATCAGGAGTGAGAGAGGGCCAGTACGAGACTATCAATACCAAGTTCATACCCAATTCACACTGGGTTTGAACATTGTACCGCTCCCTGCACTGACCTGCTCTGGCAGCTCATCCAAGTTCATACCCAATTCACACTAAGCCCTGAACCCTTGGGTTTGGACATTGTACCGCTCCCTGCACGGACCTGCTCTGGCAGCTCATCCGCCGCGTTCCCTTGCAACACGAGGGACACCTCCCAAATCACCGATGCCAACCTGCACAGGCGAGGGTCAAGACGTATGTTGGGGTTTATGGCCCAAGCGTGCACATGCTATGACAGGCTTTTATTAGAAAGGGGGGGGGGGGTCCAACAAGAGAGGACACCTCCCAAATCACTGACGCCAGCTCCAACCTGCGCAGGCGAGGGGTCTGACATCAGTTGGGGTTCGTGGCCAGCATGAGCGAAGGTTCTGACAGGCATTGGGATACACGGCCAGTGTGTGGTGTTAGGACATACATCGGGGTGTCCATCTCGTCCGTGGTGGTGTTGTGATAGGCATAGGGGGCGGAGGGGGTTCCTTTCGGCAAGCCCAGCGAGGTTTGTGAATTCATGGCCCAGGGATTTGTACGGTGCAGGATGTGTGATGATGAAAACCCAGACATGCGATCAATCACAACATTCAGCACATCGAATTCACAAAATCGCACACAACCCATGATGTTCAGGGCGCACTTGCCACTCAAACAGATTGCATACAACTCTCCTGGGATTGTAAATCATTCAAATGGAATTTCAAAGTGAAACAGCAGCCATGCACGTGGGCAGATGCTCCGCCCAGATGTGAAACGAAGACCACATGTGATTGGAGATTCTGCCCAAAGGCCAGAGACACCGTTTGGGTGATCTATACCTAGCCTGCACATGATGCCGAACCCGCCAGTTTGCAGAAAGCTAGTCCCGACCATTGCGGACGTTCCCCTCTGTGAACCAGAGTAAAACTGTGCTAGGGGGGAATCGAACCCCCGTCTGTTCCGTGGCAGGGAACTATGCTACCACTATACCACTAGCACGCATCCGAGGTTAACTCTATTACTGGTAACTATTGACTGGGAAGGATCTAATTCAATTCAAGTTTTTGGCTCTCGTGTCTTGCAATCATGATAACGGCTCCTAAGCGGTCGCTCCCCCGTTGTAATCAAATTAATCTAGAACAAATGATATCGCCCCCTCATTCATCAACGTTTTGGCCCCCTGGGTTTTGACCCAGAATTTCACCAACTGCATATGGTCGCACCCAAAGGTATTCATGACAGAGGCCAGGGGAAGCAGACCGAGCAATTCCTAGCTAACGGTTTAGGGCTTAAAACAAAAAACCCTAAACCCAAAGCCTTACCGGGACATGAAGCTCAGCAGGGCCGTGCGCGCAATGTATGAATATGTGTGGATGTCCAGAACCACCTGGACAGCAAGGGTGGTCGTAGGTCCGTCAATGCGAGGTATGAACAGGTATGATGAACATAGATCACACACACCCAGTAGGGAGGCCTTGCTTGAGGAGGGCCTCCACTATCGGCCCTTCATGAATTATAAATGCACGACGGGTCCCAACTGCAATCAGCTTTACTTGCAACGCCGGCGTATTCGTACGCTGAGTGCGTTGAAGGTGGGATCGGGCGTCTACATCTGACGGTCTTCTGATCTTTGTTCGATAAACATGCACTGCACATTGTTCGGAACTGCACGTATATTGAGAGCTTCTGCTGTATTAAATACGGCTTTTACACGCCCCTGGCCTATGGAGCTCTTGCCGTACGCAATGCGTCTACACCGCATGGCAGCCGATCAACAAATAACAACACAAATAATAAATGGATGAAGGAAGCCACTCGTACGGCCTTGGCACTAGGTGGGCTTCCAGGCAGCCGATCAACAAATAGCAAATGACGGGTCTTGTCTGCTGTTGAAGTGTTGAGTGATGCGCTGAGTATGGTCTGAGTGAGTGGGTGCTGCTCAAGGTGAATTCAAATGCCATGCTGATGTGCAATTGTGCAGTTGCTATTAGCGAGGGGAGCAACAGGTCTCAGAACTTGAAAAGTTCCCCATGCGAGCAAGCCCTCCCCTCCTCGACAGCTGCGGAATCTCCACGCAGGCGGATCAACACACCAATCCGCGCTTTGCGGCGGCGGGAATTTAGAAACAATTGCTTATCAACCACGCAGCGGCGATTTTGAATGGTTTTGGACAGGATTCCCGAGTCCCAGCACCCTGCCCCTGACTGGCTAGTCCACGCAGCTGATTTTTGAATTAATTTTAAACCGCGCAGCTGGTCCGTGCACCCCTCCCAAATTACCATGTTTTAGTCAATTAACAGTCAAACCGGTTCTACAGTGGTTAATTATTCATTTATTTCTATCAACCCGTGACGTGTCGCTTCCTTCCCTCTGCTCGTAATACTGCCTCCAAAAATCGAATCGCCTGTCTCTCTCTGGTTTGCCCTTTCTGCAGTATGGGTTGAGGGTTTGAGCTCATCAGACAGCAGGGCTTGCTGCTCACGGCCCCTACAGCTGAAGGCTGTGATGTGGCTGAATTGTAGCTGGAGGCAGTGATGTACCTGAATTGTAGCCGAATTGAAGCTGAACCACCCTCAGATATCAACGGAGTGGACAGGTTCACTATCTCAGAACCTCACCTCAAAGTAGTTTGGGCCCAGGATGTACTTGTGCTGCAGGAAGGCCATGATCAGCTTCTCGTTGTGATGCAGCAGCACGCAATTCTCAGAAGCTCACCTCAAAGTAATTTGAGCCCTGTATGTACTTGTGCTGCGGGAAGGCCATGATCGGCTTCTCGTTGTAATTCAGCAGCGCTCGGTTCTCAGTCATGGACAGCGGGCCCTTCTCGGCCCATTCAGCCACATTGATCACGCGAGGGATGATCTTGAGCCTGAAACAAAAAGTCGGAGGGGGAGGGGGAGGGGGGGGGGAGGGGGCAGTTTCATGGCTTTGGGTCAATGGCTCCCAAGTCAATTCTTCCGGGTCAATAGTTATGGTCAAATGGTTCTGGGTCAAATGGCTCAGGGTGAAATGGTTCCCGGTCAAATGGCTCAGGGTGAAATGGTTCCCGGTCAAATGGCTCAGGGTGAAATGGTTCCCGAACAAATGGCTCAGGGTGAAATGGTTCCCGGTCACATGGCTCCAAGTCAGGTCTTCCGGGGCCATAGTTCAGGTCAAATGGTGATGGTCAAATGGTTCAGGTTCAAGACTTCCAGGTTGGTGCTTTGCTTAGGGTTTGTGGTCGACAATCTACGTAACCGTACCATCATCCTCAATGGGTATCCACTGCGGTGTGGTTCCGTAACATGAAACCACGATGGCGAGTGTGCTTCACAGTTCAGGGTTCAGGACCAGATCCAGTGATCACACCTAGTTGCAGTGCCCATCAGGGACACAGGATAGGGTATGCGATAATAAGGTACGACGCGATACGATACATGACTCTGGCCCGATACGGGGTGATATACTGTGGACATCCAGTCAAAGTTCAGGATTTCCAGTTGGTGCAATTCGCATACAAAATGATACCTACCGGGAGTTTTGGCCCAAACAGCCTGCGTCCGGTGTCCCTGATGACCATTGCTACCCATGGGCTGGGGTATCAAAAGCTTTGCAAGAGGCAGTGTTTCTTCTTGGGAGTACCAGAACCCACATGGGGCGGGGCGGCCGTGAGGCCACCATTGGGCTGGTGGGAGACTCAACCTGGACCGGCCAACAGCAGATGTCCCAGGCAGCAAGGCTCACTGCACCAGGCACCCTCGGCTGTAGGCCACGATGCAGCTGAATTGCTGCTGAAGTACTCTACACTCAATACCTGCCTGCCTCTTTGACTCTTGCATGTGACGCTAAGGCAACCGCGACAAATGCGCCAGGCAACTCCGGCCGTGGGACCCCAGCCGTAGGCTGTGATGAAGCTCAATTGTAGCTTAAGTACATTCAAGTAAACTGCACCTGGCACCCCGGCCGTACGTCGCAATGTAGCTTAATTGTAGCTGAAGTACCTTGCAAACAACACATGCCTGACTCCTTGTCTCTTGCATGTGACGCTTCAGCAGCCGCACTCTAAACGAAAATGCACCAGGCAACCCCAATCATGCCGTGATGTGGTTGAATTGTAGCTGAAGCACACTGAAGTGCACAGTGACATTTCAGTGGCCTAGCTGGGCCATCCTGTTTGGGCCATGCTGTTTGAAGGCCGTCCAAGGCTTGACCCCAATCAGGCCTTTATTGGCCGCAGGGTGGCTCGCCGAAGGCGAAATCGAAGCCGAGAAAGAGACACTGCTCCAGAGCTCCTTGCCTCCAGCATGAAAAGGTTCAGCAGCCGCAGCGCACCCGCTACATCACAGTATCACAATTCGAATTCAAATCCGAAGTCCCTGGCCTGCACCTGTCTCTCATACCGGTATCTAACCCACCACATATGCCTGCTTTCCGCCCCGAACAAACTGATTCATGACCCCAGCGCATTCTGGTGCATCCATGTCCGCCCCTCCCAACTTCAAAATTCATATTCGAAAGCCCTTGCGCTCACCTGTCTCTTGTATCCGACCCGTCCGCCTCCTTGCCGCCCTGAATGAACCGTTTCATGAGACCCAGCGCATTCTGGTTGGGAAACGTGTCGGGGTTGAAGTCGTCAGCGAGTTTGAAGTAGTAGACCATGCTCCAGCCGGGTCCATCACCAGTACTGCCAAAAAATGAAGGCTGCGGGCGGGGGGCCAGGGGATGGTGTTTCACAAAGTGAGGGCCATGTGATGGTGGACCATAAATTATGAGGTGGGGGGTAGGGGTGGAGGGGTGGGTGAGTGTGAGGTGGGTGGGTCAGTGAGTGGTCGGGTGATGGTGGTTCATACGTTACAAGGTCAGGGGTGGGTGAGGACTGAGGAGGGGCCCAGGGGGAGAGGGGCACATGGGTTAGTAATCCATGGTACGGCCTGGGTTCAAGTCTGGGGTTAATGCTTTCAAGTTTGGGGTTTTAAAAGTTGGGTTTTAGAGGTTTCGGGGCTTTGATGTTTGGGGTTTACGTTTAGGGTTGAAGAACGGACAATCAGACCCAGGCTGAAGCTGCCTCCACAGCTTCTGTGCACATGCGTGTCCTCCTTTTTCACACAAAAAACTGGATCCCGGTCCACACTTCACAAGCTGCGTCAGAAGCTCCTCGACAAATACCACTCTCCCTCGACGTATTCAATCAAAAGCCTGGGTCCCGGTTCACACTTACCCAGGAAGTGGGCCGTTGCAGGTTCACACTTATCAAGCACAGACACAGCTGCAGGTTCACACTTACCGGGCATGGGCACAATGGCATGTACACATGAATCTAGCACAGACACAGTCGCATGTTCATAGTTATCAAGCACGTTGGTAGCTGCACGTTCACACTTACTGAGTAGGTTGGCAGTTGTAGGTTGACCACAAGCAGAGCTGGGTAGAAGGTGTCTGCAGTCATCCGATGTGTCGAAGGTGGCACGTTGGGCAGGTTGACCATCTTGGCCATGTCGTCATGTTTCTTTTCAAAGTAGAACATGTCTGCGGAGATCAGCTGGTAAATGGCCTTCTCACTGTGCACCTGAAGGGGGGAGGGGGCAGGAGGGGGAGGAGTCGAGGGGAGCAAAGGGGATGGCTGAGGAGGGCGAGAGAGAAAGCAATCGTGAGCAAAGGGGAGGGAGGTGGGCATGCTGGGGAGGGTGAGGAGGGGAGGGGAAAGATAGGGTGTGCAGAGGAAAGGGAAGGGGGGAGAGGTGGGCGTGCTGGGCATGCTGGAGGAGGCAACTTTTACGTTGCTAACAAATGCAGGGCTCAGAAAGTCAAATCCGTAGAAAATAAATCCTGCCCTGCCCTCCCACCTTGACTTCGGTCTTCATTCGGCCAGCACACATTGAACTCAATCCCTGAACCCCTCCATCCCCCTTTCCTCCCACCTTCACCTTGACCCCAATCTCATCAGGCCTGAGGCCAGGCAGTACATTAACTGGAGCTACCAAATGTAGGCCTTGGATTGCCAAGCCATGAAATGAGAAATAAATCAGAAATCCCCCCCGGCTCTTCCACCTTGGATTGCCAAGCCATGAAATGAGAAATAAATCAGAAATCCCCCCCGGCTCTTCCACCTTGGATTGCCAAGCCATGAAATGAGAAATAAATCAGAAATCCCCCCCGGCTCTTCCACCTTGGATTGCCAAGCCATGAAATGAGAAATAAATCAGAAATCCCCCCCGGCTCTTCCACCTTGGATTGCCAAGCCATGAAATGAGAAATAAATCAGAAATCCCCCCCGGCTCTTCCACCTTGGATTGCCAAGCCATGAAATGAGAAATAAATCAGAAATCCCCCCCGGCTCTTCCACCTTGGATTGCCAAGCCATGAAATGAGAAATAAATCAGAAATCCCCCCCGGCTCTTCCACCTTGGATTGCCAAGCCATGAAATGAGAAATAAATCAGAAATCCCCCCCGGCTCTTCCACCTTGGATTGCCAAGCCATGAAATGAGAAATAAATCAGAAATCCCCCCCGGCTCTTCCACCTTGGATTGCCAAGCCATGAAATGAGAAATAAATCAGAAATCCCCCCCGGCTCTTCCACCTTGGATTGCCAAGCCATGAAATGAGAAATAAATCAGAAATCCCCCCCGGCTCTTCCACCTTGGATTGCCAAGCCATGAAATGAGAAATAAATCAGAAATCCCCCCCGGCTCTTCCACCTTGGATTGCCAAGCCATGAAATGAGAAATAAATCAGAAATCCCCCCCGGCTCTTCCACCTTGGATTGCCAAGCCATGAAATGAGAAATAAATCAGAAATCCCCCCCGGCTCTTCCACCTTGGATTGCCAAGCCATGAAATGAGAAATAAATCAGAAATCCCCCCCGGCTCTTCCACCTTGGATTGCCAAGCCATGAAATGAGAAATAAATCAGAAATCCCCCCCGGCTCTTCCACCTTGGATTGCCAAGCCATGAAATGAGAAATAAATCAGAAATCCCCCCCGGCTCTTCCACCTTGGATTGCCAAGCCATGAAATGAGAAATAAATCAGAAATCCCCCCCGGCTCTTCCACCTTGGATTGCCAAGCCATGAAATGAGAAATAAATCAGAAATCCCCCCCGGCTCTTCCACCTTGGGTTGCCAAGCCATGATATGAGAAATAAATCAGAAATCCCCCCCGGCTCTTCCACCTTGGGTTGCCAAGCCATGAAATGAGAAATAAATCAGAAATCCCCCCCGGCTCTTCCACCTTGGATTGCCAAGCCATGAAATGAGAAATAAATCAGAAATCCCCCCCGGCTCTTCCACCTTGGATTGCCAAGCCATGAAATGAGAAATAAATCAGAAATCCCCCCCGGCTCTTCCACCTTGGATTGCCAAGCCATGAAATAAGAAATAAATCAGAAATCCCCCCCGGCTCTTCCACCTTGGATTGCCAAGCCATGAAATGAGAAATAAATCAGAAATCCCCCCCGGCTCTTCCACCTTGGATTGCCAAGCCATGAAATGAGAAATAAATCAGAAATCCCCCCCGGCTCTTCCACCTTGGATTGCCAAGCCATGAAATGAGAAATAAATCAGAAATCCCCCCCGGCTCTTCCACCTTGGATTGCCAAACCATGAAATGAGAAATAAATCAGAAATCCCCCCCGGCTCTTCCAACTTGGATTGCCAAGCCATGAAATGAGAAATAAATCAGAAATCCCCCCCGGCTCTTCCACCTTGGATTACCAAGCCATGAAATGAGAAATAAATCAGAAATCCCCCCCGGCTCTTCCACCTTGGATTGCCAAGCCATGAAATGAGAAATAAATCAGAAATCCCCCCCGGCTCTTCCACCTTGGATTGCCAAGCCATGAAATGAGAAATAAATCAGAAATCCCCCCCGGCTCTTCCACCTTGGATTGCCAAGCCATGAAATGAGAAATAAATCAGAAATCCCCCCCGGCTCTTCCACCTTGGATTGCCAAGCCATGAAATGAGAAATAAATCAGAAATCCCCCCCGGCTCTTCCACCTTGGATTGCCAAGCCATGAAATGAGAAATAAATCAGAAATCCCCCCCGGCTCTTCCACCTTGGATTGCCAAGCCATGAAATGAGAAATAAATCAGAAATCCCCCCCGGCTCTTCCACCTTGGATTGCCAAGCCATGAAATGAGAAATAAATCAGAAATCCCCCCCGGCTCTTCCACCTTGGATTGCCAAGCCATGAAATGAGAAATAAATCAGAAATCCCCCCCGGCTCTTCCACCTTGGATTGCCAAGCCATGAAATGAGAAATAAATCAGAAATCCCCCCCGGCTCTTCCACCTTGGATTGCCAAGCCATGAAATGAGAAATAAATCAGAAATCCCCCCCGGCTCTTCCACCTTGGATTGCCAAGCCATGAAATGAGAAATAAATCAGAAATCCCCCCCGGCTCTTCCACCTTGGATTGCCAAGCCATGAAATGAGAAATAAATCAGAAATCCCCCCCGGCTCTTCCACCTTGGATTGCCAAGCCATGAAATGAGAAATAAATCAGAAATCCCCCCCGGCTCTTCCACCTTGGATTGCCAAGCCATGAAATGAGAAATAAATCAGAAATCCCCCCCGGCTCTTCCACCTTGGATTGCCAAGCCATGAAATGAGAAATAAATCAGAAATCCCCCCCGGCTCTTCCACCTTGGATTGCCAAGCCATGAAATGAGAAATAAATCAGAAATCCCCCCCGGCTCTTCCACCTTGGATTGCCAAGCCATGAAATGAGAAATAAATCAGAAATCCCCCCCGGCTCTTCCACCTTGGATTGCCAAGCCATGAAATGAGAAATAAATCAGAAATCCCCCCCGGCTCTTCCACCTTGGATTGCCAAGCCATGAAATGAGAAATAAATCAGAAATCCCCCCCGGCTCTTCCACCTTGGATTGCCAAGCCATGAAATGAGAAATAAATCAGAAATCCCCCCCGGCTCTTCCACCTTGGATTGCCAAGCCATGAAATGAGAAATAAATCAGAAATCCCCCCCGGCTCTTCCACCTTGGATTGCCAAGCCATGAAATGAGAAATAAATCAGAAATCCCCCCCGGCTCTTCCACCTTGGATTGCCAAGCCATGAAATGAGAAATAAATCAGAAATCCCCCCCGGCTCTTCCACCTTGGATTGCCAAGCCATGAAATGAGAAATAAATCAGAAATCCCCCCCGGCTCTTCCACCTTGGATTGCCAAGCCATGAAATGAGAAATAAATCAGAAATCCCCCCCGGCTCTTCCACCTTGGATTGCCAAGCCATGAAATGAGAAATAAATCAGAAATCCCCCCCGGCTCTTCCACCTTGGATTGCCAAGCCATGAAATGAGAAATAAATCAGAAATCCCCCCCGGCTCTTCCACCTTGGATTGCCAAGCCATGAAATGAGAAATAAATCAGAAATCCCCCCCGGCTCTTCCACCTTGGATTGCCAAGCCATGAAATGAGAAATAAATCAGAAATCCCCCCCGGCTCTTCCACCTTGGATTGCCAAGCCATGAAATGAGAAATAAATCAGAAATCCCCCCCGGCTCTTCCACCTTGGATTGCCAAGCCATGAAATGAGAAATAAATCAGAAATCCCACCCGGCTCTTCCACCTTGGATTGCCAAGCCATGAAATGAGAAATAAATCAGAAATCCCCCCCGGCTCTTCCACCTTGGATTGCCAAGCCATGAAATGAGAAATAAATCAGAAATCCCCCCCGGCTCTTCCACCTTGGATTGCCAAGCCATGAAATGAGAAATAAATCAGAAATCCCCCCCGGCTCTTCCACCTTGGATTGCCAAGCCATGAAATGAGAAATAAATCAGAAATCCCCCCCGGCTCTTCCACCTTGGATTGCCAAGCCATGAAATGAGAAATAAATCAGAAATCCCCCCCGGCTCTTCCACCTTGGATTGCCAAGCCATGAAATGAGAAATAAATCAGAAATCCCCCCCGGCTCTTCCACCTTGGATTGCCAAGCCATGAAATGAGAAATAAATCAGAAATCCCCCCCGGCTCTTCCACCTTGGATTGCCAAGCCATGAAATGAGAAATAAATCAGAAATCCCCCCCGGCTCTTCCACCTTGGATTGCCAAGCCATGAAATGAGAAATAAATCAGAAATCCCCCCCGGCTCTTCCACCTTGGATTGCCAAGCCATGAAATGAGAAATAAATCAGAAATCCCCCCCGGCTCTTCCACCTTGGATTGCCAAGCCATGAAATGAGAACTATTGCCTCGCCCTCCCACCTTGACCTTGGTCTTCATGTACCGTTAGTCCGGCCCGCGCACTTTGAACTCAAACCCTGAACCCCTCCATCCCCTTGCCCTCCCACATTCCACCTGGTCTTTATCTAACCGTGCCTAAGATCAGGCGTTTCTGAGGTCAGGAGGTAGCCCTAATGCAGGGCTCTGATAACGAAGTCATAAAACAAGAAGTAGTGTCCCCTGCTCCCACCTTAACTTTGGTTTTCATGTAGCCCACACACTTTGAACTCCGGCCCTGAATCTCTCCATACCCCTCTGCTCTCCCATCCTGGACAGCCAAGCCATGAAGCAAAAAACATGGTCCCCTGCTCTCCCACCTTGACCTTGGTCTTCATGTAGTCCGGCCCGCGCACTTTGAACTCGGTCCCGTCGATTTCCTCGTAGGTGAGCATGAGATCTGCCATAGGTAATGCCATGTCTCGGCGCTGCAGCAGCAGGACAGGTTTAAAGTATAATTGACAGTTGTCATCAGAACCAAGGCTGAGAGAATGAGGTGGATGCCATTGGTAATGACATGTCTCGGCGCTGCAGCAGAACAGGACAGGTGTAGGGTTCAGGGGAGGGTCATCAGGGCAAAAAGCTGAGAGAAAAACTGAGATTCGCCATGACATGTATCGGCGCTGCAGAAGCAGGTCCAAAGTCGAATTGAAGGTGTTGTCATCAGAACCAAGGCTGAGAGAATGAGGTGGATGCCATTGGTACCATAGACGTCATTTGCCTAAACGACACGAGCCATTGGTATTCACATGTCCCAGCGGTACAGCAGAGCAGGTCAAGGATCATGTTTAGGGTCTCGTCGTAGAACCAATAATGAAATAATGACGTCTGCCATTACAATATAATGTGAACATGTCTCGGCGCTGCAGCAGCGGGACAAGTGACAAGCTGAAGGTTTTGTCATCAGAACAAAGAGCTGAGAGAAAAGCTGAGGTCTGCCTCTGGGCATGACAGGTCTCAGCACTGCAGCAGCAGGCCCAGGATCAAGTGGAAGGACTGGTGATCAGGGCAAAGCTGAGAGCATGAGGACAGCCATTGGGTATATGTCCCTGCGCTACAGCATGATGTCAAGGCAGTAGCAGTAGCAGTAGCAGTAGCAGTAGCAGTAGCAGTAGCAGTAGCAGTAGCAGTAGCAGTAGCAGTAGCAGTAGCAGTAGCAGTCCTGACCATTTCCTGTACATCGTTTCTTTCCTGTACATTTATTTTCCCCCGTATATTTCGTCCCCCCCTGTCGATCGTGTTCAGCATGAGGTCCGCCATCAGCAGTGCGTGCCAGAGCACCTTCGGAGGGCCGCCGGGCGGCCATTACCTGGCCGATGGGGACCAAACCTTGACAGGCTCATGGTCGGTGGTCTGAACAGTAGGGCTTCTCGCAACAGGCCCCCACGGCCAAAGGTCACGGGGTAGCTGAATTGTAGCTGAAGCGTGCAAATATAAGCTCTGGCCATCGGTAGTGCCACGTCCCAGCGTTGCAGCATGAGGTCAAGGGTCATGTTTAAGGTCGCATCATCAGAACAAAAGCTGACGGACGATTAGCGGCCTTCCACCTAAGGCTGATTTCCCGGGCATCACAGCTGGCAAGGGGCAATGCATGTAGCCTCCGACTAAAACAGGAGGTAGCTGAACTGAAGCTGAACTAAAGCCCAGCCACGGCAAAAAAAAATGGCAAAAGAGACACCCCGGCGTTGGGTAGCTGAACTGTAGCTGAGCCAAGGAGAAAGGAAGACAACGCTTCCTGCTGTCCCACTAAAAGAGAAACACTGGCCTTGGGTAGCTGAACTGTAGCTGAACTGTAAATGAGATAAAAAAAATGGCTGCCTGTTTCTCCATATAACAGACTCCCCGGCATTGGATGCTTTAATTTAGCTGAACTGTAGCTGAGCCAAGAAAACAGAAAATACTGTCCATCCCTCATTGAAAGAGACATCTCGGCGTTGGGTAGCTAAACTGAAGCTGAACTAAAGGTTAGCCAAGAAAAAAGAAAAACACTGCTGTCCGTCCCTCACCGAAAGAGAGACCCCGGCGTTGGGCTTCGGGCCAGTGCTCTGCCTTCTCTTGGTGCGCGTCCGGCTCGGCTGCAAGGCAGGGACCGTGTCGTGGCCGAACTTGTCGCTGAGTGCGGTCAAAATCCCACACCTAACGAGGGGCATCAGGCTCAGGATTAAGAGTTGGGACAAAAACGGAGGGCCGCTGTGTCCGGGAATTACCAGAAACCCAGACATTGCCAAAGAGCAGGTTCGGGTTTACAGTTTGTAGGTTCCCTATCAAGGTCCCTACATCGCGCAACATTCCTTGCGCTCCACGCCACCTACTCCGCTGCACCGTCGACTCACTGCTGTCCACACCCCATCCCCATGCCCCTCCCCACGCCAATAGACCCCCCCCCACCCCCCTCCCCACACCACCCACTCGCCTGCTGTCCACACCCCCTCCTTACACTCCCAAATCCCCATTGTCCACACAGCTACTAATGTCCCGTACAGCCCTCCCCTCGCCAACTGCTCCCCAAGTCCCTGCGCCCCGCCCTCTGCACCGCCCCCTCACAAACATCACCAGCCCCCCTCCCTACTCTTCTCCCCCCTCCCAGATCAATACACCCCCTTCCTTCTCTCCACGCCCATCACCACGCCTATCCCCCCCCCCCACACACACACACACCCTCCCTCGTCCCAATGCCCCTTGCTCCCCCTCACACACACAACCTCCCCCTCCCCCCTCCTCACCCCCCCCCCCCACGCTCCCTGATTAATGTACCCCCTTCCTCGTCCCAAAGCCCCTCGATCCCTCTCTCACACACACACCTCCCTTACCCCTCGCACACTCCCCACATTACCTCCCCCCTCCCTCTTCCTGCTCCTCCCCCCCCTCAGACACTCCCCACGTTACCTCCACCCCCTCTGACACTCCCCAGGCCCCTCGTACCCGCTCATCTGCCGGTTCTGACTCTCCTCGAATGCGGATGTGGTGGCTGAGACATCGGAGTCACCGCGAACAGGCGAATTAACAACATCACCAAAGCTGGGCTGTGGGACATGAGGAGGGGAGGGGAGGGGGGAGGGGGGAGGGGGGAGGGGGTGAGGATGTGTGTGTGAGGGGGGGGAGGGGGCAGGGGAGGGGGGAGAGGGGGAGGGGAGAGGAGGAGGGGAGAGGGGGAGGGGAGAGGGGGAGGTTGTGTCTGTGTGTGTGTGTATGAGGGGGGGGCGAGGGGCTTTGGGTCGAGGAAGGGGGTATATCAACCGGGGAAGGGAAAGGAGGGGAGGGGCGGGGAGAGGATGGGATTTGGACGGGTGCTTGATATTGAAAAGGTGGTCAAGTCTTTGATGTCATTGCCAACATCAAATATGTCCTGAAAGATCAAAGATGGGCTGCAGTAGAGAGAGAGGGTGAATTCATAACGTCATCAAAGCTGGCTTGAGGGATGTGAGGGGGGGGGTGGAGAGGGGAAGATTTAGCGGAGGCATTTGTCTGGCTCCATCAGACCATTGCAGCTGTTTTATGGCCCCTTTGAGGCCAAAGGTTGACGGGCCTGCAGAGTGCAGACACAGACCTCACATGTGGCCTCCAGAGAGTGGCCGGTAGGTAGCTGAACTGTAGCTGACCAGTAGCTGAACTGCACCTGAACAGTGGCTGACAAAAGTTTAACTGCTTGACCATAGCCCCTTACCTCTACCCCCCTCTCCTCATTCCCCTCCTCCCCCCTTAATCCTCCTTCCCCCTCCCCCTTCTCTCCCCTCCGACCCCATTCCCGCCTCCCCCTGGCCCCTACCCGCCTGTCCTGAAACTCGGCCACTAGGTAACAAATGTGGCCCTTCATCATGCTGTGTCCATTGTCCCTCAACACCCCTCAGCCCCCAATAGGGCTCTCACACCAACACACAATCAAGAGCTTATGCAAGTGGCCTGTCTTGGAGGCTGATGGTGTTCTGCGAGCGCTGGCATCTACAGTGGCCTTCCTCCCTCCCCAACACTACCAGCCTGCAAGTGGCCTGTCTTGGAGGCGGATGGTGTTTTGCAAGCGCTGGCGTCTACAGTGGCCTTCCTCCCTCCCCAACACTACCAGCCTGCAAGTGGCCTGTCTTGGAGGCTGATGGTGTTCTGCGAGCGCTGGCATCTACAGTGGCCTTCCTCCCTCCCCAACACTACCAGCCTGCAAGTGGCCCGTCTTGGAGGCTGATGGTGTTCTGCGAGCGCTGGCATCTACAGTGGCCTTCCTCCCTCCCCAACACTACCAGCCTGCAAGTGGCCTGTCTTGGAGGCGGATGGTGTTCTGCGAGCGCTGGCATCTACAGTGGCCTTCCTCCCTCCCGAACACTACCAGCCTGCAAGTGGCCCGTCTTGGAGGCTGATGGTGTTCTGCGAGCGCTGGCATCTACAGTGGCCTTCCTCCCTCCCCAACACTACCAGCCTGCAAGTGGCCTGTCTTGGAGGCTGATGGTGTTCTGCGAGCGCTGGCATCTACAGTGGCCTTCCTCCCTCCCCAACACTACCAGCCTGCAAGTGGCCCGTCTTGGAGGCTGATGGTGTTCTGCGAGCGCTGGCATCTACAGTGGCCTTCCTCCCTCCTCAACACTACCAGCCTGCAAGTGGCCTGTCTTGGAGGCGGATGGTGTTCTGCGAGCGCTGGCATCTACAGTGGCCTTCCTCCCTCCCCAACACTACCAGCCTGCAAGTGGCCTGTCTTGGAGGCGGATGGTGTTTTGCAAGCGCTGGCGTCTACAGTGGCCTTCCTCCCTCCCCAACACTACCAGCCTGCAAGTGGCCTGTCTTGGAGGCGGATGGTGTTCTGCGAGCGCTGGCATCTACAGTGGCCTTCCTCCCTCCCCAACACTACCAGCCTGCAAGTGGCCCGTCTTGGAGGCTGATGGATTTTTTCGAGCGCCACTGGCATCAGCATTGGCCTTCCTCCCTCCTCAACACTGACCTCCAAGTAACCCGTTTTGTCATCGAAAGACATCCGGTTGGGAGACCCAGGTTGGGACTGAGGCACTGAATTTACGCCGCCTACACAAGAGAATAGGGCTGGCTTAATATGACGTTTTGAAACAGAACTGGGGCATAAGGGATGAGGCAGGCGCACATTTATCCTTTGAAAACATATCTGGAGTCTGGGGCAGGGGATGAGGCAGGCCCACAGATAACGGGCGAAAGACAAGGCAGGTCCGAAAATATAATTTGAATCCATAACAGGGACAAGGGAGCGAGGTAGGACTTTGTTTGAATTTTGAATTTTAGTACCAGGACTGAGCAAGACGGTGTCATGCCCCTGCGCCCCGCTGGCAAACGTGGGCCTTGAATAAATGCAAGAGCTCCAGAGTTGTTTGTAGTGTGCTTATGAGCAGCCACCAGGACAGAGCATGTAGCCACTAGGGCAGAGTATTCAGCCACCAGAGCTCAGCGTGCGGCCACAAGGGAAGAGCATGTAGCTACCAGTGCTGAGCATGCAGTTTTGGACACCTAGGCAGCAGAGTAATCAGCGTGCCCCAGCTACGATTCAGCTACCACCCTGCCCATGGCCTGGCAAGGTTCCGCCCCCATTGGCACATGGGTGACACCCCCGGCAGCGGCCTGAAGGTAGATTGGTGCCCACTGAAATCAGCAATGCAGAGCAGAGCAGAGCAAGCGCCGGCAATACCTCACCGTCAGGCATGCTGAAGTCCTAAACCCTAAGCCCTAAACCGGCAATGCCTCACCAACAGCCATGCTGAAACCCTTAACCCTGAACCCTTAACCTGCAATACCTTACCATCAGGCATGCTGAAACCCTAAACCCTGAACCCTAAACCTGCAATACCGGCAACACCTCACCAGCAATCATGCTGAAACCCTAAGCCCTAAACCGGCAAACCCTCATCATCAGTCATGCTGAAACCCATCACCGGCAAACCCTCATCATCAGTCATGCTGAAACCCATCACCGGCAAACCCTCAGCATCAGTCATGCTGAAACCCATCACCGGCAAACCCTCAGCAATCAGCATCAGTCATGCTGAAACCCATCACCGGCAAACCCTCATCATCAGTCATGCTGAAACCCATCACCGGCAAACCCTCAGCATCAGTCATGCTGAAACCCATCACCGGCAAACCCTCAGCATCAGTCATGCTGAAACCCATCACCGGCAAACCCTCAGCATCAGTCATGCTGAAACCCATCACCGGCAAACCCTCATCATCAGTCATGCTGAAACCCATCACCGGCAAACCCTCAGCATCAGTCATGCTGAAACCTTAAACCCTTCACTGGCAGAAACTCACCATCGGTCATGCTGAAATCTTCGCGACATGACAGGAAGCCGTCTGAGAGCAGTGATGAGGAGAGTGTCAAAGATAAGGGAAGGGGGTAAATGACAAGAGAATGGCGAAAGTGGGGGGTGTCAGTGATGAACAAGTGGGTGGGAGTGGGGGGTCAGTGATGAAAGAGTGGGCGAGAGTGGGGGGGGGGCAAGTGATGAGGGAAGGATGAGGAGATGAAGGGAGGGTCGGTGATGAGGGGATGATTGCATAGGTGAATTGGAGGGTAAGTGATGAGGAGATGGTTGCATAGGTGAATGGCATCCAAGATATCTTCCACTCCTAAAGACAATACCCCTAGGAGGAGCTTTGCTAAGCCGCCTGCCTCCCTATCATGTCCAGTCCGAGGCTCTGAGCAGGAGAATGGAGTTTGAGGGAAAGGTTCCATAGGAGAAGGGCATCCGAGCTGTTCTCCATTCCTAGAGACAATGCTCCTAGGAGGTGTGGTGCTGGGCGGCCTAACTCCCTATCATGCCCAGTCCAAGTCAGAGAATAGAGTGCAGCTCGATTAGACAAATTTCAAATATCAGCAGTGTCCCCGTGTCCATGAGGGTGCATGTGCCATACTGCCCATGTGTAGCATGACCTCCACAGCCCATGAGTAGCATGTGCCCCACTACCCGTGTGCAACATGTGCGCCACTGCCCATGTGCCCAACTGCCCATGTGTTATAGGGGGACGTGTGCATGGCTACATATATTTAATGCACACCAGGCCATTTTTTGCATGCCGCTGGGCAGCCACCTCTGGGCCAACAATGAGAAAACCTTTACCATCCTTCGGCTTGGTTATCAATTAGAACGACTTGCTGCACCAGTCCCCCCGCCATGCTGCAGCTGAATTGTGGTTGAGGCACCCTAACTTCAGCATCTGTGCATGGAGCGCTGGGGCCATGCATAGGGCCTAACAGAGGCCCAAGGGCAATTGGTGTACTGCAGGGCTGCCATGGGTGACGTTGTACTGCAGCAGTGTCAGTGCAATATGCAGGCCATGCAGTGCGAGCTACACGCCATGCAACGCTGGGTTTGGGTGGGAACAGCACCCATTGGGCTGCTCATAGGCACAAAATGTCGTTCGAAAGGGCGACCGGGTGGACGAGGAGACGTTGGATGGAACGATATTGGCATGTGGGTGGCTGCGGTACAGCTGGATATATTAAGACAACACTAGCGCGGGGGACGGTCACCCCAGGTGCTGGTACAGGGGAAATCAACGCCTTCTGTTGTTCCGGGGGGAAGTCGCTTACCCGATATGGTGCTGACTCTGGAGATGGGGGAGGTGATGCCTGGGGGCGTGTAGGTGGCATTGCGTTGCGATTGCCGATGCGAGCGTTGTGGGCCATTCCTTCTAGAATCACGTCGCCGAGTATCGCTGGGCTTCCCACAGCATGCACCCATGTCGTAGCTTAAGCAAGATGTGAAGCTACCACAAAATGTCCAGACTGTGTTCAAAATCGTGTCGAGCGGAAGTAGGAGGGGCCGGAGGGATCGGACGCACCCCCTGGAAAGGCTAAATTCTTCGTTCCTAGAGGCGGGTAGTCTTCATCTCAGACTCAAATGATTCTCCAGCAGCAGTGTGGACCAGATGTATTGGTCGTGTCAACGCACCCCCTAGGGAGGCATGGCGGAGAGTCTGAGATTATGGGATCTATCCGTCTAGGGTTAATCATGAACATGTAACGTATATATACTCGGGGTATTTGAATCTGGATTCTCCTGGCTGAGCGGCAGGAACCCAGGACACGCTCGGGCGGTGCGATACCGCAAGAATATAGTAACTCACATCGGATTCTGGGAGGATATGCCGTACCGGTATGTACTCCACCTGGCATCCATCCGACACCCAAAGGCCTGTCCAGAGGCGCTAGCATTCTTAGTTTCTGACCCAAAAGCAAGCAATCAAAATTAGACTTTCTGCTTGCAACTGTGACCGGGTTGCACCACCTGCATTTCCTTTTCTCTACCCTCCTTTCCGATCCCTTGTAACGGCCACTTGCAGCAAGTGACTTGCTGCCCGCAGGTGCACCTCATGTCCTCATGGCCAGTTGGAAATTCGGAATGGACACAAAAACTGCCGTTGATAGGTAAAACAACTGCTGTTGATAGGTAAAACTGCCGTTGATAGGTAAAACTGCCGTTGATAGGTAAAACTGCCGTTGATAGGTAAAACTGCCGTTGATAGGTAAAACTGCCGGTGATAGGTAAAACTGCCGGTGATAGGTAAAACTGTACTGGTGCACCAACGTTTTGTTTCTAGTGGGTCTTTTCTTTTGACTTTACAAGATGTGAGGCCGGCCGCCCAACCTTAGAAAACCTGAGACGCGGACAAACACAAAAAACAGCCCGAGTGTGCATTGGGACCTCGTGGGTACATGTCTCCAGCTGGAAACCAAGGGGTGAAGCCAAGGGGTGAAGGGGTACTTCATCACACTCACACAGCCACACCTCCCGGCGCTTCATACCCAATTACCCACCCCCTTCCAGCCAATCCTTGATAAGTGCACATTGGATCTGATTTATTCATGCAAAGTTGTAATTTTGTGGTTTTTGTGGGGGAGTCCACAGCAGCAGTCCAAAGCATGAGCATCCACAGCAGTGTTGTACTGTTGTGCTTCCTTACGATACGTGAAATTACGGTTTACGCGTATGATTTAAATTTACATGGACCGCCTTGAATACCCCGCAGTTACGGCAAGTTGCTGTCGGCGTAATTTCAGGCCAAAATCCAGTGAAGATATAGTAAAGTAAATGTTTAACAGTACAATGGATGTACCGGTACAGTTTACTTATATATTAGTTGGCCTTCATGTGGAGAAATTAATTTGAGTTGCTTTTAGACCGCAGGGCCAAAAAGTAGTTTTTATGAAGCCGCAAGGGCCATCAGCAGTGTAATGTCCATCCGCATAGCCACTTCAATGGATACTGGCGGTTTGCTGGCGAGGTAAAGCATAGCAACTGCAGGGTTGGGTGAGAACGCATAGAGCATGGAAACAAGAATACAGGCACCGCTGATTGATTTATTCATGGCTTCATCGTTTATGCTTCTCTTTTGATTTTCTGGACTTGTTCTGGCTCATCTGCAGCAAAGGCATGTTTTAAAATTTTAATGAAGGCGTCCTGGCTGCAAATGGATGTGCAGTTCTTGTTGCTTGAATTGTGATGGCATTTTTAGTTTGCAGTTTTCTTGGTCAAATTCGAGTTACCCGTGGGAAGTAAGGGAAAAAAGAAATAGACCATGGTACCGTAGACTTTATTTGCCTCCGCGAATGCCCAGAAAGCTGTACTGCTCATTAATCGGAATATGCAAAAAATCACGTTGTCGTAAGGCGCTCGGGCCGAAATCAATATTTTTGTAAGCCGCGCACTGCACTGGGTAACTGTCCCCAAACTCCACCGAACGGTTCTCGAACTTGGGTTGCGCAGTGCCGCTGTTACAAAAGGTAAAGTGGTCGCGGTGCAGATATTGCATGTGCATCTGTATGGCACCGGTGTGCGTGTGGACAAGGGGAGACACGCGCACAAGCAATTGTTTAATATTGCGCGATAAGCCACAAATGCGTCTATGAATTTTTGGTCAAAGTATTTATTTAGCCGCGAAGGCAGATTAACAAAAATTTCTTGCGGAGGCAAAACGCGTCTACTGTAAGCTTGTTATCCTTTCATGTAATATTTCTGTTGATTGAATGTGTACTTGGGTGGGATCCTGCCTCCAGCGGGGAGGCGGCACTAATTTGCTGAAAATCTTCGATTTAGCAGAGGGGGGGTTCTTGGGAAAGGCTTTCCTGCATGGTCGGCCCCGACGAAAAAATCTGCAGGGGCAAGGCTTCATAAGAATTTGCATGGTCGGCCACAACATAAAAATTTGTCATGGCCTGATCATCCACATCATAAATTCATAATGACAAGCACTGGGGTTATTTTCGGATGATAAACGTTGGACGCAGATGTGTCATTCTCATTACACTTCTTTGCTGTTGGTGCCTGGGCCACCATTGCTTTACATGAAGCCTATTCACACTTTGAGAGCACACCAGATTTACGCCTTAAAACTTCATCTCCAGTCGGAATTCCGCAAAAAAAAGGAAGGCAGGAGGGTACGGGAAACTACGGGGGGGGGGGGGTAAGGGGGGGTATAGCACAACCAGTGGTTTTACAAAACTTTACTATCATGCTACGGTCATATGAGGACGGATGTAGCCCCTCTCATCAGAACTGGAAACCCAAACATTCGTCAGCTTCACCAGTACTAGTTTGAGTGATAACCTGGGAACCCGGAGTGCGGTAATATTTTTGAATGTTTACATACTGGTGTGCCCCCAACCCGCCCTTACCCGCCCTCACCTGCCTTCCCTCCCATACCCTCCAGCTTCCCCCGCACCCTCCCGTAGTCTCCCGTACCCTCCTGCCTACCCCCGCCATCTCAAAACCCTCATCGACTGTTGAATGTTTGCGGGTTTTAGCCCCTCATGCCTTAGCTCCTGGCTCTGATAACAATCAGAGAGCAAAGATCCATCCATGGAATTTATGGCTGCAATATTTCCCTATAGAAGTGTAGCCCTCCCACGCCCCCCACGAGGCGTAGCTTTCGTCCTTTCTTCCTCAAGTGGCCGAGTCAGCCATCCAGCAGGGACGTCTCTGGGGGCTGCGGCTCCGCTACGGCCAAGTCATCCTCGTCGTATTCAGTCCAGTAATACCTGCGCACCGCACATGGCGTCATACTTTCTTAGGCAGGTGGGCATAAGTATAATCCACATGTATCAGTTGGCTTGTCAAGGCCAGTTTACACCCCAGATCTTGCCCTCAGATCTTGCCTCCAGATCTTGCCTCCAGATCTTGCCCCCAGATTTTGCCCCCAGACATCCATCCAACCCTTTATAGGCCACCCTGGTCCTCCCCTTGCTCACCTCACATGGTGGCACATTGCTTAGGCCGGTGGACATAGGCGTAATCCTCAATTCGGCATGTATCAGTGGTTTTGTCCAGGCCAGGCCAGCCCCCAGATCTCCCCCCTGGCATCCATCCACAAGCCATCCAGCCACGTATCACTTAATCTCCGCTGACCTGCCCCCCCTGCTGCTCCCTTTGCCTGGTGGGCGGGAACCCTGCGCGGATGATCTCCTAGGGGCCTGCCTAGTTTAAGTTCCAGGTGGTAGGGTTTAGGGCTTAGGGTTTAGAAGCCACCCTTTCCCTCCCCTTGCCTGGTGGGCGGGAACCCTGCGCGGATGATCTCCTAGGGGCCTGCCTAGTTTAAGTTCCAGGTGGTAGGGTTAGGGTTTAGAAGCCACCCTTTCCCTCCCCTTGCCTGGTGGGCGGGAAGCTGCGCGGGATGATCTCCTGGGGGCCTGCCTTGACCATGAGGCTGCGCCACCACGTGTCCGCATTCGTACCGCCGGCCTTGTAGTGCCCTTTGCGGTTACTCTTTAGCAGGCTGATCTGCAGTACGCCGTCCGCTGGAGGCAGCATGCAGGGCACGCAGAAATAATGAACAATCTGCTCAACTTAGGTTCTCTCTTCCCCTAACGTATTTATCAGTCTGGATGAGCATTGGGCGGCTTCCTTAATCCTCACACATGTTTGCGTACCCATTTAATGAGCTTTAAGCATTTAAGGCCAACACAGCTCGTGAGGAAATGTACTGACTGAGCATGCCCGCTAGTCAGGAAGCAGGCATCGGCCAACAGCCAGTTAATCAGCTCAGAGTCAGGCATCAGCCATTAATCAGCTCAGGTCCTTTATCTGGATTTATGTTATAAAACAGCCATCCAGCATCAGTCTGTCGGTCCGCTCACCCACAAACCACGTGCTTTGCTTCACACGTATGCCCTGGCTCAACTCCCCTCGGATCCACCACAGGCCCGGATCTGCACCCAGGCAGATGGAAAGCTGCCGGGGCTCCAGCACCACCCGGACCTGTGGATGGAGGCGGAGGGGGAGAGGGAGCAATGGAAGCCAGGAGGCCAGGAGGGAGGGGCAAGGGCACACGGGGGGGGGGGAGTTGAGGAGATGGATAGATGATGAGGCTCCAGAACCGCCCGGACCTGTGGATGGAGGCGGAGGGGGGGAGGGAAGGGGGCGCGGCCTGTCGCAGTGGAGGCCAAGAGGGAGGGGCGAGGGCACACGGAGAGGCGAGGCGACGAGACGCATTAAGCTAGGGGCCGGTCCAAGGGCTTCGGTTCTAATTTCTTGCTTGACCGCTCTATGCAAGGCTACCACGGTGAGCGAGGGGCACATCCGAGGGCATTTTCGTTTGCATTTCCCCCGAAGTTGACCGCTCTGTGTAATGCTTCCACACACACTTTGCTTGTATTGCTTTTCTGCATTGCTATAACATCATTCATGTTCGCAGGCCTAAGCTAGGCTTGCCAGCTTGTGTGGCGGGCAGTGCCACTCTTTGTCACCTTTTTACCAGCAACGCCTGGCGGTACCAGGCAGTACACCTGGACATGCGACTGAGTCTGCCTCCACTTGTAGCGCCCACACTCCAGTCCCAGGCCCTCGGGAATGGTGAGAGCTGCCCACTCCCTGTCCTGGCTAGAGGAGGTGTGCATCTGAGGGGGAGAGGGGAAAGAGCAAATTCCTAGGCATGAGCGGAATATTGAAGAGGGGAGACACATACAGCCATGTGGATCCTAGATCCGGGGCTAGATCTGCATCTACTTCCATGTTTTGTTGGCATGTTTCTTAGATCCGGCACGGCGCGGATCTGACCAAATCTGTGATGCACCTGCAAGCTGCCGCTCCATCGTCAGCCTGACGCCCGGATCTGACGCAAATCTGTTAAGGATGTAAGGTCCAGCCCTATGCGGATCTAAACCGGATCTTAGATCCTGACCTAAGTGGATTTGAATCGTATCTGAGCCGACCAGCTGTCGCTCTATCTTGAGCATGATGTCCATGGCCAGTAGATCAGAATCTTAGATCCAGCCCTAAGCGGATGCGACCCGGATCTGCACCTACCTGTTGTTGCTCCATCTTGTGCCTGGCGTCCACGGCCAACTTATCCTCCAGGCTGTAAGTAGGAGCTGGGTGTTGAATGGGATTGGACAGGGTGGCAGGAGATTCACGAGGCATTCGGTAGCTGAGGGTGGAGGAGGGGCAAGGGCGACTAGGGGTCATAAAAATAAAATCCTATGGAAGGAGGTGGGAACAGACGTATGAACGCGGATTAAGAAGAGCCTGACATCAGAGCTATATGATCCTTAAACCAGATGACAGACACATGCCGTATTTATAACACAGTCTGAAGCCTTGGCCTCAATTGTACGACACTAGGAACGCACCAGCAAGTACCCTTCTTCGGAAATATGGTTTTTTTAATATCTGTTTTGACCATGATAAGGCAGGCTTTGTCCCATGCCAGCCGTTCTCTCATGCCATTATGATGCACGTGCTGGCCAATGCATTTGATTATTTCGTGCTCCACATGCTAGCTTAGCAGCCGACCCATCCTGACCCGCCCGGCTATGAACCCAAATCTCACGCACATTATGGCTTTGGATCCAGCCACCCGGACATGGAGCCCAGCACTTTCTCAAGAGGACGTTAATAGTACTCTCTCTTAATTTAACTCTCACGCCACCCTTTCTTTCTTTCTTTCTTGAGGACGTCAGGGTCTTAAACCCAAAAACTCCCGTGTGACGCACGTAATGGCTTTGGATCCAGCCGCCCGTACATGGAGCCCAGAACTTGTTCACGGCTCATCGCCGAGCAAGCGGCCTTGCCGGCCCTCTCCAGACGCTCCACTTCATCATCCTTGAGAACCGCCAGCTTGCCTGGTTCGAAGGAACAGAGGAGGAGGAGCAGGCAATAGTGTTCAGCTTGCCTGTGCAGTTTTGAGACTTTTTACAGTCCAGCAGAGCATCACATTTGATGCACAGGGCATGTGCCCACAATCCGTTACGCAATCTGAATGATCTAGGGACAGCCTTCTTGCCTAGGCCAAAGGAGGAGCAGGCAACAGCGGTGAAGGTTGAGGAGGGAGCAGTAGTGGTGAATTAAGCTCCAGTCATTCATAGGTCGCCTAAGTCTACGCGTCAAGGCACATACTATATTTTGGCATGCCAGTATGCGTAGGGGTACTGGTGATTTGTATTTCCATGTTTCTTACAGCTTGAGGAGGCAACAAGAGGTACTAGATGGGAGCGGGTGTTTCGACGGCCGTGGAATCTACGAGTGGGCTCCATTTGTTCGGTAGTATGCACTGGATCATCTTTGGCCGGCCGCTGATCAGCCATCCATCCATGGGCTGTAGGTGGGCGAACTTGTGACCCTCCTACGGTTAGTAGCCTTAGCAGCAGGGCTTCCTTGCTGTACCAGGCCCCTCTCATCATGTTCGTGATGTAGCTGATTTGTAGCTGAAGCATTCTAATGTAGCTGACTTGTAGTTCAAGCACCCGAATGTAGCTGACCTATGACTGAGTTGTAGCTGATTTGTGGCTAAAGCACCCAACAATAAGCTCTCGAGGTCCCTTGCCAACATGCCATGGTAACGGTCGGACGCAGCCTCGGCCCATGCCGCACTGTTTCTAACCTCAAATCCATGCGGGGCGTACTTTTCTTACCATGCTTCCTCATCCATGCGGCCATCTTCGGCTCGGTGGCCTCCAGGGCATCGGCAAACTCATTCTTCTTGCAATAATCTCGATGGAACGGCCAGTAAGACTTCAAAAGCAATGGGGGGCGTTCCAAGGTGAATGGCTAAGGGTCAGGTACGGCAAACTCATTCTTCCTGCAATAATCTCGATGGAACGGCCAGTAAGACTTCAAAAGCAATGGGGGGCGTTCCAAGGTGAATGGCTAAGGGTCAGGTACGGCAAACTCATTCTTCTTGCAATAATCTCGATGGAACGGCCAGTAAGACTGCAAAAGCAATGGGGGGCGTTCCAAGGTGAATGGCTAAGGGTTGGGTGCGGCAAACGCATTCTTCTTGCAATAATCTCGATGGAACGGCCAGTAAGACTGCAAAAGCAATGGGGGGCGTTCCAAGGTGAATGGCTAAGGGTCGGGTACGGCAAACTGGTTTTCCTTGCTATACTCTTTATGGAACGGCCAGTAAGACTTCAAAAGTAATGGGGGGCGTTCCAAGGTGAATGGCTAAGGGTCAGGTACGGCAAACTCATTCTTCTTGCTATACTCTTTATGGAACGGCCAGTAAGACTTCTACAGCAATTGGGGGCGTTCCAAGGTGAATGGCTAAGGGTTGGGTGCGGCAAACTGGTTTTCCTTGCTATACTCTTTATGGAACGGCCAGTTAGACTGCACAAACCATCAAGGCAATGGGGAGCGTTAAAGGTGAATGGTTTTGGGTTCATGTTGGCAAACCCATTGTCCCTGTGATGATCTCGACGGAGCGGCCCTGGAGGAAGGCGATAAAAGCAATGAAATAAAGTAAAGGGGACCTGGGATCCGTTCAGGTTGGAAGCATGGTAGCACGATTCGGCATGATACGGCGCAAGCAATACGGCACAGGTTCAGCCGGATTTTACAATCAAAGTGCCACGATACGGCTTAATAGCGTTCAGCCGGATTGTGCTACCATGGGGGGAAGTAATGGGGTTCAGGGTTAACCAACTCATGGTTATCTGCCGGCTGCATAGGTGCCTGCCAGTGGAGGTATGGTGCTGAAACGAGCACAGGTCCCTAAAACCCAGATTCACACCTTTTGGCATGCCACTGAACAGAACCATTCGTTCCTGCACCTGCTGCAGCGCAGCAGGTCTCCAGTCAAGCCGCAGTTGGCTGCCAGCGACGTCGAATCGAGCGTGAGCAAGCAGGCAAGGGGCGGCAGTTGAGAGAAGAGCAAGCTAGGGCAAGGGAATCCAATTCAAAAGGGGAAAGGGGAAAGGCAATCACATGGAAAAGGACAAGGCCCGCAAGGGCTGTTAGTTCAAAAAGGGCAAGGCTGGCAAGGGAAACCAGTACAAAAAGGGCACGAGCTAGGTTAAGGGCAATCAGTTCAAAAAGGGCAAGGGCAAGGGCCGTTAGTTAAAAAAGGGCAAGGGCGCAGGCAAGGGTGAGTGAAGAAGCTTCCCAGCCATATTGGTATACTAGGTAACAAACAAGCAGGGGTCGCAGCCAGGAACATGACATGCTAAGAAAATTGGCAATGATGAAGCTTTTGAGGTTCTTTGGGATATGGCACGCTGGGGTTCAGCATGGACAGCAGTCACAAGGAACTCAAGATGGCGCCATGATGTGAAAAAGCCTCCTAGGGAATGATGGGGTTCATCACAAGCAGTGCTTTTATTTCGACCACGAGTCCACCGCAGGCAGGCCGTCCCGCGGGACCAAACCTGGACCAGCCTACGACTGGTGGCCAAAGCAGCATAGCTGGCCGCAAATGGGGCCTCCAACCAAAGGCTGGAGTGCAGCTGATAAGTGAGTGACAGAATACGAAACACTGATGGAGGTGTTGATCATGGGCAGCAGGGCAGGGATCCATAACTGTAAGTTTGACAGGGTGTGCATGGAGGCGCAAGCAAGCAGCTGAGCGCCTAAGCATGCCGCCATGCAACCAGCCCAGCGTGCAGCCAAGCAATCAGCCATGCATGCAGCCATGCAGCCAGCCCAGCATGCAGCCAAGCAACCAGCCCAGCATGCAGCTATGCGACCAGCCAAGCAACCAGCCCAACATATAGCCATGCAAACAGTCCAGCATGCAGTCATGCGACCAGCCCAGCATGCAGCCAAGTAACCAGCCATGCAACCAGCAGACCAGCATGCAGCCAAGCAACCAGCCCAGCATGCAGCATGCATCCAAAGCCCCTAACCAAGCCACTTGCACTTACCACATTCAGGTTGCTCCTCGTAGGCTGGCTGTGACATCCTGTCTGTACTTGTTGCTGACCTCTACTACTGCATGCGTGTAGGGTCAGACAGCCACTGTTTGTCAAGATGTGGCACACATTGGCACACATTGGCACACATTGGCACACTATGGCACAGGTTTAGCACTTGAGCTGGATTGCACTGTCAAGGCACCATGATATGGCACAATACGGCACAGGTTTCGACGGATTGCACTGCAAAGCAAGGTACCATGATACGGCACAATATGGGACGACACGTCACATGTATTGCCAGTTTGTGCCACCATGCTGTTTGGGTTTCTTCAAGAAACTGCAGCTTTACTGCACGCAACCACCCTTACCTTTCTTCGAGAGGGCCAGGTAGCAGAGCGAACTGATAGGAAAGCTAAAGAGAGAAGCTTGCGTCAGGAAGCCGGCAGGTGGTTGCTGCTTTTAAGCTACCTCGATGTCAGGCTGCCTTGGTGACTGTGTTGCTTTGGATGTGCAGAAGGATGCAAGGATGCATGAACCACTGCTGGGAGCTTTCCAGAGTTATTACTGAGCGTGGCAGCAGGGAATGGACTGTTGTGGCTGGGGGCGGTACTGGCAGCAGGTAGAGCACTAAATATTATCCCTCTGAAGAAGGAATGAGGCAACTTTTGTTTACTCCCTGTGGATCATGTTTCCAATCGGAGAAGCCAATCGATACTAACGCCATTTCTAGGCGTTGTTACGGGAGGGATCTCCGGCCGGGATATATATGATATTTTGCCACCTTACTCGGGGATGATATGCCGCTCTTGGCGTCATGCCACCAGGGCCGTAGGGCAGGATCTCCCACTGATCACTGCAATCGTGATGAGACGTCAGTTACAGATCGTGATCAGGACATCCAACGTCTCTGCATCCAACACATCAAGGGATCCAAGATCCAATCAACCAATAAGAGCGGATTCACACCTGATTCCCATCTATCGGTTTCGCATGGTTTCGCGTGGTTTCGCGTGGTTTCTGTTCGGTTCAGTTCGACGAAACCACGCCAACTGAAACCTGTCTCGGACCACCAGTTTCAGTTCGCTGGTTTCGCAAGGTTGGCTGGTTTCGTAAGTTTCGTCACGATTTATCGGCATTGCTCGCTGCGGTCTACATACCGCACCCTGATTTTCAAATCACAGCTTCCTCAACTGTAGTTCTTTCTACACCTCCAACTGCTCGTTGCCATAAAGGTTGTCGGCAGCAATCAGACCCCAACTACGAGGCAAGGGCGCATCAAACAGCCTGCTAGGAACGTCATGCCGAATGAGAAGGCACAGCAGTAAAGGAATGTGTTATTTGATTGAATATCTCCAATTGTCCCACCCTGAGGATGGGGTTGAGTCGGCTGAGGACGACATGCCATCCGATGTGCTCATCAGATCAGCATGGCAATGACGACCATGCTGTCATGCTAGCCCGTGCTGTATTGTCTGTTGTTGTATGTTGCTTTCCTGGCCACTTCACTGCATAAGCTGACGTCTAAGCATGCGACGGCCGCAAGGTTCAGTTCTTCTGATGTGAATTAGGTGAGAACGCAGGTTGCGAAACCAGTCGCCAAACTGACGAACTGAACCGAACCGAACTCGACGAACTGAACTAGGTGTGAATTGGCTCTAACCAACCAACCTACCTACCCCGCCAGCGCTTGCGAACGCGCTGGATGTGCTCGTTGCCCCCCGCGCTTTCGAACTGTGCTGCTCGTTTCAAAGGATAGCGGTTGTCTAACTGTCTAATAATTATCTTCCGGATCCATTGATCCCGTTGTCCAGTGCACGCATTGCTTACGTACCAGGAAATATCGGGCTTGCGAGCCCTAGTTAGGTCACGAATCATCACGATAAACACACCAAGCTTGTATAGCATGTAAGCATACGTCAGAGAAGAAGACGAGTCACAGGCCTCATCGAGGTTCTCTCCCCGTGGCCCTTCATCCCTAGCCTTCGCATGAATAAACCCTCCCCCACAAAACAGCAGGCGTTAACGACATCAGCAGCACCAGCAGCAGTTAAAACATCAATAGCAGATACATCAGGAGCAGTGGCATCGGAAGCTGCGACACAACTCCCTACCCACGCAAGATCGCCGCAGGTCCGGCAGCCAGTGTTCACACGTGCGCGCATCGCCTCTGCAGTAGCTACAGCAGCAGCAGCAGCAGCAGCAGCAGCAGCAGCAGCAGCAGCAGCAGCATGAACGCCCTTGCCTCCCCACCGGAGCAACAGACACCCCCGCGCTGGTTCACACCTCTGCGGCTTCTCGCCATCTTCTGCACCACCAACATGTTCGTGTACCTCGACAGAGGTGATGAGGAGGGGTGCATGGAGAAATCTGGGTTGCAAAAACCATGCATATACTACCAGGCTATCTATGCATGGCCTGACAGAGGTGACGAGGATGGGTGCATGACTGCATGGGGGTGGGGATTGGGGTGGGGGATGCTGGATTGCTCAGATGACAGCCTGTCATTACATGAACGCTCGCTCGTGACATAAGTCATGCACTGACAGAAAGCCCATATAGGTGACAAGGAGGGATGCATCTCATGTATGGGGGGTGATGCTGGATTGCCCAGATGCTAGCCTATAATTTCCACTCATGTGACATGATGAATGGCATGTGCAAACAGGCTGTCCATGCATGCCTCCATCTTGTTTGCACATGGGTATTGCCAATATACTAGGGCTGACGGATAAGCAAGCATGGCTCCACAACCTGCCCTTGTAATGTAGTAATCAGACCTGCCCAGCAGCTGAGATCTGGAACCCGAACCCTCCACACATCTCGATCTGAAACATGAACCCTCCACACATCCAGATCTGTAGCCTGATCCCTCCTGGCATCCAGATCTGAAATCTGAGCCATGCATCCATCCAGAGAAAGACTCTGGACCATCCACAGGTTTAGATCTGGAACCTGACCCATTCACACATCCAGATCTGAAACCTTGAATATTCACCGATCCAGAGATCAAACTTAAATCATCCGCATGTGAAAATCCGCATGGAGCCCGCACCCTCCACAGATCCGTATCCACAGCATAAAGTCTCGTCACAACCCACCCTCACGTCTTCACCCTGAACCCTCCCTGCATGCAACAGGTCTCATTGCTAGCAATGGCGTCAATGGATCTCCGGCCACCGTAGAGAATCCAGGGGGGCTGGGAATCCAGGTGAGAAAATCAATTCACCACACAAGATAAATAAATAAATAAATAAACAAGCAAATAAATAAATACTGGACAACAAAGGAACTAGTCACCGAACGTAGGCAAGACAAAGAAAGAAAGAACGGTCAAGAAGAAAGAAAATATCGGCTGGCTCGAAAGTGTGATGCCAAGTATCCCTCCAAGACGGGCCAGGCCTGACGCGACGTCTGCCTCGGGGACGCAGTCGACCCTTCAAGCGCTATACCTTCATCCGCCAAACCCTGAAAGCCCTCGCCAAAACCTGAGGCACTTGGGCTACTGACGACGTTCGTAAACATAATAATGCACCCTGGCACCTCGCCTGGGGTGTGGATTAAAGTGGTCAGCCTTTCATGCCTCTGGTACCACTGGGTAGGCTACTAGGCTCAACTATTTGTTTCAACGTGCTTGGGGTAGACGGGGGCCATCGGCTGGCAAGGCCTGGGGCATTTGGCCCTGTCAGTTGAGTGGGCTGTGGGCAGGTACCTTAGAACCGTTTTCACTCATCCGGCTATCAATCAAATTATTTGTGGGGTGTGCGTACCTGCTGGGCCTTAAATTGACGTCGGCGCGCGGCCTGGCCTGGCCTGGCCGCGCGGCCAGGCCAGCCTCAACAGACCTCCCCCCAAAACGATATGAAGTTTTCCAATTACCGTAGAAGAGCGAAGGGTCCGCGCACCCAAAAGACAAGATTTTTTAGTTCCTTCGCACAGCCAAAAAATAAATAAAAACGGCCATGCAGCGGCGAAATGTTACCGTAATTTAATTTACCATTGCGCAGCAGGAAATTTAATTTAACGCCGCGCATCACTAAAAATAATTTATATATTTTCTTCTGCGCAGCACTTTCAGCCAGGACAGTAAAACTCAGTTAAACCCTCGTTTGTTGCTAGCAAGGATAGTACATGGTCAGCAATACTCAGCATAGTCGTCATCCTCCTCCTCCGCCGGTTCCTGGCCTCAGGAACGTGTGGCTGTTGGGGCCCCGAAATGTCAGCAGTCATAAGCACCCGTCTCTGCCTCCAAGATCGCGCTTCGTTACAGGGACTGGCATAAGGATCACTCCACGGATGTCAAATCGAGCAGTCACGCGCGAGCGCGCATGTCTTTTGAAATTTGCCGTTTTTATTTGTAGCGCGCACCCCCAAAATAGTTGTTTGGGCACCTGACTGACATTCCGCGCACCGGCGATTTTGAATTCATGTAAGTGCACAGCCGTCCGCTCACCCCAATAATTAATTAATTATGAGCGAAGTGTAGGAGGTTCTACGGTACTGAAGTTTTTTCAAGACCCATGCCCCCCCCCCCCAACTTTGCCCCCATATATGCCCGTGGGCAAAACAACATTTTAAGACCAGATTTGGAAAGCTCTCGTTAAGCTCTACACTTTTGGGGCTTGGGGTTGCATACTTGCATGGGGTCCAAAATTTTGTTCTTACCCACCCCACGGTCGATCGGCTGATTCACAGTGTCTCCGGAGGCGATACGAAATATCTGCATTTATTGAGCCGCAACATTATTTTCACGTCTGGAAATATTACTGTAAGCGACGCAGTGGAATCGGACTCTTGACATACAGTCCCCCTCAAGCGAAGTTTTGCGCTGTTTTGAGCCGCAGTGGAATGAGAGCCAATACGTTTTCAGCGATGCAGTTCTACAGACTATGGTGCTTATTTTTGCGTGATTTGGGGTGAAGACGATGCGTTGTCGCCACGTAAATGCATATTATGCGCAGCGAGTCGATGACATCTGTCGCCCGCCCCTAATTCCAGCCACCCACCCATCTCTGCACCCACCCATTTGTCATGCCGTACGCACGGCACAGAAGTGGTCGCATCGTCATTACGCGACCACACAGTCGCGATGTGCCATCGCATTGAAACAGAGAATCTCTGCACTGAATCGCTGTTGATCGCACCCACGAGGGGGGGCGGGGGGGGCAAATACAAGTGCAAAGATATGGGTCGCTTTGCCCCGTCCCGCCCCGTTTGTGGCGGCCACCCACCCATCTCTGCACCCACCCACCCATCTCTGCACCCACCCATTTGTCATGCCGTACGCACGGCACAGAAGTGGTCGCATCGTCATTACGCGACCACACAGTCGCGATGTGCCATCGCACTGAAACAGAGAATCTCTGCACTGAATCGCTGTTGATCGCACCCACGAGGGGGGGCAAATACAAGTGCAAAGATATGGGTCGCTTTGCCCCGTCCCGCCCCGTTTGTGGCTTCCGTCCCTGGTTTAGGTTGTGCATGTCCTGTCTGTGGCCTTGCTTGGTGTAGGGCCTCTGGGTACCGGTAGTTTTTGGGGCCTTATGGCTGCTAGTGAGCAAGCTAAGTCTTTGCGAGTGGGGGTGGGGGGGCGTATCCTTTGGTAATACTTTTCCCTCATGGTGTCTAGACACCGCCTCCTCTGTCTTCCTGTCATTTATTTTCTCCTCCTTCAAGTTATTTGCAGGGGTCTACAATGGGGTCTGGGAACTGACCGGTTTAGCCGGGCACTTTTCCCCCCCCTCTCCGGTTTTTTTTCCCGAGCCGGAGTCATCTTTTTTCCCGTCCGGTTTTCCGAAATAGTGTGAAAAGTGTGATTTTTTTGCCCTGGTTAATTGCCGATTCTTCGGCTTTGGTGGAGACATTTGCAGCCGCTGGTGGGTGGAATTCTTGTGGTATAGTGTGCTCAACTTAGAGGGGTGCTGAGGTGTAGAATCAGTTATTTTTCATAACTTGATCTACCGTAGTCACGGACGTTTTTTGTTGTTTACAAAGTTCGTTGTTGCTTGAAAAGTGGCTGTCTTGCAGGGCTCTACAAACCGGCCGGTTCCCGGACAGAATTGGACAAAAGAAAAAAAAGCCGGGGAAAAGCGAGAGGGGGGTTCCGGCGAAGCCGGAAAAAAAGGGGAAAGTATGAATGTTCTCCGGCTTTCGTGATTTGGGGCCGGAGGCCCACAAACTCTTATCCGGCTCTTATTCTCCCCGGCTGTTCCATGTTAATTCCCTTGAACATACTCTCAGCACGCCATTATGGCTAGTGGTTCTAAAGAGCGGTTGTCTGCTAGCCAACCCTTCAACTTCGGCATGTGGTCGTTAGACAAAGCGAAGGAGCTAGCCACGTCTCGAAGTCGAGGAGCAACGTCGCAAGGTCGAGGTTGAGATCGACCTCACCGAAACCGCCCCAGCCGAAAAAGACGAAACAGCCCCAGCCGAAACAGCCTCCTCTCTCGTCTCGCTGGCGATCTTCCCTCAGGCAGACGGCACCTTGAAAGCTTACCTGATATACGCCCTCGATTCCCTACCTTGTCCGACAGCTCCAAAATAGGAGGATCAACTGTAGTTATGTGTGTGTGCAGGTTTGTGTCTAGGAGTGTCTTTTGAGACTAGACAAGATCGAACAGTTTGTAATGAGCGGGAAGAAAAAAATCACACTTTTCACACTATTTCGGAAAACCGGACGGAAAAAAAAGATGACTCCGGCTCGGGAAAAAAAACCGGAGAGGGGGGGAAAAGTGCCCGGCTAAACCGGTCAGTTCCCAGACCCCATTGTAGACCCCTGCTGTCTTGGCGATTTTTTTCATTTGTTGCCCCTTAGAATGAAAAATTCCAGTCATAAACATATCCACAATTTATTTCGTTGCTCCCTGAACAACGATCAAAACAACGAAATACGTCCGTGACTACGGTATCTTTTCATGCGTGAGTTACTGTAGATTTGCTTTGCCTTCCCTCATTAACGATGTTTGGGGCTGAGGGATCCATAAATATTCTAATGATCAAATGTCGACGCCCGTTTTCATTCAGACATGAAGAGTTTTGGGTCGATAATTTGCCCAGAGGGCAGCATTGAAAGAAATCGTTTTTTCATACCCGAGGGAAGGCAAATCCAATCTACGGCATTGCAGCCAAGTGCCTTTCCTGTTCTTGCTCGCCTTTTCTCAGCTGTCGCCGAGGGCCACAAGCGCACCTGGGGTATTTTTTCTGTGTTTGCATCTCAAGTTTCTAGGCTTGGGCGGCCAGCCTCACACATTCCATGTGAAGTCCAAGCAAAATAAAAATCAAATACCTCCAGACATCAAACAATGCCGCCGTCGAAATGGATCAAGACCACCATGCATTCATGCTGGTGAGCCCCGCCACAGAAAGAAAGGAAGTTGCGCCCCATCAGGAAAATTGAGGGATAGTGAAGTGAGGTACGAAAAACAAAGCAGCACGGGCCACACCCGCCCCTGGCGCTCCCACGTCCACGCCGTTATTGTTGAGCTGCCACGGGAAGAAAGGAAGCTGTAGCCCTTGTAGGGGAAGTTGAGGGATGAGAAGGTGAGGGATCAGGAAACACAGCCGGAGGCGCAAGCCACCGTAGCCTGTGCGACTTTTCTCTTGTTATGATGGTACCGGCGTGGACGCGGCCTAAGCCCATGCCGCACTGTTTCCTTAATACACATGTCTCTGAGGGGGAAAGTTATATTTCTTTCTTTCTGAGGGACCAGGAAAGCAGTGCAGAAGAAGCCGCGTCGGCTCCCGCACCCGCCCGATCCCTGAGCTGCCACAAGACTCGTGTGTTCCCTGCGCCCTGCAACCACATGACACTGCTGTCGTCCCTCGAACTTATCCCTTCACCCCCAATCCCTTCCCCTCCCCACCTCCCTCCACCGGTTCCCCCTGGGTTCCTTTTCCAGCAGGCTTACTTCCTGGATGGCCTGCTGCCCCCACTCCCTCCACTTTCGCATTCACCTCCCTTCGCCTCCACTCCCTTGACACCCATTTCTTCCACCTTCCCACCCTCTCCATGCCCTGAGGGAACAGAGAGGTGATATACAGCACCCTCACTTCTACACCCGCTCCTCCCCTCCCTCCCTCCATCACTCCCAGGGTGCATTCAAGCTGACCTACTTCCAGGATGGTCTGCTACCAGCCGCCTTCATGATAGGACTGCTCATCAGCTCACCCATCTTCGCTGAGGCCACAAAGACATGCAATGCATTCAGGTATTACATCGCACTCATGCGATTGGGTAACGGCACATGCGACAAGATCATGTGATGCTCAGGAAGGGGAAGGGGGGGGAATCAATCACCTGGGCAAAGGCCGCAAAGACAAGCAATACTGCCTTTGGGTTTTGCAGTGAGGTGACAGCACGTGATGGCATGGGACAAGGGCATTTGATGCTCAGGAAGGGAAGGGGGGGAGGGAGGGGGGGCAAAATTCCTGGGCAGAGGCCGCAGAGACAAGTAATGCGTTCAGGTATTGCATTGAGGTGCAAGCACATGCTGACAAGGCCATGTCATGCTCAGGAAGAGGGGGGGGGGGGGGGGGGGGCTTGAAATACCTACCTTCGCGAAGTTACTTAAACGTGTTATACTCTCGTTTTTGTACCCGGATGCCTTGCGACAGTAACTCAGATGCGACACGAGTGTACAGTGAGGGGGGCCAGCCGGGGGCTAACTAGGCAACAAAGACGTGCAACGTGTTCAGGTGTGACACACCGATATGCTGCGTGCCTTCTACGTGCATGCGTAGCATAATCCCATGTTTGCACATGCAAGCTGCTGGTGGTGGGCATGGGTCTGTGAACCCTAGCATTACCAGGCTGCGGTGCTGCACCCAGGTTTTTGCATGGACGCATGGACGCTGCCACAACACCTCCTGCTTCCTGCGGCGTCGCCCACCTTGCTTTTTCTCAATGGATGCGTTGGCGTCGTCGCATGAGCTTCTGTCCCTATCTGTCCACATGCAGGCTGCTGGCAGTGGGCATGGGTGTGTGGACCCTAGCAGTACTAGGCTGCGGAGCTGCACCAAGCTTCTCAGTCCTACTCGCCTGCCGGGCTCTAGTGGGAGTGGGGGAGGCTTCGTTCGTGGCTCTAGCAGCGCCATTCATAGGTACGGGGGTGATGATGTGGGCTGCATGAAGCCTCTCCATGCCTACCGGGTACTAGTGGGAGTGGGGGAGGATTCGTTGGCATCTCTGGCAGTGTAATGTCGCCATTCACACGTACGGTTTAGGGTGAGGGAGGTGGGCGGGGCGGGGCGCTGGCTGGTGTTAGCAGGATATCAAAAGCGTAGTCAATGTGCATGCCATGGAGCTATATCCGTTAACCCCAGGCCCGCAACCTGCAACCTGCAACCTGCCACCTGCCACCTGCAGATGACTGGGCGCCAATCAAGTCAAAGACGCAGTGGTTTGCCGCCTTCTATTTATGCATCCCAGTCGGCTTCGCATTCGGGTGGGTGGGTGGGTGGGTGTTGCATTCGGGTGGGTGGGTGTTGCATTCGGGTGGGTGGGTGGGTGTTGCATTATGGTGGGTGGGTGCTCGGTGTTGCATCCGGGTGGGTGTTCCATCTGGTGGGGTGGGTGAGGGGTGTTGCGCTCGAGTAAGTTTTCATTCGTTTTTGCATCCCGGTCGGATTTGCATTTGGGTTGGTGCATACCGTTGGGCGTTGCATCTGGTTGAGTGGGTGGGTGTCATTGCGCTCAAGGTAGTTGGGATTTGTTGTTGCATCTCAGTCGGCTTCGCATTGGGGTAGGTGTTGCGTACGGTGAGGCGTTGCATCTGGTTGAGTGGGTGGGTGGCGTTGCGCTCAAGTTAGTTGGGGTTCGTTGTTGCATCTCGGTTGGCTTCGCTCTCATGTGGGCGATAGGTGCTCCATCCGGGTGGGTGGGTGGGTGGTGTTGCGCTTGAAGAAGTTGTGATTGTTGTTGCATCCCGTCAGCCTCAGAGGTTTTGTGTGGATGCACTTTAAATGTTGTTCTGTGTTGTTGCAGCCCGATGGGTCAGATGTACTTTTGGTTGGGTGCTCGGTGTGGTTGTGGGTATGAAGGTGGCCAATGTTCACACCACCAGGTGGCAGCGTTTGATTTCTGTCCACCTGCTGCCTCTGCTGACAACCTGATAACCCCCGGTGATGCCTCTTTGTCATCGCGCAGGTACATCTTGGGTGGAGTGGTCACCGCGTATGCTAGCTGGCGATGGACGTTTGTGATTGAGGGCGTGGCCATGATCCCATTTGTGATCTTTGTTGCCACGGCACAGCCGCTAAGGCTGCACGGCAGCGAGAATAAAGCAAATGCTCCTAAAGGTGGGAGGAGGTGATGAAGGGGTGGTGTGTGTGTGTGTGTGTGTGTCTGTCTGTCTGTCTGTCTGTCTGTCTGTGTCTGTCTGTTTGTGTGTCGGGGCTGAGGGGACGGGGTAGCGTGGGCATCGTGGTTGTCAAATTAAGTACGACTGGCCCTTTCAGCACGGCCTGGTTCACAGATACCAAGAACACAATGGCACGACATTAAGAAGGTCATCGGCCCAGGAGTGCATTTGTGTATGTGTGGCGTGTTTGTGCGTGTGGGTGTGTGAGTGGTCGTGACGTGGAAATGATGTACAACCTCTGTCTTCCAGATACCAAGTCCGCCTTCATGATCTTTAAGTGAAGTACAACCTGATCCTGAAATGATGTAAAACCTGCTGTCTTCCAGATACCAAGTCCGCCTTCATTGCCTTCTGGCACGACGTGAAGAAGGTCATCAGCCTGCGTGTGTGGGTGACAGTGGACATCGGTTACACTTTCTACGTGGCGGTGATGGGCGTCTTTGCTTTTTGGGGTCCGCAGGTAAGGGTTGAGGTGAAGAGACTGTACGTGCGGACATGGCTGACAAGCTCTTCTAGTCGGACATTGGCGTGCTTGCATTTAGGGCTCCTCGGCTGAGAGGTTAATATAAAGGGCCTGTGCATATATGGGTGAAACTTTCTTTAAGCTGGACATGGACATGTTTGCATTTGGGTTCCCGGCTGAGAGCTTAAATTCGAATTTTTGTGTGCGGACATGGATGACACCTGCTAGGTAGACATGCACCTCTTCGAATTGAAGGGTCCTCAGGCTTGAGAGCTCAGGTCTGAGGGGGAATACCTGCGTGTGTGGGTGGAAGTGGACACGGGTGACACATTTGACATGGCGGTATCTTGAAACTGTACGTCAATATATCTCAAAACCGTACATCTGAGATATAGAAACCGTACATCTGAGATATTAAAACCGTAAATTGGAGATATAGAAACGATTATTGGAGATCTGTCACCCAATTATCTTCCCTTCTGGCTGGTTCGTTTCTCGGGCTGGATAGCGGCTGTTCGTCAGTGCTGGTGACTCAGCAGCAGCTAGCTCTGCTCACCTGGCACCTATACCCCCCCCCCCCCGTGTCGATTGCCTGCATGCTGGTCAACTGCTGTTCTTCATTAATGGCAACTCAGCAGTGGCTATATCTGAGACCTAGAACTCGTCCCCCCTCGCTGTTTTTTTTGCAGGCAGGGAAGCAGCTGTACTTTGATGCTGGTGACCTGTCCCCCCTCCTCCTCCCGGCTGATTGCCTGTAGCCGTGCTTTGTGGATGGCGACTCAGCAGCGGCTCGATACGTGATCAAGAACCTCCTGTCACCCCTTCGCTCTTTTTCTGCAGGCAGGGAAGCAGCTGTTCTTTGTTGCTGGGGACTCGGGAGCGGCTAGCTCTGCTGATCTGGCCTTTGGAGGCGTCACGGTTCTGACAGGTATGAACAGATTTTGACGGTATGAACGCGTGTGGGCGGATATGAAGGTATGAATTGTCCCGAGCAGATATGGACGGGCATGGATGGGTATGAACGGGTATGGGCGGATGCCTTGTTCTTGGCTCTACCATGCATGCCCAATAAGGCGATGTACGTTTAGCTCATGGTTCGAGCTTAAGAGCGTCATGCGTTGTACACTTACTTGTACGTGCCTCCTCCTAAATCATGTGGGTGTGAGTGGTGTGATGCTGCTCAGCGCCCTTTGCTGTTTGTTACCACGCCTTGCCACATAACGTGTTCAACATGGCTCCTTGGGCGGCCTCCTGTCAGACCACGTGGGTGCAACGCTGCCCAACGCCTCTTGCTTGCTTGCCACCATGCTCTGCCCCATTATTCAGGGGTGCTGGGCAGTCTGGCTGGAGGCTTCCTTCTGGACCATGTGGGCGCGACGCTGCGCAACGCCTCTTGGCTGTGCGCCGCCAGCAACCTGATCGGATTTGTGTTTGTGGTCACGGCCTTCACGGCAACACAGACCTTTGTGCAGTTCATGGTCGTGTTCGCGATGGCGCAGTTCTGCCTTTTCTGCCTACAGGTGTGAATAAGTGTTTGAAGTCGGTGTGTGCCAGTAGGGATAGGTGTGGGCTGGGGAGGGGCGACTGGGCGGAAGGCCTGTTCGCCTTCTTGGCGATCTAGCTGTTCGTGCAGATTCTTGTTGTGTTTGCAATGGGGCAGTTCTGTCTTTTCTGCCTGTAGGTGAGGGCGGCTCGGTGCGGATCTTTAGGCCTGGTGATCTGTGGATCTGTTGATCCGCACCTCTTGGGATCAGGGATTGCTCTACCTCTTTGGCCTGGAGGTGCCAGTTGCTTGTTGTTGACATTTAGATCTGCTGATGAGCAGATCTGCTGATCCAAGGATCTGGGGAGAAGGGGCAGCTCTGCCTCTTCTGCCCAAGGTGGGAGTGAGTGTATACTCAACACACTCAAGACCACCCTTGGGGGCCCGCTGGGTAGCCACTGCTGGGCCAGTCATGACCAAACCTTGACAGGTCTACGGCCAGTGGCCCAATCAGCAGGTCTTGCTGCACCGAGCTATGTCAGCAAGAAGCCAGGTGGTAGCTAAAGCACCCTAAAAATGAACACTGTCTGGAAACCAGCCTCCCGCCCAGTTGGAGGCCCATTCAATTTAAATTCAAATGCCCTTTGCAGGCCCCTATCGCTGCAATCGGCATGTGGAGCGTACCGCCTGGGCTGCGGCCGTTGGGAATCTCCCTGATGACTGTTTGCATTCATTTGCTGGGGGACGTGCCGTCGCCGCCGCTGCTCGGCTTGATCCAAAGCAGGCTGTCACGGGTGCGCGTGGGGCAAGGCTGGAAGTTTAGGCCCTGGGGGGGCGGTTTTTGCGGAAGGTGGCCTCAGACTCTCAGGCCTGTTCGCTTATGCTGTGCCCATCATGGACCGAAATGCTGAAATCTGTGAACCATTCAGGTCAGGGATCTGGGAGCAGTACGGCTTCTGATTTTCACAGCTATGCTTGGTTTCTACCATAAGGCCACGCACCGCCGTTATAAACCGTGAACCTTATTAAGCCATCAGCCTGAACCCTGAATCAGTGTTTGAAGGCCTGAGCCCTAGTGGCATTGCGCAGCAATGACACATCAGCGTGAGCCTAACCCCTAACTTCCTACCATGAACCCTCATATCAGGGCTTGCGCTTGAAGGCACTGTGCATTTATGTGTCAGCATGGGCCTGAACCCTTCACCTCGAACCAGAAACCCTGAATCCTTGCATCAGGGCATGAGCCCCGAAGACGCGGCGCAGCAATGACACGTCAGCATGAGCCCGAACCCTTTACCTCAAACGCAAACCCTGAACCCTTGCCTCAGGGCATGAGCCCCGAAGATGCGGCGCAGCAATGGCGCATCAGCATGAGCCTGGTCGCTCTGCTGCTGCTCGCCTCGGGCGGCACCTTCGTGTGGGCTGGCTTCATCTGCACCCCAGCGGCCGACTTCCGACCGGCGACGCAGCCGGTGGACTGCAGCGCCATCATGGGGCGCAACGGCTCAGATGGGAGCGGGGAGGAGCGGGCGCTGCTCGGAGCGCCGACCGGGGACGAGGAGCGGGCCCTGCTTGAGGTGTCGCAGTCTCGGGAGGAAGCTGAGGTTGTGGAGTCCCTGCTGCCTGTTGCTGGGCCGGATAGATTGAGTGCTTGAGGCGGGATGTCTGGATCAAGGCTACGGTGTGAAATATGAAGAAAATAGTTGACACTGTTGCCTGATGTTGGGCCGGAACGATTGAGCGTGCGCGGATCGGCATTTTGGCAGTGTTTATTTTAAACCGCATACGACCACTTTTGCGGGGCTGCCGGGCAGCCATCCCTGGGTTGATGCCATTAACCCATTGGGTCCTCATCAACTGAATGGGGACCAAACGTTGACTGGCTCCTGGCCAGTAGTCAAGGCGACAGAGCTTGCTGCACAAGGCCCCCATGGCCTTAGGCCGTGATGTAGCTGAAGTGTAGCTGAAGTGTAGCAAGATGAAGGAGTGAGGATCAATGGATTAGAAAGGAACATAAATGTAAATGCGTGATGATCTGGTGCGGAGTGCCTAGGCCAGGCCCTGCGAGTCAAGTCAATAACGTTACACCTCTGGGCCCGCTCAAAGCTCGGCCACGTGGGCGCCCAACTGTTCAGAAGGGAGTAAAGAAGGAACTAAAAGGAAGAGAGGGGGAATGGAACAAAAGGAGAGGCCGGGAAGGCAAAGAAGACCAAGTCCAACACCTGAGTTCCACTAGAGACTAGCCCTCAACAAAGCCTCTAAGAAAAGATAAGCCCAGAAAAGCAAGCGTATCCCACCTCTGCTTGGCCGCGAGGGCGCCCCACTAATCGGAAGGGAGAAGAGAAGAAACTAAGCAGGGGGCAAACAACAACAACAAAAAGACCAAAAGAGAAGGCCGGAAAGGCCAACGGCACCGGCCTCAGAAAGCCTGGAGACTAACTCTCAATAATGCCCACAGCACAGTCCACAAAAGCAAGTGCGTCCCACCCATGCTCAGCCTGGTACAACTGGTGGAAGTTAGTGGCAGCGCCCGGAGGACCTGCCCACCCCCGCTCCCGTAACAGCTCCCTGACACTAGGGCACTGGAAGCACACATGCAGCGCATCCTCTACCTGCTCGCTATCCCCCCGTGCCCAAAACCGCTGGCAGCAGCGTGCCTCTCGCCGCTGACCGTTGCGCCGTCCTCTGGTATCAGTAGTGCTGATCACGCCAAGCCGCAGTCGCAAATTGATGCGCACACAAGCACACTCCCTCTGACTAGTGCGGCTCTTGGCTTGCGCCAGCACGGCACCCGCTGTTTACTGGAACCAGGTGCGGTAGGTCGCCGCAGATCTGTGCTCGGTAGTAAGGTCCCTGGGGTCCTCACCGCCGCTTGCGTCCAGCCGTGCTTGCTCGTAGGCTGCGTCAACGAGTGCCAACACCTCTGTGACGGGTAGGTGCTGTAAGGCAGCTGCTGCCTCGCGCAAGGTGGGGTGGCTGCCCCCCGCTCCAGCTCCTCTAATGCACCCAGCAGATCAGAGCACCAGGTGCGGCCGCCAGTGCCCTGGTTGATTGCAAGCTGCTGCCATGGCTTGAGCCATGAGAGGGCTTTATGGCTGTGCCTCCGGTGCCACCGCTGCATTGTGGAAGCGGAGGATATGGGCCCACCAGTCTCGCTGTAGTGGCTGGAGCTGCAGCTCTCTCATGACTCCCCAACTGGCCGCTGATGCAGGTAGCCCCGCAGCCTGGCGTAGGTGCTGAAGCAAGCTGGACTGCATTTTGCTGGAGAGACATTGCCGCGGCCGAAGGTGGCTGGTGGCCCACACCACGTCGCCGTAGTTGGCCACAGCTGCCAGCCTGATGCGGGTTGGAAGATGGCGCCTTAGGCCCACCTTGGCTGCCCTGCGAGTCAAGTACCGTTAATTATTTGCAGCGGCAGCATGGCGTTAAGCTGTTGGAACGTGGATTTAGGAACGGAGGTTAGAGGCCCTGCTGGAGTTCTGTAGGAGCATATGTCAGGCCCCGCGAGGGTGTGTTCACTGCGCAGGAGCTGCGTGGCATAGAGGCTGTAAAAGAACGAGTTCAGGAATAAGGTCCATGACGTTGCACCTCTGGGCTCTGCTCAAAAATGAATGGGGTAGGAAGCCCTGCTGTAAGCTCTGCCTGAGGAGAGCATGGACCAGGTCTCAAGGGACTCGTTTGTTTAACTGCGTAGCAGCATAGCCTGGGACAGAGGCTGAAAGATTTTGACCTGAATTCATGTTTGCCGACGTGGCCGAGCTTCATTTAAGCAGGGCCCAGAGGTGTAATTGCAGGCCTGCTGGGAGTCTATGACGTCTTACCTCTGGGCCCTGCTCAAATAAAGCTCGGCCACGTGGTCGCCTTAGTAGAGGGTTGGGATTGCAGGCCTGCTGGGAGTCATGACGTTACACCTCTGGGCCCTGCTCAAAAAGGCTCGGCCGCGTGGGCGCCTAACTAAAAATAGTTGGGAGGAAAGATGGAAACAACACAAGGGGGCACGACAAAAGAAAGGAGGAAAAAGTGGGCCTGCTGGGAGTGCACCAATAAGAAAGCGTACGGATAGGTCAGGTTTGCTTTTGTGGACTTTTCTTTTCTTAGAGGCTTTGTTGAGGGCTAGTCTCTAGTGGAACTCAGGTGTTGGACTTGGTCTGCTTTGCCTTCCCGGCCTCTCCTTTTGTTCCTTTTCCTCTCTCTTCCTTTTAGTTCCTTCTTTACTCCCTTCTGAACAGTTGGGCGCCCACGTGGCCGAGCTTTGAGCGGGCCCAGAGGTTTAACGTTATTGACTGGTAGGTCAGGTTGTTGTTGCTGTTCTTGGAGGGTGTAGACTGTAGACTATTTCCTTTCTATTCTCTCATGCATCCGCTCTTGAGTTTTCTATCAAACTTCTATTGGCCGGCGTGGCCGAGCTTTGTTTTTATTAGGGCCCAGAGGTGTCATGTCATTAATTGGTAGGTCAGCACCTATGTTTTTTCAGTGCAGTGGTGGCCTGGCATGTATGCTATAGGAACGCAGTTGTGGGCAAAGGGGTCAATGACGTTACTTCTGAGCCATGCACAAGAAGGCTCAGCCACGAGGGCACCCAACTGTTCAGATGGGAGAAAAGAGAAAAGTAGGCAGGAGGAAGAGGGGGAAAGGATCAAGAGGAGTGGGCAAAGGGGTAGGAAGCCCAGCTGGGACTGCAGTCTGAGAAGAGCATGGGCCAGGAACCAAGCGATATGTTTGCTTTCTCCCCTCTATATTTTCTTTCTTGATGAGGCTTCACGTTAAAGGGGCTGCGAGATCTTAGGGCTGCCTTTTCCTTTTGGGGGGATGTCACCCCCCTCCTATGTGTTCCTCTCTTTTTGCCTTTCCGTCTTGCCCGAGTTTCCTGTTCTCCCAACCAGACAGTTGAGCGCCCTTGAAGGCGAGCCTTTTTAGCATGGCCCAGAGGTGTAACGTCATTCACATGTCAATGACATTACACCTCTGGGCCCTGCTCAAAAAGATTTTCCGTAGTGTGGGCGCCCAACATTTCCATTTCCACAAAAATCAAGTTTATAGGGAAAAAGGAAATAAGGAGGAACAGAAAGAAGAAATACCCCCCCCCCCAAAAGGAAAAGGCAACCCGGAGTACGGTATCCATTCACATGTGAGTTATTTTGTCAGTACAGGGACTCAAACTTTCTTATAATTTGCATACCGGTAGAAAATGTGCAAAGGGGCTTAAAGATGGAAACCTTGCCGATACTGCATATTTGGAGAAGTTGGGGGAGGCTATGCACCATTGCATCTGCTGTGAGCGTAGTCTGAGAAAAGCATAGGCCAGTACAAGATGAAGTCTTGCTTATTAACTGCGCAGCGCCGGCAGCATGGAACAGAGTCTGTATAATCGCAGCGATGCTGCGAGCGTGGCCTCAGGGGAGCTTAAGGTAGCACCTGAGAGCGATTTTACTGCGCAGCAGGAGCATGATTCAAAAGCTGGAAGATGTGCATGGTAGCTGGAATTGAGCATGCTTACTAAGCTGGTGACCAGCCCCACGCAGCCTCGTGCTCAGCCCCTGGTGCTCAGCAGGGCCCAGCGGCTATGCACCATCTCAAAGCTGTAAGATTGCAGCCTTGGTTGGTTGGAGCTCAGCCTGAGGAGAAAGCCGAGGAGGAGGCTGTACAACTACTGCTGCCTGTCAGTTATGTGGGAGCGTAAGCATCACATTTGTTGCGCGTTCTCGTGAGCCTCCTGCTCGCCGTGAGCCTCCTGCTCCTTATGACATGGCACGGAAGCGCACTATTGCTTGTCTGGTCAGGCTGGCTTGTAAGGCTCCCTACATGCAAGATGCAACCATTGCAACAGGGCCAGCTGAATTGTAGCAGGATCACCCTGAAGTAGGGGTAGACGGCAGGTGAGGGCTAGCTGGTTTGGAGGCACCATGTGCTAGCCCGCAAGCAATATTTCGATTCTTCCTAACCAAGCAAACTCTGTCGATGAGGCATCGTGTCAGCTAAGCAACAACGCACTGGGCGAAGCAGCAAAATAGGGCAGCTGTAGCTGCAGCTGTCGTTCGAGTTCTTCGGTAACACCGGCAAGAAGTTCACATGCCTAATCTCCCAGACTGCGACATTTCAAAGAAGAATTCATCTTCGGGTTCGTGAACCGCAAAACACCTCTGACCAACACTTCACAAGTGTGAACTCTCCGCGTATTCGCGATGCTGGCAATGCATCGCAGCTACCTTGGTCATTGGTCGGTTTCAAAGCAGATCTGTGCTACAGTTCGCTACAGTAAAACTGCTGACAATCACCTGTATAGGCCAGTCTTTCTCCTCAGCTGTTAGATTTTGGCGCGCACTGAACACGGAGATGCGCCTTCATCAGGGGCCGTATCAGCAAGTCTTATAGTTGCCTTTCCTTAAAAATCCATTAAGTTGAGCCTACAAAAGCACGGACACCGTTGGCCATTTAGCGGTGGGTGCCGACTTGGTTGACTGGACATTTCTGAACACTTGAGAATAGCAATGATGAAAATCGTCTTATGATTCGCCAGTAGGGGTGGCCTGACGCTGTTTTGAGTCGTCAACCCATGATGTTGGCTGGCAATCTTGCAATCCATTGGCATTGAATGCCACATTTGCTGACACAATCTGATCGATGACATTATGACTTCACGATCTACTGATGCCGTCAGAACAAAAGTCCACTTTAACATGACACTGAACCGCATTTTGAATGGTGACACCCCCATCTCCTCGTCGGCTATGTAGATTGTGTCCGTGACGATCATATCAGACTCCCTCTTTTCTTCCGGATTCCTCTTTTTCCTGGCATCTGCACTTTGCGCCGGGTGATGCTCACTAACTGTCATGTGAAACATGCAGGGCAGTTCAGGGCCCGCTGATGGGGTCAATCAGGCGAAGCAAGAAGCATTTGGAGGGTACACGGCCAGGCGAAGGCAGCGACGCAGGTCATGCCGAGTCATCCAAAGAACACTTACATCATCTGCAACACCAATCGATGCAGATGTCATCTCAGCCACCCCCGCCCCCATCGCGATCGCCTTATCGCCAGCAACAACAGCAGCAAGCAACTTACAGCCCCCCTTACAACGACAGCGTCCCGTACCAGTTGTTCGCGGTGGCTTGGAACCCGGCCATGTTCTATGCTCCTTATCCGATGCTGTATCCCGAACCCACATCGACAAGCGGAGTATCAGCAGATCCCACTGCGCCACCCGCGTTGCCCATGTATCACTGCCCCCCAAACTACCCCACTGCGTTTTACCCCCAGATGCTAGACCCACACCAGCTGATGCTGCAGCAGGCAGCTCATACCTCAGGGCACCACACAGCGCAAAGTATGCCCCACGCTGCTGTTTCACAGCCGCCTGACAACCCGCCACTGCACCCTGCACCCCCGTTAAGCCCCTGCCCACACACCGCATCTACACCTGTCACTGCGCAAGAGGCGCCTCGGCCTGGGTCCTGTCACAACCTTCCTATGTTCATGGTCCCATATGCGCCTTCTGGAGCGGTCTATGGAGCGACTGCAGCAGCTGGTAGCCGATGTGACAACACCAGCAGCAGCAGCTGCCGCAGCAGAGAGGCCACAGCCTATGCAGACTATTATGCACAGCAGAATGCACAGCAGGCCTATTACTCGGGCTATTATGCGCAGCAGCATGCGCAGCCCATGTCATGGAACCAGGGGGGCGGCACCGGAACTGCCTCTTGCTCCTACGACGCCGTAGCCTCGCAACCCAGCTCTGTGGTGGGGAACATCATGGGGACAAAAACAGCATTCAGAGCGCGTTCTGTCGCCAGTGGTGGTTCTGCCTGTGCTTCGTCTGCCCGTGTCCGTAGGCTAGCGAGCAGCAGCACCTTGCCGGCCGATTGCGCCCGCGCAGGCGATCCTGCCAGCAGATCGTCGTCGGGGTCTGCTTCTGGTGGCCAGGAGACGCGCGGCTGTGAGCAGGCTGCCCTGCAGGAGCAGGCGGGGGCAGCTGAGCGCCATGCACATGAAGAGGGCTCTGCGCTGGCTGTCGCAGGCGCGGGTATGCAAGGCAGCGACAGTGACGAGGACGCCGAGTGCTGGAGCTTTCTGACGGCTGCGATCCTGCAGAATGTTGTCTCAAAGCTTGGCGACGCTGACAGCAAGCAGATGCGCCTTGTGTGCCGCCACTGGCAGGTACAGTTTATAGGTGTTTTGGGGCAGATGAATATTGGGATGTATCTTCAAATTTGGGAGTACATGGCTATCTGAAGGGAGTAAATAATGCGCCCGAAGTGCCTCCGCTGGCAATTTTGAGGTATTTGGGCCACTTTTTGCAGCTTGGCGTTGTTGTGGAACAGTCCATTGAGAGGCTCATGAGAGCTGGTGCAGTTGGGTTTGGCTCTGGTCTCTGGTAGTGTCTTGTCAGTGCATGGCAGTCTGAAGGGACTAAATGAGGCTTGTACTGCCCCCGGCAGGGCGCGGTGGACCACGACATTGAATCGCTCTCCCCCAACGCTATGGTCTCCCGTGTGCTGGTGCGCCGTTTCCCGAACCTCAAGACTCTGCACCTGACCAACTGCCCCTTGATCCGAAACCGTGACCTGATGATCATCTCGACGTCGGGCCTGCACTTGCACACGCTGACAATCGGGGACGATGCCTGCCGGCCGTGGGTGACCAACCTCGGACTGCAGCACATTGCACACATCAGCAGCCTCACCAGCCTCAACCTGCATGACTGCAACAACGTGACCAACGCAGGGCTAATGGCACTTACCAGCTTGCAGGTGTGAGGGGGAGGGAGAGGTCTGAAGGGGGGTGGAAGAGGTGCTGACTGGCTTGCAGTTCTGGGGGGGGAAGCAGAGGGGGAGGACTGAAGGGAAGGGATAAGGGGAGAGGTGCTGGTCAGCTTGCAGGTGTGAGGGGGAGGTGGAGCAATGAAGGGAGGGGAGAAGTGCTGACCAGCTTGCAGGTGCGAGGGGAAGGAGGAGGACTGAAGGGAGGGGAGAGGTGCTGACTGGCCTGAAGGTGAGGGGCGCAAGAGCACCCTCTGCCCCTTGACCTATGCAGCGCTCATGGCGCTTGACCAGCTTTCTGGTTTGAGGGGAGCAGGGCGGCAAGTGAGGGGAGCGGGGCCATTGTGCATGATTCTCTGTCATGGTGAAGGTCGGGTTCGGTCAGTAAGGCAATGAATAAGTTCCGCTGACTGTTTCCCGGGGAGAGGAAGGGAGAGACACGTGCTTGCATTGGCCCAGGCTGGGAATGGGCACGACCGTGATGTGCAACGAATTAGTGATTCAGACAGGGCTGTGCTGTGGAAGGGGAGACTTGGTTTAGGTGGGTAGCAAGCGAGGCCTGGCAGCTGTACCAGGTGCAGACTCTACGGTCCCGTTGTATCAGCTGAACTGGTAGTTTCTGAAGGTCTATTTTGTGTTCTCCTTTTCACTAGTCTTAAGCTCAAACGTCCACCCCTTGGCAGGGAGGTCACATGCAGTTGGCTGCTGACAAAGCACTATTATTGAACAGGGGGCCCTAGCAGAATCTTTGCGCTTTCCTCTTCAGGGGACCTTACGATGATGTGTTATTTTGTCCTTACACCGTAACTCATTGCGCCCTTGTGCCCTTGTCTTCGCAGGGCCTGTCGTCGCTCTCTCTCAAGGGCTGCGGTAAGCTGACCAACGCGGGGCTGGACGCGCTGCAGCGCCACAGTACACTCACCAGCCTCAACTTGTATGGCTGCATGCGCATCGCGGACAAGGTGCGATGGAGGAAAGCAGTGTCCAACATTGCAGCGGTCTCAGATTTCGAATTCTGGAAACCGTTTCAATTGTGCACCTGGCATTCTGGCAGTTGGAGATCCCGTCCCCCTGACACAGGCCTGCAGCGTGTCATGATGCAGCGGTCTCAGATTTTGTGTTTAAAAGGAATGGAACCCGTTGCGTGTGTCCTCCTTGGCATCCTACGGCCCTAAACCTTTGCCCCAATCAGTCTCCAATTTATTTCCTTCTCTTGTCACCCGTTGTAAATGTAGTTAGGTGGGCTTCCTGCCGCTCTCGCACCTGTTCTAAATAGCGCAACCTAATGTAACTGTGCTTCAGGGCATCCTGGCGCTGTCGCACCTGCGTCTAGTGTCGCTGCACCTGGGCAACACCAAGGTCAAGGACGAGGGGCTGGCTTACCTGGCACAGATCACGACACTGCAGGTGCGTTGTCCTGCATTAGGGGAGATATGGAGTTGAAGTAGATATGGAGTTAAGGCTTGGCTCCTTGTCTGGAATGATTTGCTGAGGCTTCCAGGATACACAAAGGCTTAGTCATCTGTGCGCAGATGTGCTTTAACAGGCCGTAGCCATGAACCCGGCCCCTGCTGTGTACCTGGCCTGAAACACTGACCCCCGCAGCAATGGACCATGGCCCCGACCCCAGCCATGGTTGCTGTGGACCTGTCCCTAAACCCTGATCTCCGCTGCAAGATACCACGACGCTGACACTGACACTGGCCATGCAGGAGCTGCACTTCGACGCTGAGGAGCTGACGGACGCCGGCGTGGCGCAGCTCACGTCGCTGACGAGGCTCGAGTCCCTGGCTCTGCGGGACTGCGGCGAGGTCAGAGCGGGGATAGGAATAGCAGTCCTTATCTAGGGAAATGTAACAGCCTTGATTGATTAGTCTCTTCGGTGAGGTCAGGGCAGGACTTCGATGGCGGCCCTGTGCGCTTCGGCTTCCGCCAAACCCCTTAACCCCTAACTGCTGTCCTGTGGTTCATCGTAACCCTGTCGCTCTGTTCTGTATACCCTGACTGCTGTCCCTGTGGTTCATCGTAACCCTGTCGCTCTGTTCTGTATACCCTGACTGCTGTCCCTGTGGTTTATCCTATTCCCAGACCCTGTGCCTGTCCAGCTGGACAGCGATGACTGCCTCAGCATGTTGGTGCTGGCGCTTTAAAACCTCAACTCTAGACCCCTTCCTTCGGCCCGCCTAAGCCTAACCGCTATCCCTGCGGCCCAGCTAAGCCGAACCGCTAACTGCTGTCCTTGCGGCCAACCTAAGCCTAACCGCATAATGCTGTCCCCACAGGTCAGCGGTGACTCCCTCAGCGTGTTGGTGCCGGCGCTGCCAAACCTCATGTCGCTGGACCTCTTTAAGAACTTCACGATGGATGATTCGCAGGTGTGGAATGGATGAGGGGGGTGGAACGGGAGGGATCAGGGCATCAGGCTAGGGTTAAAGCGTGAATGACTCACAGGTGTGGAACAGTAGAGATAAATGGAACGGTAGGGGTCAAGATAGGGTTCATAGATGGATGATTCACAGGCGTGGGAAGGATCAAAGAAGGTGGAACGGAAGGGATCAGGATCGGGCTTCTGCCGGTCTGGATGGATGATCTACAGATGTGGGACGGTTGAGGGGGCTTAAAAGGGAGGGTGGGGGGATCAGGACAGAGTTTAGGGAACACACTGCACGAGCATGATTCCTGGTGTACTTTTGTAGCACATGTTTTGAAAAGCATGTAGATGAAAATCATGGATTCCTATATGGATGGTGTCTTGGTCCTGAGTCGACTTCATTCTGAGTCAGATGTTTCAATGACATACCGATACTTTGTGTACAGTACGCTCTGTAACAATTAGGTGTCATGCTCTGTCGGTATGGAGCAACGTCATTTCCAAATATTGAGCATTCCCTTTTACCTTGCGTGCCTCTCCTGCCGCCTAGAGTTTTCAAGTGCCACGCAATATCTTGTCCTAAACGATTTCCTGAAATGTGTCCCTTTCCTTCTGCAGCTCTCCCGCTGCCTGGAGTTCCTTGGCGCCGTGACATACCTGGACCTGCGTGGCACCCCCGTCACGGAAGATGGGCTTCAGCAGCTTACCAAGCTTACATCCCTGCAGAAGCTCTGCCTGGCGCCAACCAAGGACGACCTCTGGTCACAGGTAAGGAATGAATGAAATAGTGACTTATGGTCATGCGCAATTGTAAGTGAGGATGGTGAGCCCTGAGGGTTGAACCCTTATGAGTAAATGGGTGGCGTGTCTTGACAGGGGGGAGCATCTGGATGGGAGGGGAGAGAATCTGGACCAGTTGACCTGTTGTACCACTGATCCCCAAGAATCCAAGATCCGTGTTCCCAGTTCCCATTCCCTGTGAGGGCAGAGCTGAATCATTTCAAACCTCTTGGCTCATCAGAATCAGCAAGTGCACCCCCCTGTTCCTGGCCCCTATCTATCTGGTTAGAATGCTAACAGCCGTGTTTGCTGCCTCCCCTGTGAGCGCAGTACCTCTGTGTGGTCTCCAACCTCACTCAGCTCACTAGCCTCAGCATCAACAACTGCACGCTCATCTCTTTTGGTCAGCTGGAGACGCTGCGTCAGCTCAAGCTGCTGCGAGAGCTCGACCTCAGCCACGACAGCAGAAAGGATGGCAGCAAGGTGGAGGAGCTGTGCAGCATGCAGCAGCAGTCAGTCAACCCCACAGCGATCAATGCCATGGCTGCGATCACCAGCCTCACCTCGATCGACCTGTCAAGGTGGGTAATGGAGTGGTTTGCTCACGCTCCCCATGCACAAACCTGTGCGTTCCTCATGCTTTGATGCTCCCCATGAACTCTCCCATGAGCTGACGTTCTTCACGCACTGACTTTTCCCATGTACTTCCCCATGTGCTGACTTTCCCCATGTATACCCCATGCGCCGACGCTCCCCATGCGTCGACGCTCCCCATGTGCTGACTTTCCCCATGCACTCCCCCATTCGCCGACGCTCCCCATGCACCTTCCATGCGCCAACGCTCCCCTTGTATACCCCCATGGGCTGACGTACTCCAAACGCTTCTCCATGCACCTCAGGCGGCCCATGCACGAGGAGCACTTAAATGTGCTGGCCGAGCGCTTGCCACGTCTGCATACGCTCATTATTGTGGGCTGTCCGGTGCTGTACGAGGAGGTGCAGTCATTACAGCGACGCTTCCCGCAACTCACCATCCACCGGCGGCCGCTGTTTGATATCTCATGCAACTCGAGCGACCATGGCGTCTGAAGGGCAGGTGCTTCACAAGAAGATGCACTCGTTGCAGCAACGCTATAGCTCACACCATTTACCGTCGGCAGCTGTTTTGTATCTCATGCAGCTCAAGCGACCATGGCGTCTGAAGGACCGATTGTTCACGAGGCAGCAGCAGCTTGCGGCAGGGGCATATTGCGGCGTTTGGGAGTGGAGCAGCTTGCAGCAGGACCACTGGGGCATTGTTGCGGTGCAGCATTGGCATCAGGGCCACAGGAGCATTGCAGTGTGTCATGTGGCTGAAGGCAGTGGAGTGCATGGTGCAATCAGTCGAGGAGGCTGTGTGATTATCTCTCGCCTCGTCTCGTCCACTGCGCTTATTAATCCGGGTCGGGTCTTGCAGTGATCGAGGAAGATCCAATCTATATTAAGGGTCAAGACACTCCCTCTCACATCCATTAATTTCAAGACAGCCCCTCAACGGCTCACATGTACTGACTGGCATACATAAGGATGACATTTCTAAGGCCGGCATATCTAGATCTCTGATAGATCTATTGATTTGGGCCTGGCAGTTTGTGACTTGCGTTTTGTTAGGAGCTGGAGTGGTGTGCAGGTAATCCATGGCCCTTCGTTTTTCTGATGCTACTTGGACGCTGTACAAATTTGGAACAGACACCACTGTGGTCTTGTTGGGGGCCTGATTGGAGGCCCTGGAAGCGAGGCTTTTACTGCAATGGGATGGAAGCATGGGTTGTGTGGCTGCAGAGGTCGTGAGCGTCCCTCTCCCGGCTTGGGGGGAGGGCCTCGGGGAGGCTTGGGGGCAGCAATTTATTAGCGCAGGCCTCTCGGTTGTCTTTTTCTTCAGTTCATCACTACTTATCTTATGTCTGTGGTCGATCGTGACTTGGTACGTGCGAAGGTAGATTCTGTTGATTTGAGTGTTAGGGACCAGGGAGGTCGTTTGACCACCTCACCACCTACAAACCTTGGTTGACTATGACAGACTGTAAATCTTGGCCCTGTTCTCCTGTGTCTGATACTTTGGGCCCTAATCAAAAGGCTTGGCCGCATGGGCGCCCAATATTGAGAAAGAACATAAAAATTATGAGGGGAGAGGAATAGGCAGGAGAAGGGAAATATCCCTCTGTCCCCGAGCTCTCCCCCCCCCAAAGAAAGTCAGTGCGAAGGTTCCCCCCTGTAAAGACCAGGCCTGAACAAGGGAAAATTAAAGAGAAAGGAAAATACCCCAACCCTAAAAGGAAAATAAAACCAGGAGTAAACCCCTGATAAAACAAATTTTCCAGCTGATTTGGCACAACGACTTGGTACCGACGTCGTGTTGGCCTATCCCTTGCGGCAGATATTTTGTTGAATCCCGGAGACTTCGTTCACTCTTTTCGGCGGTGGAACCTAATGAATATGCGATATACACTCTTTTCTACCTGGACATAAAGCACCGTGCTTATTTTGTTGTACCGGTACTTCACAATCACCACATTTACAGCAAGTTTCACAGCACGATTCCCGTGCTTTTTTGTGTACTAGACTAATGCCATTTATGTCCATGAACATACCGGGCGGTGATCATGGGAGCGAACCTGGAGAAAAAGCACGTCAGCAGGTACGACAGGCCGCTCTGATATCACGGCCTGGGTGGTTTCCGTGAAGCGTGCTGAAATGACCAACCCGGAATAGTACTACTAAAAAAGTGTCTATATTTTCCGGTGTCCAGTCGGAAACGTGCTATTACTTCCCCATGTCGAGTGCGGAATGGTAAGCGTTATACTTATTTCGGGAGTCACCGACTATACCATCCAGTACCTGGCTAGTGGCCAATGTCTGCTGCGGGGCTGGTGAAGCGCGAGTGCGAGATCGGCAATCTGGCAAAATCGATTTGTGTCAGTCATGTCGACCTGCTGTACTTCCTTCAAGTCACGTTCACAGCTAGCGAGGGGGGGGCAGTAAAAAGGCCCCAACCTAAAACAATACGAATCCACTGTTTGGCTGCCCCCCCTCCCCCGCCTCCGAGACCTAGTAAACCTTAATTTCTCAATACATAACTAATTTAGAACGGTACATACACGCTGGGCCCTGCTGAACGCTCGGCTGCGTGGGGCTGGAAGGGAATGACGAGGCTCAATTCCAGCAACCATGCACAGCCTGGACCAATACACAACTAGTATTATGAGCGGGGTCAGGGGCCTGTTCCAATGAACCCAATCAGCTTGGCAGTGGCGCAGTGCGCTTCTTCTGGTATCAATATCATCTGGTATCAAGTTCCGTAGGTGGTTCAAAATATGAGGTGGTGAATCAAGAAGGAAATAAATCAGGTCCACTGGGTAGTGATACTCGAAATATTCAGGATAACGGCGGATACCGATACTCAGGAACCTTATGGAATTCGGGATAACGGTATTCAGGCTACCAGTACTCAGGAAGCTCGCGATACTCAGGGAGCTCGGGATACTCGGGAAGCTCGGGATACTCGGGAAGCTCGGGATATTCAGGGAGCTCGGGATATTCAGGGAGCTCGGGATATTCAGGGAGCTCGGGATATTCAGGGAGCTCGGGATATTCAGGAAGCTCGGGATATTCAGGAAGCTCGGGATACTCAGGAAGCTCGGGATATTCAGGGAGCTCGGGATATTCAGGGAGCTCGGGATACTCAGGAAGCTCGGGATATTCAGGGAGCTCGGGATATTCAGGGAGCTCGGGATACTCGGGAAGCTCGGGATATTCAGGGAGCTCGGGATACTCGGGAAGCTCGGGATACTCAGGGAGCTTGGGATACTCAGGGAGCTCGGGATATTCAGGGAGCTCGGGATATTCAGGGAGCTCGGGATATTCAGGGAGCTCGGGATATTCAGGAAGCTCGGGATACTCAGGGAGCTTGGGATACTCAGGGAGCTCGGGATATTCAGGAAGCTCGGGATACTCAGGGAGCTTGGGATACTCAGGGAGCTCGGGATACTCAGGGAGCTCGGGATATTCAGGGAGCTCGGGATATTCAGGGAGCTCGGGATATTCAGGAAGCTCGGGATATTCAGGAAGCTCGGGATACTCAGGGAGCTCGGGATACTCAGGGAGCTCGGGATATTCAGGAAGCTCGGGATATTCAGGAAGCTCGGGATATTCAGGGAGCTCGGGATATTCAGGGAGCTCGGGATATTCAGGAAGCTCGGGATATTCAGGAAGCTCGGGATATTCAGGGAGCTCGGGATATTCAGGGAGCTCGGGATACTCAGGAAGCTCGGGATATTCAAGGAGCTCGGGATATTCAGGGAGCTCGGGATATTCAGGAAGCTCGGGATATTCAGGGAGCTCGGGATATTCAGGAAGCTCGGGATATTCAAGGAGCTCGGGATATTCAGGGAGCTCGGGATATTCAGGAAGCTCGGGATATTCAAGGAGCTCGGGATACTCAGGAAGCTCGGGATATTCAAGGAGCTCGGGATATTCAGGGAGCTCGGGATATTCAGGGAGCTCGGGATATTCAAGGAGCTCGGGATATTCAGAAAGCTCGGGATATTCAGGAAGCTCGGGATATTCAGGGAGCTCGGGATATTCAGGAAGCTCGGGATATTCAGGGAGCTCGGGATATTGAGGGTGCTCGAGATATATAAAGGAAGCTCGGGATATTCAGGAAGCTCGCGATACTCGGGAAGCTCGGGATATTCAGGGAGCTCGGGATATTCAGGAAGCTCGGGATATTCAGGGAGCTCGGGATATTCAGGGAGCTCGGGATACTCGGGAAGCTCGGGATATTCAGGGAGCTCGCGATAATCAGGAAGCTCGGGATACTCGGGAAGCTCGGGATACTCGGGAAGCTCGGGATATTCAGGAAGCTCGGGATATTCAGGAAGCTCGGGATACTCGGGAAGCTCGGGATATTCAGGAAGCTCGGGATACTCGGGAAGCTCGGGATATTCAGGAAGCTCGGGATAATCAGGAAGCTCGCGATACTCGGGAAGCTCGGGATATTCAGGGAGCTCGGGATGCTCGGGAAGCTCGGGATATTCAGGGAGCTCGCGATAATCAGGAAGCTCGGGATACTCGGGAAGGTCGGGATACTCGGGAAGCTCGGGATATTCAGGAAGCTCGGGATATTCAGGAAGCTCGGGATACTCGGGAAGCTCGGGATATTCAGGAAGCTCGGGATACTCGGGAAGCTCGGGATATTCAGGAAGCTCGGGATAATCAGGAAGCTCGGGATACTCGGGAAGCTCGGGATATTCAGGGAGTTCGCGATATTCAGGAAGCTCGAGATATTCAGGAAGCTCGGGATATTCGGGATACTCAGGAGACTGGTACTCAAGGTTTTCGGAAATGTCGTGATACTCAAGACTCACAACTGCCGCCTCAGCAACAGTCGGCAAGACAACAGCAGCCTCGGAAGCCTCGGCCGCTGCCTCAACATGTAAAGCAGCGTCAGAAAGAGGAGCAAGTGGCGTAGAAAGATGTGATTGTTCGCTGCCGTTTCGAGGCGTGTCCCTTGGCCAGCAGTTATCAACCATTGTTTTGCACTACTTTCTTGTTTGGTGGTTCTTCAGGCGAATTTAGGTGTTGATGACGGTTAAGACTTCCCACGAAGCTCGAATATAATCGTATCATACATTGCTTTCTAATACATGCTATATAATGAGCAACTTCATGGAACAATGATTCAAACAACAGCCATGCTTGTGCTTGCAGAGCAGCAGAGCTGGCATCCCACCCCCATGCCATTTTGCATGCTAGTGGGGGGGGGTCAGTTCTATATGCATGCCACATTTTATGATGCCAATCATCTAAACTTGACACACGGAAGATAATGGCGTAGCTCTCATCGTCAACTGACGCCTAGACAAGTAATCAGAGGTGCTGCTGTGCAGCACAAAAAACGGCAGAGCAGTCGGGTATGTGACTTTTCAGAGGGAGGCGCAGGTGCGGAAGGGGTCACCTGGACCCCATGCAAACACCCTCGCCATGTTGAAGGATTTCAATATATTTGTCACAACTCTATCGCTGGCTTAGTGCGTGTTTTTAATGATGCGTTTCGAAATGCGCATAGAGAAGCGAAGCTGCAGCTGTCGACCTGTCGCGTGACACGAGGGGACAACGTGACGACACCTTGCGTCATCCGCTGTGAGATCCAGCCTTGGTAGCTGAGTTTCTCATTTCTGCACCTCGGCCTTTCAGGTCTGACAGGAATAACCTTTACAAATACAGTAGATTGATTTGAGCTGTAGCGCGTAAAGTTTCCGGGACGTTCCAGAAACATCGGGCGGACGGACGGACGGACTGACTGACTGACTGATGGATACGGGGTGACTCTGGGGGCTTCGCCCCCGCGACCTTCGGCCGCCCGGGGGGGCTCTGCCGGAAAAAAATCGTGGGGATCTTTGCCACCTCCCCCGGGTTTCTTTTGGTGTATTTTCTTTTCTTGAACCCTTCGCTCTTTTCAGGGTTGTTTTCTTTCGGGTGCGAACAACCATCGACGTGTCAGTGCGATAACTGCATCAACTTTTTCTGCCACCGGCAGGTATCGAACTCGCGACCTCCGCTTGATCAGTAGCGTCGGTGCTAGGCTGTAAGCGACTGACACCAGTACGGCATTAGTCACGGACGATTACGTTGGGTGGGTGGCGGGCGAGAGGTGTCATCGCCGCGCGGCCCAAAAGCTTTTCGAATTCATGTCGCCTACAGCCGACGTTGGGTGCAATAGAATCGCATTGCGAATGCGCTGATTTTGATCGAGGCCACGCTTGCGGTAGAACACATCGTGGCAACCCACCCCTGGCCTGTGCATGCAGAGCGTCGTGAGCCGTCGCTTCGGCATAGTAGGTTTGGTGACCGTGTTTTTTTAGGGATCTCCTTTATGGGAGACTGTAAAAAAAGTGTGCCTAGAAAAAAAAGTGACTAAAAAAAAAAAAAAAGCACAAACACGCGCAAGAGAAACTTCTATGCCGAAGCGACGGCTCTCGACGCTCCGCGGGCACAGGCCAGGGGTGGGTTGCCACGAAGTGTTCTACCGCAAACGCAGCCTCGATCAAAAGCAGCGCATTAGCAATGCGATTCGATTGTACCCAACGTCGGGTGTAGGTGATGTGTATTCGTTTTGGCCGCGCGGCGATGACACCTCTCGCCCGCCACCCACCCAACGTAATCGTCCGTGACTAATGCCGTACTGGTGTCAGTCGCTTACAGCCTAGCACTGACGATACTGATCAAGCGGAGGTCGCGAGTTCGATACTTGCCGGTGGCAGAAAAAGTTGTTGCAGACCGTGCGTTATCGCACTGACACGCCTATGGTTGTTCGCACCCGAAAGAAAACAACTCTGAAAAGAGCGAAGGGTTCAAGAAAAGAAAATACACCAAAAGCAACCCGGGTGAGGTGGCAAACATCCCCACGATTTTTTTTTTTAGTCACTTTTTTTTTCTAGGCACACTTTTTTTACAGTCTCCCATGAAGGAGATCCCTAAAAAGTAAATACGTTACACCTCTGGGCCATGTTGAAATGAAGCTTGGTCACGTCGGCAAACATGAAGTGAAGGGAGAAGGCACAAGGGGAAAGAAAGGGTAGGAAGTTCATCCACCAGACAACAAGGGCACAAAGGTTAGGCATCCCGTATCCCCTGCCCCTGAAGAGACTAGCCTTCAAATAGTTCATCTACAAGTTGCTCAAAACCAGGGCCTCCCACCCCTGTCTGCGGGCATTCCGACGTCCTCTCTGGTTGGGAGAAAAAGGAAAGGAACTAAAGGCTATAGAGGAAAGACAGAGAGGAGCGCACAAAATAACGAAACACCCCTCCAGGAAAACGCAAAAGGCAGACCGAAGGATCCCTGCCTCTGATAGCAAGAGAGAGACACAAATGGAAAGAGCCAGTCCCCAGGGACTGAGGCAAAAAAGACAGTAGACTAGACCTCGAACAAATATGTGGTTTTTGGATAATGCTGAGACCCCCCCGGTTTTTAGCTCTGGTTTCAGCGTCTCCTTTTTAAGAAAAAACAGACCGGACTAGGGCGTCGCTTGGGCGTCTCGTCAACATGTACTTCCCATAACCTACGCTGCATCGAGATTATCTTATTCTTTCTTGTTTCCTTTTTTCGTAGACGCGCTACGGGTTTTCTAAATCTTGGACTAGTGCTTGGAAACCACATCGGGTACTAGCAACACAAACTTAAAGCAGCCACGTGTCCGCAGATGTGTGCCCAGTCTTCCAAGACCCAAGGCCAACACACCGCTTGCTGTTCAAACCTGGACTGTTCTGTCAAAGCGTCGATATCATAATTACATCAATAATGCCTCTTGGAGTCTGGGTCGTGCTCACAAGGCTCGGCCGCTTGTCTGGTCAGGAGGAAAGGGCCTTAAGGCTAGAGGTGAAGAGAAAGAAACAAAAAGGAAGAAGAAGAAGGGAAATACCACCTTCCAGAGTGAAGGAAGTCTGAAGAGTCCCCAGCCCATTCAGATCTTAACTCTAAACAAACAGGAAGGAAACAAAAAAATTGGCACTCAGTGGTCAGAAAAACCAGGATAAGGAAAAAAGGAAGGAAATCACATATGGCTGAGAATTCTGTCAAAAGGTATGGCTGTATGAGCGCACTGCAGCCGTCAGTGCATTCCTCAGCCAAGACAGTTCTGATCTTGAACTGCAAAGATCTGAAACTTGAAGCCGGGATAAGATTTGACATGCAACAAGTGATCCGCTAAGTACCATAGACAACCTTTGCCTTGCACCGTCTTATGTTAATTGGCTTGTGCAGAATATCACGCAGTCTATTGATTAATCATTTCAGGGTCGCGTGGCTCAAGTTCATTTTGTTGCGGTACATAACTGAACTGACAGTGATGAAAAAGTGACATGAAGCATTGCAGACGGTGTATTCAAGTAGTAGTAGTTGCAAATTTTCTCCTGCCTCTCCGATTTGGGTCTTTCCCTGTTTTCTCTAGTAGCTTTGGTTGTGTGTCGTCGTTCGGCTTCTCTTGTTGGTCTTGTTTTCTTTAGCTTCCGCGTCGTCTCTTGTCAACTGTCCCGTCTGTCTTGGTAGTTTGCTGTTCAGATCCTATCAATGTAAACAATAAGATAAATGCGCTCAACATCATGCGCTCCAACTCTGCATATTCTTGCACTCCCCACTCGTGGATCTACTAGGGTAAGTAAATGACGGAACCCCTCTGGGCCCTGCATAAAAAGACTCGGCAGCTTAAGCGGCCAACATTTCGGTTCTAGGCCTCTAGGGTGTGCATGCGCAATTTGCATGGGCTGCATAGGTCCTGGGTGCTTCTGCATGGGGTGCATGGTTCTGGGATGAAGGGGCCTGCTGCATGTACCCGCTAAGGGTGCATGCAAGACTATGTCAAAGCATACTGTATGTGTGTATGTATGGTACATGCCTGCACTGCTCTCTTCATCATTTTTGAACTGCGTTTGCACGTTGGGCATGCGTTTATGAACGCCTTATCATCTCTTGCTTGGAATCCGCAAGTTCTGATGCGAGGGGACGGGTGTGTGCCCTACGTTTGCTTGTCAATTTGCCTGATTGTCGTTTTCACGTCTGTGCATCCGCCAAAAGCGTTGATTTCGCTAGAGGAAAGCAGATAGTACCACTGGTGATCCTCAGTCACTCGTCGTCGCATGTTTTCACATAACTGCGCAATATGGCAGCAGCTCCAATGCTGTGCTGAAGCTTGCTGCCCCGAGGACTGTACTGCTTCAACACTGTGATGTACATCTAGGGCCCCGCGGTCTTTCCTGCCCGTCAACCCACCAAGCCACATGCCTTCCCGCGATTTGACTTCGACTGACGCGAACAACCCGAACTAAAAATACGTGACAATACCTACCACGCAATATCGCTCTAACCAGTACTTCGAAATTTAAATTCCGCGCAACGCGCAGCACATGCGCGCTCCTGTGCGCGGCTGACGTCGACACCTGCGCATCCCAACCTGCGCTCCGCCCCTTCGTAGCGGGCTCGAATCATCAGCGGCTAGAATCATCATCAGCATCAGCGGATGTCGGAGAGCTTGGGAGGCAGCCGGAACAGGGGGGGAGCAGCTGCCCCCCTGGGCATGACTCGAGGATCTAGTGAGTGTTCACCAGGGGAGCACCTCGCCCTCGCCTCGGCCCCCCTTGCCCCCTTAAACGTACCCTAATCTCCCCCCGCCACATGATTTAGTCACTGCACCCTCCCCGGATACATACACCATCAGACGTCCCTCACTCTCATGCAGACATGCACCCTCCCTCAGTCCTCCAGAAAGGAGCGGGTAGACCTCAGCCTCGAATTTAAACAAGCCTGGCCGACGTTTTGAGATCAGTAACCTCTGACAACCCATTTAGTAGTCTCCCAGCCTTGCATGCCTCCCAGAAGGACTTCCAGCACTTCACCGGCAAGCATGCACGAGGACGACGTATCCATGCACCGAGCTGCACATGCATACATGAATCCACGAAGATGACTTACATGCATGCATGATAAGGTACATACACTGCCATGCATGCATGGATGTAAGCACTTCACCGACATGCATGCTCGAGGATGACGTACTTATGCACCGACCTGCACATGCATGCATGAACTCGCGCAGTTGACTTGCATGCATGCATGCATGACGAGGTGTCCATGCAATGATATGCATCCATGCATGCATGCTTGCATTTACGTAGCTGGCCCGCGCCTGCCTGCCTGCCTGTGGACTAGGCTCCTCATGCGTCGCAATGCATGCATGCCTAAGGTTTCGGCTCTAGCAGTGACATTGCATGCCACCCCATGGAAGTAATGCGCCACCTTGCCAACCGAATGACAGACCCCCCCCAAGGACAGGATTGAAGCCATGCCTGCGTCTCGTCATGCGTGGGCGTGTCTGCATGCTCGTCATGCATGGCCGTGCCTGCATGCTCGTCATGCATAGAGCCATGTCTGCATGCTTGTCATGAGTGGCCGTGCCTGCAAGCTCGTCATGCTTGGCCGTGCGTGCATGCTCGTCATGCATGGCCGTGCCTGCATGCTCGTCATGCATGGCCATGCCTGCATCTTGTCATGCATGGCCGTGCGTGCATGCTCGTCATGCATGGCTGTGCCTGCATGCTTGTCATGCATGGCTGTGCCTGCATGCTTGTCATGCATAGCCGTGCGTGCATGCTCGTCATGCATGGCCGTGCCTGCATGCTCGTCATGCATAGAGCCATGTCTGCACGCTCGTCATGAGTGGCTGCAGGCTGCCTTATTGCCATACTTGGTCACATTCTTATTTCAAATGTCTTTTTGAAGCACTCTGAAGTACCTGGGTTCATAACTGGATGAAGAATGAGGGCATGGCTGGTCCGGGCATGGCTGGCTCTCTGAAATACCTATGAAGAAATACCAAGGAGGAAATACCTAGGAAGGAATATCTGCTTTCCTTACTGGATGGACTGCTTCAGGGCGCCTCACCAAGCATCATAGTCCAATCACTTGGGGCGGGAGGGTGTCTTATCAGTTCAGTTCTATCACAACAATTGCGTTTGTTTTTGGAATCTTGGGCATGTAGCCAGGTCCCCTTACACTGGCATGCATTATTGGGCATGGTGCCAGGCTGCCATAACCCATTACTGGCATGCATTCTTGTGCATGATCACAGCACAAGAGTTTTGAATGTTGAATGTTTTAAAATCTCGGAATCTCAGAATCATAAGCTATTTTGAATATAAAAAACAAACTTTTTAATTGTGAGGAAAGTCTGATAATGATTGTTTTTGATGTTCCTGTGTCCACCTTAGAGACTTGAACAACAGATGCTCAGCGACCATGGGGCGCCAATAGCAATTGTTCACCAATTACGTTCGGCGTTCAGTCCATCGGTCCCGGCTGTTCCGCGCAGTGCCCTCGCCTTAAGTGTGCCAGCGTTATTGAAGTTAAATAAACATTTATTTAATTACAATAAGCGACGTATTTAATAAAACAAATAACGTCATTATATATGCTCTGCGTCCTGGGGCATAGATCATCTAGGATATGGAAGGAGCCCCTTCGCACGGTGCTCTACGTAGACAAACAATTCAGGAAAAATATCAGAATTGGCTGAGGCCATGGTCTTTCCCCCCCCCAAGGATTTCATTTGGAGCATAGCCTGGTGCATACCGATGCCCATGTGCATGCTCGCACATGCCTGGTCCGATGCTGAAAGCACAATTCAGAAAATGGGTGTGGGCTGACAGCTTTTGGCTTGGAAGCGTATGATTTGATGGAGCAAAGATTCCTCCAAAGTGGGAATGCCAGGGGTGTGACCTACAGAAGATACTTACTGGGCAGAGAATGAAATCCCCCAGGGGAGGTAGAGAGGGAGGGAGACACTCTGGAATTTTCAATTTTGAAATTTGAGGTTGGGATGGAGAGGAGGGACAGAGGGGGAGGGGGACACTTTAAAATTTGAATTTTGAACACGTTTGGGGTGGAGAGGGGGGACAGAGGGGCCGAGGGAGGGGGAGACACTTTGAAATTCTGAGTTTTGTACACATTTGGGGGGAGAGTGGGGGGGAGACACTTCGGAACTTTCAACACTTTTGTGGGAAAACACTTTTGGGGAAGAGATTTTGGAAATTTGATATTTTGGGGCACGTTTGTCCTGACAATTTCCATTCCCCACGTCCTCCGCCGCATGCGTGCTGAAAAATGTGCCTGACACCTGTGCCATGTATTTGAACTGCCTTCCCTCGGGCCTTCCCGCGGGCTTTAACTGCCTACCCTCGGGCATGAATTAATCATTCCTCTTATCACTGCCCTTGTGCAGAAGACTAACCAATGCTCTCGATCCCCGGCTGAAAATTGGCTTTGACGATCCATCATAAACATTTCACTGTGTCCCTCACGGCCTGCCCAATGTTTCCCTCACCCCCTCCACCAAGCATGATTGGGAGTGGACTCAAATAAAACCAACTGCCACCCTAACCCCTAAACCAACTGCAACCCTTAACCCTAAACCAACAGCCACCCTAAACCCTAATCAACAGCCACCCTAAACCCTAAACCAACTGCCACCCTTAACCCTAAACCAACAGCCACCCTAAACCCTAATCAACAGCCACCCTAAACCCTAAACCAACTGCCACCCTTAACCCTAAACCAACAGCCACCCTAAACCCTAATCAACAGCCACCCTAAATCCCAAACCAACAGCCACCCTACACCAACAGCCACCTTAAACCCTCAACCAACCCCTCTAAACCCTTTGAACCCTTGCGTGCAGGTATGGGATCCACCAATCGGGACGGAGGCCTGCTGGGCTCTGTTAGGGCCGGCATTGGCGCGGGCGGCGCCGGTGCCGTCGGCGGCATTCGTCCAGGCACCGCCCGCGCGGCCAGCCCGGGTGGAGCGGGCCGCATGGGTCTGTCGTTCGGGCGCCCCCCGGCCCGCCCATCCAGCGCCCCCAGGGAGCGTGCGGCTCCGGGGGGGGCCATGGGACGCTCCGTGGGCGGCGGGGTGCCTGCGGACGCCAGGGTAAGGGCTCAGGGCTGAACGTGACGCTGAGGAATAACTCAAAACCCTAAAATCTGTCCTCTTAACCATGATGTCTACCCACCCGTCTGGGCTGAGTGGAGGCGTTCTGTTAGCTCAAGGATGCCGCCTGGGCAACTACTGGTAGTTACATTTCCCCCTGAACCCTGAACCCTTTTATCCAAACTCTGAGGAACGAGTGGATGCGGCCCGTTAGCTCAGGGCGGTCACCTAGACAGCTACTGATGGCAACCATTTCCCTTCAACCCCGAACCTTGAGCCCTGGAACCAGAACCCTTTCCCATGACCTCGAAACCCTCAGGGGCGAGTGTTTGAGTCATGTCAACTGGAGGCGGCCGCACAGGCAGCTACTGCTGGTAACCTTTCCCCTTAAATCCTCAGCCCTTGACCGTAACCCTGATGCCTGCCCCCTTCCTTTTCTCTCTGAGCCCTCAGCGGCGAGTGGAGGTGTCACGTCCAGAGAAGGAGGCTGTCTGGACAGCTCCTGGTGGCAACCCTAAGCCCTTAACCCCAAACCCTGAATCCTGCCCCCCTGCCTTTTCCCTCTGGACCCTCAGCGGCGAGTTGAGGCGTCACGTCAAGACAAGGAGGCTGTCTGGACAGCTCCTGGTGGCAACCCTAAGCCCTTAACCCCAAACCCTGAATCCTACCCCCCTGCCTTTTCCCTCTGGACCCTCAGCGGCGAGTTGAGGCGTCACGTCAAGACAAGGAGGCTGTCTGGACAGCTCCTGGTGGCAACCCTAAGCCCTTAACCCCAAACCCTGAATCCTACCCCCCTGCCTTTTCCCTCTGGACCCTCAGCGGCGAGTTGAGGCGTCACGTCAAGACAAGGAGGCTGTCTGGACAGCTCCTGGTGGCAACCCTGAGCCCTAAACTCTCACCCCTAGAACCAAAAAACCGCGCCCTGAACCATAAGTTCTGAACTTTGAACCATGTCCTCTTGTCCCTCAGGGGCGAGTGGAGGAGTCGCGTCAACTGAAGGAGGCGGGGTACTGGGGCCGCCAGAATTCCATCAAAAGGGATGTGCCAGCCTACTGGTCTATGGCCACTTACGGCCAGCCATTCCACGACCCCCGGCTAGCGCTGGGAGGAGCCACCAACATGTATCAGGTGGGTGTCGTGGTGGAAGGGTCTCAGGGATCAGTGTGCAGGGTTTCAGGGTTAAGCGTTGTAAGTTGTTTATGGATAGGGTTTAGGTTTAAAGCTTAAGGCTAGTGCTGGGAGGAGCATGTATCAGGCGGATATCGTGGTTGAAGGGTCTTGGGGATCAGTGTGTAGGGTTAAGGGTTTTCAGGGTTCAGGTTTTCGAGGGTTGAAAGTTGACACTTCTGTCAGCATGACAGCATGTGCCAGGTGGGGGTTGTGATTGAAGTTTTTCTGGAATCTATGTCCAGGCTGTGAGGTTTTAGATTTTGTGCAGTGATTCTTTTATTCAGCGCCAAGTAAGACTGGTACTGAAACACTCTATCAAAAGAATAATGGTATTTGAGCTGAGCGCAGTCGCTCAGCGCTGATGAGAATCCCGAAAACCTACAACAATTCAGAGAATTAAATTTTATAAAACGCTCCTGGGGAATTTCGGAACTGAAAAATAAATCCTGGAAATCACTTGAGCATCACAGGTTTCACGGTTGAAAGGTATCAGGCCTTCGTGATTAGGGTTTCAGGTTGAGGACTTAGAGTTCACATGGGCGTCAGCAAATGCCAGGTGGACGTTGTGGTCTAAGGGATTCAGCGTTCAGCGTTCATGCCTGAGGACTTCCGGTTCACACGCGTGTCAGAAAGAAAGATAGCTACGCCACGTGTGAGGCGTGAGAGTTAAGGAAATAGCGCAGCCTGGCCAAAGCCACATCTGCGCCGAAACCGTGTGTCAGCATGGGTCAGGTGAGCGTTTTGCTTGTAAACCAATTTTGGCCCCCTTTCCGCCTGGGACCCCAATTGAGCTCTAGGGGCAGATTTGGGCCCCCCTCTTTTCAGCCTCTCACACTTGTGTGAGAGAGCCCCTCGGCCCTCCACCTTTCGGTTGTTCAGTTTCAGGGGATTTTAGGTCGAGGGTTAAGGGTTTACATGTTCAGCGCTTAGGGTGTGGGGTTTAGGATGTACCCCCTTACCTAACAGCTGTCATGCACGCAACAGCCTTGCCCCTTGACGATTCCCCCCCCCCCTCTCTTTGGTTCCCCCCTACAAACGGAACGTCACGTGTTGGATATATGTACTGCCTGTACCGCCTCAGGTGCTGGATCCAGCCAGCAAGGACAAAAACCAGCAGTACGATCAGCCCGGCCCGGCTTGCGAGCAGAGGGCTATGATGACAAAGTGAGCGCAGGGTGTAGGGTCAAGTGTCAAGGGGTGTTCTAGGATTGATGAGTAAGATTTGGAACTTCAATGTCTATGTGTGAATGCTGCAGGTTTGATGTTGAAGGTTTTAGGGTTTATGGGTTCACGTTCATGGTCTTCAAGATAGTTAAACAAAATACCAGACTTGTAATGTACTGTACTGCACTAGACCGTATCGTACCGTGCAGTACCATAGAGTACAGTACAGTACCTCCAATGGGCCTGGTCAGATTGCCCCCCAACCTGCTCATGTACTTCTCCCTCATTGATTGAGTCGACTGCCTCCTCCCCCCTCCCTCAGTCTCCCTGCCCACCTGTTGCCAAGTGGCCCGCTTGTCTCCCTCCGCGGTCCCTGTCCCCCCATCCCCCCCCTTAGCATCCGACAGGACTCTTATGGAAGGCAAGCCTCTGATCAGATACACCAGAACCTCCCCCCCCCCCAATTACTGTCTGCCTCTCTCCCCAGCCTTTCATAAAGGCAGGCCTCTGATGAACGACAAGCCCCGGATCAGCCACACCAGCACCTCCCTCCTTCCCCCCTTCTCTCTCCTCCCTGCCTACCTTAACCTCCCTCCCCCGCCTCTCACCCTGCAGGTCTCTAATGGATGGCAAGCGTCTGTTCAACCACACCCGCACCTACCTCCTCCTCTCTGCCCCTCCCCCGCCTCTCACCCTGCAGGTCTCTAATGGATGGCAAGCGTCTGTTCAACCACACCCACGCCTACCTCCTCCTCTCTGCCCCTCCCCCCCCATTAACGCCCACCTCCCTCCCCCGCCTCTCACCCTTCAGGTCTCTAATGGATGTCAAACGTCTGTTCAACCACACCCGCACCTCCCTCCTCCTCTTTGCCCCTCCCCCCCATTAACGCCCACCTCCCTCCCCCGCCTCTCACCCTGCAGGTCTCTCATGGATGGCAAACGTCTGTTCAACCGCGCTGACCTGTCACCCCTCCCGGATGACGGGCCTGAGCCATTGGAGGACCTCACCATGCCAGACCGCATCTTCATCCTTCAGGTGATTAAATGATACATCCCCTGAAAATGATGGATCCCCTGAAAAGATTGGATCCCCTGGAAATGCGTCCCATTGCTTGTTAAGAATCCCCTGTAAAGAATCCCCTGTAATGAATCCCCTGGACACGATGCCAGGCCGCATCTTGATCCTACAGGTGACGGAAATAGTGGGTTCCCTGAAATGCATCGCATTGCTTGTTAAGAATCCACTGTAAATAATCCCCTGGAAATAATCCTCTGTCAAGAATGCCCTGTAAAACGATGCCAGGCCGCATCTTGATCCTAGAGGTGGAGGAAATAAATCATCTCGGGGGTATAAATAATGAAAAATAACTCGATAAATAATGATAATTTTAAGAGAATGTCGGTATTTAAATTGGCCATCCGTACCATCCCGTACATTCAGTTTGCCTTCCCGCACCCCTTCAGTAATAACATTTTATACCAAGCCCAGCCCCCCTGTATCCATTGATTAAAAAGTCAAGCAGGGAGAGATTTCGTTGTGTTTATTACGCCAGTCCCTGTCACGAGACTTTGGCCTCCGGAACCACGAGTTTGGGCAAGCATTGCCTCATTGGACAAAGGACCGTCTGCTACCAGAATGGGTGACGCAAACGATCAAAATCTCGTGGGCCTGTGATCACTTGCTGGGCCCCACGCAATGAAACCGGGAACAGGTCACTGGTGGAAATCCACTCTTGTCCTTCCCCCTCAGCTATCCCGCCTGTATATTAAGCAGCCCCGTACGCGTTTATCCACTCTTGTCCACGACTGAGACGTAAACCATGACCTAAGCCATTACCTAAGCCATGACCTGATCTTTCTCCTCATATATTTAACCTCGTCTGCCCCCCCCGACATTATTTCTAGAAAGCAGCCCCGTACGCACGGATCCATGCCCTCGTCCATTGCTTGGATCGCAATCAGCGGGCAGCGGACTTCCAGCCTTGGACAGAGGTATGGATCCGGGGGTGTGGAACCGGGGTGTGGATCGGGGGGGCAAGAATGGAATGAGTATGAATGGGTGTATGAATCAGCGGGCAGAGGACTTCCAGCCTTGGACAGAGGTATGGACAGAGGTATGGACAGAGGTGTGGATCCGGGGTCAAGAATGAGATGAGTATGAATGGGTTTACGAATGGGTATTTCAAGTATGACGGAAGTATGAAGATGCGCATGGAAAGGGTGAGAAGGTGATAAGAGTGAATCAGGTGTGAAGGGGATAAGTTTGAAGCGGTTGTGGACTGGATAAGTGTGAAGCAGGTGTGAAGGGTTCAGTATGATTGTATGAAGTGGGTATGGAGAGGCAATTTTCACAAAGGGAGCAAGCGACCAATTACGAAGTAGCACAGGTGGGGAAGTAAGAGAAGGTGCTTGGCTGGCACATCTCTCCGATTCCCTGCAAAGCGGGGAGCAGGCTTCTCCTTTATTTAACCTGTTTTGAATGCCCTGGTTTTCCTCGTTTAAGCCATTTTAATTTGTCTCCGCCAGCTCGGTGCGTCCACTGCTCCCCCCAAGTGGCTCCAATCGGAAGGGATGACATTCTGCTGATGTACTCCCCTAGTTTTGCTTAGGGTTTTAGAGTCTAGGGTTTTAGGGTCTAGGGTTGATTTGAGGGTATAGGGTTCAGGATGTGTTCCCCATGTTGTGCGCCTGCCTTTATGCCTGTCTGCCTTTACCCCCACAGCTGATTTTCCATCAATCGGTACTTTGTATGCTTAATGGAACTAAACCGTTATTTGAATGCAGTGCTGCGTCCATTACAGCCCTTACAGTAGCCGAGTTACTTAGCTGAGTTTCATACACCGTAATTTCAAGACAAATCCAGGTACTTTACCAGGAAGTAACCGTAGTTACTGAGACGACTTTTGAATTACAGCGCAATGGCACATCACTGTTGAAAGTCCTTAGCAAGCTGTTGGCCTTTAGAGGCTGTGGTGTAAGCCCAATTGCCGCTTGACTTACTGTTGTGGAGCAAACCCAACCGCCGTTTGACTTTAAGTTGTGGTTCAAGCCCAACAGCTGCTTGACATACAAGGTGCCCACTTCTTCCCTTCCTTAGAAATCCCCCGCCCTCCATGCGCTCCTCTTTGACCTGCTCACACATGTTCACAACTGTTCAGACAATGTTATGTACTCATTGACACATTGCGTATCGTGTCCGACAAGCTTGACGGAAGATCTGAAAGCGCCAGAGCAAACGTGAACACCCCTGTCCGACACGCCCACACTTATTCACACTATGTGTTCCCACACCAATATTCATCCCCCAGATGGTGTCCGACAAGCTTGACGGAAAGTTCTGGAAGCGCCAGAAGGACCTCGCCATCCGCATGGCACAGCTGAAGCTGGAGGACATGATGCGCCGACACCTCCACGTAAGAGCTATAAACCCTATGAACGTCATCCTAGACCCTGCACCTTATACCCTTAATCCTAGACTTAGAACCCTATGACCTTAGTCTTAGACCCTGAACTCTACAACCTTAATCCTAGTCCCTGAACCCTATGACCTTAATCCTGACCCTGAACCCTACGACCTTAATCCTTTACCCTGAATCCTACACCCTTAATCATAGACCCTGAACCCTTTGCCCTCCATCCTAGACCCTGAACCCAACACCCAATATCCTAGACCCTGAACCCAACACCCTTAATCCTAGACCCTGAACCCTACAGCCTTAATCCTAGTCACTGCACCCTACACCCTTAATCCTATACCCTGCACCCTACACCCTTAATCCTAGTCACTGAACCCTACACCCTGAATCCTAGACCCTGAACCCTACACCCTTAATCCTAGACCCTGAACCATACACCCTTAATCTTAGACTCTGAAACCTACAGCCTTAATCCTAGACCCCGAACCCTACACCCTTAATCCTAGACCCTGAACCATACACCCTGAATCCCAGACCCTGAACCCTACACCCTGAATCCTAGACCCTGAACCCTACACCCTTAATCCTAGACCCTGAACCCTACACCCTTAATCCCAGACCCTGAACCCTACACCCTTAATATTAGACCCTGAACCCTACACCCTGAATCCCAGACCCTGAACTCTACACCCTGAATCCCAGACCCTGAGCCCTACACCCTTAATCCTAGACCCTGAACCCTACACCCGTAATCCTAGTCACTGAAACCCACACCCTTAATCTTAGACCCTGAACCCTACACCCTTAATCCTAGACCCTGAACCATACACCCTTAATCCTAGACCCTGAACCCTACACCCTTAATCCTAGACCCTGCACCATACACCCTTAATCCTATACCCTGAACCCTACACCCTGAATCCTAGACCCTGAACCCTACACCCTGAATCCTAGACCCTGAACCATACACCCCTAATCCTAGACCCTGCACCCTACACCCTTAATCCTAGACCCTGAACCATACACCCTGAATCCTTGACCCTGAACCCTACACCCTTAATCTTAGACCCTGAACCCTATGACCTACATCCTAGACCCTTGACAGGGATCAGGGCGAATCCCGTAACCCTTGTCAGGGATCAGGTAAATCCCTGGATTCTGAACTTGACCTAATGCTGTCACGCAAATGCAAATCCCCCCCCCTTATTTTCAGTTCCTGGTTGATTAGAGCTGCCTGGCTGCACGTGCCCCTGCTTCAAGGCCCTCACCCCACACCTCCCTTCTTCCCCTCCCCCTTTATTTTCAGTTTCTGGTTGATCAGCGCTGCCTGGCTGCACGTGCCCCCGCTTCAAGGCCCTCAATCCCCTATTCCCCTCCCCTTTTATGATCAGTTCCTGGTTGATCAGCGCTGCCTGGCTGCACGTGCCCCCGCTTCAAGGCCCTCACCCCACACCTCCCTTCTTCCCCTCCCCCTTTATTTTCAGTTTCTGGTCGATCAGCGCTGCCTGGCTGCACGTGCCCCCGCTTCAAGGCCCTCAATCCCCTATTCCCCTCCCCTTTTATGATCAGTTCCTGGTTGATCAGCGCTGCCTGGCTGCACGTGCCCCCGCTTCAAGGCCCTCAATCCCCTATTCCCCTCCCCTTTTATGATCAGTTCCTGGTTGATCAGCGCTGCCTGGCTGCACGTGCCCCCGCTTCAAGGCCCTCAATCCCCTATTCCCCTCCCCTTTTATGATCAGTTCCTGGTTGATCAGCGCTGCCTGGCTGCACGTGCCCCTGCTTCAAGGCCCTCAATCCCCTATTCCCCTCCCCTTTTATGATCAGTTCCTGGTTGATCAGCGCTGCCTGGCTGCACGTGCCCCCGCTTCAAGGCCCTCAATCCCCTATTCCCCTCCCCTTTTATGATCAGTTCCTGGTTGATCAGCGCTGCCTGGCTGTACGTGCCCCCGCTTCAAGGCCCTCAATCCCCTATTCCCCTCCCCTTTTATGATCAGTTCCTGGTTGATCAGCGCTGCCTGGCTGCACGTGCCCCCGCTTCAAGGCCCTCAATCCCCTATTCCCCTCCCCTTTTATGATCAGTTCCTGGTTGATCAGCGCTGCCTGGCTGCACGTGCCCCCGCTTCAAGGCCCTTAATCCCCTATTCCCCTCCCCTTTTATGATCAGTTCCTGGTTGATCAGCGCTGCCTGGCTGCACGTGCCCCCGCTTCAAGGCCCTCAATCCCCTATTCCCCTCCCCTTTTATGATCAGTTCCTGGTTGATCAGCGCTGCCTGGCTGCACGTGCCCCCGCTTCAAGGCCCTCAATCCCCTATTCCCCTCCCCTTTTATGATCAGTTCCTGGTTGATCAGCGCTGCCTGGCTGCACGTGCCCCCGCTTCAAGGCCCTCAATCCCCTATTCCCCTCCCCTTTTATGATCAGTTCCTGGTTGATCAGCGCTGCCTGGCTGTACGTGCCCCCGCTTCAAGGCCCTCAATCCCCTATTCCCCTCCCCTTTTATTATCAGTTCCTGGTTGATCAGCGCTGCCTGGCTGCACGTGCCCCCGCTTTAAGGCCCTCAATCCCCTATTCCCCTCCCCTTTTATTATCAGTTCCTGGTTGATCAGCGCTGCCTGGCTGCACTTGCCCCCGCTTCAAGGCCCTTAATCCCCTATTCCCCTCCCCTTTTATTATCAGTTCCTGGTTGATCAGCGCTGCCTGGCTGCACGTGCCCCCGCTTCAAGGCCCTCAATCCCCTATTCCCCTCCCCTTTTATGATCAGTTCCTGGTTGATCAGCGCTTCCTGGCTGTACGTGCCCCCGCTTCAAGGCCCTCAATCCCCTATTCCCCTCCCCTTTTATTATCAGTTCCTGGTTGATCAGCGCTGCCTGGCTGCACGTGCCCCCGCTTCAAGGCCCTCAATCCCCTATTCCCCTCCCCTTTTATTATCAGTTCCTGGTTGATCAGCGCTGCCTGGCTGCACGTGCCCCCGCTTCAAGGCCCTTAATCCCCTATTCCCCTCCCCTTTTATTATCAGTTCCTGGTTGATCAGCGCTGCCTGGCTGCACGTGCCCCCGCTTCAAGGCCCTCAATCCCCTATTCCCCTCCCCTTTTATTATCAGTTCCTGGTTGATCAGCGCTGCCTGGCTGCACGTGCCCCCGTTTCAAGGCCCTCAATCCCCTATTCCCCTCCCCTTTTATGATCAGTTCCTGGTTGATCAGCGCTGCCTGGCTGCACGTGCCCCCGCTTCAAGGCCCTTAATCCCCTATTCCCCTCCCCTTTTATGATCATTCCTGGTTGATCAGCGCTGCCTGGCTGCACGTGCCCCTGCTTCAAGGCCCTCAATCCCCTATTCCCCTCCCCTTTTATGATCAGTTCCTGGTTGATCAGCGCTGCCTGGCTGCACGTGCCCCCGCTTCAAGGCCCCAGGACCTCCTGCGAGAAGAGTTCTGGAGGGTGGACCCGGAGCGAACTGGGCTGGTTTCTTTGGAGCAATTCCTACAGGTAGCTGAGGAGGGCAGCTGATAAGTAGCTGATGAAGGTAGCTGAGGAAGTTAGCTGAGGAAGTTAGCTGATAAGTAGCTTATGAAAATAGCTGAGGAGGTTAGCTGATAAGTAGCTGATGAAGTTAGCTGAGGAGGTTAGCTGATTAGTAGCTGATATAGTTAGCTGAGGAGGGTAGCTGATAAGTACCTGATGAAGGTAGCAGATGAGGGTAGCTGATAAGTAGCTGATGAAGGTAGCAGATGAGGGTAGCTGATAAGTACCTGATGAAGGTAGCAGATGAGGGTAGCTGATAAGTAGCTGAGGAAGGTAGCAGAGGAGGGTAGCTGATAAGTAGCTGAGGAAGGTAGCGGAGGAGGGTAGCTGATAAGTAGCTGAGGAAGGTAGCGGAGGAGGGTAGCTGATAAGTAGCTGAGGAAGGTAGCGGAGGAGGGTAGCTGATAAGTAGCTGAGGAAGGTGTCTGAGGGTAGCACAGCGGTGCTTGTGGACGCAGAGCACTGGACTGGATTCATTGGAGCAGTAACTACAGGTGGGCAGTATAGCTGAGGAGTAGCTGATGAGTAGCTTAGTAGTAGCCGAGGTGTAGCCGTATGTACCTGACTGTTGTAGCTGAGGATCCGAAGCTGGCAATATTGGTGTCGTTGGAGCAATTCCTGCAGTTGGGCAGTGCAACTGATACATGTAGCTCAATAAGGTAGCTGAGGGCAGCTGAGGGAGGTATCTGAGGAGGGTAGCTGACAGAGGCAGCTGAGGTGGATAGCTGATAATGTAGCTGACAGTGACAGCTGGCGGCAGGCCCCCCTTTGCCTGCGTGGCTACCTTTGCACCCCCCCTCCCCACCAACACCACCAACCGCTGCTCGAACAGGTGTGACAGGCCCAAGTGTCTCTACTTGAGGAGCCTATACAAGCATACCCCCCACCCTCCACCCCCCACCCCCACACACACCCTTCTCCACCAACCGCTGTTCGAACAGGTGTGGCAGGCTCATCTGTTTCTACTTGAGGAGCCTATAGAAGCATACCCCCCACCCACACACACACCCTTCCCCACCAACCGCTGCTCGAACAGGTGTGGCAGGCCCGCCTGTGTTTGCTCGAGTACCAGGATGTGGAGATGCCCCTGGTCAGTGGCAAGACGAAAATGACGCTTAAGCCTGGTGAGTGCTGCACCTGATGGAGCAGGGTTGGGAGCAGGGTTGGGACCCGGGTTTATATCAGAATGTGGAGATGCTCCTGGTCAGTGGCAAGACGAAAATGACGCTTAAGCTCGGTGAGTGCTGCACCTGATGGGCCAGGGCTTGGATTCATATGTTCATCAGGATTTGGACCAGGGCTTAGGTCAGCGTTGCCTCTGGTGTCCTAGAGTTTCGACAAGGGCCTGGGGCGACCTAAGGGGGCAACACGGAGATGACACTGATGCCCGGCGAGTGTTACGGACCAAGGTTTAGGTCAGTGTTCGGAGTTGGGACCAGGGTTGGACCTGGTGGACCATGGTCTTGGTTTAGGGGTTTCGTTGTGTACCATGGTTTGGACAAGAGCCCTGGTACAATCCCTGATCAGGGTTTGCACCAGGGCCTAGGGCTGTCATCAGGGGCAAACAAACATAAATGAATCCCCTGCCCCTGCCCCCCTCCCCCCCTCCCCCCCTTGCCCCCCTCCCCCCCTCCCCCCCTTGCCCCCCTTGCCCCCTCCCCCCCTTGACCCCCTCCCCCCCTTGCCCCCCTTGCCCCCCTCCCCCCCTCCCCCCCTGCCCCCCTCCCCCCCTCCCCCCTTGCCCCCCTGCCCCCCTCCCCCCCTGCCCCCCTGCCCCTGCCCCTGCCCCCACCCCCCTGCCCCCCCCCTGCCCACGCCCCAGGCAAGCGGTTCATGCTGGATGAGAACATGGCGGCGGCTCTGTTCGTCAAATACGGTTTTGACAAGGACGGGCTCATGCCCTATGCAGTGTTCAACCAGGTAAGTGGTGGGGAGAGGCATCAAACACTAAGCCCTGAACCCTCATCCTGCACCCAACCCCGAACGCAGCCCTACACTCTTAACCCTGGACTCTCCCACACAGACCTTGGGTGCGACCCTAACCCTGGACCCTGACCCAATCCCTCAGGCCCTGAGCAGGCTACTGTGTGGTTTAGAGTTTAAGCCCAAAACCTTAACCCTGGTCCCTGACCCTTGAACCCTAGCTGCACACTCTGAACCATAAACCCTGACCCCGACCCTAATCACAGCGTTACACTATAAACCCTAAACCCTGACCCCGACCCTGATTACAGCTTTTTCCTGAACCCTGAACCCTGAACCTAATCAAAGCCCCACATTCTGAACCCTGAACCCGACCTTCATCACAGCTTTTAACCCTGATCCCTGACCCTTGACCCCGCAGGCCCTGAGTGCGGCCCCATCCCGCCTCCTGGGCCAAGAGCTGGTCATCGACAAGCGACTGGGGGGCAAGAACGGGCTGTTCGACGACATAGACATCGGTTATGCAGTTGGAGGGGCCAAGATCCTGTATTCAAAGTGAGGGAGAGAGAGGGAGTTGAGTGTGCGTCCAGGGAATAGGGGGGGGGGGGGGGGGCAAAAACGGTTTGTTCGTTGACACAAGTGCCCGAAGCTTTAAAAAACCATGATCGTCCAACACTCAGTCCCAACATATCGTCTAGGGACTGGATAGAACACATTTCATACCCGCCTACCCGTAATAGGGTAGGCGGGTATTCGCCCCAGCACCCAAGACCTTTGCTTGGCCTCCCCCTCTACCCTATGGACCTCCCACATCCATTAGGGTATCCCCCTCAAGAGGGCGAAAGGCATGTTATCTCCAAGTCTCCCCTCCTGTTCTCCCTAAACCTTGTATTAATAACCGAGTCTTGATCCCTAAACCCTATCACCTAAACCCTATCCCCTAAACCTTATCCCATAAATCCTATCACCTAAACCCTATGCCCTGTTCCCCCCTCATTTGCGAGACTGTCATGTTCCCTCGGAGCCTCTTCTCTCCCTAAACCCTGAACAATAACCCTGAACCCTTACACCCTTTGCCAGAGTTTCAAAACCTGACCCTCCTCTCCCTAAATCCTCAATGTTAACCTTTTACCCTCAACCCTCAACCCTCAACCCTTCTGCCCCCCTCTCAGGTGTGAGACTGGTGTGTTCCCTCCGAGTGACTTTGACTCCCGCGTGGCTGACCGCTCGCGCATGGCGCCCAAAGCTCACATGTGGCTGGAGCACGTGTACGGCTACGCGGGCCATGAGAACACCTGCAGCAACCTGTTCTACACGTGCAACACCACCAAGTGGGCACAGGATATCAAAACCAAGGATCTTTAATGCATATTAAAATAATAAAAATAGGAATACAACAAGGAGTGCGGACCCTTTAAGCCCCTGCTGCAGCCTGTCGCACATCCTAGTCGCACATCCTAGTCGGTGTCAAAAGTGAGCAACCTCTGATGCTGTAAGTGTACTAAAATGAATGTCAGGGACGTGACTGAGGTGTTTTACCACACGAGATCTGTCATGTTCTTCTGAACCCTGAACCTGGATAGGGACGTGATTGAGGCGGGGTACTACATGAGATTTTCCATGTGCTTTCTAGCCCTTACCCTTAACTTCTAAACCCTAACCCTAAACCCTAACCCTATTCCATTTAACCCGAACCCAATACCCCCAAACCCTAACCCCAAACCCTAAACATATACCCCAACCCAAACCATATACCCCAACCCTAAGCCCTCACCCTGCGTCCCCTTCACCCTAACTCTGCATCCCTTGGTAGGAGCGTGACGGAGGTGGTGTACTACACGGGATCTGTGGGCGTGGTGTTCAACAAGCAGCTGTGGGAGGTGTGGGGGGGAAGGGTGGAGGCTAAATTAAAAAAAATGCAGCCATGGGAACTGGGGTGGTTAAGGGTGGGACTTGAGGGCTAGGGCTTTGGGCTGGGGTTCAGGGTCGTCTAAGCATTTTTTGGTGGGTTGATTCAGTTGTGCCTTCAATGAGGGCGGGGGGAGGGGGCCCTAAGCCCATAATTGTGTGTCTGACGCCTTACCCCTGAACATCAAACTTTTTGCGCAGAATATTGAAGCACACACAAACTAATTAGCTGTTGGGATTAGCTGTACTTACCCTAAACCCCTAACCCTGAGCCCTAAACCCTTAAGCCTAAACCCCGAACCTGCGCATTCAGGTTGGCAAGCCTTCTCAGCGCTTTTTCTACGGCCATGACAACGACATCATGTGTCTGGCCATACATCCCAACCGCCGCTTTGTGGCAACAGGGCAGCAGAAGGTGAGAAGAGTGATTCACCCCAACTGCCATTCAGTGTCTGGCCATTCATCCCAACCGCCGCTTTGTGGCAACAGGGCAGCAGAAGGTGAGAAGAGTGATTCACCCCAACTACCATTCGGTGTCTGGCCATTCATCCCAACCGCCACTTTGTAGAAACAGGGCAGAAGAAGGTGAGAAGAGTGATTCGCCCCAACTGCCATTCGGTGTCTGGCCATTCATCCCAACCGCCGCTTTGTGGAAGCAGGGCAGCAGAAGGTGAGAAGAGTGATTCATCCCAACTGCCATTCAGTGTCTGGCCACTCATCTTTGTGGCAACAGGGCAGCAGAAGGTGGGAGGAGTGATTCACCCCAACTGCCATTCAGTGTCTGGCCATACATCTCAACCGCCACTTTGTGGCAAAAGGGCAGCAGAAGGTGAGAAGAGTGATTCACCCCAACTGCCATTCAGTGTCTGGCCATTCATCCCAAGCGCCGCTTTGTGGCAACAGGGCAGCAGAAGGTGAGAAGAGTGATTCATCCCAACTGCCATTCAGTGTCTGGCCATTCATCCCAACCGCCGCTTTGTGGCAACAGGGCAGCAGAAGGTAGGAGGAGTGATTCACCCCAACTTCCATTCAGTGTCTGGCCATACATCCCAACCGCCGCTTTGTAGCAACAGGGCAGCGGAGGGCAAGGAAGGAGGGCTTGCAATCTGTGTTATTTTACAATTTAAATGTTCACATACTGGTACGATGTTTAGAAAAGTGCCGCGTTGTGTCACAATTTTAATTCTCACTCCCGCAGTTGGAAAGCTGCAGCCCTGTGTTACACTTGTAATGCTAACTTATGCATTTTGTCGATGGCAGCCCTGTGTTACACTTGTAATGCTATCTTATGCATTTTGTCGATGGCAGCGTTGTGTTACACTTGTTATGCTCACTAATGCCCTTTTGATGATTGCAGCCCTGTGTCAACTGTGAACAGGGCAGCAGGTAGATAGCAGGTCAAAGCTTTTTATTGGCCTCCCTCCTCTCCTCGACGCTTCTCTCTTCCATTTATCTCTTCCTGTGTGTTTGCGGGCTCTGGACCCAAGAACCTTTCCCGCACAGGAATGTACCTAAACACTTTCCTCCGCCTCCTTTTTCTGTGCTGGCAGGCCACTTGGCCGAAGAATGTCCCCTTTGCTGGCGTCTACTGCATAAATGTAACTTCAATTTTTTCGTTGTGCCCCTTTCCTGCAGGCTACTTGGCCGAAGAATGTCCCCATTGCTTGCATCTGGTAAATAGACGTGACTTCTCATTTTTATTTGTTTGCCGGCCGCTGGGCCCCAAGACTTCGCTTCTCTCGCGTCTGTTTAAAGACATAGCGGACAGTTTTAATTATTTTCTTGTTTTTGCAGGCTACGGGATTCAAGAACGTCCCCTTTGCTTGCATCTGGTAAAGAGTCTTAATTGTTTTTATCTGCTTGCAGGCTACTGGGCCCAAGAATGTCCCCTTTGCTTGCATCTGGGATCTTCAGACCTGCAACCTGCTTCAGAAACTGGACCACGACCCCAAGGAGAGATCGTGAGTGCCGATTGTCGGGCTCAGGGTTAAGATTTGTAACCGAACTCTGAGTGGCACCTTAAGTGTGTGTGTGTGTGTATCCATAAGTGTGACGTATTCCTGTGCTCCAAGGAGAGAGACAGTATATGTCGGTTTTCGGTTCAGGGTTTCATATCGAAATCCGAAACCAATGATAGAGTATGAGTGTGCATGTGCGTGGTGAAGGGCTTACTTGGGAAATCCTGAACCCTTAACCCCAATGAGAGTGTGTGTCTGTACGTTATAGGGTTCCCATAACTAAACCCTTAGACCCCACTCACACTTTCTCATTGGGTTCTTAAACCCCGAGGGTATGGGGGTGTTCCAGGTGTAGATTGGCACCCTATCTTTCCAACCACCTAAGTGAGGCACTGCCTTTTCTCCAGCTGTGGGTCCCCTTTTGGTTGGGTGCTAGGGTTCAGCTACATTTCAGCTAGAGTGGTATGGCCTATAGCTGGTGTGTCCGGCGCTACATGCCCAGCAGCCAGGGACATGAGCTCACCCCCCCACCTCTCTCTCTCACCTCCACCACTCATTGCCACCACTCACTCACACCACTCACATTTTTACTCCCTCCTCTAAACCCCACCCTCCCACCCACCCACCCTCCTCCTCGCCGGGTGCTTCCATTGTGTTTCAACCAGCATTGCAACTCCGGCAGCCCACCTGATGCGCCTCAAAACTCCCTTCTACTCTCTCAGACCCCCTTTTCCGCCTCTCTGTGTCCTTGGCGTGTTACGTGAGAATTGCAAGGCAAGCACCGCAGATGCACTGCCTCCCACTCACTCCCCTCCCCCCTCTCACCCCCCCCCTCTCACCTCCCCCCTCTCACCCCCTCCTCTCCTTCCTCAGCCCCCCCCCTCTCACCCCCTCCTCTCCTCCCTCAGAGTCCTTCAAGTGTGTTTCAGCGGGAATTGCAACGCAAGCACTCCCGAGAAGCAGGGTGGCGACCTGCTGGTGACCATCACAGGAGACGATAAACACACCGTGCACGTGTGGAAGTGGATGATACCTGACAACAAGTGAGTGGGGATGGGGGGTGGGGGGGGGAGAGCAATGGGGGGAGGGGGGGGAGGGAGGTAATGGTATGCAAGGATGCCTCCAGTGACCATGACAGGAATGACAAGCATGCAGCGCGCCTGTGGATGTAGCTAACACCTGGCCAGCAGTGAACAGGGAGGGGCGGGGTTGAGAGCAAAGGGAATAACAAGGAGGGCAGGGAGGGAGTTAGAGGCGGTGGGGAGGCAAAAGAGAGAGCAGAGGGAGTGGATGTGAGGGAGGGACGGAGCAAAAGGGAGAGCAGAGGGAGTGGATGTGAGGGAGGGACGGAGCAAAAGGGAGAGCAGAGGGAGTGGATGTGAGGGAGGGACGGAGCAAAAGGGAGAGCAGAGGGAGTGGATGTGAGGGAGGGACGGAGCAAAAGGGAGAGCAGAGGGAGTGGATGTGAGGGAGGGACGGAGCAAAAGGGAGAGCAGAGGGAGTGGATGTGAGGGAGGGACGGAGCAAAAGGGAGAGCAGAGGGAGTGGATGTGAGGGAGGGACGGAGCAAAAGGGAGAGCAGAGGGAGTGGATGTGAGGGAGGACGGAGCAAAAGGGAGAGCAGAGGGAGTGGATGTGAGGGAGGGACCGAGCAAAAGGGAGAGCAGAGGGAGTGGATGTGAGGGAGGGACCGAGCAAAAGGGAGAGCAGAGGGAGTGGATGTGAGGGAGGGACGGAGCAAAAGGGAGAGCAGAGGGAGTGGATGTGAGGGAGGGACCGAGCAAAAGGGAGAGCAGAGGGAGTGGATGTGAGGGAGGGACGGAGCAAAAGGGAGAGCAGAGGGAGTGGATGTGAGGGAGGGACCGAGCAAAAGGGAGAGCAGAGGGAGTGGATGTGAGGGAGGGACGGAGCAAAAGGGAGAGCAGAGGGAGTGGATGTGAGGGAGGGACGGAGCAAAAGGGAGAGCAGAGGGAGTGGATGTGAGGGAGGGACGGAGCAAAAGGGAGAGCAGAGGGAGTGGATGTGAGGGAGGGACGGAGCAAAAGGGAGAGCAGAGGGAGTGGATGTGAGGGAGGGACGGAGCAAAAGGGAGAGCAGAGGGAGTGGATGTGAGGGAGGGACGGAGCAAAAGGGAGAGCAGAGGGAGTGGATGTGAGGGAGGGACGGAGCAAAAGGGAGAGCAGAGGGAGTGGATGTGAGGGAGGGACGGAGCAAAAGGGAGAGCAGAGGGAGTGGATGTGAGGGAGGGACGGAGCAAAAGGGAGAGCAGAGGGAGTGGATGTGAGGGAGGGACGGAGCAAAAGGGAGAGCAGAGGGAGTGGATGTGAGGGAGGGACGGAGCAAAAGGGAGAGCAGAGGGAGTGGATGTGAGGGAGGGACGGAGCAAAAGGGAGAGCAGAGGGAGTGGATGTGAGGGAGGGACGGAGCAAAAGGGAGAGCAGAGGGAGTGGATGTGAGGGAGGGACGGAGCAAAAGGGAGAGCAGAGGGAGTGGATGTGAGGGAGGGACGGAGCAAAAGGGAGAGCAGAGGGAGTGGATGTGAGGGAGGGACGGAGCAAAAGGGAGAGCAGAGGGAGTGGATGTGAGGGAGGGACGGAGCAAAAGGGAGAGCAGAGGGAGTGGATGTGAGGGAGGGACGGAGCAAAAGGGAGAGCAGAGGGAGTGGATGTGAGGGAGGGACGGAGCAAAAGGGAGAGCAGAGGGAGTGGATGTGAGGGAGGGACGGAGCAAAAGGGAGAGCAGAGGGAGTGGATGTGAGGGAGGGACGGAGCAAAAGGGAGAGCAGAGGGAGTGGATGTGAGGGAGGGACGGAGCAAAAGGGAGAGCAGAGGGAGTGGATGTGAGGGAGGGACCGGAGCAAAAGGGAGAGCAGAGGGAGTGGATGTGAGGGAGGGACGGAGCAAAAGGGAGAGCAGAGGGAGTGGATGTGAGGGAGGGACGGAGCAAAAGGGAGAGCAGAGGGAGTGGATGTGAGGGAGGGACGGAGCAAAAGGGAGAGCAGAGGGAGTGGATGTGAGGGAGGGACGGAGCAAAAGGGAGAGCAGAGGGAGTGGATGTGAGGGAGGGACGGAGCAAAAGGGAGAGCAGAGGGAGTGGATGTGAGGGAGGGACGGAGCAAAAGGGAGAGCAGAGGGAGTGGATGTGAGGGAGGGACGGAGCAAAAGGGAGAGCAGAGGGAGTGGATGTGAGGGAGGGACCGAGCAAAAGGGAGAGCAGAGGGAGTGGATGTGAGGGAGGGACCGAGCAAAAGGGAGAGCAGAGGGAGTGGATGTGAGGGAGGGACGGAGCAAAAGGGAGAGCAGAGGGAGTGGATGTGAGGGAGGGACGGAGCAAAAGGGAGAGCAGAGGGAGTGGATGTGAGGGAGGGACGGAGCAAAAGGGAGAGCAGAGGGAGTGGATGTGAGGGAGGGACGGAGCAAAAGGGAGAGCAGAGGGAGTGGATGTGAGGGAGGGACGGAGCAAAAGGGAGAGCAGAGGGAGTGGATGTGAGGGAGGGACCGAGCAAAAGGGAGAGCAGAGGGAGTGGATGTGAGGGAGGGACGGAGCAAAAGGGAGAGCAGAGGGAGTGGATGTGAGGGAGGGACCGGAGCAAAAGGGAGAGCAGAGGGAGTGGATGTGAGGGAGGGACCGGAGCAAAAGGGAGAGCAGAGGGAGTGGATGTGAGGGAGGGACCGGAGCAAAAGGGAGAGCAGAGGGAGTGGATGTGAGGGAGGGACGGAGCAAAAGGGAGAGCAGAGGGAGTGGATGTGAGGGAGGGACCGAGCAAAAGGGAGAGCAGAGGGAGTGGATGTGAGGGAGGGACGGAGCAAAAGGGAGAGCAGAGGGAGTGGATGTGAGGGAGGGACGGAGCAAAAGGGAGAGCAGAGGGAGTGGATGTGAGGGAGGGACGGAGCAAAAGGGAGAGCAGAGGGAGTGGATGTGAGGGAGGGACCGGAGCAAAAGGGAGAGCAGAGGGAGTGGATGTGAGGGAGGGACGGAGCAAAAGGGAGAGCAGAGGGAGTGGATGTGAGGGAGGGACCGAGCAAAAGAGAGAGCAGAGGGAGTGGATGTGAGGGAGGGACGGAGCAAAAGGGAGAGCAGAGGGAGTGGATGTGAGGGAGGGACGGAGCAAAAGGGAGAGCAGAGGGAGTGGATGTGAGGGAGGGACCGAGCAAAAGGGAGAGCAGAGGGAGTGGATGTGAGGGAGGGACGGAGCAAAAGGGAGAGCAGAGGGAGTGGATGTGAGGGAGAGACGGAGCAAAAGGGAGAGCAGAGGGAGTGGATGTGAGGGAGGGACCGAGCAAAAGAGGAGAGCAGAGGGAGTGGATGTGAGGGAGGGACGGAGCAAAAGAGGAGAGCAGAGGGAGTGGATGTGAGGGAGGGACGGAGCAAAAGGGAGAGCAGAGGGAGTGGATGTGAGGGAGGGACGGAGCAAAAGGGAGAGCAGAGGGAGTGGATGTGAGGGAGGGACCGAGCAAAAGGGAGAGCAGAGGGAGTGGATGTGAGGGAGAGACGGAGCAAAAGGGAGAGCAGAGGGAGTGGATGTGAGGGAGGGACCGAGCAAAAGAGAGAGCAGAGGGAGTGGATGTGAGGGAGGGACCGAGCAAAAGAGAGAGCAGAGGGAGTGGATGTGAGGGAGGGACGGAGCAAAAGGGAGAGCAGAGGGAGTGGATGTGAGGGAGGGACCGAGCAAAAGGGAGAGCAGAGGGAGTGGATGTGAGGGAGGGACGGAGCAAAAGGGAGAGCAGAGGGAGTGGATGTGAGGGAGAGACGGAGCAAAAGGGAGAGCAGAGGGAGTGGATGTGAGGGAGGGACCGAGCAAAAGGGAGAGCAGAGGGAGTGGATGTGAGGGAGGGACCGAGCAAAAGAGAGAGCAGAGGGAGTGGATGTGAGGGAGGGACGGAGCAAAAGGGAGAGCAGAGGGAGTGGATGTGAGGGAGGGACGGAGCAAAAGGGAGAGCAGAGGGAGTGGATGTGAGGGAGGGACCGAGCAAAAGGGAGAGCAGAGGGAGTGGATGTGAGGGAGAGACGGAGCAAAAGGGAGAGCAGAGGGAGTGGATGTGAGGGAGGGACCGAGCAAAAGAGAGAGCAGAGGGAGTGGATGTGAGGGAGGGACCGAGCAAAAGAGAGAGCAGAGGGAGTGGATGTGAGGGAGGGACGGAGCAAAAGGGAGAGCAGAGGGAGTGGATGTGAGGGAGGGACGGAGCAAAAGGGAGAGCAGAGGGAGTGGATGTGAGGGAGGGACGGAGCAAAAGGGAGAGCAGAGGGAGTGGATGTGAGGGAGGGACGGAGCAAAAGGGAGAGCAGAGGGAGTGGATGTGAGGGAGGGACGGAGCAAAAGGGAGAGCAGAGGGAGTGGATGTGAGGGAGAGACGGAGCAAAAGGGAGAGCAGAGGGAGTGGATGTGAGGGAGGGACGGAGCAAAAGGGAGAGCAGAGGGAGTGGATGTGAGGGAGGGACCGAGCAAAAGAGAGAGCAGAGGGAGTGGATGTGAGGGAGGGACGGAGCAAAAGGGAGAGCAGAGGGAGTGGATGTGAGGGAGGGACGGAGCAAAAGGGAGAGCAGAGGGAGTGGATGTGAGGGAGGGACCGAGCAAAAGAGAGAGCAGAGGGAGTGGATGTGAGGGAGGGACGGAGCAAAAGGGAGAGCAGAGGGAGTGGATGTGAGGGAGGGACGGAGCAAAAGGGAGAGCAGAGGGAGTGGATGTGAGGGAGGGACCGAGCAAAAGAGAGAGCAGAGGGAGTGGATGTGAGGGAGGGACCGAGCAAAAGGGAGAGCAGAGGGAGTGGATGTGAGGGAGGGACGGAGCAAAAGGGAGAGCAGAGGGAGTGGATGTGAGGGAGAGACGGAGCAAAAGGGAGAGCAGAGGGAGTGGATGTGAGGGAGGGACCGAGCAAAAGGGAGAGCAGAGGGAGTGGATGTGAGGGAGGGACCGAGCAAAAGAGAGAGCAGAGGGAGTGGATGTGAGGGAGGGACGGAGCAAAAGGGAGAGCAGAGGGAGTGGATGTGAGGGAGGGACGGAGCAAAAGGGAGAGCAGAGGGAGTGGATGTGAGGGAGGGACCGAGCAAAAGGGAGAGCAGAGGGAGTGGATGTGAGGGAGAGACGGAGCAAAAGGGAGAGCAGAGGGAGTGGATGTGAGGGAGGGACCGAGCAAAAGAGAGAGCAGAGGGAGTGGATGTGAGGGAGGGACCGAGCAAAAGAGAGAGCAGAGGGAGTGGATGTGAGGGAGGGACGGAGCAAAAGGGAGAGCAGAGGGAGTGGATGTGAGGGAGGGACGGAGCAAAAGGGAGAGCAGAGGGAGTGGATGTGAGGGAGGGACGGAGCAAAAGGGAGAGCAGAGGGAGTGGATGTGAGGGAGGGACGGAGCAAAAGGGAGAGCAGAGGGAGTGGATGTGAGGGAGGGACGGAGCAAAAGGGAGAGCAGAGGGAGTGGATGTGAGGGAGAGACGGAGCAAAAGGGAGAGCAGAGGGAGTGGATGTGAGGGAGGGACGGAGCAAAAGGGAGAGCAGAGGGAGTGGATGTGAGGGAGGGACCGAGCAAAAGAGAGAGCAGAGGGAGTGGATGTGAGGGAGGGACGGAGCAAAAGGGAGAGCAGAGGGAGTGGATGTGAGGGAGGGACGGAGCAAAAGGGAGAGCAGAGGGAGTGGATGTGAGGGAGGGACCGAGCAAAAGAGAGAGCAGAGGGAGTGGATGTGAGGGAGGGACGGAGCAAAAGGGAGAGCAGAGGGAGTGGATGTGAGGGAGGGACGGAGCAAAAGGGAGAGCAGAGGGAGTGGATGTGAGGGAGGGACCGAGCAAAAGAGAGAGCAGGGGGAGTGGATGTGAGGGAGAGACGGAGCAAAAGGGAGAGCAGAGGGAGTGGATGTGAGGGAGGGAGGCAGGGGAGGAAGGGAGGGATGGAACAAATGGTGGGGGGAGAGGGAGGGGGGGAAAGGAGCAAAAGACAGGGCGGAGGGAGTAGGCGTAAGAGGGGGGAGGGAGGGAGGGAGCAAAGGGAAAACGGAGGTAGTGTGAGGGAGAAAGGGAGAGGTGAGTATGGAACTAGGCCACTTGGGTGCTCGTGACCATCACAGGTGATGACCTGCACAGGGGCCATGTCTAGTTGCACTAGTTTGCTATGTCGCATGTTTGTAATTACACTGTTGTAATTACACTGTTGTAATTACACTGTTGTAATTACACTGTTGTAAATACACTTTCCTGAACATCAACCGCTTTCCTGACCTGGTGCTACAGAAAGCATCTGCTTAACCGTTATTAGCTGATACCCCAACTGACAGACTGCTCCCCTGGCCTTTGTCGGTGTGTTGTACAGGTTCTGTCGGGCCCGGTACATCCCCGGGTGGTACTTGTCGCCGGAGAAGAAGCTTGACAGCCTTTGGGCCGCCGGTGGGTGGTAACCTTGAACCCTAAAACATGAACCCTGAAAATAACATGAAACATGAACCCTAAGGCATGAACCCTGGGAATAACATGAAACATAAACCCTAAAACCTTAAAACATTAACCCCAAAACCTGGAACTGGGAAATAATCCGGACAGTCTGTGGTCCGCAGGTGCGTGGCGTGACCCCAGACACTGTGACCCCAGTGGTGTGACCCCAGACACTGTGACCCCAGAAACATATGGAGTCGCCCTTATGACGGCAGCCTAACCTTGAACCTTGAAACGTTTTAGTTGCCGTCATACGGTACGTGAGTCTTGCGACCCTGACCTCCTTAATTTTTGAAGCTGGCCTCTAGGCAGTGGCTGCACCCAGTAAACCCTACAAGAAAAACCTGTATGGTGTAACCTTACCACTTTCCATTTGTGTGACCCTAAACCCCTGGCAGCTAAACCCTGGATCTCTTGTGGTGTAATCCCCAACCCCAGACCCCACCTTCTTAGGGCTGTACTGTACGGCAACCACCCCGTCAGGTTTGACAAAGGCCGTGTCAAGCTCCGTCAAGCGAGAACCCCAACCACCCTAATCGTCGATCCGACTTGGTATTCGCCCACCCAGGCTGGGCTATGACGCCACCTCATATGCCCTAACTGCCGTGTAAACAATGTCCCCACATGCCCCAACCGCCGTTTGAACTCTGCGCCCCCCACCCATCAGGGCTGTACTACGACAACCCCGACAAGTTCGACAAGGAAAAGGAAAAGAAGCGCAAGCCTGGGGAGCCCAAGTCCAAGACTGCGTGAGTGCGATAAACAAAATGAGACAAAATGAGAAGTTTGCATGCAGCAGCGGTGGTCTTCCTGCAACAGCCCCCCGTGATGTAGCTGAATTGTAGCTGAGGCACAGATTAACCCGAAACCCGAAACTATGTTCACACACACCCCACTTTTTCTGCCTCCCTCGAATGGTAACAGCGCGGAGACGCGGCCCATGCCGCACTGTTTCCTTCACCCTCACGCCTCCGAGGGACATAGTTTCCCTCCTGTCTTGCCCCGTTCAATTCCCGGCTGGCTGCCACGTGGATCATCAAGCATGTGTGGAACCAGGGAGAGGGGGAGGGAAGCCACCCGCAGTAATGGGGCTCCTCACTTCCTGCCCTGAGCAAAACAGTCGTGGGGAGGAGAGGGGAAGGGAAGCTGATTCTTTGGTGTGCAGGTATGAGCGAAAGAGCTGATTCAGTATTATCAAGACGTCAAATTTTACCTTTACCCCCTGCCTCCCCCTCTTTGATCCTCTGAATAGGTACGAGCGTAAGAGCTGGGCCGTGTGGCCGCGGAACGAAGACGAGATCAAGGCGAAGGCGGAGACGATCGACCACCCGCTGCTGAACAGGTGACTGTTGCAGGGCAGCACATGTGCAACAGTTGTGCAACAGTTGCAACCTATGTGTAACATTTGCAAACACAAGTGCAGCACATGTGCAACAGTTGCAACCTATTTGTAACACTTGCAAACGCAAGTGCAGCCCATGTGCAACAGTTGCAACCTATGTGTAACACTTGCAAACGCAAGTGCAGCACGTGTGCAACAGTTGCAACCTATTTGTAACACTTGCAAACACAAGTGCAGCACATGTGCAACAGTTGTGCAACAGTTGCAACCTATGTGTAACACTTGCAAACGCAAGTGCAGCACATGTGCAACAGTTGCAACCTATTTGTGACACTTGCAAACACAAGTGCAGCACATGTGCATTGTGCAACAGTTGTGCAACAGTTGCAACATATTTGTAACACTTGCAAACACAAGTGCAGCACATGTGCAACAGTTGTGCAACAGTTGCAACCTATTTGTAACACTTGCAAACACAAGTGCAGCACATGTGCAACAGTTGCAACCTATTTGTAACACTTGCAAACAAAAGTGCAGCACATGTGCAACAGTTGTGCAACAGTTGCAACCTATGTGTAACACTTGCAAACAAAAGTGCAGCACCTGTGTATGAACAACATTGATCAACAGCTGCAACAGTTGCAATGCATGTGCAACAGTTGCAGCGCTTACGCAGCAATAATGAGTAGGGCCCATACAAATTGTAGTACATCAGTGCTGCCTCTACATTTATGATGTACCACTCCATAAAGAGTGACCAGCATGTTGAATGTTGAGGCATTACGTATTGAATGTTGTACACTGTACCGCAGGCTGAGGGACCCGGATGTTGCGATTCAGGCTGACTGGGAAGATGGCTGGTGCCCCCAGCTACCCGCGGGTAAGTGGTATGCATAATCGGTGACTGGACCATAAACAATATCATTCACCATAGACCTTCACCAGAAACCCGAACTGGATACCCTCGCAATTAACGTTTGACCCTAACCAGAAAAGTAAGCATCCCAAGTGAGGTGATCTGTGTGTCAAGCAAGTCCCACTAGGACCAAGATCTAGATCCAGCAAGTCCCACTAGGACCAAGATCTAGATCCATCAAAGCCCACTAGGACCTAGATCTAGATCCAACAAGGCCCACTAGGACCTAATCTAGATCCAGCAAGGCCCAATAGGACCAAATCTAGATCCAGCAAGGCCCAATAGGACCAAATCTAGATCCAGCAAGGCCCTCTAGGACCAAATCTAGATCCAGCAAGGCCCATTAGGACCAAGATCTAGATCCAGCAAGGCCCACTAGGACCTAATCTAGATCGGCCAGCAGCCAGGCCTCCTGCGGCCGGTGGCCCAAGCAACAGGGCCTCCTGCGGCCTCTGGCCAAAGCAATAGGCCCCCCTGCGCCAAGACCTGCTGCCCTTTTGCCAGGTTGTCGCTGGAGCACCCCAAAAAAGGACACTGCTCCTGCAGCACCTTCTTGATGGTTGATTGCATTGTATGGAGCCGTCACCCCTAACACACACCCTCTCTGCACCATCAGGAGCGGCCGATAAGACCTTCAGCATCATTGAATGTGGGCCAGGCTGCAACGACACACACACACACACACACTTCCACCCTGAATACGCCCCCCTTCCTCCTCTCTGCACCATCAGGAGCAGCAGATAAGACCTTCAGCATGATTGAATGTGGGCCAGGCTGCAATGACACACACACACACACACTTCCACCCTGAATACGCCCCCCTTCCTCCTCTCTGCACCATCAGGAGCGGCAGATAAGACCTTCAGCATGATTGAATGTGGGCCAGGCTGCAACGACACACACACACGCACACTTCCACCCTGAATACGCCCCCCTTCCTCCTCTCTGCACCATCAGGAGCAGCAGATAAGACCTTCAGCTTGATTGAGTGTGGGCCAGGCTGCAATGACACACACACATACACACTTCCACCCTGAATACGCCCCCCTTCCTCCTCTCTGCACCATCAGGAGCGGCAGATAAGACCTTCAGCATGATTGAATGTGGGCCAGGCTGCAACGACACACACACACGCACACTTCCACCCTGAATACGCCCCCCTTCCTCCTCTCTGCACCATCAGGAGCGGCAGATAAGACCTTCAGCATGATTGAGTGTGGGCCAGGCTGCAACGACACACACACACGCACACTTGCACCCTGAATACGCCCCCCTTCCTCCTCTCTGCACCATCAGGAGCGGCAGATAAGACCTTCAGCATGATTGAATGTGGGCCAGGCTGCAACAACACACACACACGCACACTTCCACCCTGAATACGCCCCCCTTCCTCCTCTCTGCACCATCAGGAGCGGCAGATAAGACCTTCAGCATGATTGAGTGTGGGCCAGGCTGCAACGACACACACACACGCACACTTGCACCCTGAATACGCCCCCCTTCCTCCTCTCTGCACCATCAGGAGCAGCAGATAAGACCTTCAGCATGATTGAGTGTGGGCCAGGCTGCAACGACACACACACACACGCACACTTCCACCCTGAATACGCCCCCCTTCCTCCTCTCTGCACCATCAGGAGCGGCAGATAAGACCTTCAGCATGATTGAGTGTGGGCCAGGCTGCAACGACACACACACACGCACACTTGCACCCTGAATACGCCCCCCTTCCTCCTCTCTGCACCATCAGGAGCGGCAGATAAGACCTTCAGCATGATTGAATGTGGGCCAGGCTGCAATGACACACACACACGCACACTTCCACCCTGAATACGCCTCCCTTTCTCCTCTCTGCACCATCAGGAGCGGCAGATAAGACCTTCAGCATGATTGAGTGTGGGCCAGGCTGCAATGACACACACACACACACACTTGCACCCTGAATACGCCCCCCTTCCTCCTCTCTGCACCATCAGGAGCAGCAGATAAGACCTTCAGCATGATTGAGTGTGGGCCAGGCTGCAACGACACACACACACACGCACACTTCCGCCCTGAATACGCCCCCCTTCCTCCTCTCTGCACCATCAGGAGCAGCAGAAATGACCTTCAGCATGATTGAATGTGGGCCAGGCTGCAACGACACACACACACGCACACTTCCACCCTGAATACGCCCTCCTTCCTCCTCTCTGCACCATCAGGAGCAGCAGATAAGACCTTCAGTATGATTGAATGTGGGCCAGGCTGCAACGACACACACACACGCACACTTCCACTCTGAATACGCCCCCCTTCCTCCTCTCTGCACCATCAGGAGCAGCAGATAAGACCTTCAGCATGATTGAGTGTGGGCCAGGCTGCAACGACACACACACACACACGCACACGTCCACCCTGAATACGCCCCCCTTCCTCCTCTCTGCACCATCAGGAGCGGCAGATAAGACCTTCAGCATGATTGAATGTGGGCCAGGCTGCAACGACACACACACACGCACACTTGCACCCTGAATACGCCCCCCTTTCCCTCTCTGCACCATCAGGAGTGGCAGATAAGACCTTCAGCATGATTGAGTGTGGGCCAGGCTGCAACGACACACACACACGCACACTTGCACCCTGAATACGCCCCCCTTCCTCCTCTCTGCACCATCAGGAGCGGCAGATAAGACCTTCAGCATGATTGAGTGTGGGCCAGGCTAGACCGACACACACACGCACACTTGCACCCTGAATACGCCCCCCTTCCTCCTCTCTGCATCATCAGGAGCGGCAGATAAGACCTTCAGCATGATTGAGTGTGGGCCAGGCTGCAACGACACACACACACGCACACTTGCACCCTGAATACGCCCCCCTTCCTCCTCTCTGCACCATCAGGAGCGGCAGATAAGACCTTCAGCATGATTGAGTGTGGGCCAGGCTGCAACGGCACTCCTCCAATGGTGTACGGGATTGAGTGGAACCCGCTGCGGCCGTCAGACGGGCGACGGGGCAGCGAGTTCTGCACCTATGGAGTCAAGCATATGAAGACTTGGGTGGTGAATGACCAGGTAAGGGCTGGGGAGGGAGGGGACTGGGAGGGAGGAGCTGGGGAGGGAGGGGCAAAAAGGATGGTGAACACAAGGTACTTGCCCTGAAAGGGGTTTGTTCCTTTTGGGGAGTAGCGTAGGTGTGTATAAAACATCTAGACACTGGTAGATGACTGGGCGAGGTGGAAGGTTTGTGATGATGTTGGTGAGAACAAGGCACTTGCCCGGATGAGGAGTTTGTTTCCATTCGGTTGTGGAGGTTGCTGCAGACCCCTCGCTCCAAGCCCTACACGGCAATTCTAGCCCTAAGCACCAGGGAAGTAGGCGCCGTTCGGCGGCAGCCAAGACTCAATTAAGACGACTTCGGCTGCAGCCAAAATATTTGAACGGGCCCTCTATTTGCCTGCTAAGCGCTAGTGTCGTTTTGGTCGGCGCCGGGTCACGATTTGTGATGAAACGCGTGATCCGAAAACAGCAGGTTGATAGTAACCCAGTTGAGGAACTCAAATTTATCTAAAAAACAAGCGGAAATCGTGAGAATTGAGATTCGTTTCGCACAAGAATGTTCATAACCACTAAATGGCCATATCCACTAAAACAATTGTTACTCGGCACAGGTCCCTCAACCCTGCAGGGGACGTGGCAGTGCCTTAACCCTCAACCCTCAACCCTGAACCCCGCAGGAGACGTGGCAGGGCGTCGCTGGCTCGTTTGGGACGGCCCACATTGAGAATGTGTTGTCAGCGTGCTTTGTCCCGGCCCTGCACTACATGGCGGCGCCCGGGGACTCCTGCCTGCTCACTGGATTCTCATCAGGCCAGGTGGGCGGGAAATTATGGCTGGAATGCCCCTTGGTCCTCAATATGAAGGGCAATATCCTGATATTCAACCCTGAAACCAGCCCTGCGGTACGTGGCGGCACCCGGGGACTCTTGCTTGCACACTGGCTTCACAGGGCAGGGGGGTGGGTGGGTGGGAACAGTGAATGTAGTTCTAAACGGTTAACTCTTCAACCTTATCTCCAGATCATGGATTATGAACCCTTGACTCTAAACCCGCAAGTGTGCACCCTAAACCCTCGACCCTAAACCCTCCTTTCTGCTCCCCGCTGATCTTAGATGAGCCCTCAACCCTCATCCCCCCCACCTCCCAGATTGGGCTGTGGATTCCCCCATTTCCAACGCGGGCCGGCTGCTTTTAGGCTAAGCCCTCATCCCCCCCTCCTCCCAGATTGGGCTGTGGATTCCCCCATTTCCAACGCGGGCAGGCTGCTTTTAGGCTAAGCCCTCATCCCTAATCCCTCCTCCCAGATTGGACTGTGGATTCCCCCATTTCCAACGCGGGCCGGCTGCTTTTAGGCTAAGCCCTCATCCCTAATCCCTCCTCCCAGATTGGCCTGTGGATTCCCCCATTTCCAACGCAGGCCGGCTGCTTTTAGGCTAAGCCCTCATCCCTAATCCCTCCTCCCAGATTGGGCTCTGGATTCCCCCATTTCCAACGCGGGCCGGCTGCTTTTAGGCTTAGCCCTCATCCCTAAATCCTCCTCCCTGATTGGGCTGTGGATTCCCCCATTTCCAACGCAGGCAGGCTGCCTTTAGGCTAAGCGCTCATCCCTAATCCCTCCTCCCAGATTGGACTGTGGATTCCCCCATTTCCAACGCCGGCAGGCTGCCTTTAGGCTTAGCCCTCATCCCTAATCCCTCCTCCCAGATTGGACTGTGGATTCCCCCATTTCCAACGCGGGCAGGCTGCCTTTAGGCTAAGCCCTCATCCCTAATCCCTCCTCCCAGATTGGACTGTGGATTCCCCCATTTCCAACGCGGGCAGGCTGCCTTTAGGCTAAGCCCTTATCTCTAATCCCTCCTCCCAGATTGGGCTGTGGATTCCCCCATTTCCAACGCGGGCTGGCTGCTTTTAGGCTAAGCCCTCATCCCTAATCCCTCCTCCCAGATTGGGCTGTGGATTCCCCCATTTCCAACGCGGGCCGGCTGCTTTTAGGCTTAGCCCTCATCCCTAAATCCTCCTCCCCGATTGGGCTGTGGATTCTCCCATTTCCAACGCGGGCAGGCTGCCTTTAGGCTAAGCGCTCATCCCTAATCCCTCCTCCCAGATTGGACTGTGGATTCCCCCATTTCCAACGCGGGCAGGCTGCCTTTAGGCTAAGCCCTTATCCCTAATCCCTCCTCCCAGATTGGACTGTGGATTCCCCCATTTCCAACGCGGGCAGGCTGCTTTTAGGCTTAGCCCTCATCCCTAATCCCTCCTCCCAGATTGGGCTGTGGATTCCCCCATTTCCAACGCGGGCCGGCTGCTTTTAGGCTAAGCCCTCATCCCTAATCCCTCCTCCCAGATTGGGCTGTGGATTCCCCCATTTCCAACGCGGGCAGGCTGCTTTTAGGCTTAGCCCTCATCCCTAATCCCTCCTCCCAGATTGGGCTGTGGATTCCCCCATTTCCAACGCGGGCAGGCTGCCTTTAGGCTAAGCCCTCATCCCTAATCCCTCCTCCCAGATTGGACTGTGGATTCCCCCATTTCCAACGCGGGCAGGCTGCCTTTAGGCTAAGCCCTCATCCCTAATCCCTCCTCCCAGATTGGACTGTGGATTCCCCCATTTCCAACGCGGGCAGGTTGCCTTTAGGCTAAGCCCTCATCCCTAATCCCTCCTCCCAGATTGGACTGTGGATACCCCCATTTCCAACGCAGGCCGGCTGCTTTTAGGCTAAGCCCTCATCCCTAATCCCTCCTCCCAGATTGGGCTGTGGATTCCCCCATTTCCAACGCGGGCCGGCTGCTTTTAGGCTAAGCCCTCATCCCTAATCCCTCCTCCCAGATTGGGCTGTGGATTCCCCCATTTCCAACGCGGGCAGGCTGCCTTTAGGCTAAGCCCTCATCCCTAATCCCTCCTCCCAGATTGGACTGTGGATTCCCCCATTTCCAACGCGGGCAGGCTGCCTTTAGGCTAAGCCCTTATCCCTAATCCCTCCTCCCAGATTGGACTGTGGATTCCCCCATTTCCAACGCGGGCAGGCTGCTTTTAGGCTAAGCCCTCATCCCTAATCCCTCCTCCCAGATTGGACTGTGGATTCCCCCATTTCCAACGCGGGCAGGCTGCCTTTAGGCTAAGCCCTCATCCCTAATCCCTCCTCCCAGATTGGCCTGTGGATTCCCCCATTTCCAACGCAGGCCGGCTGCTTTTAGGCTAAGCCCTCATCCCTAATCCCTCCTCCCAGATTGGGCTGTGGATTCCCCCATTTCCAACGCGGGCCGGCTGCTTTTAGGCTTAGCCCTCATCCCTAAATCCTCCTCCCTGATTGGGCTGTGGATTCCCCCATTTCCAACGCAGGCAGGCTGCCTTTAGGCTAAGCGCTCATCCCTAATCCCTCCTCCCAGATTGGACTGTGGATTCCCCCATTTCCAACGCCGGCAGGCTGCCTTTAGGCTAAGCCCTCATCCCTAATCCCTCCTCCCAGATTGGGCTGTGGATTCCCCCATTTCCAACGCGGGCAGGCTGCCTTTAGGCTAAGCCCTCATCCCTAATCCCTCCTCCCAGATTGGGCTGTGGATTCCCCCATTTCCAACGCGGGCAGGCTGCTTTTAGGCTAAGCCCTCATCCCTAATCCCTCCTCCCAGATTGGACTGTGGATTCCCCCATTTCCAACGCGGGCAGGCTGCCTTTAGGCTAAGCCCTTATCTCTAATCCCTCCTCCCAGATTGGGCTGTGGATTCCCCCATTTCCAACGCGGGCTGGCTGCTTTTAGGCTAAGCCCTCATCCCTAATCCCTCCTCCCAGATTGGGCTGTGGATTCCCCCATTTCCAACGCGGGCCGGCTGCTTTTAGGCTAAGCCCTCATCCCTAATCCCTCCTCCCAGATTGGGCTGTGGATTCCCCCATTTCCAACGCGGGCCGGCTGCTTTTAGGCTTAGCCCTCATCCCTAAATCCTCCTCCCCGATTGGGCTGTGGATTCTCCCATTTCCAACGCGGGCAGGCTGCCTTTAGGCTAAGCGCTCATCCCTAATCCCTCCTCCCAGATTGGACTGTGGATTCCCCCATTTCCAACGCGGGCAGGCTGCCTTTAGGCTAAGCCCTTATCCCTAATCCCTCCTCCCAGATTGGACTGTGGATTCCCCCATTTCCAACGCGGGCAGGCTGCTTTTAGGCTTAGCCCTCATCCCTAATCCCTCCTCCCAGATTGGGCTGTGGATTCCCCCATTTCCAACGCGGGCCGGCTGCTTTTAGGCTAAGCGCTCATCCCTAATCCCTCCTCCCAGATTGGGCTGTGGATTCCCCCATTTCCAACGCGGGCAGGCTGCTTTTAGGCTTAGCCCTCATCCCTAATCCCTCCTCCCAGATTGGGCTGTGGATTCCCCCATTTCCAACGCGGGCAGGCTGCCTTTAGGCTAAGCCCTCATCCCTAATCCCTCCTCCCAGATTGGACTGTGGATTCCCCCATTTCCAACGCGGGCAGGCTGCCTTTAGGCTAAGCCCTCATCCCTAATCCCTCCTCCCAGATTGGACTGTGGATTCCCCCATTTCCAACGCGGGCAGGCTGCCTTTAGGCTAAGCCCTCATGCCTAATCCCTCCTCCCAGATTGGACTGTGGATACCCCCATTTCCAACGCAGGCCGGCTGCTTTTAGGCTAAGCCCTCATCCCTAATCCCTCCTCCCAGATTGGGCTGTGGATTCCCCCATTTCCAACGCGGGCCGGCTGCTTTTAGGCTAAGCCCTCATCCCTAATCCCTCCTCCCAGATTGGGCTGTGGATTCCCCCATTTCCAACGCGGGCCGGCTGCTTTTAGGCTTAGCCCTCATCCCTAATCCCTCCTCCCAGATTGGGCTGTGGATTCCCCCATTTCCAACGCGGGCAGGCTGCCTTTAGGCTAAGCCCTTATCCCTAATCCCTCCTCCCAGATTGGACTGTGGATTCCCCCATTTCCAACGCGGGCAGGCTGCTTTTAGGCTTAGCCCTCATCCCTAATCCCTCCTCCCAGATTGGGCTGTGGATTCCCCCATTTCCAACGCGGGCCGGCTGCTTTTAGGCTAAGCCCTCATCCCTAATCCCTCCTCCCAGATTGGGCTGTGGATTCCCCCATTTCCAACGCGGGCCGGCTGCTTTTAGGCTTAGCCCTCATCCCTAATCCCTCCTCCCAGATTGGGCTGTGGATTCCCCCATTTGCAACGCCGGCAGGCTGCCTTTAGGCTAAGCCCTCATCCCTAATCCCTCCTCCCAGATTGGACTGTGGATTCCCCCATTTCCAACGCGGGCAGGCTGCCTTTAGGCTAAGCCCTCATCCCTAATCCCTCCTCCCAGATTGGACTGTGGATTCCCCCATTTCCAACGCGGGCAGGCTGCCTTTAGGCTAAGCCCTTATCCCTAATCCCTCCTCCCAGATTGGACTGTGGATTCCCCCATTTCCAACGCAGGCCGGCTGCTTTTAGGCTAAGCCCTCATCCCTAATCCCTCCTCCCAGATTGGGCTGTGGATTCCCCCATTTCCAACGCGGGCAGGCTGCTTTTAGGCTAAGCCCTCATACCTAATCCCTCCTCCCAGATTGGGCTGTGGATTCCCCCATTTCCAACGCGGGCCGGCTGCTTTTAGGCTTAGCCCTCATCCCTAATCCCTCCTCCCAGATTGGACTGTGGATTCCCCCATTTCCAACGCGGGCAGGCTGCCTTTAGGCTAAGCCCTCATCCCTAATCCCTCCTCCCAGATTGGGCTGTGGATTCCCCCATTTCCAACGCGGGCAGGCTGCTTTTAGGCTTAGCCCTCATCCCTAATCCCTCCTCCCAGATTGGGCTGTGGATTCCCCCATTTCCAACGCGGGCCGGCTGCTTTTAGGCTAAGCGCTCATCCCTAATCCCTCCTCCCAGATTGGGCTGTGGATTCCCCCATTTCCAACGCGGGCAGGCTGCTTTTAGGCTAAGCCCTCATCCCTAATCCCTCCTCCCAGATTGGACTGTGGATTCCCCCATTTCCAACGCGGGCAGGCTGCTTTTAGGCTAAGCCCTCATCCCTAATCCCTCCTCCCAGATTGGGCTGTGGATTCCCCCATTTCCAACGCGGGCCGGCTGCTTTTAGGCTAAGCCCTCATCCCTAATCCCTCCTCCCAGATTGGGCTGTGGATTCCCCCATTTCCAACGCGGGCAGGCTGCTTTTAGGCTTAGCCCTCATCCCTAATCCCTCCTCCCAGATTGGGCTGTGGATTCCCTCATTTCCAACGCGGGACGGCTGCTTTTAGGCTAAGCGCTCATCCCTAATCCCTCCTCCCAGATTGGGCTGTGGATTCCCCCATTTCCAACGCGGGCAGGCTGCTTTTAGGCTAAGCCCTCATCCCTAATCCCTCCTCCCAGATTGGACTGTGGATTCCCCCATTTCCAACGCGGGCCGGCTGCTTTTAGGCTTAGCCCTCATCCCTAATCCCTCCTCCCAGATTGGGCTGTGGATTCCCCTATTTCCAACGCGGGCCGGCTGCTTTTAGGCTAAGCCCTCATCCCTAATCCCTCCTCCCAGATTGGGCTGTGGATTCCCCCATTTCCAACGCGGGCAGGCTGCTTTTAGGCTAAGCCCTCATCCCTAATCCCTCCTCCCAGATTGGGCTGTGGATTCCCCCATTTCCAACGCCGGCAGGCTGCCTTTAGGCTAAGCCCTTATCTCTAATCCCTCCTCCCAGATTGGGCTGTGGATTCCCCCATTTCCAACGCGGGCCGGCTGCTTTTAGGCTTAGCCCTCATCCCTTATCCCTCCTCCCAGATTGGGCTGTGGATTCCCCCATTTCCAACGCGGGCAGGCTGCTTTTAGGCTAAGCCCTCATCCCTAATCCCTCCTCCCAGATTGGACTGTGGATTCCCCCATTTCCAACGCGGGCCGGCTGCTTTTAGGCTAAGCCCTCATCCCTAATCCCTCCTCCCAGATTGGGCTGTGGATTCCCCCATTTCCAACGCGGGCCGGCTCTACCTACCAGCTGTCTCGCAAGTTTGAAGCGCACGGCCCTGGTGTCCTCCACAAGCTCAACGACGGGACCCAGGTGGGCTGAAATTAGTGAATGGGTGGTGATGACCAATTGTTGTAATGTGTGATGAGTTGGAATGATGTGAGTACAGGTAGTTGTAATCTGTGATTACAGGTGGATGTTATGTGTGATAACTTGGGAAGTGTGGTCAGCGGTAGTTGGAATGTGTGATCATAGGTACTTGTAATGTGTGATCAACTGATCAGCGGTAGTTGGAATGTGTGATAAGTTGCAATGTGTGATCCTAGGTAGTTGGAATGTGTGATCACAGGAAGTTGGAACGTACGATGAGTTGGGAAGTGTGTATCGTCGATTCCCCGCCCCCTCACCCGCCCATGCAGGTGTATGGGGGTGTCCGCGTGATCCGACTGCGAGGAGACCCCACTGGCAAGACCACCGGCCGCTTCATCTGCACGGGCGGCGCTGATGGCTTTGTGGCAGAGTGGGAGCTGTGTGAGGTGAGATCTAGGATCTAGAGGCGGGGAGATCTATGATGTCGTGGAAGGGCGATCCTGAATCTGAAGCCTGGGTCCATTATCCTGAACCCCTTTCCTAAACCCTGAACCCATAATCCTGATTCCCGCAGGTGTCTGGCACGTGTGAAGACGGGACCAATGTGCGAGGGGTCGACCTGGAACTTCAGACCTTAAACCTTTGCCCTTAACTTAGAACCCTGAACCCTGAACCCTTCATGCATAACCCTGACTCCTGCAGGTGTCTGGCACGCGTAAAGACGGGACCAATGTGCGAGGGGTGGATCTGAAGCGGGTCATTGACGGCTACAGCCTGGATGAGAACGGGCAGGAGATGCAAGTCAGGTGGGGATCCAGCCTAGATCTAATTTGGATCCGGCCTGGATCTACCGACTTTTTGGATCTGGTATGGATCTGATTTGGCTGTGAGCAGAACGATTAAAGTTTGACGGGGTTCTTGCAGGCCAACATGGAACCCTAAACCCCTTTTTGTGCAGGTTAGTAGGTGCCAGCTGTCATGCCTTGGTTTGGCATCCGATTTAAATTTTGTTCACCCACCCCCCTTTCCCCGCATGATGTGGTGCACCAAGTACCAGCTGCCAAGCCTCCACTCGCCGTACAATTCAAAACAATTCCACCCACCCTCTGCCCCCGCCTAATGTGATGTATCAGATATAAGCTGGATAGTCCCAATGCCCCGTACGTTGCACACGACCCAGCCATAGTGGTGGCCTTGGACACACATCCAGCCAAGCCCAATGAGTGAGTGGGGGGCTATCTGAAAATTTGAATTTGAATGAAACCTCTGCTGTGGTAGTGGCCCTGGACACACATCCAGCCAAGCCCAATGAATGAGTGGTTGGCTATCTGGGAATGTGAATTTGGATGAAACCTCTGCTATGGTAGTGGCCCTGGACACACATCCAGCCAAGCCCAATGAATGAGTGGTTGGCTATCTGGGAATGTGAATTTGGATGAAACCTCTGCTGTGGTAGTGGCCCTGGACACACATCCAGCCAAGCCCAATGAATGAGTGGTTGGCTATCTGGGAATGTGAATTTGGATGAAACCTCTGCTATGAAAGGTGGTTAGGGTCAAGAGCAGACAGCTTTTCGAACCTGTAAACCCTACACTTAGATATGTGGCAAGCACAGATGAATTAGTGGTTAGGGTTTAAATATAATCACTTTTTTAACTCTTAAACCCTCGACATATTTGCGTGGTTGACACGAACGAGTGTGACGCCTGAACCCTACAAAGTAAACTCTTGACCCCACACTGAGGTATGTGGTATTGTGGTTGGGAATCGAATCAAACGGCAGTTGAAGCTCCCAACCGTAACTGCCACTCAGGTACGTGGTCAGCACAGACGGCACTTCAACTCGCTACCCTAAATACCCTTAATGCCGTACAGGGGATGGTGGGTACTGACGAATGTCATATCTGAGAGGATGACATTTTGAGCCTTACCTCTGAAACCTAAACCCTAAATCCTGTATGACAAAACCACTCAACCCTCCACGGCACATGGTCGACACTGATGAGTGTGATACTTGTGTGGTGGGTACTTAAGCCATAACTCTAAACCCTAAACCCCTACACCTGTATGCCTGAACCCTAAATCCTGAACCCTAAATCCTGAACCCTCAATCCTGAGCCCTAAATCCTGTATGCCTGAAGCCTAAACCCTCCACACGTACGTGGTCGGCATTGATGAGTGTGATACCTGGGTGATGGATATTTGACCTACGCATCATGGTTGAGATTTAAATCAAACAACAGTTGAAACCTTTCACCCTGAACCCTAAACCCTCCACAGGTACGTGGTCGGAACAGATGAGTGTGATATCTGGGAAGTGGATATCGATCCGCGCATCATGGTTGAGGGCCAGGAAAACGACCTGTGGCGGCTGGCGGTCCACCCGGTGCACCCCAACATCTTTGCCACGACGTGCACGGGGGGCAAGGTGAGAACATAACGGTTAGGGTTTAGGGGAAGAAGGTCTGAGCAGAATGGTTAGGGTTTAGGGAGAACAGGGTATGTGAGCAGAATGGTTAGGGTTTAGGGAGAACAGGGTATGTGAGCAGAATGGTTAGGGTTTAGGGAGAACAGGGTATGTGAGCAGAATGGTTAGGGTTTAGGGAGAACAGGGTATGTGAGCAGAACGGGTAGGGTTTAGGGAGAACAGGGTATGTGAGCAGAATGGTAAGGGTTTAGGGAGAAGAGGGTATGTGAGCAGAATGGTTAGGGTTTAGGGAGAAGAAGGTCTGTGAGCAGAACGGTTAGGGTTTAGGGGAAGAAGGTCTGTGAGCAGAACGGTTAGGGTTAGGGAAGAACAGGGTATGTCAGCAGAATGGTTAGGGTTTAGGGAAGAAGGTCTGTGAAGGCTGGACCTTTGACCTGGGAGGTTAGGGTTTAGGAGGGAGAGGGACTGTCTAGTGTGTATGTTGTCAGCACTGGTATGAGCTGTACCGCCGCAGGCCCATGTGTGGGACAGCAAGATGTACGATGTGATGTACTGCCCTCAAATGTACCGCCCTACGCTTGTGCATTGCCACAGGTCCGCGTGTGGGACAGCAAGAAGTACGATGTGATGTACTGCGCAAAGGTCGGATTCCCGTGCATCGGAATCACCTTTTCCAATGAGTTGTACGGGTGCTCGACGTACGAAAAGACTGGCATGTGAGTCATTTTTGGGGAGCGGGACCTAGATTTGAAAAGATTTGAAAGTTAAGATGGGCACGTGAGTTCTTTGTCGGGTCTGCATAGTTCAGGTTTCCAAAATTGGAGGCTTAAGCTGGTTAGACCCTAGTAGGGTTTAGGGTAGTGGGTACTGCCACTCTCTCACGTCATTCCCCACTCACAAATCACACTCATGTGACCAACCCATGGATGGGATAACAAGGTCTCAAGCCAGCACTACTGTAACACCAGTACGTGGCTGGCCACTCTATCACTCCTTTCCCCACTAAACATTCAAACTCATGTAACCCATCCACATGAGCAAAACGAAGCACCCAAGCCAGCCATGCCTCCCACGGCTTGTCACTGTCACCCTATCACTGGATTATCACCCTATCACTGGATTGTCACACTTTCAGGAAGAATTCTAAGGATGCAAGCCAACCGTACCGCAACTACCATATTGCGGTGGGCTCAGAGGGAGAGAACAACCTGCTCGGGTGGCATAAGGTGCGGTGCTGAAACCCTGAACCCCTTAACCATCTAACCCTGAACCCTCAAACCCTGAACCATTAAACCCAGGACCCTTAACTAGTCTCTTAGGGAGAGAACAACCTGCACGGGTGGCATAAGGTGCGGCGCTGAAACCCTGAACCCTTGAAACTCTCAAACATTAAAACCTGAACCCCTGAACCCTTATACCCTGAACCCTTGACTTGTCTCAGAGGGAGAGAGCAACCTGTATGATGCCTACGAGGTGAGGCACTGAAACCCTGAAACCCTGGACCACGATCTTTTAAAACCCTGAACCCCTGAAACCCTGAAACCCTGAACCCTGAACCCCTGATACCTTGACTAGTCTCAGAGGGAGAGAGCAACCTGTATGGGTGGCATAAGGTGCGGCGCTGAAACCCTGAACTCTGAAGCTTTAATTAGATTGAGTGGCCCTGACCCCCCTACCCCGTACCCTGCCTGCCCCAGACCCTACCCCGGACCCTGACCCGTAGCCCTGCCCTGACCCGGACCCGCCTTCCCTTGTGAGGCCTGTCACCCCCTGGTTGTACAAGGGGTGCAATACTTTTGGAAACAGAAAACACTACACCCTATTTCACATCTCGCCTCCTCTCTTGGTTCCACACCCCTGTTCACACCCTACCTCTCCTCTTGGTTCCACACTCTTGTTCATACCCCACCTTGCCTCTTGGTTCCACACCCCTGTTCACACCTCACCTTGCCACTTGGTTCCACACCCCTGTTCACACCCCATTTTGCTTGCTTCGTGTCCAGATCGCCATCATGGATGCCTCCACACTTCAGCCGCTCAAAATCATGAAAGATCCCAACGGGGCGGTGAGTGCCAGCCCCCCTGCTGGAGGCTGCTGGTGGGACGGGCCCTGCCGGTGGCCAATGGACTGTTCAAGAAGAGGGATGCCAAGTTGGCAGCACTGGGCCACAGCCCTGTGTGCAGCCTAGGCACCCAGAAACACCCAACCCCAATCCTGGAGCATAACCATTTCTATCCTGTACCCCAAACCACATGTTGTGGAGCCAAGGTACAGCCCCGTGGGTGGGCCAGGCATCCAAATCCCTAAACCCTTCCCCTAAAGCCTGATACCCTCATCCTGTGCCCCACACCACAGGTGGCAGAGCTGAGGTACAGCCCCGTGGGTGGGCCAGGTATCCTGGCGGCCGGAAGCCAAGATATGACCATCTACCTGTACAAGTGAGTGTGAACCAGGTGTGAACCAAGTGTGGCAGACCAGAGTATTTTCACACAAGTTGATTGTGTTAGAGATTGTGGCATGTACAAGTGAGTGTGAACCAGGTGTGGAATGGGATGGGGGGTCACTCAATCTAACACTCTCTACTGATCTTCACACCGTCTCTCGTACCTCAACTTACGTCCACCTTATCCCACCCCTCCCACACTTCAACAGGGAGGTCTCTTATACGCTTATGGCCGAGTGTGTGGGAGTGTGGGACACATTACTTCACTAACTGATATTTACTCACACAGTCACACTACCTCTCACACATATCACACTTCAGCTGCAAGGATGATTACAAGCTCATGGCCAAGTGCGTGGGTCACAGTGGCTGGGTGGAGCACCTGGACTGGACACTGCCCATCTCACTCCCCGGCACCAAGCTGAACGGGCGCATGTTCCTCATGGGTGTGGACTCCTCACGGAACCTCCTTTTCTGGGATCCAAAGACAGGTGAATACAGGTTGGATCTAGGGTGGATCTAGGGTGGATCTAGGTTGATGAAGGTTGGATCTAGGACCAAGCTTAAGAGATAAATGTGTCTGATTGGCTATGACTCCTCCTGGAACTATCTGTAGTAAGATCCGAAGGCAGGTGGGTAGTGGGTAGATCTAAGGTGGATCTAGGGTGGATCTGGCACTCAGCTGGACTCCTCTCATAACAGTTTCCTTGGGGACTGAAAGAGGGGTGACTGGACTCCTTTCCGGAGGCCCATTTGGGAGACCCTGGGACCAAAGGGCATTCAAAGGCAGGTGGGTAATGGGTAGATCTAAGGTGGATCTAGGTTGGATCTGGGACCAGGGGGCATCCAAGGGACAACCCGTGCAAAACACCCCTCCAACCGCCCTTCAAAACGGACGACAAGATCACTGCCAATCAGCGGGCCGCTCCCATGGCTGAGGACACTTCCCAACCTCCACGTGACCGCCATATGGACAACCCCTCCAACCACCCTTCAAAACAGGCAAAAGGTTACCGTCAACCAGCGGGCCGCTCCCATGGCTGATTACACCTTCCAACCCCCATATAATTGCCATATGGACAACCCCTCCGACCGCCCTTACAAACAGGCAAAAAGGTGACCGCCAACCAGCGGGACGCACCCATGGCTGAGTACACTGCCCGCATAGGCTTCAACGTGATGGGCATCTGGCCGGATGACAGCGGTTTCGATGACATGCCGTCAGTGTGTGCATCAAAGTGTGGATCCAGCACCCTGGATCTGGAGATGTGAGTAATAGGGCGTAGCTGCGTATGTCAAAGTGTGGATCTTGACCCTTGGGTCTGGGGATGTGAGATTGTGAGTAGTTAATGAATTTAAACAAGCTAGAAAAATAAAATAGTGAGTATGTCAAAGTGTAAATCTTGACTCCTAGATCTGGACGTGTGATTTTCAGGGTTCAGGGCATGCCCTAAACACTGTCCCTCAGGCTGGCTCGACTGAAAGATAAGGGCAGTCTGGTGGAATCAGCCGCGCCTGCCCCCTTTCCTTCAATGCATTAAAACCCTAAACCCTCAATGCTAAGCCCTGTTGGTTGTTGCCCCTGCCCCTCAGTCTGGTGGAATCAGCCGCGCCTGCCCCCTTTCCTTTAATCCATTCAAACCCTGAGCCCTCAATGCTAAGCCCTATTAGGTGTTGCCCCTGCCCCCTTTTGTTTCATGCATTAAAACCCTGAACCCTAAGCTCTCAACCATAGACCCTCAACCCAGGTCCTTGTTGGCTGTTGCCCCTGTCCCCCAGGCTGGCTTCACTGGACAAGAAGACGGGCGGACCGATGGATCCGTCGGTTTGTGTGAACGACCCCACAGAGGAGGACAGCTCGGATGGAGTGCCCACTTGCGGGTGAGAGGGAAGGGGGGGGGGGGACTTAACCATAAGCCTGAAGTCACTAAGCATAAATATCTGCTGTACGTGGGTAACGACCCTACAAAGGAGGACAGCTCAGAGGAGGTGCCTTCATACAGGTGAGAAGAGAAAAAACGACCCTGAAAACTCATCCATCAACGCCTGCACGTACTCATAAATAAAAATGCAAAAATAAGCGCGTTCCCGTGCGCCTGCTTTTGCGGCAAACGGTCCCGTCTCCGATGTTTGCCCCGACCTTGATTACAGAAGCTTCACATTCTCACGACAGTGACTGGCATTAACACCTAGTGACACAAGGCTTGCCGTGGACAATGCAGCCGTACATTATGCAAGATTCCCGCAGTCTGAGCTCACCTGTTATTTTTTGCTATTTCAGGTATTTGGTGACGGCCGACAACCTGAGCCGCGTCCGCATGTTCAACTACCCTGTTGTGTGGGACGATGCGCCGCACAAAGCCTTCAGAGGACACGCCTCGTTTGTCAAGTGGATCCGGTTCAACTGCGATGACAGGTGTGTGAAAGGGGGAGGGAGGAGGGGGGAAAAGGGGAGGGAAAGCAGAGAAGGAGGGGGGAGAGGGAGGAGGAGGAGGGGGGAAAAGGGGAGGGAAAGCAGAGAAGGAGGGGGGAGAGGGAGGAGGAGGAGGGGGGAAAGAACCCTCCAAGGGGGGAAGGAGGGGAGAGGGAGCTTGATAAACAATAAACATGAGATAATAAACAATGAAAAAGGGTGCGGGGCTTCACATAAAAAGTGTTTGTCCTTGGGGTGCGGGAAGGTTTTTTTTATCTACGGTACCAGTTTCGATTTCTTTTAAGCTACTACATTTAAGCCCTAACTTTTAACCCTGAATGTAAACCCTTACTCCGAGGGACCGGTGTCTTCATATCTTAAACCCTCATATTCTGAATCCTCGACCCTGCCTCTTCAGAATTGTGCTCTCTGCCGGCGGTCACGATCGGGGGATCTACCAGTGGCGCACCCTGGGTATCAACAGGGAGGACATGGCCGACGTGAAGAAGGACAAAACCATCCTCATGTGCATCGAGGCGCTGATCAAGAAGAGGAGGTGAGGTGGAGGCGGTACAGACAGGGGCAGTACAGATAGGGTGGTAAAGAAAAGGGCAGGACAGACATAGGCTGTGTAAGCAATTGTGGTGCAGGCGAGGGCAATACAGGCAAGGGCGGTACAGGCAAGGGCGGTAATGACTAGGGCAGTACAGGTAAGGGCAATACAGGCAAGGGCGGTACAGGCAAGGGCGGTACAGGCAAGGGCGGTACAGGCAAGAGCGGTAATGGCTAGGGCGGTAATGGCTAGGGCGGTACAGGTAAGGGCGGTACAGGCAAGAGCGGTGAGGGCTAGGGCGGTACAGGTAAGAGCGGTGAGGGCTAGGGCGGTACAGGTAAGGGCGGTACAAGGTTCCAGCTGATGAAGGACTCTAGCCCATTACCCTTATATCAAACGTACTATCAAGAAACTGACAGCTAGAAGTTTGCACCCCCAACCCTACTTGTGAACCTGATGCATTTACTGCATATCAGGGGGGATGCGTCAGTGACAAACAGCCTCAGCCCATCAACAGTAGTTTATATTTGAATCACCTTCCCTCGGATGTGAAATGATGGTTTATTTCATGCATATGCTCTGGTGAACATAAATGGGCAGGATCTCTGCATCGCCAGCCGAAGGTGGCGTTGACAACTAAGAATTCATATTTTGAATTCGAGTCTACTGTACCTGTACTTGTAAATAATTTCATCGCAAGTACCGCAACTAAGCGCCCGCAATTCCGTGAGACCCCGTCTTCAGGGAGGGGGCCAGCGACAACCAGCTTCAGCCCGTCAACACCTTATTTACATGTAACATTATCCAGCATACCAGTCCCAACCTCCTTCAAAAAGTTAACCCTAAACCCTGGAAAAAAACTTCTTCAGGGAGGGGGCCAGCGACAACCAGCCCAAGCCCGGCGTTGAGTGGGGCGCGCTGGACGGCGAGGGCGGCAAGGTGTTTGGCCCGCTAGCTTCCACCAAGAACCTGGGCTCCACGCTGACCAGCCCCATGAACCCCACCGGGCGAAGCAACACGTTCAAGAGCGACACGCAGTCGTCGCCGAGCCGGGCGAGCATGGCCAGCTTCACAGGGCAGAGCATAAAGATCAGGCACATGTAGCGAGGCGTGATGGCGGGGACGCCGCCTGGTCGCTGTCCCCCTATATAATTTTTCAGGAGCAGAGTGCCATGAAGATCAGGCACATGCAGCGAGGCTTGATGGCGGGGACGCTGCCTGGACGCTCTCCCCCTCGACGTCTTTCCGAGGCAGAGTATTAAGATTGCGCACGTGTGGAGGCAGAGCAGTCGGTGTGCCGTTGTAGTTGGAGCCCGGGTCAGCAGGCTCGTTGGCCAGTCTGATCAGCCAGGCTCGTGGTGTAGGGGGGATGGTGGGCTTTATGGGCGTTTTCACGCAGCAAGCCGTACAGCCGCTAGTGGGCATGCTTTGCAGACCTGATGCGAGGAGGCATGCCCTGCACAGCAACGGCGTGGCATGCCCTCAACAGCTGGGCATGTCGTCAACGATGTGGCATGCCATTTGCTGTGTGTCCAGGCTGGTCAGCAGCTCGGTATGCCCTCAGGGGAGCGTGGCATGCCTCAAAATGTGACATGCCCTCGTGGGCGTGGCATGCCCTCATGGGCATTGCATGCCGTCATAGGAGAGTGGCATGCCCTCGTGGGTTTAGCATGCCATCAGAGGGGAGTGGCATGCCCTTGTGTGCAATGCATGCCATCAGAGGAGAGTGACATGCCTCAACAGCGTGGCATGCCCTCATCAAGGTGGCATTTCCTCAGAGAAGATTGGCATGCTCTCAGAGAAGCCTGGCATGCCTGCAGGGAAGCGTGGCATGCCCTCATGGGCGTGGCAAGCCCTCCTGGGCGTTATGTGCCCTCATTTGGGCACAGCATGCCCTCGTGGGCGTGGCACGCCATCAGAGGATTTTCGCATGCCCTCATTGAGCGTGGCATGTATGCCCTTTGAAGGAGCGTGACATGCCCTCATGGTTGTTATGTTTCCACATTGGGGCGCGGCATGCCCTCGAGGGCGTGGCGTCAGCATGGGACCAGCAATGGGATCCTGCCCTTGCATTGTCATGGTGATCATCACGTCACCATCTCACCCAGCCTGATGGCGGGTGGGGGACGGAGTGTTCAGGAGGCTGAGCCAGGATCCCGAAGTCTCAAAGATCGATATCGAGGTCCCAAAGGCTAGACATAGCCACACAAGGCGGCGTGTCCTTTCCGCTGGTCGGTCTACAGCTCAGGCCCCTGTCTGCGTTGCATTGGCGCACTGCACCTCACCTCGGACACCAAGCCTCACCATGTATTGACTGAAGCATATTTACTTAAATAACAGCACCTCTAATGGCTTTCAGGAGTACATATCTTCTGCGCCCGGTCGGAGCCTATTGGACTTTGAAGACATCTGATATTAAAATATCGGATGTAAGGATATTGAGATTCGTGGACTCAGGTCCCTTGTGCCTTGAGGTGCTACCCTTGGGTTGTGGAGAACCAACTGGAATCTGAAGAGGTACATCAGGTCAATGACCTTTAACCTCTGGGCCCTGCTTAAAAGGCTCGGCCTAACTTAAGAGAGATACTGCAGTAACCTGCTTTCTGTTCACTCATGCTGCCCTTCATGCATGTGGCCCTCGATCAATGTTGTGAAGACTGTGTGAAATCTGAGGAGGGCAGCACTTACTTGATTGCCTCGTATCGTATGCCTGTTGCCCTTGGGGGGCTGGGTGGGATTCTTGTACGGTCCAGCGTTGCATCAGAATCGATGCATGGGACAGGTGCAGGTACAGCAGTACAAACACGAAATGAAGTGGCACAGCGTGCAAAAAATTATTGACACATCTGGGTAAGCAACCAGCACACATCATCAAACCTGTGGCGTAGAAGATATAGCCCCATGGCGCAGAAGGAAACCAATCATTCAGGACAGCCGGGCGCCCACGCGGCCAAGCTTTTTCAGTATGGCCCAATGTCATTCACTTGGGAGTCGGGCCATGGTATGAGCGGACGATGACGTCATACGCGCCTGCTGGTGCCCCACGAACTGGCCGTCTGCAATTATATTTACTTGAGATGAGATATAGAGGGTTCTGCAGGTGCATGAACTGATCTAGCTGGCGGACCAGACCCAGGTGCGGTCTCTGCACCCCAGTATGGATGGATGCTCAAAATCTTAAATATAATGCAAATTATGAATGCAGCTTTTATTTATGGTGAAGCACATGCGTCCCACTGAGCAACGGCCCTTTTTGGACAGGTGGCAAGACGAACAGGAGGTAAAGGACAGCAGACCAGCACTCCAGCAGATCAACTGGATAGCTCGAGGGCAGGGCCTCGAAACAGGGACTGCTTTGGCAAAACATACAAAGTGCGGTAGCAGACCACGGCCACAGTCATCAGAAACTTGGTATACACGGGACAGTTGGGCGTCCATGCGGCGGAGCCTTTTTGAGCATGGCACAGAGGTGTAATGTCATTGAGAAATATAGTCTGCTACTCTGCTGCCTATGGGCGCATTTGCCTTGGTGTCTAAGACCCATGCAACTTGACCGCCCCTATTAGTTGATAGAGACTGGGCAGGCGGAAAACACTGCCGGCCTGGGGTGGCCAGTTGGGAAGTTTCTTTTGCCGGACCTCACAATGTGGGAGGCCGGTCGCCCAACCCAAAAACCTGAGACGCTACACACAAAAAACATCCTGGGTGCGCATTTGGCCCTGGTCGTCAGCTGAGAAAAGGCGAGCAGGGACAGGAAAGGCACAGTGGGAAGTGGTGACAGCCGAGTTGGCATTTTGGCAAAGCTCAAGGCCGGCAGGCATGTTGTTGTTACAAAGTTGACGCAACCACCTACAGCCTTTAACGAAAGGCCAGGCAGAGCGAAATGGAGAGAAACCAGAGAACGTGAACAAAACCGGTACCGGAGACATGTCTATCTCTGGGCATTTAGCCAGGCATCTAGCTTGGTTGCGAACACTGAGCAGGATTCAAAAAGTGCCCATGATGAGCAGGGAGGGATGATCGTGCTCCTGGAGTAAGCTGTTGCAAGTCTGCAGGAAATTTGAGTTGTGGTCGCTGCAGCCAGCTAGTCAGCCCATGTGCTGTAGATCCGATCGGTAGATCTACCCACCTGGATCCTGCCTTGCAGAATTAAACCTCCCTGATAGAAACCGAAGCTGCCGAAGCGGTTTCTGTTTGTCGGCCTATCATCCCAACCAAAATTGTAGTCCCTCGACTCACCCCCTCGTCATGAGCATACACATCTCCAGCATGTTTTTCATCGATTGCCAGTCTACTGACGTGTACTGAGGCGACAGCAAGTGCTGCAATATACCTTGTCGAGCAACTGAAAGCAGAGGAATCGAAGACTGCAGGCGGTATCAACGTACCCACCCAAGCGCCTGTATCAGGAGAACCACGCAGCCTAGATAGACAAGGCCTCCTCAGCCAAGTAGACATTCTGACAAGGCTGCAACGCGACGAAGAACACCAGTCGGGACAACGTCGGAACGTCGTCGCGAAAAAAAACCGGCCAGCCCAAGTCAAGACTGCCAGACGCTTCCGACACCAGGGCGTAGACAGCAGGGAAGTCTCGAGAACAGGCGTCTCTCTTGCCCCGGCCCTCTACCAGCCCGGTAAGCACTCACATGCGCACACCCCCACACTCATCCGTCACACACACGGATATCTCTGCTTGCCAGCAAATTGAGCTGGTGTTCGGCCTTTGGGTGGATGTGTAGGCGTCGTCATATCGACACTCGGGACTCTAAATCTGGCCCCGTTGATTCCCCGTCTGTCCTGACCTGATTTGAATCCTCGCTCAGCAGACCGTCCTCTATCGCCCATATTTATATCTATAACCTAAATCATGACACCAATCTGCCCATTGAAATCATGGACAGATGTTGTCTTCGTCGTCGACATGATCGACTGTGAACAGGACACAGCAGCAGAAGTGACAGCAGATTAGGCAATAAGACATGCGGCCGAAGCGTCATGTGCAGCATTCCCTGCTGCAGCTTGAGCCATTGGCCGTAGACTTGCCACTATTCGGCTGTAAAGGCGACATAGTCGCTGCATTAACGATAGCAGCTGAGGCGATGCAGGAATTCCACCCCTACATCTAACCAAACGCATGATTCTGCGCAGATGAGCCGGCAGGTTCCTTGCCTCATCGCGCTGCTGCTTGCATCTGTGGCCTATGTCGCCTCGGCCCAACAGCAGGAAGAGGTGGGAGATTATGCATGCTCACACGCCATCGATATTCGCTTTTAAAAACCTCTCAAAATGCTTCGTCATCAGGCCCTGGGTGCACTTTCATCAGTGCTGGCTAGGGGAAGGTGGGTGATCAACTGATCATGCATGGTCACATGGGATGGGTTGGGTCACCTTACATTCAATGATTGTTGGTTTTAGTGCATCAGCTACGATTTGCGTCATGGCCTACAGTCGACACGTAGCATGTCCAGCAGCTTCGGCCATTGGCCATTGGCCGGACAAGGCTGGGGTCCCCGTCGCAGCCCAGATATGTCTGCCAGGTTGACTGCCGATGGTGCCCTGTCCCTCATTAACATGAAACCTTCCCTCAGTCATCAAGCGCTGTCTGCAGACGCTTGGTTTCCAACCCTGGAAGCCTCAACGCCTTACTTCTGCACAGCCCCAAACTCGAATCATGCCCACCTTAACCCAACTCTGAGCGACCATTTGCTGAACAATTATCCCCAAAACGCTCAACCCCAGGTCTCTCTCATCCAGATGTCAGCTGCAGACCCCGCACCCAGGAGGAGGGCTGCTGCTGCGGTGCCACCCGGCGGCAACATCGCTGTCAAGCTTCCGGATTGCACGGGCAACCCATGCTGCGTCTTCACGTCCAGGCCGTGCACCCTGCCACGGCTGACAGAACCTCTAGGGTGGTACTGCCCCTGCCCGCCGCAACCGCTGCCACCACCGCTGTGTGTTCCGGACATGTGCTGCAGATTCGACGGCACCGGGGTATTCTGTCTTCGCGGCCTGGGCGTGAACTACTGCCCTTGTCCACACTCCTTGCCGCCCCCAACCTTCCCACTCCCTCCTTCACCACCTCCCCCACTTAGCCCACCCCCACCCCCTCCCCCTCCTCCCAGGCTTTCTTCTCTCCCCCATCCCTCCCCTCCTGCTCCACCACCACCCAACCCAAGACATCCCCCTCCTCCCCCTCCCCCCCCCTCCCTCTCCTCCTCCCCCGCCACTCGCCCCTTCCCCCCCTCCGCCTTACCCCACCCCCCCTCAGCCTTGTATCCCCGACCCTTGCTGCAATCTCCCGGATACTTTTATATGTGCCCGTGACTTCAGGCTGCTGTACTGCCATTGCCCTCCCTCCCCTTCTACTCCTCCCCATCCTCCCCCTTTACCTCCACCCTCGAATCCACCCATTCCCACCCCGCCTACACCTCCACCCTCCCCTGAGCCCCCTCAGCCTTGTATCCCCGACCCTTGCTGCAATCTCCCAGACACCTTCATATGTGCCCGCGACTTCAGGCTGCTGTACTGCTATTGCCCTCCCTCCCCTTCCGCTCCTTTCCATCCTCCCCCTCTACCTCCACCCTCGAATCCTCTGCCGCCGCCGCCTCCGCCTCCCCCTCCCCCTCCGCCTCCCCCTCCTCCTCCTCTGCCGTCCTCTTGCACACTCAACCCTTGCTGTTTCACGCCTCCCGGCTCCCCATGTGTTTTCTTCGTCGGTGTCGACTACTGCCCCTGCCCTCCAGCCCCTCCCGCTCCCCCTCCCCCTCCGCCATCCCCATGCAAAGCAGACCCCTGCTGCTTTGTCCCATCGGGCGGTCTATGCGCACACTATGTCGGTTTCGACTACTGCCCCTGCCCTCCTGCTCCCCCGCCGCCGCCGCCGCCGCCCTGCTTTGTGGACGTTTGCTGCTTCACACCTCCGGGCACCGCCTGCCCACACTTTGTTGGGGTCGACTACTGCCCCTGTCCTGCTCCACCTCAAGATCAGGTGAGGCGTGTCCTTTGTCCATCATGTCAAGTGCATCTGACGGGCGCTGCGGGCGTATTAGTCCATCAACCCTGAACCGGCTTACGACTGCTACGGTGCTGCACTTTGTCTCATCTCGCCAGGCTTACCAGCTGCTCATGTGAAGGCTGTCCCTGTTCGCACTGCCAGGAACATACAAAAAGGCGATCAGTTGAATGCAGGGGTCATGCTGCAGAAGAGAGCCCAAGTCCAAACAATGCCCGTCTCAGGACGTATATGTTTAGGCTGTAGGCTATGTATCTAGGACGTTCTTGTTTACCCTGCCGTATGTAGCCACCCGGCCTGTGATATTGCAGGGTGGTTACATAGGGCAGGGTAAACAAGACACGTCATAGATCACCACAGCAACACCAAAGTCTTTGTTTGCTCATCGCAGGTTTCAAAGCCTCCACCAACTCATCCCGACTCACACCCCCCCTCTCTGCCATCACCGCCGCCTCCACCCTGCATTGATTTTATTCCCGGGACCCTCACCCCATGCCCCGGCCCTCCTCCTTTCCCTCCCTATCCTCCCTACCCTCCTTATCCTGATCTTCCTCGGTACCCCGATACCCCCAAATTCCCTCCATATCCTCCCCGCACTCCATCCATTCAAGAAACCAAGCACCCCTCTCCCCCCCCTCCGCCCCCACCCCCTTGCATCGATTTCATTCCAGGCACAAACACCCCCTGCCCCAGCCCTCCTCAACACCCTGACAACCCCTCCTTCCCTCCGATTCCTCCCCGCCCTCCCCACTTCCCTCCCATCCGTCAAAACCCCAAACCTCCCTCTCCACCCCCTCCATACCCCGACAACCCCTCTTTCCCTCCGATTCCTCCCCGCCCTCCCCACTTCCCACCCATCCGTCAAAACCCTAAACCTCCCTCTTTACCCCCTGCATACCCCCATGCCCCCTCCTTTCCTCCGATTCCGCCCCGCCCTCCTCACCTCCCACCCATCCGTCAAAACCCCCAACCTCCCTCACCACCGCCGCCGCCGCCCTGCTACGTCCAAGGCTCCACCCTCCCCTGCTCTCCACCTCCAATTCCTCCTTACCCCTCGTATCCTGAATTCCCTGATTTACCTTCATACTCTCCGTTCCCTCCCTTCCCTCCCCGCCCGCCTGCAACCCCTTCCAGCCCCCCTCTTCCCACTCTCCCCCTCCCTCCCTCTTACCCGCCATCGCCCCCACCTCCATGCGTAACTACCGCCGGTGGCCAGCCCTGCTCCCCTCCCCCCTTCCCTCCCCCTTACCCCCCGCCTAATCCCGATGCACCGCCGCCGCTGCCGCCATGCATTAATGTCATCCCAGGAACCGATACCCCCTGCCCCGGGCCACCCTCTTCACCACAGCAAGACACAGAGCCGCCGTCCCCTTCCCCTCCAGACCTAAATGCACAAGAGTCTCCCGCCGCCCCCCAGCCTCCCGCAACCTTCCGGCCGCCGTGCATTGATTTCATCCCGGGAACGAGCGTCCCTTGTCCCGGACCACCACCGCCACCACGGCGCTGATTCAAGGACGACGGCACGCCGTGCGACAAGCCTCCGCCTCCGCCTGAGATATCCTCCTAGAGACCGGCCGGCAGCATCTGACAGCATGTCACTACGAGCATGCACAGCCAGCAGTGCTGACACCTATGCTAGTGGCTATTGCCCCTGCGTGCGATGTTGGCTTGTATGTGAAGCTTCATGGGGGAATGCACATATCGTTCAAACCCCAAACCAGCTTACGGCCGACGCTGTCTGTTTATTTGTTGTCTCGCCATTCTTCCTGTACATAGAAGTACATACTCGTACATCCCTGACGTACTTATGTAGCATGCCCCCCCCCCCCTTGTGCGCACGGTTCTCCCTTGCACTCCCTGTACCTAACAGCTGTGGGACATACGTGCAGCCAGGGTGGCTGAGTGGTTGGGGTTCAAGCTCCTACGCATGCCACCGGTTGCCTTATTCAAAAAGGCTTGTCTGGGATGAGAATCACCAATTTCTTGGAAACTTTTTGTGGAGCTTTTGAAAAACTGACGAACGTCGTACTAGATGTCATAAGGACAGGTGCCTGCAAACCGGTACGAGCGCTGCTCCTGATTGCTGCGTTCATACAGCATGCACTTCTGCTGCTTGCTGCTGCGTGTCTCCAGGGGCGCCCATATTGTTTTATCGTGTTCGCTTCATGTGTTTAGGGTGTGGGCGGCCAGCCTAATACTTAATGATGTTTAAGCAAAAGAATACCGGTATAAGCGCCTGGCTCTTGGCTGGCTGCAGCGTTCATGGTTCCCTTGGGATTGCATCCAATCATACTGCAATTGTAGTATAGCCCGTGCGCTGGTTAGTTTCTTTTCTTTTTGAATGTCCCTTGTAAATGGTACAAAGCAGCCTTGATCTGACCCAGAGATCTCTGAGCTGACCGTAGCTCTCAGTAGCCATACAAGCTGTAGCCGCTACTGCTGCTTTGAAGTGATCTTATTAAATTGGTTGGTTGACGTCTTGTCCCCCAGTCATGTGCAAGTCACGCCCGACATGACAGCCAGCACCGCACCGCTAGGATTGGGAAATATTCGGCTTGGAAGACACTCCTTGGTTCGCATGCCATATGGGGCATCAAGGCAGTGCATGGACTAAGAATGGTGCAATTCGTATCTTATCACGCTGAAAATCTGCAGGGGGGGGGGGGGGGGGACAGGAGCTGGCAAGCAAGACACAGCCCATTGTGGTCAGCCTAGTCACGGTGCACCATCCCCTCTGATTCCAGTGCCGCTAGACCAGCAAATATCTGCTGCATCATGCTGAGCTTGTGGGCAAGCATGGCGGCCCACTTCCACTGCCAGCAGGTTGTCAGGGCGCCGACTTGTCCGCCAGCAAGTTGTCAAGGTATAAGAACAGTGCACACTCGCTGGGCCCTGCTGAACGCTCAGCCGCAAGGGGCTTGTAGGAGATGACTGACCGCTAATCCAGCTACTATGCAAAGCCTGGGCCATGGTGAAGCCATGCCATCCTCCTATGTAAGGGTGGTAGGAACGTGGAAACCAGCAATCTGGACAGGGGGAGAAACAGGAGAGTTCGGCGGGTTCGATCCCTCAACCCTATGGGTATGGATGGTTGTCAAGGGTACTGAGAGGTGCGGACCCATTCGGGATAAGCTGCTTGTCGGCTGATGTACTGCAACAGGCCTGGGCTGCCAGCGAGCTTGACAAAGACAGCTATCACGGTGTTGCTCGTGCCTGTGAGCAGCTTGAGCATGGTGGCACAATGGCTGGGCTTCCGAGCCTGCTGCAACTCGAGGCCAGTGGAGGGGCGGGCTACATGTCCATGCAACAACATAGTGATAGCCTCATGCAGTCATGCTCTTTGGAGAGGTCGTCATAACAGATCGTGGGGTTGCGCCTGACCTTGCCTCGAATGGAATGATGCAGAATTACAGAGGAAGGAGGGCTGGCATGGACAATGGACGGACATCGGTGGGTAAAGGCAGGAGGGGTCTTTCGATCACTGAGGGCTATTAAGCAAGGGGATAGGGATAAAATAGGGCAGCTGATCAACCGAAGCCGAACATTGAGTCACACGAAACAACAAACAGCCTCAGCAACGGTCCGAAGCTATTGACATCACTTGAATGCAGGCTTTAGATATTTCTGGCGAGCCCTATCCAATCCCCGATGCTGTCGATTTTCGGTCTCATATCCCCCAGATATCTCTGATCGCACCAGGGGATCAAACCATCCTCCATGGACCAACCGAACGCGACGAGATTCTTGCCCCCATACAAACCGGCTGGCAAGTCTAATAATAAGCGGTTTGCGACTGTATATTATCTCTGCTACCCCCCTGAACATCTGCCCATCAACGTATGTCATTGTATAGAAAGGACGGGTAAAGCGACTAATACAAATAAAGTGACGCTGGATCCCCATGAGCAGTCAGCTAACGCTTGAACAGGCGTTGTCTCTGGGTGACCTGACATTGAGCTTCCACGATGGCCGCTTCGTCATGGCAGAACGGCGCCTTCTCGTCTTAGCCTCTGGTGTTTTCCGACATGCCCTGCTCGAATCGTACGGGGAGAACGAAGGACTACGTCATGCAAATCAGCAGGTTGCTGTTGATGCAGCAGACTCGACGCTATCAGTAAGTGAAGAGTCCTCTAGTCTGTAGAAAGTCCCAGCCTGTCAGATGCTAAAATGTTTCGGTGGCTAGGTCAGTGATACAGCACATAGGGCAATCTGCAACAGATCTGATCTGCAAGCAGCCAAGCAGTCAAGCACCATTGCTGGTCGTTGCTGCAGCAATATTTTTGCTTTTGAAATTCTTCACCAGGCCGAATTGTGGGCCTTCCATTTCTTGTGTGACAGGTTGATGGCTGCTTGGAGGACTGGATGGAGGTGCTGAGATTACTATACCACGGAGGTGAGCTTGTTTGATTGTCTAATTATAGCATGGCATGTCAAGCCACATCATCAGCTTCTCAGATCCCACTGACAATCGCGTTATCGCAGTGATCAGCGGGGGTTTAGCCACAGTGACCACGGCGGTTGCCTTCCGTATCCTCCCAATTGCACACAAGTATGACATGCCGGCCGTGCTGGAGCGGTGTTGCAGCGCCTTTGATACAGCGAAACCTCAGCTCTGGGACCCGCCTGCGAGACCCACGCCAGGATCTGCCAGCTCAGCACCCAGCCCAGATCTATTTCAATGGCTGGCGCTGTCTGACAACCTGCAGTATACGCCCATAGTTCGGGCATGCCTGTGGCAGCTCTCAAAGGCGACAAAGCCAGCTATCTCGCCTATTATGGGTGCCCTGTGCAGCCCTGCTCAAAGGGGTTTTCTTTCAGGGCTTCGTCAGGAAACATGTCTGGAGGTCATCAACATGTTGTCCGGCCTGCCGTTTTGGTTCAAGGTGAGGACGACATGCAATGCTGCTTCAGAATATAAGAACCATCTTGTTTCTGTCCCCTGGCGTAGGTCCTCTAGTAACATAAGTGTACAAACGGTATAACAAATGTTTCCGTCCCAAAAATGCAGGTCTGATCCCTATTGCTCTGATCCATCCTTTTGTTTGTTCGGTAACTGAGGTTGAATTGAATTGCGTAAATCTCGCTCAACGTCCACAGGGATCGTGTGTTCCTCGGATCAGTCGCCCACCGTCAGTGTATTACCCAGTAGTGGCTGTGGCCGATGTGAGTTCTCAGGATTGAGGTTGCCTGCATATGTTCGGGTTTCAAGGGGGGGACGGCATTGGAGAGATAAGGACGGCCTTGAGCTCACGTAACATGTCGACGATGTTCCACCTCTGGGCCCTGCTCAAAAAGTCTCGGCCGCATGACTAACTAATAAGGTCAGGATAAATAGGAAAAGGGGGGAATAAGCATGTGCATTCCTCTTTCAGTTTTGACTGCCGGTTTAAAACTGCTGCATGGCCTTTCCGAAATTGCCTGGACGTAGTTGCTTTGATGTCGTAACATCACCTGTCCCTTTCCATACCCAGGGGGATAACCTTCTTGAAGATTGGGTTAGTACCAACGAAGGCATGGTCATGAGTATGTATGATGCTCACCTGGTGTACGATGTCCACCATGAAGGCCAGGTGTCTCTGCAAATGTGGGATATGGAGCATCAGCGGGTGGCCGGGCGAATACCTATTGGAGCTGGGGACTATTCCACTGCGACAGACATTGATGTTAACGCCAACAGGCTGGCACTTGTTTCCCAGGGGTATAGAGGCACTGCCAATATCTGGGACCTGGCCAGCTGTCAGCTCCGGAGTGCGGTTGGGCCAAAAACAGCTGCGGACAAATTCTTGCGTGGTACTTGGCTCGGCGTCAGCTGCGTTGTTTATATCATGGCTGGTATTGAGTCCATTGACAGCTCACTGCATTTGAGGGACATGACAACGGGTTTGGAGGCTGTACCAAGCCTGATAGGGCACACCGACGGGATCAGGGACTGGCAGACCATGGAGGAAAGCAGGTTGGTCATTTCATGCTCAAGTGATAAGACTGCACGGTTATGGGATATCCGCACAAGCAAATGTGTGCGTATTTTGGAGGGACATCTCGATACAGTCGAGAGCGTTGGAATGGATTTCAGCGGCCGCACAGCTGTCAGCAGCTCTGATGATGGGACTGTCAGAGTATGGGATCTTGGCACTGGCCTGTGCAAAGGATCCGCGTTTGAGGATTCAAGAAATGATTCTCATAGGGTTGCCATAGATCCCTCAGGGACCGTTGCGCTGGCCAACTTCGCTGATGGGCTGAGAAGCTGGGACCTCACCAGGCAGGTGGCGTTGGATGACTACAAGATGAAGGAGGGACACACATTGAGAGCGTGGTGCTGCGACCGTAGCTTGACAATAATTGGCCTCATGGCAGCTGCTCCGGCGGAGAATGATCTGTTCTCATCCAGCATCCAAGTGTGGCGATAGATTGGCAGTGCTCATTTTCGTGTGGCTCGGCTACATATCAGCTACAGTTTAGATACCTTCGGCGGGAGGCCCCATGAATAGCCAGCCATGCTGATTGGGCCTGCATTTGTGGGCAAATCTAACTTTGGCCCCAGTCGGGCCTTCGTTTGGTGGCCAGGGGGTGACCTGCCAACGATAGACTCACATTTGGATAAAACATGCAGTACCATCCTATGATTTCTGGCTTCTTGCCAATGTATGGCTCAATTGTAGATTGCTGTGCTTGTCACATAAGTGCCTTTTTGCAAAAGTGCTTTGTTCTGGAAAAGCTGTAGTGAGCTAAAGGAAGCTACAAAGGGTATTGATTCATAGGTTTGAAGGCCGGGGATGTCTGGATTTTATAAGATAAAGATAGTTTGCGACCCAGCCATACTTCCTGCTTGTAAGATAGCATCGTGTTAAGTTGCCTTCTGCGTATGACCTCCTCTTTGTATATAATCCTGGCAATGTACCTGGATTGGTGTTTTGGTTTCATCAATCTGCCTGGACTTATCCCTATCACCATGTTCTATGGATAATGGGTCCAGAAGTATATTTTCTGTCTAAACAGTATGAATGAGTGTTCAATTGAGAGATGAGGGCGGTATAACCGTATAACCAGGGGTATAACCAGCTTAATAATGGCGAAACCCTGACCTGGTCTTGGTCGTTGCAATCTAGAGAGGGTAGATTTGAGACATTTGACCGTCCATTATTTCCAGCATTTCTGGAGGCAGTGTTACCATAATCTTAAGCTATTGAGCCAGCTATATTACGCCACCTCACATGAAGTGCGTCCAGAGGTGTAACGTTATTGACATGAAGTGCGTCCGTGACACTTGGCTCAGCGATCCCTTTTCATGGCTCACGAACAATAGCCAGGGCGGTCATGACCTGATTGGTTCGGCCTTGCCCAAATTTGGCTGCCCAGCAGCCCTCAAAACTCGTATGGGGACTCCCCAGACCTACATAGCTAGCTACATACCTACATGGCTAGAGCAGAAGGCTCACATGAAGATCCAGTAGGCACAAGGCAGTTAGATTTGTGACGCTCTGGGCCAACATTGTTGTGACCCTGAATTACGAAACAATGCAAACAGATCCAATAAACACTACCGGCAGGCAGTTGTACATGTCAATAACATTACACCTCTGGGCCCGCTCAAAAAAGAAGGAACTAAAAGGAAGAGAGGGGGAAAGGAACAAAAGGATGAGAGGCCGGGAAGGCAAAGAAGACCAAGTCCAACACCTGAGTTTCACTAGAGACCAGCCCTCAGAGAAGCCTCTAAGAAAGGAAAAGTCCACAAAAGAGTGGGTGCCGCCATGAGTGGGCTGTCTTGCTGTGCTGCTGGTGCGGCCTGCTGCGTCGTACAAGCGAAGTACTTGCTGCCACCAAGCTGTAACGGCTGGATCTGCCGCTCCCTCATGGCCTCCTAACTGGCAGCGGATGGACGTAGCCCTGCAGATGTTGGAGGAAGCTGGACTGCATCTTGCTATTGAGGCAATGCCGCGGCCTAAGGTGATCTGTGGCCCACACCACATCACCGTCGTTGGCTGCAGGCGCTGCAGAGACAGACGCCAACCTGATGTGTGTAGGTAGATGATGCCTGAGGTTCACCTTTGCGGCCACGCGGCTGTAACGGAGCTAACGTTGACCTGGTGCTGCTTGACCGCCGCATATTCATGCATGACATCTAGCATGCGCTGCAGTCCTGTCGGGCTGCTGGCTAGCAGGGTGAGATCATCTATAAGAGGCACCTGAGTCGTGACCCCGCCCCCAGCATAATGCCCTTTGCAGGGCACTGGGCTGCGATCATGCCCAGCAGATCGCTGATTTAGAGGCTGAAAAGGAGGGGGCTGAGTGGGCATCCCTGCCTGATACCACGGGTGCAAGGCACAGGGCCAGTGCTTTTATGGCCGTCTGTGGCACATGTCCGTTGTGGCCTGATGCTTCTGTTCACGCCTCGAAACCCTCGCTAACTTGAACTACTGTGACATAGTTTGGCAGGCATTTACAAGTTGGGGCACTCCTGTAATAACAACTAGGCAGGACAGATGCCTCCGCGTAATTTACACTGGTTAATGTTTATGATGCATTAATATGTAAGGGAAACAATATATCAAAATAAAATAGACTGCAACATTTTATTTTCAGCGACATCACAGGTGTTCAGACTTCAGAGCAGACTGACATAACGTCCCTGGCTATAGGTTTTGTCGGAAATCTTAGGTTCATGGACAACAAACGCAACGGTGAAGCCCAAGCTAGCACTTCATAATCATACAAGAGGTTCATTGGGTACTGGGCTGTTCCATTTTATAGCCTGATCTCATCAGGGCACCTACTTCTTCGTTTCAAGCTCTTCAGACGAAGAGCCCATGCTCTTCTCAACAAATACTTCAGCCTTGCCCTTGGGGCCAGGCTTTCCACCGTAGCCTCGGACGCTACCGCGCATGCTCTTGGACTCCATGGCGAACTTCATGGCTCCAGAGTGCAGGCCCTGCGTGCCACCACATACATTAAGGTATAATGTGAGTTCAAAGCAGTACTGAAAAATGAAGCGTACAAGCTAAGAGAAAAATCTCCTTGCCAGGCTAGACACTTCATGGCTCCAGAATGCAAACCCTGCACGCCATCGCGAACGGCCACAGTTGATGACAACTGTGGATCTTTGAAACTTCCTTTGTTTATTAAAATAATAATAAACAAATTGAAGGTAAGTTACAGCATTGTTGGAAATAAAGCCACCACTGAAGTAAAAGCCTCCTAAGAAGGCTGGGCACATCTGTAGATCAGGCGCGCACTGCTGCTTTGCAAACAGATAAAAACGCATCCGTGGATTAAGGAAGCCGCCCATTTTGTTCGAAGTACGGGACATGGCTACAGCTGCTGTGTCTGCAGGCATTCCCCGGACAGTACTCACCAGTGTCTTTTTCAGGGAGTGGTATACCACTATCAGCTACAGCTCAGCTTCACTGTGGCCTCCGGCCACAAGCCCCTGGTGCGGCCTGCCCTACTGCTTGGGCCACCGTCCGGAGGCCGGTCCAGGTTTGGTGTAAATTGGCCCAGGGGTGGCCGCGGGCGGCCCAGGAAAGGGGGTCCGTTACCCACTAAAATAAACACCGGTACCCACCGCTGCCACCTCCTCAGAAGTCCATTCCTTGATGTAGTAATCCTCCTCTGTCGAGTCGGGGTTCGCGGGGAACAGCAGGCTGCCCCACATGGGGAAGTGAATCAGCACCAGCGTGCAGGTCACACACATGATCATTACGCCCATCCACTGGAGGCCATCAGGGACAGTCATCCTGTGCAACCAGGGGAAACAGAATCAGGGAAGTGTTGCGGTTGCAGACAGCATTTATCGGCTATTACCGAGCTCATTTGAGTGTGACAGCCTTTCCAGCCATTAACAACAAGTTTTTATTACTTCGTACTGGTGCGCTTGCCAACTTGCGAAACACAGCAGGTAGCCGCGGAGGCGAACCCGCCTCAGGCGGTGCTACTCGGGTGATCACCAGGGCAAGCTTTTGCCAGCACAGCAGATATTCTGTTGTCCAAAAGTTCCCTGGCTTCTTAGGCCTCACTTAAATGGACAGCATGGTTTAGGGTGAAGGGTTAAAAGTGGAGGCTGAAGGTTTTCTTTTAGTCTAGCGGGAAAGGCCACTCACTTGGGTGACGATGCAGAACCCGCAAAGAAGATGACCTGGGTCACCGCCGCGCCAGTGTTGCCTCCTGCTCCGACAATACCCGCGACAATGCCGTACGAGCGCCTTGATATGAAGGGCACGACGCCGTAGGTCGCGCCGCATGCTTGCTGGCAAAAGATGGAGAAGACAATCATTACCCCAATGGTGCCGCCGAGGGAGCCGCTCAGCCTGCCCATGATTAGGCAGAAGACTCCGCTCAACATCTGGATCGTGAAGAGGCACCAAAGCCTTCCGCGCATGCCCCAAGGGAGGGCTGCGAGGTCGGAGAGCATGCCTCCACTGGCGCGGCTGAATAGGTTCATCAGGCCGAAGAGAGCGCCCAGGCCACCAGCTGTGAAGGACAAACAAAACGATGGCGTCAGGTGAGCCTTTCGAAGACCACACCAGCTGATGGGTACTGCATGCACTGAATCGTGCGCAGAGCCACCCGCCAAGGCTGGGTACAGACATGGAGACAATGCTTCTCACATAATGCTCAAATAATTGTGAGATTGAATTGGAGCGCTCCGTGTGTGCATGACAAGGCGAGATCAAAAGTTCTGATCTGAAAACAAGGAAAAACGGAGATATGCAGGGTCTGGCCTGGCAGAATTCCTGAATAAAATACAGATCATCGCTCACCCGTCACCAGACTCAATCCGAATTGATCGTACAGGTAGGACACAATGATGTTGTCCACAGCAAGCTCCACTCCAAAGCAATATCCATAGTTCAGGGCACACACCCAGGTCCTGAAATGATGGGCAGGGATAGAAAGGCGAATTAGGACTTGCAGGAAAGATGGGAAAGACACTGGCGCCCTGGAAGTGAGTTATGGCGTGCACAAGTGGAGATCCTGTTAATCCTTCAGTCAGTCGTGACGAGGAAGACAGGGCATCCTGTGATGAGATACACAGGGCATGATGTGGTCATGCATCCTTCCGACCTACAAGCACAGACCCTCCCTCACACAATCAGTAATCATTTCAGTGGGCAGATACTTATACCGCATTAGGCTTCTGGGCTGCCGCCCCTGGGCCGATGGGGACCTAACCTAGTCAGGCTACAGCCGGTGGCCGCAGCTCAAAGGGTGTTGCACCAAGTCTCCGAGCCGTGAGCCAGGAGGTACCTGAAATGTAGCTGAAGCCTTTTAAAAAGAGACAGTGGCTCTCACCTGTAGTTCAAGAGTGCTGCCTTGAATACCGCAAGGAAGGACCCCTTGGTGGGGGGGATGATGCCCTTGGCCTTCAGGGCCCGCACGTCGCCTAGAGGAGCATCCTGCAGGGTCAACAAACAAGGTCAGCAAGATAGAGGAGGTAGCCGAAGGGATTCAGGTTCCGCAAGATAGAGTTGGAGGTAGCCAAAGGGATTCAGGGAGTGCATCAATCTTTAAGCAGTTTCGTAGCAGCAGTTCTGCAACAGCAGTTTTGCGACAGCAGGGGCGGCAAATGGAGAAAAGAGGGAGCCACAGGGATTCAGGGAGCGCAACAATCTTACAGCAGTTTTTGTATCAGCAGTTTTGTAACCCAGGCAGCAGTTCTATAACCCATGCAGGGTGAAGTTGTTGAGAACAGAACTGGACAGCAGGCCCGCTCGTGGTGAAAGAGCATGGCAACAGAGGCAGACTGACTGTCTCAGTTTCCAGACAGAAGTGTCATCTGATGGGCAGAGACATTGCAGCCAAGACATCAGCCCACCATGCAGGCCAGCAGATTATGGGCTTACCTCAACATCCTGAAGCCTCTCGCGGCTGGCACCTCATCATCTCACCTGTCCAAACATGAAGGAAACGACGCCCATGATGAGGAAGATGCCACCAGGGACGAAGAATGCCCAGCGCCACGAGGTGAATGAAGGGACGTGGCTCTGCTCAATGCCGGTGGCAATCAGAGGCATGATGATGGCGGTGACACCTCCACCCATGTTGCCCCATCCGGCGGCAATGGCGTTGGCCGTGCCGACGATGCGGACGTTGAACATGGAGCCCACCCAGTACTGGCAGCAGACAAAGCAGCACAGGGAAATGCCGATGAAAAGGCGGATGGCCTGGAAGCCTGCAGCGTCAATCACCAGGGCGATGAGGAAGACGGGCGGCGCGAACATGAGCATGACCACGGCGTTGCCGATGCGGGCCCCAAAGTTGTCGAGGAGGGCACCCATGAAGATGCGTCCAAAGATGGCGCCAATTACAGAAAGGGTGCCTGTGACACACAACAGGGGACAAACATCAGTGGTGGGGATCAGAAATTAATAAATTAGTAAGTATTCAAAATATACACCCTGTGGCGTGGATGAAGGAAGCCACCTGTTTGGTCGTAGCAGTAGGTGGGCTACCAGAAGAAAATCAGAACAGCCTATCGATAGTGTGAGACCTAGGATCAGAGATTCATCACACAACGATAGCATGTGCTAGTGGAGGTTAATCTTCCAGATCTTACACAGCATCATGATGTACAAAAAATGTGAGAGCCCTCATACGGACTGCCTCTTAAAAATAAAAAAATCATGAAGGAAGACCTGCTGCTGCTACTTGTCTGTAGTACCTGCCAGGCCTGCCTCGTTCTTGGTCAAGCTCAGGTTTTCCCGGATCAGGGGTCTGTTAGGAGGCAGAATTTCAGTCAAGTACAGCTTTGCAATTCACACCCTGAGTTGCTCGATGAAGGATGAAAGATGGCAGCAATTTTGAAGCTTGGTGAGGTAACGAAGTAATATTAAGACAGAATAGAGAAATCAATACATTTAAGTGCTGCAGCAAATATATACCATAACCTGGCTGTTGGCCGATAAAGGTTAAGTCCCAAGCAGCCAGAGTCCTGGCAGCGCGCCCAGCAGACCCACGGCCGTGGTCTGCTAGTAAGAACTATAAATAGGCATTGCTTGGATGCAAGACTCCAGTCTGCTGGGAGGCACTCAAATAACATTGCTCGGATGCATGACTCACAACAAGGCAGCCGGGGCAAAGGTAGCAATGAAGGTCATGAAGAAGTTGATCCAGGAAATCTGTGATGGGGGAGGAGTGGGATGGAAACCGTAAGGAGACAAGTGCTTTGGGGCGAGAAGACCTCATGATGTTTGAGGGGCGTGCACCATCCCACAGATATTTCAGATTTTCAATGGCGAAAGGGAAAACGTAGTATGCGGCACCCATGGATAGCATGTGAGGAAGTGGCAGGGAGCTAGCATCACTAGAGCTTGTTTCTTCATTGCGTGTGAGAAAAGTATGTATGTCCGGCTAGGACATAGATTGATGAGGCGCCCCAATTTATTTGGCATCAGCATGGGACATGGTGTCCCTGTACGGCATGTCCTTTGCTTGAAGCCGATGGGTGACTAAGCAATGTAGGCTCACATGAAAAGCTCGCATGTGGGGGTTCGCGAATGAGTAGATCTGCGGACAATTAAAAATACAGGGTGAGCAAACTGATGCAGCAGAGGACAAGCATCTATACGACCTGCCGAACTCAGCACCACGTGAACAAACGCACGCGTGAACACGCGACTGGGGCAGGAATGACTGATCAGTACCATAAGTCATCTCAGCAGCTGCAGGACAGCAGGAAGGACCAATGGATACGTGACCCATGTTCAGGAGTCATGGGTGTGTGATGCGGTGTGAAGTCATAAATTATTTACATACGTCCAGCAGAGCAACTCACCTTGATCTTGGTGGCCTTGTACTCGCTGTCCACTGGCCTGCAGATGAGCGATTCGAGGCAAAAACGCACACGCGTGTTAGGGCGACGCATGGAGTATGGTTGGTGCCCTCAAGCCATGTCCGTGCTTCCATTCGGTGCCCACCGGCCACCGAATGGAAGGATAATCAAAGGAGCGAGACAATACGTACAAGTCAAAGATGGGCTCATCCTCGAGGCCTTTCTCGAGTGACAACGGTTGCTGCGACATGTTGTGACTGGCTAGTTTGATTGCAGCCTGGGCGCAGCAAAAGTAATTTTAAACACTCAAACTTGCACTGCGAAATAAACGTGTAGTAAAACAGACACATATTTTGAAGGGGATGCCCTGAGAGTGACTTTTCATGAAGGGGTCGAGCCGAAAACAGGGCGAGGGCCATGTGTCTCATCGCGTGAGGGGCGAGGGCCCACGTGCATGGACTGACGCACGCGACAGTACGACATACCTGGGCGACCTGGGGCCGCACGCGCACTGTACCGTCCAGTACAGGAAGGATGAGGCCTCACATGCGGTGGGCATGTTTTTCGAAAGGGGCATCGTGTCCTCTTGCGTCGGAAGAGGTCAGCACTTCAGCTCCACAGGAGGTTCCGAAGCAAAGAGGGAGACCAGACCAGTTAATCGCGCTCTGATATGCTCTCTACCGTTGCGTGTCAAGTTGCTATATACGCAGAAATAGGAATGGGGTATGTACTTTGTTTTTAGGGGAGACAGGACGTCGTCCCACCCCAACCCCGGGGTCCCATTTTTTCCCTGTAGTACCCCTGGTCCCACCAGCTTTGAGGTCGCCAGTAAAACAAAAATAGCTGTCCATGACATTTTCAAGATTCATCTTTGCTGCAGCGTACCTGCTCAATCGCCTCGGAAATATTCAAATTGCCCTTGCCTGCCTGTCAGTCATAGCTGAGGTACACGTCATCTCAAGCCACCCGTGAGTCACAGAGATACAGAGTCCAACTTCTGTGCTCTCTAATGAAGAAACCTCTTTGAGGTCCACTTCATCCACATTTTATTTGCATGATGAATTTAAAATGCACCGCAACCACACCAACACCTCTCAAACCACACAACTCCGTTTTCTTCCCCTCTTGCATAGTTGCATTGAGTATTGGGCTCTTTGCTTCTCACCCCCAGGCCTCATTTAACCCCAGTGGGTGCATTGCATTTAACCTAGATACAATCCATCTTGCGGCCACAGTTGACCGACATGTACCTGCGGTACAACTGATGGAGACCTGACAAGGTCTAGTTCCTTACTACTGACATTGGCCCAGTCATGGCCGCTCGATGGACCCCCCAAGGTTAATGACAGTACACCTCTGGGCCCATAGAGGCATTGAAAGAGTTGGAGCGTGGAGCAGCTGCACTGGAACTGTGTGAGGCAGTCTCTGATCTGCAGCCGCTCCCCGTCCCAGAGGTGCTACACCTAGTGGACGCAGCCTACCAGCATGTGCAGCTTCAGGCGACTGGCAGAGGAGACCCCAGGGACCCCGCGACGGAGCACAGATCTGCGGCCGCCTACCGCGCTTGGTTCCAGTCTACGGCGGGTGCCGTGTTGGCGCATGCTAAGAGCCGCACCAGCAATAGGTCATGTACTTGTGGGCGCACGAACTTTCGGCTGCGGCTTAGTGCGGCTTAGCACAACTGACACGAGAGGACGGCAGAGCAGTCAAGATCGTGAGACACACTGCTGCCAACGGTGTTGGGCAAGGTGAGATAGCGAGCATATGGAGGATTCGCTGCATGTCTGCCTCGAGTGCCCTAGCGTGAAGGAGAGGCTCAGGGAGAGAGGATGGACAGGCCCCCCAGAGGGCGCCGCAGACTTTCAACAATTGTACCGGGGCAGGCTTGGGTGGGAGGCTCTGACTTTTGTTGAGGACGTGGTGGGCATTGCTGAGGCCTAGTTTGTTGCTTTTCTTTGCCTTCTTGGGGAACAGGCTTGAGAGGGGCAAGGATACCTCGGGCTGCCTTTTCCTTTTTGGGGGGGGTATTTCTTTCTACTTCGTGTTCTTCTCCTTTTTTCCTTCTTACCTTAAGTCCTTTTATTTCCTCCCAACAGGACAGTTGGGCGCCCACGAGTCCCAGCCTTTTTGAGCAGGGCCCAGAGGTGTAATGTCATTGACTATTGGGCCCAACAACGTGAGACATGCTGTTGCCAGCAGTGTTGGGCAGGGGGCGATGGCGAGCATGTAAAGGATGCGCTGCATATCTGCTTCCAGTGCCCTAGCGTGAAGGAGAGGCTTAGGGAGAGAGGTTGGACAGGCCCTCTGGAGGGCGCCACGGACTTCCAACAGTTGTAACAGTCTTGGGTGGGAGGCCCTGACTTTTGTTAAGGACGTGGTAGGCATTGTTGAGGCCTAGCTCGTTTCCTTTCTTTACCTTCTTAGGGAATAGTTTTTTCCACTTTTTTTTTGTTTCTCTCTTGCTCTCTTGTTGAAGGCTTGAGAAGCGCGGGGATACTTTCGGTTGCCTTTTCCTTTTTGGGGGGGTATTTCTTTCTCCTTTGTGTTCTTCTCCTTCTTTCTTTTTTTCATTAAATTCCTTTACTTTTCCCGACGGGACAGTTGGGCGCCCATGCAGCCGAGCCTTTTTAAGCAGGACCCAGAGGTGTAATTGACTTCTGGGCCCTGCTGAAATAAACTCCGGCCACGTCGGCAAACAAGAAGTCAGCTAGGAAAGTCAAGGGAGAAGGCACAAGAGGAAAGAAAGGAATGCAAGTTCACCTTTCAAAGAGCAAGAACAACAACAAAATGGTTTGGTCAACCGTATCGGCGTATCACCTATCACCTTTAAGGAGACTGGCCTTCAAAAATCTCAACTTCAAGTTCCACAAAAGCCAGGGCCTCCCACCCCTGCCTGCAGGCTATCCTTATTCCTGTCTCGTTGGGAGGGAAAAGGAAAGGAACTTAAGGCAAGAGGAAAGACAGAGAGGAGCATAAAGGACGAAGAAATACAACTCCCCCAGAAAACGGAAAGGCCGACCAATGGATCCCCGCCCCAGAAAGCAAGAGAGAAACAAAAAGGGAAAGAGCCAGTCCCCAAGGAGGCAAAAATGCAACAAACTAGCCCTCAACAAATGCTTCCACGTCCTCAACAAAAGCCAGAGCCTCCCACCCAAGCCTGCTTGGTACAACTGCTGAGAGTCCATGGCGCCCTCCTGGAGGCCTGCCCAACCTCTCGCCCTCAGCCTCTCCGTCCTTCACGCTTGGGCACTGAAAGCACACACGCAACGCATACTCCACATGCTGGCTGTGTCCTTCAGCCCAGCACCGTTGGCAGTATCGCTTGTCACGCTACTGAGTGACCGCTCCGCCGTCCTCTATTATCAGCTGTGCTGGCTGCTCCGAGTCGCAGCCTTCAGTTAGTGCACACACGGGCGCACACCCTCTTGCTAGTGCGGCTCCTGGCGTGCGCCAGCAAACAGCAAAGCGCCCGCTGTAGTTTGAAACCAGGCGTGGTAGGCAGCCTCAGACCTGTGTTTGGTGGCGGGGTCCCTAGGGTCTCCCCGGTCCACGACCTCAATCTAGGCCCGCTCATAGGCAGCGTCCACTACTGCTAGCACCTTTGCGACAGGGAGAAGTTTTAGGTCGGCCGTTGCTTAACGCAGTTGGGGGACGGCTGCTCTCCGCTCTAGCTCCTCTAATAAAGCATCTAGCAGTTCATTGCACCCAATTGCGTGTCCAGTGCTCTGACTGAGCGCGAGCTGCATATCAGCCGCTATGAAGGTGCGCACACAAAAATCAACATAACAACTACTGTACCGTATACGAGCACTCGGGCTCTTTCATAATCAGATTTGGGTGGTTGCATGGACTTTTTTTACAAGAAGAGATGCCATTGGCCGTTTCTAAATTTCTGTCTTGTGAGACCAATGAAAACCTCTCGTGCCTTCTCTTCTCTCCTACACCTTACCTCCCCTCTCATACACCGGGATACATCAACAACCGAAAACCGTCCACATATTTCAAATTGTCGATTCCTCATGACACAGTAGATCCGCATCTCTCTGTTCCAGTTGCTTCGCCCTACAAGAATAGGAGATTCTTGAGTTGAGATCCAACATACCGGATTACAGGTATCTTTGCCTTAAAGGAGCTAAGTAGAGCGGGGAGCAGCCGTCCCCAAACTGCGGCAGGCAGCGGCTGACCTACTACCTCTCCCCGTCTCATATGCTGGCGTTAGTGGACGCTGCCTAACAGGGCAGATATCGTCAACCCTCATCTTGGTTTGAAACTTTTTGATACTAGGGTGCGTGAACCTCCTGCTGATTTTCCTTGTAGAACGCAGATGACTTCTTCATCAGAGGTTCCAGATCACGGCCCAAAGCGTACACTCGGTACCTGTAGCAAGGGAAGAGGGGATGCCAGCTCAGAGAGTTTTGAATTTAAGCGGCGTGGCGCGTGCTGTCAGGGAGGGGGAAGATCTTTAGATCATCAGACAGGAACAGGTCAAGGGACCTGCAACCTCAGAAAAAAGAGGGAAAAACTCGAGATTACAAATATCGAAGACGCAGTAGAGACGGCGAAGAAAAGGTGAAGGGCAAGGGTAGGGGTGGAGGTACTGGGAACTGGGTGGCTCAGCCTGCAATGGGCCTACACACAACAGGGATACACATGGCAGGCCTACACGCAACAGGGCAACACGCAAAATATCTTAACGCGACAGAGCAGCTCGCATCAGGGAAGTGCGCAACACGCCTGCACGCAACTTGCCTACATGCACAGACGCAGAGGGCAACTGGGCAGTGCACAACAGGCCTACACACAAACGGCCTACATGCAAAATGCCTGCATGCTGCAAGCCTACACTCAACAGAGCCACGCGAAACAGGGCTTGTAGAGCCCCTCTACCACGAGCACTCGGAGCACAGACTACCGAGGTGGCACCTTCCAGATATTAACGCTGTCTCTGTGATCAACGAGCCATATTGGTCATCTGGGGCATCTGGTCAGCAGGGTCATAGATCGGGCACCTCGGAATCCATGACCCTTCTGCCCCAGATGGCCACCGATGCTCCACCAGGGTGGTCATCTGGGGCAGAAGGGTCTTGGATTAGTCGAGGATCGGGTAACTCGGCTGCCGCGCCACCATGCTGTAGCATGCCACCCGAGCATGATTTGGGACTGCGTAGGCACAGTGGCATGCTCGCATGCATGCAAGAAGGGCAGCCAAGTAACAGAGAGAGCGACATAGCTGTGCACAGGCACAAAAACAGCTGGCAGCCAGCCCTGCCCCCCCTCCCTCCGTACCTGTGTTTCTCGTTCTTGACATACCCCAAACGCTGAATCTGTCCTGCTAGTCCTCAAAACCTAATTTATGGCCTTCAACTTTTCAACCCTGAATCGAGGTCATTAGCCTCAACACCCTCAACCCATTCTCACCTGGCCAGGTCGAGTTTGTACGTGGGATGCAGCGGCAGGAATTTCATCGTCTGCAGAATGCTGATCGTCAACTTGTCGACACGCACCGGTTTCTTCTCCCTTGAGAAGTCTGAGAGGGAGTCTGAGAGGGGTGGGGGAAGGGAACAGCAGGATCAGAATTGAGTCGTTACAGCCTCGTGTCCTCCTGCCTGGTGCGCTCCACAATCCCTTTGAAGAGACGGCACTAGATAGGCTGGGGTCGGGACCGCATGAGGAGGCGGGGCGGGGCGGGGCAGAAAGGGGGTTGGGCCGAAGTGCCCGTGGCTCCCTACCCTTCCCTTTCAGGAATGTATGCCAGTTGGGGACGGTGACAGCAAGGGGGGGGTTGGGCTGAAGTGCCCGTTGCTCCCTACCCTTCCCCTTCAGGAATGTGTGTCAGGTGGGGGCGGTGACAGCAGGGAGGGGTTTAGGCCAAAGTGCCCGTTGCTCCCTACCCTTCCCTTTCAGGAATCTATGCCACTTGGGGGCAGCAAGAGCAAGGAGGGGTTTGGGCCAAAGTGCCCGTTGCTGCCTACCCTTCCCTTTCAGGAATGTGTGCCAAGGGGGGGGGGGGGCAACAGCAAGGAGGGGTTTGGGTCTAGGCGCCCGTTGCTGCCTACCCTTCCCTTTCAGGAATGTGTGCCAAGTAGGGGAGGGGAGGGGCAGGGACAGCAAGGAGGGGAGGGGGGGGGCTTCAGTGCTCGGTGCGTTCCACACCTCTCTTGAGGAAGCTCTGCAGCACGGGGGCTTGGCCAGGGCAGAAAGGGGTGGGGGCGACATGGTTGGGCTAAGGCATTTGTTCAGTATGTCCAACCTTTCTGTTCAAGAATCTGCCGTTTCAGGCCTCAGTGCTCAGTCAGCTCCACACATCTCTTTCGAGATACTGTGCAGCACGGGAGCGAAGCCGGGGCTGAAAGGTGCGGGGACAGAACGGAGGGGTTAAGACACCAGATGCGGCCTAGGCGTCTCCACTGAGCGCATGGTGAGTCGGCATGGTGAGTCAGCATTGGGGGCAGCACTGCTCCCGCGGCGTCATTCTTCTTTAAGGCTTTTGCGGAGCCATCGTTTAATCTCAAACAGGGATCCCTCCTTTGATCTCCAACATGGAGCCCGCCTGTAATCTGCGCAGCACCTCTCCCAGGCCTCTGTTGGAGTGCCCTGCAAAAGGACGCGGGACACAGGACACGACGTCTAGCGTTCTTTTATGGGCAGGTCCGACCCAAAGGAGGCCGCCACAGGGCGAATCGGGACCAAACCTTACCTGGCCTACATCTGGTGGCCTAAGCAGCAGGGCTGGCTGCACCAGGCCTCCTCGGCCATAGGCTGTGGTGTAGCTGAAGAGTAGCTTTCAAGCGATCAAGTAAACGCTGGTGTAGCTGAAGTGCAGCTTAATTGCGCTGAAACACTGACGTAGCTCAAGTGTAGCTTAATTGCAATCAAGCAAACACTGACGTAGTTGAAGTGTAGCTTGAAAGCGCTCAAACAAGCACAGCTGCACCCAAGCAGAGTCCTTCACAAGCGCATGGGTCACTGTATCATGGCCGCATGGGACCCTGGCACCTCCTTCAGGCAGCCGCCCTGCCCTTAGCCCCCTAGGCTCACCTGTCACTATCATGCGTCTCCCTGCTGCAGCCCCTCATCTTCAGGCCCCACCCCCCCTTCCCTCTGCCGCCCCTCGCCCTGCCGCCCCTCCCCCAGCCGCCCCTCCCCCTGCCACCCCTCCCCCTGCCGCCCCTCCCCCTGCCGCCCCCCTCCCTCTGCCGCACCCCCCCTTGCTGCCACCCCTCCCCCTGCCGCCCCTCCCCCTGCCGCCCCCCTGCCTCTGCCGCACTCCCCCTTGCTGCCACCCTTCCCCTGCTGCCACCCCTCCCCCTGCCGCCCCCCTCCCTCTGCCGCACCCCCCCTCGCTGCCACCCCTCCCCTGCTGCCGCCCCTCCCCCTGCCGCCCCCCTCCCTCTGCCGCACCCCCCCTCGCTGCCACCCCTCCCCTGCTGCCGCCCCTCCCCCTGCCGCCCCCCTCCCTCTGCCGCACCCCCCCTCGCTGCCACCCCTCCCCTGCTGCCGCCCCTCCCCCTGCCGCACCCCTCCCTCTGCCGCACCCCCCCTCGCTGCTACCCCTCCCCTGCTGCCGCTCCTCTCCCACTGCATTCCCCTCACCTTCAGGCACCTCCCCCACATTAATCCCCAGTCTCTCCACTCGGTCACAGTCCAGTATAGTTCGCATGCGGTTGAATTCTGCCACCTGAACGAAGCGATGGAACGGAGGTAAGCTTCTGTGCCCATGCAAAAATGCAGGCTTTTATGCTCGTGTGCGAATGAAATCATGCACCTGAATGAAGCATTATGATCTGTGCTGTGCCGATTACAGCCCTTACGGTGGCTGAAATACGAAGCTGAGTTTCAGCCACCGAAAATTCAAGGCAAATTCAACTAATTTTACCAGCAAGGGACCGTAATTACTTGCACGCTGCCTGAATTACGGCGCAATTGCACAGCACTGGTTATAATGCAGGAAGGCTGTACTGCACATGTGTGCAGGCATGCTTGTGTGTGTGCATGTGTGCGGATGAACTCTGCAGCCTGGAATCACACTCACACCAGTTCATCACAGGGGGGCAACACCGGTTATCAATTGCAAGTGCGTGCATGTGCGTTGATTTGGGTTTACCAGCATGGCCTGAGACACTTACAGTCAGGGCCTGAGCCAGCTACCAGCCCTGTGCAACAATGTCTTAACCTTCAGACGGACAAGCAGGTATGACTAGAAGGCTCACATTGCCAGCATCAGCACCAGCAGCCATATCGTCCGCCCATGAACGCTATCTTGAGCTAATGTGCCAAAATTTCCGACCCAGTAGCGCCTGCCCATGTGCCCAAGCATCAACCTGCCACATGCACCCACCTTGCCAGCCCTGAGCAGCCTCGACCCGTAGCGTCCGCCCTTGAATGCTCCCTTGGCCTGTGTGGCTGATGTTTTGGAGTCGGGTTCAGCGGTGGAAGGAGAGCCTGCACATGAAAATGAATAGGGGGCAGCGGTCAGGGGCGGGTCCCAGTAGCATCCTTCTCCAGATTTCTGCGGCCAGTAGGAAGTGGAGACACATGGAGTCATGGACCTGCCAGGCAAGGCTGGACAGTGGAAGCCCAAAGCGAAAATCCACACACCTCCGGCCCTCAGGGCCCTGTCTGTGTACTGCATGTGCTTCCTGGGTCAGGTTGGTCTGGCTGTAGCATCCCCAACAGGTCACACACCTTGATCGCTATCCACTGCTGCATGGTGGGCCTTTTTTTACAACCATGTTGTGTCGGACATGATTGGGGCATGAAAAGGTGCTCACTGTTAAAGCTTCGGCTGGCTGCTGCTGCGATGAAGGAGGCGGTGGATCCCGCTTGACTCCCGATGGCCGCAAAGCTGCAGCTGCTGCTGCACGATGCCACCGCAAGGAGCGCAGTACTGCCTGCTGGTGGGGGCAGGGATAGGTGAGTTCTAAATTACACCGACCCTTAATGAATAGGGTTCGTGCTCGAGTCGACAACGAAGATGTGCAAGTGCCCGGCCTGTCGCCCTCTCCACCCTTGCCCCTGTCGCTACCTCTTCGAATCATACGTGTGGCTGCGATTCTATTTCTTGGCACAGCCGATGATTTTTATGTATGCCTTGTCAGGGAGTGATGCGATGACAAAAGCCAGTGCGTAGCTGAAGTAGCTGAAGGCAGGCGGGGCCGGGACAGTAGTAGGGGTATATTTTACAAACAAATTAGTAAAAATATTTTAGTTGTGGGTGAGCCTCGCTGGCCCTTCATGGGGACCACCGATGGGGACCAGGCTGTGTCTGGCAGACCCCCAAAACCCTGAGAACACATTGGAATCTCAGGTCATCAATCTCCTCATGCCGTGGTAACAGTAGGCTGATTTAAGATGAGGACCATGTAGGCAGCCAGGTTGCAGCACACTGATTGTCAACCCAAAAGGGAAGATTGTGAAAGGGAGCAACCAATGACGTGAAATGTCTACGGTATCTGCAATGTTCACTGGATCGTACGTCTAAGGCATCATCTGCCTATACGCATGCAGTTGGATGCTGTCCATGCAGCGCCTGCCGCCAACTATGGAAATGTGGTGTGGGCCACCGGCCACCACGGGTCATCTCCGGCCGTGGCACTGCCTCAATAACAGGGTGCAGTACAGCCTGCTTCAGCACCTGCACCGGGCTGTGAGGCTCCCTGCGTCGGCACCAGCTGGGGAATCAAGAGAGGGACCGGAGGGCAAAACTGGTGCAGTGAACCGCTGAGTGCCTTGGAGGAGCTGGTGCGAGGAACAGCAGTCCCCAACCTGTGTCAGGCAGCGACTGATCTTCAGCTGCTACCCGTCGCAGAGCTGCTGGCGCTACTGGATGCAGCGGCAGAGTCTGTGCAGTTGGATATGACCTGCGGGGGGGACCCCAGGCACCCCGCCACCGATCACGGGTCTGCGGCCGCAAACTGAGCCTGGTTTCAGCCTTCCGCGGGCGCTGTGCTGGCGCATGCTGAGAGGCGCACGAGAAAGAAGGCGTGTGTCCGAGTGTTACTGATGTTACACCTCTGGGCCATGCTGAAATGCATCTCGGCCATGTCGGCAAACAAAAAGTCAGCTAGGAAAGTCAAGGGAGAAGGCACAAGAGGAAAGGAGGCATGTGCCCGCGTGTGCACAATGTCCAGCATGTGGCATCGGAAGAGCACAGCCGACACTAGAGGAGGGCGCAGCGGTCAGCAGTGTGAGGTATGCTTCTGCCAGCAATGCTGGGCTCGGCGAGCATGTGGAGGACGTGCTACATGCTTGCTTCCAATGCCCTAGCGTCAAGGAGAAGCTAAAGGAGCGGAGTCGGGCAGGCCTCGGGGCGGCAGGGGGGAGACGGCAGCAGGAGTCAAGGAGAAGCTAAAGGTGCGGCATAAGCGGCAAGGGTAGGAAGCCCAGGCTTTTGTGGAAGGTAAGGTCATGCTTGTTGAGCGCTAGACTTTTGATGGGCTGGGGTTTGGAACTTCGGACTATCTTCGGACTTTCTTTTTCTGGGGAGGGATATTTCCCGGTATATTTTCTCCATTCTGTTTTTCTGTCTTTCCTCTTTTTAATTTCCAACTAGACAGTTGGATTCTGACAGCGCCGTGCCTTGCTGAATGCTGAGTAGCAGGGCCCAGAGGCATGACGTCATTGACTGGATTTTTTCTCCAAATGGGGCAGTGAAGCTGACAAATCGACAAACCAGCAATTGTTGAACTCTGATTGTATTGAAATTGAGCGGTCACGCTGGACAGGCTGAGGAGAGGATGCAAGGCTGAAAGAAAATGGAGAAAAAATGTCGAAGCTACGACTCTACCAGTAGTCCTCTACCACACAACCAGGCCACTGTGGTGGAACCTTTGTACGGTAAATGAGACATTGACCAGGCCCTCAGGGCCCTCAGGACCCGATGAGGACAGGAAGAGCATTACAAAGATGACCCATGCTTTCTGTTTTTTCTTGCTCTCTCTCTTCTGAGATTTACTTGCCCTGAGCCGAGCCACTTTTCTTTTCGGTTTGTGTGTCTGGGATCTGGCTCTCCAGATCTAGCAGTAGGGATGACGGCTGCTCAGCGGTCGGCCCCACGTTGAAATCTGAATACCAAAAACACGTGTATGCAGTGCGTGCCATAACACCTTCCGGGGGCTGCCGGGCAGCCATCACGCCAAGTGTGACCCATACGGAAACGTCGACTATGACCTGCCGAGGTGGGCATGGCCGTGAGGGGGGAGGGTTTATGTTAGGGGAAGGGTTCGGAGGCTGGAAGCTGCCCGTGGTCTCCCGGCCGGCCTTGATCGGCCTATGGCTGGTGGCCCAAACAATGAAGCATTACAGCTAGCTTTACCAGGTCCCCTCAGCCGAAGGCCATGAAGTAGCTGAATTGAAGCGGAAGCTCCCTGTATTTAAAAGTAGTAGGAAAGAGAGCACACCCAACACTAATGGTCCTCTCTCTTTTCCCTTTCCTAATTTCTTCGCTCTCCATTTCCTCACAGGCAGAGAGCCTGGCTCCCTTTCCAGCACGGCCCAAGAGGGCAATGACGTTACACCTCTCGGCCCAAGAGGGCAATGTCGTTACACCTCTCGGCCCAAGAGGGCAATGACGTTACACCTCTCGGCCCAAGAGGGCAATGACGTTACACCTCTCGGCCCAAGATGTTGTCGATTTTTGAAGGTACGTTATACGCTCTAGAGGGTTGAAGAATCTGCCTTTTTTCTGGCCTTTTTCTTTGGTCCCTCTTTTTCTTGTCTTCCCTTTTTTCCGTAGTTTCCGACCAGACAGTTGTGCGCCTCGCAGCCGAGGCTTTTGAGCAGGGCCCAGAGGTACCAGAGGTGTAACGTCAGAAATTGAGCAGCTAGCATGAATCAGATGGTACACAAATCAAGCTGCTGCTAGGAAATGAAGTGTCCTCACATATTTTGATTGGCTCTTTCCCTTTATGTCTCTCTTGCTTTCAGAGACAGGGATCCTTCGGTCTGCCTTTCCTTTTTCTGGAGGGGTGTTTTCTTTGCCCTTTGTGCGCCTCTCTGTCTTTCCTCTAGTCTTTGCTTCCATTCCTTTTCCTACCAACCAGACATGACGTCCGAAAGCCCGCAGACAGGGGTGGGAGACCCTGGATTTTGTACTTTTTGTTGAGCTTTTTGAAGGCTAGTCTCTTTAGGGTCAGGGGGTACGGTTTGCCCGACCTTTGTGTTCTTGTTGTTTGGTGGGTGAACTTGCTATCCTTTTTTCCCTCTCATGCCTTCTCCCTTGCTTGACTGTCCTAGCTTTCTTTTTGTTTGCCGACGTGGCCGACCTTCATTTGAGCATGGCTCAGAGGTGTAATGTCATTAACATATTTTGCTTGGGGGCTTGGAAGTTGCCGGCTGGTGTCATATAGCTGCTCACCAGACGAGTCTTTGAGGGCTATTGGGCAGCCAATTTGGGCAAGGCCGAACCAATCAAGCCATGACCAGCCTGGCTACTGTTGGTGGGCCATGGAAGGGATTGCTGAGCCAAGTGTCAGGGACACGCTTAGTGTAAGTAGCTGAACACAGCTGGCTCAGTAGCTTAACTTACCGGTAACATGAACACTGCCACAATAAATGCAGGTATTGGACGGTCAAATCTCTGGAAGATATCCTCTCTAGATACAGCACGCACACCTGACACCATGCATCGTGATGTATCTTGCCTCTTTGTTGGATACTGCACCCGTGTATGATCATAGTAACAGCTTACCCGTCTGGATTATGGTATTTAAACCATGCCTGTGTCCATAAGTGCTTTCAAGATTTGTCTCTGACTAAAATGAAATAGCGCACGTGCTGACAAGCCAATCCAAGCCTTCACAACAGATCGCAACCACCAAGACCACTTTAGGTAGGGATCCGCCTGCATCCAGCTGGTTCTGCCGCCCACCTCCATGTTTTGAGGACTCATATTGTCTAGAAAGAAAATATACTCACATACCCATTATCCATAAAAACATGGTGAAAGGGATAAGCCCAGGCAAATGAATAAACCATAATATCTATGAAATTGACAGGATACTCTACTAGGAGGAGTAAAGTCATGTGCAGAAAGCAATATAATATGAATGAAGCCTACACGCAGGAGGTATGGTGTACCAATCTATCCTTAGCTGTTAAAGCATTAATGCAGCCACCCTAAACATTTTTCGAAGAGGCCAGGCAGAGAAAACTAGACGTCTAGTTCAGACATCCCCCTTCCTTCAAACCTACGAATCCATGCCCTTTAAAGCTTCCTTAAGCTCACTGCAGCTTTACCGGAGCAATGCAAATTTGCAAAAAGGCACTTTTGTGATAAGCACAGCAATCTACAACTGAGTCATACATTGGCAAGAGTCATAGGATGGTGCTCAATGTTTTATCCAACTGCAAAGTCCATTGTCGGCGGGTCGCCCCCTGACCGCCAAACGAAGGCCGGATTGGGGCCAAAGCTGGCCAGCAAAAAAGCAGGCCCAAGCAGCATGGCTGGCTATTCATGGGGCCTCCGGCCAGAGGTAGCTAAACTGTAGCTGATAAGTAGCCGAGCCACACGAAAATGAACACTGCCAATCAAGAGCCACACCTCGATGCTGGATGAGAACAGATCATTCTCCACCGGAGCAGCTGTGATGAGGCCAATTGTCGTCAAGCTACGGTCGCAGCACCACGCTCTCAATGTGTGTCCCTCGTTCATCTTGTAGCCATCCAACGCCACCTGCCTGGTGAGGTCCCAGCTCCTCATCCCATCAGCAAAATTGGCCAGCGCAATGGTTCCTGAAGGGTCTATCATGGCAACCCTATCGGATCCGTATTTGGAACCCTTGAACGCGGACCCTTTGCACAGGCCAGTACCAAGATCCCATACTCTGACAGTCCCATCAAAAGAGCCGCTGACAGCTGTGCCTCCACATGTTGATTATGTTGTGATCGGATTCCAGTGCAAAGACAACGCAGTTGATGCCGTGCCAGGTACTGCGGATTATATCATCTGCTCCCTTCTACTGAAACGCACCTGGGGCTGACGGCTGGCCAGGTCCCAGATATGGACAGTCCCAGCAGGTTGATTGAGAGCAAGTGTCAGCCCGTTTGCATTGACATCAATACAGTCATCATCATAGATTTTCCTACCTCCAAGTGGTATGCAGCCTGCCATCCTCTGATTGTCGATATCCCATAACTGGAGAGACGCTCGGCCTTGATGAAGGACATCCAACACCAGGTGGGAGTTCCAGAAACAGCTGGCGACATGCCCTCGTCTGTAGCAGTCCAATCTTCGAGAATATTCCCCTGGGTATTGGAAAGGCATTTGATAGACGTGAATGCAGCGTCAACCCAACCACCCAAAAGCGTTTTTTAAAAGAGCCAGGCCATGCAAACCCGAGGAAAGTCTGAGAAAGGGAAAGGTACAGCTTCGCTCAAAGTCGAGGTAGTCCTCTCCCCCCCAATAAATCCCCCCTGACACGAACATGCCCCCTGAAACCTGCTCCTATCACAACTTGTGTACCCTTAACTTTGTTGCTCCTATCACAACTTGTGTACCCTTAACTTTGTTGCTCCTATCACAACTTGTGTACCCTTAACTTTGTTGCTCCTATCACAACTTGTGTACCCTTAACTTTGTTGCTCCTATCACAACTTGTGTACCCTTAACTTTGTTGCTCCTATCACAACTTGTGTACCCTTAACTTTGTTGCTCCTATCACAACTTGTGTACCCTTAACTTTGTTGCTCCTATCACAACTTGTGTACCCTTAACTTTGTTGCTCCTATCACAACTTGTGTACCCTTAACTTTGTTGCTCCTATCACAACTTGTGTACCCTTAACTTTGTTGCTCCTATCACAACTTGTGTACCCTTAACTTTGTTGCTCCTATCACACCTTGTGTACCCTTAACTTTGTTGCTCCTATCACAACTTGTGTACCCTTAACTTTGTTGCTCCTATCACAACTTGTGTACCCTTAACTTTGTTGCTCCTATCACAACTTGTGTACCCTTAACTTTGTTGCTCCTATCACAACTTGTGTACCCTTAACTTTGTTGCTCCTATCACAACTTGTGTACCCTTAACTTTGTTGCTCCTATCACAACTTGTGTACCCTTAACTTTGTTGCTCCTATCACAACTTGTGTACCCTTAACTTTGTTGCTCCTATCACAACTTGTGTACCCTTAACTTTGTTGCTCCTATCACAACTTGTGTACCCTTAACTTTGTTGCTCCTATCACAACTTGTGTACCCTTAACTTTGTTGCTCCTATCACAACTTGTGTACCCTTAACTTTGTTGCTCCTATCACAACTTGTGTACCCTTAACTTTGTTGCTCCTATCACAACTTGTGTACCCTTAACTTTGTTGCTCCTATCACAACTTGTGTACCCTTAACTTTGTTGCTCCTATCACAACTTGTGTACCCTTAACTTTGTTGCTCCTATCACAACTTGTGTACCCTTAACTTTGTTGCTCCTATCACAACTTGTGTACCCTTAACTTTGTTGCTCCTATCACAACTTGTGTACCCTTAACTTTGTTGCTCCTATCACAACTTGTGTACCCTTAACTTTGTTGCTCCTATCACAACTTGTGTACCCTTAACTTTGTTGCTCCTATCACAACTTGTGTACCCTTAACTTTGTTGCTCCTATCACAACTTGTGTACCCTTAACTTTGTTGCTCCTATCACAACTTGTGTACCCTTAACTTTGTTGCTCCTATCACAACTTGTGTACCCTTAACTTTGTTGCTCCTATCACAACTTGTGTACCCTTAACTTTGTTGCTCCTATCACAACTTGTGTACCCTTAACTTTGTTGCTCCTATCACAACTTGTGTACCCTTAACTTTGTTGCTCCTATCACAACTTGTGTACCCTTAACTTTGTTGCTCCTATCACAACTTGTGTACCCTTAACTTTGTTGCTCCTATCACAACTTGTGTACCCTTAACTTTGTTGCTCCTATCACAACTTGTGTACCCTTAACTTTGTTGCTCCTATCACAACTTGTGTACCCTTAACTTTGTTGCTCCTATCACAACTTGTGTACCCTTAACTTTGTTGCTCCTATCACAACTTGTGTACCCTTAACTTTGTTGCTCCTATCACAACTTGTGTACCCTTAACTTTGTTGCTCCTATCACAACTTGTGTACCCTTAACTTTGTTGCTCCTATCACAACTTGTGTACCCTTAACTTTGTTGCTCCTATCACAACTTGTGTACCCTTAACTTTGTTGCTCCTATCACAACTTGTGTACCCTTAACTTTGTTGCTCCTATCACAACTTGTGTACCCTTAACTTTGTTGCTCCTATCACAACTTGTGTACCCTTAACTTTGTTGCTCCTATCACAACTTGTGTACCCTTAACTTTGTTGCTCCTATCACAACTTGTGTACCCTTAACTTTGTTGCTCCTATCACAACTTGTGTACCCTTAACTTTGTTGCTCCTATCACAACTTGTGTACCCTTAACTTTGTTGCTCCTATCACAACTTGTGTACCCTTAACTTTGTTGCTCCTATCACAACTTGTGTACCCTTAACTTTGTTGCTCCTATCACAACTTGTGTACCCTTAACTTTGTTGCTCCTATCACACCTTGTGTACCCTTAACTTTGTTGCTCCTATCACAACTTGTGTACCCTTAACTTTGTTGCTCCTATCACAACTTGTGTACCCTTAACTTTGTTGCTCCTATCACAACTTGTGTACCCTTAACTTTGTTGCTCCTATCACAACTTGTGTACCCTTAACTTTGTTGCTCCTATCACAACTTGTGTACCCTTAACTTTGTTGCTCCTATCACAACTTGTGTACCCTTAACTTTGTTGCTCCTATCACAACTTGTGTACCCTTAACTTTGTTGCTCCTATCACAACTTGTGTACCCTTAACTTTGTTGCTCCTATCACAACTTGTGTACCCTTAACTTTGTTGCTCCTATCACAACTTGTGTACCCTTAACTTTGTTGCTCCTATCACAACTTGTGTACCCTTAACTTTGTTGCTCCTATCACAACTTGTGTACCCTTAACTTTGTTGCTCCTATCACAACTTGTGTACCCTTAACTTTGTTGCTCCTATCACAACTTGTGTACCCTTAACTTTGTTGCTCCTATCACAACTTGTGTACCCTTAACTTTGTTGCTCCTATCACAACTTGTGTACCCTTAACTTTGTTGCTCCTATCACAACTTGTGTACCCTTAACTTTGTTGCTCCTATCACAACTTGTGTACCCTTAACTTTGTTGCTCCTATCACAACTTGTGTACCCTTAACTTTGTTGCTCCTATCACAACTTGTGTACCCTTAACTTTGTTGCTCCTATCACAACTTGTGTACCCTTAACTTTGTTGCTCCTATCACAACTTGTGTACCCTTAACTTTGTTGCTCCTATCACAACTTGTGTACCCTTAACTTTGTTGCTCCTATCACAACTTGTGTACCCTTAACTTTGTTGCTCCTATCACAACTTGTGTACCCTTAACTTTGTTGCTCCTATCACAACTTGTGTACCCTTAACTTTGTTGCTCCTATCACAACTTGTGTACCCTTAACTTTGTTGCTCCTATCACAACTTGTGTACCCTTAACTTTGTTGCTCCTATCACAACTTGTGTACCCTTAACTTTGTTGCTCCTATCACAACTTGTGTACCCTTAACTTTGTTGCTCCTATCACAACTTGTGTACCCTTAACTTTGTTGCTCCTATCACAACTTGTGTACCCTTAACTTTGTTGCTCCTATCACAACTTGTGTACCCTTAACTTTGTTGCTCCTATCACAACTTGTGTACCCTTAACTTTGTTGCTCCTATCACAACTTGTGTACCCTTAACTTTGTTGCTCCTATCACAACTTGTGTACCCTTAACTTTGTTGCTCCTATCACAACTTGTGTACCCTTAACTTTGTTGCTCCTATCACAACTTGTGTACCCTTAACTTTGTTGCTCCTATCACAACTTGTGTACCCTTAACTTTGTTGCTCCTATCACAACTTGTGTACCCTTAACTTTGTTGCTCCTATCACAACTTGTGTACCCTTAACTTTGTTGCTCCTATCACAACTTGTGTACCCTTAACTTTGTTGCTCCTATCACAACTTGTGTACCCTTAACTTTGTTGCTCCTATCACAACTTGTGTACCCTTAACTTTGTTGCTCCTATCACAACTTGTGTACCCTTAACTTTGTTGCTCCTATCACAACTTGTGTACCCTTAACTTTGTTGCTCCTATCACAACTTGTGTACCCTTAACTTTGTTGCTCCTATCACAACTTGTGTACCCTTAACTTTGTTGCTCCTATCACAACTTGTGTACCCTTAACTTTGTTGCTCCTATCACAACTTGTGTACCCTTAACTTTGTTGCTCCTATCACAACTTGTGTACCCTTAACTTTGTTGCTCCTATCACAACTTGTGTACCCTTAACTTTGTTGCTCCTATCACAACTTGTGTACCCTTAACTTTGTTGCTCCTATCACAACTTGTGTACCCTTAACTTTGTTGCTCCTATCACAACTTGTGTACCCTTAACTTTGTTGCTCCTATCACAACTTGTGTACCCTTAACTTTGTTGCTCCTATCACAACTTGTGTACCCTTAACTTTGTTGCTCCTATCACAACTTGTGTACCCTTAACTTTGTTGCTCCTATCACAACTTGTGTACCCTTAACTTTGTTGCTCCTATCACAACTTGTGTACCCTTAACTTTGTTGCTCCTATCACAACTTGTGTACCCTTAACTTTGTTGCTCCTATCACAACTTGTGTACCCTTAACTTTGTTGCTCCTATCACAACTTGTGTACCCTTAACTTTGTTGCTCCTATCACAACTTGTGTACCCTTAACTTTGTTGCTCCTATCACAACTTGTGTACCCTTAACTTTGTTGCTCCTATCACAACTTGTGTACCCTTAACTTTGTTGCTCCTATCACAACTTGTGTACCCTTAACTTTGTTGCTCCTATCACAACTTGTGTACCCTTAACTTTGTTGCTCCTATCACAACTTGTGTACCCTTAACTTTGTTGCTCCTATCACAACTTGTGTACCCTTAACTTTGTTGCTCCTATCACAACTTGTGTACCCTTAACTTTGTTGCTCCTATCACAACTTGTGTACCCTTAACTTTGTTGCTCCTATCACAACTTGTGTACCCTTAACTTTGTTGCTCCTATCACAACTTGTGTACCCTTAACTTTGTTGCTCCTATCACAACTTGTGTACCCTTAACTTTGTTGCTCCTATCACAACTTGTGTACCCTTAACTTTGTTGCTCCTATCACAACTTGTGTACCCTTAACTTTGTTGCTCCTATCACAACTTGTGTACCCTTAACTTTGTTGCTCCTATCACAACTTGTGTACCCTTAACTTTGTTGCTCCTATCACAACTTGTGTACCCTTAACTTTGTTGCTCCTATCACAACTTGTGTACCCTTAACTTTGTTGCTCCTATCACAACTTGTGTACCCTTAACTTTGTTGCTCCTATCACAACTTGTGTACCCTTAACTTTGTTGCTCCTATCACAACTTGTGTACCCTTAACTTTGTTGCTCCTATCACAACTTGTGTACCCTTAACTTTGTTGCTCCTATCACAACTTGTGTACCCTTAACTTTGTTGCTCCTATCACAACTTGTGTACCCTTAACTTTGTTGCTCCTATCACAACTTGTGTACCCTTAACTTTGTTGCTCCTATCACAACTTGTGTACCCTTAACTTTGTTGCTCCTATCACAACTTGTGTACCCTTAACTTTGTTGCTCCTATCACAACTTGTGTACCCTTAACTTTGTTGCTCCTATCACAACTTGTGTACCCTTAACTTTGTTGCTCCTATCACAACTTGTGTACCCTTAACTTTGTTGCTCCTATCACAACTTGTGTACCCTTAACTTTGTTGCTCCTATCACAACTTGTGTACCCTTAACTTTGTTGCTCCTATCACAACTTGTGTACCCTTAACTTTGTTGCTCCTATCACAACTTGTGTACCCTTAACTTTGTTGCTCCTATCACAACTTGTGTACCCTTAACTTTGTTGCTCCTATCACAACTTGTGTACCCTTAACTTTGTTGCTCCTATCACAACTTGTGTACCCTTAACTTTGTTGCTCCTATCACAACTTGTGTACCCTTAACTTTGTTGCTCCTATCACAACTTGTGTACCCTTAACTTTGTTGCTCCTATCACAACTTGTGTACCCTTAACTTTGTTGCTCCTATCACAACTTGTGTACCCTTAACTTTGTTGCTCCTATCACAACTTGTGTACCCTTAACTTTGTTGCTCCTATCACAACTTGTGTACCCTTAACTTTGTTGCTCCTATCACAACTTGTGTACCCTTAACTTTGTTGCTCCTATCACAACTTGTGTACCCTTAACTTTGTTGCTCCTATCACAACTTGTGTACCCTTCACTTTGTTGCTCCTATCACAACTTGTGTACCCTTAACTTTGTTGCTCCTATCACAACTTGTGTACCCTTAACTTTGTTGCTCCTATCACAACTTGTGTACCCTTAACTTTGTTGCTCCTATCACAACTTGTGTACCCTTAACTTTGTTGCTCCTATCACAACTTGTGTACCCTTAACTTTGTTGCTCCTATCACAACTTGTGTACCCTTAACTTTGTTGCTCCTATCACAACTTGTGTACCCTTAACTTTGTTGCTCCTATCACACCTTGTGTACCCTTAACTTTGTTGCTCCTATCACAACTTGTGTACCCTTAACTTTGTTGCTCCTATCACAACTTGTGTACCCTTAACTTTGTTGCTCCTATCACAACTTGTGTACCCTTAACTTTGTTGCTCCTATCACAACTTGTGTACCCTTAACTTTGTTGCTCCTATCACAACTTGTGTACCCTTAACTTTGTTGCTCCTATCACAACTTGTGTACCCTTCACTTTGTTGCTCCTATCACAACTTGTGTACCCTTAACTTTGTTGCTCCTATCACAACTTGTGTACCCTTAACTTTGTTGCTCCTATCACAACTTGTGTACCCTTAACTTTGTTGCTCCTATCACAACTTGTGTACCCTTAACTTTGTTGCTCCTATCACAACTTGTGTACCCTTAACTTTGTTGCTCCTATCACAACTTGTGTACCCTTAACTTTGTTGCTCCTATCACAACTTGTGTACCCTTAACTTTGTTGCTCCTATCACAACTTGTGTACCCTTAACTTTGTTGCTCCTATCACAACTTGTGTACCCTTAACTTTGTTGCTCCTATCACAACTTGTGTACCCTTAACTTTGTTGCTCCTATCACAACTTGTGTACCCTTAACTTTGTTGCTCCTATCACAACTTGTGTACCCTTAACTTTGTTGCTCCTATCACAACTTGTGTACCCTTAACTTTGTTGCTCCTATCACAACTTGTGTACCCTTAACTTTGTTGCTCCTATCACAACTTGTGTACCCTTAACTTTGTTGCTCCTATCACAACTTGTGTACCCTTAACTTTGTTGCTCCTATCACAACTTGTGTACCCTTAACTTTGTTGCTCCTATCACAACTTGTGTACCCTTAACTTTGTTGCTCCTATCACAACTTGTGTACCCTTAACTTTGTTGCTCCTATCACAACTTGTGTACCCTTAACTTTGTTGCTCCTATCACAACTTGTGTACCCTTAACTTTGTTGCTCCTATCACAACTTGTGTACCCTTAACTTTGTTGCTCCTATCACAACTTGTGTACCCTTAACTTTGTTGCTCCTATCACAACTTGTGTACCCTTAACTTTGTTGCTCCTATCACAACTTGTGTACCCTTAACTTTGTTGCTCCTATCACAACTTGTGTACCCTTAACTTTGTTGCTCCTATCACAACTTGTGTACCCTTAACTTTGTTGCTCCTATCACAACTTGTGTACCCTTAACTTTGTTGCTCCTATCACAACTTGTGTACCCTTAACTTTGTTGCTCCTATCACAACTTGTGTACCCTTAACTTTGTTGCTCCTATCACAACTTGTGTACCCTTAACTTTGTTGCTCCTATCACAACTTGTGTACCCTTAACTTTGTTGCTCCTATCACAACTTGTGTACCCTTAACTTTGTTGCTCCTATCACAACTTGTGTACCCTTAACTTTGTTGCTCCTATCACAACTTGTGTACCCTTAACTTTGTTGCTCCTATCACAACTTGTGTACCCTTAACTTTGTTGCTCCTATCACAACTTGTGTACCCTTAACTTTGTTGCTCCTATCACAACTTGTGTACCCTTAACTTTGTTGCTCCTATCACAACTTGTGTACCCTTAACTTTGTTGCTCCTATCACAACTTGTGTACCCTTAACTTTGTTGCTCCTATCACAACTTGTGTACCCTTAACTTTGTTGCTCCTATCACAACTTGTGTACCCTTAACTTTGTTGCTCCTATCACAACTTGTGTACCCTTAACTTTGTTGCTCCTATCACAACTTGTGTACCCTTAACTTTGTTGCTCCTATCACAACTTGTGTACCCTTAACTTTGTTGCTCCTATCACAACTTGTGTACCCTTAACTTTGTTGCTCCTATCACAACTTGTGTACCCTTAACTTTGTTGCTCCTATCACAACTTGTGTACCCTTAACTTTGTTGCTCCTATCACAACTTGTGTACCCTTAACTTTGTTGCTCCTATCACAACTTGTGTACCCTTAACTTTGTTGCTCCTATCACAACTTGTGTACCCTTAACTTTGTTGCTCCTATCACAACTTGTGTACCCTTAACTTTGTTGCTCCTATCACAACTTGTGTACCCTTAACTTTGTTGCTCCTATCACAACTTGTGTACCCTTAACTTTGTTGCTCCTATCACAACTTGTGTACCCTTAACTTTGTTGCTCCTATCACAACTTGTGTACCCTTAACTTTGTTGCTCCTATCACAACTTGTGTACCTTTAACTTTGTTGCTCCTATCACAACTTGTGTACCCTTAACTTTGTTGCTCCTATCACAACTTGTGTACCCTTAACTTTGTTGCTCCTATCACAACTTGTGTACCCTTAACTTTGTTGCTCCTATCACAACTTGTGTACCCTTAACTTTGTTGCTCCTATCACAACTTGTGTACCCTTAACTTTGTTGCTCCTATCACAACTTGTGTACCCTTAACTTTGTTGCTCCTATCACAACTTGTGTACCCTTAACTTTGTTGCTCCTATCACAACTTGTGTACCCTTAACTTTGTTGCTCCTATCACAACTTGTGTACCCTTAACTTTGTTGCTCCTATCACAACTTGTGTACCCTTAACTTTGTTGCTCCTATCACAACTTGTGTACCCTTAACTTTGTTGCTCCTATCACAACTTGTGTACCCTTAACTTTGTTGCTCCTATCACAACTTGTGTACCCTTAACTTTGTTGCTCCTATCACAACTTGTGTACCCTTAACTTTGTTGCTCCTATCACAACTTGTGTACCCTTAACTTTGTTGCTCCTATCACAACTTGTGTACCCTTAACTTTGTTGCTCCTATCACAACTTGTGTACCCTTAACTTTGTTGCTCCTATCACAACTTGTGTACCCTTAACTTTGTTGCTCCTATCACAACTTGTGTACCCTTAACTTTGTTGCTCCTATCACAACTTGTGTACCCTTAACTTTGTTGCTCCTATCACAACTTGTGTACCCTTAACTTTGTTGCTCCTATCACAACTTGTGTACCCTTAACTTTGTTGCTCCTATCACAACTTGTGTACCCTTAACTTTGTTGCTCCTATCACAACTTGTGTACCCTTAACTTTGTTGCTCCTATCACAACTTGTGTACCCTTAACTTTGTTGCTCCTATCACAACTTGTGTACCCTTAACTTTGTTGCTCCTATCACAACTTGTGTACCCTTAACTTTGTTGCTCCTATCACAACTTGTGTACCCTTAACTTTGTTGCTCCTATCACAACTTGTGTACCCTTAACTTTGTTGCTCCTATCACAACTTGTGTACCCTTAACTTTGTTGCTCCTATCACAACTTGTGTACCCTTAACTTTGTTGCTCCTATCACAACTTGTGTACCCTTAACTTTGTTGCTCCTATCACAACTTGTGTACCCTTAACTTTGTTGCTCCTATCACAACTTGTGTACCCTTAACTTTGTTGCTCCTATCACAACTTGTGTACCCTTAACTTTGTTGCTCCTATCACAACTTGTGTACCCTTAACTTTGTTGCTCCTATCACAACTTGTGTACCCTTAACTTTGTTGCTCCTATCACAACTTGTGTACCCTTAACTTTGTTGCTCCTATCACAACTTGTGTACCCTTAACTTTGTTGCTCCTATCACAACTTGTGTACCCTTAACTTTGTTGCTCCTATCACAACTTGTGTACCCTTAACTTTGTTGCTCCTATCACAACTTGTGTACCCTTAACTTTGTTGCTCCTATCACAACTTGTGTACCCTTAACTTTGTTGCTCCTATCACAACTTGTGTACCCTTAACTTTGTTGCTCCTATCACAACTTGTGTACCCTTAACTTTGTTGCTCCTATCACAACTTGTGTACCCTTAACTTTGTTGCTCCTATCACAACTTGTGTACCCTTAACTTTGTTGCTCCTATCACAACTTGTGTACCCTTAACTTTGTTGCTCCTATCACAACTTGTGTACCCTTAACTTTGTTGCTCCTATCACAACTTGTGTACCCTTAACTTTGTTGCTCCTATCACAACTTGTGTACCCTTAACTTTGTTGCTCCTATCACAACTTGTGTACCCTTAACTTTGTTGCTCCTATCACAACTTGTGTACCCTTAACTTTGTTGCTCCTATCACAACTTGTGTACCCTTAACTTTGTTGCTCCTATCACAACTTGTGTACCCTTAACTTTGTTGCTCCTATCACAACTTGTGTACCCTTAACTTTGTTGCTCCTATCACAACTTGTGTACCCTTAACTTTGTTGCTCCTATCACAACTTGTGTACCCTTAACTTTGTTGCTCCTATCACAACTTGTGTACCCTTAACTTTGTTGCTCCTATCACAACTTGTGTACCCTTAACTTTGTTGCTCCTATCACAACTTGTGTACCCTTAACTTTGTTGCTCCTATCACAACTTGTGTACCCTTAACTTTGTTGCTCCTATCACAACTTGTGTACCCTTAACTTTGTTGCTCCTATCACAACTTGTGTACCCTTAACTTTGTTGCTCCTATCACAACTTGTGTACCCTTAACTTTGTTGCTCCTATCACAACTTGTGTACCCTTAACTTTGTTGCTCCTATCACAACTTGTGTACCCTTAACTTTGTTGCTCCTATCACAACTTGTGTACCCTTAACTTTGTTGCTCCTATCACAACTTGTGTACCTTTAACTTTGTTGCTCCTATCACAACTTGTGTACCCTTAACTTTGTTGCTCCTATCACAACTTGTGTACCCTTAACTTTGTTGCTCCTATCACAACTTGTGTACCCTTAACTTTGTTGCTCCTATCACAACTTGTGTACCCTTAACTTTGTTGCTCCTATCACAACTTGTGTACCCTTAACTTTGTTGCTCCTATCACAACTTGTGTACCCTTAACTTTGTTGCTCCTATCACAACTTGTGTACCCTTAACTTTGTTGCTCCTATCACAACTTGTGTACCCTTAACTTTGTTGCTCCTATCACAACTTGTGTACCCTTAACTTTGTTGCTCCTATCACAACTTGTGTACCCTTAACTTTGTTGCTCCTATCACAACTTGTGTACCCTTAACTTTGTTGCTCCTATCACAACTTGTGTACCCTTCACTTTGTTGCTCCTATCACAACTTGTGTACCCTTAACTTTGTTGCTCCTATCACAACTTGTGTACCCTTAACTTTGTTGCTCCTATCACAACTTGTGTACCCTTAACTTTGTTGCTCCTATCACAACTTGTGTACCCTTAACTTTGTTGCTCCTATCACAACTTGTGTACCCTTAACTTTGTTGCTCCTATCACAACTTGTGTACCCTTAACTTTGTTGCTCCTATCACAACTTGTGTACCCTTAACTTTGTTGCTCCTATCACAACTTGTGTACCCTTAACTTTGTTGCTCCTATCACAACTTCTGTACCCTTAACTTTGTTGCTCCTATCACAACTTGTGTACCCTTAACTTTGTTGCTCCTATCACAACTTGTGTACCCTTAACTTTGTTGCTCCTATCACAACTTGTGTACCCTTAACTTTGTTGCTCCTATCACAACTTGTGTACCCTTAACTTTGTTGCTCCTATCACAACTTGTGTACCCTTAACTTTGTTGCTCCTATCACAACTTGTGTACCCTTAACTTTGTTGCTCCTATCACAACTTGTGTACCCTTAACTTTGTTGCTCCTATCACAACTTGTGTACCCTTAACTTTGTTGCTCCTATCACGACTTGTGTACCCTTAACTTTGTTGCTCCTATCACAACTTGTGTACCCTTAACTTTGTTGCTCCTATCACAACTTGTGTACCCTTAACTTTGTTGCTCCTATCACAACTTGTGTACCCTTAACTTTGTTGCTCCTATCACAACTTGTGTACCCTTAACTTTGTTGCTCCTATCACAACTTGTGTACCCTTAACTTTGTTGCTCCTATCACAACTAGTGTACCCTTAACTTTGTTGCTCCTATCACAACTTGTGTACCCTTAACTTTGTTGCTCCTATCACAACTTGTGTACCCTTAACTTTGTTGCTCCTATCACAACTTGTGTACCCTTAACTTTGTTGCTCCTATCACAACTTGTGTACCCTTAACTTTGTTGCTCCTATCACAACTTCCACTGCATGGAAAGTGATCTACAGCTTCAGTCATGCACTGCACAGTTTTGGATCTTCATGTATTTGCCGTCTGGCGTTCATGCATCACGATATGAGGCATACAACAGCTGCCTGCATACAGGTTTGTGCACCTCATACACTAGGAGTGTGAGCAAATGGTCAGTGAGGTAGCCGAAAGGAGCGGGTGCCCCCTCTGATCTGGACCAGTAGGAGAGGTACTGCACGCGCTGCAAGTTCTGTCCTGCGTTGTGCATCAGATCTGAATATCACTTTCTTGCAACAATCATGTACATGCTGCGCTATGAGAAGACAGGCACGATATGTTCCCAAGCAACATTGCATGTCATTCTCACGTTGAACCCAAATGGCAGGCCTGACATAATGTTGATGACCTCCAGACATGTTTCCTGACGGAGCCCATGCAGTAGTAGGACCCTATGATCAGGGCTGTACAGGGCTCTTCGAATGGGCAAAACAGCTGGATTTGTCACCTCCGAGAGCTGAGACAGACACGCCCAAATTATGGGCGTGTGCTGTAAGCAGTCAGCCAGAGCCAGCCATGCGAACAGGTCTGGGCCGGATGCTGAGCTGGCAGTGGCTGATGGTGTGGGTGTAGGAGGGTAGTGAAAGAGCTGAGGCTTGGCAGCAACAAAGGAGCTGAAAAACCACTCCGGCACAACCGGCATGCATATCATACTGGTGAGCAATTGGGAGAATCCGGAAGGCCATAGACGTGGTCACAGTGGTTCCACCCTCGTCCATTATCACTGCAAGATTAGCATGTTCAGTGGCGATTTGACATTTATGACAGGGTATGCCAGTCTGTGTTTGGATATTATAAAAGCACAGTCAATAAATCATTGGATGATAAACCAATACATGGGAGCTTACCTCCGTGCGTGGTACAATAATCTGAGCACCTCCATCCAGTCCTCCAAGCATCCATGAACCTGTGATTCAGAAAAAATATTTATGGAACTCAGAATTAGGTGCTTGAGGATATACTAGCAGCTATCATTGCTGGTCATACATTTTAGTAGGTTTAAACCACTCAATCATAGTCAGGTGATGATATGGTACAGGATTCACCCACTAAAGAAGCAAGCGTATCCATACTCCAAATTCAAACAACAGGGCGTGATGGACAAGATGATCGAACAAGAAATAACCCAACATAGACATGTGCTTCATTCACCTCAATGGGTACGCTTCGGTCAGCTCAAATTTGTTTTGGGTGGCTGCACTTACTGCACTGTGTTCAATAATTCATGTCCTCACAGTGCGCGTGCAAAGCGGCGGAATAAATAAGGGATTTCGCCTAAGCAAGGGTTTAACAGCTGCCGCTTTCACATGTGATTTGCAGAACAGGATTAAATGGGTTGGACCCTCCGCATCAGCACAAGTCCTTCTGCCGGGCACTTGGCTGCGATCAGATCCGGTCGTTCGCTGATGTGAAGGCTGAAGAGAGGAGGGCTTAGAGGGCAACCTCTGGTGTAAGGCACGGGGCCAGTTCTTATATGACCATCTGTGAGCGTGTAGACTCAGTCACCCTCATTCAGTGCTTGCACAGCCCGTAACAGACCTGAAGGCATGTGAAGGTGCTCTGACAAATGTAGCCACAGCTGCTCCTGTGGTACGCTGTCATAGACCTTGGTGAAGTCCACAAAATCCACATCCACCTTGTCGCAGCCGCAGCCGCTAGCTGCCCGTTGTGCATAAACTGCATGCCTGAGGAGGAAAGAGACCTGAAGCATGCTACGGCGCCATTGAAATCCAAACTGTTCTGGAGGGATGTGGCCGTGCAAGCGCGCGCTGTCATCAGTGATGGCAGTGAGCATGCTAGCATACAGCCGGCACAGCACACTAGTGAGGGGCCTGTAACTACCGGAGTCAAGCCTTGAAGGGGGTCACCCTTCTTGTAAATGGGCTGAATCCTGAGTCAGGATTCCTGACGGGCTGCCAGGCACTAGGCATCCCCCCCGCACCGCCATAGAAGTCATCCATTCCTGTCAGTGTGTGGATGTGATCGATCATAACGTAGCACTTCTGACCGCCATACATGGCCTGCAGCGTACCAGCATGGGTGTAAGAACATAACCATACTTGGATCCATTCCTTCCGAATGAGCCACGCGAGAATACTGTGATTTGTGAGGTGTAATTATCAAAGACCACCGCCAACATCTGGCCAGCCTGTAGTTAGGAGTCAGCCATGATCTGTGAAGAGTAATAATCATGTAGGTACAAGCCGAGCGAATTCTGGCCGGCCTGGTGTGAGATATCAGCCGTGATCTGCAATGTATGTTATTTTCACATTTTCACATTAAAAAAAATAATTAATTATCCAATCTAAAAAATCAATGAATCATGAACAAATAAAATATCAGGTACGGATCTGGGTGTGTCACTAAACTAACTGAGTTGAGTGAGAATAATTTATTGTCAAGCCTAGGCGCCCACCATTGATTGACAATTCACACCATCTTCATTGAAGATGCACACCGTTTCGACCGATAACCGATGGACATGGAGGTCATGTAAGCGATCGCGGATATTGATGGGTTCATGGGATACGGTTCTGGCTTCCCCTAGGGATGCGCCTCTTCTTTGAATCTCACGCTCAAAGCCAAGGGGTACATGTCGACCGGGACATTGGACCCGCAGCTTGAGGAGGTCATGGATGTGAGGAGGGATTGGTGCTCTTCGATGCGGCCCTGGCTTTCCCCCGAGGTCGCAAGCTGAGACATGTCCTTGACTCTCACTAGCAAAGACAAACCAGCCCCTATTACAGTGTAATTCTGGCCCCTGCTAGTAAGAAATAACGCCCATGTCGGTTGGGTCGCCATGCAAGCACATGCCCTTGACCATTGCATGGTGCCCCCGACCGCCATGCAAGCCTGGTCAACAAACTACCAACAGGGCTACCAGATGAAGAGGACAAACGGATTTGTGTCACACCATGCAAGATATTAGCTGCAAGAAATTAGCTTACACCATGAAACCTCAAAGATCTTAAAATATGATTATACGAGGTCACGGCTGACTTCTTACTGCAGGCTTTTCTGACTCAAGTGGGAAAGCATCGACCTTAACACAAGATAGAGTCGCACGTACCCGCTTGCTTCACGAGCGTCGCGACTTGACGCCGGATTTTCCAACAGCCGGTTTTGTTCCTGCTGGTATCATGCGCAGGCAACTGAAAATGTACTTATATGTTAAGCTTACGATAATCTACTGACCACTGAGGCCAAACGAAGGCTGGCTGATCAAGCGACTAAGTTTCATGAAAAGAAGAAAGAAAAAGCTGCAGCGGGGCTTAAATTATGACGTCACTGACAATAACGATGTGGGGAAAGACGAAGCTATCGGATACTATACTGTGATCCTGCCACAGAGCTGGTCACATGGCGTCGGGTAGACCAGACTCTGAGAGGCAAAACCCTAAATGAGGGTAGAAACCAGTAGGTGGGACCGGTAGCCTGCACCACAGGCTACCGGTCCCACCTACTGGTTTCTACCCTCATCCTTTCCCTCCTGTCTTCCTCTGCCCCCCCCCCCCCTTCATAACAAGTGGTGCAGGCTACCGGTCCCGCCTACTGGTTTCTACCCTCATCCTTTCCCTCCTGTCTTCCTCTGCCCCCCCCCCCCCTTCATAACAAGTGGTGCAGGCTACCGGTCCCACCTACTGGTTTCTACCCTCATCCTTTCCCTCCTGTCTTCCTCTGCCCCCCCCTCCCCCTTCATAACAAGTGGTGCAGGCTACCGGTCCCGCCTACTGGTTTCTACCCTCATCCTTACCCTCCTGTCTTCCTCTGCCTCCCCCCCCCCCCCCTTCATAACAAGTGGTGCAGGCTACCGGTCCCGCCTACTGGTTTCTACCCTCATCCTTTCCCTCCTGTCTTCCTCTGCCTCCCCCCCCCTCCCCCTTCATAACAAGTGGTGCAGGCTACCGGTCCCGCCTACTGGTTTCTACCCTCATCCTTTCCCTCCTGTCTTCCTCTGCCTCCCCCCCTCCCTTCAATACAAGTGGTGCAGGCTACCGGTCCCGCCTACTGGTTTCTACCCTCATCCTTTCCCTCCTGTCTTCCTCTGCCCCCCCCCCTCCCTTCATAACAAGTGGTGCAGGCTACCGGTCCCGCCTACTGGTTTCTACCCTCATCCTTTCCCTCCTGTCTTCCTCTGCCCCCCCCCCCCCCTTCATAACAAGTGGTGCAGGCTACCGCGGGGCGACGATTAAGGTGCCTTTTATATGCATATGATCTCTCCCTACTAGCAGGCAGCTCATCAGGGCTGCAACACATGCTAGATGTCTTGCATGAATATGCGGCGGCTAATCAGCTCCAGGCCAACATCAGCAAGACAGAGATCTTGGAGTTTGGCAGCCGCTTAGCAGTGCAGCGCCGGCAACCAGCCCATATCTGCGTGTCATACAGCCCCGATAGAACAGTGCTGAAGCGTGTCTAAAAATTGAAGTTCTTGGGCATCATTCAGCACGAGAGCGGTAGCCTGAAGAACGCCAAGAAAGGAAGAGAGGCGCCTCTGGCTGCTGCGCTGCAGCGTGTCCGCCTTTTGGCAGCCAAGGTGCGTCTGAGGCATCGTTTGCCTACTCGCATCCGGCTAGCGGCCACACACACATGCAGCCAACTAGTGTCTTTTCTTCCAACGAGACAGTTGGGCGCCCACACGGACGAGCCTTTTTTGAGCAGGGCCCAGAGGTGTAATGTCATTGAATGCAGCCAACTACGGTGATGTGGTGTGGGCCACGGGACACCTCCAGCCGCACCACTATCTCCAAAGCAAACTGCAGTCCGGCTGTCTACAGCACCTGCACCAGACATCGGGGCTCCCTGTGTACTCCGCTGCCAGGAGTCATGAGGGAGCTACGGATCCAACAGTTACAACAAAGTTGGTGGCGCCATGTGCTTCGCTTCTACAATGCAGCGGTAGCACCGGCAACACAGGGACACAGTTCATTGCCGCCATGGCGGTTGATCTGCAGCTTGCGCTCAGTCAGACCACTGGAGGACACAATTTGTGCAGTGCTTGGTGCCTTAAAGGAGCTGGAGCGGGGAGCAGCCGTCCCCAAACTGCGTCAGACAGCGGCTGGCCTACAACTTCTCCCTGTCGCAAAGGTGCTAGCGCTAGTGGACGCTGCCTTTGAGCGGGCGCAGATGAGGTCGTCGGCCGGGGAGACCCTAGGGACCCCGCCACTGAACACAGGTCTGCGGCCGCCTACCACGCCTGGTTTCAGCCTACAGCCGGCGCACTAACAAAAGGGCGTGCGCTCGTGTGTGCACTACCTTAAGGCTGCGACTTGGAGCGGTCAGCACAGCTGATAAAAGAGGACGGCGCAGTGATCAGCAGCGTGGCACAAGCTACTGCCAATGTGATCAGGCAGAGGGACACGGCCAGCATGTGCAGAATACGCTGCATGTGTGCTTTCAGTGCCATAGTGTGAAGGAGAGGCTCAGGGCAAGAGGTTGGGCAGGCCCCAGGAGGGCGCCACGGACGTTCAGCATGTGTACCAAAGCAGGCTTGGGTGGGAGGCTCTGGCTTTTGTTGACGACGTGGTAGACTTTGTTGAGGGTTAGCCTGCTGTCTTTTTTGCCTCCCTGAGGACTGAATCTTTCCCTTTTTGTCTACCTCTATTTGCTTCCAGAGGCGGGGATCCTTTGGTCTGCCTTTCCGTTTTCTGGAGGGGTGTTTTTGCTCCTCTCCGTCTTTCCTCTAGCCTTAAGTTCCTTTCCTCTTTCCTCCCAATCAGACAGGGCGTCGGAAAGCCTGCAGGCAGGGGTAGGAGGCCCTGGTTTTGTGCAACCTAGTTGTAGTTGAGTTTTTTAAGGCTAGTCTCGTCAGGGGCAGGGGATACGGTTAGCCTTACCTTTGTGTTCTTGTTGTTTGGTTTGTGAACTTGCTATCCTTTGTTTCCTCTTGTGCCTTCTCGCTTGACTTTCATATCTGACTTTTTGTTTTCCGACGTGGCCGAGCTTCTTTTTAGCATGGCCCAGAGGTATTATGTCATTAACTTAAAGGGCGTCATGGCTGCACCATGGTTATGGTTGTGCATGGTAGCTGGAGTTGAGGCTTCTCATCCACTATCAACCCCCATGCGGCTGAGCGTTCAGCAGGGCACGACTATACTTCACAGCCCCTCTTTATTGTCACGTGGGCCATGTCTACTACTCATTCGACTTTTTAAGGCTACTGGGCAGCCTGATTTGGGCAGGGCAGGACCGGACCAAGCAAGCCATGACCAGCCTGGCTTATGTTGGCGGCCCATGAAAAGGAAATTGCTGTGTCCATCCGAACTTTCAAGCCTTCATAACATAAAAAAGACAGACCAGATCAGGGATTCACCTTTATTTAGTTATGTCGCCCACATCGATTTTGGAGGAGCGAAATGGACTTCTGGACCTTACGGTATATTAAAAATATAACATGGTGACAGGGATACGTCCAGAACTAGGAAGGTACATGCAACGTAATGAAACCATGATACCTGGTAAATTGACAGGACAGGGATTTTGGGGTCAGATATTCATATATTAAAGAAATAGGTCATATTCCAAAAGCAAGTACACAATATTGAAGCTGACCATAGTACCGGATAGGGTTCGTGCACCCCTATTTTGCATATTTTATCAGAATCACGACGTATGCGAAAAGCACATCGCCTCTCCGCGCAGCGGCATACTCCTGAAATACTTATTTTTTCCGGCTACGCAGCAGCGAATTCTGACTGGTTTTTGACTGACTCTTCCACGCTGCTAAATTTTGAATTGTTTACAAACCGTGCACAGCTGGTCCCCCCCCAAATAAAGAAATAACAGTGGAGTCAAAACAGTTATACGGTATATGCTAGAAGCAAGTATGGAGCAGTCCATCCTTATCAGATGTTAATGACGTTACACCTTGAGGCTCAAAATGGCTCAACCACGTGGGCGCGAAGAAGAGAAGCAGTTAAGGTGGGAAATGGTAATTTGAGGGATGAGGTCAAAGGAAATATAGGGGGGGAACACAAAGGAGAAGGAATATTCCCCCCCCCCTCCAGAGGAAAGGCAGTGCCTTATCAGATGTATGCAGTATACTCAAGCCATGCCCCTTCCCTCAAACCTACATTTCAGAACCTCTTACGGCTTCCGTCATTCAGCTCACTTAAGCTTTTCTGGAACAAACAAATGGTGCAAAAGGGCACTACTGTGCTGAGCATAGCGGAATCTACAACGAGTCCTACATTGGCAAAAATCGTAGGTAAGAGCTCAATGTTTTTCCGACTACAATTCCATCTTCAAGGGCTGCCTTGTGGCCGCCAAGGGAAGGCCCGACTGGGGCCAAAGCTCGACCACCCTACAAACGCAGACCTAAGCAGCATGGCTGGCCATTCATGAGGCCTCCGGCCGGAGGTGAGGAGGTAGCTGGACTGCAGCTGATATGTAGCTGAGCCATGCGAAAGAACATTGCCAATCTAGCGCCATACCTGGATGCTGGATGAGAACACATCGTTTGCCACCGGAGCAGCTGTCATGAGGCAAAGTGTCGTTAGGCTGCGGTCACAGCACCATGCTCTCACTTCGTGTCCCTCCTTCACCTCGTACACATCCAAAGCCACCTGCCTGGTGAGGTCCCAGCTTCTCAGCCCATCATCGAATTCGGCCAGCGCAATGGTTCCTGAAGGGCCTATGGCAACCTTACCGAAATCGTAATCAGAATCCTCAAACGCAGATCCTTTGCACCGGCCAGTGCCAAGATCCCATACTCTGACAAGGCCATCATCAGAGCTGCTGACGGCTGTGCGGCCACATAAATCCATTGCAATGCTGTGTACTGAATCTTGATGTCCCTCCATGGTGCGCACGCAGTTACCCGTGCGAGTATCCCACAACCGCACCGTCGTATCGTCTGAGCCTGAAATGATCAAGCTGGCTTCTTCCAAGGTTTGACATTCTGTAATCCAGTCAGTATGCCCCCTCAGGCCCCGCATAGCTTTCAAATCCTTGCTGATGTCCCACATGTTGATCACGTTGTACTCGGGTCCTTGAACATAAACTACACAGCTGTCGCCGTGCCAGTTAGCGCACATCATATCATCCGCTCCCTTTGGCTGAAACGCACCTCGGGGCTGACTGCTGAACAGGTCCCAGATATGGACAGTCTCAAGGCCTTGAGCGAGCACAAGAGTCAGCCCGTTTGCATTGACATCAATGCTGTAATTATCAGTCAAGTCGCCCCTATCTCCAATTGGTAAGCAGCCTGCCATCCTCTGACTGTCAATATCCCACATCTGGAGAGACGCTTGGCCTTCGTGGTAGACATCGAACACCAGGTGGGAGTTCCACAAGCAGCTGGTAATTGTTGTGTTGGTGCCAACCCAATCTTGGAGAAGGAGATCCCCCTGCCAGGGCTGGGAATGGAAGGACAGTTAATGTAAATGCACCATCGAAACCAAAGGTCAAAACGCATGAACCCACAAGCGTTTTCAGAAGGGCCATGCACTGCCATTCTGAGGTAAGTAGACAGAGGAGTGTACAGCTTGGAGTGTACAGCTTCGTTCAAGGTGAAGGCAGTCCCCCCCCCCAATAAATCCCCCCTCCTGACACAAATCTGCATGTACCAACCCCAATACCGTACTACTCACATCAGCCACTACTGGGCAGCACAACGACGGGGGATGACTGATCCGTGGAACACATGGACCCTGTGGAGGGGGAGTAGTATCAATCCATCTTGGTCACAAACCAATTTCACAAATGTCAGACTTTTTTGTTGCTGAGTACCATCGATTTCTGAGATTCGTTGCCCTTTGCGATCGACATTGCAGTGAAAACTTGTGCACTCAATTCGGTTGCTCCCATAACAACTATCACAACTCTGAAGGTGGTATGCGGTTCCAGTCATGCAAAGCAACCTTTCGGCGTTGCGAGGTTTTTGCAGTTCAGCGGAGCATGGAACATGATTCATGCCTAGGGCAGGTGCCCGCAAACAGGTTTGGGCACTTTTTGAACTAGGAGTGCGAGCAAATTATCAGGTAAGTGAGGGACTCCAGTAGAGGGATCCCTCTAACCTGGAGATTCTGGACCGATTGAAAAGTGAATGCGTCTCGCAGATTTCGGTTAAGCGCTTCAATTCATGTATGAACAACATTTCATTTTCTAGCAAAAAACATCTACCGGTACATATAATGTTTTGAGAAGACCGTTACCATACCATTCCCACTCCAAGCAGCTTTGCACGTCATCCTCACCTTGAATCCAAACGGCAGGCCTGACATCATGTTAATGACCTCCAGACATGTTTCCTGACGGAGCCCATGTAGCAGACCCCTTTGGTCAGGGCTGTACAGGGCACCCAGAATGGGCGAGACAGCTGGCTTTGTCGCCTTGAAGAGCTGAGACAGGCACGCCCGCACTATGGGCGTGTGCTGCAGGGAGTCAGACAGCGCCAGCCATTGGAACAGATCTGGGCCTGATGCAGAGCTGGCAGTTCCAGATGACCATGATGGCACGGTTGTAGGAGAAGAGTGCCAGAGCTCAGGCTCGGCAGCATCGAAGGCGCTGAAGCAACGCTCCAGCACGAGCGGCATATCGTACTGGTGAGCAATTGGGAGAATCCGGAAGGCCATAGCTGGGGTTACCGTGGCTGCTCCACCGCCCATCACTGCAGGAAAAAATATTGATAATCATGATTAGATGCTGATGCCACCCTGCGTATTTTTGGACCTAATCGGAGGTACGGTCAATATATAACTTTGTGCTGAGCCAGTGAATAGGAAACGTCGGATCAGACCCTGAAGACATTTCATTATCCAGACGGCAGCAACAAGATAACGTATTTAACCGCCAGGTCAACAAGAGAACCAGCAACCATGCCGTCATGGTATTGTTCTATGACTGGGAGCTTACCTCCGTGGTACAGTAATCTGAGCACCTCCATCCAGTCCTCCAAGCACCCGTCAACCTGTGATTCAAAAATATAGTTATTCAACTCAGAATTAGGGGATTGGTTAATGGTCGATCATCATAACAAGTTTAAACCACTCATTTAGAGTCAGGTGATGATCTGGTACAGGAATCACCCACTACAGAGGCAATCATGTCCATGCTCAAAATTCAAACAGCAGGGCTTGACGAACGTGATGCGGAGTGAAACAGGTGTTTTGCCCTAAGGCGGGTTTAACAGTGTGATGCCGCTTTCACATGCGATTTGTAGTTTGGGATAAATGGATTATCCCAACCCTGCGCAATTAGTCAAACACATTCAAGACTACGCAGGCTTTTAGTAGAGTGAACAGAATTTACCCCCTACTCTATACTATGAGCTATATCCTCAGGGCTCCATAGATAGGGAGCACCTAACGCAGATGGAACAGAGCATGCTGGAAGCACAAGTGTTCACAAATTTACACGAGCATGGCATCGTATGCAATGTAAATCGGGTGCAATGGACACTCTATACCGGCGGTATAAGAATACGAGTTGGAGATCCAGGATTCCCGGGTGGAAATTAGAGATATTTTACTTTGAACTTTATGCAGCACACACAGGCTGCCACAGAATTTCACGACCCTGGAGGTACTAATCGTAAAGATCACCTATCCAAATCAAAGGTGCCTCAAATCTAGCCTCAAGATCCAAAGAGAAAACACATCCCACTCGTTATGCAGCAGGATCGCCTGGTTCCAAGTATCATTATGGGACTTCACTTCTGAAAGGCTGCATGCTTAGATCCTTGTTCGTTGAGTATGCTGATCCTTCCATTTTTATCATGTCGGGATGCACCTCTATCGTGTACTGGTATCATTTGTCCATGGACAACTTACACTACCACTCGGCAACTAAGAAACTTTATAAAACCGAAAGCATACCGGTATCTGAAGCTCTCATTCATTTCTGCACTTACTGGTATGGTAGAGGCTGCTGCATCAACAGCAGACTGCTGGCTGGCATCCCTCGTCTGGGCTGCTTCTTGGGGCTCCAAGAGAGCTTCCAGCAGGAACTGTCGCATGACACTGGATGCCAGCACAAGAATGTGCCGATATGCCTTGACAGAGCGGCCATCAGGGAAGATCAATGCTAGATCACCCAAAGATAACGCCTGCTCCAGCGTAAGCCGACCACTCATGGGAATTCAGTGTAACTTTTGAGAGGTTTGTTGAATTACTAGTAATTTTCCTTTTGATTATGGAGAGATGATGAAAGCAAATTCCTGATAGCCGGAACCAGGTGTGAACGGGGAAACAATTCAAACAACTACCGGTAAATGTGTTCTTCAGAAATGCAAGAATATCTCGAACGAAATGAGACTCGCAAGTCGTCCATAGATGAGGCAGAGGAGACAGGTCATGCCAAACACGATCTGCAAGCTCGTGTGTTTAGGGTTCTCCTGACGCTCCGTGACAGGATTTGATAGCTTCGTCCTTCGCCCCATCGCTATATCAGACATGTCATGAAGCAAGTCACGATTCATCGTGCACCGCTGCGGTATTACATTAATGATGCTTCATCGTTCATGAAACTTCATCGTTCGATCAATCTACCTTACTTGATACCTCTATCAGTCCTAGCTTGGTGACTCACAGACAGTGGCTAGACGACTATAGAAATCCAGAGGTCGGTAAATTCTCATTTGTCAGTGCATGATAGCTGAGCAGGAGCAGAAGCTGTCTGTTGGAAATTCCGACGCCTCGACGCTCATGAAGCTAGCGGGTATGGTACATGTGACGTTATCTTTTGAAAACTTCGATGCTTCCCCACTGAAGTCAGAAGGGTGACAGTGACAAGTCAGCCGCGACCTTGCATCATATTTTAAGATCTTCGAGGTATCATGAGACCATCATACCAGATCACAGCTTTCTTGCATGCTAGGGCATGGATTTGTTTGTCAATTCAATATGGTAACCCTGTAGGTACTTTGTTGATCAGGCTTGTATGGCGGTCCGGGGCGCCATGCGATGATATCATGGGCCGCCATGCGATGATCAAGCACATGCGCTTGCATGGCGTCCCACCCAACATGGACGCTGTTTATTACCAGCAGTGGTAAGACTCGCAATCTGATAGTGGCCTGTTTGTCTTTGACCTCCTCTAACCGCAAGCCCATGTCCTGGTAGCCATATCCCCCTTGGCTTTGATTCAAAGAAAAGGCGCAGCCCTAGGGGAAGCCATAACCGTTTCTCATGAACCCACATCCGTGCTTACCTCCATGACCTAAATTAATATCAGTCAAGACAGTGTGCATCATCAATCAATAAGGTGTGAACCGTCAATCAATTTCCAGTATGTAATTTAGTACAATGACACATACAGAGCCGTACCTGATGTTCGATCATGAATAATATGCGAGTTAACCCAAATTTCCAAGGTTGTTTCCAGGTACCAGTGATGTTATGGGAGTAATGGGTCATAGTCTGACAAGCAAACTGAAGCGTTTGAAAGTAAACACTCATTTTGTGTGAACTATTTGAAGTCAAGATGAGCTTCAAATTTGATGCAAGGGGCAGGTGCTCGCAGCCCGGTTCAAGCAAAACCCCTCCCTCTGATTGTACCTGGAACAGAAAACTTCACCTCCTGTGATTTGTCCTGGGTGTTTGCCCCCCTATGGAGCCCTGCATCGCTCACTGTCTGGGCCTTTTTGAGCAGGGCCTGAAGGTGCAACGTCTGTGACTGTCTGGGCCCCAAAACTGTTTCTTACCTTGTCCCCAACATCACTCCTCTGCTACCCACTGCTTAAGTACATGAAGGCTCATGTACTGGTTTGCTCGATTATGGGAAACAGCAGTAGCTTATTTTAAAATCATAAACATGCACATGGATAGTAGCATATAACGCCTATGAGACCCTTAACTTTTGTTTCTTTGCATTTCAAGCACACATGAGGCCTCTTACCGTGGGGGACCCTGATTGTGTAAAAATCCCCCTGCACCACACCTACGGTGTGGGCAGGGGGGTGAAAATCCCCTCACCGTAGGTGTGGTGCAGGGGGATTTTCACCCTATTTGGGTCCCAGACGGTATGGGCTGCGCTGGGACCCTAATTGTGCCGCGCTATGCTTTAAATAATCATTGGGATTACTCAGGTGCCCCCTGGGCAATAGAGTAATCCCAATGATTCTCTAAAGCGCAAAGTGGGATCCGCCACCATGCTTTAGAGAATCATCGGGATTACACAGGTGCCCTCTGGGCACTCGCGTATTCTCGGAAAGGCCAATTCAGCAATCAGTTGTTTCCTTCCAGTTGTACTTACAGATGCAGTTATGCCGTTGGACTTGTTTGCCTCCCGGCCACTCCTTTTGTTCCTTTTTGTGTTCCCTCTTCCTTTTATTATTTCGTTTCTCCCATCTGAACAGTTGGGCGCCCACACGGCCAAGCCTTCTTGTGCATGGCCCAGAGGTGTAACGCATTGACAGATGTAGTTATCGGAGGCATTGCCTGCAATTGCTCCTTGTCATGAGCACTGCCGTTGATTACATCGTTTGAGCTTCATTTCAGCATGGCCCAGACGTGTAACGTCATAAGCAATGTTTTAAGTGACTAGCAACAGTAGAATATTATAATGGGAAAATAGCGAAAATTGGTATTTGTGAACAGTATTCATACCTGTTCACCTTCATAATGGAAAATACTACCCTGGTCTTTTATTTACCGGTACAAACGAAGGAACTGTCTGGCTGGTGGCAAACAGGTCAAAGGGACCTAAATCCGCCTACTCATGAAATCAATCTATTGAGACAGCCAGACAGGGCCAACAGGAATTAAAAAGGACTTACCGGTATGAACATCATAGCAGCCAATCTGAAGCACTGGTGTGAGATACTAAAAGTCGTTAATGCATGCGCCTTATGCTGCTACAAACAGAAAGACAACCACCGGTAGCCTTGGCCCTGCCGCAGTGTGTGATGAGGTCTAAGACACCATGCTGGCAAAAGGGGTAAGCGGAGGCCTAGGCCGCGCCGTAACCAGCACAGCTTATGCATCGTCAACCTTCGTCACAACTTCAAATCAGCGCACCCATATCCTTTTTCGATATGGCCAGACGGCAGTGTGAAAACAGGAAGAATGGAGGAACAGGATGCAGCTGTTTATGTCGGCAGAGGTCATACCAATCACGCATGAATACATGATGATGAAGAGGACTGACACGTGTGATCAATTGAACGAGGACAATTGACAAGCAAACAGGGTAAACTAGTGTGAAAACTAGTGGAGCCCTTTCACATGAGCAGCAACTTATTAAGATAGCAGTCAGTGATATCGACTGATTGTGGAACAACTAAACAAACAAAGCAGGGCCAGTAACTCGAGACAACAAAAACTATTCGTACTTTATTCCGCCAGGTTCGAAGCTGAGCCAGAAAAGAGAAGGAAGTGGGCGAGTTGCATCCACACAAACCAATGACCGGTAACTTACGAGCGGTGGACAAATTAACAGAAAATTATGGGAACGGATAACGGATCACGGACAATGCAAGTGAGAAGAATGATGATTGGCCACGCTTCCTAGAGAAAATAAGTAAAATGGGGACAGCCACAGTGACAGCTCGAAATATTAAGTGTGAATATTAGGAAAATGGCGACATGTAGCTGTACCCAGCTGACTGGAATTCCGTTTCATGCGTAGCCAATACGAAAATTGACCAATGCAGATGTGGATGATTCTCTCCGGGAAATTCCGATACTTTAAGACATAAAGGATGTAAAGCAGAGAAATGAAGACAGCTATAGAAGCTCCATGCAAGCACAAGCAAGTGGTGCTGGTGAACGCACTTGGAAAATCTGCGCTGAACTAAACACCAGCTGCCACTATCTAGCTGGGACACATTGCTCCATCCTATGTATGGAATAGTAAGATGTGGAAGTCTTCTGTACATGGGGTTGGGCAGCCAGCCTCACACTTTTTAAAGTCCAAGCAAAAGGCTTGGGGCATGTGACAGCCACTAGATACTTTAGCGCCAGGGGCAGGTAAAAGCAGAAGCTCATTTAAATTACCAGAAACATGCACATGGATAGGAACATGTAACGCCTAGGGGACATCTTTGTACATATATGTACCACCATCGGATCCATCTTCATCAGATCCATCTTTATCACGTTCCGGCAGCATTACTATTAGAGCGAGACTGTCACCGGCGATGTTCTCGCAGCCACCGCGAGCCAGGCTGTCAGCTGTAGCCGAGTAAAGCCACCTCGCCCCCCCCACTGAGGCCTGGTGCAGTAGAAGTTGCCCTCATCGGCAGTGTGAGCAGGTGGCATTCACCGTGAGCTGGCAGCAGCAGTAGCGGATTGGCCCAGGCTGCGCTGTTTTTTCAACCCTCACGCCTCCCGTAGGGCGTAGCTTTCTTTCTTCCCTTGGAGGCCAATGTAGCAGAGACTGATTCTGCCATCGCGGAGGAAGCACCTGCAAGAGCGAAGACAGCTGCCATCATGAAGGCCCACATGGCGGAGACTGCATCTGCCACTGAAAAGGCAGCAGCTGCAGAAGTGGAGGCAGCTGTCATGAGTTGCAGGGCGAGGCCGCGGACGTGCTTGGTCAAGTAGGACGGCTCCACGCTAGTTGGGAGGGAAAGGCGGTGGGTGAGGTGGCCTGGGGCAAGGGGTGTTGGTGTCGGGGATGAAATCGACGCAGGGTGGCGGCGGCTGCGGCGGGCGGGATGGCCGAGGTGAAGCTACAGGCGGGGGCGAGGGAGTGCACAGCTCGGCCGTCGTTGGGTCGTCCGAGCAGGGTGGAGGAGGGGAGGGAGGCGGCTCTTCGCAGGGCTTGCCATTGGTGACGCAAGGCGGCGGCGGCGGCGGAGGGGATGGAGGTGGCTCGTCACACGGCTTGCCGTCAGAAGTGAAGCAAGGCGGAGGGGGCGGGGGAGGAGGCGGGGGACAGGGGATTTTCGTCCCGGGGATGAATTCTTTGCAGGGAGGAGGCGGCGGCGGCGGCCTGGGGCAAGGGATGTTGGTACCGGGGATAACATCGATACAGGGAGGTGGGGGAGGAGGGCGGGGGGGGCGAGGGGAAGCAAGAGGCTGCGGTGGAGGCGGGGGGCAGAGGCAGTATTTATCTGAGGGTGCATGGGTGCACGGGGCGGGCTCCGTGCAGCAGCGGTCGGGCTCGCACGGGAATGGAGGTCGAGGGGGGAAAGGAGGGGGGCGAGGGCAGGGGGTGTTGGTGCCAGGAATGAAATCGATGCAAGGCGGTGGCGGTGACGGAGGTGGAGGTGAGGGAGGTTTGGTGTCGTGTTGAATCGGTGGAGGTGACGGAGGTTTGGTGTCCTGTTGTAAAGGTGGAGGAGAGGGAGGTTTGGTGTCCTGTTGAAAAGGTGGAGGAGAGGGAGGTTTGGTGTCCTGCTGAATAGGTGGCGGAGAGGGAGGTTTGGTGTCCTGCTGAAAAGGTGGAGGAGAGGGAGGTTTAATGCCCTGCTGAATAGGTGGAGGAGAGGGGGGTTTGGTACCCTGCTGAATCGGTGGCGGAGAGGGAGGTTTGGTACCCTGCTGAATCGGTGGCGGAGAGGGAGGTTTGGTACCCTGCTGATTCGGTGGAGGAGAGGGAGGTTTGGTACCCTGCTGATTCGGTGGAGGAGAGGGGGGTTTGCTGTCCTGGGATGGTGGGGGTGGAGGCGGGGGGCAGGGGCAGTACTTTTCAGAGAGTGCATGCTCACGTGGGTTGAGTTCTGTGCTGCAAGGGTCAGGCTCACACGGGAATAGTGGACGGGGAGGAAACGGCGGCGGCTTGGGGCAGGGGATATCGGTCCCCGGAATGACGTCGATGCAGGGTGGGGGCGGAGGAGGGGCAGGAGGCGGGGGGCAGGGGAGGTTGGAGCCGGGGATGAAGCAGGGAGTTGGTGGGCGTGGAGGTGGCGGCTTCAGGTCCTGAGGGAGCAAGGGGGGCAGATGGTAAGTGTGTGTGTGCATTTTCCCCAAGATTCCTAGTTTTGCTCTCCAGGCTTTGCAGTTTGTCCCTCCAAATTTGAAAAGTCCTTTAAAATTTTAATGGAATAAACATAAGACCATCACGAGCTGTGCTGTGTCGTGCTCCTCCACACATATGCCTTGACGAGAGAGCCGTACTAACAGCTTTCATATGTTTGCCGAAACAGCTTTCATATGCTTGCCGTAACACCTTCCATATGTTTTGTATGGTCTGCTTCACAAAATCATGTGTGTGTTCAGGTACCCTATGATGACGCCTTGTCTATGATGTACAGAAGTTACAGGCTTAGGCCAGGGGTCCTGTCATATTCCTTATCTCACATGCTCTGGAGGCGGGGGCTAAAGGTTTAGGATTCAGGGAGGCCAGGGGTCCTGTCATGCTCCTAAGCTTACTTGGTCTCCAGGTGGCTGCTTTGGGTTAAGGGTTTAGGATTGGGCCAGGGGTCTGCCATATTCCCGAACTTACTTGGTCAGGAGGCGGTGGAGGCTTGCAAGGCGAGCCATCAGCGTTGAAGCATGGCGGTGGAGGTGAGGGAGGTTTGTTGTCTTGATTAATGGGTGGAGGTGGGCTGGGGCAGGGGGTGTTTGTGCCTGGAATGACGTCGATGCAAGGCGGTGGCGGTGTCGGAGGGGGCGAGGGGGGTTTGGTGTCCTGCTGAATAGGTGGAGGAGAGGGAGGTTTCGTGTCTTGATGGGGTGGGAAAGGAGGAGGAGGAGGGAAGGGGCAGGGCGTGCCATCGGCATCAACACATGGTGGGGGAGGGGGCGTAGGGCAGGGGCAGTAGGTCACCAAATCAAAGTGGGAACAAGGGGTCTGCGTGCAGCAAGGGTCAGGCTCGCAGGGGGGAGGAGGGCAGGGTGGGCGGGGAGGGAAAGGAGGGGGACTGGGGCAGGGGGTTTGGATGCCGGGAATGAAATCGACACATGGTGGTGGTGGCGGTGGGGAGCAGGGCTTTTTGTTGGGTCCAGATCCGCAGGGAGGGGGTGAAGGGGGAGAGGGGGGTGAAGGGGGAGAGGGGGGTGGCGGTGGGGAGCAGGGTTTGGTGTTAAGTCCAGATCCGCAGGGAGGGGGTGGTAGCGGGGGTGTAGGAGGGCAGGGCTTGCTTGCGGCAGTCCCACATGGTGGCGGTGGTGTAGGGGGAGGAGGGCAGGGCTTGGTCGCGTCAGTACCACATGGTGGTGGTGGAGACGGGGGGGGCAGGAACACCTGGAGGGGGTCAAGAGGGTAACGGGTGAATAGATAAAATTATGTAATTTGGTAAATCGATCATGATGAAACAAGACCATGGGGTCAGGAAGGGGGGCAGTGGAGGTTTTGGAGCTGTTTATTTATTATGTCAATAACTTGAGGATAGCATGCTCAAGATGCACCCCCCTGGCAAAGGTGTCCAAGCCCAAGCCTGGATTTCTATTGGCAAGGGGAATGCCAGAAAGATAGAAAGAAACTACCGTAGAACGACTTTGAATCCGCTCGTAATTAAATAGTTATTGAGGTGCGCGAACATGGGTGCGCGCTAATAATAATTCAAAAAATTGCCGCTGCGCGGCGTGTCAGTCAGCAGGTACCCAATTAAGTTATTTTGGGGGTGCGCGGTATGAATTGAAAACAGCAAAAAAAACAGCAAAAACAGCAAAAAAACAGCAAAAAAAGCGCTTGCGCGCAACTGTTTGATTTGACATCCGTCGAGTGATCCTTCCGCCAGTCCCCATTGCGAAGCTCGCTCCTGGAGGCAGAGACGGGTGCTGACGACTGCTGACATTTCGGGGCATCAGAAAAAAGGAAAGACTCCCCCTCCGCTGAAGCAGGAGGTGTGAGAACCACTCGACCCACAGCAGCTCATCCAAGTTGGTAGTGTAGACCGCTCACGACATTCTGCGGGGCACATTTCACGAAGCGCCAGACATTTTCCCCTCGTAAGCAGACCTCAGGGTGAACTTCCAATCACCGTAATACCACTGAGCCCCCCGAGCCCCAATAGCCACAACATTCCTGAGGCCAGCAACCTGCAGAGGAGGAGTATGACGACTACGATTTGCGGAGTATTGCGGACCGTGTGCTATCCTTGCTAGCATCAAACGAAGTTTTAATTGAGTTTGACTGTACTGGCTGAAAGTGCTGCGCGGACGGAAGTTTAAATTATTCTCAGCGATGCGCGATGTTAAATGAAATTTTGTGCTGCGCGGCGTAAAATATAATTAAAAATTTCGCCGCTGCGCAACCGTTGTAAAACTCTTTTTGGCTGCGCGACGAAACAAAAAAATCTTATTTTTGGGGGTGCGCGGAGTCTAAGGCGTTCTACGGTACGCCCTGTTAGGGAGTGGAGGTTAAGGAAACAGTGCAGCTTGGGACCGTAGCCACATCCACGCCGTTACCACGAGGCAAGACGAAAGAAACAACTTCCTATCGGTGGTTTTACCTTATGGGTGGTCCAAGCCCAAGCTTAAGTTGTCTAAGTCAAAGCCCAAGCCTCAGATTTCCAATGGCGAGGGGAATGCCATCAGGGTGCTGCGACAGCTGGGTGGCCAGCCCACCTGAATCCGTAAAGAAATGTAGTATTTTAAGTATTTATACCAGTACCGGTACCGGTATAGATAATATACTTATTTAAGAATTACTTATGCCAGTACCGGTAGCGGTCGTATCCTTTTTATTGTAAGCCTGGATTAAATTTATATCGTGATGGCACCTTGGGGTACTACGGTGCCCCAATTTTTCTTCTCGCAGAGTTCCCCCAAGCTGAAATATTCCCATGCGAACATGAAAGCAGGAGAACCATGCCTGTGCCCTTTGCTCCAGGCCCTACCGGAGGTGTAGGGTTCACCATAAGACCTTACCCTAAAACCCTAAACCAGGCCTCACCGGGGGTGGCGGGCAGGGGCAGTAGTTGACGGTGTGTTGTTGAAAGCAAGGCGGTGGCTTGCCACAGCAGGGGTCTGGAATGCAGGGTGCTGGAGGACGGGGTGGCGGGGGAGGTGGCGGAGATGGGCAGGGACAGTAGGTGATGCCTTGGAGGTGCAGACACTTGGTGTGAAATGGCCAGTCGCAGCACGGGTCGGGATAGCAGGGTGGAGGTGGACGGGGGGGAGGGGGGGGAGGAGGGCAGGGGCAGTAGGTGACGCCGAATTGGTGGGAACACAGAACATCGCTGGCTGTGTCAAACTTGCAGCATGGGTCGGGCGTGCATGGTGGGGGTGGACGGGGTGGGAGAGGTGGCGGGGGCGGGCAGGGGCAGTGGTTGACGCCGAGGAAGTGCTGACACAGCGAGAAAAGTGGCCAGTCGCAGCAGGGGTCTGGGATGCAGGGTGCTGGAGGACGGGGTGGCGGAGATGGGCAGGGACAGTAGGTGACGCCTAGGAGGTGCAGACACTTGGTGTGCAATGGCCAGTCGCAGCACGGGTCGGGATAGCAGGGTGGAGGTGGACGGGGGGGAGGGGGGGGAGGAGGGCAGGGGCAGTAGGTGACGCCGAATTGGTGGGAACACAGAACATCGCTGCCTGTGTCGAACTTGCAGCATGGGTCGGGCGTGCATGGGGACGGGGGACGGGGTGGAGGTGGAGGGGGCGGGCAGAGGCAGTAATTGACGCCCGGCGAAATGAAGCAAGCGAACCTGCTGGTTTGGGGAAATAGGTAGATATTGAAGAGAGATGACAGCAAAAGGTGTCTAAGAATTTCACGAGTACGATGCTACGCAAATAATGGTCGCCTACACAGGCAATACAGCAATTTTGCTAATAATGACAGACGGGCCTGTCTGGTGGGTAAACGAACATGGGATAAGGATGCGCGACATAGGTTTTAGTGACTGTGTTTCCTGCCGCTATCAGGCCCGACCGTCGTCATTGAGGGATAACGAAGCGTACGGTACCTGCTCCCTAGGTCGAAAGCCGACGCGCTGGCGCAGCAGGGGTTGGGGGCGCACAATGGTGCCGCCACGTCGACGCCGCCGATTGGCATTTCTCGCGCTGCCGTGGCGGGTATGCTGAGCTGCTGGAGGATAAAAAGGCTGAACAGCAGGAGGGGGGATATGGCGCGCGGCACCCGCAGAGAGGCTGCTACTGCTGCTGACGCGGATGTCACCGTTGCTGTTTGTGACGCCTGCGCTGCATGTTGCGCCATTGTTGACGTTAAATTCATGGCTTTCATCGTGGGTAGGCGCGTCACTGAGATCCGAGTCACATAGGCTGTCCTGGGGGGATCTGGTCGATGATCAGGAGACGGGATGGAGTGTTTTTCAATTTGGGGGAGTTGGCGAAGGTGGGTCTGCTGCTGTAGAGTTGAAGCAATTGAATGCGCGTTTGGCGTGTTTTATGAGGCGCATGCGAGTCTGAGTTCGCGACAGCACTCCGCTCCAATTCGCCGCAGCTGGTGTATTGTGTCGTGCAGCTGCTGCAGCGGGATGGTCAATGCTCGACACCTGCACAAAATGTTAACGGGTCCCAGCCTGGTTCCAACCGTTTGTATTGCCCGGTTGCTTACTAGGTGGGCAACTGTCGGGCCGTTGGGATGTTCTCCTTTCACGGGCCGAGGTTTCAACCGTTAACGACCATATGCGTGCACCCCAAATTTGTCCACAATCCACATCGCTGTCCATGAGACTGCAGCAGGGAGCCCTGTCTGACATGGGAGTATCAGCGAACCATATCGATTCATCACACCTCTGTATTTATCTGACTATTTATTTAAGAGGTCGGTCAGACTGCGTTACGTTTGGGGTTGCGTCAGGAAAAAGTGCAAACGCGACGCCGGTCACACTACCCAAACGCCAAACGCAACGTGTCAAAACGCGAAACGCAAACGCAGGGGGGGGGGTGACGTTTCGCGTTTGAGATTATTCATAAATTCCAGCTAAAGCTTGATCTTAAGCTGGACACGAACAATATATATGTTACAATGTAAGGAAATATCAACCCCGAGTCGCTGGGAGACGGAATTCGCAAAAAAAATGTACCATGCCGTGCCCTGACGTCGTCTTGCCCTGCCGCCTTGCCCAAACGCAGTGTGACCAGTTTAGCGTCAGATTCACGCTAAATCCAAACGCAACTGCCAAACGCAACCTCAAACGTAACGCAGTCTGACCGACCCCTAAGAGTTTTCTGCTTCTTTATAGCTTCAAAGGAAAAAGACGCTTCATTTTCCCTCACCGAACTACCTTCAAGAGTGTTCGGTCTCCACGCCTGGTGAGGTTCTTTCTGCGCTCTGCGATTGTTTAAGTTCACAAAGAATACCATTCTAAGCTGCCATTGCATTCCAAATCCCAGAGAAAGGCAGGAGCTCGGCAGCAGTACGGCAGTTGCGTTTCTTATTCAGTGCCCATGTTCAGAAGCTGCACTACCACTAGATCCTCAGGCCTAATGAGATCCCATTCGATCCATCACATTGCGAGCACACCGGTACCTTCAGATTTCACGACCGTTAAGAAGCCTGACATATTTCATGGATGCCTCCAGATCCCCTAGACTTACAATGCCAGGCTATGATGGACCTTGGGCCGAAATCGGAAACATGGAAATCTGACTTCAGTTCAGATTTCCAGAATTCAGATTTAGAAACGTCGAAACCAATAATTTCAGACTTCATACAACAATGAGCCAGCTGCTGGTCCCACCAATTCCAGCCACCGTTGCAAAGGCTCTGTAAGCTGCTGTACGGTCCGCAGCGGCAATCGCCCCTTGAGATCCTGAGGCCACACGGTAGGGGGGGGTCATATTTAATTTGAGCCACTTTTAAAGGCGCAGTCGCCCCTTGAGATCCTGAAGCCACACAACAAGGAGGACAGTACCCTATTTAGTTAGGGTCAGAGTTCAGGTTGAGGGTTGAGGGTGGTTATTCGGAGGCTACTGGTGACAGATTTGTTTTTGAGTCAGAGGCAGCAGCAGCCGCAACTTTTAAGACCCACTTGGGAAATGCCCAGATTTAGAATTTAGATATGTGCAGTCGATTGGACGCCAAGAAGGAAACAGGGAGTTAGTCATATAAATCCGACAGGCCATGCTAAGCCTGCAGCCTTCCACTCTTTCCCACAGCAGCACCTCTACTAACATGAGACAGCATGTGTCCCAACGCAAGCGGACAAGTGCATCTCCTCTCGGGCACTGCCAATGTCTCTGCACCCACAGAGCAGCACACATTCCGAGGCAGCGATGAGTGAGGAGCATGCGCCTGAACCCATCCGCCAGCCTCTATGCATGCCACAGCCACAACCCTTAACGCCCGAAACCCGTAACCCTGGCTGACCCCTAGCCCTACCCTAGGAAATACTGCAACATCCTCGATGCCCTGCCCCCCCCCGTAAAGCCCCCCCTCCCCCCTTCCTCCCCATGTAATGCCCCTTCACCCCCCCCCCTCCCCCTGCCCATGCACTGCTCTTCCTCGTTCCCAGGCCCCGCAATACCCCCCCCCCCCTGACCCCGCCTTCCCAGCCTCTGCTCTGCTCGACCCCTGCCCCTGACCCCACAATGTTGGATTCCATGCCCCCCTCACCTCCCATGCCATGGCCGTGCGTCCAACGAGCACTAGGGCGCCCCGCTTGGGTGCTGTAGGCGCCTCAGGCACGCCAGCAGCAAGGGAGCCCCCCTCCGCCCGCTCCCCAGCGGGCGCCGCGTCAGCTGAGGGCGATAAGAGCCGCCGGCTCCGCGCAGCCAGGTTTGGGAACAACTGCGCCCCCGGCAGCTTGGACAGTTTCACATAACTGTTGGCATCTAGGGCCGCTTGTACCTCAGGTGTCATCCTCACCCATGCCTGCATGACAGGTTTGGAGGGGAGGCATCAGAGCTTCGAAAAGGAATTCACCCTCAACTTAAACGCCAGCATGACAAGGTTCAAGAGATACCATTGCCGGTACCCAGCAAGCAGTTCACCCTCAACCTAAACGCCTGCATGACAAAGTTTAGTGAATAAAACATCCGAGCTTTGGTAAGCAGTGAACCCTCCCCCTGAATACTTGTCGACGAAACACCCAGGTTTCATTCCTGAGACCAAGGATTTGGGACCACCCGTCTGCCTATGTTCATGGCTCGGGTGTAGAGGCTTGCCTGCCCGCATGCTGCAAACATTTAGGGCCTGAATGCCTGTGTCTAGGGTTTAGGACCCGGACGCCAGGCACACCCATATTGGGTAAGGGTCCGACTGCCAATATGTGTCCAGGGTTAATCGCCAGCTCAGCTGCCAAACCGCCAATTTTATAGGACTGTGGGGCAGGGAAGATCTGAGGGTTGAGCCAGCCTTGCACCTCCCGCCTGCCTGCCTGTGATTAGGGTTCAGGGCTTATGGTCCGTCCGGCTTGAACCTAGGTTTCGGGGTACAGCAGATATGATGGCTGGCATGCACAACTTGGTTTCGGGGCAGGGCAGATCTGCAGGGAGGAATCCATACCTTGGTTTCAGGGCAGAGCAGATCTGAAGGGTGAAAGCCAGCCTTGTACCGCATCTTGTGACAGGTGTGGATGTAGAAGCCCATATAGTAGTACCGCAGCTCGTCCGCAGCGGCGGCCGCGGCAGCCCCCCTGCCCCCCTGCTGCTGTAGCTGCAGCCGGCGCGCGCTCTGCACCGCGTGCTGCTGCTGCACCCATTCGATCTCCTTGATGGCTGACAGCTTGCCGAGGGACAGGCAGGCCCGCGAGGGCTCCCAGAAGAAGTACACAGAGGAGAGGCAGCGAGGCAGTACATCCACCACGCCTACGGCCACCAACTTGCCTACGATTCAGGATTAAGGGTTCGAACGTCAAACCATAACGCCTACGGCCACCAATTTGCCTGTCATTCAGATGTTGTTACTGCTGTAGCATCCGTTACTGCTTTACCACACCAGCGCAAGTGTTAGCCCTACTTCCCATCCTCACCTAGCAGACAGGACCATGCTACGTCAAGTTCAGCTCTTTATCATAAAAGTCTGAATTCATCCGGAAGACCTAAACCCTTGGGGGCTTCAACCATAAACCATGAATCTTTCACCCATCCTGACCATCCAGCTAATACTGCCGCGCATCCAGTTCATCCAAAGTACGAAAACACCCTAAACCCTTCACCGGAAACCCCATTCCCCATCCTGACAAAACCTCAACACGCCCAGTTTCTCCATTATGTTACTATGTACGACAGCATGACCTCACCCCCAGCTTCACCCAAGAATAAGTCTGGAAACCTACTCCCCTTCCTCCCCTCCCAGCCAGTACATCCACTTGTCGGTTCACCCCTTCCGACTGGCAGTATAGACCAACCTGAAAGGCTTGATCCCTTCCCCCCTCTTCCCCATCCAGCCAATGCGGCCACACGTCACATGGGAGAAAACAAATTCACCCTCAACACAGAAGCCTGCACCCCCCTCCTCCCAATCCTCCCCATCCAGCAAGTGCTGCCACGCTTCAGTTCATGCCTTCATGATGTTTAATTCTTGCTTCTCCCTCCACCCCTACGCCGGAACCCCATTTCCCCATCCTCATAATCCCACCATTCCTGGTACCCATCCAGGTCATCCATTTAAGTACCACTCAACCTTAAGCCCTCAACCTTATGCTTATGAAGCTTGAGCACCCTATTCTCCATCCCCTCCATCCTCACCATCCTGAAACTACTAGTACCCATACAGGTCATCCATTAAACGCAACCCTCAACCCTCAACCCTCAACCCTCAACCTAGGCGGCAGAGCTCGTACACCCTAGTAGCCTATCCATACAGGTCATCTGTTGAAGAACAAATGAACCATCAACCCTAGGCGGCAACGCTTGAACACTCTGCTCCCCCTCCTCACCGTCCAGCCTGTACTGCTAGTGGAAGGAGCCGTAGCCACACTCCCTTCGCCCACCTGTGCCTACGGTTTAGGACCCTTACGCCTCCCTGTGCCTAGGCCCTCTGCTCCCCCTCCTCACCGTCCAGCCAGTACTGCTGGTGGAAGGAGCCGTAGCCACACTCCCTTCGCCCACCTGTGCCTACGGTTTAGGACCCTTACGCCTCCCTGTGCCTAGGCCCTCTGCTCCCCCTCCTCACCGTCCAGCCAGTACTGCTGGTGGAAGGAGCCGTAGCCACACTCCCTTCGCCCACCTGTGCCTACGGTTTAGGACCCTTACGCCTCCCTGTGCCTAGGCCCTCTGCTCCCCCTCCTCACCGTCCAGCCAGTACTGCTGGTGGAAGGAGCCGTAGCCACACTCCCTTCGCCCACCTGTGCCTACGGTTTAGGACCCTTACACCTCCCTGTGCCTAGGCCCTCTGCTCCCCCTCCTCACCGTCCAGCCAGTACTGCTGGTGGAAGGAGCCGTAGCCACACTCCCTTCGCCCACCTGTGCCTACGGTTTAGGACCCTTACGCCTCCCTGTGCCTAGGCCCTCTGCTCCCCCTCCTCACCGTCCAGCCAGTACTGCTAGGTGGAAGGAGCCGTAGCCACACTCCCTTCGCCCACCTGTGCCTACGGTTTAGGACCCTTACGCCTCCCTGTGCCTAGGCTCCTCTGCTCCCCCTCCTCACCGTCCAGCCAGTACTGCTAGTGGAAGGAGCCGTAGCCACACTCCCTTCGCCCACCTGTGCCTACGGTTTAGGACCCTTACGCCTCCCTGTGCCTAGGCCCTCTGCTCCCCCTCCTCACCGTCCAGCCAGTACTGCTGGTGGAAGGAGCCGTAGCCACACTCCCTTCGCCCACCTGTGCCTACGGTTTAGGACCCTTACGCCTCCCTGTGCCTAGGCCCTCTGCTCCCCCTCCTCACCGTCCAGCCAGTACTGCTGGTGGAAGGAGCCGTAGCCACACTCCCTTCGCCCACCTGTGCCTACGGTTTAGGACCCTTACGCCTCCCTGTGCCTAGGCCCTCTGCTCCCCCTCCTCACCGTCCAGCCAGTACTGCTGGTGGAAGGAGCCGTAGCCACACTCCCTTCGCCCACCTGTGCCTACGGTTTAGGACCCTTACGCCTCCCTGTGCCTAGGCCCTCTGCTCCCCCTCCTCACCGTCCAGCCTGTACTGCTAGTGGAAGGAGCCGTAGCCACACTCCCTTCGCCCACCTGTGCCTACGGTTTAGGACCCTTACGCCTCCCTGTGCCTAGGCCCTCTGCTCCCCCTCCTCACCGTCCAGCCAGTACTGCTGGTGGAAGGAGCCGTAGCCACACTCCCTTCGCCCACCTGTGCCTACGGTTTAGGACCCTTACGCCTCCCTGTGCCTAGGCCCTCTGCTCCCCCTCCTCACCGTCCAGCCAGTACTGCTGGTGGAAGGAGCCGTAGCCACACTCCCTTCGCCCACCTGTGCCTACGGTTTAGGACCCTTACGCCTCCCTGTGCCTAGGCCCTCTGCTCCCCCTCCTCACCGTCCAGCCAGTACTGCTGGTGGAAGGAGCCGTAGCCACACTCCCTTCGCCCACCTGTGCCTACGGTTTAGGACCCTTACGCCTCCCTGTGCCTAGGCCCTCTGCTCCCCCTCCTCACCGTCCAGCCTGTACTGCTAGTGGAAGGAGCCGTAGCCACACTCCCTTCGCCCACCTGTGCCTACGGTTTAGGACCCTTACGCCTCCCTGTGCCTAGGCCCTCTGCTCCCCCTCCTCACCGTCCAGCCAGTACTGCTAGGTGGAAGGAGCCGTAGCCACACTCCCTTCGCCCACCTGTGCCTACGGTTTAGGACCCTTACGCCTCCCTGTGCCTAGGCCCTCTGCTCCCCCTCCTCACCGTCCAGCCAGTACTGCTAGTGGAAGGAGCCGTAGCCACACTCCCTTCGCCCACCTGTGCCTACGGTTTAGGACCCTTACGCCTCCCTGTGCCTAGGCCCTCTGCTCCCCCTCCTCACCGTCCAGCCAGTACTGCTAGTGGAAGGAGCCGTAGCCACACTCCCTTCGCCCACCTGTGCCTACGGTTTAGGACCCTTACGCCTCCCTGTGCCTAGGCCCTCTGCTCCCCCTCCTCACCGTCCAGCCAGTACTGCTAGTGGAAGGAGCCGTAGCCACACTCCCTTTCGCCCACCTGTGCCTACGGTTTAGGACCCTTACGCCTCCCTGTGCCTAGGCCCTCTGCTCCCCCTCCTCACCGTCCAGCCAGTACTGCTAGGTGGAAGGAGCCGTAGCCACACTCCCTTCGCCCACCTGTGCCTACGGTTTAGGACCCTTACGCCTCCCTGTGCCTAGGCCCTCTGCTCCCCCTCCTCACCGTCCAGCCAGTACTGCTAGTGGAAGGAGCCGTAGCCACACTCCCTTCGCCCACCTGTGCCTACGGTTTAGGACCCTTACGCCTCCCTGTGCCTAGGCCCTCTGCTCCCCCTCCTCACCGTCCAGCCAGTACTGCTAGGTGGAAGGAGCCGTAGCCACACTCCCTTCGCCCACCTGTGCCTACGGTTTAGGACCCTTACGCCTCCCTGTGCCTAGGCCCTCTGCTCCCCCTCCTCACCGTCCAGCCAGTACTGCTAGTGGAAGGAGCCGTAGCCACACTCCCTTCGCCCACCTGTGCCTACGGTTTAGGACCCTTACGCCTCCCTGTGCCTAGGCCCTCTGCTCCCCTCCTCACCGTCCAGCCAGTACTGCTAGTGGAAGGAGCCGTAGCCACACTCCCTTCGCCCACCTGTGCCTACGGTTTAGGACCCTTACGCCTCCCTGTGCCTAGGCCCTCTGCTCCCCCTCCTCACCGTCCAGCCAGTACTGCTAGTGGAAGGAGCCGTAGCCACACTCCCTTCGCCCACCTGTGCCTACGGTTTAGGACCCTTACGCCTCCCTGTGCCTAGGCCCTCTGCTCCCCCTCCTCACCGTCCAGCCAGTACTGCTGGTGGAAGGAGCCGTAGCCACACTCCCTTCGCCCACCTGTGCCTACGGTTTAGGACCCTTACGCCTCCCTGTGCCTAGGCCTCTGCTCCCCCTCCTCACCGTCCAGCCAGTACTGCTAGTGGAAGGAGCCGTAGCCACACTCCCTTCGCCCACCTGTGCCTACGGTTTAGGACCCTTACGCCTCCCTGTGCCTAGGCCCTCTGCTCCCCCTCCTCACCGTCCAGCCAGTACTGCTAGTGGAAGGAGCCGTAGCCACACTCCCTTCGCCCACCTGTGCCTACGGTTTAGGACCCTTACGCCTCCCTGTGCCTAGGCCCTCTGCTCCCCCTCCTCACCGTCCAGCCAGTACTGCTGGTGGAAGGAGCCGTAGCCACACTCCCTTCGCCCACCTGTGCCTACGGTTTAGGACCCTTACGCCTCCCTGTGCCTAGGCCCTCTGCTCCCCCTCCTCACCGTCCAGCCAGTACTGCTAGTGGAAGGAGCCGTAGCCACACTCCCTTCGCCCACCTGTGCCTACGGTTTAGGACCCTTACGCCTCCCTGTGCCTAGGCCCTCTGCTCCCCCTCCTCACCGTCCAGCCAGTACTGCTAGTGGAAGGAGCCGTAGCCACACTCCCTTCGCCCACCTGTGCCTACGGTTTAGGACCCTTACGCCTCCCTGTGCCTAGGCCCTCTGCTCCCCCTCCTCACCGTCCAGCCAGTACTGCTAGTGGAAGGAGCCGTAGCCACACTCCCTTCGCCCACCTGTGCCTACGGTTTAGGACCCTTACGCCTCCCTGTGCCTAGGCCCTCTGCTCCCCCTCCTCACCGTCCAGCCAGTACTGCTGGTGGAAGGAGCCGTAGCCACACTCCCTTCGCCCACCTGTGCCTACGGTTTAGGACCCTTACGCCTCCCTGTGCCTAGGCCCTCTGCTCCCCCTCCTCACCGTCCAGCCAGTACTGCTAGGTGGAAGGAGCCGTAGCCACACTCCCTTCGCCCACCTGTGCCTACGGTTTAGGACCCTTACGCCTCCCTGTGCCTAGGCCCTCTGCTCCCCCTCCTCACCGTCCAGCCAGTACTGCTGGTGGAAGGAGCCGTAGCCACACTCCCTTCGCCCACCTGTGCCTACGGTTTAGGACCCTTACGCCTCCCTGTGCCTAGGCCCTCTGCTCCCCCTCCTCACCGTCCAGCCAGTACTGCTAGGTGGAAGGAGCCGTAGCCACACTCCCTTCGCCCACCTGTGCCTACGGTTTAGGACCCTTACGCCTCCCTGTGCCTAGGCCCTCTGCTCCCCCTCCTCACCGTCCAGCCAGTACTGCTAGTGGAAGGAGCCGTAGCCACACTCCCTTCGCCCACCTGTGCCTACGGTTTAGGACCCTTACGCCTCCCTGTGCCTAGGCCCTCTGCTCCCCCTCCTCACCGTCCCAGCCAGTACTGCTAGGTGGAAGGAGCCGTAGCCACACTCCCTTCGCCCACCTGTGCCTACGGTTTAGGACCCTTACGCCTCCCTGTGCCTAGGCCCTCTGCTCCCCCTCCTCACCGTCCAGCCAGTACTGCTAGTGGAAGGAGCCGTAGCCACACTCCCTTCGCCCACCTGTGCCTACGGTTTAGGACCCTTACGCCTCCCTGTGCCTAGGCCCTCTGCTCCCCCTCCTCACCGTCCAGCCAGTACTGCTAGTGGAAGGAGCCGTAGCCACACTCCCTTCGCCCACCTGTGCCTACGGTTTAGGACCCTTACGCCTCCCTGTGCCTAGGCCCTCTGCTCCCCCTCCTCACCGTCCAGCCAGTACTGCTAGTGGAAGGAGCCGTAGCCACACTCCCTTCGCCCACCTGTGCCTACGGTTTAGGACCCTTACGCCTCCCTGTGCCTAGGCCCTCTGCTCCCCCTCCTCACCGTCCAGCCAGTACTGCTAGTGGAAGGAGCCGTAGCCACACTCCCTTCGCCCACCTGTGCCTACGGTTTAGGACCCTTACGCCTCCCTGTGCCTAGGCCCTCTGCTCCCCCTCCTCACCGTCCAGCCAGTACTGCTAGTGGAAGGAGCCGTAGCCACACTCCCTTCGCCCACCTGTGCCTACGGTTTAGGACCCTTACGCCTCCCTGTGCCTAGGCCCTCTGCTCCCCCTCCTCACCGTCCAGCCAGTACTGCTAGTGGAAGGAGCCGTAGCCACACTCCCTTCGCCCACCTGTGCCTACGGTTTAGGACCCTTACGCCTCCCTGTGCCTAGGCCCTCTGCTCCCCCTCCTCACCGTCCAGCCAGTACTGCTAGTGGAAGGAGCCGTAGCCACACTCCCTTCGCCCACCTGTGCCTACGGTTTAGGACCCTTACGCCTCCCTGTGCCTAGGCCCTCTGCTCCCCCTCCTCACCGTCCAGCCAGTACTGCTAGGTGGAAGGAGCCGTAGCCACACTCCCTTCGCCCACCTGTGCCTACGGTTTAGGACCCTTACGCCTCCCTGTGCCTAGGCCCTCTGCTCCCCCTCCTCACCGTCCAGCCAGTACTGCTGGTGGAAGGAGCCGTAGCCACACTCCCTTCGCCCACCTGTGCCTACGGTTTAGGACCCTTACGCCTCCCTGTGCCTAGGCCCTCTGCTCCCCCTCCTCACCGTCCAGCCAGTACTGCTAGGTGGAAGGAGCCGTAGCCACACTCCCTTCGCCCACCTGTGCCTACGGTTTAGGACCCTTACGCCTCCCTGTGCCTAGGCCCTCTGCTCCCCCTCCTCACCGTCCAGCCAGTACTGCTAGTGGAAGGAGCCGTAGCCACACTCCCTTCGCCCACCTGTGCCTACGGTTTAGGACCCTTACGCCTCCCTGTGCCTAGGCCCTCTGCTCCCCCTCCTCACCGTCCAGCCAGTACTGCTGGTGGAAGGAGCCGTAGCCACACTCCCTTCGCCCACCTGTGCCTACGGTTTAGGACCCTTACGCCTCCCTGTGCCTAGGCCCTCTGCTCCCCCTCCTCACCGTCCAGCCAGTACTGCTGGTGGAAGGAGCCGTAGCCACACTCCCTTCGCCCACCTGTGCCTACGGTTTAGGACCCTTACGCCTCCCTGTGCCTAGGCCCTCTGCTCCCCCTCCTCACCGTCCAGCCTAGTACTGCTGGTGGAAGGAGCCGTAGCCACACTCCCTTCGCCCACCTGTGCCTACGGTTTAGGACCCTTACGCCTCCCTGTGCCTAGGCCCTCTGCTCCCCTCCTCACCGTCCAGCCAGTACTGCTAGTGAAGGGAGCCGTAGCCACACTCCCTTCGCCCACCTGTGCCTACGGTTAGGACCCTTACGCCTCCCTGTGCCTAGGCCCTCTGCTCCCCCTCCTCACCGTCCAGCCATGTACTGCTAGTGGAAGGAGCCGTAGCCACACTCCCTTCGCCCACCTGTGCCTACGGTTAGGACCCTTACGCCTCCCTGTGCCTAGGCCCTCTGCTTCGCCCCCTCCTTCACCGTCCAGCCAGTACTTGCTGGTGGAAGGAGCCGTAGCCACACTCCCCTTCGCCCACCTGTGCCTACGGTTTAGGACCCTTACGCCTCCCTGTGCCTAGGCCCTCTGCTCCCCCTCCTCACCGTCCAGCCAGTACTGCTAGGTGGAAGGAGCCGTAGCCACACTCCCTTCGCCCACCTGTGCCTACGGTTTAGGACCCTTACGCCTCCCTGTGCCTAGGCCCTCTGCTCCCCCTCCTCACCGTCCAGCCAGTACTGCTGGTGGAAGGAGCCGTAGCCACACTCCCTTCGCCCACCTGTGCCTACGGTTTAGGACCCTTACGCCTCCCTGTGCCTAGGCCCTCTGCTCCCCCTCCTCACCGTCCAGCCAGTACTGCTAGTGGAAGGAGCCGTAGCCACACTCCCTTCGCCCACCTGTGCCTACGGTTTAGGACCCTTACGCCTCCCTGTGCCTAGGCCCTCTGCTCCCCCTCCTCACCGTCCAGCCAGTACTGCTAGGTGGAAGGAGCCGTAGCCACACTCCCTTCGCCCACCTGTGCCTACGGTTTAGGACCCTTACGCCTCCCTGTGCCTAGGCCCTCTGCTCCCCCTCCTCACCGTCCAGCCAGTACTGCTGGTGGAAGGAGCCGTAGCCACACTCCCTTCGCCCACCTGTGCCTACGGTTTAGGACCCTTACGCCTCCCTGTGCCTAGGCCCTCTGCTCCCCCTCCTCACCGTCCAGCCAGTACTGCTAGTGGAAGGAGCCGTAGCCACACTCCCTTCGCCCACCTGTGCCTACGGTTTAGGACCCTTACGCCTCCCTGTGCCTAGGCCCTCTGCTCCCCCTCCTCACCGTCCAGCCAGTACTGCTGGTGGAAGGAGCCGTAGCCACACTCCCTTCGCCCACCTGTGCCTACGGTTTAGGACCCTTACGCCTCCCTGTGCCTAGGCCCTCTGCTCCCCCTCCTCACCGTCCAGCCTGTACTGCTAGTGGAAGGAGCCGTAGCCACACTCCCTTCGCCCACCTGTGCCTACGGTTTAGGACCCTTACGCCTCCCTGTGCCTAGGCCCTCTGCTCCCCCTCCTCACCGTCCAGCCAGTACTGCTAGTGGAAGGAGCCGTAGCCACACTCCCTTCGCCCACCTGTGCCTACGGTTTAGGACCCTTACGCCTCCCTGTGCCTAGGCCCTCTGCTCCCCCTCCTCACCGTCCAGCCAGTACTGCTGGTGGAAGGAGCCGTAGCCACACTCCCTTCGCCCACCTGTGCCTACGGTTTAGGACCCTTACGCCTCCCTGTGCCTAGGCCCTCTGCTCCCCCTCCTCACCGTCCAGCCATGTACTGCTGGTGGAAGGAGCCGTAGCCACACTCCCTTCGCCCACCTGTGCCTACGGTTTAGGACCCTTACGCCTCCCTGTGCCTAGGCCCTCTGCTCCCCCTCCTCACCGTCCAGCCTGTACTGCTAGTGGAAGGAGCCGTAGCCACACTCCCTTCGCCCACCTGTGCCTACGGTTTAGGACCCTTACGCCTCCCTGTGCCTAGGCCCTCTGCTCCCCCTCCTCACCGTCCAGCCAGTACTGCTGGTGGAAGGAGCCGTAGCCACACTCCCTTCGCCCACCTGTGCCTACGGTTTAGGACCCTTACGCCTCCCTGTGCCTAGGCCCTCTGCTCCCCCTCCTCACCGTCCAGCCTGTACTGCTAGTGGAAGGAGCCGTAGCCACACTCCCTTCGCCCACCTGTGCCTACGGTTTAGGACCCTTACGCCTCCCTGTGCCTAGGCCCTCTGCTCCCCCTCCTCACCGTCCAGCCAGTACTGCTGGTGGAAGGAGCCGTAGCCACACTCCCTTCGCCCACCTGTGCCTACGGTTTAGGACCCTTACGCCTCCCTGTGCCTAGGCCCTCTGCTCCCCCTCCTCACCGTCCAGCCAGTACTGCTGGTGGAAGGAGCCGTAGCCACACTCCCTTCGCCCACCTGTGCCTACGGTTTAGGACCCTTACGCCTCCCTGTGCCTAGGCCCTCTGCTCCCCCTCCTCACCGTCCAGCCAGTACTGCTAGGTGGAAGGAGCCGTAGCCACACTCCCTTCGCCCACCTGTGCCTACGGTTTAGGACCCTTACGCCTCCCTGTGCCTAGGCCCTCTGCTCCCCCTCCTCACCGTCCAGCCAGTACTGCTGGTGGAAGGAGCCGTAGCCACACTCCCTTCGCCCACCTGTGCCTACGGTTTAGGACCCTTACGCCTCCCTGTGCCTAGGCCCTCTGCTCCCCCTCCTCACCGTCCAGCCAGTACTGCTAGTGGAAGGAGCCGTAGCCACACTCCCTTCGCCCACCTGTGCCTACGGTTTAGGACCCTTACGCCTCCCTGTGCCTAGGCCCTCTGCTCCCCCTCCTCACCGTCCAGCCTGTACTGCTAGTGGAAGGAGCCGTAGCCACACTCCCTTCGCCCACCTGTGCCTACGGTTTAGGACACCTTACGCCTCCCTGTGCCTAGGCCCTCTGCTCCCCCTCCTCACCGTCCAGCCAGTACTGCTGGTGGAAGGAGCCGTAGCCACACTCCCTTCGCCCACCTGTGCCTACGGTTTAGGACCCTTACGCCTCCCTGTGCCTAGGCCCTCTGCTCCCCCTCCTCACCGTCCAGCCAGTACTGCTAGGTGGAAGGAGCCGTAGCCACACTCCCTTCGCCCACCTGTGCCTACGGTTTAGGACCCTTACGCCTCCCTGTGCCTAGGCCCTCTGCTCCCCCTCCTCACCGTCCAGCCTGTACTGCTAGTGGAAGGAGCCGTAGCCACACTCCCTTCGCCCACCTGTGCCTACGGTTTAGGACCCTTACGCCTCCCTGTGCCTAGGCCCTCTGCTCCCCCTCCTCACCGTCCAGCCAGTACTGCTGGTGGAAGGAGCCGTAGCCACACTCCCTTCGCCCACCTGTGCCTACGGTTTAGGACCCTTACGCCTCCCTGTGCCTAGGCCCTCTGCTCCCCCTCCTCACCGTCCAGCCATGTACTGCTGGTGGAAGGAGCCGTAGCCACACTCCCTTCGCCCACCTGTGCCTACGGTTTAGGACCCTTACGCCTCCCTGTGCCTAGGCCCTCTGCTCCCCCTCCTCACCGTCCAGCCAGTACTGCTAGGTGGAAGGAGCCGTAGCCACACTCCCTTCGCCCACCTGTGCCTACGGTTTAGGACCCTTACGCCTCCCTGTGCCTAGGCCCTCTGCTCCCCCTCCTCACCGTCCAGCCTGTACTGCTAGTGGAAGGAGCCGTAGCCACACTCCCTTCGCCCACCTGTGCCTACGGTTTAGGACCCTTACGCCTCCCTGTGCCTAGGCCCTCTGCTCCCCCTCCTCACCGTCCAGCCAGTACTGCTGGTGGAAGGAGCCGTAGCCACACTCCCTTCGCCCACCTGTGCCTACGGTTTAGGACCCTTACGCCTCCCTGTGCCTAGGCCCTCTGCTCCCCCTCCTCACCGTCCAGCCTGTACTGCTAGTGGAAGGAGCCGTAGCCACACTCCCTTCGCCCACCTGTGCCTACGGTTTAGGACCCTTACGCCTCCCTGTGCCTAGGCCCTCTGCTCCCCCTCCTCACCGTCCAGCCTGTACTGCTAGTGGAAGGAGCCGTAGCCACACTCCCTTCGCCCACCTGTGCCTACGGTTTAGGACCCTTACGCCTCCCTGTGCCTAGGCCCTCTGCTCCCCCTCCTCACCGTCCAGCCAGTACTGCTGGTGGAAGGAGCCGTAGCCACACTCCCTTCGCCCACCTGTGCCTACGGTTTAGGACCCTTACGTCCTCCCTGTGCCTAGGCCCTCTGCTCCCCCTCCTCACCGTCCAGCAGTACTGCTGTGGAAGGGAGCCGTAGCCACATCCCTTCGCCCACCTGTGCCTACGGTTAGGACCCTTACGCCTCCCTGTGCCTAGGCCCTCTGCTGCCCCTCCTCACCGTCAGCCTGTACTGCTAGTGGAAGGAGCCGTAGCCACACTCCCTTCGCCCACCTGTGCCTACGGTTTAGGACCCTTACGCCTCCCTGTGCCTAGGCCCTCTGCTCCCCCTCCTCACCGTCCAGCCATGTACTGCTAGGTGGAAAGGAGCCGTAGCCACACTCCCTTCGCCCACCTGTGCCTACGGTTTAGGACCCTTACGCCTCCCTGTGCCTAGGCCCTCTGCTCCCCCTCCTCACCGTCCAGCCATGTACTGCTAGTGGAAGGAGCCGTAGCCACACTCCCTTCGCCCACCTGTGCCTACGGTTTAGGACCCTTACGCCTCCCTGTGCCTAGGCCCTCTGCTCCCCCTCCTCACCGTCCAGCCAGTACTGCTGGTGGAAGGAGCCGTAGCCACACTCCCTTCGCCCACCTGTGCCTACGGTTTAGGGACCCTTACGCCTCCCTGTGCCTAGGCCCTCTGCTCCCCCTCCTCACCGTCCAGCCTGTACTGCTAGTGGAAGGAGCCGTAGCCACACTCCCTTCGCCCACCTGTGCCTACGGTTTAGGACCCTTACGCCTCCCTGTGCCTAGGCCCTCTGCTCCCCCTCCTCACCGTCCAGCCATGTACTGCTAGGTGGAAGGAGCCGTAGCCACACTCCCTTCGCCCACCTGTGCCTACGGTTTAGGACCCTTACGCCTCCCTGTGCCTAGGCCCTCTGCTCCCCCTCCTCACCGTCCAGCCAGTACTGCTGTGGAAGGAGCCGTAGCCACACTCCCTTCGCCCACCTGTGCCTACGGTTTAGGACCCTTACGCCTCCCTGTGCCTAGGCCCTCTGCTCCCCCTCCTCACCGTCCAGCCAGTACTGCTAGGTGGAAGGAGCCGTAGCCACACTCCCTTCGCCCACCTGTGCCTACGGTTTAGGACCCTTACGCCTCCCTGTGCCTAGGCCCTCTGCTCCCCCTCCTCACCGTCCAGCCATGTACTGCTGTGGAAGGAGCCGTAGCCACACTCCCTTCGCCCACCTGTGCCTACGGTTTAGGACCCTTACGCCTCCCTGTGCCTAGGCCCTCTGCTCCCCCTCCTCACCGTCCAGCCAGTACTGCTGGTGGAAGGAGCCGTAGCCACACTCCCTTCGCCCACCTGTGCCTACGGTTTTAGGACACCTTACGCCTCCCTGTGCCTAGGCCCTCTGCTCCCCCTCCTCACCGTCCAGCCAGTACTGCTAGGTGGAAGGAGCCGTAGCCACACTCCCTTCGCCCACCTGTGCCTACGGTTTAGGACCCTTACGCCTCCCTGTGCCTAGGCCCTCTGCTCCCCCTCCTCACCGTCCAGCCATGTACTGCTAGGTGGAAGGAGCCGTAGCCACACTCCCTTCGCCCACCTGTGCCTACGGTTTAGGACCCTTACGCCTCCCTGTGCCTAGGCCCTCTGCTCCCCCTCCTCACCGTCCAGCCAGTACTGCTGGTGGAAGGAGCCGTAGCCACACTCCCTTCGCCCACCTGTGCCTACGGTTTAGGACCCTTACGCCTCCCTGTGCCTAGGCCCTCTGCTCCCCCTCCTCACCGTCCAGCCTGTACTGCTAGTGGAAGGAGCCGTAGCCACACTCCCTTCGCCCACCTGTGCCTACGGTTTAGGACCCTTACGCCTCCCTGTGCCTAGGCCCTCTGCTCCCCCTCCTCACCGTCCAGCCAGTACTGCTGGTGGAAGGAGCCGTAGCCACACTCCCTTCGCCCACCTGTGCCTACGGTTTAGGACCCTTACGCCTCCCTGTGCCTAGGCCCTCTGCTCCCCCTCCTCACCGTCCAGCCTGTACTGCTAGTGGAAGGAGCCGTAGCCACACTCCCTTCGCCCACCTGTGCCTACGGTTTAGGACCCTTACGCCTCCCTGTGCCTAGGCCCTCTGCTCCCCTCCTCACCGTCCAGCCAGTACTGCTAGTGGAAGGAGCCGTAGCCACACTCCCTTCGCCCACCTGTGCCTACGGTTTAGGACCCTTACGCCTCCCTGTGCCTAGGCCCTCTGCTCCCCCTCCTCACCGTCCAGCCAGTACTGCTGGTGGAAGGAGCCGTAGCCACACTCCCTTCGCCCACCTGTGCCTACGGTTTAGGACCCTTACGCCTCCCTGTGCCTAGGCCCTCTGCTCCCCCTCCTCACCGTCCAGCCTGTACTGCTAGGTGGAAGGAGCCGTAGCCACACTCCCTTCGCCCACCTGTGCCTACGGTTTAGGACCCTTACGCCTCCCTGTGCCTAGGCCCCTCTGCTCCCCCTCCTCACCGTCCAGCCAGTACTGCTGGTGGAAGGAGCCGTAGCCACACTCCCTTCGCCCACCTGTGCCTACGGTTTAGGACCCTTACGCCTCCCTGTGCCTAGGCCCTCTGCTCCCCCTCCTCACCGTCCAGCCAGTACTGCTAGTGGAAGGAGCCGTAGCCACACTCCCTTCGCCCACCTGTGCCTACGGTTTAGGACCCTTACGCCTCCCTGTGCCTAGGCCCTCTGCTCCCCCTCCTCACCGTCCAGCCAGTACTGCTAGTGGAAGGAGCCGTAGCCACACTCCCTTCGCCCACCTGTGCCTACGGTTTAGGACCCTTACGCCTCCCTGTGCCTAGGCCCTCTGCTCCCCCTCCTCACCGTCCAGCCAGTACTGCTAGTGGAAGGAGCCGTAGCCACACTCCCTTCGCCCACCTGTGCCTACGGTTTAGGACCCTTACGCCTCCCTGTGCCTAGGCCCTCTGCTCCCCCTCCTCACCGTCCAGCCAGTACTGCTGGTGGAAGGAGCCGTAGCCACACTCCCTTCGCCCACCTGTGCCTACGGTTTAGGACCCTTACGCCTCCCTGTGCCTAGGCCCTCTGCTCCCCCTCCTCACCGTCCAGCCAGTACTGCTGGTGGAAGGAGCCGTAGCCACACTCCCTTCGCCCACCTGTGCCTACGGTTTAGGACCCTTACGCCTCCCTGTGCCTAGGCCCTCTGCTCCCCCTCCTCACCGTCCAGCCTGTACTGCTAGTGGAAGGAGCCGTAGCCACACTCCCTTCGCCCACCTGTGCCTACGGTTTAGGACCCTTACGCCTCCCTGTGCCTAGGCCCTCTGCTCCCCCTCCTCACCGTCCAGCCAGTACTGCTGGTGGAAGGAGCCGTAGCCACACTCCCTTCGACCCACCTGTTGCCTACGGTTTAGGACCCTTACGCCTCCCTGTGCCTAGGCCCTCTGCTCCCCCTCCTCACCGTCCAGCCAGTACTGCTGGTGGAAGGAGCCGTAGCCACACTCCCTTCGCCCACCTGTGCCTACGGTTTTAGGACCCTTACGCCTCCCTGTGCCTAGGCCCTCTGCTCCCCCTCCTCACCGTCCAGCCAGTACTGCTGGTGGAAGGAGCCGTAGCCACACTCCCTTCGCCCACCTGTGCCTACGGTTTAGGACCCTTACGCCTCCCTGTGCCTAGGCCCTCTGCTGCCCCCTCCTCACCGTCCAGCCTGTACTGCTAGTGGAAGGAGCCGTAGCCACACTCCCTTCGCCCACCTGTGCCTACGGTTTAGGACCCTTACGCCTCCCTGTGCCTAGGCCCTCTGCTCCCCCTCCTCACCGTCCAGCCAGTACTGCTGGTGGAAGGAGCCGTAGCCACACTCCCTTCGCCCACCTGTGCCTACGGTTTAGGACCCTTACGCCTCCCTGTGCCTAGGCCCTCTGCTCCCCCTCCTCACCGTCCAGCCTGTACTGCTAGGTGGAAGGAGCCGTAGCCACACTCCCTTCGCCCACCTGTGCCTACGGTTTAGGACCCTTACGCCTCCCTGTGCCTAGGCCCTCTGCTCCCCTCCTCACCGTCCAGGCCATGTACTGCTGAGTGGAAGGAGCCGTAGCCACACTCCCTTCGCCCACCTGTGCCTACGGTTTAGGACCCTTACGCCTCCCTGTGCCTAGGCCCTCTGCTCCCCCTCCTCACCGTCCAGCCAGTACTGCTGGTGGAAGGAGCCGTAGCCACACTCCCTTCGCCCACCTGTGCCTACGGTTTAGGACCACTTACGCCTCCCTGTGCCTAGGCCCTCTGCTCCCCCTCCTCACCGTCCAGCCTAGTACTGCTAGTGGAAGGAGCCGTAGCCACACTCCCTTCGCCCACCTGTGCCTACGGTTTAGGACCCTTACGCCTCCCTGTGCCTAGGCCCTCTGCTCCCCCTCCTCACCGTCCAGCCAGTACTGCTGGTGGAAGGAGCCGTAGCCACACTCCCTTCCCCACCTGTGCCTACGGTTTAGGACCCTTACGCCTCCCTGTGCCTAGGCCCTCTGCTCCCCCTCCTCACCGTCCAGCCAGTACTGCTAGTGGAAGGAGCCGTAGCCACACTCCCTTCGCCCACCTGTGCCTACGGTTTAGGACCCTTACGCCTCCCTGTGCCTAGGCCCTCTGCTCCCCCTCCTCACCGTCCAGCCTAGTACTGCTAGGTGGAAGGAGCCGTAGCCACACTCCCTTCGCCCACCTGTGCCTACGGTTTAGGACCCTTACGCCTCCCTGTGCCTAGGCCCTCTGCTCCCCCTCCTCACCGTCCAGCCAGTACTGCTGGTGGAAGGAGCCGTAGCCACACTCCCTTCGCCCACCTGTGCCTACGGTTTAGGACCCTTACGCCTCCCTGTGCCTAGGCCCTCTGCTCCCCCTCCTCACCGTCCAGCCAGTACTGCTAGGTGGAAGGAGCCGTAGCCACACTCCCTTCGCCCACCTGTGCCTACGGTTTAGGACCCTTACGCCTCCCTGTGCCTAGGCCCTCTGCTCCCCCTCCTCACCGTCCAGCCTGTACTGCTAGTGGAAGGAGCCGTAGCCACACATCCCTTCGCCCACCTGTGCCTACGGTTTAGGACACTTACGCCTCCCTGTGCCTAGGCCCTCTGCTCCCCCTCCTCACCGTCCAGCCAGTACTGCTGGTGGAAGGAGCCGTAGCCACACTCCCTTCGCCCACCTGTGCCTACGGTTTAGGACCCTTACGCCTCCCTGTGCCTAGGCCCTCTGCTCCCCCTCCTCACCGTCCAGCCTGTACTGCTAGTGGAAGGAGCCGTAGCCACACTCCCTTCGCCCACCTGTGCCTACGGTTTAGGACCCTTACGCCTCCCTGTGCCTAGGCCCTCTGCTCCCCCTCCTCACCGTCCAGCCAGTACTGCTAGGTGGAAGGAGCCGTAGCCACACTCCCTTCGCCCACCTGTGCCTACGGTTTAGGACCCTTACGCCTCCCTGTGCCTAGGCCCTCTGCTCCCCCTCCTCACCGTCCAGCCAGTACTGCTGGTGGAAGGAGCCGTAGCCACACTCCCTTCGCCCACCTGTGCCTACGGTTTAGGACACTTACGCCTCCCTGTGCCTAGGCCCTCTGCTCCCCCTCCTCACCGTCCAGCCAGTACTGCTGGTGGAAGGAGCCGTAGCCACACTCCCTTCGCCCACCTGTGCCTACGGTTTAGGACCCTTACGCCTCCCTGTGCCTAGGCCCTCTGCTCCCCCTCCTCACCGTCCAGCCTGTACTGCTAGTGGAAGGAGCCGTAGCCACACTCCCTTCGCCCACCTGTGCCTACGGTTTAGGACACTTACGCCTCCCTGTGCCTAGGCCCTCTGCTCCCCCTCCTCACCGTCCAGCCAGTACTGCTGGTGGAAGGAGCCGTAGCCACACTCCCTTCGCCCACCTGTGCCTACGGTTTAGGACCCTTACGCCTCCCTGTGCCTAGGCCCTCTGCTCCCCCTCCTCACCGTCCAGCCTGTACTGCTAGTGGAAGGAGCCGTAGCCACACTCCCTTCGCCCACCTGTGCCTACGGTTTAGGACACTTACGCCTCCCTGTGCCTAGGCCCTCTGCTCCCCCTCCTCACCGTCCAGCCAGTACTGCTGGTGGAAGGAGCCGTAGCCACACTCCCTTCGCCCACCTGTGCCTACGGTTTAGGACCCTTACGCCTCCCTGTGCCTAGGCCCTCTGCTCCCCCTCCTCACCGTCCAGCCTGTACTGCTAGTGGAAGGAGCCGTAGCCACACTCCCTTCGCCCACCTGTGCCTACGATTTAGGACCCTTACGCCTCCCTGTGCCTAGGCCCTCTGCTCCCCCTCCTCACCGCCCAGCCAGTACTGCTGGTGGAAAGGAGCCGTAGCCACACTCCCTTCGCCCACCTGTGCCTACGGTTTAGGACCCTTACGCCTCCCTGTGCCTAGGCCCTCTGCTCCCCCTCCTCACCGTCCAGCCTGTACTGCTAGTGGAAGGAGCCGTAGCCACACTCCCTTCGCCCACCTGTGCCTACGGTTTAGGACACTTACGCCTCCCTGTGCCTAGGCCCTCTGCTCCCCCTCCTCACCGTCCAGCCAGTACTGCTGGTGGAAGGAGCCGTAGCCACACTCCCTTCGCCCACCTGTGCCTACGGTTTAGGACCCTTACGCCTCCCTGTGCCTAGGCCCTCTGCTCCCCCTCCTCACCGTCCAGCCTGTACTGCTATTGGAAGGAGCCGTAGCCACACTCCCTTCGCCCACCTGTGCCTACGATTTAGGACCCTTACGCCTCCCTGTGCCTAGGCCCTCTGCTCCCCCTCCTCACCGTCCAGCCTGTACTGCTAGTGGAAGGAGCCGTAGCCACACTCCCTTCGCCCACCTGTGCCTACGGTTTAGGACACTTACGCCTCCTGTGCCTAGGCCCTCTGCTCCCCCTCCTCACCGTCCAGCCAGTACTGCTGGTGGAAGGAGCCGTAGCCACACTCCCTTCACCCACCTGTGCCTACGGTTTAGGACCCTTACGCCTCCCTGTGCCTAGGCCCTCTGCTCCCCCTCCTCACCGTCCAGCCTGTACTGCTAGTGGAAGGAGCCGTAGCCACACTCCCTTCGCCCACCTGTGCCTACGGTTTAGGACCCTTACGCCTCCCTGTGCCTAGGCCCTCTGCTGCCCCTCCTCACCGTCCAGCCTGTACTGCTAGTGGAAGGAGCCGTAGCCACACTCCCTTCGCCCACCTGTGCCTACGGTTTAGGACCCTTACGCCTCCCTGTGCCTAGGCCCTCTGCTCCCCCTCCTCACCGTCCAGCCAGTACTGCTGGTGGAAGGAGCCGTAGCCACACTCCCTTCGCCCACCTGTGCCTACGGTTTAGGACCCTTACGCCTCCCTGTGCCTAGGCCCTCTGCTCCCCCTCCTCACCGTCCAGCCTGTACTGCTGGTGGAAGGAGCCGTAGCCACACTCCCTTCGCCCACCTGTGCCTACGGTTTAGGACCCTTACGCCTCCCTGTGCCTAGGCCCTCTGCTCCCCCTCCTCACCGTCCAGCCTGTACTGCTAGTGGAAGGAGCCGTAGCCACACTCCCTTCGCCCACCTGTGCCTACGGTTTAGGACACTTACGCCTCCCTGTGCCTAGGCCCTCTGCTCCCCCTCCTCACCGTCCAGCCTGTACTGCTAGTGGAAGGAGCCGTAGCCACACTCCCTTCGCCCACCTGTGCCTACGGTTTAGGACCCTTACGCCTCCCTGTGCCTAGGCCCTCTGCTGCCCCTCCTCACCGTCCAGCCTAGTACTGCTAGTGGAAGGAGCCGTAGCCACACTCCCTTCGCCCACCTGTGCCTACGGTTTAGGACCCTTACGCCTCCCTGTGCCTAGGCCCTCTGCTCCCCCTCCTCACCGTCCAGCCAGTACTGCTGGTGGAAGGAGCCGTAGCCACACTCCCTTCGCCCACCTGTGCCTACGGTTTAGGACACTTACGCCTCCCTGTGCCTAGGCCCTCTGCTCCCCCTCCTCACCGTCCAGCCAGTACTGCTGGTGGAAGGAGCCGTAGCCACACTCCCTTCGCCCACCTGTGCCTACGATTTAGGACCCTTACGCCTCCCTGTGCCTAGGCCCTCTGCTCCCCCTCCTCACCGTCCAGCCTGTACTGCTAGTGGAAGGAGCCGTAGCCACACTCCCTTCGCCCACCTGTGCCTACGGTTTAGGACACTTACGCCTCCCTGTGCCTAGGCCCTCTGCTCCCCCTCCTCACCGTCCAGCCAGTACTGCTGGTGGAAGGAGCCGTAGCCACACTCCCTTCACCCACCTGTGCCTACGGTTTAGGACCCTTACGCCTCCCTGTGCCTAGGCCCTCTGCTCCCCCTCCTCACCGTCCAGCCTGTACTGCTAGTGGAAGGAGCCGTAGCCACACTCCCTTCGCCCACCTGTGCCTACGGTTTAGGACCCTTACGCCTCCCTGTGCCTAGGCCCTCTGCTGCCCCTCCTCACCGTCCAGCCTGTACTGCTAGTGGAAGGAGCCGTAGCCACACTCCCTTCGCCCACCTGTGCCTACGGTTTAGGACCCTTACGCCTCCCTGTGCCTAGGCCCTCTGCTCCCCCTCCTCACCGTCCAGCCAGTACTGCTGGTGGAAGGAGCCGTAGCCACACTCCCTTCGCCCACCTGTGCCTACGGTTTAGGACACTTACGCCTCCCTGTGCCTAGGCCCTCTGCTCCCCCTCCTCACCGTCCAGCCAGTACTGCTGGTGGAAGGAGCCGTAGCCACACTCCCTTCGCCCACCTGTGCCTACGGTTTAGGACCCTTACGCCTCCCTGTGCCTAGGCCCTCTGCTCCCCCTCCTCACCGTCCAGCCTGTACAGCTAGTGGAAGGAGCCGTAGCCACACTCCCTTCGCCCACCTGTGCCTACGGTTTAGGACACTTACGCCTCCCTGTGCCTAGGCCCTCTGCTCCCCCTCCTCACCGTCCAGCCAGTACTGCTGGTGGAAGGAGCCGTAGCCACACTCCCTTCGCCCACCTGTGCCTACGGTTTAGGACACTTACGCCTCCCTGTGCCTAGGCCCTCTGCTCCCCCTCCTCACCGTCCAGCCTGTACTGCTAGTGGAAGGAGCCGTAGCCACACTCCCTTCGCCCACCTGTGCCTACGGTTTAGGACCCTTACGCCTCCCTGTGCCTAGGCCCTCTGCTCCCCCTCCTCACCGTCCAGCCAGTACTGCTGGTGGAAGGAGCCGTAGCCACACTCCCTTCGCCCACCTGTGCCTACGGTTTAGGACCCTTACGCCTCCCTGTGCCTAGGCCCTCTGCTCCCCCTCCTCACCGTCCAGCCTGTACTGCTAGTGGAAGGAGCCGTAGCCACACTCCCTTCGCCCACCTGTGCCTACGATTTAGGACCCTTACGCCTCCCTGTGCCTAGGCCCTCTGCTCCCCCTCCTCACCGTCCAGCCAGTACTGCTGGTGGAAGGAGCCGTAGCCACACTCCCTTCGCCCACCTGTGCCTACGGTTTAGGACCCTTACGCCTCCCTGTGCCTAGGCCCTCTGCTCCCCCTCCTCACCGTCCAGCCAGTACTGCTGGTGGAAGGAGCCGTAGCCACACTCCCTTCGCCCACCTGTGCCTACGGTTTAGGACCCTTACGCCTCCCTGTGCCTAGGCCCTCTGCTCCCCCTCCTCACCGTCCAGCCTGTACTGCTAGTGGAAGGAGCCGTAGCCACACTCCCTTCGCCCACCTGTGCCTACGGTTTAGGACACTTACGCCTCCCTGTCCCTAGGCCCTCTGCTCCCCCTCCTCACCGCCCAGCCAGTACTGCTGGTGGAAGGAGCCGTAGCCACACTCCCTTCGCCCACCTGTGCCTACGGTTTAGGACACTTACGCCTCCCTGTGCCTAGGCCCTCTGCTCCCCCTCCTCACCGTCCTGCCAGTACTGCTGGTGGAAGGAGCCGTAGCCACACTCCCTTCGCCCACCTGTGCCTACGGTTTAGGACCCTTACGCCTCCCTGTGCCTAGGCCCTCTGCTCCCCCTCCTCACCGTCCAGCCTGTACTGCTAGTGGAAGGAGCCGTAGCCACACTCCCTTCGCCCACCTGTGCCTACGGTTTAGGACACTTACGCCTCCCTGTGCCTAGGCCCTCTGCTGCCCCTCCTCACCGTCCAGCCTGTACTGCTAGTGGAAGGAGCCGTAGCCACACTCCCTTCGCCCACCTGTGCCTACGGTTTAGGACACTTACGCCTCCCTGTGCCTAGGCCCTCTGCTCCCCCTCCTCACCGTCCAGCCAGTACTGCTGGTGGAAGGAGCCGTAGCCACACTCCCTTCGCCCACCTGTGCCTACGGTTTAGGACCCTTACGCCTCCCTGTGCCTAGGCCCTCTGCTCCCCCTCCTCACCGTCCAGCCAGTACTGCTGGTGGAAGGAGCCGTAGCCACACTCCCTTCGCCCACCTGTGCCTACGGTTTAGGACCCTTACGCCTCCCTGTGCCTAGGCCCTCTGATCCCCCTCCTCACCGTCCAGCCAGTACTGCTGGTGGAAGGAGCCGTAGCCACACTCCCTTCGCCCACCTGTGCCTACGGTTTAGGACCCTTACGCCTCCCTGTGCCTAGGCCCTCTGCTCCCCCTCCTCACCGTCCAGCCTGTACTGCTAGTGGAAGGAGCCGTAGCCACACTCCCTTCGCCCACCTGTGCCTACGGTTTAGGACCCTTACGCCTCCCTGTGCCTAGGCCCTCTGCTCCCCCTCCTCACCGTCCAGCCAGTACTGCTGGTGGAAGGAGCCGTAGCCACACTCCCTTCGCCCACCTGTGCCTACGGTTTAGGACCCTTACGCCTCCCTGTGCCTAGGCCCTCTGCTCCCCCTCCTCACCGTCCAGCCAGTACTGCTGGTGGAAGGAGCCGTAGCCACACTCCCTTCGCCCACCTGTGCCTACGGTTTAGGACCCTTACGCCTCCCTGTGCCTAGGCCCTCTGCTCCCCCTCCTCACCGTCCAGCCTGTACTGCTAGTGGAAGGAGCCGTAGCCACACTCCCTTCGCCCACCTGTGCCTACGGTTTAGGACCCTTACGCCTCCCTGTGCCTAGGCCCTCTGCTCCCCCTCCTCACCGTCCAGCCAGTACTGCTGGTGGAAGGAGCCGTAGCCACACTCCCTTCGCCCACCTGTGCCTACGGTTTAGGACCCTTACGCCTCCCTGTGCCTAGGCCCTCTGCTCCCCCTCCTCACCGTCCAGCCAGTACTGCTGGTGGAAGGAGCCGTAGCCACACTCCCTTCGCCCACCTGTGCCTACGGTTTAGGACCCTTACGCCTCCCTGTGCCTAGGCCCTCTGCTCCCCCTCCTCACCGTCCAGCCTGTACTGCTAGTGGAAGGAGCCGTAGCCACACTCCCTTCGCCCACCTGTGCCTACGGTTTAGGACCCTTACGCCTCCCTGTGCCTAGGCCCTCTGCTGCCCCTCCTCACCGCCCAGCCAGTACTGCTGGTGGAAGGAGCCGTAGCCACACTCCCTTCGCCCACCTGTGCCTACGGTTTAGGACCCTTACGCCTCCCTGTGCCTAGGCCCTCTGCTCCCCCTCCTCACCGTCCAGCCAGTACTGCTGGTGGAAGGAGCCGTAGCCACACTCCCTTCGCCCACCTGTGCCTACGGTTTAGGACCCTTACGCCTCCCTGTGCCTAGGCCCTCTGCTGCCCCTCCTCACCGTCCAGCCTGTACTGCTAGTGGAAGGAGCCGTAGCCACACTCCCTTCGCCCACCTGTGCCTACAGTTTAGGACCCTTACGCCTCCCTGTGCCTAGGCCCTCTGCTCCCCCTCCTCACCGTCCAGCCAGTACTGCTGGTGGAAGGAGCCGTAGCCACACTCCGGCGCCAAGGGGTCAGAGGGCCTGGCCTCAGTGTGAACCTTCACAGGCATATTTGAATATTTGAACATATTTGAATATCGGTATGTGGACATCCTTTAAATGTGTCAAATGGTTTGATACTCCGGTGCCAAGGGCTCAGAGGGCCCAGCCTCAGTGTGAACCTACACAAACATATTTGAATGGTTGGACACATACCGTATTTGGATGACATAGTAAGACATCTGAATACATTTGAATGATCACACACATCTGAGTATTTGTTGATTTAAAAAAATTGTGCTACTCGGTTCACACCTTGGGCGGAATAAGACTTTGAGGATTTTGGGGACGAGCAAAGCACATAAGCACCTGCGCGTAACTGAGCACATAAGCACCTGCGCGTAACTGAGCACATAAGCACCTGCGCGTAACTGAGCACATAAGCACCTGCGCGTAACTGAGCACATAAGCACCTGCGCGTAACTGAGCACATAAGCACCTGCGCGTAACTGAGCACATAAGCACCTGCGCGTAACTGAGCACATAAGCACCTGCGCGTAACTGAGCACATAAGCACCTGCGCGTAACTGAGCACATAAGCACCTGCGCGTAACTGAGCACATAAGCACCTGCGCGTAACTGAGCACATAAGCACCTGCGCGTAACTGAGCACATAAGCACCTGCGCGTAACTGAGCACATAAGCACCTGCGCGTAACTGAGCACATAAGCACCTGCGCGTAACTGAGCACATAAGCACCTGCGCGTAACTGAGCACATAAGCACCTGCGCGTAACTGAGCGCGCACTGTAGCACCTCCAACAGGTAGCAAACCTTGACCGACCCTCGCCCAGTGCACCAGCCCCTACAGCTGTTGGTCGCGTTGACCACGCGATCACCATGTTGATCATGTGAGTATCCGTGGTGTAGCTGAATTGTAGCTGAATTAAATGAGGTGGGTGCCACTTCATTTTGGGCAGGCTGCAAGCCTTGGCTCGCCTACGGCCAGTGGCCCAAGGAGTTGGGCCTGCTGCACCACAGCACACACGGCGGTTGTGTAACCAAATGGCAACTGAATCACCCTCAGAGAAGTGGTGGGCAACAAAGGAAGTGCAACAAGGCAAGCACATAGGCAGTACTGGGGCACTGGTAAACCATCGAATTGTAGTTAAACAGTTCTCCACGGTTCTCCCGGGTTGCCTCTGCCCCAGCCCCGCACCAGCGTACTTTCCACCAGGAACTTCCTGTATGTCATATGACCCCAGGCAGTGCCAGTGCATACCCCTGGGACATCAATAGACACTGGTACCCATACCCGCAGTTTCTGCTGGCACAATTTCTCCCGGGGAACATGCCTTGGCCCTTAGACAGCAGACTGTCCACCAGGAAGTGCCTAGTTTAGAGTTAAGGGTTACGGGTTAAGGATTTACCCTTACCAGCGGACTGTCCACCAGGAAGCGCCGGTACGATGAGGCGGACACGTCCTCTGGATCGTCTCCGTGCTGCGAGACCTGATACCTGCAGCAAAAGGAGGGGGGCTCAGAGCTCAGCTTGCAGGGCTTGGGTGGCGGAATAAAGGTCCATCAGATACATTCTCAGCCATCACCGCATCGTCTCCAAGCTCGTGTCCCCAGTCCCCGCAACATGTCTTCTCAGTCTCTTAAACACTCCCACCGTATATCTCCTCTCATCTGCTCTGTCATTGAAACACTCTCCATGGAGCAGTGTTGCTGACCCTCCACCCAACCTAGCCATAAGCATTGCACAGCTCATGTACCGCTCCACATCCCCTCAATGGAGCAGTGTTGCTGACCCTCCACCCCACCCAGCCATAAGCATTGCACAGCTCATGTACCGCTCCACATCCCCTCAATGGAGCAGTGTTGCTGACCCTCCACCCCACCCAGCCATAAGCATTGCACAGCTCATGTACCGCTCCACATCCCCTCAATGGGGCAGTGTTGCTGACCTTCCACCCCACCCAGTCATAAGCATTGCACAGCTCATGTACCGCTCCACATCCCCTCGATGGAGCAGTGTTGCTGACCTTCCACCCCACCCAGCCATAAGCATTGCACAGCTCATGTACCGCTCCACATCCCCTCAATGGAGCAGTGTTGCTGACCCTCCACCCCACCCAGCCATAAGCATTGCACAGCTCATGTACCGCTCCACATCCCCTCAATGGAGCAGTGTTGCTGACCCTCCACCCCACCCAGCCATAAGCATTGCACAGCTCATGTACCGCTCCACATCCCCTCAATGGAGCAGTGTTGCTGACCTTCCACCCCACCCAGTCATAAGCATTGCACAGCTCATGTACCGCTCCACATCCCCTCGATGGAGCAGTGTTGCTGACCTTCCACCCCACCCAGTCATAAGCATTGCACAGCTCATGTACCGCTCCACATCCCCTCAATGGAGCAGTGTTGCTGACCCTCCACCCCACCCAGCCATAAGCATTGCACAGCTCATGTACCGCTCCACATCCCCTCCATGGAGCAGTGTTGCTGACCTTCCACCCCACCCAGTCATAAGCATTGCACAGCTCATGTACCGCTCCACATCCCCTCCATGGAGCAGTGTTGCTGACCCTCCACCCCACCCAGCCATAAGCATTGCACAGCTCATGTACCGCTCCACATCCCCTCAATGGAGCAGTGTTGCTGACCCTCCACCCCACCCAGCCATAAGCATTGCACAGCTCATGTACCGCTCCACATCCCCTCAATGGAGCAGTGTTGCTGACCCTCCACCCCACCCAGCCATAAGCATTGCACAGCTCATGTACCGCTCCACATCCCCTCGATGGAGCAGTGTTGCTGACCTTCCACCCCACCCAGCCATAAGCATTGCACAGCTCATGTACCGCTCCACATCCCCTCAATGGAGCAGTGTTGCTGACCCTCCACCCCACCCAGCCATAAGCATTGCACAGCTCATGTACCGCTCCACATCCCCTCAATGGAGCAGTGTTGCTGACCTTCCACCCCACCCAGCCATAAGCATTGCACAGCTCATGTACCGCTCCACATCCCCTCAATGGAGCAGTGTTGCAGACCCTCCACCCCACCCAGCCATAAGCATTGCACAGCTCATGTACCGCTCCACATCCCCTCGATGGAGCAGTGTTGCTGACCTTCCACCCCACCCAGCCATAAGCATTGCACAGCTCATGTACCGCTCCACATCCCCTCGATGGAGCAGTGTTGCTGACCTTCCACCCCACCCAGCCATAAGCATTGCACAGCTCATGTACCGCTCCACATCCCCTCAATGGAGCAGTGTTGCTGACCTTCCACCCCACCCAGTCATAAGCATTGCACAGCTCATGTACCGCTCCACATCCCCTCGATGGAGCAGTGTTGCTGACCCTCCACCCAACCCAGCCATAAGCATTGCACAGCTCATGTACCGCTCCACATCCCCTCCATGGAGCAGTGTTGCTGACCTTCCACCCCACCCAGTCATAAGCATTGCACAGCTCATGTACCGCTCCACATCCCCTCCATGGAGCAGTGTTGCTGACCCTCCACCCCACCCAGCCATAAGCATTGCACAGCTCATGTACCGCTCCACATCCCCTCAATGGAGCAGTGTTGCTGACCCTCCACCCCACCCAGCCATAAGCATTGCACAGCTCATGTACCGCTCCACATCCCCTCAATGGAGCAGTGTTGCTGACCCTCCACCCCACCCAGCCATAAGCATTGCACAGCTCATGTACCGCTCCACATCCCCTCGATGGAGCAGTGTTGCTGACCTTCCACCCCACCCAGCCATAAGCATTGCACAGCTCATGTACCGCTCCACATCCCCTCAATGGAGCAGTGTTGCTGACCCTCCACCCCACCCAGCCATAAGCATTGCACAGCTCATGTACCGCTCCACATCCCCTCAATGGAGCAGTGTTGCTGACCTTCCACCCCACCCAGCCATAAGCATTGCACAGCTCATGAACCGCTCCACATCCCCTCAATGGAGCAGTGTTGCAGACCCTCCACCCCACCCAGCCATAAGCATTGCACAGCTCATGTACCGCTCCACATCCCCTCGATGGAGCAGTGTTGCTGACCTTCCACCCCACCCAGCCATAAGCATTGCACAGCTCATGTACCGCTCCACATCCCCTCGATGGAGCAGTGTTGCTGACCTTCCACCCCACCCAGCCATAAGCATTGCACAGCTCATGTACCGCTCCACATCCCCTCAATGGAGCAGTGTTGCTGACCCTCCTCCCCACCCAGTCATAAGCATTGCACAGCTCATGTACCGCTCCACATCCCCTCGATGGAGCAGTGTTGCTGACCCTCCACCCAACCCAGCCATAAGCATTGCACAGCTCATGTACCGCTCCACATCCCCTCAATGGAGCAGTGTTGCTGACCCTCCACCCCACCCAGTCATAAGCATTGCACAGCTCATGTACCGCTCCACATCCCCTCAATGGAGCAGTGTTGCTGACCTTCCACCCCACCCAGCCATAAGCATTGCACAGCTCATGTACCGCTCCACATCCCCTCAATCCTGCCGTAGACAGTACACAACTGCACACCTCTTGTACTGCCCCCGTTCCCCCACACCCGGCAGCATGCACCTCTTGTACTTCCACCACCCCACCCAAAATCAGGCCACTGGCAATACACAACTACACAACTCAGGTACTGCCTCCGTTGCCCCACTCCCAGCAGCAGCCACCTCTTGTACTGCCACCACCCCACCCGCAATCAGGCCATTGGCAGTTCACAATTGCGCACACTTTGCTGCCCCCCCCTACACACACGGCTGCACGCACCTTAAGTACTGCCCCCTCAAAACCCATAATCAGGCCACTGGCAGTACACCCCTGCACCTTGTTGCAACCCCACCCGGCAGCACGCACCTCTTGTATAGCTGAAAGCTGTCCTCATCAAACGCTGAGGGCATCATCCGCATCTCAAAGCGGGGGGGTGGGCCGATGCTGACCTGCTGGGCAGGCATCGGCAAAGCCGCAGCAGCGGTCATGCTGTCCGAGAGGTGTTTGGAAGCCGTTGCCCCATCTGGCAGGATGACGGGTCTGCTACAATTTGGCGAATCTACCGGGTGGTAGTCCGACCTGCCAGTCGTGGTTGGGCCTGCTGTGGCCGCCACGTCCATCGGCACAGTGACTGCCCCCTGAATGCGGTTAACAAGATTGATAAGGAACAATTCGAGTTCATGAGGGGATGGGGAGGAAGAGGGGTCGGAGAGTAAGGGGCAAGAGAAGGGCGGAGGGAGAGGGGGAAGGGTGGGAGAAAGAGGGGAGAGGGGGAAGAGGGGAGAGGAGAAAGAGGGGGGAGGGGGATGGGGAGGCAGAGGGGAGCACCTCCCCCACATGCCCCCCCCCCTCTCACACACGTCACACCTTCCCCACATGTCACACCTCCCACACATGTCACACCCCCCACACGCCACATCTCCCCAAATGTCACACCTCCCCCACACCTCACGCCTCCCCCACACCTCACACCTCCCCCACACGCCACACACCCCTCACATGTCACATCTCCCCCACACCTCACGCCTACCCCACATGGCACACCTTCCCCACACGTCACTCCCCCCCACATGTCACTCCCCCACACACATCACACCTCCCCCACATGTCACTTCTCCCCCACATGTCATACCTCCCCCACATGTCACATCTCCCCCACATGTCACACCTCCCCCACATGTCACACCTCCCCCACATGTCACATCTCCCCCACATGTCACACCTCCCCCACATGTCACACCTCCCCCACATGTCACACCTCCCCCACATGTCACACCTCCCCCACATGTCACATCTCCCCCACATGTCACATCTCCCCCACATGTCACACCTCCCCCACATGTCACACCTCCCCCACATGTCACACCTCCCCCACATGTCACATCTCCCCCACATGTCACATCTCCCCCACATGTCACACCTCCCCCACATGTCACACCTCCCCCACATGTCACATCTCCCCCACATGTCACACCTCCCCCACATGTCACACCTCCCCCACACGTCACACCTTCCCCAGAGGTCACACCTCCCCCACAGGTCACACCTCCCCCACAGGTCACAATCTCCCCCCCACGTCACACCTCCCCCACATGTCACACCTCCCCCACATGTCACATCTCCCCCACACGTCACACCTCCCCCACATGTCACACCTCCCACACAGGTCACACCTCCCCCACATGTCACACCTCCCCCACACGTCACACCTCCCCCACATGTCACACCTCCCCCACACGTCACACCTCCCCCACATGTCACACCTCCCCCACATGTCACATCTCCCCCACACGTCACACCTCCCCCACATGTCACACCTCCCACACACGTCACACTTCCCCCACATGTCACACCTCCCCCACACGTCACACCTCCCCCACAGGTCACGTACCGGATCCTTGAGCTTGAAGTTGATGTGGCCATTGTCCACCACAGCTTTGTAGGGCAGGGCTGTGTGTGAGGTGGAGCCAGTGGGCATCCCCAAATGCTCTGAATCCAGGAGGCCGCAGCCCTCCCCCCTGCAGGAGGCACTGTTGAACTGCCTGCAGAGTTGCGCACGAGTCCAGTCAAGAGGGCCTCATAGTCTCAGGTAGACGGGCCTCAGGAGCTTCAGCTTCAGTTGTTGTGCCAACCTGCTATGCGGTGCTAACTTGGTGCCACGTAGGACAGATCGTGATTGCCAGCAGGTGACAGGTAGGCCCAGGTGACTATTATCACTTTATAATCGATTGATTATATCGCCAGTAAGTAAATATTAAGGAGCCTCAGGTTCAGGAGCCTCAGCTATGGGACCCTGAGGATGCGTTTGTGACATCAGACGATTCAAGAGTGCGTTGCGGTCGCAGGTCCAGGAGCGCGGACAAGACTTCATGACACCAGACATTCAATCTGAGACAGCCGTCCAGACAGTTCCCCTCTACTGCCTTAAGTGATGCAAGTGGCACATGCACGCACCTGCAGATGGCCGCAGCGAGGGTGACAGCGCTGAACGCCGTTGGCCGCGCAGCAGCGGCCGGGGGGCTCCCCGCGGGCAGCGTGGCGGCTACCATGGTGGTGCCGCTGCCCCGCTCCCTGCTGGACGCCCAGGCGCTCGCAGCAGCAAAGGCGAGGGGTGAGGAGTAATGGACATCAGGACCGAGGCGCTTTCGCTGCTTGGACGTGGTTGCGATGACGACGGGCGCGGTGAGAAGGCCCGCCCGCCGGGCCTGCACACACAAACGGGGGAGTCAAGGGGCAGGTGGCTGTTTGAAGGTCGACAACAGGGGAACGATCATTCAAAAAAATACTGCTGCAATACCGCTATGTTGATAACCAAAATCCCCAACACGTACCGTCACATCCATCCCCCCCAGTCCATTGGATCCAGTATCTCACACACCCACCAACCACCACACCGGCACGCCACCCTTCCTTCTCCCACCAAGGGAACAGCCATCACGTCAACAGTCCCCTCCTAATCCATTGGATCCAGTATCTCACACACCCACCAAACACCACACCAGCACGGCACTCCACACGCCACCCCGCCTCCCCTCCACCTCAGGGGGAACAGCCGTCACATCAATGCACGCCCGAGCGGCGGCCGCTAGGGCCATCTGAAGCTCATGCCGTTGCGCCTCCTCCATGGTTGCCTCTTGCCCCTGGCTCTGCCGTCTTTGCCTCTGCTTCTGCCTCAGCTGCCCCTCCACCTCCATGTCCTGACCCTGGCCCAGCTGCTGCCTCCGCAGCCCCTCCACCTCCATCTCCTGACCCTGGCCCGGCTGCTTCTGCCTCTGCTGCAGTCGGTGCGCCCCGCCCAACGCCGTGGATGCCGACACCGCATCTAGAGGGGCGTCCAGACGCCGGCCCTGCTCCCGCGAGCATCCGTCCTGGCCGCCGCCCTGCGGCCTGGGGGACTGCTGCCCTGCACTCGTACCGAGGCCAGGCCCCCCCCCGGCTTGGCCATGGCCATGGTTGAAGGGGCTCAGCCTGTCTTCCGACCCCCTCTGATGATCATGGCCTGCTTGGCCCGGATCTCCGCCACTGCTGCTGGCAAGAGGTGAACCTAAGGGTGGCGGTCAGGGCAGGAGGGGGGGGAGGGGATTAGGGGTCAGTGGGGGGGGACAGCTAAATAACTCCTCAAGCACACAGCATGTTTGCATCCACACTTCATCACGCAGAGTGTGAATCTTCCAGGATAAGTTACTAAAGGGAATATAAGGCACCGTGGGGGGGGGGCAGCGGGGGAAGGAAGGAGGTTTCAAGGATAAGTTACTAAAGGGAATATAAGGCACCGTGGGGGGGGGGACAGCGGGGGAAGGAAGGAGGTTTCAAGGATAAGTTACTAAAGGGAATATAAGGCACCGTGGGGGGGAGGACAGCGGGGGAAGGAAGGAGGTTTCAAGGATAAGTTACTAAAGGGAATATAAGGCACCGTGGGGGGGGGGACAGCGGGGGAAGGAAGGAGGTTTCAAGGATAAGTTACTAAAGGGAATATAAGGCACCGTGGGGGGGGGGACAGCGGGGGAAGGAAGGAGGTTTCAAGCAGCGGAGAAACAATGCCTCCTCTCATGGTGGAAGTCCTGAATACAAAAAGCAATTATTCAACTGGTCCATGCTCTAACTGGTCCATGCCCCCCTGCCAGTTAGCATGAATCAATCCTGAAAGAACAAAACAATAGTTGCATACGAGTTGAGGCCTTGGCTCTACCCACCACCTGACCACGTGTCTCACTGCCTCTGCCCTTGTATGAAATTACCACCTGCTGATCTCTCACCTGTCCGCACATCCCACTGCCTCGGCTGAAATTACCACCCCATGACCTCCCCCCATTGCTGAAATGAACATCCAATGGCTCTATCCATCACCTGTATGCACAAGTACACATCCCAATACCTCAGCCCCTTTTATGAAATTATGACCAGCTGATCTCTCACCTGTCCGCACATCCCACTGCCGCTGCAACTTCCTTTGCGTCTTCGTGGGTTTGAAACAAGGCGCGTCCAGGCGGATGGTGTACAAGGGGCAGCAGGTGTCCGGCATCAAAGACTGCAGTTAGGATGGCGGTTACAGGAAGGATTTCAAAATGTAACTGGTCTAAATTGATGGTGTTTAAGGCCAGCAGGTGTCAGGTATCAAGGACTGCAGTGGGGATGGCAGTTACTGGGGAAATATATATTTCAAATTCGAACTGGTCTAGATGGATGGTGTTTAAGGCCAGCAAGTGTCCGGCAGCAAGGACTGCAGTGGGGATGGCAGTTACTGGGAACATTTGTGTTTTAAATTTGAACCAGTCCAGACGGATGGTGTTTAAGGGGCAGCAGTTGTCCGGCATCAAGGACTGCAGGGCATGGTGATTTCAAAGAGCATTCAAATTTCAAAATTGAACCGGGGTCAGAGTGTACTGTGGTGCATACGATGGGTTCATGTTCCAGACATTCAATCTCAGTGAATTGTGTACAACGCATTGTACTTGCCGGGCATTAAGGACTGCAGTGGGGACAATGGTTCCGGGTTTCAAACATGGTAATCCCACACTTGGACCGTGGATCTGGAGGAGGGCAGTGAGTAGGATGGCTCCATATTTGAAATTTCAGATTTTGAATTTTAAACGGTTGCATCTACAGCTGTTTTGAGGATGGTAGTTCTGAAATAAGACAACCAGTGGTGTTTAATAAATGAAGGCAGATATGGCCTGGAGGACAGAGTCTTGGGCAGATGGGCTCAGCGCCTCAGCGGCTGCTGCTAGGGCATGCCTTGAGGTGATGCGAAAGATCGGCTCTCGGGTTTGGGCATGTATGGGATCCATCAAGCGTCAAGTGAATTGATGATATTGCATGACATTCAGCGCCATGCATGCACCCTCATGGGCATGCAGGCCTACCCCATGCATGCACCCCCATGAGCATGAAGCAAATCAGCCATGCTGGGATGGCCTGATGCAGCAAGGTGCCTGCTGCTTGGACCACCATCGGCCCTTTTAGTGGTCGGCTGGCCGCCTGGCGGGTCACTTCCCTTTCACAGATATGTCCCAGGGCATCTCTCTCACCCAATACATGTGCCCTCGTAAGCTGAGGGCGAATCAGCAACTCGTGCATCCCACACCGCCTTTGGAAGGCTTGAGGGCAGCCACCAATGGGCTGATTGGGACACAAACTTGACCAGCCTAAGGGCGGGGACCCCTCCCACTATGTGGGGGACCCTCCCCACTATGTGAGGTAGCAGGTTTCGGTGTGAGGGCTAGTTTTGTGCCACTTACCGTCAGGCACCCAAATTGTGTGAATGCCACCCCGCGAAGTAAATTTGACGGAAGAGGTGCTACACAGAATCCTCGGGATTGCTAAACTGCCCTCATCGGACTAAATTATGGCACAATTGCACAGCACAGGTGACAATGCTGCATGCCGCACCTTATAGAGATAGGTCCCGGAGCGCCTCCAGCCGACATCAATCAGGTCTTGATACACATGCACCGACATCTCGTCTGCAAGCATGCCTGCTCGGATGTGGAACAGGCAGGTTCAGCATGGGCAGGTTTTGAGTGAAGTGCATGGGCAGCAAATTGGGCTCAGTGCATGAGAGGGTTTAATTACGTGCATGGGCTGCTGGTCTTGTAAGCGGTATGGGCACTGGGCAGTAGGGGTCAGTGCATGGGCAGGTTCGGTTCAGAAGATGGCCTGTTTGGTTAGATGCATGGGCAAAGCGTTCAGGTTAGTGCATGTGCAGGCTTGATTTCATTGCACATGCAGGTTTTAAGTTGATTGCATGGGCCATGTCTTCTACTGCGCATCATGCATTCCTGCTGCTGCCTGGCGCTTTTTGAATCAATGACATTGAAGCATGCTGACTTAGTGCGCTGATTATTTCTAAAGCTTCACGAAGCCGGCCTCGTGTAACTTCATCATCCCAACTGACAGATCTATCTCAAACCCTCGACCATCGGATACCAATATGCTCAAGTATCGACTCTACCACCGTCCCCCGTTCAAAGTCGCACCGTGGGCATTGCTGGTGGAACCCTCGGCCTTGCAGTAGCCGCACGAGCTTGAGTGGGATCCCGCGTCTTGCACGATCGAGAGATACTCCTCCTGCTGCTGCTCTTGTGCATCATCCGAATCCGAGCTTGCTGCACCTTGCATCGCGAGGGAGTTGCAGAGGGAGACGGGCACAGCAGGCTGTGTGCAGCAGCTGGTCGGACCTCCCTCAGCTCAGCCAGCTGCTGCCGGCGAGGGCTTAGTAATGCCGCTGGCGGGTAAGTTACTAGATATCTTCCGCAGGAACTGACAGGTTTGAAGGCGCTTTCGGATGGATCCACAGCGCACTGCAGTGAATGACGCAGGGTATATGATTGGCCCGGCGCCCCGGTCGGACGGAGCTCTGAGGAAGGTGCTGGCAGTGGTGAGCAAAAGGGGAAGGTGTCGAAGGTTGAGGACACCGAAACTCAGGTGGCTAGGGGTTACCTGTTGAACATACGCACTTTCAGCTGTAACCATGCAGCGAGATGCGTGGAGAGCCGTACAGCAGGATCCAGATCTGAGCTGGATCTGAGCGCTCCGACGTGTTTTAGAATTGACAAACACAGGATGCAGAGGAGTGGCATGTAGTAGATCCAAATGCAGTGAAATGCTAGCCAGGTTCGGTAAGAGCAGGTAAGATCTGGTCAGATGCATGGAGATAAATCCAAGGAAGCATGGCTGGATTCCTTGTAGTGAGTCGCATTTACCGTATGATGTCCCATGCCAAACATTTTACCTTAATCGCATAAAGCGAACCCAGAATTCACCCAGAGTTGCTGTGTTCTCTGTTTCAGTAGCTTCTAGTGGCCACATGGACTGGCAATCAACCCAATTTGAGAGGGCCATGCAAGGCTGGCCAAAGTTGCCTATGGTATATCGGCCGCTCCTGGGAATGATGGTGCGAAATGGTGGACTCACACGCCTGCCCTCCGTCCAGAACGCTTGGAGGTTTCATTTGGTTACTAGTCCACAACTTGCATCATGCCCTCCCCCGTCAGCCATGCAGCAGCACATAACAAGGATCGATGGATCAGTGACCAGTATATTCATGGATCTAAGCTGTAGATCCATGGATCCGTGATTAGTGGATCATTTTTTTACTTCATAAAATAAAAAATCAATGGATCAGGTACCATTGCTGACTCTCTTGGCAGATCCATCTTTTGCTGTTTCGCCTTTTCCGTAGCCTTCTTAAAATATGCAATGGCGGTGCAAACCGGAAGGACAGACAATGAAAGAAGGGTGTATGCAACAAATGTTTCACACAATCATCACTGTCGGCTCTCTCTGTCAATGAATGCACACATAAATGGTATGTCCTGTTGAAACCCTCTCAGTACTGCCGAGCGAATGTGCGAAATCATCTATGCTGGGCACTGACACAGGAGAGGGACTGGTGTAACGAAGCATGGTCTGTTACGCAGTAAAACAGGAACATGCGGACTGAATCATAACTTCGCAAGATACGTGATACCGTAATGAATGCATCCATCACGACCCGACATTGCCCAACCCTGGAAAGCATCCCCTCATCATCACTGTCATTGAGCCTGGTGCGGGTCACTTCAACATGATCGCGACAATCTGATCGATCATGAGCACTATTGCTACAAGTAGGATGATCACCTTCGCATTCTCGCCACGGTATTATAACTATAACATAATCACATTAGTACTATCTCTGTAACATGATCGCTTCAGCATTATCTACGCGACAGGCGCCGCAGAGACGGCTGCTGCTGCATCAGCTGCTGCTGCTCCTGCTGCTGCACTGCAGCCGCCCGCTGCTCCGAAACCACTTCACGCAGCGCGTGCAGATACTCCGAGATGTAATGATCCAGCTGCAGGTAAGCAGAAGTGGCTTGAGGTTTGGCGTTCATGGCTTAGGGTTAAGCAGCCAGGGTGTGTAGGGAGACAGTGAGGGTTCATGATCAGATGTACTAAACTACACATTGTATCAGGTTTTGGGGTTGAGGGTTATAATTTGTATGGCAATGGCAACTAAAAGCGACTAGCAGGCATGGGGTTGGTCCTTGGGCAAGTGTTTGGGGTGGGTGAGGTGCAGGCAGGTGTGTGTGGGCGTGAGCAGATCCATCTTTTGCTGTTTCGCCTTTTCCGTAGCCTTCTTAAAATATGCAATGGCGGTGCAAACCGGAAGGACAGACAATGAAAGAAGGGTGTATGCACACATAAATGGTATGTCCTGTTGAAACCCTTTCACACAATCATCACTGTCGGCTCTCTCTGTCAATGAATGCACACATAAATGGTATGTCCTGTTGAAACCCTTTCAGTACTGCCGAGCGAATGTGCGAAATCATCTATGCTGGGCACTGACACAGGAGAGGGACTGGTGTAACGAAGCATGGTCTGTTACGCAGTAAAACAGGAACATGCGGACTGAATCATAACTTCGCATGATACGTGATACCGTAATGAATGCATCCATCACGACCCGACATTGCCCAACCCTGGAAAGCATCCCCTCATCATCACTGTCATTGAGCCTGGTGCGGGTCACTTCAACATGATCGCGACAATCTGATCGATCATGAGCACTATTGCTACAAGTAGGATGATCACCTTCGCATTCTCGCCACGGTATTATAACTATAACATAATCACATTAGTACTATCTCTGTAACATGATCGCTTCAGCATTATCTACGCGACAGGCGCCGCAGAGACGGCTGCTGCTGCATCAGCTGCTGCTGCTCCTGCTGCTGCACTGCAGCCGCCCGCTGCTCCGAAACCACTTCACGCAGCGCGTGCAGATACTCCGAGATGTAATGATCCAGCTGCAGGTAAGCAGAAGTGGCTTGAGGTTTGGCGTTCATGGCTTAGGGTTAAGCAGCCAGGGTGTGTAGGGAGACAGTGAGGGTTCATGATCAGATGTACTAAACTACACATTGTATCAGGTTTTGGGGTTGAGGGTTATAATTTGTATGCGCGAGGGCTTACCGGCAAGCAGGTGAGGGGGGGGGAGAGCGTCAGAGCGGTAGTTTGATACTTTGTGCATATGCCATACGAGTGATAGTGTGACCATGCGGGTGCGTGGTCCAACTGGTCCATTTAACTGCGACCAAGCGCCAGGTAGGTTGAGGGAATGGCAACTAAAAGCGACTAGCAGGCATGGGGTTGGTCCTTGGGCAAGTGTTTGGGGTGGGTGAGGTGCAGGCAGGTGTGTGTGGGCGTGAGTAGTTGGAAGAGGGGCCTTCGGGTGGGCGGGTTGAAGAACAAGGGAGTGCGTGCGGGCAGGTGGATTAACGGGCTAGAGGGTTCAGGGTAAATGGTTTGAGGGCTTGAGGGCATCCGGGCGCCCACGGGCTATTTAATATGTGCGCTAAGGCGCTACTAGGAACACACAACAAGGGCTTGTCAAAGACGCACAGCTCAGTGAAGGTATTGAAGTGGTAGCAGCGTCGTGGTCACAGAGTTATCACAACCACTCTTCTTCAAACTAGCAGTGAAGTGGCACAAACAGGTGCAACAACACTGCATATTGCACTGTTGCAACTGCGCTACATGTTGCACGACAGTACGATAGAGGGTACCCACTACGGCCTTCTTGAAGAACAGCAGCTTTGTGAAGGTCTTGACATCGACATAGCGCAGCTCCATCCGAGGTCCGGATCGGCTGCATGTGGCAGAGGGGGAAGGAAAAATTATATTTCATACAAGGTCCAGTAGCAAGCAAGGCAGGGGGCTGGGTGGTCTGAAGAGGGGAGAGAGATAGTCGGTGCAGCTCCATCCTTGGTCTGGAGCGGCTGCATGTGGTTAAGAGAAAAAGAGAACAAGACAATTGATATGGCCCAACAACAGCGAGCAAGGGAGGAGGAAGGGTGGGGTGGATTGGTGGGTGGGTGGCTGGTATCCATAGTCAAATTGGGAAATACGACCACAGTTTATGTATGTTCCTTCTGGAAACCATTGGAGCGGCTGCATGCGGCCAAGAAAGGAAGAAATAATGATATGTATGTGACAAAATAGCAGCAAGCAAGAGAGGAGGTCGGGGGGGCTGTGGGGGGGAGATAACAAGTCGGTGCAACTCCATCATTGCCTTTTTGAAGGTATTCGTATTTACCCTTGGTGCGCCCCTCAATCACATAATTTTGAAATCCACGCAAATTCTTAACATGTAGGGGTAAAGCACCCTCAACTTCCGACTTCAAGACAACAGGACATCTGTATAGCAAAGAGATAAGGAAAGGGTGAGATGAATGTACCCTCAAAAAAGGTGAAGGTGGACTTGTCCACACCTTAGCCTCCCCATGAACCTGTACCGCCACCTTTATCTCCACCCACCTCGAGAGCAAAGGTCCCGCCGTGGAGTACATGTTGCCTACACAGATCAACAGTGTTCAGGGTTAAGGGTTGTTGTTGCATAGTTGAGGGTTCAGGGTCAAGGATTTGGGGTTGATGAATTAGGGGAATGAAGCAATTCCGGATCTGTCGAACTAGGACGCCGAACGTAGGAAAAGAGAAAAGGAATGGTAAAAAGTAAAGTGAAAGTTACGAAAAGTAGAAGTTACGAAAAGTGCGACGTGACGCATACCCCGAGACAAGCGAGGTTTGACGCGACGTTTGCCCCAAGGCCCCGCCTCCATAATGATTCTGTCGAGTGTCGACCCTAAAAGCGCCAGAGCCTCTCCATCCAAACCCTTAGCCCTCGATCCTAAAAGCGCAAGAACTTCTTCAGCCAAACCCTAAAAGCGCCAGAACCTCTTCATCCAAACCCTAAAAATGCACTGACCGCTTAAAGGCATATGCGCGCTACTGGCAACGTTCGCAAATTTGCAATCCATAAGGGTCAACAAGGGCCCTTAAAACCAATGCCGTTCGGAGGCGGGGCAGGGTTTTGACCCAACACCTGTCCCCAGTACCCTTGATAACCCTCCACGGACCCACCCCGTTTCTGAGGAGGTGGTATGGGGAGTGCCAGGTCCATGCTGCCGCTGCTGTCGCAATAAATCAGCAACAGCACAACCGCATACCCTGTTTCTGATGAAAAGGGGTACGGCGTGGATGTGGCTGTGGCCCCAAGCGACCATGTTGCCTAGACTCCACGCCCTAGCAGGGCGTAGCTTTCTTTCTTTCTGACGAGAAGGTGTGGAGGGGGACCTGATAGATGCCGCTGCAGCAACAAAAGCAAACCTTGGGTGTACTTCAGGTCACCCCCTACCACTCCCTTGGAAATCACGCCTTCAAGCATCTAATTTCTTTCTTTCAACAGCAATGTCACCACTCACCCTGTATAGGAGGAGGAGATGTTGAAGGGGTTCCGATCGATGTTGTCCCTTCTGTTGCCACAACAAAACCAGAATAAACCAGCAAAACCAACATAAATCCTAAACCCTAAATTTGCTCAAGCTCCCCAGGTGACAGCCACACTTAATTTCAAATTAACCCTCAACCCTGGATGTAAACCTAGCTTGCCACAACAAAACCAACACAACCATAACCACATAACCTGCTTACCAGGAGGGGGCATATGGAGGGGCGCCCGTCCCTGCCAATCCTGCTGCATCAACACAACAAACAGCATAGTAAAAACGAAAAAAACTACGCCCCACAGGGGCGAGAGGGTTAAAGAGACAGTGCGGCATGGCCTAGGCCGCGTCCGCGCTTTTACCATCTTGTATAAGCACGCACCCTGTTTCTGAGGAGGGGATGTGGATGGGGGTCCGGTTGATGATGCCGCCGCTGTTGCCGTCGCTACTGACGAGGTGCCATCCTCTGTGAGGTGTGCCATGAACACACCCACCTAGGTACAGGGTGATCAGAGTGATGACGTGATAGGGTGACTTAAAGAGTGAAGGGGTGTTGTGATTTAGTGTGACTGGCATTCAGGGTGAAAAAATGTGAATGGTTTCAAGTAATCGGGCGTGGCTGTGGATTAAGGGTTCAAGCCTCAGCTCCTGGGCTGAGGAGTCAGTCCTGGACACAAGTAACCCCCTGTTTTCAATTCGACCAGGGTTGAGGGCATACAGTTGAGAACAACATGAACTCATATTTACAATTCGAACCAGGTTAAGTCGATGCCTTTGACAACTTATTCAATGGGAACTGTTGAAACAGCCAACCATTGCCCATGCCATGGGGTTCCATATGTACAGGACTGCATCTCTGAGTGTTTCTAGCATGGCATACACTACGACCACAACGTAGGCAACATGGCACAATAGTCACACTTCTTCACACCAAGTGGGCAAGCCCCATGAAATGAGTCTGATACAATTGAAGTTGTCCTCCGTAGACAGGCCCCCTCCCACACGACTGCAGGATGCAGAACAGCAGGGTCCATGATTTCGGGGGGCAAAGGATTTGGGGTTAAGGGGAGGTCGGTTTGGGGTTAAGGTTCTGTTCAATGGTTTCAAGATAGGGATGTATCGCACCAAGGAATCTGAGCCAACGGAATCCGCCTCAGTAAGGGCAGCCGCCCCGCCTCGGCCAGCCGCTGCTGCCATTGGCACACTTGTCAGCGACGCAGATGCGCCGGCTTTAGGTGGATGTGATCTCAGCCGCTGCTCCTGCTGCTGCTGCTGCTGCGCCGAAGAGGCAAGGGCTGTGGAGGAGGAGGAGGGCGCGTGACGCTGGAGGGGATGTGAGAGAGGGGAGGTCTCTTCTCCGTCAGGAATGACGGAGAGTGAGCTCAACACACTGCCGGCAGTGGCAGGAAGGCCGCTGCCGCCACTGCCATTGCCGGCGCCGGCGCTGCGGGTGTTGAAAGCGGGGACTGTGCTCCGCAATGGCTGCATGGTCTCGGGCGGGGCGGGGTCGGGCCTGCCGCTTGCCGCAGCCTTGGAGCGTGAGCCGAAGGATGACAGGGTGTGGCGCATCGTATTCCACCTGACAAGGGGGAGGGGAGGGGATCAGCAGACAGGTGGGCAGCGGGGAGGAGAGGGGATCAGCAGACAGGTAGGCAGTGCGGAGGAGAGGGGATCAGCAGACAGGTGAGCGGCGGGGAGGAGAGGGGATCAGCAGACAGGTGGGCAGCAGGGAGGAGAGGGGATCAGCAGACAGGTAGGCAGCGGGGAGGAGAGAGGATCAGCAGACAGGTTGGCAGCGGGGAGGAGAGGGGATCAGCAGACAGGTCGGCAGCGGGGAGGAGAGGGGATCAGCAGACAGGTCGGCAGCGGGGAGGAGAGGGGATCAGCAGACAGGCCAGCAAGGCCTTGAGTGGGCGGGCGGGCGAGCGGGCGTTCAGACGGCTGGGCAGATGAGTACCGGAGACGACCCATTACTTGGATTGGGAACCATTCACTTGGATTGGCAACCCGATCTGCTGCCTGATACGCCCGACCTCTGAGACCTCCGATCCAAACTGTGAAGCGTTTGAAAGCGACCCGCATGACCATGTCATAATAATTGTGCACTTAGCCCTCAACTCTTAACCCAACCCGCATGACCATGTCATAATAATTGTGCACTTAGCCCTCAACTCTTAACCCAACCCGCATGACCATGTCATAATAATTGTGCACTTAGCCCTCAACTCTTAACCCAACCCGCATTTCAACCATGTCATAATAATTGTGCACTTAGTCCTCAACTCTTAACCCAACCCGCATGACCATGTCATAATAATTGTGCACTTAGCCCTCAACTCTTAACCCAACCCGCATGACCATGTCATAATAATTGTGCACTTAGCCCTCAACTCTTAACCCAACCCGCATTTCAACCATGTCATAATAATTGTGCACTTAGCCCTCAACTCTTAACCCAACCCGCATGACCATGTCATAATAATTGTGCACTTAGCCCTCAACTCTTAACCCAACCCGCATTTCAACCATGTCATAATAATTGTGCACTTAGCCCTCAACTCTTAACCCAACCCGCATTTCAACCATGTCATAATAATTGTGCACTTAGCCCTCAACTCTTAACCCAACCCGCATTTCAACCATGTCATAATAATTGTGCACTTAGCCCTCAACTCTTAACCCAACCCGCATTTCAACCATGTCATAATAATTGTGCACTTAGCCCTCAACTCTTAACCCAACCCGCATTTCAACCATGTCATAATAATTGTGCACTTAGCCCTCAACTCTTAACCCAACCCGCATTTCAACCATGTCATAATAATTGTGCACTTAGCCCTCAACTCTTAACCCAACCCGCATTTCAACCATGTCATAATAATTGTGCACTTAGCCCTCAACTCTTAACCCAACCCGCATTTCAACCATGTCATAATAATTGTGCACTTAGCCCTCAACTCTTAACCCAACCCGCATTTCAGCCATGTCATAATAATTGTGCACTTAGCCCTCAACTCTTAACCCAGCCTGGATTTCAACCATGTCTTGACCCTACCCCCCTTACACTTCACCCAACCTCATGTCCGACCTTGTCTTGCCCCTGAACCTAAACCCCGCCTGGATTTAACCGTGTTTGTACCCAGATCCCCGAACCCACAGGCCAACCTTGCGTTCGAACTTGACACTTAACCCTGACACCAACCTGGATTTGAATCCTGGCTTGGTTCCCGGCACTACTGCCTTCTGCTCTCGTCTGCGCCACACAAGCAGGCAGTGGAGGTAGGACGATGTTCACGATTTTAGGTCCAGGGTTAAAGAACGGCGGTGTGGTTTCCGTCTCCCGAGCATAGGGTAAAAGGGGTGGCTCCCTTAACGGTAAGGGGACGATTTGTGTCAAACGCTTCATTGTTTCTGAACCCGGTCAGGAGGACCGTCATGTCGGTGCACTGGTGATAAGATAAGGGCTTAGAGTTTAGGGATCAGGCTTTATAATAACTTACTATGTTAGGGATTGGCCAAGCCTGTTGTGTTTCTTGCCATAGGCTGCCGTGTCAGAGGCTCAGAGGCTCAGGGCGCGCAGCGACATTGCACATACAGAAGGACCTCTGTCACGAATCGAAGATCAAACAGTGCAGAGACCCGTTGCGAGTTCGAACGGCAGTTGTAACTTGCCAACAATTCAGCACAGCCCAATCTGTGCTCCCACAGGCAGCCGACAGCAATATGATGCAGCGGCCCCTTACGGTACATTTCAAACTGGATATGTAATCTCACGGCCCCAACTCTACAATCATGTATATATAAATATTGCTTCAGCAGCACCTTCCTCATCCCCTTCTATAATCATGTATATAGAAATATTGCTTCAACAGCACCTTCCTCATCCCCTTCTATAATCATGTATATAGAAATATTGCTTCAGCAGCACCTTCCTCATCCCCTTCGATAATCATGTATATAGAAATATTGCTTCAGCAGCACCTTCCTCATCCCCGCCTAAAATCTAGAGCCAAGCCTGACTGTCTAAAGCTGTGCGCCGGGCGTGTACGGCCACTCTGTTTTGAACTGAGGCCTGTGCATCCCCCTTGTGGCCTGCCCTTGAATAATTTTTAGATCCTAATCTGAGATGTAAACTCTATCTAAAACCTAGATACCAACCCGAGGATCCAAAGCTGCTTGCGAGGCGGGTTTTGAATGGCGGCTTGCACGGTCTTGTTATAGCCTGCCCCAACCGCATTCACAGCATTCGATACAAACCTTGTGTGAGATCTAGATCCATACCTGAGGATCCAAAGCTGCGCGCCGGGCGGGTACAGGCGCTCTGTTTTGAACTGCGGCCTGCGCAGCCCCCTCGTTGCTTGCCCCCAGAGGCTCTTCACACGCAGGAGCGCCTGCTTGATAGCACTGGCGCGTGCAACCTCGTGGACAAAGTGGGCAAAAGACTGCACGCCGATACGTGGCACCATGTCACTGCCTGATGAGGGGGGGTGGGGCGGGTGTCAGGGCATGGGCAGGAAAAACTGGGCGATGAGGATGATGGCTAGCAGGCGCACAACCCGTCATTTACAAAGTACGCCAATGACTGGATGCCGGGACCTTGCCACTACCTGGAGGGGTGGCAGGAACAGGGAAGGTATGTTGGGACCCTTAACCCTAATCCAGGGCAGGTATGTTGGTACCCTAAACCCTAACCCACGGCAGGTACGTCGGGACCCCAAAATCTAACTCAGGGCAGGTAGGCTGGGACCTGGGATCAGGTTTAATACAAAGTTCCTGCCTAGTTCACAAACACTCGTTTAGGTTCAATCTTGGCGTCTCACGTTTAAAAAAAATCTATCTAAACCCTCACCTAGAATCGGGCTGTCCACATGGCTCGTGCACGCAGTGGCGACAGCTGCATGTCCAGTTGAAGTGTGGAACCATATCAAAAGCTTCTCACCTAGAAAATAAATACATCCACACCCTCATGTAGGATCAGGCTGGCCACATGGCTCTTGCATGCTACGGCGACAGCTGCATGTCTAGAAAAGGGGCCAGACCTAGACTCTTTCTGGACCTTAATTGCATGAGATCCGGAGCTTTAGCCCTTAGCTTAAAAACCCTAAACCTTAAGACAAACCCAGGTTCACCCTGAAGCTTCTGCATGCCGTGCGGATCATGCATTGGATCTGGGATACCAGCTCTCAACCCTCACCTAAGATCAGACAGCGGCACGTCCCCTGAAAGGGGGGAATCCAGCACACCGCACGGATCTTGATTCAGATCCGGGATGCAAGCTCTCAACTCTGATCCCTCACCTAAGATGAGGCTGACCACGTAGCTCCTGCATGCGGTGGACAGCTGCATGTCCAGGATAGGGGCGGGACCCAAGCACACCGCGCGGATCTTGCATTGGATCCGGCGGAGAAGCCGGGGGTCGTTTCGGAGCAGCATCGCGACCAAGGCGGCGGTGCTGCCGCCCATGGAGTGACCTGGATCAGGGTTTGGGGCATCCAGTGGTAAAGGATCCCGGGCTAAGGGTTCAGGGGGGATATGGGGTGGGTGGGGCCAACATGTCTAGGCTTTGGGACAGCATTGCAACCCGGGTGGCCGCCAGGGTGGCCGCGCAGACTCACTTGGGAGTGACCTGGATCTAGGGTTTGGTGGCGGCTGATGAAGGACCCTGGGTTTGACGTCCAGGATCTGGGGGTTTGGGTCTGTATCTGAGGTCTGGGGCCAGGATCCGAGGGTTTGGGGCCAGGATCCGGGTCCTACGGCCAGGACCCGAAGGTTTGGGGCCAGGATCTGGGGTTTAGGGCCAGGATCTGAGGGTTTAGGGCAAGGATCTGGGGTTAAGGGCCAGGATCCTAGGTTTGGGGCAAGCATCTGGGGTTCAAGGCCAGGATCTAAGATTTTGAGGCAAGGATCTGGGGTTTAGGGCCAGGATCCGAGGGTTTGGGGCAAGCATCTGGGGTTTAAGGCCAGGATCTGAGATTTTGAGGCAAGGATCTGGGGTTTAGGGCCAGGATCTGAGGGCTTGGGGCAAGGATCTGGGATTTGATGTCCAGGATCGGGGGGGGGGCAAGGATCCGGGGTCTAGGGCCAGCTGGTCATGAAAGCAGGGTTTTATGTGGAGGATCGAGGACTTAGGGTCAAGGGTGCAGGGTTTTAAGGTTGGGTGCAAACTGATCAAGGGTAGGGTTTGGTAATTGGGGAGTAAAATAGTCAGGGATTCAGGTTTTGAGACGAACCGTCCGATGAAGGTATTTCAAAGACTTGAATCTTACATCGCTTCTCAATATGTCATTTTCCATCACACTTTCTCAAATGTTGTTTGCAGTCGAAGAAGAGCCCGTAAAACGGAGGCACATGCCTCCCACTAGGTTTCTCGCCTCAACGCTGATCAACCCCAATCACGCGGACTAGGCAGTGTGCGGATACGCCAGTTTTCAGTCAGAAATTAAGAGTTTTTGTCGATAATTTGCCCTGAGGGCAGCACTAAAAGAAACATTTGTTTATACCCGAGGGAAGGCAAATCAAATATACGGTATGGTGCTGCGACCCGCCAGAACCTGGGCAACGCGCTCTTCTTATACGACCCCCCACACAAATGTTGTCACGATTTTTAAGATACAAGAGATAAAATTAATTTACCAATATCTGAAATAGTTTAGATGGCAATACCAGGGGACCCATGCCATAAGTTTGAATTGCCTTCCCTCAGGTATGAATTAATTATTCCTATAAGGCACAGGACAAAAATGACAGAAAACACCATTTACGACTGAAGCGGGCGTTGACAATTGTAGTATTTGAATTCGACCCCCAAGCCCTCACCAAAGTTCATTTTGAGTAGGCAAGGCAATTCAATTATACAGCTCCCCTCGAAATACTGAATCGACCCCGAGCTCCATCCATCCAAACACAATCCCCCACGTGCCCTAGATTTGGAATTGGATTCGGAACGCATCTGCCCCTCGATTTTTGAAAAGCCGGGGGCAGGCAGGGCAGGACATACAGCCAAAGAGTGGAATCAATGACAGCCCAGCGCACACCTGTGACTAGGATGGGCATGCTTGGTGACTCAGCCAATGCCAGCTGTAGCTTGCTCCACACCGACGACATGACATAACGCGCAGCCTGCATCAGCCCGTCGTGCACATTGCCACGTAGTGTGGACGAGAAAGTGTGGGACACAGGGCGACACATGAAGTCCGTGATGACATCAGCATGGCCCACCGTGCCCCTGTGTTTGGAAGAGGGGGGAGGTGATAAGGGTTTAGGGTAAAGGCACAGTGTGGACGAGAAACCGTGGAAAAAGGTGCAACACGGTAAGGCTGTGCTGACATGAGCATTTCCCAAGGTACAATTTAAGGGCGCCCCGTTCATCATTTTAACCAATTAAGATCACGTCTCCTCCCCGCTGCGGTCAATAGCCAGGAAGAAAAATGGGTGAACCGGCCCACAGGGGTTAGGGTTCAGGAATTAGGTATGAGGGATTCGGGTTTGGAATTAAGGGTTTAGGGTTTCAGGTTGATGGGTTAAGGGTTGAGGTGCCTTCTGAGGACACACAAAATGATCTTTGAGCTTTACCTGCTGCATATCTAAATATGTTTTGCACCCCGGTCCAACCCTAGACAGTGTGAACATAACGGAGCGGCTCACACATCCAGTTGACCAGCAACGCACCACGAATGGGGCCACACCCAAGAACTGGAAACAAAAGCGTAACCATCACCTGATGCAGATGACGATCTTGTTTGCGCCTCGGTCCACGGCCAGATAGTGAACAGGACGGAATGGCTCGCTCTTCCAGTTGACCAGCAACACGTCGCGGTTGGGGACGCCCGAGAACTTATAGATGGCGTCGCAGAACGTCTGCGCTGGCTGCCCGTCTGCAGCATGGGTGTGAACATAGTGTGATATGTGTGTGAAAGTGTGATGCGGATGGGGAAGAGATGTATGGGGGTGCTGGCTGGCCATCTGAGCAAAGATTGGCGCACATGTCAAAGAGCGACATGTGTTCTCTGCAATGCGTGATGATGCAGATCGAGCGAGAAGCCACCCTTGCATTCTTGAATACCGTGTAAAAGGCAAATGAAAGCGCAATTATTCACGCTGTCCGGCATCTATTATTGCGCTTCAATTTATGCTGTGATGGCATACATAAAAGTGCGATAAGCATGCTGTCTCTTGGCTCTGCATGGCCAATATTGACAGGGCTGCCACTGTTGATAGGTTTTAAAGAGGTGCTCTAAACCCTAAACCCTTCACCTAAGAGGCAGGGTCGTGAACACCGGGACCCTGCGGCAATGGCTTTTCGCCCCCTTTGTTTGTAAGGATTAGAATTTCCAGGGCATAGGATGCTAAGCCGCATAGCATTTTGGGGTGAGGGAGGGACCTGAGTCCTGACCCCACCAAACAAAAAACACAGTAGTAAAAAAATCATTTACCCCTTACCCCCCCGTCTTCCATAGCTCATCAATGAAACACTATAAAGTACCGTACAGACACACTCCAGCGTCCTGGGCGGCTTTCAAAAACAAATCTCGTTTTGATTCTGGCGACTTGAGACCCGGTTGGCGCCCAATCCCACGGTACACTCACCTACAAAAACATCCAGGTCCCCATACACGCCCAAGGCATGCCCACAAGCACACTCCATCTCGCGGATAGATAGCTGCATGGGCTGTGTAGCGCCTTCCCGCAAATCATCCAAGACGTTGCCCATGTTGAGGGCGTGGAAGGTCTGTGGAATGAGAAGGTAGGAAGGGTGAGAGGAGGAGACTAGGAAGATGTGCCTCAGCAGCAACTCAGCCCCTACCTTATACAAAAGAAAGAAGGTTGGCTTCTCCACATGCCCAGCTCAGTCCCCAGCACATCGCGGGACATGAACCTTCATCCACCCCCCACATACCCCATGTCCACTTGCCCCCTGCCAGCAGGAGATGTGCCTCAGCAGTTGATGTGCCTCAGCAGCATCCCAGCCCTCACCTTGTCCAGGAGGGAGAAGGCCTCCTTACGTATGTCGCGGCGTGCATGGTGCCCATCCTCACCGGCACCTACATAGACCTCCCTAAAGGGGGGGAGGGGGGCTGAAGCTTATGGCGGGTTTGGGTTATAATGGCGGTTTGAGTGTGGACAGGAAGGGTGAACACGTTTTTTCGCTACTAGTGATCCCGGGTTGAATGCCCTCATGGGATCCAATGTTCAGGGTTTAGGGTGAACAATTATGTGTGTGGTGTAGGTTTCATGGTCGGGGTTGAGGGTCAAAGTTGAAGCTTCAGGGCCCAGGACTTCTGGTACTTGAGGGGCAGATTCCCACTACCACCCAGGGGCTAGGCCGACTGCAGCTCCACATGCACGAGTAAAACCCCCCTCCCCCGTTGCTGCCTACCTTTCTGCAAGCGGTCTGCTGAACGCATGCCCCAGCTTGAGGGAAAAGGCCCCACTATCACCCAGGGGCTAGGTCGACAGCAGCTCCGCATGCACAAGTGAAACCCCCCTCCCTTCTTGCTGCTTACCTTTCTGCAAGCGGGCTGCTGAACGCATGCCCCAGCTTGAGGGGCAGGGCTCCGATGCTGTCGCCTGTGAGGCTGGGTGGCAGCTGCCCTGCAGCTTCCCCCATAACAGTCAACTCCCCATTCTCCCGCTTCTTCATCTCCTGGCCTGACAGCTGCCCAGATCCAGCCTGCCCAGATTCAGCCTGCTTGGGTTCGACGAACCCAGATCCATCCTGCCTGGATCCAGCCTGCCCGGATCCAGCCTGCCAAGATCCATCCTGCCTAGATCCATCCTGCCCGGATCCGGCATGCCCAGATCCAGCCTGCCTGGATCCGGCATGCCTGGGAGGAGGTTCCCGAGCAGGCGCGTGCGCAGGTGCATCTGCTGGAACCAGGGAGGTGGACCTTGCGTGTGGGAAGACCGAGGGCTTGTCCTGGTGCTGGCTGCCGGGCGCGATGAGGGCGCCGTGCCGCCGGGCCGTCTCAGCCACCGCCTGGGCGTCCCCGTTTGTCCGCGAGAAGCCGGTGTCTAGTTTATTGCTGGCTTGCTCACCCGGTCGGCAGGACCTGTGCCAGTAATAGACAAGGGGACTGGATTGATGCGGGGGAGGCATCGATATTGACGACCGTTTCCATTATTTTCTTTATTATTCCCTTCCCTTCCTTTTCCTCTTCCCCTTTCCTTTCCTTTTGAAGACTGTTTCCTGCTCCCATCTGTGAAATCCGCATGGCTAAAATATGCATGGCACAATCACAGGGCCTGCCCTTTTATGTCCAGGTTGTAGGGTTCAGGTTTAGGGGCTAGAAAACCTGACAGTGAATGTTTAGGGGAGATGATTCAGGATTTTAACCAGGGGAACCTGTCAGAGAAGGTTTAGGGTTTAGGGTTTAGGGTTTAGGGTTAAGGAGAAGAGACTTGGCGCCAGGGAGGGCTGGGAGCAGAGCTCGGCCTATGGAATTTAGGCCTTTCTAAACGCCTTGTGGAATCAAGGCTCCTCATTGATTGTTTCAAAGCGATCAAACGTTTGTTTTCGAAATGCGTGACTTTGGAGTTCGACAAATACATTTGGGTGAACAAACAGACAATGCGACACAAAGAAGTGCATTGCCTTAGGGTTTAGGGTTTGGGACCCTAAACCCTCAACCCTAAACACAAAGTAGCGCGTTGCCCTAGGGATCCAGCCAATTTCAGCTATGCCTGATCCCTGCACTAGCGCATTGCACTACTGTACTAGCGCACTGCACTGGGCCGTTGGTGTGACTTGTACTAGCGCACCTGCATGCCAAGAGTGCCTCTGTCTCTTCGTCCTCCGCATCGGATCCAGAGCTGTCCGGATCCGCAGATCTGCCAGGGTAGTAGCCGGTCGGATCCATGGATCTGCCTGGGTAGTAGCTAGTCGGATCCGGAGATCTGCCCGGGTAGTAGCTGGTCGGATCCCCAGATCTGCCGGGGTAGTAGCCGGCTGAAGCACATACGCTGCTCCCCTGCCAGCCAGGGTGGTAACCACTCGGGGCGTCGCGGCGCCCGTCCCGCTTGTCGGCCACACCGCCACGCGGGGCTGCCGCGCCCGCGGCAGGCCCGGCAGGTCCTGCAGCCAATGTACTAGCTGTACTGCCGGTGTTGTGGCAGGATGTGCCGGCAGCATCATTTCCAGTGTCGCCGCTGCCGGGGGTGGCGTAAAGCTCCGAAAGCAGTGTTGAGGGGGCCGAGGGTGTGTGGGGCAAAGTGGCGGGAAGTGTGGAGTCTTGATCCGCTTCGGACGGCCATACCTCATGACTGGGAAGCACCGCGGGAGGGCGCAGATGAAGCGCAAACTTCTGCTCTGTCTGCATGGCCTGAGAGGTATCGGGGTGAGGGTTCAGGGGCTGAGGGACTGAGGGGTGAGCGGTTTAGGGATGAGGGTTTATGGATGAGGGTTGAAGGTTGAGGAACAGAGTTTGGGGTTGAGATTTGAGGGTTGAGGGTTTAGGATGGGAAGAGAGGGGTGAGAGTGGATACTTGAATGATATTGGTTGAGGGATGAGGGTTGAGGGATGAGAGTTGAGGGATGAGGGTTGAGGGATGAAGGTTGTGGGATGAGGGTTGAGGGATGAGGGTTGAGGGTTGAGGGTTGAGGGATGAGGGTTGTGGGATGAGGGTTGAGGGATGAGGGTTGTGGGATGAGGGTTGAGGGATGAGGGTTGAGGGTTGAGGGTTGAGGGATGAGGGTTGTGGGATGAGGGTTGAGGGATGAGGGTTGTGGGATGAGGGTTGAGGGATGAGGGTTGAGGGATGAGAGTTGTGGGATGAGGGTTGAGGGATGAGAGTTGTGGGATGAGGGTTGAGGGATGAGGGTAGTGGGATGAGGGTTGAGGGATGAGAGTAAATCAGTGGGTATGAGAACAGGGAGGGTTGAGGAATGAGGGTTTAAGGCGGGGGGGTGAGTAGTGACAGGCCAAAGTGAGCCTAAACCCAGATTGACGGTCCTGTCAGCCAAATAGCCACGCTGATAAGCCACGCAGTACAAGTTACCCCCTGAAAGATGCTTCGAATCATACAGTACAACGATACACTTTTTCCAACCACACTATTTGTTTCATTTATACACTTAAAGAAACAAATGATGTGGCCAACAAGCATACCCCTGGATTCACCCTATATTTACCCACATGGACCCACATTGGGCCCTTGCATACCGCATGGTTCGCGCTGCACTTGACACGGTGATACATGAGCTTTTTTGTATAACGCAAGTGTATCACCAATTCATCGTGTCAGTACGGTATACCCACAATCACTCTCACCTTGATGAGCACATTAGCCACGCTGTTTGCTAAGGCTGGGGAAGCAAGGGCTGAGGGTGTAGGGTTAAGGGCTTCCCCTCCTTCCCCCACTCACCTTGATGAGCACATTAGCCACGCTGTTGCTAAGGCTGGGGAAGCAAGGGCTGAGGGTGTAGGGTTAAGGGCTTCCCCCCCTTCCCCCACTCACCTTGATGAGCACATTAGCCACGCTGTTGCTAAGGCTGGGGAAGCAAGGGCTGAGGGTGTAGGGTTAAGAGCTTCCCCCCCTTCCCTCACTCACCTTGATGAGCACATTAGCCACGCTGTTGCTAAGGCTGGGGAAGCAAGGGCTGAGGGTGTAGGGTTAAGAGCTTCCCCCCTTCCCCCACTCACCTTGATGAGCACATTAGCCACGCTGTTGCTAAGGCTGGGGAAGCAAGGGCTGAGGGTGTAGGGTTAAGGGCTTCCCCCCTTCCCCCACTCACCTTGATGAGCACATTAGCCACGCTGTTGCTAAGGCTGGGGAAGCAAGGGCTGAGGGTGTAGGGTTAAGGGCTTCCCCCCTTCCCCCACTCACCTTGATGAGCACATTAGCCACGCTGTTGCTAAGGCTGGGGAAGCAAGGGCTGAGGGTGTGGGGTTAAGGGCTTCCCCCCCTTCCCTCACTCACCTTGATGAGCACATTAGCCACGCTGTTGCTAAGGCTGGGGAAGCAAGGGCTGAGGGTGTAGGGTTAAGGGCTTCCCCCCCTTCCCTCACTCACCTTGATGAGCACATTAGCCACGCTGTTGCTAAGGCTGGGGAAGCAAGGGCTGAGGGTGTAGGGTTAAGGGCTTCCCCCCCTTCCCCCACTCACCTTGATGAGCACATTAGCCACGCTGTTGCTAAGGCTGGGGAAGCAAGGGCTGAGGGTGTAGGGTTAAGGGCTTCCCCCCCTTCCCCCACTCACCTTGATGAGCACATTAGCCACGCTGTTGCTAAGGCTGGGGAAGCAAGGGCTGAGGGTGTAGGGTTAAGGGCTTCCCCCCCTTCCCCCACTCACCTTGATGAGCACATTAGCCACGCTGTTGCTAAGGCTGGGGAAGCAAGGGCTGAGGGTGTAGGGTTAAGGGCTTCCCCCCCTTCCCCCACTCACCTTGATGAGCACATTAGCCACGCTGTTGCTAAGGCTGGGGAAGCAAGGGCTGAGGGTGTAGGGTTAAGGGCTTCCCCCCCTTCCCCCACTCACCTTGATGAGCACATTAGCCACGCTGTTGCTAAGGCTGGGGAAGCAAGGGCTGAGGGTGTAGGGTTAAGGGCTTCCCCCCCTTCCCCCACTCACCTTGATGAGCACATTAGCCACGCTGTTGCTAAGGCTGGGGAAGCAAGGGCTGAGGGTGTAGGGTTAAGGGCTTCCCCCCCTTCCCCCACTCACCTTGATGAGCACATTAGCCACGCTGTTGCTAAGGCTGGGGAAGCAAGGGCTGAGGGTGTAGGGTTAAGGGCTTCCCCCCTTCCCCCACTCACCTTGATGAGCACATTAGCCACGCTGTTGCTAAGGCTGGGGAAGCAAGGGCTGAGGGTGTAGGGTTAAGGGCTTCCCCCCCTTCCCCCACTCACCTTGATGAGCACATTAGCCACGCTGTTGCTAAGGCTGGGGAAGCAAGGGCTGAGGGTGTAGGGTTAAGGGCTTCCCCCCTTCCCCCACTCACCTTGATGAGCACATTAGCCACGCTGTTGCTAAGGCTGGGGAAGCAAGGGCTGAGGGTGTAGGGTTAAGGGCTTCCCCCCCTTCCCCCACTCACCTTGATGAGCACATTAGCCACGCTGTTGCTAAGGCTGGGGAAGCAAGGGCTGAGGGTGTAGGGTTAAGGGCTTCCCCCCCTTCCCCCACTCACCTTGATGAGCACATTAGCCACGCTGTTGCTAAGGCTGGGGAAGCAAGGGCTGAGGGTGTAGGGTTAAGGGCTTCCCCCCCTTCCCCCACTCACCTTGATGAGCACATTAGCCACGCTGTTGCTAAGGCTGGGGAAGCAAGGGCTGAGGGTGTAGGGTTAAGGGCTTCCCCCCTTCCCCCACTCACCTTGATGAGCACATTAGCCACGCTGTTGCTAAGGCTGGGGAAGCAAGGGCTGAGGGTGTAGGGTTAAGGGCTTCCCCCCTTCCCCCACTCACCTTGATGAGCACATTAGCCACGCTGTTGCTAAGGCTGGGGAAGCAAGGGCTGAGGGTGTAGGGTTAAGGGCTTCCCCCCCTTCCCCCACTCACCTTGATGAGCACATTAGCCACGCTGTTGCTAAGGCTGGGGAAGCAAGGGCTGAGGGTGTAGGGTTAAGGGCTTCCCCCCCTTCCCCCACTCACCTTGATGAGCACATTAGCCACGCTGTTGCTAAGGCTGGGGAAGCAAGGGCTGAGGGTGTAGGGTTAAGGGCTTCCCCCCCTTCCCCCACTCACCTTGATGAGCACATTAGCCACGCTGTTGCTAAGGCTGGGGAAGCAAGGGCTGAGGGTGTAGGGTTAAGGGCTTCCCCCCCTTCCCCCACTCACCTTGATGAGCACATTAGCCACGCTGTTGCTAAGGCTGGGGAAGCAAGGGCTGAGGGTGTAGGGTTAAGGGCTTCCCCCCTTCCCCCACTCACCTTGATGAGCACATTAGCCACGCTGTTGCTAAGGCTGGGGAAGCAAGGGCTGAGGGTGTAGGGTTAAGGGCTTCCCCCCCTTCCCCCACTCACCTTGATGAGCACATTAGCCACGCTGTTGCTAAGGCTGGGGAAGCAAGGGGCTGAGGGTGTAGGGTTAAGGGCTTCCCCCCTTCCCCCACTCACCTTGATGAGCACATTAGCCACGCTGTTGCTAAGGCTGGGGAAGCAAGGGCTGAGGGTGTAGGGTTAAGGGCTTCCCCCCCTTCCCCACTCACCTTGATGAGCACATTAGCCACGCTGTTGCTAAGGCTGGGGAAGCAAGGGCTGAGGGTGTAGGGTTAAGGGCTTCCCCCCCTTCCCCCACTCACCTTGATGAGCACATTAGCCACGCTGTTGCTAAGGCTGGGGAAGCAAGGGCTGAGGGTGTAGGGTTAAGGGCTTCCCCCCTTCCCCCACTCACCTTGATGAGCACATTAGCCACGCTGTTGCTAAGGCTGGGGAAGCAAGGGCTGAGGGTGTAGGGTTAAGGGCTTCCCCCCTTCCCCCACTCACCTTGATGAGCACATTAGCCACGCTGTTGCTAAGGCTGGGGAAGCAAGGGCTGAGGGTGTAGGGTTAAGGGCTTCCCCCCTTCCCCCACTCACCTTGATGAGCACATTAGCCACGCTGTTGCTAAGGCTGGGGAAGCAAGGGCTGAGGGTGTAGGGTTAAGGGCTTCCCCCCCTTCCCCCACTCACCTTGATGAGCACATTAGCCACGCTGTTGCTAAGGCTGGGGAAGCAAGGGCTGAGGGTGTAGGGTTAAGGGCTTCCCCCCTTCCCCCACTCACCTTGATGAGCACATTAGCCACGCTGTTGCTAAGGCTGGGGAAGCAAGGGCTGAGGGTGTAGGGTTAAGGGCTTCCCCCCCTTCCCCCACTCACCTTGATGAGCACATTAGCCACGCTGTTGCTAAGGCTGGGGAAGCAAGGGCTGAGGGTGTAGGGTTAAGGGCTTCCCCCCTTCCCCCACTCACCTTGATGAGCACATTAGCCACGCTGTTGCTAAGGCTGGGGAAGCAAGGGCTGAGGGTGTAGGGTTAAGGGCTTCCCCCCTTCCCCCACTCACCTTGATGAGCACATTAGCCACGCTGTTGCTAAGGCTGGGGAAGCAAGGGCTGAGGGTGTAGGGTTAAGGGCTTCCCCCCCTTCCCCCCACTCACCTTGATGAGCACATTAGCCACGCTGTTGCTAAGGCTGGGGAAGCAAGGGCTGAGGGTGTAGGGTTAAGGGCTTCCCCCCCTTCCCCCACTCACCTTGATGAGCACATTAGCCACGCTGTTGCTAAGGCTGGGGAAGCAAGGGCTGAGGGTGTAGGGTTAAGGGCTTCCCCCCTTCCCCCACTCACCTTGATGAGCACATTAGCCACGCTGTTGCTAAGGCTGGGGAAGCAAGGGCTGAGGGTGTAGGGTTAAGGGCTTCCCCCCCTTCCCCCACTCACCTTGATGAGCACATTAGCCACGCTGTTGCTAAGGCTGGGGAAGCAAGGGCTGAGGGTGTAGGGTTAAGGGCTTCCCCCCTTCCCCCACTCACCTTGATGAGCACATTAGCCACGCTGTTGCTAAGGCTGGGGAAGCAAGGGCTGAGGGTGTAGGGTTAAGGGCTTCCCCCCCTTCCCCCACTCACCTTGATGAGCACATTAGCCACGCTGTTGCTAAGGCTGGGGAAGCAAGGGCTGAGGGTGTAGGGTTAAGGGCTTCCCCCCCTTCCCCCACTCACCTTGATGAGCACATTAGCCACGCTGTTGCTAAGGCTGGGGAAGCAAGGGCTGAGGGTGTAGGGTTAAGGGCTTCCCCCCCTTCCCCCACTCACCTTGATGAGCACATTAGCCACGCTGTTGCTAAGGCTGGGGAAGCAAGGGCTGAGGGTGTAGGGTTAAGGGCTTCCCCCCTTCCCCCACTCACCTTGATGAGCACATTAGCCACGCTGTTGCTAAGGCTGGGGAAGCAAGGGCTGAGGGTGTAGGGTTAAGGGCTTCCCCCCTTCCCCCACTCACCTTGATGAGCACATTAGCCACGCTGTTGCTAAGGCTGGGGAAGCAAGGGCTGAGGGTGTAGGGTTAAGGGCTTCCCCCCTTCCCCCACTCACCTTGATGAGCACATTAGCCACGCTGTTGCTAAGGCTGGGGAAGCAAGGGCTGAGGGTGTAGGGTTAAGGGCTTCCCCCCCTTCCCCCACTCACCTTGATGAGCACATTAGCCACGCTGTTGCTAAGGCTGGGGAAGCAAGGGCTGAGGGTGTAGGGTTAAGGGCTTCCCCCCCTTCCCCCACTCACCTTGATGAGCACATTAGCCACGCTGTTGCTAAGGCTGGGGAAGCAAGGGCTGAGGGTGTAGGGTTAAGGGCTTCCCCCCCTTCCCCCACTCACCTTGATGAGCACATTAGCCACGCTGTTGCTAAGGCTGGGGAAGCAAGGGCTGAGGGTGTAGGGTTAAGGGCTTCCCCCCTTCCCCCACTCACCTTGATGAGCACATTAGCCACGCTGTTGCTAAGGCTGGGGAAGCAAGGGCTGAGGGTGTAGGGTTAAGGGCTTCCCCCCTTCCCCCACTCACCTTGATGAGCACATTAGCCACGCTGTTGCTAAGGCTGGGGAAGCAAGGGCTGAGGGTGTAGGGTTAAGGGCTTCCCCCCTTCCCCCACTCACCTTGATGAGCACATTAGCCACGCTGTTGCTAAGGCTGGGGAAGCAAGGGCTGAGGGTGTAGGGTTAAGGGCTTCCCCCCTTCCCCCACTCACCTTGATGAGCACATTAGCCACGCTGTTGCTAAGGCTGGGGAAGCAAGGGCTGAGGGTGTAGGGTTAAGGGCTTCCCCCCTTCCCCCACTCACCTTGATGAGCACATTAGCCACGCTGTTGCTAAGGCTGGGGAAGCAAGGGCTGAGGGTGTAGGGTTAAGGGCTTCCCCCCTTCCCCCACTCACCTTGATGAGCACATTAGCCACGCTGTTGCTAAGGCTGGGGAAGCAAGGGCTGAGGGTGTAGGGTTAAGGGCTTCCCCCCCTTCCCCCACTCACCTTGATGAGCACATTAGCCACGCTGTTGCTAAGGCTGGGGAAGCAAGGGCTGAGGGTGTAGGGTTAAGGGCTTCCCCCCTTCCCCCACTCACCTTGATGAGCACATTAGCCACGCTGTTGCTAAGGCTGGGGAAGCAAGGGCTGAGGGTGTAGGGTTAAGGGCTTCCCCCCTTCCCCCACTCACCTTGATGAGCACATTAGCCACGCTGTTGCTAAGGCTGGGGAAGCAAGGGCTGAGGGTGTAGGGTTAAGGGCTTCCCCCCTTCCCCCACTCACCTTGATGAGCACATTAGCCACGCTGTTGCTAAGGCTGGGGAAGCAAGGGCTGAGGGTGTAGGGTTAAGGGCTTCCCCCCTTCCCCCACTCACCTTGATGAGCACATTAGCCACGCTGTTGCTAAGGCTGGGGAAGCAAGGGCTGAGGGTGTAGGGTTAAGGGCTTCCCCCCTTCCCCCACTCACCTTGATGAGCACATTAGCCACGCTGTTGCTAAGGCTGGGGAAGCAAGGGCTGAGGGTGTAGGGTTAAGGGCTTCCCCCCTTCCCCCACTCACCTTGATGAGCACATTAGCCACGCTGTTGCTAAGGCTGGGGAAGCAAGGGCTGAGGGTGTAGGGTTAAGGGCTTCCCCCCCTTCCCCCACTCACCTTGATGAGCACATTAGCCACGCTGTTGCTAAGGCTGGGGAAGCAAGGGCTGAGGGTGTAGGGTTAAGGGCTTCCCCCCTTCCCTCACTCACCTTGATGAGCACATTAGCCACGCTGTTGCTAAGGCTGGGGAAGCAAGGGCTGAGGGTGTAGGGTTAAGGGCTTCCCCCCCTTCCCCACTCACCTTGATGAGCACATTAGCCACGCTGTTGCTAAGGCTGGGGAAGCAAGGGCTGAGGGTGTAGGGTTAAGGGCTTCCCCCCCTTCCCCCACTCACCTTGATGAGCACATTAGCCACGCTGTTGCTAAGGCTGGGGAAGCAAGGGCTGAGGGTGTAGGGTTAAGGGCTTCCCCCCTTCCCCCACTCACCTTGATGAGCACATTAGCCACGCTGTTTGCTAAGGCTGGGGAAGCAAGGGCTGAGGGTGTAGGGTTAAGGGCTTCCCCCCTTCCCCCACTCACCTTGATGAGCACATTAGCCACGCTGTTGCTAAGGCTGGGGAAGCAAGGGCTGAGGGTGTAGGGTTAAGGGCTTCCCCCCTTCCCCCACTCACCTTGATGAGCACATTAGCCACGCTGTTGCTAAGGCTGGGGAAGCAAGGGCTGAGGGTGTAGGGTTAAGGGCTTCCCCCCTTCCCCCACTCACCTTGATGAGCACATTAGCCACGCTGTTGCTAAGGCTGGGGAAGCAAGGGCTGAGGGTGTAGGGTTAAGAGCTTCCCCCCTTCCCCCACTCACCTTGATGAGCACATTAGCCACGCTGTTTGCTAAGGCTGGGGAAGCAAGGGCTGAGGGTGTAGGGTTAAGGGCTTCCCCCCTTCCCCCACTCACCTTGATGAGCACAATAGCCACGCTGTTGCTAAGGCTGGGGAAGCAAGGGCTGAGGGTGTAGGGTTAAGGGCTTCCCCCCTTCCCCCACTCACCTTGATGAGCACATTAGCCACGCTGTTGCTAAGGCTGGGGAAGCAAGGGCTGAGGGTGTAGGGTTAAGGGCTTCCCCCCCTTCCCCCACTCCCTTGATGAGCACATTAGCCACGCTGTTGCTAAGGCTGGGGAAGCAAGGGCTGAGGGTGTAGGGTTAAGGGCTTCCCCCCCTTCCCCCACTCACCTTGATGAGCACATTAGCCACGCTGTTGCTAAGGCTGGGGAAGCAAGGGCTGAGGGTGTAGGGTTAAGGGCTTCCCCCCTTCCCCCACTCACCTTGATGAGCACATTAGCCACGCTGTTTGCTAAGGCTGGGGAAGCAAGGGCTGAGGGTGTAGGGTTAAGGGCTTCCCCCCTTCCCCCACTCACCTTGATGAGCACATTAGCCACGCTGTTGCTGAGGCTGGGGAAGCAAGGGCTGAGGGTGTAGGGTTAAGGGCTTCCCCCCTTCCCCCACTCACCTTGATGAGCACATTAGCCACGCTGTTGCTAAGGCTGGGGAAGCAAGGGCTGAGGGTGTAGGGTTAAGGGCTTCCCCCCTTCCCCCACTCACCTTGATGAGCACATTAGCCACGCTGTTGCTAAGGCTGGGGAAGCAAGGGCTGAGGGTGTAGGGTTAAGAGCTTCCCCCCTTCCCCCACTCACCTTGATGAGCACATTAGCCACGCTGTTTGCTAAGGCTGGGGAAGCAAGGGCTGAGGGTGTAGGGTTAAGGGCTTCCCCCCTTCCCCCACTCACCTTGATGAGCACAATAGCCACGCTGTTGCTAAGGCTGGGGAAGCAAGGGCTGAGGGTGTAGGGTTAAGGGCTTCCCCCCTTCCCCCACTCACCTTGATGAGCACATTAGCCACGCTGTTTGCTAAGGCTGGGGAAGCAAGGGCTGAGGGTGTAGGGTTAAGGGCTTCCCCCCTTCCCCCACTCACCTTGATGAGCACATTAGCCACGCTGTTGCTAAGGCTGGGGAAGCAAGGGCTGAGGGTGTAGGGTTAAGGGCTTCCCCCCTTCCCCCACTCACCTTGATGAGCACATTAGCCACGCTGTTGCTAAGGCTGGGGAAGCAAGGGCTGAGGGTGTAGGGTTAAGGGCTTCCCCCCTTCCCCCACTCACCTTGATGAGCACATTAGCCACGCTGTTGCTAAGGCTGGGGAAGCAAGGGCTGAGGGTGTAGGGTTAAGAGCTTCCCCCCTTCCCCCACTCACCTTGATGAGCACATTAGCCACGCTGTTTGCTAAGGCTGGGGAAGCAAGGGCTGAGGGTGTAGGGTTAAGGGCTTCCCCCCTTCCCCCACTCACCTTGATGAGCACAATAGCCACGCTGTTGCTAAGGCTGGGGAAGCAAGGGCTGAGGGTGTAGGGTTAAGGGCTTCCCCCCTTCCCCCACTCACCTTGATGAGCACATTAGCCACGCTGTTGCTAAGGCTGGGGAAGCAAGGGCTGAGGGTGTAGGGTTAAGGGCTTCCCCCCCTTCCCCCACTCCCTTGATGAGCACATTAGCCACGCTGTTGCTAAGGCTGGGGAAGCAAGGGCTGAGGGTGTAGGGTTAAGGGCTTCCCCCCCTTCCCCCACTCACCTTGATGAGCACATTAGCCACGCTGTTGCTAAGGCTGGGGAAGCAAGGGCTGAGGGTGTAGGGTTAAGGGCTTCCCCCCTTCCCCCACTCACCTTGATGAGCACATTAGCCACGCTGTTTGCTAAGGCTGGGGAAGCAAGGGCTGAGGGTGTAGGGTTAAGGGCTTCCCCCCTTCCCCCACTCACCTTGATGAGCACATTAGCCACGCTGTTGCTGAGGCTGGGGAAGCAAGGGCTGAGGGTGTAGGGTTAAGGGCTTCCCCCCTTCCCCCACTCACCTTGATGAGCACATTAGCCACGCTGTTGCTAAGGCTGGGGAAGCAAGGGCTGAGGGTGTAGGGTTAAGGGCTTCCCCCCTTCCCCCACTCACCTTGATGAGCACATTAGCCACGCTGTTGCTAAGGCTGGGGAAGCAAGGGCTGAGGGTGTAGGGTTAAGAGCTTCCCCCCTTCCCCCACTCACCTTGATGAGCACATTAGCCACGCTGTTTGCTAAGGCTGGGGAAGCAAGGGCTGAGGGTGTAGGGTTAAGGGCTTCCCCCCTTCCCCCACTCACCTTGATGAGCACAATAGCCACGCTGTTGCTAAGGCTGGGGAAGCAAGGGCTGAGGGTGTAGGGTTAAGGGCTTCCCCCCTTCCCCCACTCACCTTGATGAGCACATTAGCCACGCTGTTGCTAAGGCTGGGGAAGCAAGGGCTGAGGGTGTAGGGTTAAGGGCTTCCCCCCCTTCCCCCACTCCCTTGATGAGCACATTAGCCACGCTGTTGCTAAGGCTGGGGAAGCAAGGGCTGAGGGTGTAGGGTTAAGGGCTTCCCCCCCTTCCCCCACTCACCTTGATGAGCACATTAGCCACGCTGTTGCTAAGGCTGGGGAAGCAAGGGCTGAGGGTGTAGGGTTAAGGGCTTCCCCCCTTCCCCCACTCACCTTGATGAGCACATTAGCCACGCTGTTTGCTAAGGCTGGGGAAGCAAGGGCTGAGGGTGTAGGGTTAAGGGCTTCCCCCCTTCCCCCACTCACCTTGATGAGCACATTAGCCACGCTGTTGCTGAGGCTGGGGAAGCAAGGGCTGAGGGTGTAGGGTTAAGGGCTTCCCCCCTTCCCCCACTCACCTTGATGAGCACATTAGCCACGCTGTTGCTAAGGCTGGGGAAGCAAGGGCTGAGGGTGTAGGGTTAAGGGCTTATCTCCCATCCCACACTGACTTTGATATGCCTGTTGGCCACACTGTTCATGGCAATGGGGTCCAGCAGCGCACTGTACAACTCCTTAATCTTGATTGTGCCGTCAAGCTCGTCGATCATGTCCCAGATCGCAGCCTTGGCCTACACATCGGGGGGCAGTGCACATTCAAATTTGAAATAGTTTAAAATGGATCTGCTAGAACTTGACTGCACTGTCCAGGTCATCCACCATTCCCCAGATCGCAGCCTGGCCCTACAAATCATGGAGCACTTATGTATCAAATCTGTATTTGAATTCGGATGCATTTGGAATTTGAGTTCTGGAACTTGACTGTGCCGTTCAGCTCATTTACCATGTCCTCTCCTGATCTAGTTTCCATCCTGCTAAAACAGCCCCCCCCCCCCCCAATGAATATTCCTCACACACCTTCCTCTCACCTGATCTAATATCTTCTGCGCATCCAGGCGGTACAGGTACATCTCCTTGGGGTCCAGAAACCTGAGGTTGCCCCTCTGTGGATAAGAAGGGGGAGCGGGGTGAACTTGTGTGCAACTTGGTACGCACCAAAGGACCCACTCCTCATCAGATCCGTGTCTAAACCTTGAACACACTCCTCACCTTTAAACCCTCTAGACCCAATCATCATCAGTTCCCGCCAAACCCTGGACCTCAAACTTACCCCTCAACCGAGGTATCTGTGGGCCCTAAGCCCATACACCTGTGGTCCCTAATTTCATACATGGGATGGTATGATGTATGACCATGATTCGAGCCAACCATAAACCCTATACCCTATACCCACACACCATCAGAGCCAACCTTAAACCCTAATCCCGTGTATCATCAGAGCCTAGCGCACTTCAGAGCCTAGCACACATCTGTAGCCCACAGTCCCATCCACACTTCTGTCCAATCTCTCCAAGCCCCTGGATGCATGTTGCAACCATAAACCCTATACCCTACATCCACACTTCTGTCCAATCTCTCCCAGCCCCTGGATGCATGTTGCAACCATAAACCCTATAAACTACATCCACACTTCTGTCCAATCTCTCCCAGCCCCTGGATGCATGTTGCAACCATAAACCCTATACCCTACATCCACTGTCCAATCTCTCCAAGCCCCTGGATGCATGTTGCAACCATAAACCCTATACCCTACATCCACACTTCTGTCCAATCTCTCCCAGCCCCTGGATGCATGTTGCAACCATAAACCCTATACCCTACATCCACTGTCCAATCTCTCCAAGCCCCTGGATGCATGTTGCAACCATAAACCCTATACCCTACATCCACACTTCTGTCCAATCTCTCCCAGCCCCTGGATGCATGTTGCAACCATAAACCCTATAAACTACATCCACACTTCTGTCCAATCTCTCCCAGCCCCTGGATGCATGTTGCATCCACACCTGTGTTGCACGAAGCACCTCAATGTCGATCTTGTGCACCCACTTTCGCCGCCGCACAAAATCACCCACGCGGGGCCAGCTCCTGGGAGCAGGCAAGACAGCAGGATGGCAATGCAATACGATATGATACGATATTAGTATATTACAAAACATTGCACCTCCGGGAAAGGAAATATATTTGCTTGACCAGCTCCTAAAGGGCAGGCAGGACAGCATGATTGCAATGCGATACGATCAGATATTACAAAACATTGCACCGCTGGCAAAGAAACATATACCAGCCCCTGGAGGACAGGCAAGACAGCATGATAGATGTGAATGCTATGCGATATGAATCCAAACGAAATTACAAAACATTGCACTGCTGAGAAAGAAAACAATATGCACGGCCAGCCCCTGGAGGACAGGCAAGGCGGTGTGGTATCGACATGATACAATACGATGTGACATACATATAAATATACATAAAGGAGGCAGGCCAAAGAACATATCGAACTATCATGCACAGCCAGCTCCAGGAGGCCTAGCAAGTCGGAAAGATATGACCATAAATATGAAATCAATAAGACGGTGGTCATACAGGGGTATTCATAGGATACGAACTTGCTCCTCTACTGGAAGTCGTATGATAAGAAACCGATGCAATAAGGATATTTGTATGGATTTCATATCATACGATATTGCTCCTAAGATATGAAAACGGAAGGCCAAGAATCCCATCACGCTACCAGGCACTCAGACAGAGCAGTCTCAACGATATGATACTGCATGGTACGGCTTGCCTTTGCTGCCCGTGCCGCACCTGGCCCTACATTCTATACCCTACCTGGTACCCAGGCAAAGGGGCCTACACTATGCCCCATGTAGGCCCCTTTGCCTACAAGGGTCATACAAGGGGCCTATTGCATGCCCCTTGTATGCCCCTGGCACACAAACTGCCAATCCGCATCCTTGTGTACCTGGCGGCTAGGCGTTTGCGACGCAGCTCCCAGAAGTTACAGCCTCCGTACTGCCAGCCCAGGTCATCGGTATTCTCATCCACCACAATGTACCAGTCCCACTGCACGACAGGCAGGCAGGCAGCATTCAGATCCAGATGATACACAGATCCAATATAGAGCAGTCCCAGAAGGTGCAGCCACCGTACCGCCAGCCCAGGTCATCCGTATTCGCGTCTACACTTTTGCACCAGTCCCACTGCCTGGCAGCCAAGGTACTTTGATCTAGATCAGGGGCAGCCAGACCTAGATCTAATGGACAATGAGCGCCCAGGTCATATCAGTTTTATCATCCACTGCAAGATACCAGTCCCACTGCGTGTCGGAAAGGTGTCGGGTACAGGCAGGGCAGTTAGATCTAGATCCGAGGTGTAACGGATATTGGGAGGTGTATCATCCTTATTGCCTGTCCAGGCTGTCCGCTTATCCTCCACCGTAACGTTTCAGTCCAAATGCGGGGCAGGCAGGCAGCAGGCACAACAAGGTGCAGTTAGATCTAGATCCAAGCTACAGCACATATAGGAAGCTGTAGCCACCTTCCGTATTGTCCACGTCATCTGTGTTCTCTTCCACCTCACTATACCAGTTACACTGCATGTCAGACAGGCGGACACAGTCAGGTGCGGCTAGATCTAGATCTGAGATCTAGCAGCTTCTAGGAGCCACACCTGCCAGACTTCCACTGCATACCGTCCGAGTTCCTGTCCATACTTATGTAACAATCCTCTTGTCCAGAGTGATGTACCAATCCCACTGATATAGTGGTTTCAGAGGGCACTATCCAGTGGTTAGCTTGGGCGTTTTTGCCCGCAGCAATGCATGTCACGATCTTGATTTGTTTCCTACCATACTTGCCTCTAGCCCCTCAAGATTACAGCATGCCAGAGTTTTCCTTTCCTACATTGCCTTACCCTTCCTCTGGCCCTACCAGCTCCGATGCCTCCAGCGTTTTTTGTTCCCAACTTCCCTACAGCTCCCGCCTTTCCTTTCCTCCCCCATAACATTCCTCTCCCTCCTCTGGCCCCACAAGGTCTGAATCCCCTAAAGCTGAACCTTCCAAACTTTCTCCTGTGGGCCACAGCTTTTGTTTCCTCCCTTTCCTCAATTATCTTCCTGTCCCCCACTGCCCCCTTGTCCTCCCCATTAATCCACTGCCCCTCCAGGTCCCAGTCCTACAGGGCTTCCCTTGCCTTCCCTTACCTCCATACCATTCCCACCTTATCTACCTTTCCTGCTTTCAGGGTTACCTGGTATGGAAAGACGGTACAGTCAAACGCAACAGACCGGACACCCGTGCGGTGCGGATAAATGGACAGACCCGTAAGAAAACGGCGAATATAGTGTTTTCACACAATACGGAATCGTTAAATGGTGCATTACGGTGCAGTAGATGGTGCGAGATTTGGGTCCAAACGGCCGTACCGGGTCACTCTGCCTGCTTTACCTCCCCTCCTTACCTTCCTAATACCCCCCTGGCCCCTTCAGGCCCAAGTCCTCCAGCACTTTCCTTTCATCCCTTTCCCACCTTTTCTTCATTCATACCTGTTCCTGTACATACCTGTTCAGAACAGGTACCGTTCCTTTCCTAATTACCCAACCCTTGGCCCCTCGTAATCGAGAAAATCTAGATTTGAGAGGCCTTATTAAACACAAGGCTGCCCTCAATTTTGTCGAATACTGGTAGGATCCCTCCTCGGACCTTCTATCGCCACTCACCCATTCATAGCGCTGCTTTCCTTCCTTCCATTTCTCTCTTTCTTACCTCTCTTTCTGGTCCCTCCAGGTCAAATCCCTCCTCGGACCTTCTATCGTCACTCTCCTGCTCTTAGCTCTGCATTTATCTTTTCATTTCCTTTCCACCTCACCTCCGGCCCCTCCAGGTCAGAACCCTCCAGAGCTTTCCGATAAGCCGCAGTACTGGGCCTGCCCAGGGAGAACTGCATTTCCTTTTTGAAGACCCATGTGGGAGATATCAGGGGACGGTGCCTGCGGCGCAAAAAGGTGTGAACAAAAGGGTGTCAAGGAGTGGAGGTGCGAAACAGGTGTGCGTCCAGAAGGGTATTGTTGCAGCATCTAGACAGCCATTCAGGGCGGCGCCTGCAGTTATGCAATTTCATCAGAGGAAGCATGGGGTGGGGTACAAAGGGTGTGCGGGGGGCAGCATGGTACAGAAGCAGCAGAGGTGTTTAGTCTACTGGCCTGCTGCTGCAGCTACCGCTGTTGCTGTCGAGGAGGCTGGGACAAGTTAAAAAGCCAGAACAACAGGAGGCATTTCATGCCAGGACAGGGTGAACCATTGCATGCACATGGCCATGGCATGCACATGGCCACGAAGTGCATATCCAGCGTGCAGAGCACCATCTTGAGGCCGTCTACACCTATTATCTCACCATCCGAAGCAAAAGAAGTAGCGGCGCTGCTCCCACACGTGCTGGCAGCGCTCCTCATCGATCATAGCAGCGGTTCGTCTGGAACGTTGATCCCAGAGGACTCAACGACAAGTTGCGAATGCGCATGCAGGCAGATCTCCAGCGGTCACGAACAAAACGATCCAGAAAGCACTTGGTTTTATTCGCTTGGAGAGGGCCTATGTGCCTTTGTGCCTACTTTGCGACCTTGGATCTGTTGGTCATTTGGGTGTCGTCGAAACATGGAGCTCGTGTCCGGCCCGGATGAGAATAAGAGGAAGATGAGAGCGCAAAAGGGGACCTCCAGTAGCGCGCTGAAAAGAAGCGAGTTACGCAGGCCTCATCAGAACATAAAAATGTGTTCATCCGTACGAGTCGCACACGTGCTTGTTTGCATTAGAGGGTTTGCATGAACCCTAAACCCTACACTGGTATTCAAAAACAAACCGGCCTGGTGGCAGTCAGGAACCTCAACACACCCATTCATGCAAGAACCTACCCGTTTTTCCTGACCCTGTTTTCATGACAAGGACATACAGACGAGAGCATGGGCGTCTCATCAACCTGTAATTTCCAAAACAACGTCCAAATCAGCATTCTCATTTGTTTGCAGTCCACATCTGGGGAGGGGAACAGATCACCTTGAACAAGGCGCGGGACTTGTGGGTCTTGGCAGCTGTTCACTCTGCAGAAGCACCCGAGTCCCACGCTGATCCCCGGTGGACCTAGGCGGCTTTGCGCAGTCCCAATGCATGGGACTTGATCCTTGCACCAAGCCCAAATCCCAGGGCTGGGATCACCTTCTGGGACCATTAGTGAAAATGTTCCAAACATGTTTTTAAGCATGCCTGCACTAAGTGGTCACTTTGCACCAATACCTAAGAAGTATTTATGCCCATGCAAGTTAAGGAACGACGGTACTGTATTGCTGCTGTTTCCCACTGTGATCCCATCAGCTGATCCCATGTACTGATCCCGTACAGTCCCAGGGGTACTTTGCTGCCTGCAATAATTTTTGTATCGTCTCACCACAAACCCGAAATGTCTGCAGGGACTACTGATGCAGCAAGTATGGCAATTGGCAAATGATGCAGCAAACAGCCGCGAAAGAAAAATATGGCGCGCGTTTACCATGTCTGTGGGGGGGGGAAAGTGCATTTACCAGGGAGCCAGGGGGGAAAAAGAAAGGGAGGGGGGGGAAATGGAAAGGGGGAAATTATAAAAGGAGGGCTAATGCTCCTACAGGCATCACCCAATGCACAGTGAGAATTCCCCCCCAAATTTCCCCCCTACAACATAATTTCTGGCCCCATATATCAATTAGGGAATAGTTCCTGATGTTAAATAAGTGAAAACTATATTCGAAAGAAAATGCCTGACTGTCCCTAGCTGTTGGTCACCTACAAGTTCCGGCTGGCATGGCCCATATTCACACTACTATGCATGGCATCTATCTATAGCTTCCATCCTTCTTCAAGCATCCTTGGAGAGAAAGAGATCTTCATGAAGGCCTTGGTGTCGTGCCTGTATGGCACATTATGCAACACATGAGGTCAGATGCCAAGGTTGGACGTTTTAAGCACACAGTTGTGGGGGGGTCACAATCATTCAGCTGTCCAAGTAAGGGGGGTCGGATAAAATCAGGCACACCATACATCAGAAAATTGGCTATCAAGTAATAATGGACATGCAATTTGAACACATTGGCATGCATGCACTTACCTCTTGAGGTGCCCGAGGTAGACCCTTGCACTTAAGTCCCTAGCCTTCCTGCCCATCCTCTTGGCTGCTGCCTCGTTCAGCTCATCCAGTTGGGCACCCTTGACAGGGCACCCACCGCTCGGGTGTTCCTGTTTCAGGCATGCAAGCTGGCTGCAGAAGAGGCAGGCCAAGCATACATACTGTTTGCTACTGGACTGTTGGCTGCTTGGCTGGTTGGCTTGTTGGTTGCTGCTGACTGGCTGCTGGTTGGCTGCTACTGGCTGGCTCCTGCTAGCAGACATGTTGTTGCTACTGGGCTGGCTATTGCTACCTAGCTGCTGTTGGGGGGCAGGCTGCAACCCTAGTAGCAGTGTCAGCTGGCCCAACAGCCCCACCGAACCCTCTCGTCTTGCCACCTTGGCAGGCTGGCTGGAGGAGGGAGAGCCATCCATGGCTTTGGAGGGGCTGGCAACAGGGCTGATGACAGACCTCTTGTTAGAGGCCCTGCCAGCATCCAGCCATCCATTCAGGTTTCCCTGATGTGAATCACCCTGGTCAGGAAGGGGAGGCAATGGGTAACCCTAAACCCTAAACCCTAAACCCTACAAATCATCTTCTATGCCATTGGCAGCCTCTTCTTTGCCTGAGTTGCTCGATAACTTATTGATTTTTCAGTACTCAGCCGCCCAGGTCTTCCCCATGGCCTGAGGTGAGGGAGTGATGAGACAAAGTAAAGAATAGTGCAAAGCAACAAAACCAGGCCAGTTGAATACAAAAGATCCCAAATAGCAGTCATCAGGAAACAGGCATGCCGAGTTGGGAAGTACCTGGGCAAGGTTCTTGTTCACATGACTCTCTTCCTCGGCATGGCGCATCCTCTTGTCATCTACGGACATGGGGTATCTGTCCTGGAGTGCGAAAAAGAAGACACATAATGGGTAAATATGATGTGTGCATGGTGTCCATACCATTCAAAGAGAGTCAACTCAAGGCCTGCTTACCGCTGGTTTGAATGCAATCAGTCGCAGACTTTTTCGCCCCTGCCCGGTGGTGCCCAGGTGGTTTCCAGCATGGTACGGCACCCGCAGATACGGCCCTAAATGCCTGTGCAGCGTCCATGTCCAAGCAGAAAATGTCGCATCGGAATTATGCAGCGAATTGAGTCATTGACTAGTCAGCCCAGACTGATTGACCGCTGGGCAATATATCCAGGCTGCGCAGCTTAATCCCTCGTCTTAACCTCCTGCTGCATGACAGCAAACAGCAGCACCGCCTCGGCGACCATGCCCACTGCGACCGAGTCAACTACGACCGTGCCCTCCGCGGCCGTGCCCAATGCGACCGTCGTCCTTGCCCCACCCAAGGGCCACCTCGACGACGTCCCTCAAGTCTGGGAGCACAGGCGCTCCTTTTTCTGCTTCGGCTGGTGAGCCTTGACCCGCCCCTCGCCTCCGCCTCGCTAGCATCAAAAGCATCACCAGAGCTGCATGGCACGCAGCATGTCAGAGGGAGTAGGGCCCTTTCCAATCTGCATGCATGGCTTGGCCTGTCCCAGCTATAATCCACACCTTACCTCCGCCTTGTCACCAACAGCTGTTCAGGTTTATAGGGTACACACCAGGGCTGCATGGAAGGTGTACAATAACACTGACGAGTTCTGGAGTATGGAACCAGGGCTGCTTGGCACGCAGCATGTCAGAGGGAGAAGACAAGAGGATGCCAGGAGCTCAATCCAACCAGCCTGCATGTCCTGCCCAGTACCACCCCATTGCAATCAGACCTTGGACACGCAAGCCTGACGAGAGTCTGCCCCCTTCTGCCTCCTGGCATTGCTAACTATATCTCGATGATTCAAGGCTGCCAGATAAATGCATGCTATAAGCTCCCATGTGCATCCCCCATGCGCTGCTCCCATGCGCTGCTCCTATGCGCAGCTACCAAGTGCTGCTTCCATGCGCAGCTCCCATGCGCAGCTACTATGTGCAGCATCCATGTGCTGTTCCCATGCTCAGCTCACATGCGCAGCTACTCTGCTCCGCAACCTGAAACTGCTTGTCCTGATGTTGTTGTAGGCACGGGCCACTCATGACTCCAAGATGGTCCGACAAGGATGGAGAGTATGTGGACAAGAAGACACAGCCCCAGCGCCCCAGCACTACCCTGTACCGCCAGGTTCTCAAGGGGCGGGAGATGCAGGGAGAAGAGGTGAGGTGCATTCAGGTCGTTTATCATTGTTCATCCTTAAAAGCTCCATAGGAGCGCCCCAGCAGTACTTTGTATCGTTAGGTCACCTAAGGGAGGCAGATACAGAGAGAAGAAGTGGGGCGCATTTCGGTGAATGGAAGAAAGAAGACAATAGCTACGATTTCGAAGAAAAAATCTCATCCTGTTAACACACCTTGGGTTCATAACATTGGACGTGCCGGTGTTATTTTATCCTCACATCCAGTACCGTATTTCAATTTTTGATCCCTATCTGACTGTTCCCCGCCTTTGCCTGCCGCACGCCTGCCCCACAGTGGACTGGTGTGTTAGTGGGCTGGCTGTATGGTGGCTGTAGTTTCTAAGATCTGCTAAACCTCGGATCTAGATTGGACTAAACCCCGCCTATGCCTGCCGCACGCCTGCCCCACAGTGGACTGGTGTGTTAGTGGGCTGGCTGTATGGTGGCTGTAGTTTCTAAGATCTGCTAAACCTCGGATCTAGATTGGACTAAACCCCGCCTTTGCCTGCCGCACGCCTGCCCCACAGTGGACTGGTGTGTTAGTGGGCTGGCTGTACGGTGGCTGTAGTTTCTAAGATCTGCTAAACCTCGGATCTAGATTTGACTAAACCCCGCCTTTGCCTGCCGCACGCCAGCCCCACAGTGGACTGGTGTGCTACAGTTTAAGTGTGGATGAAGACACAGACGATCTGGCCTGGCTGTACGGTGGCTGAGGTTTCCAAAATTTGCTGAACCTTGGATCTAGATATAATTACCCCACTTGTGCCTGCCTGCCCCACAGTGGAAGTGGTGCATAAGTGTGGATAAGGACACGGATTACCTGGGTCGGCAATGCATAGGCTCCGCCTTCTGAGATCTGCTGACCCCCCTCGGATCTAGATCTTGCTGTCCCCTTCTGCTACCTACCTGCCCCACAGTGGAACTGGTGCAAAAGTGTGGATGTAGACACAGATGACCTGGGCTGGCAGTTCGGCGGCTGTCGTTTCCAAGCTCTGCTGAGCATTGGATTTAGATGTGACTGTCCCCAAAAGGCGCCAGCCTGTCTGTCCTGCAGTGGAGCTGGTGCATTAGTGTGGATAAGGACACGGATGGCATGGGCCGCAAAGGCAGGGCCTCTGCTTTCCAAGATCTGCTGATCACTGGATTTTGATCTGACTGTCCCCATCTGCCGCCTGCCTGCCCTGCAGTGGAACTGGTGCATAAGTGTGGATAAGGACACGGATGACCTGGGCTGGCAGTACGGTGGCTGTGGTTTCTAAGATTTGCTGAGCATTAAATCTCGATCTGACTGTCCCCATCTGCCGCCTGCCTGCCTGCCCTGCAGTGGAACTGGTGCATAAGTGTGGATGAGGACACGGATGACCTGGGCTGGCAGTACGGCGGTTGCGGTTTCTTAGAGCTGCTGCATCGTAGGAGCACTACAAGGAACCGTCCGCGCAGGTACAACTAGAACCAAGGGGGGGGGGCTGGGTATGGGAATTTAGGGTTTAACGCAAGCCTAATGCTTGATTTCCCCTGATTGAACCTGAAAGGCGACTGGCCATGTAGTAGAGCAATAGACATGGATCGTGGAGTTCAAACGTGTATGCAAGTTCATAGTACAAGTGTCAAGGCACAAGTCTTAAGGATTTATCATGTATCATGCTCTAATGCATGGTAGAGAGAGAGCCAGCTTCATAATCAGCAAGGCTGACTTTCTCAGGAAAAGGGGAGACTGATGTGATACACCTCCCCCCACACACACATTCCTGCCCCCCCCGTCCTGCCCCTCTCTACCCTCCTCTGCCCCTCCTCTGCCCTTCTCTACCCTCCTCCTGCCCTTCTCTGCCCTCCTGCCAGGTGGGACGTGGTGAGAAGGCGCAGATGGATCCACAGGAGCGGCCTGGAGGAGGCCAAGCTGGATGGACAGGTAACATACTAAAACCAGGTCGCCGGACAAGTCATTCAAAATCTAGGAAGCTGGGCAGGTAATTCGAAAAGTAGGAGGCTGGACAGGTAATACAAATCTAGGAAGCCAGACCTGTAATTTAAAATCTAGGAGGCCGGACAGGCAACGCAAAATGCAGGAGGCCGGACAGGTAACGCAAACAATAGGCGGTCGGACAATTTACTTGCTGTTCCTAGGTGAACAGGGGAAGCTGACAAAACCAAAATGCCTGTTTAAATGTTACGAAAATGCCCTTGATTCCCCCCTCCGCCGATTATGATGCGCAGCATGGCCGGCTGGAGCTCCTACACCCCATCGGTAGTAGATTCACAGGCCATTGAATCCGACTGATCAGTGATCACGCATGATGCGCAGCATGGCCGGCTGGAGCTCCTGGATCCCGTGGCGCTTCACAAGGCTCGACAAGAGTCGCAGAGGAAACTTGTGGATGTGAGGATCTGGGTAGGCTCAGTTGGAAGATTCTAAACTTTTAAATGTGCGGATCTGGCAAAGGTCAAGTAGATATCGCATATTTTGAATTTGGGGATCTAGACAGGTTCACTTGGTGGTCTCTGCTTGTGGACGTGAGGATCTGGTTATGTTGAGTAGGAGATCTTGAATTTGAATGTCCAGATCTAGTTCGTTTCATTTACATACATGTCTACATTTATGGATGTGAGGATCTGGTTAGGTTCATTTAGATCTCTCAATTTGTGGATGTGAGGATCTGGTTGGGTTAAAGTATAGGCGTCAAATTAAGGTAGGAGATCCGGCTTAGTGCATGGACATTGTGATCTTATCTGATCCAGATCCGTTGTGACGATGTCCACGGCATGAGGCGCAGAGGTAAGGTGTGGATCCGACGATCTGATCTTCTGAAGTTCATGGATCCAGTGATCTGATTCAGATCCGTTGTCTCCACGGCGACCTGAAGTTCGTCATGGACAAGCACGTCCTGTACATAGTGAAAATAATTTGAAAATCCAGTTTGAACTGCTCCGTGATCTGTAGGCATTCAAATTTGAATCTGAATATCTGTATGATCTGCAGGCCAAGCTTGCCACATGGTTGATGAGCTGGACAGCAGCGTGAGATCCAATCAGATCCATTCACATCTCATTTGAATTCGAACTTTTAAAGATCTGTGATCTGTAGGCCAAGGCCGCCATTTGGGACCTAGTTGACGAGTTGGACGGCAGCGTCAAGATCAAGGAGTTGTACACCGCGCTGTTGGATCCAATCGCCATGAACCGGGTGGCGAACAACCACATACGGGTGCGTGCCTGAGTGGACCAGCGACCGCCAAAGGCCCTTTTAGGACCAAACCTGGACCGACCTGAAACTGGTGGCCAAAGCAGCAAGGCTGGCCACAAAATGGGGCCTCCGGCCAGCGACCGGAATGTTGCCGACATGTAGCTGAGTCACGAAAAATAAACACAGCCCATACCCCTTGCAGAAAATCGCTCGCTGGACATCCCATCACTCTGTTGATGAATGTGCCTGTGACGCTGAAAGAGGCAAAGGCCTGGCCCTAAACCCTATTCCTTGGCCCTGAGCCCAAATCCCCCACCCTAAACCCTATCCCCTTGGCCATGTGTGTCATAATCCCTCGCCCCAAACCCTCACCCCTGACATTCTGTACAGGACATAAAGCAAAAGCTGGGCAACACCCTAGTGTGAATGTGCCTGTCACGCTAGCGGGAAACAAGATCCGTTCTTATACCCTGATCCCGTTGTAGGCTAAACCCTAATTCCCATTACCCTAAGCAGGACATGGAGCGCGAGCAGCGCATTGCACTGGTCATGAATGCGCCGGTCACGCTGGCGGAGACTGAGGTCTGGCCGGAACGGAAGTGGGAGGAGGTAGCAGCTGCAGCTGGCGCTGCTACCATGCCGTTGTCAATGTTGGAACAGCCGGAGGCGGCGGCGGGGAGCAGCATGCTCCGGTCTTTCTCACACAAGATGCATCATCTCAGGGACATGTGAGCGGCAGGGGTGGTGGGGGGGTGGGGGGGGTGGGGAGGCAGAACCTGGTTTGATTTGTGGCACATGGGATGCATCATCTAAGGGACATGTGAGTGGGGTGGGTGGAGAGGGGAGGCAGAACCTGGTTTGATTTGTGGCACATGGGATGCATCATCTAAGGGGCATGTGAGTGGGGTGGGGGGGAGGGGGGAGGCAGAACCTGGTTTGATTTGTGGCACATGGGATGCATCATCTAAGGGACATGTGAGTGGGGTGGGGGGGAGGGGGGAGGCAGAACCTGGTTTGATTTGTGGCACATGGGATGCATCATCTAAGGGACATGTGAGTGGGGTGGGGGGGGAGGGGGGAGGCAGAACCTGGTCTGATTTGTGGCACATGGGATGCATCATCTAAGGGACATGTGAGTGGGGTGGGGGGGGAGGGGGGAGGCAGAACCTGGTCTGATTTGTGGCACATGGGATGCATCATCTAAGGGACATGTGAGTGGGGTGGGGGGGGAGGGGGGAGGCAGAACCTGGTTTGGTTTTTGGCACATGGGATGCATCATCTAAGGGACATGTGAGTGGGGTGGGGGGGTGGGGGTGAGGGGGGAGGCAGAACCTGGTTTGATTTGTGGCACATGGGATGCATCATCTAAGGGACATGTGAGTGGGGTGGGGGGTGAGGCAGAACAACCTGGTTTTGGTTTATGTCCTCCGGAATTTATCATTTGAGGGACATGTTTGTGTTATGTGTAGTGTGTGGGGGGGGGGCAGCAAAACCTGGTCCGGTTTTCTTCACACGGGGATGCATTATCTAGGGGACCGGTGAGTGGTGTGGGGTGGTGTGGGTTGGTGTGGGGTGTGGGTGGAAGTATGATGGGTTGTGTGTGTGGTGTGCAGGGGGGGGGGGTAGAACCTGGTTTGAGTTATGTCACACGGGATGCTCCATTTAAGGGGAATATATTGAGGGTAGGGTGGGCTGGGTGGGGTGGGGCAGAACAGCCTAGTTCCTTCTTTCTCACAAGGGAAACATGTTTCAAGGGACTTGTGAGTGGTGTGTGTGTGAGTGGGTGGGAGGGGGGTAGCACAGCCTGGTTTGGTTTGTGTCCCAAGGAATGCGACCATCTTAGGGGCATCCGAGTGGTGGTGGTTTGAGTGGTGGTGGGTGAGTGGTGGTGAGGGAGTGGAGGTGTGGCAGTGGAGGTGTGTAAGAGAGGGAATGTGACTATGTGAACGATGGTGGTGAGGGAGAGGATTTTTATAATTGGTGTGTGTGTGTGTGTGCATGGTGGTTCACGTGAGTGGTGGCACATCCAGTGGCGGTTTGAGTGAGTGGACACTCTTATCACACGGCACACAACATAGTTGTACACCAGCCTCTCCTCACTCGTTTCACACTTACCTCACAACACTATGTCCACCCATCGCCCACTCTCGTGTCATCAGGTTATCCGCCGGTTGGTCAGCGTCCAACAAGGCTGCCGCCCCGGTCACACCCTCCGAGCCCTCCCGCTTCCGCCCACAGCTGGCTGATCAGCAACACCCAGTAAACGCTGCTCCCACCTCACCCCCTCTGAGACCAGTCACGGTCCCACCACCTACATCCTCCCGTTTCCGCCCACCCATGGCCAATCGACCACAGTCACCAAGCGCTGCTCCAAGCTCACCGCCTCAGAGGCCATTCCCGGCTGCATCACCTGGGCTCCACAGCCGCACCCTGGATGTGGCTTCTTTGCCTCGAGTTGGACCACAGCCGTCGGTTACTGCTCCAGTACCACTGCCTGAGAGGCAAAAGGCTGGAGCAGGGGTCAGTGGAGGAGGGGTGAGAGAGGGGGGAGCAGACGGAGGAGGGGCGGAGTGTGGAGAAGGAGAGGGGGCAGGAGAGGGCAGAACAGACAGAGGATGGACAGATGGTGGACAAGTTGGTCATGCTAGCTATTTGCTTCCACCATCCCAGCCGGACTTGCCAGATTGTGCTACTTCAGCGTCAGTGGTGCTTGTGCACGGTGAGGTGGGCGGACACATGCGGCATGTAGCTGGAGCTGGCGCAACAACACAAGAGCATGCCACCTCAGCAGCAACAGTACTACAGCATGACGGAACATGCGGTGATGTGCGGCATGCTGCAGATGCAGCAGCAACACCAGCAACACCAGCAACACCAGTGGGAGCAGCCACAGCGCCAGCAGCAGTCGCAACAGCAAAAACTGTAACTGCAACACCAAGACCTACACCAGCAACACCAGGAGCAACACCTGCGCTGGATTCCCTGACGTGGGTGGAATCCCCTTCCTTGGCCTCTCTAGCAACACCGGCAACACCTGTACTTTCCACCGCGGGAGATTCTTTGCCCGAGGCGCCATCCCCCTCTCTGGTTTCCGGAGCCCCGTCGCGGTCCCCTTTCAGCCGCATCACTCACCTGGTGAGCGTGAAGAATGGAAGATATATTGTACTTACCGGTATACCGTACCGTTGCTTAGATTGAAAGTCGTTTTTATTTGGCGTTAATGAAAGCAAATGGGTGATTAATTTAATTATATGTACCAAAACTAAAAAAAAGAACCATACAACGAATCTTTTAGTCCCAAACCCTGGAACAATTGCCATCACATACCGTCGCACCATTAATCGCACAAGTACCGGCAGTAACGGTGTACCGCGGCACTACGACGCTGCCTTACGGGAATGGCGCGGATGTGGCTTTGGCCTAGGCTGCACTGTTTAAAGTCTCACGCCTCCCACGGGGCGTAGCTTTCTTTCTTTCTTTCTTAAACTGTCTACGCATCAAATGCTGCCGACACCTATAAGCACATTAACACCCAGGATATATTCCTCACCCATGAGGTGCATGATACTGCCCAGGAGGTTATGCACTTCGCTGGATGTAACTCCTGCACTCGCAACTTTACCTTCGACCCTTCACCAAACCATAAGTAACAAAACCTAAACCTTACACATGATGATGACCCCCCCCCCCCCTGCAGGTCAATGACACTGTCCATGAGGCTGCCCACGCGGTGACTGATGCGTTTACTCATGTGGTTCATGGTGCTGTGGAAGGTGCCAAGGGAGCAACACAGGTAAGGCACTCGTTGGGTAGATACGTACGGTAGTCAAAAGCGGAGCTGAGCAACACAGGTGGGCACTCCTGGGATGTGCATGAAGCATGTCACTCAGGCGGTGACTGATCGTTTACTTGATGTGTGCATGGTGCTGTTGAAGGAGCCAAGGGAGCAAGGCATGTGAGGAACTCGTTGGGTGGATAGGTCGTGACAGGTGGATTAAGGTCGACACGGGAGTGGGCACTCGTGGGATGTCGATGCAGTCGGCCATGGTGTGAGTGGTGCGGTGCCCCATGCGGTCCAAGACGCATTGGAGGGTGCCAAGGGGGGAGACAGGTGGGTGAGGGGATGAAGGGGGCAAAGGGGCAACTCAGGTGATATGGGTGGAAACTCAGATGGGGGGCAACTCAGATGATACAATTATGAGGGCTGGGTGAAGCGTGTGGCCCAGGCGGTGCATGACTCAGTTGCCCACGGGGTCCAAGGTGTTGTGGAGGGTGCCTAGGGAGCAACGCATGGGAGGCACTTGATGAAGCCAGTTGCCCAGGCAGTGCATGATTCAGTTACTCTTCTGGTCCTTGTTGCCGTGTTGGGCGGCAAGGGAGTCGCGATGTAGGTGCTGCAAGGGGGGGGGGACACTACCACTTAAGCATGGATTCAAGGAGCAAATAAAGCTACAGGGGTGTTTGGGGGGGGGGGGGGGGGGGGCGTTTTGTGGGGCCTGTGAAGGGTGAAGGGCCAAGAGAGCCTCTTGTTTGAAGCAAGGGGGGGATTCGACTGCTGGATGGGGCCTGGGTGAAAGGACCCTACGAGTCGGGATCCTGCACCTTAGGGGGGGATGCACCCCGTAGGGGTGCGATCCCGCCCAAAAGCTAGATACTTATTCAGAGCCAGACAGGGGGGATTCCACTGATGGATGGGGCCTGGATGAATGGAGCCAAGCAGGTGAAACTAGGAGCGTGTTGGGGGGGGGGGTCTCATGGGGCCTAGCGAACCAGATGGGTGCGGCATCCTTAGGGTGGATATGCATTGACAGTTCGATCACGGGAGCCATGCTGTTGACAGATGGGGGTGCTACATATTGCCCCGTTGGATTAACGTAGGCAGCACACATCAAACCTGACCCTTATACCCACACCCCAGGCACTACACTTTGAGCCTGGACCCGAATCATAACCCAGATTTCCACTTTGAACTCGAAGCCAAAGCACCCCCAGGCGGTATGTGCTCTATGGCTCTGATGGCATGCTGAAAATAGCTTTGTCCTCTACTCCAACCCTAAACCTTTTCAAAGCAGGCGGTACGCTTCAACCCCAAAGCATAACAGAGACCTCGCCCCCTCTCAACACCCAGGCGTTCAGTGCTGGCCTTTCGATACGTGATAGTTACTGCACGACCTCATCACACTCATCACATTTGTCTCACACTCACCCTCTTTATAACCAGGCGGTCCGCGCTGGCCTCTCGTTACGTGATGAAGACTCCGACCCGCCCGATGCAATGCGGCTGTCGCTGCCTGAGTTAGAGTGCGGCTCGGGCCATGCCTTGGGGGTGTACGGCGACATTGAACGACACGTGGGTGAGTGAGGTCAGTGTGATGAGGTGTGGGGTGTGATGATTGTGGGTAGTGTGATAAGTGTGATGTGTTGGAGTAGTGTGATGAGTGTGGTTTAAAGAACGAGTGCGATGATCTGGATTGCGACTTTGGTTATTCATTAGGGGCTGTGACAAGTGTGATGAGTGAGATGGACTGGGGTGTAGTTTAGGGTTTATGCAATGCGGCTGGGGTGTGGTTCAGGCCATGCGGCTCATATATCCTGCCAAGCCCCACATACGTATACGGTTCTGCCTCGCCACCATGCCACTCTTTCTCTCACATGTCACCACCAAGTCACTCTTTCCCAACCAGATCTGACTGCCCACACACATCTTCTGGAAACGGCCAGGTGGCTCAGATATCATGGATAGCCATCCCGAAGCACAAAGTTGTGCCTAGACACCTCAGCACTTCCCCATGCACAACACATTATCCCCACTACTTCTTTGCAGACATGCAGCCAGCTTCGACATCCTGCAAAGCCATGTTCCCTGCCACTGTGTTACTCTTTTGCACCCAAATGTTCAGCACATCACTCTGTCCTGCCTACATCACACGATACAGACGGGCAGCCAGCTCAGACGTTCTGCATAGCCATCCAGAAGTTCACGGGTGTGCCTGAGGCAGACATCCTTCTCGTCAGGTATGAACATCATGCTTGTTTGGCAGATTACGTAGGTTGTTGTTAGGCAGTACATGTGTTGTTGCTAAGCAATACATGTATCTTGTTGTTAGGCTGTGCGTGTATGTTGTTGTTGGGCAGTAAATGTACGTCTTCGTTAGGGCCAGGCACACAGGCAGTGCTTGCGTAGGTGGGTTGTGTGTGTGGAGTTGCACCCTTTTGGTCACATACGTGAAGCTTGCAGGGTTTTCTCATTTCCCGAATGATAGCCTTTTTGTGTTTCTTGATATGACATCCATGCACCCACCCAAACACAATTTCTGACAGGGTCGGGCGAAAGGGCCTGTTGGAAGTCTATTTCAGAGGGGCCACAGGCGGAAGAATTAGGAAAATGCGATTTAATCGGGGGCAGGCGGTGAGAGCGTGTCAGATACTCTGATTTATGGAGAGACTGTGCATATACTAGTATTATTTTTTTGTCTTATAGGGCGATCAGCTTGGAGGGGAGTTCATGGTTAGGCAAATGTAGGGGGCAGACCCCTTGAGAAGGTGGAGCAGCTGGAGGGGTAGAGGCCGCACACAGATTTTATCTTGGGTAAGTCAAAAACAACGAAACCTTATACTGGATGTAGGGGGATAAGCATTGGTTAGGTAAATAAATATATACACCCTGGGGCATGGATTAAGGAGGCCACCCGTTCGGCCATGTCCCATTTGTCAGGCATAGGGTTTATAGAGTGTGCAGATTCAGGAAATAATCGGGTATTCAGGAGCAAGGGTTTAGGGCCAATGCTGAGCTGGACTGTGCACATCTTCATACACTTTATGAGCTCAGGAAACTCTCACAGACTTTGTTACCATGACCTTTTTGACGCAGCATTCATCTCTTTGCCTCAACGTCTTGTGTGGTTGGTGGGATCTGGCTTGCAGAGTCCACGCCAACGGGTGCATCGTTTTTGTATTCGCCTCCTTGATGAAAAAGGAAGGCGTTCAAGCCCGGCCGCTAAATGAATGTATCAATTCATCTTTGGGGATGGGGAATGGGGATTTCTTAATCCAGGACTCCTGGCACAAATTTAATCATATGAGGGGGGGGCAAAAACAAAAAAAATTGACCCCATCTCTCTTTTTGTAGAGCTTGACGAGAGCGATCCATAGCTGTTTTTAAAACATTTTTTGGCCCAGGGGGGTGGGAGATATAGGGGGGCAAATTTGGGGTGGGTGGGTGGGTGGTCTCCCCAAAAATCCATTTTTTTCAAACTCCGTATCTTTTTTCTGGAGGTCTGTTGAGGCTGGCAGCGGCACATCTGTGTTCTTCTTGCAAACATGAGTCCATTTACATCCTAAAAATATTGCTTGAATGACCACATGACCCCCTGCCCCCCCACACTGAGGGTTTGGCCCCATTGGACACACCCCGGAACCAGCTGAGTCAGCCTTAGAAAGAGCTGTATTATGCGCAGCGCATGGTAGTGTTGGTCTGGTGGATCATGAATGAACCGATCACTTGTGGTCGTTGTGGCAAGGTCCTCAAATCCGCTGACCCTGCAAACGTCAGACGCCACTAGAATGGGAGGGAGTGCATGGTACCTTCCGCGATATCACGCGATTCGAAGTGGCAGAGAACGCTCGGGTTTGCTCCCGTTACACCCCTAGCTACCCCTGCTGCAACCCCAGCTGCTGCCCCAGCTGAGCCAACAACCGCGAGCCCGCCAGCCTCTCCATCTCCGGCTGAGAATGAGGCTGCAACGGCGTCGCCTCCTTCGTCAGATGTTGCGCCATTGCGAGAGGTATTGAAGTGCCAGGGCTATTCACCTCCCGTCGGCCAGCCTTTTACAGCGCATTGGGCATTTGCTGCACACAGTGCGCGCGCACCGCTGCCTTTCACGTTAGAGGAGAGGGGCCTCCGGGCCCTGGACTGCAGCGGTGTCGCTGCTGCTTGCAACAGCTCGTGCAGCTGATGCCATCGCATTGCCACCGCCATCCAGGCCATCTGCCTTCTGGAAACATGTGTTCGCTAGCTAGAAGTAGTCGATAATCAATAGCTTGGCTGAGCTCAGTACCCAAATTGACTGTTGGCATGAATGGTCATCACCTAACAAATTGAAATATACCAGAAGAAGCGCCTTGACGAGCTGATCATAAAACACCCCTTACATGCCCTGTAATTTTGAATTATGACTGAGACATTTGGATTTCAATGGGTTGCGGAGGCGGAGGGTGGGTGGGTGGTAGGCTTGGGTGCTCGTTTTTATTTTTGAGGATGGGGTCCCCTGCTTTTTTTTGCCCCCCCCTTGCATACATACTGCAATTGTACCAAAGATTCGAATAGCCTGCCCTCACAGTTTGCGTTGTTTGGGGGTGAGGGATTGATTGAAATATTAATTTTTGATTGCCAACGCCAGTTTCAGTCAGAAATCAAAAGACCTTTTGTCTATTTCGCCCGAGGGAAGGCAATTCAAATCCACGATACCGTATACCGGTGCTTTCTGTAATTTCCCTATTTTTCCAGATGGAAGAGCGAGGCCTTCATGCCGGTGCATTACCTAGCCATCGACCGCGGCGCTAACAAGATCGTCATCTGCATCAGGTAACCCTGCAAGCTGGGTCACTGCTTTTTCAATTCTTGGGGCACCTGAAGGCTCCCCTGCCCTGGAATGTGTTTACTCGATACACTCCTGAGCAGAGGGGTTAAGGTTTTAACCCAAACCCTAAACCCTCAACTTAATGCACTGCTACTAAGCTGAGGCTCGTGGTGCCTTAAGGATAGTTGTATGCATCAGGCAATCGTCCAAGTTTGTGCCGTGCATGGAATGCATCAGTTAGAATATTGCCACTAATGTGGCAAACCGGACCAAACAACCTACCATTTGGACCATACAACCTAATATTTGGACCCAAAGACCTATAATTTGGATCTGAAGGCAACTGCTGTTCAAACCTCTACTGCTGCTGTTCGAACCCCAACTGCTGCTGACTGGGCAAAGGCATTGTAGACTATGCAGGAATCGTCACATATCTGGTCAGCTGTCACAAAGTCCCATCAGCCCACTGTTTGTATCAAACTGATGTTTGAGACCCAGCTGCCAATGTTCACCCCCCCAACTGCCGCTAACCCAACAGGGACACTGTGGACTGTGTGGACATTGCCACTGACCTGGTCATCTGTCACTCGGTCCCATCATCCTACTGTTTGAATCCACCTGATTTTTTTTAACAACTGTCGTTGTTCAAACTTTAACTGCATCTGGCTAAACAGGGGCACTGGGGACTACGCAAATATTGTCACTGACCTGGTCAGCTGTCACAGAGTCCCATCAAACTCGACTCCGTCTGGTTTTTGAATCCCAACTGCCGTGTTCAAACTCCAACTGCTGCTGGCAGTACAGGGGACTGTGGACTTTGCAGACATTGTCACGGATCTTGTCAGCTGTCACAGTCCGAACAACTGACTTGTTTTAATCCAACTGTTTAAATTCAAACTCCAACTGCTGTTGGCCGTACAGGGGGACTGTGGACTATGCAGACATTGTCACGGACCTGGTCAGCAGGCCGGTCATACATGAGTTCTCGCCGACACTGCGTGGCCACGTGCATGAAGGTGGGGTCACAGCTAGCAGCGGATGTTGTGCCTTTGGACATGAACGCGTTGATCCTACAGGGCCTAAAATATAGCTTTAAGAAAGCGAAATATGGTAAAAATGTGCACTGCATGACTGTTTCGCACCAAACGGAAGCCTCAGTCCTCTCTGCCCCTGCGCGTCCACGTCCACAACCAGTGTTTTTTTTAGTGCGTGCCAAAGCTCCTTTGGGGGGCCGCCGGGCGGCCATTGCTGGGCCGATTGGGACCGAACCTTCATCGGCCCACGGCCGGTGACCCTAGGAGTAGGGCATGCTGTACCAGGCCCCCACGGCCGTAGCCCATGATGTAGCTGAATTGTAGCTGAAGCACGCTTAAAAAAGTAGCTGAAGGTGCACCTGAGAATTCAGATGAACGTGCATTGGCCCTTGAACTTGACACGTTCGATGCTCACTCAAAACCATGAAGCTGAATCTCTCGCTAGCATTGTGCGGCCAACATTGTGCGGCTTTGAAGGTGCGTTAGGGAATGGAACCTCGCAGCTTCATGTAGTGGGACATCAGTCGTCAAGTGTTTCCTCAAATCTGTATACGGCAAATATTGACTTTTTCTATAATATAGCGGCGGTCACTTATGTGTTGCTAAATATCAAAGTATTCTTAACCCTCAACCCCTCACCTGCAATGCATGACCCCTTCACCCCGAACCCTCCTTGCTCCTAACCTTAACCCTGACGCCTGACAGCCTTAGCTCTGACCTGAAGACTTCAAACGCAAGAGGCATCCCGACCTTCTGCGCAACCCCAAACCCTTCACCCTAAACCCTCTACACCCACAAGCGGGTACCACAGATTGCACTGACTGAATAAAACCCCTGATTCCTTTAACGCTGCATGGGTGCCTGCCCGGGGTTTGTGCTACACCGCCGGTCCCAGGGGCTGGTGCCAGCCCCTATATTACGGTATACGGTTATGGGCAAACCCTTTACTCACCTGCACTCAACCTCTCAGGCTCCTCTGTGGGAATCGAACCCCCACCCCTCAATTTCAAACTCGTGCACTTTCCAGGGATACTCAAGTCGGCGAATTACATTGTGGACTCTGTCTTTGAGAGGCTGGAAATGGCCCTGACCGATGCCCCGGACATGCCTATCCTGGTGACTGGTGAGTTCCTGTTACTGCATGCATTCATCAATACAACATGACTGTAATGCATCAGTAGAGCAGACCGGTTAAAGGAGTAGGGCAGGGTTGCCCAGTACAGCAGTTCAGGCATTAATCACGCACCTGTTTACCGCACCGTACCGCATCGTATAACAATACTGTACCGTGTTATCCATACCTCCGCCATTTCTTACCTGTCTGTCCGATTTGTCTGTACCGTACCGGTGTGTACCGTACCAGTCTGTACCGTACCAGTGGGTACCGCACCGGTCTGTATTGGACCAGTCTGTAACGCACAGGTCTGTACATTGCCAGTCTGTACCGTACCGGTCTGTACCGCACCAGTCTGTAACGCACCGGTCTGTAACGTTCCGGTCTGTGACGTTCCGGTCTTTAGCACACCGGTCTGTACCGTACCGGTCTGTACCGCACCGGTCTGTACCGTACCAGTCTGTATCGTACCGGTCTGTAACGTACTGGTCTGTACCGCACCGGCCCGTACCGTACTGGTCCGTACTGTACTGGTCTGTACCGTACCGGTCCGGACCGTACTGGTCCGTACTGTACCGGTCTGTAACATACCGGTCTGCACCGTACCAGTCTGTACCGCACCGGTATATACCGCACCGGTCTGTACCATACCAGTCTGTATCGTACCGGTCTGTACCGTACTGGTCTGTACCGTACCGGTCCGTACCGTACTGGTCCGTACTGTACCGGTCTGTAAAGCACCGGTCTGTACCGTACCAGTCTGTACCGCACCGGTCTGTACCGTACCGGTCTGTACCGCACTGGTATGTACCGCACCGGTCTGTACCGTACCGGCCTGTAACGTACCGGTCTGTTACGCTCCGGTCTGTAACGTACAGGTCTGTAACGTACCGGTCTGTAACGTACCGGTCTGTACCGCACCAGTCTGTAACGTTCCGGTCTGTAACGTTCCAGTCTGTAGCACACCGGTCTGTAACGTACCGGTCTGTAACGCACCGGTCTGTACCGTACCAGTATGTATCGTACCGGTCTGTACCGTACCGATATGTACCGTACCGGTCTGTAACGTACCGGTCCGTACCGGTCCGTACTGTACTGGTCTGTAACGCACCGGTCTGTACCGTACCAGTCTATACCGTACCGGTGTGTACCGCACCGGACTGTACCGTACCGGTCTGTACTGTACCGGTCTGTAACGCACCGGTCTGTGACGCACCGGTCTGTAACGTACAGGTCTGTAACGTACCGGTCTGTAACGTACCAGTCTGTAACGCACCGGTCTGTAACGTACCGGTCTGTACCGCACCGGTCTGTAACGTACCGGTCTGTAACGTACCGGTCTGTAACGCACCGGTCTGTAACGTAGCGGTCTGTAACGTACCGGTCTGTACCGTGCTGGTCCATACCGTAGCGTTTGTTCGTACTGGGTACCCCTGGAGGGGAGTGCGGTGAGTGAGCCCCCAACTACCACCCTTGTTAAAGAAAGAAAGGAACCCCCTGACTGGGTTACAAACATTTTGATCGTCTGGTGCACGTGAGGGTTGAGGAGACAGTGGTCCAAGGGCGAAGGCTGGGCATGCCCAGCCTTGTAACAGTTGAGTGGGCATGCCTGACCTGGTAGCAGTTGGGCGGGCATGCCTGTTATGATGACAGTGTAGCCCTGGGCAGGCATGCCCATCCTGACAACATTTGAGTGGGCATGCCCGTCCTGGAAACAATTGATCCCTGGGCTGGCTGGCCCATCCTGGCATAAAGAGACTTATTGTTTCAGCACCAAGGCATCCACCCTATCTTTATTTCCTGATCCTTCTTTATGAATATCTCTTCACCTCAAAACCGCTCTGATGTCCTCACCCCCGCTCTACCTCTGCAATGCCCTCTCGACTTCCCCGGATGTCAAAATGTTGAGAAACTTCGGATGTGGTGGATTGAGGGTGACCTTCAAAATAGTACATGGCGCAGGGACCCACCCTAAACTCAAATATAAGGTCTCCACGTAACCCTTGGTGTGGGAGGCAAACAATAAAAGGAACACAGGTCCCCTCCAGGGAGTCACCAATTGGGTCACCCCAATGCGTGGAAATAGGGTCCCTCTCTGTTTTCAGCACAAAGCGTTCATACCTCTCCCTCTCTCGCCCTCCGTGTAGCAAACCACCCCTCCCCTCCCCTCCCCTGCCTCTGTCAGGCCAGTAAGGCCACTAGATGTGTGCTGTTATCGCTGTTAAAAAGGGATCCTTCCCACAAGTCATAATCCACGTACCTCTCCTCCCCCTCCCTCTCTCACCTCTTTCGATGAGTGTTGTAATAAATCCCTCGTAACGATCCCTCTCCTGAGTCATGACTGAGATGGCCCCTGCCCCTCTCCCCCCCCTCACTCTGCTCCAGGCCATTCAATGGGCGGTGGCATCGCTGCCCTTGTAGCGTTGCTGCTTCACTGCGACACCCGGCTGATGCGTAAGGTGAGTCCACTCGGATACTGACTCAGGCAGAAGGGCTTAGGTGGACGCTTGAGAGTGGAGGGTGGAAGGCCTCATTCATCTCCATGGGGGATGTGTCAAGCATTGCTGCCTCACTGCAACTGTAAAAGTCAAGATCGCTGATGACGAGAAGCCCCTTTTCTCGAAGATTTAGTGTCTGACCACTACATACCTCCCCAACTGGCCGAGTGCCAAGCTCTTGAGGAGGTAGACGGGTCTAGAAACGAACGATCTACTAGGAGCGCGATGTAGATTTTCTAGTCCCCCTTCCGCTTGACCAAGGCGGAAAGTGGACCCTAGAAGGAGTTGAACCGGGACCGGATGCAACTCAGGGGGGCTGGGAGGAAGGTTCTCTGTGTTGTAAAAGTCCAACGAGTAGTGTGCTGATGCTTTGCGATTTGTCAGCTGATGTGTAAGATCAGTCCACTTGAATTCAAACTCGGGTTGGATGGTTAAGGGTGGAGGGTAGAAGGTGGAGGTTGGAGGGCCTCTTTTTTATTTCAATGCCATGTGCTCAGCGATGCTGCTGCACTGCAACATCCGGATGCTGTGTCAGGTTGTTTCACTTGGATACCTAATCAGGTTTGTTGGTGAAGGGCTTAGGGAGGAGGGTAGAGATTGGAGGGACTCTTCCTTTACAACGCCATGTATTCAGCGCTGCTGCTGCACTGCGATGCATGACTGGCTGATGCTGGTGGCCAGTCTACTCGGATGCTAACTTGCGGTTCAGAGTGAAGAGCTGAGGGTAGAGGGTGGAAGGTGGAGATTTGTAGGCCTCCTTTTTTCAAATCAATGTTTTGAATGCTGCTCCTGCACTATGACGCACGGCTGATGCTGGAGGTCAGTCCATTGGATGCGAGGTGAGGGTGAAGGGTGCAGTTAAGACAGATTAAGGTACACGGCCTGTATTATTATGATAAATGTTATGAAGGGCTCCTGTCTTACAGTTATATCATGCTTAGGTGTCATCAAGCGCTGCTGTCTTGTGCTGTGCTGCTGCTGCTGCTGCTGCTGCTGCTGCTGCTGCTGCTGCTGCTGCTGCTGCTGCTGCTGCTGCTGCTTTAGGCCAGTCCCTAAGTGGTGGAAAGCGTTTTACGTATTATTCCGATCCGTACTCTTAAGCAAGCTATTGCCACTCCCATTCCTCCGCTCTCCCATCCCACTCCCACTATCCGTCATCTGTGATTGCTTTCTCCTAGTCCCCATTTGCGCCGCTTGGAGGTTTCAAAGAGGGCTGGAGGGTGAGCTTGTACTGTGTAACATGGGCACATCAGCAACATGGCACAACATGCACTACTGCTGGAAGAAGAGCCTAATCCAGGACCTAACCAGCCTCCCTGGACCAAACCTACTGCATGTACTGTTCAGGAGTGTTGACGTCTGTCAATCTTTCTCCACCTCCATCTCCAGGTCACCAGGTTTTAGGATTCAGCCCTCAACTCTAAACCCCCAAGTTTCCTTGTTCAGATCGACAGATTATGTGTTTCAACCCTTTTGTGTGAACCCTGGATTTTAACCCTCCATGCATGTCCAGGTCAGCAGGTCTGTGCGTGCGGTGTGTGTGGCCCCTGCGGCGGTGATGGACGAGCACCTGGCGGATCGGTGCAGGGACTTTGTGGTCAGCATAATTCTGGGTGGGTACATGGGGGCAAGAAGGTGAAACAAATCGGGTAAGCCCGAGAGAAAGTAGTCCTGGGTGGGTTGACGAGCACTTGGTAGGTCGGTGTAGAGACTTTGTGGCAAGCATTGTCTTGGGTAAGTAAATGTTGGCGAGGTGAAACAAAATTGGCCAGTCCGCTGGAAAGGGGTCCTGGCTGGGTGCGTGGACAATGAAGCACTTAGGGGGGCCGTGAGAAAACTTTGTGGCAAGCGTTGTAAACGGGGAGTCAACAGGAGCATTTAAGTATTGAAAAAAGGGGATGGCAGGGAGGAATTAGTCCTGGATGAGAGGACGTGTGTGATGAAGTGTTGGAAATTTGGTGACGTCTGGGAAATAAGTGGAAATTGGTGGGATGGCAGGGAGCAAATCAGGCCGCATGTGGACATTCTCCAGGTGCCTCCCTTTGTTAAATGTCTCAATGTATGCTGACAAAGGATACCTGGATTCTTTCAGGTGTGAAGGGGTGTGAACACTTCATCTCAGGGAAAGACCTGGTCCCGTGGGTGGACGTTCCGCGGGGTGCCTCCCTTAGAGAGATGTATTAATGCATGCTGTCATGGATACCTGGTCGTGTTCACTTGCCCTTTAGGAATGATGGGGTCCCGCGCGCGTGGACATGCACGCAATGTCTCGCATTGAGAGACGTCTGGCTGCACGCCACCATGGGCTTCCTTGATATGTCCATCTACTGCCCTTGAGGAACGACCAGGTGCCACTTGTGGACATGCACTCTGTGGCACACTTTGTGAATTGTCTGAATGCATGCTGACGTGGCCTCCCTGGATGTGTTCACTTGCTCGCAGGGAACGACGTGGTCCCACGTGTGGACGTGCACTCAGTAGCCCGGTTCGTGCAGGAGGTGGCGATGGCCAGCCCGCTGAAAAGAGCGCTCATCAAACTGCGGAGGAGGTGAGGAGGCTCTGTTGCTTGCTGATGGAGGTGCGACAAGCACTGGATGATCGGCACTTGACATCATTTAGTAATAATTAATTATCGGTATGACCACACTGGTAGTAATTATTCTTAAAGACTCAGTCCCTCTGATGGAGGTGCGGCAAGCACTTGATGAGGGACTCTGGACCTCACTGACTCCTGTTTCATTCTGTTCCTCTGATGACCCTGGGGCAAGGACATTCATTTAGCAAACCAAAACTCTGGCCCTAACCCATAAAGCCTAAACCATAACCATAAACCACAGACCCTAACCATAAACCCTAAATCCTGCTTTATATATTCCTCTCACGTATGTGAGGCACCATTATTCACAAGAGACGATGAATCTACTTAGCTTCTCAGCATTACTCTTGTTCTTGTGCGTCACTTGTGTTCATGCTGAAGGGGCAAACACTCCCCCCCGGTGAAACATGTCCCAGACCTCCATCCTTAACCCTGAGGTATGTGTACTGCTCTTTCAGGTGGGACGAAATGTACAACCGACAGGAGGTCCTGAAGTAGATGCGTTGAATCAGTAACAACCAATAAATGTCGCTTTTTGTTTCAGCTCTGCTTCTACGATCATGAACGTGGGGCAGGCCCATCCAGCGGCTTTACTTTCTTTGCCCTCATTCAGGTGGGGCATGAATTTCAATCTGAGGCGTGCGGTGGAGATGCCTCGGCTGTTCGCTCCGGGTGCAGTGTTGTGGGTGCTGCCACAGAAAACGAAACCCCCCCGGTGAGTGTTACCCTCCACCTGGTTGAACACAGTCCCCATCACATATCCATGCACAGTGCAGAAAAAAATACGAGAAAGGTGCAGGATTCGGAGCTGTGCCGGGGCGCTCCCGCATAAAATGAATTCAAAGCCTGGGTGATGAGCAACTATACTTTTTCTTGGTGGCACTTTGGCTTGTTTGGGGACTTCGAAACTTTCAAGTTTGCTAGAGTTTGGGTTTTCTCAGTGTTAAGCAGTGTCTGTGTTGACGCTGAGCTTTCCGTTCCGTTTGTATTCTCTTACGGTAGTATCGTGTCAGTCTGTGTGACAAGTGGTGCGGGTGCGGCACGGGCTTGGGGACCAAACTGCCTGAACTCTTAAGCCTTGGCGACTGCTGTCTGGGCCTTGTTTTCATCAGGGTCTGTGAGTGCTTGTGTCAGAGCTCTCAGGGCATGTTGTTTGTGCATGCACTATTTCATTCGTTGGGGGAAGTCGCTGTGCCTCATATCGTGGGTTGCTCCCTCATTGGGGGAGTGGCACCCTGATTTAGGGCGAGGCTCTCCACATTTGTTTGTTTATGCTTTTCCCGGCCATGCTCGTCACACCATCTCACGTGTCCTGCTACTACGTCTGTTATCTCCCCAGCCCTATGTAATGATTATCATTAATTATTCCAAGATTATATATAAACCACTCTCTAGTAGTACCTCATTCAGCATGTGTAGACATCGACGTCATCTGCCCCCTGCCCCTCAGGCGCCGCTCCATCCCTAGCCACAGCCCCACAGAGCGCGGCCACCCAGGGGCCTGGGCCTGCGGTTTCGGTGCATGCTTCCGCGGGAGTAGAGAGGGGACCCGGTGAGGCTGGAGCTGACATAATATGGCAAGCCTTGTGCACTGGTACTGATCGGGGGAAGGGCAGGGACAGAGTGCTGTGAGAGTGAGGCGTAGAAGTGTTCAGGAAAAGAGATAGGGCTGGGGGGAAATGCAGGGTCAGAGAGCTGGTTGAGGGAGGCGTAGTTGTTCAGAAAGAGAGATAGGGCTGGGGAGAAGTGCAGGTACAGAGCGCTGGTTGAGGGAGGCACAGGAGTGTTCAGCCGAGAGAGGAGGGCGGAAGGACAGCGTAGGGGCAATTAGATGTGAGGAGAAGCCAGGGGTGGCTTGGAGTGGAGAGAGGGGCTGGAAAGAAGGCGGCAGTGGCCGGGGAAAGAGAAGTGCGCGCGGGGACGCGGTGAGGCAGGCTGCCCAGCACAAATTATGTAAGCAGGCATAGCTACAATTCAGCTGCAATTCAGCTACTGAGTGGTCTTTGGCTGTAAAATTGCTGCAAGAGGTCCTCCTGCTTGGGCCACTGGATGTAGGCGGGTCAAGGTTGGGTCCCCATTTGCAGTGGTGGCTGCCCAGTGCGCGCCCCCCGCAGGCGATCTGGCACGCATCCCAATATATACTATTTAGCTCTTAGTGCAACATTTGCTCCTACTAATAGGCCAGCATTTTAGTATTGGGCTTCAGGGAGGGGGACCAGGGTTTGAGGGAATGGGAGCGGGATTGGGGTGTGCACGGCACCCAACAGTGATGCCCTCCTAGGCAGACGCAGGGGAGAGACAGCTGTGAAGGCCTGAATTGGGGATTACGTTATAAATTGAACTGTCTGAATGTGTGTGTACAGCTTGACGACTGTGATTTTTATGTACCGCCTGGATTTGAACTTAACGTGTCGCGTGCATGCCACCTGCAGAGGCAGCGAGCAGGATGCGGGCCTGTCTACCAGCAGCAGTGGCAGGCCCAACAGCAGCAGCAAGGGCATGGGCATGCCTACCTCGCCACTCTCATCATCAACCGCTTTTCAAAATCAAGCAACGGAAGCAATGGAGGAGGAAGAGCCTCTGCCCTTGGCAACGGGAGACGAGCCAGGGAGTCATCCTTCAGAGGGCGCATCGGCTGCGGCCGTGGCTGCGTCTGTCCTGACAACGGCCGCAACTGCCCTGGCGGTGCCTGCGGCTGCGCCTTTGGCTGCAGCCGCATCAGTCCTGGCTGCAGGGTTGACGAGGCGGACATCAGAGGGTAAAGAACCTAAGTCAGACGATGAACTTCACACGGCTGATCCGCATCATATTGAGGTGCCTCCTGCACAACAGTCAGATCAACAGTCAGCGCAACAGCTTGCGCAACATCCAGAAAAGGGCCTCACCAGTGTGCTCGTGTCACAGCTGCGGGACAACAGCCAGCCGGACAGCTGTTGTGCAGATGTTGCGACAGGTAACAAATCAGGTGTTGATGCTGTCTCCAGCAACATTCCTGTTGTTGGGGATCCAATGGCCCATATCAGCTATGGTGACTGACATCCAAGAGTAGCCAACAGCCATGTTGATGCAGACACACCGGCAGCCCTCAGCTATTTAGTTCCAGATTCAACTGATCCAACAATAACCGACCCTCCTGTTGCAGTGGATCCAATCGCCTGTGGTAGCGCTGCTGATGTGGACCCTACGTCAGCGAGCGGCGCTGCAGGTCTGGGTGCCAAGAAGCCCATGGCTGGCAAGAAAATTGGGTGAGAGCCCGACAGGCGTTTATATTAAATAGAGATCAGTCAAGTTAATAGCACAAACACACAGAATTTTAAAATCAATGCTGAAGCGTCCCCTGAGGGCAGGCGAGGATTTGAATGAGTTGAATAGCATAAGCTAGGGTTGATTTAGCTGGGCATGGACCGAGGCCTCAGCCACACTCACCAGAATTGGGGATTGGAATATATGATCGGCTGTTTGAATTGCCCTGGGTAATGCATGATGCAATATATTTCTCCAACGCGTTTGGCACCTGGCCTCCCGTTTGTATTATCCTCCGGGCTTCAACCTGAGAGCAGTCTTTTATATTATGATGTGGGGATGTTTGATCTTAGCTGCTGAAAGCCCATTCTCTCACACCGCGGAGATTTTGGTCCAAATGCAAAAACAAGGAGAGAGAAGCTTTCGCTCCCTCTCTCAATCCTGTTGAAGGCTGATTTCCGCCCCCCCCCTCAAGTCATGTCACCAAAGTGAAGAAATAAAGGAAAAAATACTTGTCCCGACCAGGGATGTCAGCAAAATCAACTTCTTTGCAATTTAAAATCTGAATTGTGAATCTGGTTGATATGCAGGAAGCCCTCTGTCTGCTACCAGCTGCGTTACGTGCGACCTGATGAGGATGTCGGCAAGATCCAGTTCTTCACGATTTTAAATTTGAAATCTGCGTTACGAATCTAATTGAAATGCAGGAAGCCCTTTGTCAGGTACCAGCTGCGTTACGTGCGACCTAAGGATGTTGGCAAGATCCGGTTCTTCCAAAAAGCTTTGGTGAGCCTGGGACTCTAAAGCCTGAACCCTATACCCTAAACTAGACAGCGGAGTCCTGGACAAGATCTGGTCATTCACAAAAATTCTGGTGAGGCTGGATCCACAGCCTGAACCCTGGACAAATGCCCTGATGCGGCGGGCTTCATGGCCTTACCCCTAAAATCTTGAAGTAGCCAGCAAGGGCTGATACTTAACAAAGGCCCCGTTGAGACTGGCTCCACAGCTGTAACCCTAGACTAGTATGATCCTGTACTTCAAAAGGATTGACACGGCTGGCTCCATAGCCTGAACCCGTAACCCTAAGAACTTAACCTAAAGCTACTTGGCAAATACTGGTAAGGCAGTCTGCGTAGCCTGAACCTGAACCCCGAACTCGTCGGCAACATTATTTCCTTTGCAATAGCTCTGGTGAGGGGGGGGGGGCACCGGGCTACTAGGTCATGAGGGAGCAAAACCTCGATTTAGCTTTGATAACGCAAAATCCTGCCCGGAATTTTTTGTTGAAGTACCGATACTTGCATACTGCAGTTGTTTGAGACCATTCAGGCAATTTTGACGCCCCCATCCCGCTTGCAGTATCTTGGGTAGGTGATTGTAGGGAGCGCGGCAAAAGCGCGGCCCTCTAAAAGCTAAGGAGATCGTATGGGGGATATTATTCAGGAGCTCGACCCTCTTAAAGCTTATAAAAGCCTCGCAAAGGCCTATTTTATCTAGAAAAGTAAACCAGGTAATGTTTTGGGGGAGTACGGCACTCTTTGGGCTATAACACAAAATATCCAGGGTTCGCTCTAGCCCTGGCCTGCTATGTCTGGCCGCCGGGTTTTATTTGATTGCGTGCCAGGTACCGATAGGGGCCACCACTGGGCCCATGGGGAGCAAACCTAGATCTTCCGGTGGCCAGTGGCCCAAACAGCAGAACTTTCCGTACCGTGCGGCTGTGTGACGTACCTAAACTATCTCGCTTTAGCTAGTAGCTTTAACTAATTTAAATACTTCCGACCACCCTTTCAGCTGGACCACTGGCCCATTGAGTACCTGACGGCACTGCGGGTCGTTGCGGGTCAGCAGCGTGAGGCCATCCGCATTGAGCAAGAGCAGCTGGCGGCTGCGACCTTGGCGGCGGGGCAGGGTGGCAGAGGGGTAGCTGGAGCGGCCAGCATGCGGCGGTGGGGGATGCGGGAGGGTCTGGACGCAGGTCCTACGCAGCACATGCGACGCTTCGGAAGCTGCAAGATCTGATGAACTTTTGTGCATGTACTGCTGTATTTGTACTGCGTATTTACTGCTCTATATCTGCACTGGACATGTAAATTACATGATGTAATGCACGTGTACCGCCTGTTGAGTGCTCCTGGCCATGACTCATGTGCAGTCTTCAGTTTTCCAGATGTTCATGCTTTAGCCCACCAAGGAGTTATGTGAATTCTACGATTAAAAGTGTCAAAGTGTGGCAGAGGAGCTATGTGAATACTGTGACCAAACGTGTCAAAGTGTGACGAATGAGCTATGTGAATGCTGTGACCAGAAGTGGCAGAGTGCGATATACTGCTACTGACAAAAGTTCCTTCTTATTTTCCGTCTGCTTCCTTCCTTTCTCCTCTACCCTTCACTTAGTTTTCCTCCAGGCGAGACAGTGGGGCGCCTGAGCGGCAGCTGGGCATCCACCGTCGGGGCGAAGGGGATCCAACTTGTACCAACCTCCACAGCCTCGTCCAACAGCCCAAGTAGCAGGGCTTGATGCAGCAGGCCTCTGCTTGTCGCTAAAGCAACCTAAATAAGCAGTGCTGGATCCACTGCTGGATGGCTGGCGCCGCAAACCGTTCAAGCCATGTGTGCGGAGGGTAGGATGGAAATAATACAGGATGTTTTTTTTCACATAAAAATGTGACACTGGCTGCTAAGCCCCTAAAATGCCATTTGCCTGAGTAAAGAGGAACAAGGAGAACGGAATGACCACAACACCTCACTTCTACAAATCTTCCCGACCAGATAATGGGGCGCCCAAGCAGTCGAGCCTTTGCAGCATGGCCCAAAGATGTAATGTCAATGACCTCGATTTCTGAAAATCTCGTCCTCTTGAAGTGAGTTGCACCAACGGATACACACGGTTGCAAGGTCTCGACTCCTAAGCAAACTGCAAAACTTGCTCGCAGAGGTTTGGGCCACCCTCCTCCTTGTTTGGACAAACGATGACCAGGCCCTACCAATATCTGGACCGCTAGTTATGAACTGGAAATCCTTGTCACAGTATATTACAGTATACGTGACAGAACCGTTTAGACCGCAGTTAGCGTCATCGGTGACTCCGCAGCTTCTCTGCGGAGTCTCCGTGTTTGAACTGAGACCTAGAAACCTGCTTACGCAGGATTAGTTTGACAGGTTCTACCGTACTCTGTATTGGGCCTGCCGGGTCCCTGTATCCCGGCAATTGCCTTGGCTAGTTACTTCGTCCCTTTCTAAAGGACAGACCTCTATTTGTAACAAGCACCGGCAGTCTTTGAGACCAGCAGCTTCCATATAAGTCAGTACCTTAAACTCGAGTCAAGACTAGCTCAGCCTCCGCTGATCTAGCTGGAGACAAGTACCACAGTAAGAGAACCGAGACTCTGCAGAAGAAGAAGTACGCAGCCTCGTCCCGTCCGTCTCTCCGCGTGTTATGCGGTAAGTGTCCTTAACATAGCCCTGCTGGATCGCGACCAGACGGCCAGAAGGCCTATGCCCTCAAAGTCAGTTGCTATATATACACTATTCCACCTAGCTGCTTAACTCGAAGAGCACTCGCAGCCAGTGAAGTAGACACTGAGCCTGCCCGTAGGCGTCCGTCACTGCAGTGGGGAAAGAAGTCCGCCACGGACCTGAAGCGCACCTCGCGTGTCCTTTAGAAAGGGACGAAGTGGATCTAGCCTGATCAGCCTGATTTGCCAATTCCTGCTAAAGGTGCTTGTGCAGCGAGATTGGAATTTTGTTTGTATGCAAACGACCTTGGACAGCATATGAACTGCACTTTGCTGTGATAATCTCCATAGAGAGTGCCAAGTTAAGCCCTGAGAATCACTAAGAGTGGCAACTTAGTGTTGAGTCCAGGAGAGGCTTGAGGATCTGGCTGTGGATTTATACACCCAGCAGATAATTCCTGTATGACTGCAGATTGAGATCAGGTGGATCCAATCATTCATCATTGACAGAAGTAAACTTGTTGACAGATCATCCAAGGTTAAAATTTTGTGGTGTACCAAAGGATCCCCGCAGGTGTCAGAGAGGAACTGACACAGCGCAAGAGGATATATCCGCCCGGAGGCGAGACAGCCGCAGGGGACGTGCGCCAGCTAGAGGCAGCCCAGCCAGCAAAGGTGGGAAGGGGCTAAAAAGGGCGAAGGAGGATTCCGCCAGATACAAATATTAGTGAGCATAAAAGCAGAGGGCAAGGCCTATCGCGCAAAATTGCTGTACCTGCCGTCCAGCCTTGACTAGCAGATCCTCACCAGGTTGCAGTAAGGATAAGGAGCAGAAGCCTAAACGTTAGCAGGTTTTGTAGGGGGTGTCGCCAGCACGCCTGCAGAACAGTGCGGTTCGTAAAATGCCTGTAGAGATGACAGGCATAGATCTAAACCCCGATAGGCACCAGCACCCTGACGTCCAACGGAGGAGTGGGCGTCTGAGGGGGCTGGAGCCGGGAATAGACCTAAAAAATGCTAGTGCTGAGATTGTGGCAGAGGCCCTGTTGATAGCGGAAAAGCTGTCAGAACCAGTAGAACCGCCCGCAGAGGATTGCAGGGTACGTGAGCCAGACCGTGTACCACCCAGAGGGGCAGGAGCGCAAGCAGATGGTGCAGTACTAGTAACACGAAAAGGCATTGGTCGAGGGGGTCCGTTGCCCGCTGGTTCCGACAGCTGTCTGAATTTCGAGCAGGGGCAGACTCAAGCGGGAACCCCAGAGTTGATCTTGGATCAAGCAACGGAAGCATCCCAGAGCTGTGACGCGCGACAGAGCAGTGCACCTGAGGCCGAGCTGCAGCAGAGCCTGCCCAGGGTGGCAAGTGTTACACAGCAGGTTGAAAAAGATACCAGCCAATCAGGTCTAAGGGCAGAAGTAGCCGCAGCTTCAGACAAGTTTGCAGGCTGGCATAAGACCTGCGAAGTCAAACCTCGAATAAAGACGGAGGGAGATGGGGCCAGGATTGTGCCTGCAGAGGTCAAACACGAGGAAGATGAGCCACAGCTAGAAGCAGGCAGACAGAGCTCGCAGGCAGGCAAGGACAGGGAGAAACCAGCTGAGCCGGTAGGGAAGCCTTGGGCTGATCTATCCGAGGAAGAACAGCCAGACCCAGTTCAGGAAAAGCAGGGGCAGCAGACTACAGCAGAACTGCGTCCCGTGCAGCAGCTGCATCCGCGCAAGGCACTGGTTAAAAGAGGAGCTGGATCCACAGTCTTCGGCACACCGCTGTCCAGTTTTCCACCCAGCGTGAACATACCTGCGCAGACGTCCAAGGAGGGATCTGGCAGCCAGAGGCAGAGAGAGCCAGAGCGCTCGGAGACCGGGGGAGTCGCATGCGGAAATGAGGAGGTAGAAGGGCCGATCGGTTGGGCAGGAATTGTGCAGTGGGCAACAGACCTGTGGAAGCAAGTGTGCTCCAGGACGTTCTTGCATTTCCAGGACCAGGTCACAGCCATTGAGGAGTTCAAGGCCCATCATCTGCGGGGATGGGCAACAAAGGCCATGTTGGGTATCCCCCACACAGGTCTGGACAGGGCGCTACTGTTAGCCGCCCTTGGACAGGTATCCAAGGGAAGGACGGGACACGAAGCAGCCAGGGCTGTTAAAGCCTTCGCAGACGAATGGTGCAAAGAGGTCACAGGAGACCAGGAGGAACCTGGGTCAGAACCAGAGGATGAGGAGGACCAGATGTGGGAAGGATTTGAAACATGGGTGCAGCGGCCTGAGGGGATCAGGGAGGTGCAAAGGTGGCAGCAGCAGGCAGGAGCCGCGCCAACACCAACACTCAGATCTGCAGCCTTCGAGGTCAGCAGCGAGCCCAGCCTCAGAGGACGGCCAAGGGGCAGGGAAGCGCCCAGAGCCAGCAGTCCAGCCGCCAGCGAAAGGGCGGAATTGACTAGCCGATCACTCGCCATGATGGCAGAGCACAGCACAGCAACACGCAGAGCAAGCAGGCAAGAGTCTTATGAGTTGCTGCGCATAGTCGAGGACAGAGAGAACGCATACCAAGAAACCCAGGTGGATTACATCAAGGAATTCCTGAGGAATAGGCAGTCAGGCGCAGCAAGGGGAGCCAGGAGGAATGAGCCTGCGGGCAGCGCACAGAGCAGTGGTCCAAGAATACAGGAGGCCAGAGAGGAAACACAGTCTGATTCCTATGCCAGGAATTACACAGGCGGAACGCAGCCAGGTCGGCAGAGCCAGGAGCCGCCCAGGGGGCAGGCATACTCCAGGGAACAGCCTCACCAGTACAGCCAAGAGCCGCCCAGAGGACAGGCAGAGGGCAGGGAACAGCCAAGCCAGCAGAACCAGGAGTTGCCCAGGGGACAGGCAGAGCCCGATGGAGCACAGTCTCGAAGGCCTGGATCTGACAGCAGACCAGGCAGAAGCGAATCAGAACGTCCGCCACCCGAAGGAAGTAAAAGCTCAGCAGGCAGAGCGGGCAGACAGCCATCACGAGGCGCTCACGATCAGGATGAGGATTATAACAGACATGACAGGCATCATTCAGGCCGCAGCCCATCGAGGGGCGGCAGTGGAGGACCGGGGTCACGGTCAGAGTCAGTAGATTCGGGACCAGGAGGAGCGGACAGACGCAGGTCGGGGGCCAGACAGGAGTCCAGCGACCAGGAAATGAAAAGGCTCGAGCGGGAGCAGGCGAGGGTGAACCTGCAGCTGCAGCAACAGATGGTATTGCAGCTGGCAGGGGTAGCCAAGGTAGCCAAGATCCCAGCCATCCAAGGCAACGTACCAGTCCTGGATATGTCACACCCAGGAGCGGTTGCAGCCAGAAAGTATTGCCAGGCGTGTGGGTACTGGGGATCGCACAACAGGTTGGCAATGTCAGATGACCAACCAGCATTGGCCGTGGTGGCAGGTGAAATAGCTGGATCATGCCAGTCGCCGTCAGCTATGACGTTGCTGATCAAGTCGCTGGTCAAGCTGTGGGACAGCAAGCCTGCCAGCATGAGGCCGCTGATGGCAGCCATCAGGGCAGCGCCTCACGCAGGAAACAGAATTGCCAGAGAGGTGGAGCGGATCGGACAGCAGTGGATAGCCCCAGCGGAGCAGCAGGGTTGCGAAGCTTCGCTACTCACGTTGTGGATCAGGGTGGTCCAGGAGGAGGTGGGAAAGCCAACTTCAGAGGAGAGGACGGCCATCACCAACCTCAGGTTAGGAGTAAAGACTACTCTAGACCCAGATGTCAAGCCAGAGGAGACGGTGGAGGCATTTGCCCACAGAGTGCTGACAACAGCAGAGTTGCTGCAGATCTCAAGGGATGCAGTAGATCACTTCGGCAGGAGCCACTCGGTCTCGCGCATGTTCCATGACGGACTGCCAGCAGTTGCTAGAGCCAAGCTGAGCAAGTTTGTTATGACAGTGCCAGGGTACCTCAGCATGAGTGATGAAGACCAAATCGCAGTACTCACGCAGCAGGTGGTGCTGTGGGAGAGGTTTGCCCTGGAAATGGGTGACCTGGGAGGTACCGGCTTCAGGCAGATAACCAACAGCGGGCCTGGCCAGGGAGAGGCACAGCCCAACAGGGGCAGGAGAGAGAGAGCAGGACAGTGGGAGATGCGAACACGCCTTGATGGAATTGTGCACCCCACAGGCTCAGCAGCAGTACCACAGGCGCGGATGGATGGTAAACCCAGAGGAGTTGCCTGGGCGGACCAAGCAGGGGCGGCAAATTACAACGCTGAGGGTGGCGCAGCCAAGGCATGCTACCAGTGCGGTAGTACGTCGCACCTCGCCAGGGATTGCAGGGCGCCCAGGGCCAGGGATGAGCGCAGACCTATACCCCTGGTTACAGACATCACACCTGGACCAGCCAGACAGCCGCAACAGCAGTATCCGCAGCAACAGCAGTATCCGCAGCAACAGCAGTATCCCCTGCCGCCAAGGCCGCAGCAGGGACAGGCGGCAGGCAGGCCGTATGACAGGAATCAGAACAACAGACAGTATCCTAGGCCTGGGCCTGGCCAGGGAGGTCAGGTGCAGCAGGCAGCCCACGTGTCGCACCTCAGCAATGCAACGGGGCAGGCTGAGCCTGAAGGATGGCACCAGACCATGGCAGAGATGCTCAGCGAGTCCGTAGCACTCATGACGCAGGTTGGGCTGGTACCCAAGCCTGCAGGTTTCAAACAGGCGGTTCATAACGCCCGTCCTAAGTCGTTTATGCCAGAACCTTTGCAGGAGGAGGAACCAGTGCCAGGATTCGTGGAACCTCCCTCCAGGAAGGGGGCAAAGAGGCTGGTATTGAGTAAACTTGCTGACGATATGTCTGACATCCGCCTACAGGTGTTCAAGCTGAACGAGAGGCTTTCAGCGCTGTCTTTCACCACGATGCCCATGGGAGCAGATAACTCCGGCCACAGGGGTGAGACCAGTAACACCAGGCCAGAGGGTAGAATGGTGACAGCTGCACCCAAGCTGCAGTATTTCAAAAATGACAGAAGCAACCTGGAGCAGTGTGTGGGACTTATGGTCAATGGGAAGGTCCTGGTGGCTCAGAAAGCACTCATGGACTCCGCATGCACGTGCCATGTCATCACTGTCAATATTGCAGAGCAATTAGTTGCCATGGGGGCGGAGCTGGTGCGTACAGACGAGAAGATACGTACCACAGACAATGCAGGGGCAGATTTGTATGGAGTGCTGTTCATTTATGTGGTGTATGGATACGGAGGGCCCAATGCCATTATGGAGCCAACGGTGGTCAGGGTCGTTAAGACACCGCCGGATGCATATGAGCACTTGGTAGGGAACCCAGAGTTCCTCAAGTATAACGGGGTTTTAGAGGCAGCAGGGAGGCTGACCTTACGACCCAGAAAGGGCACACAGAGAACGCAAGGGGTCAAGGACCTTACGCTGCCACTAGTGCGGGCATCTCCAGCAGGGGGGTACCAGGCAGCAGCAGTGGCATGGGCTGGAATTCAGTGCGGATTCGCAGAAAGAGAGGGCTGGCCAGCCGCAACAGTTGAAACAGAGCACGAACAGCTCTTAAAGCATTCCATGGCCACACGCGCAGGTGCCGCTATGAGGGCCGAGCAGGGCGCAGGACCCAGCAGCGAGCCAAACCCCAGGCTACTGAAGCGCAGGCTGGTACCAGTCGAGGCGGCAGTGGCAGAGGCCGCAGCGCCAACCGCAGAGGAAATGGCAAGAGCGCGCAGAGCCGCAGAACTCTCTGACGTTGAGAAGAGGGCGGTCAGAGACTTCATGCCAGCATGCCCCGCCTACCCGTGCGCCTTGTGCGGAAAACCAGACAAGCACTCGGTGGAGGAGTGTGAGAGGAGGATTCAGGACTTTTCAAGGACACCCGAAACAGCGCCTGCGGAGCAGGCAGGGCCGCCTGCAGCGCAGAGGAGGGGATACGGCACAGCGGCAGCCGATAGAGCTGCACAGGCAACTTCAACGCGCAGCAGGGGAGAGCAGCAGCAGCAACAGCAGCAGCTGCAAAAGCAACCACAGGTGGCAGGACCTAGAGTGCAGCAGGCCAGCAGCGGCAAGGATAGGCAGGCGCAACAGCAGCAGGGGCAGGGAAAGCCAGGGGCGGCAAGGGCCCCCGCGCAATCAGCCAGCAACAGCGAAGATGAGGCGCAGGAAGCAGAGGAGGAGGAAGATTGCAGCGCAGAGAAGGTTCCAGAGCCAGGGACCAGCCCACAAGACAGGCAAATCCACAGGCTGGCAGGGCAAGTCAACGGGCTGAAAAAGGCTCTAAGATGGAGAGAGCGGCAAATGTGGAAGCAGTCAGCGGAAATTGTGGATTACCTGAAAGGCCAGCTGGCCGGGTGGAAGGTCATCACAGATGGTCAGCAGGTCATGACAACGGTCCAGCGAGAGTACATCCTGCGGGCAGATGAGCTGAACGGGCTGCAGGAGACCCTGGGACTACAGCACTTGGGGGGCCCGCCAAACCACGGGCAGCCGCTCCCATACGAAACAGACCCAGAGTTGGCGGGGTGCGTCAGGGCAATGTTGGCGACTCCGTCCCCGCTACGAGACATGGACAGCGAGCATTCCGGCATGGAGGAGCCGAAGAAGCGCAGTCCTTCTAGCAGCGACGAGAGTGGCTCAGGGGACAGAAGGCTACGGCGGCGCAGCAGAAGCGCGCAAAAGGCCATCAGTGAGGAGCGCCAAGGGGCGGTGCCAACGCCGGCAGCCAGGACCCAGCGGCAGGGCGCAGGGAGGCGCAGCAACAGCGAGGAAAGGAGCAGGGACCGCAGACAGCGGTCACCATGCAGGGACCAGCCCAGGGGCAGATCCAGGGAACGGCACCATGCTGAGGTTGCCAGGCCTTACAGGCAGGGGCAGGAGCACCAGAGAGGCCCAGGCCCCGGGCCGACAAACAGAACCCTGGCAGAGGGCAGCGGGGCGGCAGAGCCTAGGCGTCACCTGGGACCGCGCCATGGTGGATTGTGCTTCAAATGCAATCAGCCGGGGCACTTTGCCAACGAGTGCACCAACCCGGAGCAGGCAGGGCTGACAGGCGACAGGCCAGGGGCACCTGCAGGCCCAGCGCGGGGCTATGGAACCTGGGGCCCAGGCAGGGGCCAGGGGATGCCCATGGAGAGCAGGCGCAGGACCTTCGATACTGCCATGGGAACTCCCAGTGCAAGGGACTTCCAGCAGGGGGCAGCAGGCCCCAGCGCGTGGCCAGAACCGCCAGCGCGACAGGAACCACCGGAGGGCGAGCAACCAAGGTGGGAGGGGACAGGAGGCCACACGTGCTTCATGACAGGCCACATGGAAATTAGCCAGGACAGAGATGCCTACCAGGCTGAGGTCAGTCAGGCAGGACCAGTTCAGGTGGCCCCTCAGAGGGTGCCAGAAGGGCAGGTAGCCAGCCAGGTAAACCACTGGGCGATGGCTGTAGAGGCGTTAGCCATGAACCATTATGGGACTATGCCTGCAGGGTCGGCCAGATCCGTAGCACATGCGTTGGAGTTCTTGAAGGATCTCCAGAGGAGGGGGTGCCCAGCTCCGTGTGTAGGATGGCCTAATCTGATGCAGAGGTTCCTAGACAGTGAATGGGACCGGTATGATGAGCAGTGGGATGAGTTTGAGAGACGTGAGCGGGAGGCAGTACCCCAGCACAACGTCGACGGGTGGGAGACCGATTCGGGGTCCAACTTTTTGGCAGACAGATATGAGCCCCAGGAACCCTCACCCGTGCATGAGAGAGAGTTCGGTGTGCTATGTCCAGGTACCCCGGAGGGCATTCAAGACACAGGCAGAGGGGTAGCGGGAGCAGCCGCCGAGACAGGGGAGCCACCCAGAGCGGAGCTCCGATGCCCAGTGGCCAGAGGGACCGCAGCAGGGAGCCAGCGGGACGCTCGGGCGGGGCCTGTTAGGACCCATAAAGGCACCAGCTCTCGGTGCAATGCTTGGGGAGGAATTGACGAGGACGGAGAGACACAGCACGGCAGCGAGAGGGAAGGGAGGTCTGACGCAAGGGGCGAGGACAGGCAGCTTGACCAGTCCTTCAGCAGAGACAGGTCCTACAGCAGAGAACGCATCTACATACAGCCGTTCCCGCAGTCGCTGCCAGCAGGCGAGCCCTTTGTGCAGTACTTCCGCCTGGGGGAAGAGATGCCAGAGGCGTCCACCTCCAGGGCTATGCTGACTATGCCAGCGGATAATAAGGACGGGCCATGTCGGTTGCAGAACTATAGGCTCCTAGGAGGCGGGGAGCAGACATGTGTTAACAGAGCAGCAGCCATGCAGGCAGTTGCCAGGATGATTTTCCCGTGGGACGCAGTGACAGCTGTCATGCTGTGCGCCGCGCTCAAAGGATACATCCAGCCCAGCACAAATATGGCAGATTATATGCAGAGGGGATGGTCGCGGCACCCCATCTATGCATACTGCGTCAGCGAGATGGTGAGTCTCGCCATTGCAGCAGGCATCACAGCGGTGGATGCAGCAGGCTGGACGCACCCGGACATGCCAGACATTGCGCCAGCCGAGGGGATGTGGCAGGGCGCGCAGCCAGGATTCATGCGCGCGCCGTGGACGATGGATTGTGTCCGTGAACTGATGGGGCACCCAGCTCTCAGAGACCGCGCATTTTATGTGCCAGTCCAAGCCATGGGCGAGTTCGAGAGATTTGTGGAAACAACAGAGCAGGCCCCAGTGAGGGCAGGGCTGTGTCACCCAGGCAGGCCAGGGCGGTGTGAGGCGACCATCGAGGCGTCCATCGTCATCCCCAGGACGGTCGCAGGACAAGCAGTGCCGTGGGGGCCAGCGCCAGGGGACGCCAGGGCAGCCATTCCAGTCCAGCAGCTAGTAACTTACTACTATGAGGAGGTGGCTGATGAGGAGTTGCCCGTTTCATCGGCATGGATCCACATGCACGCGACTCACGATGATAGGCCCGTCTACCTGTTTGCAAGGCACCAGCATGACGTGGCAGTCACTAAGTGCGCGTCAGTAGACGAGGCGGAGTTCCATGCCTATACCTACGCTAGGGGAGCAGACACGACAGTGTGGACGCTCATGCTAATGGCGCTGCAGAGGGTCCTGCTCCCAGGACAGCGATCAGCGGCCATGCGGCATGTGTGGGGCGTAGAGGATCAGTGGGCGCCTACAGAGGTAACAGCCTGTCCAACATGGCCTTACGGACCCCAGCAGTCGCCAGCATCAGGAGCCATGTGGGAAGGAGAGGAAGAGCTGGCGAGCTCGCCGTTCGCAGTAGAACGCCTGGCAGCATATGTGCACCAGTGGGTGCGACAGGAGCGGAGGGCGTGGCACGACAACAGGGCCAGCAGCGTGCTGCCCTATTGGCAGGCTGACGTCATAACAACGCAGTTGTGGAGACAAGCGCACCCAGCAGGGGTGCGCACGCTGCACCCTTTATTCAGAGGGGCAAGGGAAGTAGGCATCGAGGAGGAGTTGGAGGACTTGAGGAACCAGCCGAGTAGGGGACATGGGCCGGTGGGCAGGCGAGGCGCCGATGCAGAGGAGCCAGCGGCAGCCACCGATGGCCCTGTCCAGGATGAGGAGCCGGAATGGACCCAGGCGGCATTTGTAACATTTGGGGCGGCAGCAGCCTCATGGGAGCTGCTGGAGTATGTGGACGACTTGGAGGTAGCAGCACTGGAAGCTGAGCCTAGGGGACGGGCAGAGCCCCAGGCAGCCCTAGACATTGTCAGCACACCGCCCACGGAGGACTCAGACAGCAGGACCCCGGAGTTCAGCGACGACGTTTCAGAGGGTCCACCACCACTGGTTGAGATCACCGAGTCAGATGAGGAGTGGCACGAGGCAGGAGCCAGGCCCTCGGGCCAGGATAGCGTCACCAGAGCAGAGGCTCGGGATGCAGAGGGCAACTACGTGCCAGCAGACAGCGGCCCAGGACCAGGAAGTCCAAGGTACGGCATGGTGGGAGAGCTGCCACAGCTGAGGCGCGCGTGGGTGCGCGGCATCTTTCAGGAGCAGGCAGCAATGAAAGAGCGCAGAAGCAGGAGAGCCGCTATAGAGCTTGGTAACGGAATCACACTGGAGGAAGAGGCAAACCAGGTCGCAACGGGGATCAGCCTTCAGCAGGCAGCAGACCAGCACGCTCGCAGGCCCGAGGGGGCAGCAGCAGACAAGACGAGCAATGGGCGCCCGGGATATCCCCAGATCAGCCAGCCAGCACAGACAGCGGCACAGGGGCCTTGGGGTGACCCAGCGGCGTACAGCACGGGACGCTGGGTTGCAGTGCTCAGGAATTTTGTCGATCAGCTGGACGTGCTGCGAAGGCAGGAAATGGGGCAGCAAGAGGCGAGCCAGGAGGCTAGCCTGCTGTTTCGACTTAAAATGCTACCACAGCCCGATCCGGACCCCAGGATGGGAGGTTACAGCAGGGCGGTCAGGGAGCTACGGGAGGAGCTGACGGAGAGAGTATCAGCCCTCTACACGGGAAGAGCAGAAGGAGCGGACACCCAACAGCCGTCGGACAGCCGCAGCAGACAAGCCCAAACCGGCAGGGGCGAGGACCTCGCTAGCAGGGTTGCCGGCGCGCAGGACACCATACGACGGGGCTGGGGGCAGGATGAGCCCGCGGGCGCAGGCAGCAGTAAGGCCGTGCAGCGCGCCAACCACAGGCAGGAGAGAATGGCACAGTGCAGCACAGGACAGATCCCAGGAGCAGGGCCAGAAAGGGCCAGTGCACTTTGGGCTGACACTGCCAAGTTGCAAGGAAAGAATTCTAAGAAGGCCAGGAGACGCGCAGGAAAGGCGCAGAGGGCGGCCGCGGACAGGAACCGAGGCAGCAGACCAGGATTGGATTGCCCAGCCCTGCCACTCAGGGTCTGCCAGGTAGACCTGGAGATCACGTGGGCCAGAGGACAGCAGCCGCCAGAGCAGATTGCAGAGCCAGGCGTTCAGCCCGCAGAACAGTTACCGCAGCAACCCATGAGGAAGACGACAGCGTGCAGAGGACTCCTCACCTGTACAGCAATTAAAGGGATCCTTACGGGAGCGCTCCAGCTGATACTGGTGTGGCTGCTGCTGTCGGTGTGTGTGCCGGGGGCGCGAGCTACCGGGCAAGGAGTGCGAGGAGGAGGATTTACAGCAGGCCAAGGTGCTTTTGTTTCTGGAAGGGAGGCAGCAGCAAAGCTGTCGTCTGGATGGTTGCGCCCACCGGCTGTCAGCTCCATGAGGGACACCAGCGGGAGGGGCGCATGCAGCCAGCAGGAGAGATGGCACAACGGCAACACCACTGGCGAGGAAGAGCTGCCCGCGGTGGACGACCCGCAGGCGGCTGTGGTGATCGACATGTTTCAGCCGGGGGGAGTTGTGGAGCCACCCGCGGAGTACGTCAAGACCAAGGAGGGATGGCTGCTGGGCAAGCACCCCGACTTCACTGCGGAGCAGCAGGAGAGCCTGGAGCAGAGCCTCAGGGATCGCCAAGGAGCATTCGCTTACTCCATGGAGGATCTACCAGGCTACTGCGGCACGCAGGCTGACCGCACAGGGGCCAGGCTCGATACAGTCACGCCCGAGCCAGCAGCCAGGGAGGAGGCAAGTGGGAAGCAAGTAGCTTTGCTCACAGGGTTGGGCAGAGTGAACCAGTGGCATGCAGACCAGATAGTGCGCATGGCGCAGGAGGGCAGAAGGAGAGTACAGATGTTGCGAGCTGCAGAGGCAGCTTGCGTGACAGCACCGGTGGGGCAGGAGATATCCTCTGCCGCCACTGACGATGATGAACAGGCGCAGCCTGTCAGTACAGCAGAGCAGGCGTTCAGCAACAGGGAGCGATCCAGGACGATGATCAGTGATGTTCTTGCTGACTTGCCTCGAGTGACGCCCCCTCATCCCCTTGCAGGCCTGGATACAGCTTGCCTGTCAAGTGGGGCTGTGCGGGCCATGGAGACCGAAGGAGTCGTCCTCTTCGAGCCTTTTGGAGGTATGTGCTCAGGGCTGGAAATGGTACTCAGGGCAGGTATCCCAGTAGTGCAGTACTTGTATGCAGATATCAGTGAGGAAGTCAGAGAGATCGCAGGGGGTCGCCTGTTGCAGTTGCACAAGAGATTCCCCCAGTTGCTTCCGGTCAGAGCGTTTGATAAGGCTTTCAGAGCGTTGCCGCAAGATGTGTATGCCATTACGGCAGAACACCTCAAGGAGGCAGGTGCCCAGGAGGGGCGCCAGTGGTTCATGGTAGCAGGCTGGGAGTGCCAGGACCTTTCGTCAGCTGGCAAGGGGCGGGGGCTCGCGGGAGAGAGAAGCAAGTCTTTCTTCCCGTTAGTCAAGCTGTTGGGTACTCTGCAGTTCCTGCAGGGACCTAGGCCGCCAGCGTACCTGATTGAGAATGTAGCAATGCAATTGAATCAGAAGAGTGAGAAGGCCAGTGTTGAGGCTTTTCAGGAAGTGTGCAGGATTCTAGGGACACCGGCGTTGTTTGACGCAGCGCAGGTGGGGTCTTACGCCCACCGCACCCGCAACTATTGGGGGAATATTGCCCCTGCAGCAGATATTGAATTTGTGATTCGTGCGTCGACCAGACCCCACGAGGGGATTGTAGACGACATTCTGGACAAGGGCAGCAAGGCCCAGGTAGTATCGTGTCCGGACAATGGGGGGTACCGCATCAATGTCACAGGGCAACCCAGGAAGGTGCTGCCGTGTTTGATGGCCACACCCTCATCATATGCTTTCCGGAACGGGCAAAATGGGATGGTGTACAGGCCCATGGGGGACTTGCAGGAGCCCAACGCAAACGAGCGTGAGCGAGCCATGGGGTACGCTGTGGGGTCCACATTGCCACGCCCAGATTTCCCTGAGGCAGCCAGACGGGCAGCCTTGGGCAGGTGCATGGATTCATGGGCACTGAGTGCATGGCTCAATGTGGCACTTGAGTGGGCTAAAATCATGCCAGCAGAATTGACGCGCAGGGCAAGACTGCCAAGCCAGGACAGGGACCCAGTGCTGGGGGCGACTTTAATGTCCAGCCACTATGCCCTTGCTACTGCAGGAGACGCGTGCTCTGGCAGCAGGGAAGCGGCCGCGTCATACAGACAGTGCCTGGGAGAATCCGCCGCGGCAGACTGGGCCGACGCGGCACAGGAACCAGGTGGGAACGCGTCTGAGGCACAAGTTGATGTTGAAATCAGAGTCACCAGGGATATAGAGAGTGAGAAGGACCAGCCAGGTTGTCCTGCAGGACCGTCGGCTAGGGTTGATGTATGGGCAGATGAGCCCGTCTTGAGGTTTCTCCGTGAAAAGACTTATGTCCAGGGAACAGAGCTAGGAGAACAGACTAGAATACAGCGCAGAGCAGCGCCATTCCAGTGGGAATCAGAGAGGGGAGGAGTCCTGATGAGACTCATGCCAGATGGTAGACGTTGTGTGGTGCCCAGGCCAGAAGACAGGCTAGCAGTGATCCAGACAGCGCATGCAGGTACGGGCCATTTCGGCAGCCACCGCACGGCTTTCATGGTCATGCAGCAGCATTGGTGGCGGGGGCTTCGAGCAGCAGTCAAGAAAGCGGTGCAGGAATGCGGTGTGTGTGACAGGGCCAGGGCGTCCACGTTCAATCACATACAGCCCAACCTGCACCCGCTACCCATTGAGGGGTTGTTTTTCCGGTGGGGAGTGGACCTGTGTGGTCCATTCACGACCACTTCCAGGGGAAATCGGTTTGTGATGGTGTGTGTGGAGCATTACTCCAAATGGGTGGAGTTGATCCCCATTCCAAGCAAGGCGTCTGATGTGACGGCCTTGGCATTCTTTCAAAATGTTGTTGCACGATTCGGGGGATGCGCAGAGGTGGTGACAGACCAGGGAACAGAGTTCCAGGGTGAATTTCAGGACATGTTGTTGGACTGCTTCATTGACCATCGCACCACTTCTGCCAACCACCCCCAGGCAGACGGGCTTTCCGAGAGGGCTGTACAGACCCTCAAGGCAGGCCTGCGCAAGTGCTGCGAGGAGGGCAGCAGCGACGAGTCATGGGACAAGATGGTGCCCTGGGTAGCCCTTGGCTTCCGATGCTCGCCGCAGCAGGCCACGCGCATGGCGCCGTACGAGGTGCTGTTTGGACAGAGGCCTACCTTCCCCTCCAGAGTGGGAGCGGACCTCTGGAGCACAGCCAAGGTGGCAACGGCAGAGGAGGCAGCAGACCTGCTTTTGGCCAGAGTGGCCAGGATCAAAGAGGCACTGCCAGTCGCGGGTGAGCATCTAAAAATTGCGCAGCACCGCGACAAGCTGCGATATGCACGCATTCGTGGGGGAGGGTATGTCCCCCAGGTCAGGCGTTTTGTAGAGGGAGATTACGTGTATGTGAAGTATTCATCAGAGCGACGCAGCCTCGATCCCAAGGCCAGGCCTGAGATCCTCAGGGTAAAAACACTGGGGGCGACGGGAACTTTGGTGCTGGAAGGGGCAGATGGCCTCACAGTTACAGAGAATGCAGTCAATTGTTCTCCATGCCACTTGCCCAACCTCAGGGGAGTGGTTGATTTCAGTGGAACCAGACCCAATAAAAGCCTGTCATGCGAGGTGTGCCAGCTGCCCGATCGCGGAGAGGTGATGCTTTTGTGTGATGCCTGCAATACAGGTTGGCACATGGACTGCTTGGTACCAGTACTCGAGGAGGTGCCTGAGGGCGAGTGGTTGTGCCCACACTGCACGCCGGAAGACAAGGGAGCTGGGCCCGCTGCAGTAGCAGGGCCCCCCACAGAGGAGCGCAGTTTACAGGTCCAGGGGCGACCGAGCCCAGCGGCCAGAGCGGCTGCCAGGACAGCCCAGGAGGCCGACGCCATGGACAGGCCTGAGGTGGAAGTCATGGCCACCAACCCAGCAACAAGGCAAATGGAGCGGGGCATCGCAAGACCAATGGCGAACGGGTTGTATGACATCTCGTACACCACCGGCCGGGGAGAGGCCAATGTCACCCCGAGAGCAGTTACAAGAAGGGCCAAGGTGGCCAAAGAAGCAGCAAGGGAGGAAGAGGAGTCAGCCCTTGAGGATTTTACCGGGACCAGAAGCCCGGAGCGGCAGGGCCGCTGAACACGTGACGTCACCCACGCCGTACCTGGCAAGGAGCGGGCAGGCACCTACAGAGCGGAAATGCAGACGCAGTGCGGCTCGTCCTAGTACCCAGTAGGCAGCGGGCCGGCAGCCGGACCGAAAACGGAAGATGCAGGAGTAGAGTTACGGCAGCTTCATGAAAATTTGTTTCTCAAATACCGTGGCAGCAAGGCTACCGTAGTACATAAGTTATGACAATGATGAGCGAGGAGAATTAGTCAACTCGAGCAATTATAGCACAGCAGGGGGCAGATCACGCTGCTACGGCGCACATTTTCTGTGGCCTTTAAAGACCAGGCGGCTATGGCGCAGTGGGGCGAGAGCAGCGGTTGTTCTTAGCTTGACCTGATAACTTTGAAATTCCTCTGTTTGCTAGCCAGTAGTGGGCTGAACAGCTTGACTTTGAAGGATTCTGCGCATTGCGCTTCAGCTGAAACTCGGTTGATTTTTTATTTCCCTGATTGCAGAAAGCCTGAACCAGGCGGATTCGTAGATTGCCTGAACCAGGCAGTTTGGTAGAAGGCCAGAACCTGGCATATTTGCTGATGAAGATTTGAGCTTCTACGTACATATTTTTCCAGAAGTTTTTTTCAGTACCACCCCTTTTTTCCGGCTCCCCGCGCATGCCTGGAGGGCTTAACGCTGGGGAGCGGGGGGCGAGTAAAGTAGTAGGGGCGGTACCCACGAGACGGAGACTTCCAGGCAGAGATATCCAGTTAGGGACTTCCAGATACAGTTATCTTGTTAACAAGCTCTTGTCTGAAGTACAAGGAGCATGAGTGTACGGTGATGTACCGTGTTTGTGAGTAGAGGACACCTCTTTAAGGGGTCCTGACCGGAGTTTACGGTATTTACCATAGTATTGCAGTTACTGCTTTATGGTGCGACAGCTGTCACAGTATATTACAGTATACGTGACAGAACCGTTTAGACCGCAGTTAGCGTCATCGGTGACTCCGCAGCTTCTCTGCGGAGTCTCCGTGTTTGAACTGAGACCTAGAAACCTGCTTACGCAGGATTAGTTTGACAGGTTCTACCGTACTCTGTATTGGGCCTGCCGGGTCCCTGTATCCCGGCAATTGCCTTGGCTAGTTACTTCGTCCCTTTCTAAAGGACAGACCTCTATTTGTAACAAGCACCGGCAGTCTTTGAGACCAGCAGCTTCCATATAAGTCAGTACCTTAAACTCGAGTCAAGACTAGCTCAGCCTCCGCTGATCTAGCTGGAGACAAGTACCACAGTAAGAGAACCGAGACTCTGCAGAAGAAGAAGTACGCAGCCTCGTCCCGTCCGTCTCTCCGCGTGTTACGCGGTAAGTGTCCTTAACATAGCCCTGCTGGATCGCGACCAGACGGCCAGAAGGCCTATGCCCTCAAAGTCAGTTGCTATATATACACTATTCCACCTAGCTGCTTAACTCGAAGAGCACTCGCAGCCAGTGAAGTAGACACTGAGCCTGCCCGTAGGCGTCCGTCACTGCAGTGGGGAAAGAAGTCCGCCACGGACCTGAAGCGCACCTCGCGAGTAAAGTAGTAGGGGCGGTACCCACGAGACGGAGACTTCCAGGCAGAGATATCCAGTTAGGGACTTCCAGATACAGTTATCTTGTTAACAAGCTCTTGTCTGAAGTACAAGGAGCATGAGTGTACGGTGATGTACCGTGTTTGTGAGTAGAGGACACCTCTTTAAGGGGTCCTGACCGGAGTTTACGGTATTTACCATAGTATTGCAGTTACTGCTTTATGGTGCGACATCCTGGGTATGATCTTCAACTGACCTAAGATAGCAAGGGCACTGTTCCATGTAGGTTTCTGATGTCACAATTGAGGGGGGGGCAAAAGCAAGTAAAAACACCCCATCCTCGAGAAGTATTGAGCTTGACGAGAGTTTCCATATCTGGTCTTAAAATGCTTTTTGGCCCAACGGTGATCGAGGTACAGAGAGCCAAACAATGAGAATTTCGTAGATTTCACGAAAGCTTATTTTGCGAATTACACTCCAGCCCCGAGAAACTGCATAACATAAAGATCTCACTGCGTAGGGTAGGGCCAGGGCTTTCCAACGACCCCCCATGCACGGTCAACGGTCAACGTTAAGTGCCCGGTCAACGCATGTCAAACAGGAGGGGGGGGTCCAAGGCCCTAAAAAACGTCTGTTTTTTTTCTTGAAGCCGAGATACCCTCCCAAAAGTCCTTAGGTGCAACTCCCATGTCATACGGATGAGCTTTGGAGAATTAGGGGGAATTGGGTCCCTGATGTTTTCTGCCCTCCCCCTCGGTCACAGTTGTTAAATTAACGATACACTTTGTTTCAGCAATATTTTGAACCCTCTCACTAAATGATTTGACGTAGATGGAGATGTGTTTTGCCTTCCCTCACAATTAACGCTGTTTGGAGAAACATCGTCCTGGCATAAACTGAGTGTAGTTGCCAGTTTTCAGTCAAAATTAAAAGTTTCGGGCAGTCTTCCACACCGAGGGCAGCACATACATAAAGAATTACATCATTTATTCGGGGGACAGGTGCTTGCAAACCGGTTTTGAGCGCTTCATCACTAGAACTGACACTCAACGTGAAAAACCGGGTGCCCACCTTGGAATTTAAAACAGCAAACAATGCAGTGGCATGGGACTAATTCCAGCCTGTACCAGATATACAGACCCAAGCCAACTAATTGATGGAAATAGTGCAGCATGGAGAGGAGACCGCTCATGCGTATTGATCGATTTCCGCAGTTTCTCCCATCACCAATGACCACTGTTTCTAGAATGAACAACCTACGATGCAGAATAGAGCATCAGCTACAAGTTAAATCAGATTCAGAATAAAATCATTAACTTGAGTCCAAGTCTAAATCAAATGAGAGTCCAAATAAAACCACAACTTGAATCGCTGACGTAACAATAAATAAGATATAACAATGGTTTTCACCGGGGGTGTGTTTGGGGGGATAAAAGGGATGTTAACAAACGAATCGTTCAGAGTATGGTGTGGAGGAGGGTCCTCAGGAAAATAAGAGAATTCATGATTCAGGAGTGGTATATACTGTAGTTGACGGACGTCCAGGCATGCCCTCAGAGTGGCGCAAAACCCAAGATTAGCTCTGACTATCACCAGGCAGCCAAGATAAGCAATGATGAGGTAGAGCACTGACGAACTAACTAACTACACAAGCAAGGAGGAGCTAGCTAGTCTAACCAATAGATAACTAAAAGCCAATGAAGATGAATCCTAGTCTAAGACACTCACTAATAACATAGTTGAAGGAGTGGATTCAATTTGAGCTCTAACTACGTGAACTACAAGTGCGGGCAAGAAAGCAACACACAAACACAAAACAGCGCCCCTCCTGCTGAGATAGCCACCAACACACAACCTCAAACCAGTGGCGTGGGAATGCACCACATAGGAGCTGCGCTGTCACGGCAGCAGAACCTACCATACATGGGACAGCTGCATACTAATATTTTCATTTGCTCAGTACGTTGAGGGTCACAGAGTACTGCAAAGCACCATCAAAGATGCAGGCATGCCATCAAGGAAGCATCTAGAGTTGGGCGGTTCATAAACCATTTGGTAATTCTGTTCGGCAATTTAGCTCAGCCCTCCATAAACCAAGCATTCAATTCATGAGCATGTCCTCAGTGAAACAATTCAGAAATCAGTTCAAAACAACCTTCGTTTGGTAATAAATATAAATTCAGGAACCCGTAGAGCCCACCATATACGATCCACATAATTGGAAGGCCACAGTTGAACCTCCCACAATGACAGAGGCAACCAGTGGGAAGAAACAGAGCTTCTGATGACACACTGGGAAGTATTGGAACATTTGGAAACCGATGACTATATCTCTACAGCCTAAGTGCCTATCATAGCCTGTGCAATGAGGCAGAAATATGTGTGCGTTCCTGAAAAGCACCATGCACCCAAGCACTTTGGCATGGCTACATGGCACACCGCTCTGTCAGGCTCGCAGATTTCTCAGTCGTTCTGTGCTTCAGCTACAGTTCAGCTACCAACCCGGCCTCCTGCCTACAGGGATGGGTGCAGCAAGCCGCGTTGATTGGTCCTGCTGTTGTTGCTGCAGCTGTTGCTGCCGCTGTTGCTGTTGTTCCAGTTGAAAGCTCTCTGCCGCACGTTGCCACGGTGAGCGGCGCGAGCCCTGAGGGCGGCTTTTGATGCCGAGGCCGCCATCTCCCTCGCAGGGGCTAGGAGCAAGCCTGGGGCATGTGGATACACTGCCGCTGCTACTGCAGCATCCGCTGCCGCCGCTCTCCGTTGAGCTCCTGAAACCGGATAGCCTCACGTAGCTGAGGCTGCGGCCCATGCTGCCCGTCCTGCTCATGCTGTTGCCCGTGCTGCTGTGGCCCATTGTGTCCATCCTGCTTAGGCAGCTCGTACTGCTGCAACTGCGGATACTGCCCATAAGATACCGCTGCCCTCCCGTAGATATGGACCCCGTAGATCTGGGCGTGGATCCTGGGCTGCTCAGGGGCTGCCCCCCTGGCTGCTGGCTGCGGCCATACGTCATGGCTTGGTGAATAAGCGAGTCCAGATTCAAGATAGGGCAGGTGTGTTGCTGCTGCATCTCAGTAAGCTGCACGTGTGATGCTGTACCACGAGAATGCTGTTGACCCTCTGGCCCGCCATCAGCTGCACCATCTATGAGCTGAGAAGGGCTTGCCCTTACTGGGGAAGTCTTCTTGAGCAGGACGTACGTGGTTGACTGAGCCGAGCAGAGGCCGTTTGTAGAAGGCGACCTATTTCTGGGTGTCATAACTAAGATTGCACGCACATCCTCTAAGCCCGTAAGCGTCAGCCGACAAAGAGTTTGCTGGTACTGTCGTTCAGCAGACTCTGGCGAAAAGGAAGCGGTGGGAGTGCAAGTGATGACAGCAGCAGCACCGGCTGCACCTGCCGGGCCATCAGTAGCTGTGGCTGGGCGAGATAGGGCAGGGAAACCTCCAGAGGGTCTTGTCAGCATTTTCAATGCTTTGATGTCAGATTCCTTTTCGGAGAGCTCTTGATGATCATGCCCACGTGCATACTGTGGCTGGGGGAAGGACCTTGGGGAATGGAGCATGACGCAGTTAGCACATGCTGGGAGATGCTGTTGCTCAGAGGACGTCTGCAAGGTTCAAACCTGCATGGAATCATGAAAGATGAACAGTTGGGGCATGAAGAAGAACGAAGGCATGCCGCAGGCTTTGCCTCAAGAGTCAAGCAGGTTGGTGAGACCTACGACAATTTAGCTGAAGATGGCCGGTCAGCACACTTTTTTAACACGTTTCAGCCACAATTCTGATATATCTATATCACAGCCTACACCAGAGGTAGAATTGTGTAGCAATATCATCTGCTGGGGCCGCCGGCCGTAGGCCAGTCAAGATTGGGTCCCCAATGGCCCAGCAGTGGCCGCTGGGGTGCTGGGTGGCCTCCGAAAGGTGACCTGGCGTACACTTAAAGATGCACAGCCTTTCAGAGGACAGAATAGCAGTGTGAACCAATACAACGTACAACTAATTGCATTCATGTTTGCGAGGGGGCCTCCAGGAGCTGAGGTAAGGGTACATGAGACATCAGGCATATGTGTACCTGAGACATATTTCTGCAGCCCAGGTGCCCAGCACAAATCAACAGCTATCTGTCAACGTCATCATGAAATCGCAGCATGTGCGACCCAATCGAACTGATGCTCTTGTGCATCGAACTATCCTGTTTGCTTTTACCGACCTGCCAGCCTGGTAATGTCGAGTCGTGCACTCGTGCCGCACCACTGCAGCTGCCGGAGATTCAAATATTGCTGCCAGATGAATATATCAAGCAGTCCCGATAGAAAAGATCTTCAGCGTGGTTTCTCTTCTCAGCATTGGCATCGGCATCAATATCCTATCCGCAGTATGAGTCCCTGGTATCAGTCGGAGTCCGGTTCTCCCCTAGGTTTCAGGTTTGTTATCACGGAAACAACAGACTGGTTAGGGGAGAAATGAATGAATGAAGTAATGAAGGGCACTGTATGGGCAGGGTGGCCGGGATGGCGTGGGAACATACAAATATGTGTGCTCCAAACCTGGTGCCCCAAACCTTGGAAAATCGTCACCACAAAACAGCAGGCCGTCCTGCCTTTGTCCCGCCATTTTCAACACTGGGTATCCACATTTTTCATTTCAAAATCGGTGGTGGGGCAGAGAGTGGTGGGGCGACCACTTCGACAGATGTGCGACTTGCAGTGAGTGGTATTTTGACAAGCTCGTCGATTACGATCGCGATCGATCGACTCCGTTCACCATAATCCCTTGTCCACACCACCGGCCCACATCCCAGGTGTCCGTCAGGCAACCCCTGCCCCTGCCCCTGCCCCTTGGCCTGCCCCTGCTGCAGTTCCTGAAACGCCACGCATCTAAGCTAGTTTACACCTTCCATTTCATCAGAATCTTGGCAGGTGTTCGCAGTGAGACTGCGATGACCTCTTTAAACTTGAATCGATCGGCTCAATTTGGCCGAAATGACCAGTGTCGACGTCTGATGCAGCACAGCTTGGCATCATCGCACAGCACATTATCACCGATGCTGAACAGATTCTGCCCAGCGCGCTTCCCCCTGACTGCTCGATGCATGCGCCAGACAAGGCAGTCTGTGCGGAAGGTGACGCTCCACTTACGATTATGTAAGGTAGCAAGCGCCACGTCTCCAAGCACACCCCAGGCACTGCCGGGACAAAATGATGCGCAATCTGCCCAGGTGTGAACTGCCGCACTGTAACAGGTAGGGTGCTTGCTCCCCTCTGGATGCTTTACGGCATGTGTGCTGGTTTGATGTAAACTGTTTACGGCACATTTGGCATGGAGCTTCATGCCAGCATGCGCATGGCTCTTGGTGGCATGGTGCATGGCCCTTGAGGAAATGGGGCATGTTGGCATGGTCGGTCTTGTGAGCTTTGCTTGTGCAATGGCTTGAAGGTTGAGAACCTCCTTCATGCAACCTCTCTACTCTCGGTACCATCGCACTCGCTGCCCCATGACGCGATCCAAAGTTGATACAAAATAATTTATTTTTTTAAGACTTTTCTTTCGATTTGTTCTCAGGTGCTGATACCGGTATTCGCTGTCACATCAAGTTCACTATTTGTTAACCGTTAAAATGAAAATTATCGTGAAGAACCTGTTAACACTTCAATTCGTTTCGCGTGTGATGCAATATAGTTGGTTTGTGGCTGCTGTGCCAGACGTGTCATGGCCAGGACACATCCTGGTCTCACTGCCCTGTTTGCACATTACACTACCTACGGGGAACGGGTGGCAGCACTAAGCTGATGGGGACTAAATCTTCACCAGCTTGCGGCCGGTGGGGCCCAAGCAGCAGCGCTTGCTGCTTGAAGACCCACCCGCCGAAAGCCGGGTTGTATCTGCTGTACAGTGCCCTACAATACAGTGCCTCTGCTAGCAATCCGCTGCTCCCATCAGCTTTGGTCTTTGCCAATGCTTTCAACAGCAAATTTTGACACATGTTTCAAGTTGTATTGCATGGCGCGCCTTCATGCGTCCTGTTAGTGTGACGAATCTTAGCCGCACCAAGCTGAAGCATGCACTGACATGGTGACCTGCATCTGCAGGATGGGAAAGGGGCATTGGGTCCTGAGGGTCAAACTGGCAGCGCTCTGTCAGGGGCCTGCCAGCAGCAACAGGATGCAGGACGGGAAGGGAGAATCGGACCCTGAGGGTGAAATTGTTAGCAGCCCCCGCCCTGTCACTCGGCAGCGAAGTGTTGGGGGACCTGACAGCAGCAGCAGCAACAAGCTGCAGGATGGGAAGAGAGCTCCGGGTCCTGAGGTGCAAACCGCTAGGGGCCTAGGCCCTGTCACTCGGCAGCCCCTGCTGGCGGGCCTGCCAGTAGGAACGTCAACAGCAAAAGCATCATGCTGCAGGTGGCAAGATCAGACAGCTGTGACAGGAGAAGGAGCGACAGCGACAGCGACAACGAGGGCAGCCTAGGTGGGCCATACAATGTCCGTAGAGATGGTGGCAGCAGAGGCAGGGCCAACCACTCGGGGCCGAGAGCGCACGCAAGGACGATGAGAACAGCGGATGGGTGGGGCACAGGGACAGAAACAACTCGCAATGGGTGAGTAACTGAGCAGTGAGCACGCAACACTGCTTGTATTTTAGCGCTTCAGACGCACGTGCCCCTCTTGTGACAAGGGATAGGGCTAATACGGGCTATTTGGGTCCCTCTCTTGTCCCCAGAAGGGACCCAAATAGTGCTTGGGCCGGGGCAGCTTGGGGGTGGCAATGTGCCTGCTGCGGATGCCGCGGAGCAGTGGCAAATGCTTGCAGGAATTCAAGCAGGATGCAAGGGCAAAGACGAACCAGGGGCTCATGCTGGGATTAACCAGATCACCATGCTCTCTATACCCATGCTTGCTCCCTCCCATGCATGCACTTTCTTCCCATGCATGCACTCTGTACCCATGTATGCTCCCTCCCACGCATGCTCCCTCCCATACATGCAATCTGTACCCATGCATGCTCCCTCCCATGCATGCTCCCTCCCATACATGCAATTCTTTCCCATGCGTGCTCCCTCCCATGCATGCACTCTGTACTTATGCATGCTCCTTCCCATGCATGCACTATTGCTCTCTTTGCCCATGCATGCTCCTTCCCACGCATGCACTTTACCATCAAGCATGCTGCTCCCCGTGTGAACCCCTCCCCGTGAACGCCCCCCCAAGGACCCAAGAGACAGGACCAGAGATGAGCGAGGAGAACCAAGCCCTTCCTGGCTGAGTGGGCCCAGGGGCGGCAATGATGCTGGTGTGCGGAAGGGGCACCTGGGCCGCGAGTTAAGCTCTGCCGTCCCTATGAGGGCTGGCGGCAGTGGGTCTGGTGGGGATGCCCCTCTCAGTAGCAGGAGTGAGGGCACGATCAGCCCGCCACTACTCACCAGCCGCATCAAGTGGGCGCGGGAACTCTCAGAGATGGGCCAGCTGGTGGAGAACTTTGGGCCTGCCTTCAACCATATTCATGCGGCGGCGGCGCTGCACTCGAGCGTCAGCCTTGTGGGGGCCCCAAGGGTGTCCCGCTCCGCAGAGGCCGCCACGCTGGCCAGGGTTACGGAGCTAGTCCGGCTGCGCGCGCCCGCGATGGGCAGCCGCCAGGTTGCCAACTGCATTTGGGCGGTCTCCAAGCTGGAACACTGCGGTGAGGCCCATGCTGAGTGCGCTGATCCTTCGTGCTGAGGCGGAGCTGCGATCGATCGAGCCGCAGCATCTGGCCAACACGATGTACGCCATGGCCTCGCTCAAGCACCATGACTGGGCCTTTATAGAGAAGCTGCTGCTGGAGGCTAAGCCTAAGCTTCACCTCTCCGACAACCAGGACCTGGCCAACACAATATGGGCGCTCTCGACGCTGCAGCACCCCAGCCCGGCGTTCAATGACGCGCTGATGGTCGAGGCCGTGGCCCAGCGGAGGTCATTCAGTCCACAGGGCCTCGCCAACACCCTATGGGCAGCGGCAACGCTGCAAGTTGCGACCCCGGCATTCACAGAGTCTTTGCTGAGCGCGGCCAAGGCCAAGCTGCACCTGTTTGATCCGCAGCATCTCTCCAATATATGGTGGGCGCTCGTGACACTGCGGCACCCCAATCTGGCGTTCATTGATGGGCTCAAGGCCGCAGCAATAGCCAAGTGCAGCTCCTTCAAACCGCAGCACCTCGCCATCGGCTTGTGGGCGGTGGCGACGCTGCAGGTCGCGACCCCAACGTTCACAGAGGCCATGCTAGGCGAGGCCAAGGCCAAGCTGCACTTGTTTAACCCGCAGGACCTCTCCAACATGATGTGGGCGCTCGCAACCTCGCAGCATTCCAGCCCGGTGTTCTCCGACGTGCTGATGTTCGAGGCCACAACCAAGCGCTGCTGGTTCAGCCCGCAGGGCCTTGCAAACATGCTGTGGGCAACAGCGACAATGCAGGTCGCGACCCCGGCTTTCACCGAGGCAATGCTGGGCCACGTCAAGGTCAAGATGTACACATTTGAAGCCCGGCACTTATCAAACGTCCTCTGGGCGATAGGGAAGATCCAGCACCGCAACATACACAACACGGTCTTTTTGGACGCGGCCCTGGCCAGGGTGGTGGCCATAATGGACACCCTGGACGCCCAATCCCTCGCCAACACGGTGTGGGCCATGGCGGCGCTGAGGCATCACAACAGCAGGTTCTTGTCGGTCGCGGTGAAGCGGTTCTTGTCAGTTGACAACGCACTCCCAATGCATATTGGCTCCATCATCTAATCGCTGGCCACCCTGGGATGGACGAATGCAGAGGCCTATTCGGTTAGACCGCAGCCGCTGCCGCTGGACGTGTCGGACGAGTCTAACTTCGAGCCGGTGTGCAACATGCTGCACGGGCTCGCGTAAGCCGGTGTGTACTTCAGCTGGGCGCAAGGTCTGCTGCTAAATGAGCTTCCGGTTATGATTGCGAGCTTGGATACCAGTGAGCCCAAATGCATGGCCTGGCTCAACCAGCCCTTCCAATTCATGCTGATGATGGAGGCGAAAGGCCTTTTGGCGTTTGAGGTGCGGGATAGTGATGGATATCAGGAGTTGCGTCAAAACTGCCGCACCGCCTGGCTGGGGAGTAAGTTGTGTAAAACCTCTGAAGTACAGCTGGAGGTACTGGCGGCGGTACGGAAGCTTCCGGGATGCTGGGTTGCGAGCGAGCTTCCGACGGACGACGGGTTGTTCAGCATAGACATAGCAGTCTGGCTGCCAGGTGGGGAGCGGATCGCAATCGAGGTGGACGGCCCGCAGCACTTCATGGTCAACGCGCCCGACCGCATGACCGGGACTACAAAGCTGCGCAACCTGATGCTGGTGACGCGTGGCTGGCGTGTGGTCATTGTTCCCGTCATGTCGGGCTGGTTGAGGGAGGCGGGCCCCGAGGCGCGGGTGCAATACCTACAGTACCTAATAGCTGCAGCAGTATTTGTGCCCAGCTGATGTTGGTGTAAGGCGTGGGGCAGCCATCGATGAGGGTCTGGGTTTAATATCTGTATTGTCTGTTGGGCGTTTGTTTTAATGCATTTTGGTGTATACCTCCGCAGAATCCAACTGAGCAGGGAGCTCAACATCCTTTCTGCACGCGGAGCATTTGTCCCTCTTGCCCCGGAGGTTCGCTAGGTTGTACGTATTCTCCGTGGTCCTTCAATGGCGACCATTGAGTGGTTAGCTTGCCTGGTTGCGCTGGTCAAGGAAGGATTGGAGATGACATGGGGTATGTGCTAGGTTACTCAAGTTGAATTAGCCGGGCTTGGCCCACAGTATTAGATTTACAGTCCAGGAAGTTTGACGCTGATGCGTCCGGGACGTTTTGAGCAGGGTTCATCAGCGGTATAGCATCATTGACTTTTCCAGTATTGAAGTTATGTTACTGGTATTAGCATTTGCATTTATTGATACCGGTAGCTACTTCTTAACGGGGGGGGGGGGCAACCATCGGTTCCGGAGGGGGGACATTTTGCTTCCCCTGCTTCTAAATAATTCCACACAACGGTACTCATTACATTGACTTGGACATGTTTTTTCACACATTTCACTAGCACATTTGCCATGAGATCCAGTTTTGTTTTAGAACCCTCAAACCGGAGACCTCTGGAGGTTGGCCAGACTAGTGAATGGAGACATAATGTACAGTTTATAAATGGGTGGCATGCCCTAGCTTTTGTGCTGGATGTGGTCAATGTTCTTCAGTGCTAGATAGGCGGCTAGGGATTCTGACTTCCGTTTGTTTCCAGCCCTTTTTTGTATTGAGCCTCTCTTCCTTTTTTGTCCTCCCTTTGTGTCCAACTAGACATTTGGACGCAGGGTTGGACGCATACGCGGTCAAGCCTTTTTGAGCGGGCCCAGAGGTGCAACGTCATTAACATAATGCACTGCTCAGTGCTTCCTTGTAACCATATGCTTGTACCGCATGTGAAAGCACACATATCCAGCCTTTATTTCCCATTTTCTCTCATTTTTCCTGTCCCCTGGTGTTTGTTTCGTTCTGTCCTCCCAACCCTTTAATTAGGCGCCCACGAGGCCGAGCTTTTTTTTAGCAGGGCCCAGAGGTTTAACGTCATTGACATATTCAGCATGTTTCCTTTGCGCCCAGTAACCCGTCAATGAACATGACCATCATGTCCAGGGATCATGCCCTACCTGGAGTATGGAATTTAAGTCCAATACCTAGGGCACCAAATTGGATGCTTGAAACATGAGTGGGCATGCAACATTTTTGACCAGTGAAGTTTACTCAGAATACAAAGAGTCCCTGCAAAAACTGGTCGACCACTGTTGGGTGTGATAATCCCATTATAAAATCCTCCAAGGATCCACTCACTGGCCGGCCACCGTCGTCCATTGCACAAGTTCAGAGACACTCGCTGTGATTTTTGTTGTTTGGAAGGTGAACTTGCTTTCGCTCCGTACTCATAGTGAAATTCACAGAGGAGTTTAGCCTGCCCACCCAGCCAAGCGCAAGAGTGGCCTGGATCTAGTCCCGAATTATTGTTTCGCCTGCAGCTTAATCTAAGTTAACAGATGTGCGGTGTCGGCATACGAACCTCTTCGACTCTGACAGGTAACCTGTGCCCCTGAGACCTTTCAAAATCAGCACTGATTCTGTGAGCAGGGCGCCAACGCGACATGGCGGGATTATTTGAAACGTGCCCAACAACTGATCGAGCAACTGTGCGTCCGGATGTCATTGCCATTGCGAAGTTATCGCGGACTTTAGCAGCGCGACTTAAGCTCGGTTGAGGCTGATCTTCCATGGCTGGGCTGGATATCGGGGGGGGGCAGAGCTGACTTAACTGTGAATTTCACTGTGAGTACAGCGAGCGGAATACGGCGAGCGGACTAGGGGCCCAATTCCACCTGTGTCCGGAACTCGAAAACAGTGCCAGCTGGACACATTCCAATTCCACTAGCACTAGTGTTCGGGATCATGTTCGGGATATGCCCACCCATTATCCGTAAGCGGCGAGGCATGATTTTTGCATCGAGCCCAGAGGGGTCTCCGGGAAAATCAATAAATCATGCCTCGCCGGGTACGGATAAGCGTGACAGCGAGGCTTGGCTCCATTTTATCACTTGGTTATCACTCTCAGTCGCTCTCGCAATTCGTTTGATTCGGCTCTTTCTTTCTTTCTTTCTTTCTTGATTCGTCTCTTTCTTCATGGCTGACAAACCCCGCCCTGTCAGCGGCAAAGATCTTGCAGGCGAAGAGCTGGGCAAAGATATTGCAGGCAAAGAGCATGGCAAAGAGCTGCGCAAGGAGCAAAGATCAACACAAAGAGCAATGCAAAGAGCATCGCAAAGAACAGAGTGCAGTGCAATCATAGAGCAGAGTGCAGCGCACAGAGCAGGGTGCAGCGCAAAGAGCATATGTAGTGCACTCCAGCGCAAAGAGCAGCGCAAAGACAAGAGCAGCGCAAAGGAGAAAGAACTGCACAGAGACAAGTGCAGTGCAAAGAGCAAAGAGCAGCGCAAGGAGTAACACAAAGTGCAAAGGGTAAGCGCAAGAGCAGACGTGCTTGACAGGCTGCAATGCAAAGAGATTTGGTTTCGCCCGTACCCGAACACATCGCAGGCTCAGGTAGAATTGCACGGTGTACGGCATTTAAAATCCCGTATTCCTCAAGCCACGCTCAGGCGATTTCTTTCTTTCTTTCTTGCATTTGCCGTATTCCCATGTGTTTCCAACCAGAAGACCCGCCACCGGGATTAATTCCGGCGAGGCGCAGGTGGAATTGAAGCCTAGGGCCCAGATATCCTCTTCCACAGCCGCAGCTCTACACAAAAATGTAGCTGAATTGTAGTAGCTGAAGTATAGCAGTTGTTGATCCTTTCCTGTTGCAGATGCATAATCTGTCCTATCAACATTCCCATCATCTACGACTCACCATTATCAACAAATCGTTGTTGTTGAGCTCTGGGTCGAGCTCAGTGGCCAATCGCAGATCACGACTCAGGAGTCACTGGGCCTCCCTCCTCGACCACCCTCTCGCTTCCATTTGTCCACGCCTACTCTTACACATCCCTTATCTTGATCCGATAAACACTTTTGCGTCAGCGAGTTGTAACAAATCAGCCGCGATCAGCTGGCCTGCCCCTCCCGACATGTCCAACCTGTCGACTGGTGCCAGGGTATTTTTCGCCACCTGCATCGCATCTGCAACGACGATCTGGTACATTCACTGGTCGGAAAACGAGGGGCGACGCCGGATGAAGCTTGGGCCCACGCGCGACCAGAAGCTGTTCAACGAGAAAACCGCCGAGATCTTCGCAAAAAAGATGGCCGAATACGAGGCCGAGGCCGTGGGGGCTGGGGGCGATGATACATCAGTAATAGCGGGGCCTGGGGAGACGCAGCAGCAGGCATAGCAGGAGTAAACGCCTCGAGCCATGCAAGGTGAGGCTGCTGCATCCACACATTTGTCACACTTTGTTTAAAAAGCCCCTGGGTGAACAGTAGACTATCTAGCTTATGACATACATTAGTTGAAGCTACCAGGGCACTGGCAGGCGTGTACAGTTGCCTGGCACATGTCATAACATGTAGATGGGATGGAGCTGCGAGGCCTTAGCCTGGGCCCACTAGGCCACTTTGAGGGAGCTCCTGTAGCCTGACAAATCATCCCCATGCATGGCAGGTGATGCCATGCGCTTCAGCAATGCTCATGCATCATGCTCGTATGTATGCCAGCCTGGCCCATGCAACCGGTTTGGATTCATATTTGACAGGTAAATGCATCACGCTTGCATGAGCACGTGACAGTCCCATGCACCCAAATCGTCTATGCAGTTACACACGTGATGCATTGAAAATACGCCCATGCCAGAGGCTGGGGCTAGGGGGGCCAAGGTCAGAGCCACTGGCTATGAACGGGAATACGGGATGCAACTCCAAGATACTGGTATACAATAAAGCATGTATTCCTATTTTTCTGGTCCGCATCCTAAGGCACTGGCCGCAGGGCTGCAGCTTGGGCTGGGCACTGCGCTCTGCATTGACCATCCCAAGCTTTTTCATGCAAGCTTGGTCCTGCCTGGAAAAGTGGAAATGCTGCAATCGATTTGCCCAGGCTTGCCAATGTACCTGACCACCTTAAGCGCTTTGATTGACCAATCCACTTGCACTTTGTCAGCCATCCACCCTATCCGGCCCCCTCATTTCTGTTCATATCTGCAGGTGGCGGTATCAATGATGGTACAGGACCCCTAAATCTTCACACTTGCACACTAGCCAGCTGACCAGGCCAGGCTGACGACTCATCCCCAGACATGGGCAGACACAAGGCAGCAACAAGCCAGCCAGCCGGCCAGCCAGTGCGTCAGCTAACCAGCAAGACAATTAGCAGCAAGACAATTAGCCAAGGAGCCAGTCTGCCAGCCCGTCCTGATGCGGTATGCTGCACGCGGCTTATAGATGCTGCGCTGCCCGGGGTAGGCTGCCGCTGATGCTGTTGCTGGTGTCGCAGCAGCCCTCTGAAAGCCGTGTTGCTCGGTGCAGGCTGCTGTCGCCGATGCAGGCTGCTGTTGCCGGTGCAGGCTGCTGTTGCCGGCGCAGCTGCTGCTGATGCAGCACTATGAAGGCATGCCTCCACACTGTTTTGCATAGGCGTCGGCTGCAGTGTTGCACCCTGTGTCGAGTGTCGCGGCCAAAGAACTGCCTGGACCGTGAGGGAAAGGGCACGCAGCCGCTAGTACCGCGAAAGCTTTTCACGCTAGTTTCTGCAGATGTTTTGTTGTGGCAGTAAACCCCACCTGGACATCTGATTTCAGTCTGTGAGAGGTGCATTGGGCCCAGTGTGCACGAGTTACATTTCCAGAGGGAACCAAAACACTTTTGGCAGGCCGCTGGGCTCCAATCAGCAAAATCTTGACTGCCTAACGGCCGGCAGCTGAAGCAGCAGGGCTCGCAACACCAGGCCTCCTTGGCTGTAGGCTGTGATTCTTCAATTGTAGCTGAATTTCACTAAAATAGATGGGGGCCTGTCTGACAGACTGCATATATGCAGTGCCTGCTGCCTTGTCTCTAAGGATTGACAGGATCCTTGGATTTCTTCCATTTAACCATTTGAGGACATCTTAGGAAATGCCATATTACATTAAAGTATTTTATATTTGGGGTAATGTATCATTGTTACGCACCCTGTTGCTGGCTTGCTGCAATTTGCTGTTTTTTGTCAGACTTGTAGCACTCCCTACCGTACCTTCATGGCATGAGGCAGAAGAGGCACATCATTATTCTGACACTAGTTGCATACTTGTATCCACTCTCGTATTCCAATTTCACCTCTCCCTGAATTGTGTCGCTATGCTTCATTTCCCAGCGTTCCTTTTTTACACAACAGCCGCAGCAACCAGTGCTATTTGAAAGTTGAGAGCTTGGCAGCTGCAAAACACAATGAGAGTGGCGGCTGGCAGGTAACCGTATTTAGGGGTGCCTTGAAAGCATCTGCAGAAAGCATTTGTTGAGAAAGGCTGATATTTATGAAATACATTCCGCAGGGCGTGTGTCACAAGCTGGACATGCGTCCTATGCTCTCCATGGGCTGTGCATTCTTACCACCCAGCAGAGCATTTATGATCCTCCGACCTGGTGCGGGCACTAAAAACGGACCGCAGGACAAAATTAATGTGGTCCGGGATGGTGTACGCGTTCAGGTCTCAGGTGCAGCTCATGTTGGCTCATTCAGTCAGCCTTGCAGGTCTGGTGAGGAGGGTATGCTGGCTCTAGCAACCTTTCTTTGCCATTTGACCGATATTAGTCTTCGATTTTGTGTGCGCGTCAGAAGCTCGCTTCTTCCCGAAGTGCATTTCCCACACCTGCTTCTCCCCTGCAGATTCTGGTAATTAATTTGAATATTTCGATTTTGGCAGGCCCCACGACAGCAAGTCTTCCTCTCTGACAGCAGTCGCTAGGCCCTCCGCTGTAGTTTCCGTGGCAATCTGCGCGTTAACCACTGATATAGTAGCCACGCATGCCAGCGATATAGTCTACACATCTGTCTGTGCACCGGCCTCGGCCTCCCTGCGAACAAGAGCGCTGTCTCCCGATGTCGAAAAAATCGGCGACACAGGTGGTCGATCTGAGCGATCAGGGACCTACATTGAAGAGCATCCAGAACACCTCGGCTTTCCGAGTCCCAAAGATGAAGCTCAAAGTATCAGCAACCGCGAAGCCCGAGGAGGCCGCTGCAACCACTGCTGCATCGGCCCCCATGCGGGCTGAGAAAACTGAGGTGGAACCAGCCGAAGTCGTCGTAGTTGTCGCCGTGACAAGCAGCAAGTCAGGAGTAGAAGCAAAGGCCGCCAAGGCATGCAAGGCACCAGCGTCTGCATCGTCCCAGCCAGTTTCTCCTCCACCACCTCCTGCTCCTCGTGCACCTGCTCTAAAGCCAGCACCCAAACCCTCTCTAGCTCGCAAACCCCATGCCTCTGACACCCAGGACGCAAGAGCAGAATCACAGGCGGGGGAGGCAGCAGCAGCTCCGCCTCAAGGAGCAGCATCAGCAACAGCAAAGAAAGCAGCACCAGCAGCAGGGGAAGCAGCACCAGCGCCTGAAACAGCAATACCTGCACCAGCAAGGAAAGGAGCAGCAGTTAAGAAATCAGCTGCAACAGAGGAAGCGACTGCAACAGAGGAAGCAGCTGCAGTAAAGAAAGCAGCTGCAATAAAGAAAGCAGCTGCAGCAGAGGAAGCGGCTGTATTAGAGGAAGCGGCTGCAGCAGAGGCGGCGGCTGCAGCAGTCGCGGCGGCGGCAGCTGAGGAAGCAGCTAAAGCAGAGGAGGTGGCTGCAGCAGACGAGGCGACGGTAGCAGAGGAAGCAGCTGCAGCAGCGCAAGCAGCTGCAGCAGCGCAAGCAGCTGCAGCAGAGGAAGTGGCCGAGGTTGCACCTCCTCCAGCAGCAGCGTCTGCAGTAGCCAGGAAAGCTGGTGGCAAGCGGAAAGCTCCTGCCAAGGCCCCAACCGTGGCGGCAGCTGGCAGATGTGCCAAGGCGGCCCCTGCTGACGTAGCCGCCACAGCCGTAGCTGCCAGTCTCGACATTAAAGATGACGACGTGGCGCCCGGCACAGGCTCCAAGGGCCGACGCGGTACCAGATCCAGTCCCACATCTCATGCAGCCAGGGCGCCCCCTGCTGCAACCGCCGCAGCCACTGCTACTGCCGCTGCCGCTGCCAGCCTCGAAACCTGCGGCAAGGAAACTGCTCCCTGCACCACATCCAAGGGGCGTCGCGGTACGCGATCCAGTCCTGAATCCGAGGCGGCCGAGGAGGACCCAGAAGGACATCAACAGCAGCAGCCGAGGCCGCAGCGGCAGAAGCAGCAGCATAAGCAGGAGCAAAGCAAGCAGGTGACAGATTCGGTCATGGACAAGGCCTTGGGTGGTTGCAAAGCTGCCGTCACAACAGCCGCCGCCTCAAGGGCTCCAGATCAGTCTTCGGGACCGGGTGGAGGCAGCGAGGAGGAGGCTGCACCGGCACCTACCAAGGCAGCGGATGCTGCTCAGATGGAGTTTAAGGATGGAAGCGAAATCTTCAGGTATGAGGGATGGTCAGGTGGGGAACTGGGAGGAAGACAGACGGATCCAGGCATGGACAGCCCTTGAAGGCCCCCAACCCGCAAATCCCTTCATCTCCAAAGACCTTTCGGGGCCTAAATTCTCCGTGTCACACTCCATGGGCGCATGGAACATGTCTGCGACTCGAAGGTTCCTCGGAAGTAGTCTACAGACAAACCTGGTTCCAGGGTGAAGACTCTTCCATGGGCTGTAGGATCATAACCATGCAAGTAATTGTGCATGCATGACTTGACCCTAAGCCCTAGGCATGTGCATGCATGACTCGACCCTAAAACCTGCCACGTTGCACACACTGACGTACAGGCACTTCCAAGCGCTTGTTCCTCTGTCGACGACGTGCTCGGCATGGACTCAAAGTAAACAATTGTTTTGACCCTGCGAGCTTTTGCACGCATGTTCAGGTGTATCAAACGGCTCGGTGACTCTGTCAATGGCGCCCAGGACTTGAATGACTGGCAGGCCTGAGTGTCAAAAGGGTCACAAAGGGTCAAGCACAAATCCAAAAAGTCCTGCGCGTTTCTGCACGCATGATTGCTTGCACAGGTACATGAAGCAGCTGGGTGACTGGAAGGCCTGAGGGCCAAAGGGGTCGAAAGGGTAATCAAAATCCACTGAACAACCCTACACATTCCATGATCGCATGCACAGGTACATGAGGCAGCTGGGTGACTCTGTTGACGAAGTGCTCGGCTTGGACGACCGCCCAGCAGGCAGACGTGCCAGCAGGGAGAAGAAGATAACGCCCCTCAAGGAGAAGCTGCAAAAGTCGTGGGGCGGCGTGGTGGGTCATCCAAGCGGCCAAACCCTTGTCGCTTCAATGACTCACAAGACTATGTTGAACTGCTCATCCCTCCCCTTGGACCTGGAGGTTACTTCACGCACCTTAACCTGGTTACCAGCAGTGGCCCTGACAACCTCGCTTAAGTTGCATTCTTTCACACTAGCTCCCAACCATGTTCCCACACCTGCTCTTACTTCTCACTCATGTTCACACACATTGCATACGTAGTTCCGTTGGACAGCTGGACCTGGTTATCGACAGCAAACCTGACAGCCACACATGCTCTCACTTATCACACGCGTTCCCACACCTTGCATACATATATACGTGCCCTAATGCGCTGAGTTTGCCACAACGGTTGACGCCTGTACTTGTCCCATCAAGCACCGCGTTGAGTTGCTTGCCATGTCATGGCGGGCAGGCTCACCAAAACACGGAAATCCGCGAGCTGGAAACGAGTGGGCTGACGAATTTTACGTGAAAAATCGTATAGCAAAGATTTGTCGAGGCAAACGCCCTAAAGCCTTAACCCTTATCAGAAACAACCGGACATGGTACCGGTATTTGGCAGATAGCCTGATGGCCATAAATGTCCACTTTCCACACATGTCCCCACCCCCAGTTTGCAGGGTGACCTTGAACAACTGGGGCTGGTAATTGGCAGCTTCACATGTTCTCACTTCCCACATATGTCCCCACTTCTCACACATGTTCCCACACCCAGCTTGCAGGGTAACCTCGGACAACTGGGCCTGGTAATCGGCAGCAAGTCTAGGAGCCTCACATGTTCTCACTCCCCACATATGTTCTTACTTCTCACACATGTTCCCACACCTTAATACATGGTAATCTGAAACCACTGGACCTGGTTATAGAAAGGGGCCTTGGTGGCCACACAGGTCCCCACTTCCCTCACATGTTCCCACTAGCCACACTTGTTCCCACTTCCACACTTGTCCCCACTCCTCGCACATGTCCCCGCACCTTGCACACAGGGTTCCCTCGAGCGGCTTGATCTGGTTTAGGGCAGCGTTCCTGGCGGCGGAACTTGTCCTCTCTTGCCACACATGTTCCAACTTCTCACACCTCCCCACTTCTCACACATGTTCTTACACCTTCTGTACAGAATTACCTCGAGTGGCTTGACCTGATTATTGGCAGCAACCCTGGCGGCGAAACTTGTCCCCTCTTGCCACACATGTTTCCACTTCCCACACATGTCCCCAATTCACACAAAAGTTCCCACTCCTGACACATGTTCTCACACCTTGCACACAGGGTTACCTTGAGCGGCTTGACCTGGTTATGGGCAACAACCCTGGTGGCCACGAGGTTGAGCAACAGCCGGAGGATGAGGTAGTCTTCAAATCCATGTTCCTGGCACGTCCGGCCGCTGCTGCTGCTGCTGCCACTCCTGCGGATTTAACTGCCAAGGCTGATGATGAAGATGAAGACGAAGGTGGGGTGAATTATAGCCCATATTCCTTGCACGGCCGGCCTTCCATGCCTCCAAAGCCTCAGCTTACCATTGCTGCATGAAAGGAGAGAATGAGGTAGGGTATGTTTGCTGCTGAAATGGCCAGCCGCTGCTGAGGCGGCGGCAGCTGCAGAGGCCGCATTAGAAGATGTTAGCATGTGCCTTTGCCCATGTGCCTTGCATGGCTGTCCGCTGTTGCAGTGCTGCTGCTGCTGCTGCTGCTGCCACACCTGCTTCAACTGCCGTGGCTGCATTAGGAGATAGTGGTAGGATGTGCCTAGGCCCATGTCCGTATGTTACTTGCACGACTGGTCCACTGCCTGCCTCTACTGTATAACTGCCATCTGCCAAGAGTTAAAGGTTGTGTTTCTTTCAACTGCCGAGGCTGAACAAAATTAGGCATCTTGTGTGTGAGACCTACCTGAAGGATTGAAAAGGTACAATTTGCAGCCCATCACCGACACTATGGACACACGCGCACGGTCGCACGCTACCTAATTTGGGGGTTAGACAATGCCGGAAAATGCATGGTGGAGTAAACCTTATACCCTGAACCCTAAACCCTGAACTAATTCGGGGTAGGAAAATGCCGGGAATTGCATGGCGGAGTAAACGTCCGCCTGTGGCTTAACCTCCTTCACTTGCCCGTGCCCTTCTCCGTGTCATGCACAGAGGTGCAGTTCGTTGAAGACCTGCAGTACAGCCCCTTGGCACCCGCCCCATCTGCAAGAACGCAACCCGTGAAGAGTTCTCAACCGGCTCGGGCTGCTTTGGCAACAGCAGCACCCGCCACAGCAGCAAAGCCCTCCAAGGCACCCACCCAGCAGGAAACAACACAGCCCAGCAGGTCTGACCGGCCGCGGGGCGCCACCGCCGCTGCCGGCAGCAGCAGCAGCAGCTTAAACGTCGGCATGAAAAGCAAGGCTGCAGCGGCCAAGGCATTGCTGTTGGAGGCCACGGCCCCGGCTGACCCGGCCGCTCGGGCATTACCACCGGCAGGCAGCAGCAGCTTAGGGCGCAAGGCGGGGCGGGCTGGCACAGGCGCTGAGGCTGTCGGGCTGCCCACCGAGGAGACCTCAGGGGCAGTGGGGTTCCCGCAAGGCAAGCCTCCGGCACGGGACAAGCGGGGCGCTGCTCCCACCAAGCGGGAATGCGCGGCTGTGGCGGCAGTGCTGCCGCAACCGCAACCGCTTCCCGCTGGCACCCTGATCCTGCTCGATACCGACATATTATTTGCCGAGCCTGGTGCTGGGCCCTCGGCCGCCGCTGCTGTATCGCAGCCGCAGCAGAAGCCACTGGCACGTGCCACTGCTGTTGTCCGTGCTGCCGAGCCCTCAACGGCAACGGCACAACGTGGTCGGAAGAGAGCCTCGGCCAGCGGAGGGGAGAGCAGCGGTGCCGCCACCACCAGCGTGCCCAGGTCCTCTTCTGCCGCAGCCTCGCAGCGGGCGGCAGCCAAGGTAGGATCAGGTGGCAGAGCAGGGCGGGTCGGGCAGCTGGGCAGGGTTCTAAGGCAAGGTGACTGGTAAATGGGCTTTGCTCCCTCGTTTGCTGCATGTTATTACTCAGCTGTACAGGCCTATGCTTCTGTCGTAAGATACCAAGCTTGAGATCCTATGCAGATAAATAGCTGGGGACCTATGCAAAAATTAATACAGGACATTACTAGGAAATGTAAATAGGATCTGTACCAGTACCGGTATAGTAAATGAATGTAGGATCAATACCCCGTAGATTCGAATGCTGGTAGCCTTCCTTCATGATAATTGTTTGGGGGTGAGGGTTGGGTCTGAGGGCTCATTCAATAATCATTATTTCGGGTGAGGGACGGCAAGCAGGTTTTTGGTACTGCCATTCATCGAATTTCGATGCCAAGGGAACGGATTAAAAAGAAAATCAGCCCTGAGGGCAGCATTCTAAGAATTTGGATTTTAAACCGAGGGAAGGCAAATCAAATGTACGGTATAGGAAATTAATATAGGATCTACCGGTATGGTATATCGGAATAGGAAATTAATACGGGATCGTAACAGGACATTAATATAGGATGTCTAAGCACCCGGCTGGGAACACGCGATGAGCGCCGCCCCTCGCAACAGCCTCTGACAGCCTCCCCTCCATGCCATGCTGTCTTCACAGGAGCAGCCGCAGCCAGAAGCCGCTGTATCGGGTGCGCGGGTCGGCAGTGCCGTTCCCTCGTCTTCTCAGCTGGCAGCCCAGGCATCGTCACCCATCTGCACCGTCGAGTGCCCCTCCTCCGCTATCGCCTCGTCGCCGCCGCCGTCCCCGCCCGTAGAAGCCTTCGCAGCTGTCGTCTCAACGAAGCGGCAGCGGGAGGGTGCAGGGGGTGGTGTGGGGAGCGCTGCTAATCCCTCGCCCAGCGTGGAGGATGGGCGGGCCAAGGTGGCGCGGCTGGAGGCCTCTCTGTTGCATGCGCAGCAGGAGGCAGCTGCTTTCAAGGCAGAGAAGAAGGAGCTCGAGGTGAGGGTTTGGCAGGCACAATAATGGATGCTGGGGCTCAGGTCACTTGGGGACAACGATCCGAAAGCAAGCGAGTGAATTGGTCATATCCAAGAACCTTGACACGCATCATACAAAACTTTGAGCCTGCCAGTAACGGTACTACTTGAATCATACATTTCATCCCCTGGTTTTATTATCAAACATGATGCGCCTGCTCCCTCCCTTATCTGTGCAGGTCCAGCTGGTGGCCCTTCAAAAGCAGCGTGATGTGCAGGAGGAGGAGACAGCTCGGTTACGGAACCGCACAGCCAAGGGGGATCAAGATGTCAAGGAGCTCAGGCAGCAGGTAGCGGGGTGGCGACGATGAGGGTAAAACTGCATTGAATCGCTCAATTAAATCTTAGCCTGAAAATGCGGTGGATTTGATCTCCGCTTCTGGGCATGGCTATTTGTGTCCTATATTTTGATGGAGGTCTGCACAATTTGCTGGTGCAGGAGTCCCAAAGGATCTCTGAGCACTTCCTGAACTGACTGGTCACAAAATTGGAAGTTCTCTCTGCTCCCTGCTGAAGGTGGCTGAGAGCTGGGCAGGGAGAAAGCAGCCATTGGACTGGAACCATTAGACTTGAAAAATGACATTTGCTCCTTGCTGCTCTGTGCTGTGGTTGATAGCCCTCACGGCATGGGAGTAGGCAGCCAATGGAATTCAAAACCACTGAAATAAGGCTCTGATCTCTGCTGTATGTGCCAGAGAACATGGCCGAGGAGGAAGCGGCCAAAATACTACAGAAAGTAAGAAAGAAAACTACGCCCCTCTAGGGGCGTACAGGTTGATTGAGGGAACAGCGCAGCTCAGGGCGGACAAAGGACTACATATTGGCCCCTGACATCGGGGCATCTGATTCAGCAGGTTTCTGCTGTAGGTTGCTGAGCACACAATCCGGGAGAAGGAACCCACATGGGCTGTAAATAAATCAGCACTAAATCTATGCCCCCTACGGTAGGTGGCTGAGCACACAATTAGGGAGAAGGCAGCCGTGGCCTTCAAAACGAAGATCTTATCCCTGCTGCTCTGTGCTCACGAGGTCGCTGAGCTCAAGGCCAGGGAGAAGGAACCCACATTGGCTTTAAATAAATCAGCAATACATCTTTGCTCCCCACTGTAGGTGGCTGACCTTAAGGCAAAGGAAAAGGCGACCAAGATCGCTCATGTTATCTTCGAGAAAAGCTGGCGGGCGATGGAGGCGGCGAAGTCACAGCTAGCAGCGGCCACCGAGGCGTAGAGCCGCAGCTGGCGATGGCCGCTGAGGTTTGGAAGCGCAGTTTCCTGGGACGAAGGCTTAGTAGCGCCAAAGCGGACGGCAATGGCGCATCTGGCAGCAGCGATTGAGGATTAATGGCTGCCTAGCGGACGACAATGAGGCAGCAGCGACCATGTGACAGCTGGCGGTCGCGATGGAGGCACAGTGACTCCTAAGCTGATGGTTATGTTGCAGCGACCATTTGACAGCTGGCGGCCGCAACTGCGACACATTTGCTCCATAGCAGCTAAGTCCTAGCTGGCGGCAGCTACAGATGAGGCATAATAGCGCCGTAGAGGTTGGCAAAGTCACCGCTGGTGGCAGCCGAGGCTTGATGAACTTATGGCGGACGACAGCTGGAGAGCTATTGGCAGTGGCCTTGCCGGTTTGGACATTGTGATAGGCTGCACTTGCTTTACCGACCGGTTATGTGTGTTTGTGTGTTTATTGCAGCACACCAGACCACCTCTGGTTGGCCGCTCTGTGGCCAACATTGGGCCCATGGGGACCCAACATGGATCGGCCAAAGGCCCAAAGCTGCAGGGCATGCTGCACCAGGCCCCCCATGGCCGTAGGCTGTGATGTAACTCAAGTGCCAAGAAATAAATTGTGTCGGGTAAGTTGTCTTTGCGGGATAGGATGTTGTAGCGGTGATGCAGCGGGATTGGTTTCAGGCGCCCCAGCTGCGTCAAAATGTCCCAATCTCGGCATTCGTATCTCTGCATACCGGTGAAGTGAAGTTTTTACAGTCCAGCGGTGCATCACATTTAATGCATGGGATTTGTGCCCGAAAACCAGTACAGGCACTAAATATGCTAGGGCAGCGAGCGAACACCAGTGACCCCCCTGGGCAAGCAACCAACACAAACGGTAACATGATTTTGCCGCACTGCCCCTTCTCCCCATGAGTCTGCAGAGGATTCTCTACGAACGGACAATGGAGCAACTCACCGATCAAAAGTGATGGTATGAGGGGCTGCATCAAGTGCTGGGTAAGGCACCATGCTAATTCTTTTCCCCACTAACCTGCCAGGATCCTCTACCCACGAGGGATGTGAGTTGTGTACATTTTTGAAGTCTAGAAGAGCAATTGATGTATGAGACAGGTGCCTTCAAAATCTAGGACAGATGGAGCAACCCACTATATCCCATCGGCAACAACAAGAACAGCGTCCTTCACGCATCCCTACTCCCCGACCTCCCGTCTGTTTCGTTCCTTTCTCCTCTAGCCCAGTAGCCTTTACTTTCATTTCCTCCCAACCAGCTTGAACAAGAGGACCCAGTGTCCGGCTGACCTTTTCACCCTGAGCCGACCTCTGCCCAGCGAGGGTCCTCAACTCGTGGCATTCCGTGCAGGCCGCTGACAGACCGACAGACTCGCGGATCTAATACCACTATAGCTTCGATTTTCTTGCAGAGCTGTTCAACCCGAGGCACTCTCACATATGCTATACAATTTCCCGCTGTTTGAGTTTTTGACTGTAATTACCGGTACTGTGGCTTCGGTATTGCCTTATACTACTGGGCAGCTGGATTCGGAAATGCAGCTGCCACCACAGATGTGTAGCAGCAACGGTAGGTGCTCTCCATGCAGCATTCGCCCATGACCCAAACCGTTGGCTGCCCACTACAGCAGATGTGCGACAGCAACGTTGGTTGCTCTCCATGCAGCATTATCCTGTGACCCAAACAGTTGGTTGCCCATGCGGCCGAGCCTTTTGAGCAGGGCCCAGAGGTGTAACATCATTGATCTCAGGACCCTGCCGAAAGGGCTTGGTCGGATGGTCCCCAACTGTCTTCCTGTTAGAAGAGTGACATTTTAAGTTCAAACAGGAGGATACAAAAAGAAGAGAATGCATGTCGTCAGCAGAGAGGTTGTCAGTTTGTGACAACTGAGACATTGTGTCAGATTGGCCTCTATACGGTACCATGCACATCCACAGATTGCGTGCTCAAGTGCTTAGAAATGTAGGCAATTTTCCGTGGGGGAGTTCCTGAAGGCCCCTGCGAGGAATCTATGGAAAACCAAGCAGTAGGGTTCGTAATTTGGACACATATTCCTACCCAAACCTACCAGTTCAGGTTGGTTTCGGAGAACGGTGTTTTTCTTGTATACTGCTGACAACGCAAAGCTCGTAAAGCATGGCATTCTAAGGAAATATAGTCTAGATGGATCGCTCGAACCGAATGATTGAGCTTGGTTTGAGACAGGAACTCGGGCTATGTCCGAAAGAGGTGAGGTTGCAACATTGCGCACATCCGCTGCTCTCAAAGGCTTTTTGATGCGCGTGTACAAGAAAACCATTCCAATCGGATATTCCCAGGTTTTCCTCCGCAACCTTCACTTTCCAGCATCTTACGCCAAGAGGCTCCGAATGGAGCATGTTCTAGAGGGCCACACCGGCTGCGTCAATAGACTTGCTTGGAACGAGATGGGTGACAGGCTTGCCTCAGGGTCAGATGACAGGAAGGTGGGGTGACATGTCAAGTGGCTATCCACACACACTATTCATCCATTCATTGCTGTGGCTGTGTACTAATTATATCATTGGGCTTCATGGCTGCCTTTGGTAAGCCGCTCAGCTGAAGGCCAGATTCAAGCCCACCCATGCTGTTGGATTCAGTCCTGTCGCAAACTCGCTAGAGCAGCCCTCGCACACTTGCTGCAAAGTAGGGTTCTAGCCTACTTGGGCACTGCATTCCAGCCAGCTTGCCTCATGGCAAGATGCAGCTCTGCTCGCGGATAAGCTTGCCCGCCTCCCAGTGTGTCTTTCTCCGGCTACAATTCAACTTTAACAGGCCGCCCAGCGGCTGCCAAAGGCACAATTAAGACCAAACCTGGACCGGCCTAAAACTGGTGGCCAAAGCAGCAGGGCAGGCCAAAAATGGTGCCTCCGGCCATTGGCCGGAATGTAATTAACATTTAGCTGAGACACGAAGAAAGAAACACTGCCGCCTTCCCGACAAAAACAATTCCCCCCTGCCACCCCCTTCGACAAGATCCTCATTTGGAGCGTCCCAGAGTTCGGCCTTCCCCCTCTGGCCATCACGACGCAACATCGCGCAAACATCTTCGGCGTGCAGTTCCTCCCATGCTCAAACAACACGAAGCTCGTGTCCGCCGCCATGGACCACACAGTGCAGCTGCATAGCCTGGACCACGCTGAGCTGGACGCGTGGAGAACTAAGCCCGGGGAGGCAGGGCAGGGGCAGGGCCGCTCGAGGGCATTCGCTGCCTCGCAATGCACCTCGCGCGTCTTCCACTGCCACACCAACCGCGTCAAGGTGATGCTGGCCTAGGTTCAGGGTTCGTGGTTCTAGGCTTCAGGTGATGCTGCCCTGGGTTCAGGGTTCAGATCTCAAGGATCTAGGTGTTGCTGGCCTAGTTAAAAGGTTCATGATTCTAGGCTCAATGTCATGCTGGCCTGGGTTTAGGGTTGTTGTGTCTAGGGGATGCTGGCCTTGGTTCAGGGTTCAGGGTACAGGGTACAGGGTTCTACGCTCAAGGTTGTGCTGACTGGGTTTAGAGCTCTAGGCTGAAGGTGATGCTGTACAGGGTTCAGGGTCAATGGGTCTAGGGTGAAGGGTTCAATGCATCAGGTGATGCTGACCTTAGTGACATGGTTTAGGGTTTGGGGTCAAGGTGATGCTGACCGGGTAAGGGTTGAAGGTTTCAGATTCTATCGTCAAGGGTTAAGGCAGTCAGGGCTGGTCCCTGGCTCTAGCTGCAGGATGGCGACGGCCTCCTTACAGATGTAGGCTGAGCTCAGCCTGCACATGCTGACAACTGAGAAGCCACCTCAATTTTTCCAAGAACAACAAGCGCTTTGCTAATTCATGCACATGAGGTTGGGCAGGCCCTCACTGCGCGATGAACCTGTCCTTCATCACCAACAGTGTTTTCCGTGCACACCGGGCATGGTCAGTGTTTCTTTTTGTGACTCAGCTACATGTCAGTTACATTCCGGCCACTTGCCGGAGGCACCATTTGTGGCCAGCCTTGCTGCTTTGGCCACCAGTTTAAGGCCGGTCCAGGTTTGGTCTTACTTGAGCCTTTGGCGGCCGCTGGGCGGCCTGTTTTAGTTGGACTTGTACCCGAAAAAGAACCAAACACGATATCCTTTGGGAGGCTGCCGGCTGGTCAGAAGCAAGCATGATTCCACGGCGGACGGCAGACTGTACCACAGGGCAAGCTGCACCAGGACCTTTGGCTGCAGGCCAGGACATAGCTGAAAAGTAGCTGAAAAGTAGCTGAAATGTAGCTGAAAAGAATCTGAAGTGCGCTGAATATGACTTTGTTGACTACTCCTGGGAATGCAGGACGTGAAGGTGGAGCCGCTCAACCCTCACAACTTCTGGTCGGCCGGGGAGGATGGGATGGTGCGCCAATTCGACACGCGCATCAGGTAACGCATCCTGCATGGCCAAACATATAGCCATGGGAGGATTGGCTCGACCTGCTCATGATGGTGGCTCAACAGCCATAGATTGATGGCCTGACGGGGTGACAAACCGCTCCATGTGATATCCAGCAGCCTCTCTGTCAGCCTGCACCCCTCGCCCCCTGTCCTCCCTAGTGTCCCTCCAGCTGCTTCCGCCAAGGTAGTAAAGCACATATCAGCATATGACTTCCATCAGCCTCTTTAGTAGCCTGCACCCCTCGCCCCCCTGTCCTCCCCTTTGTCCCTCCAGTTCCAGCGGCCAAGATACATTTAACTTCCATCAGCCTCTTTAGTAGCCTGCACCCCTCGCCCTCCTGTCCTCCTCTTTGTCCTTCTGGTTCCAGCCGCCAAGATACACACGAGGCCGCTAACGTGCTGCTCAGCCTGTCGGATGGATGCGGCTCCCTGGAGCTCAAGTCACTGGATATCAATAAGGTGCCTTGGGGGGGGGGAGGGATCTATGATTCTTTTTGTTTGCTCAGCCATGTTTCAGCCACATTTCAGCTACATTTCAGCTACATTTAGCTGCATCTCAGCTACAATTCAGCCACATGGTAACTGCCTACTGGTCTCCAGTCAAGGGCCCCATGCTTTGCCAGATATGCTCTGCCTGGGCCTGTCTATCATGACTGGTGAAGACTTGGCCCCCAAACGGGCCTTTGGTAGCTCTGCGGGACGGTACGGAAAGTGGACTCGTTGCCGTAAATTAAGCATTGGGAGGAGTTGAGGGATCAGCGGTGTCTACTGGGGTGTCCAACCCTGCACGTTGCCCTCAAGGGTCAGTGGTGCTCAGGTGTCACGGCAAATGTTGTTTGTCCAGCTCTTTGCTGCTGCATTGCCCTGAAGCCCAGCGCGAATCATCCTGCCCCCCTCCCTGAGGCGCATGCCAACATTCCGTTTGCCCTCCCTCCCTTCCCCCTCCTCCTCCTCCTTCTCCTGCCTAAACTCGAAACCCTTAACCCTAAACCCTGCACATAGGCACAACCCCACCTCCTGGCCGTGGGGTGTGGGGACCCTCACGTGAGGGTCTACGATCGGCGCAAACTCACCTTGTCAGCGCCCCCTCCGCGCGCAAGCGGCTGCCTAGGCACGCCCCTCGCTAAGCTGGCGCCAGCGCACCTGACCTGTGGTGAGCAAGCAGCAAGGGCGGGACTTCATATGACGAGGTGCTGACGCGCACTCAGCTGCTGGGACTTCATCGTGAATAAATCCATCAAAATATCAATACCGTCGATTCGATTTGCCTTCAATCAGGCATAATTTTTTTTTCCAGTGCTGCCCAAAGGGGAAATTATCGACTCAAACTCTTAATTTCTAACTGAAAAATGTCGTCGGCAATCGATAATTAGCGTATTCCTGGATCCCTTAAACCCAAGCAAAGTGAAATATGAGGGAAGGCAAAGCAAATATACGGTTAACAATACGCCGTTAGGCATGGGATATGAAAGCCACTCTTTTGGCCGTAGCTCTAGGTCGTAGGCTACCATGATGGCTGCATCAAAGTAGTTTTGAACAGCAGAATCACCAGGGGCAAACTCTTAACCCTAAAACCTAAACTGGGGGCAACAACTGGTTGCAGACCTTGTCTGCGTGTCTTTCTCTCTCGTTTAAAACAAGGCGTCCTTGGCCCCCTTTGGCATCCTCTACCCTCTTTGACGCAGTTGCCACGCGTCCCTCCACCACCCGCAGGCAGCATCCATAGGTCCAGGAGCAACTCGGCACACTGTACCTACGTCAACTTCTCCACCAGGTGAGGCTTCAGCCTGATTCAAGGGAAGGGGAACAGTAGGGGCAGGGGTGCTGAGCAAGCCTTTCTTCATACCCAGTTTAGGGTCAATTGTTCATGGATTAGGGATTAGGGTTAGTCAGAGGCAGCGTCGCCGATTGAGTCTTTTTATTTCCACCCAGGTAAAACCGGCACTATTTCCCCCGCCAGTGCCCTGCTGGTGTTTGGAAGGAAGCAGTTTCAATGAAGGAGCTTGCAAGCAGCCTCCTGAACCCAGGGCTGCACGGGGACGCGTCCTTTCAACAGCTTGCCTGCCTGCCCGCGTCCTGCTGCGCTGCCCGCTGATCCGTCTTGCAAACGGACGCATGACCTGCACGTACCCTCCCCGCACCCCACACCTCCAACCTCGAACCCTAAACTCTTAACCCTACCACGCAGGGGAGATCGCCTGGTGTGCACTTATAACGGCGACAACGCATACACATTCGACACATCCGCATCGCTCTGTGATGCTGGGGCGGCGCCCGTTGCGACGTTTGCCAAGGGAGGCCTCGGAAGCAGCGCGGCCCTCCCCACACAGCCACAGCAGAAGCGTCCTCGCAACCTGCTGTACGCGTTCCGCAACGCGTCGCGCGCGCCTCTTGCGGCGGTGGCGCCGTCAGAGGCAAGCGGCTCTGGCAGTGGCGGTGGCAGCTCGGGTGGGGACAGCGGGGCGCTGCCGGAGGGTGCGGAGAAGGCCCGTCGCCGAGGCAACCAGGCAATCTTTGACGAGGACTGGCCCGCGGCCGTGGAGGCGCTGGACAGGGCGCTGCAGCTCGCGCCTTGGAGCACAGGCCTGCGTGCACAACGGGCCGAGGCGCTGCTAGGAAGGGTGGGTACTAGCATAGGTGCCTCTAAACACTTAACCCTAAACCCTAAAACCTAGGTCTCTCTCAAACCTTCAAATAAACACAACTTGTAGTTAGAGGCTTGGGGCAGGGTAGGGCTTGGGTGTCATGCCTGCATGTGCTGCTGGGTGAGGTGTATAAATAGATAAAGATTATGTCCTGCTGCCACCAGGTCGGCCGTAGCAGATGGTAGGTCTCCACGGGGCGAGGCGCTGCTGGGCAGTGTGGGTCCTACATTGAGGCTTTGGAGGAGGGCGGGTATTTCATTGGTGCTTTGGAGCAGGGTGGGTCCTGGTTGTCATGCCTGCAGGCGCTGCTGTGCGAGGCGCATAAATGAATACAAAAAAGAAGTGTGGATTACGGAAGTGAGGATTACGGAAGCTACCTGATGGGCCGCATCACTGGGTAGGCTACCCTGGGGGGAGTCATGTCTTTCAGGCACCATGCCCACAGGTGGATGCTGCTGGCTGGGCCGCTGACAAGCTTTCTGCCGGATTGGATGCTCTTGTTGCAAAGGGGGGAAACAGCGACGCTTTCATTTCTTTGTCGGAGCCAATGGGTAGCCGTAGGTAGATTTCCGTTTTTCTTTTCTTTCTGATTTCCGTGGAATAAAAATAGAAAAGGGGCCACTGTAATGTTTCATCTTGAAAATGAAGGGAGCCACAGCCACATGGCCACATAGGCATGCAGCACCCCCAGGCATGCAGCATCCCCCCCCTGTGCATCCGTTGGTCTCACATACCCCTGATGGTACATGTACATCCTAGACAGGCTCTCTTCTTTGCCCCAGAGTTCATGCCTTCCTACTTGTTTCCATGTTCAGATTTCATTGCATCGTTCCTTCAATGGTTCAGATCTCATTTCATCATTCCTTAAACGCTGCAGGCTTGATTCGTTCCTTCCCTGTCGCCCCAAATTTCTTATTTCATTCCATGCATGCCGTCCATGATTCAGATTTCATCCTGTCCGTCCATGCTCTATGTTTTAGATTCCATCTTCTACTTCCATGATTCAGATTTCACACTTCCTGTCCTCCTTTCCTGGTGCAGGATTGGCGCGGGGATGCGTTGTGTGCCCTCCAGGACTGTGAGGAGGCCCTGGCTCCGAACCCAGCTGCATGCCCAACTGCGCACCTCCGGCGCGTGCGGGCGCTCAAGGCGCTGAAACAGCTGCAGGTGGGGTGCGTGTAGGTGGTGGGATGCATGTGGCTGGTGGGAGGCATCACCGGTACATGATGTGGACATGACAGGCCGCATGATGGTGGAGAGCAGCGCTTTGGGCCTGGCAGCGTAATGCACATATTATGGCGATCCGTTTGGGAGCAGAGTGATGATTTCAAGTCGGGAAGGGGGCATACGCGCTTCATGCTAATCCTTGGTGTGCTGAGTAACTGTCAAGGACCCTTATTGATTGTGTCTTGCAGTTGGGGGTGGGCGTACGCTCATCATTGGTGCAATTGCGTAATTGTGTGCACCTCAGTACCGTGAGGAGTGTGACCAGGAGGCCACCACTGGGTCAGTTCTGACGCAGCGGTGACGGGCCTTACCTGAATTGTCTTTGTCGTGAGTGTGAAATAGTGTGAATGTGCAAGCAATGTATTGGCATAATGGCATCACACATGCAAAGGTATTGCTTGTGCATCCAGGCATGCATGCTCTATGGGTTTGGGTATATCGGCACCCAGTGTAATATTTGGGGCTGCACGTTCAATTTCGGCTGATCGACCAGCGGCTGCCAAAGGCCCTGTTAAGACTTAACCTGGACCAGCCTGCACCTAGTGGCCAAAGCAGCCGTGGTGTACGTAGGCTGGTCACAAATGGGGCCTCGGGCCAGCGGCTGAAGTTTAGCTGATATGTTGCTGAAACACGAAAAATAAACACTGCGGCCAACTGCGGGCTCCTCCGCTGACTCGCCGTGGTCACCTCCTTTCACCCGTTTATCTTGCACCGGGGGCTCGTGGTCACCTCCGCTCACCCGCTTTGGGCATCTCTGCCCACCCTCTGCGGGCACCCCTTTGACCCGTCTGTCCTGCATTCTGGGGCTCATAGTCATCTCCGCCAACCTGCTTTGGGCTCCTCCGCCCACCCTCTGTCCTTAGACCCCTCCGTTTTGCATCCGGTGCGCAGTGTGCGCGTCTGGCTGCTGACGAGTACGTGCGTTTGTTTCCCGATCGGGCGCACACGGAGGAGCTCCTCAATCTGCTGGAGCTGCTAGACAAGAGCTTCAGGCAGCGGGACAAGCAGCGGGAGCAGTGGATGAGGCAGAGGAAGCACAACAGGCAGATGCGCAAGGTAAGGGGGGGGGGGGCGTGTGGGGGCGCAAGGTATGTGGGCCATGTGGGACCATTTACATATCTACAGGTATATACGGCAGCTGCGCAAGGTAAGTGGGCCATGTGGGTGTCATATACGTTTGTACAGGTATGTTTGTGTATATTTGTGTACCGTATGTACGGGTATAATATACGGCATAGGCCAGCCCTAGCGTGTTGTGTGTGTAGGTGTGTGTGAAGGCGGGGGGGTCTATGGGCCATCCTCTGATGTAGGCAGTGGGCTGCATTCCTTGGATTTTGGAATCGGTGTCAGACCTTCCCTGAGCCCACCCTGTTATGATTCAAACGGACTATGTCACACTGCATGTTATAGCAGTGTTTCGTTTTCCAGCTACAAGTCTAACTTCGGCTGGCCGCCCGACCGCCGCGAAAGGCCCAATTGCGACCAAACCTGGACCGACCTATGACTGGTGGCCACTGCAGCATGCCCGGCCACAAACGGGGCCTCCTGCCAGCGTCCGGAGTGTACCTGACATATAGCTGAGTCAGGAAGAAAAAGACACTGGTGTTGAGGCGGATGGCTCTCATCAGAAGGGATGGGATGAACCCTGATTCGGGTGTTGCTGCAGGGATGGCTCCTGAGTCCTCCCTCCTTCCCTGATGATCCCACTTCCCTAGGGCGTCTTTATTTTCTCTATCTGTCTGCCTACATTCACGCTACATCCCATCCTGTGCCTGTCCTTTACAGGTGTTTTAATTTCCGCCCTTTTCACCCTAATTTCACGCTCCATTCCCATCCTGTGCCTGTCCTTTCCAGGTAGTTCAATTCCAGCCTTATTCATACTACTTTCACGCTCCATTCCAGCATTTGCCTGTCCTCTCCAGGTGGTTCAATTTCCGCATTTTCACGCTAATTTCAGGCTCCATTCCCATCCTGTGCCTGTCCTCTCCAGGTGGTTCAATTTCCGCCTTTCCGCCCTCTGTGCCTGCTGTTGATCCCAGGGGCAGCCGCACTCCGAAGGCACTGGACCCCCAGTGGGCCGTGGAGGGTGGCCTGAGCAACAAGGCTCCTGTCCATGTTCTTAACTCCATAATGAGTCGCCTTTCCTTCCTTGTTGCACATTTTTCTCCTGTTCCCCTAGTGAGCTGGATACTTAAGTATTCTCTCACCCCCTGTTGCTCACACTCATGCTGGTTATATGCAGGAGGCTCAAAAATCCATTCGAGAGGGGCGGTCCACGCCCCGGCCTGAAGCCAGGCCCGCACCCGCAGCAGCAGATCCCCGACAGCCAGATGCAGCGACTGGGGCGAGGGCCGATGCACCAGCCTCCCCCACATCCTCTGCTTCAGCAGCTGAGGGCGCGGGCGCTGGGAGCTCAACGCCAGGCTCATCCACTCCTGGGAGGCATGTTGTGTCGTACTCAGCTTCTGCTTCTCCAGCTGCTTCTCCTGCTGCTGCCAATGCTGCGGCGTCTCCTGCTGCTGCTGCTCCACCTGCTGCTACTGCTGGGCTGTGGGACTCGAGCAGTGACGATGGTAGCGGGGATGAGGATGCTGCAGAGGATGATCCTAGCAGGTGAGGGATTGGGTTTAAACCCTGAACTCTACACCCTCAGCCCTAAACCGATCTGTCCTGGGACGCAAATGTGGGGTAATGGGATGATCCTAGCAGGTGAGGGATCTGTACTTAAACACGCATGCTGGGTCATTGGGTGTCGATTTGAAACACAGGTTTAGGGTTTAGGGTCAAGGGAAAGCGTGCTGTACTTCACAGTGGGGGGCTGTGCTGTACTTGACAGTTTTGAGCCGCACAAAAACGTGATCTGCTCGATTGAGACGGTGACGACGATAGTTCTGACTTGTGTCCATCATCTGTTTTGTTGCACGGTTGTGCGCTCTGCATCAGCATCCCCAGCTCTTGTATGTGCTGCATCCTTTCAGTGGACATGGGCCATGACCTGAAGTCCAGTGTTTCCTTTTTTTGTGACTCAGCCACATGTCGCACACTCCGGCCACTGGCCGGAGGCACCATTTGTGGCCAGCCTTGCTGCTTTGGCCACCAGTTGTAGGCCGGTCCAGGTTTGGTTTTAGTAGGACCGTTGGCGGCCGCTGGGCGGCATCTTCAAGTTTGACTTGTAGCCGAGAAAAGAAACTCTGCTGAAGTTGTCGCCGCACCACCACTGTAAATAATTGTGTGCATCAACACAAGTGTGAGATCGTTAGTCTTCCGCAATTTAAGTGTTTTCAAAATGAGCACATGGTTAATATCCAAACAGAGCAAGTGGGATGGTACTGAATAGATGCGACAGGGTACGTGAAACAAAATGTAATGGCAATTATGAGCGCCAAGTTAAGCCTCTAATTTCAGTTACTGTCAGGTGAAGGAACACACAGTTCCTGCCGATCATAGTCGCATGGGCTTGCCACTACTCTTTGAAGATAATTGCCGTGTAAGCTGGTGCCAGCTCTAAGAGATGCTGGTGTTGATGCAAACATATGTACAGTTTTATCCCAGATACTGAACGTGCATGAACTTGTCTTTACGCGGTGCATCATAGGTGTACCGGTGCTCTTTGTTAATCTGTTGATCTTGGCTGTCATTATCCGTTTGTCAACATGTTCTCTGCTGCAGAGAGCCTCTTCTCGTATACTATCGAAATTTGGCGAGCCAACCCGGATCTGGAAGTGGATCTGGTAGCGGATCTGGAGCTTCCGGAGCTGACTTTGACAGCCGAGGCCTGCATGCCGCGTTGCATGGGCGTGTGCTTCAGCGCTTCATGGGGCACATCAACGTTAACACGGACATCAAGGTGGGTGGGTGGGTATGAAAGTGGGTGGTTGGATATGAAAGTGGGTGGGTGGACATGAAAGTGGGTGGGTGGATATGAAAGTGGGTGGGTGGATATGAAAGTGGGTGGTTGGATATGAAAGTGGGTGGGTGGACATGAAAGTGGGTGGGTGGATATGAAAGTGGGTGGGTGGACATGAAAGTGGGTGGGTGGATATGAAAGTGGGTGGGTGGATATGAAAGTGGGTGGGTGGACATGAAAGTGGGTGGGTGGATATGAAAGTGGGTGGGTGGATATGAAAGTGGGTGGGTGGATATGAAAGTGGGTGGGTGGACATGAAAGTGGGTGGGTGGATATGAAAGTGGGTGGGTGGACATGAAAGTGGGTGGGTGGATATGAAAGTGGGTGGGTGGATATGAAAGTGGGTGGGTGGATATGAAAGTGGGTGGGTGGATATGAAAGTGGGTGGGTGGATATGAAAGTGGGTGGGTGGATATGAAAGTGGGTGGGTGGACATGAAAGTGGGTGGGTGGATATGAAAGTGGGTGGGTGGATATGAAAGTGGGTGGGTGGATATGAAAGTGGGTGGGTGGATATGAAAGTGGGTGGGTGGACATGAAAGTGGGTGGGTGGATATGAAAGTGGGTGGGTGGATATGAAAGTGGGTGGGTGGATATGAAAGTGGGTGGGTGGATATGAAAGTGGGTGGGTGGATATGAAAGTGGGTGGGTGGATATGAAAGTGGGTGGGTGGATATGAAAGTGGGTGGGTGGATATGAAAGTGGGTGGGTGGATACTATGAAAGTGGGTGGTTGGATATGAAAATGGGTGGGTGGATATGAAAATGGGTGGGTGGATATGACAGTGGGTGGGTGGATATGAAAGTGGGTGGGTGGATATGAAAGTGGGTGGGTGGACATGAAAGTGGGTGGGTGGATATGAAAGTGGGTGGGTGGACATGAAAGTGGGTGGGTGGATATGAAAGTGGGTGGGTGGATATGAAAGTGGGTGGGTGGATATGAAAGTGGGTGGGTGGATATGAAAGTGGGTGGGTGGATACTATGAAAGTGGGTGGTTGGATATGAAAATGGGTGGGTGGATATGAAAGTGGGTGGGTGGATACTATGAAAGTGGGTGGGTGGATACTATGAAAGTGGGTGGTTGGATATGAAAATGGGTGGGTGGATATGAAAGTGGGTGGGTGGATATGAAAGTGGGTGGGTGGATATGAAAGTGGGTGGGTGGATATGACAGTGGGTGGGTGGATATGAAAGTGGGTGGGTGGATATGAAAGTGGGTGGGTGGACATGAAAGTGGGTGGGTGGATATGAAAGTGGGTGGTTGGATATGAAAGTGGGTGGGTGGATATGAAAGTGGGTGGGTGGAAATGAAAGTGGGTGGGTGGATATGAAAGTGGGTGGTTTGATATGAAAGTGGGTGGGTGGATATGAAAGTGGGTGGGTGGATATGAAAGTGGGTGGGTGGATATGAAAGTGGGTGGTTGGATATGAAAGTGGGCGGGTGGACATGAAAGTGGGTGGGTGGACATGAAAGTGGGTGGGTGGACATGAAAGTGGGTGGGTGGATATGAAAGTGGGTGGGTGGACATGAAAGTGGGTGGGTGGATATGAAAGTGAGTGGGTGGATATGAAAGTGGGTGGTTGGATATGAAAGTGGGTGGGTGGATATGAAAGTGGGTGGTTGGATATGAAAGTGGGTGGTTGGTTATGAAAGTGGGTGGGTGGATATGACAGTGGGTGGTTGGATATGAAAGTGGGTGGTTGGATATGAAAGTGGGTGGATGGATATGAAAGTGGGTGGGTGGATATGAAAGTGGGTGGTTGGATATGAAAGTGGGTGGTTGGATATGAAAGTGGGTGGGTGGATATGAAAGTGGGTGGGTGGGTATGAAAGTGGGTGGTTGGATATGAAAATGGGTGGGTGGATATGAAAGTGGGTGGGTGGATATGAAAGTGGGTGGGTGGACATGAAAGTGGGTGGGTGGATATGAAAGTGGGTGGTTGGATATGAAAATGGGTGGGTGGACATAAGACTCGGTGGGTGGACATATATATATATATATACCGGTATATTTGTTTCCATGATACCGGTAGACTCTTATTGCTTCTGGGGACCTCCATGCACAAGTGCCATTGGCTCATGTGTGCGGCCTTGCCTCCTCCTCCCTCGCAGGAAGCTGTTTTTGTTGGAAGAGGCGACAAGCTCGTAGCCTGTGGTGAGATCCAACGCTGAGGCATTCGTGTTTGAACTCGTTTTCAGCTCGGTGCTTTCAATGGACTGTCCTCGCGCTGTCCTGATGAGTGATACCTAGCTCTACAGCAGCGCATTTTTTAGTGAATGGTAACCCACTATCAGCTACAGTTCAGATACACTGTGCCCCCCAGCTACAAGCCCCTGGTTCGACCAGCCCTGCTGCGTGGGCCACCGGGCGGAGGCCAGTCCAGGCTTGGTGGGAATCGGCCCAGAGGTGGCCGCGGGGTGGCCCAGCAAAGGTGGTCCGGTACCCTCTAAAAGAAACACTGCCCTTCATTGTCCCCGGCTACGCTGACCATCATGCATCCTCTCCACGTTGTGCTCCTCGAACAGGGAGTGATGACGGCCGTGTTTACATCTACTGCGCGGAGACCGGGGTGCTCCTCCGGGCCTTGCAGGCGGATGAGGACGTGGCTAACTGCGTACAGGCAAGCTGGGTACATGGGTGCTCTGCGCCCGGGGATCAACGGGAAGTTCTCTGGTGATATGGTGCTCGGGGTGTCAATCGGGAAAACAAACTGAGAGTGCAAGGGCAAGCTGGGGACATTGGTGCACTGCGCCCCGGGATCGACAGGACCAAGCTAGCTGGGTCCCCGGGGCGTCGTGCTCCGGGTGTTAGAAAAATAGGAAAGCGGAGAGTGCAAAGGCAAGCTGGGCGCCCCGATTCTCTGTGCTCCGGTTGTCAGAGGACGAGATTAGCAAGTAGCGACGACTCGGCAAGCTCTGGTGCAGTGTGCTCTGGGTGCCAAATGAGTCAACATGGCGAGATTGAAAAGGCAAGCATGGTTCATGGGTACACTGTGCACCCAGCGCCACAGGAACACCTGGGTGCGCTGAGAGTGCAAAAGGCATGCTGGTATCCCCGGGTCTCTGTGCCCCGAGCGCCAGGGCACTAGCTCAGCAAGTGACAACAACTCAGCAAGCTGAGTGCTCCGCTGCACTGTGCCCCGAGCGCCAGAGAACTAGGTCGGAGAGGTACAACAAGGCAAGCTGGGTTCCTCCGAGGAAGTGCACAGAGTCTGTGCACTTCTCCTCGGTCTCCGCAGGTCTAAGCAAGCTGGGTGCTCCGCAACACTGTGCCCCGTGGATGACAAAGGTCTTTCGAATCGGAGAGGTTCAGGGCAAGTTGGGTTCCCATTGCACTGCAGCCCGGTCTCCGCGGGACTACGCAAGATGGGTCCCTCTGTGCACTGTGCCCCGGGCTCCAAATGAATACCTTTGCAAGCTGGATTCCCAAGTAGTGCACTGTGCCCCAGGCGCCCGCCACAGGACTACGCAAGCTGAGTTTGTCTGTACACTGAGCCCTCAAGGCTAAATGACTAAAAAAGTCGGGAGGGCAAGGGCAAGCTGGGTTCAGTGGTGCACTGTGCCCCGGGCTCCACGGGAATATCAAGGCGTAGATTGCAAGGGCAAGCCGGTATCCACAATGTCCTGATTCCCCTCCCCCAAAGGACTTACTCGACGAGCCAAGCGTGCAAGGGCCAGATTCGACCTGGTTTCTTTAGTGCGCACTAAACTCTAAACCCTTAACCCTTAACCCTTAACCCTAAACCCTAAACTAGAGCTGTTTTCCCTAGCGCGACTTGCTCCAGACCTAAATCGGCTAGCCAAAAGTGCCAGGGCCAGATTCAAACGGATGATCCCAGGCCTGTATGGCCTGACCTGCCATTTGCTTCTGTGACCCTGACTTGAAGAGGGCTCCGAACTTACAACTGCTGCCTTTCCTTAACACCCCTGGCAGGCTCACCCAAGCTGTGCCCTCCTCGCCACGAGCGGTATCGAGACCGTCATTCGGATCTGGTCTCCAGGTCCGGAGCCGAGTGGCCAGCAGGCTGAGGCGCTGCGTGAGATGGTGGCTACCAACCAGGTGCACAGTGTTTCTTTTTTTCGGCTACAATTCCAACTTACACAGGCCACCCTGCGGCCGCCAAAGGCCCAAGTAAGACCAAACCTGGACCGGCCTATAACTGGTGGCCAAAACAGCAAGGCTGGCCACTAATGGTGTCTCCGGCCTTGGCCAGAGTGTAGCTGACATGTAGGTGATTCACAAAAAAGGTGCGGACCAGGAGGTGTGTGGCGGAGCGCCATGTCAGTGGATTGCAAGTTGGAGAGAGTCGGACAAGGTGGCCTGGAGGTTGTGATGATTCTGGAAAGCCAGGCCTGGCTAACCCACGTCTTCCAAGTTCCACACTAGCTTTAATTCTTTGTGTTGCTCTGCGGAGCACGTGATGTCTTCCGCTGGTGTGTTTGAAGACTGCCTACTCGCCTCGGCCTTCCTGCTTTCACCGTCTGTGATATTTGTGCGCCGCACGTGATGTCTTAATCTGCTACGTTTGTTTATGCACCGCACGTGATGTCTTCCGCTGCTCCGTTTGGAGACTATCTGATTGCGCCTCCTTACTTGCTGTCTGCCACCTGGACAGAATCGCAACCGGGACAACTCACCCGGACTCCGCACGTCGCACCTGCGCGCCTTGGCTGACAGCCCGCACTTGTACAACATGCTGCTGTCTCAGCTGTCTGGACACCGGGGGGGTGACGGGGCGGCGGACGGGGAGGCAGATGACGAGGATGAGGGCGATCAGCGAGCTGAGGTGTCATGCAGGGTGAACTGAATGTGTGGGCCAGGCGCAACGGCGGGCATCGTCGGCCTGGTGCAATGGCTGGCGTGGTCAGCTTGCTTGCATCAATTGGCAGCTTTGGGCGAAGCAGGTCGTTGCGAACCTGTTATCTAAGAGCATGATCAGCTTGTTTGCGTCAATTGGCAGCTTTGGGCCAAGCAGGTTATAGTGTTACACCAGGGCACGATAGCCAGCCTGCTCTCGAGCTCCTTGTTTACAATGGTGTGGCACCAGACTAGGCGTAGGCAGAAAAGCACTGCCGGAGTTTTGATTATTATTATGGCAGCCTGTATTGGCGCTCCCTTATAAAAAATTCCTAATAATTGATGTTTCAATGTGTTAATGCGTAATGCACGGTTGTTGCAATTGTGATTTTGTAATACGTTGGACCTCACTCTGTATGTCCTAATTTCGCTCACCTTTTGCAAGGAATTGTCTAGGACCTTCGCCTCTTCGCCTGACAGGGATCGGATAATGGGGAGGAAATTCAGTTTGTTTTCTGACGCTGTGTTCCAGCCCAACTTAGATTTAAAGCGTCGATTCTTATTCTGGTCGGCTGTAGATGTGCTGACGTTTTTTTGTCTCACCTTGTACCGTATTTCAAATATACCGGTACACAGATGAAAGCTTTTCCAAGAAGTCAATGACGTTATTGACGTTACACCTCTGGGCCGGCAGGTTCATGACGTTACACGTCTGGGCCATGCTGAAATGAAGGTCGGCCACGTCGGCAAATAAAAAGTCGAGGGAGAAGGTACAGGAGGAAAGAAAGGATAGCAAGTTCACCCACCAAACAACAAGAACACAAAGGTCAGACAAACCGTATCCCCTGCCCCTAGCCAGACAGACTTACCTTGGCCGGCAGGTAATCAAGGGTCAACGACTTAACACCTCTGGGCCCTGCTCAAAAAGACTCGGGGTTAAGGCATTTTCCTTTCCTTGGCTATCAGCCTACTTAGCCCTGAACCCCACCGAGGCTCTTGTCCCACTTAACACTGAACCCTCCTAGGCTACCATCCTGCTTAACCCTGAATCCTCATTGGCTATCAGCCTACTTGGCCCTGAACGCTGCTACCCTTCTAGGTTTCTGATCTTCTGCTCGAGTACAGGGCGAAGTCCACCCTCAACATGTTACATCTGGTTGCTGAGCTGCTCAACTTGATGGAGGATCCTCCAAGAACAGCTGTGTAAGCGGCAATGTGAGGGGATGTAAGTCGTTCCGGTCTTCCGGAGCCGTTGGTGTGCTCCTTGCTGATCTGGCGTGCCCCGGGTGGATCTCGCTATATGCTGGTTTCCGGCACGAGCATGTGTTGGGGCTGGTTTCCCGGCACGCCCATGGGTTGGGGCTGGGAAAGGCTCATGCTTGTTGTTGTCTGATTTGGCACCTTTTAAAAGAGTCCCTGGCTGAACAGTCCCCCATTAGCATGCACTGCATGAATAGTGCAGTACCTCAGCACATTCTGGCTTGCGCTACATGAGCTTTGCATTACCGCAACGGCGCCACACCCACTGCCGGCATGAACTGCCCCCACACTGCAACATTGCCGCACCCACTGGCAATCTGGCATGCTCTGCCACCATGCTGCAATAATGATGCACCCACTAGCATGTACTGCCTTTATGCTGTAACATCGCCGCATCAGAATTTAGTAGGGCTTGATATTTCATCACCCACCAGCTCCGGCATGCCATATGGTGGATTCCGGCATGCACATGTTGTGAGCAATATCCTGGCACGCCCATGTAGTTGAAGCTGGATATCCTGGCACGCCCATGTAGTTGAAGCTGGATATCCTGGCACGCCCGTGGGTTGCGGCTGGCTTTCCAGCACGCCCATGAGTTGGGGCTGGTTTTCCGGCACGCACTTGGGTTGGGGCTGGTAAAGGCTTATGCTTGTTGTTGTCTGCTTTGGCACCTTCTTTTTAAAAGAGTCTCTGGCTGAATAGTTCCTCCTTTTAAAACAATCATTGAACAGGCCCTCTATCCTCTAAACTTTTAGATGGGCCTTCACCTCCTCACTCTCCTTGAATCTCCACCCTCGTAGATCCACCGGAAGGGAGTGATGATCATGCCCAAAGACCTCCGATTAGCACGTTCTGATGCCGCATTTTGTTGCCTTCAACCACAACATTTTCTTGTTTTTTCTCACCATGAATTTCGAACTTGGGAGGAGTGGGTTCGCTGCTCTGTGCTTTTTAGCTTTTGCATGTTAACTAGTTCCTTGTGACAGCTGTCAAGACATATGGGTGCACCGCATGTATGTGAGTGTGGCTTAACATGTGAAATGTGGTTGTGTACATATTAAATATAGGCGTTGTGTTTGCAGGGCAGACTTGTGCTGATGAAGGGCAGATGATGTACTACATAACATTTTATCGGTTACTTAGTAACGTGCAGCCAACATATTAATGTTACCTTGGTTACTTGATAACGTGCGGCCAACTTATTAATGTTACCTTGGTTGCACAGTAACTTTCGGCCAACCCAGTAATGTTACCTTGGTTACAAAGTAACTTACGGCCAACCCAGTAATGTTACATTACTTACTAAGTACCTTACGGCCAACCTAGTAATGTTACATATGTGGCTAAGTAACGTACTGCCACTCCATCCGAGTAATGTTACATATATTTACGTTGGTAACATCATGGTAATTCCTATAACCAAGACATGACAATGGTAAATTGCCCCTTTAGAAATAAACCATGGTTGACATTGGTGCCACGGCACCATGGTAGCACCATAGCTAGCCACTCATGTAAATTAACCAAGTTGGGCATTTACCATGGGAAAACATGGTGTTCCTGCGACATTTCCAGTAGTGTACGGGGACATACCGGCAGGCGGATAAGCGCGACGTCGGGGAAACTGTGCGTGGGTATACCCACGGCCACCAAGTGGGGATGCCACCCGACAACTGTGGGTTCCCCCACGTGGGTCCAACCCCCCCCGCGTGGGTGTACGCGTGGGGTACACCATTGGGTGAACACGCGTGGGTGTCGCCACGGTGGGCAGACCCGCGTGGTGTAACCCAGAGGTGTGACCCCGCATGGGTGACCGCGACGATGAAACCCCGCGTGGGCAGACCCACGCGCACCCCCGCGTCGGTATACCCAAGGGGTACACCATTGGGTGAACACGCGTGGGTGCCGCCACGGTGGGCGGACCCGCGTGGTGTAACCCAGATGTGCGACCCCACATGGGTGACCGCGACGATGAAACCCCGCGTGGGTAGACCCACGCGCACCCCCGCGTGGGTATACCCAAGGGGTACACCATTGGGTGAACCCGCGTGGGTGCCGCAACGGTGGGCGGACCCGCATGGTGTAACCCAGATGTGCGACCCTGCATGGGTGATCGCGTCGATGGAACCCCGCGTGGGTATACCCAAGGGGTACACCACTGGGTGAACACGCGTGGGTGCCGCCACGGTGGGCGGACCCGCGTGGTGTGACCCGGAGGTGCGACCCCGCATGGGTGACCGTGATGATGGAATGCTCAAACCTCGCGTCCATGCGGGGCGAGTCGTCTCCTTTATTTCATACTGTCTGCAGAATGACTTAAAGCATGTCCTTACAGGGCCACCGCGCAGCTCAGATGGTGCATATAGGGCGCTCCAAGAGCAGCAGCAATGGGTATGGGAGCTGGACTAGAAGCATGGGCGGGCAGTTCTGGAGCTGCTGGATCGCTGCATGTTGACCTGGCACGCATCTGGCAGTTCTCGTAGTGCAGTAAGATCAGCAGGTAAGACTGGTGCAACGGCATGTTCGCTGCGCTTAACCCTGAACCCTGAACTCCTCCTAGTCTACCGTTTATCTTAAACTTGCCTTCAATGTCCATCTCCCAACCTCACTGTTGGGCGCCCTTGCGGCTGAGTCTTTATGAGCATGACCAGATGTAACGTGACTGAAATGTTCTACACGGACTAACGTTTATTATTTTGTTGTAGCCCGGTAACGGATGGGGTTGCATTGGCTGAATGTTGAGACGGGGCGCTTTGATAAATCGGTTGTGCCTCGTAGCGAGAGGCTTTGCAAATGCTGTAAGCTTGCATGTTGGGAGGATGAGCTTCACTTGATATACTGCCCATTTTATACAGACCTTCGTTTTAATTTAAGCTCACTTTCCATACCGTAATTTTCTAGTGGAAGAGGTTGCGGGGCCATAAAACGGTACGCAAATGAGTGGAGTTTGGGGGAAGCTATATAAAGAGATGTAGGCATCTGCATTTTGGAAGAAATTGTGTTCTTATATCTTTCTGTTTATGAAAAGGGAATCAAAACTCTGCTCACGACTCCGTCGTCCTCTTTATTGTTTAAGTCTGCTCAATCGAACTCTCTTGCACCCATGACGTGGCCACGTCATGTTTTATGGCTGGGGCGTATCTTCTGCACTGTGGGGTTCATTCTCACACCTCTGTCTTGTATGGTTGTGTGTTAGTTGCCTGACCAGAGGAATCAGTGGTTTTCGCTCGCTGTCCTAGCATATCAAGTTTGTACCGGTTTATGGGCGGGCACATTTATCACGCATCAAATGTGATGCTCTGCGGGACTGTGAAGCCTTCACAGCCTTGACAGGCCAAGGGACTGCCTCTTCTACCCAGGGCCAACCCCTGGCTATAGATTTCCTAATGTTTGGTGCGGGCGTTGCCGCATGTCTTCTCTTCTGTTTCCTTATATCCTTTCAGTTTCCAAAGAGACAGCGAGGCGCTAACACGCCAAGCCTTGTTGCAGGGCCCACATGTCTTGTGTCATTGTCATCTTGAGGTCATAGGCTCAATTATTTGAACATGCCATGGGGCACCTGTGCAAGAAGTGCACTCGGAGGTGCATGTATTCATTATGCACCATTATGTATTATGGATTCAGGGTTTCCACATGTCGGTGACTCCTCCAGCATTGAAAGATACGACCTTACACATCCGTATTGAAGCAGGGCTGTATATTGAATAATGCCCTTACTTGTGTCATGGACATTGAAGCGGCTGCTTGAGCACGGGAGTGAGCGGAGACTGCTGGGGAGTCGGGGACGCGGTAGAGAATCGCTGGTGACATCTTGATACAATCACATCACAATGGAGTCGGCATATAATAAAATCACGAAACTACAGACTCTCAGAATAAGAAGGCTAAGCAGACAGGGCATGCCCTAGTCTATGACAAATCAGAATTACTACCATGAAGAGTCATGGGCACAGTCATAGTGTCATGGCAACTAAAGCAATTACTGAACTTCGGAAGGAAGTATTCAGAACAAACACACACGAAAACGAGCTTCAATCCGCACAGAGTGATATGCAAACTAGCATGACTAAAATCATGGCATCCTAGCTGCCATCTCTGACTAGCATTAGCATGGCACTTGGTAGATGCCATCTCTGTTACACGTATGAAAGGAGGAGCTCTGGAGCAAAGTGTCACAACTCCCATGATGACTCTCAAACCAAACACTACCCTACTAAATCTTCTCGAAGGGAATGACGTAACACCTCTGGGCCATGCTTAAATGAAGCTCGGCCACGTCGGCGAACAAAACATATTCAAAGGAGGGGTTCCTCTGACACAGCAAGGGGCCAACCCAAGGAAAACATAGAAAAGGTAAACTTCGAAAGAACACATCATTGACATTCCCTCCCCTGATAATTTTCGGGAAACCTAGCAGCAGTTTACCTAAAACGTGATAACAAAGCACGTCCTTACCTCATCAAGAGACCGTCAAAACGTCGACGTGTCATTTTTATGATGAGCCAGAAGGTGCTTGATTGCATGGGACACCAATTCGGGCTGGCATTTTGGCAGTGCCAATATATGTATCAGAATTAGCCAAGCCTCCTCGCCTACATCATCTGTTATTGCACTAAAAGTCTGCCTCCATTTCATCCCATATTAAAACCAGTAAATCAAGGTCTGAAGTCTATTGGGAAGGCAAACGAGGAACATTGCAATGGAGTTGGATTCATCAGCCTGATCCAAGCAAGGCCCAAGATACCTAGCTTCTCCAAAATCCAAGACACCATGAACAAGTCTAATGCGGTGAAGCTTGGCCGTTTTGCATAATCATCAAGGACAAATCATTCGTGAGGGCCCATTTTCTGTGTTCGAGCACATCCTCGGTACCCGTAACTTGTTCGCCATATTAATTATATTAATCAACCTTAAACCAAGTTTAGAAGACCCAGCTTCACCAAAGCCGAAGACAGCATGCTACGGTCTATGTAATTAAAGCTTGGCAACTTGGACTTAGCCACAGGAAGGAAAGCATTGGTGAAGGCTGCATTGCTGTGCCCCAGCGTTGCCATGGCCCAGAAAATGGTGGACATCTGTTGTGGATTGAATTCGGGTAGTTTCGCCTTTGCCACAGCGAGAAGAGCATATGAGAAGGCTGCATTAGTGTGCCCCAGCGTTGCCATGGCCCAAAGAGTGTTGGACAGGGCTTGCGGGGTGAAGTCGGGCAACTTGGCCTTTGCCACAACAAGAAGAGCATTTGTGAAGGCTACACTGGTGTGCCCCAATTTTGCCATGGCCCAGAGAGTGTTGACCAGGTCTTGTGACTTGAAGTCGGGCAACTTGGCCATTGCCACAATGAGAAGAGCATCCGTGAAGGCTGCGTCGGTGTGACCCAGCGTCGCCATGGCCCAAAGAGTGTTGGCCAGGTTTTGCGAGGTGAAGTCGTGCAGCTTACCTTTTGCCACAATAAGAAATTTATCTGTGAAGGCTGTGTTGGTATGCCCAAGCTTCGCCATGGCCCAAAGACTGTTGGCCAAGGCTTGCGAAGTGAAGTCAGGCAGTTTGGCCTGTGCCACAAGAAGAAGATCCTTTGTGAAAGCTTCATTGGTGTGCCCAAGCGTCGCCATGGCCCATACAGTGTTAGCAATGTCTTGCGAATTGAAGTTCGGCAGCTTGGACTCAGCCTCAAGGAGGATGGCAGTAACAAAAGATGTGTCATTGTATTCTAGCTTCGCCAAAGCACATATAGTGTTGGCAAGCGCTTGCGGCTCAAAGTCTGACAAGACACCTGACATGGCTTTGTGGACCAAAGCTGATAGCAATGATTGATCTCGGAAAGTTAGCTTTGAAAGAGAGTACATGCAGTTGGCCAGAGCTTGGGCACCCATGTCTTTGACATGCTGTCGGGCAAGTTCCGCTAGGATTGATACAGTTTCTGCCTCTCTTCCTCCTGGCCTAACTGGGCCATGGATCAGCCTTTGAGCTTGCATCAAGGCGGTTGATGCATGAATGAAATCAAAGCTGGACCTGAACTCCTCAACCAGAGAGCGCAGCTGATCCACAGTCGTGCAGTTCTTGATCCAAACATTCAGCTGTCTAGCATTGATGCTCCCCCCGCCACCTCCTACTGTGCGTTGTTGCACTCCTGTAGAAATGCTGCCCTCCCGTGTTCCAGACCTGTCACCTGCCGGTTGTGGTTGATTCTGCCGGTCCACACGCTGCTGCAGCCGCTGTGGCCGTGGGGCCAGCATGAGGCCTGCTGGATCTCCTGTGTCGCCGCTGCCAGCCGCTGATACTGCTACGTATGGTCCATTCAGGTTGCTTGCATCCCGACCATAAGGTTGTGTCAACCTGCTGGTGCCGATTGTGAGCTGTGTCGAACGATGATGGCTTTGATGCAACCTTAGACTACTGACAACCTGCGCACAGTGGTCACGGTATTGGATTTATGATACCGGTGGCCAGGCTTGATTCTCGAGCACAAGGGATTGATGAATCTATTGGTTAAGGACATCAATGCTTCCAGAGTTCCAGGTGTCTTACAATCGGTTCAACGCTCTTAAAAAGGCTAAAAGAAAGGACACAATCTCATCTGGCAGATGATATTGCTTCAGCATAATATTTCTGCAAGATGACATCACGCCCTTAATTTTGCATTTGTAAGAGTGGGGGACCGATAGTCAGTGCTCAGTTTAGGGTCCCAGGATGAACGCCATGAGCGAGCATGGCCGCTGAGTGGCCAAACTGGGTTGATGAGGACCAAATATTGACCAGCCTACAGCCAGTGGCCCTAGCAGTAGAGCATAAGTACTGCATCAGGCCCCCGGCCATAGGCTGCAATGCAGATTAAATGCATCTGAAGCGTGCATACAAACACAGCAGCAGGTGACACGGTTTAGTGGGTTAGATTCTGCAGCGCTGTGGGTGAGAGTGCGGTCATGGCAGCAGTTGTCAGGTTTATTTCAGGGTACGCAAAACCACCATTGCAGGGCTATTGGGTGGCCACTACTAGGCTGATGGGGACCAAACCTTGACAAGCCAAAGCCGGTGGGCAAAGCAACAAGGCTTGCTGCATCCGGCTCCCGCGGACGTAGGCTGTGCGGACGCTGTACTGTATTATTAGGCAGTGTCCTTCAATCAATAGTGGCGGTAGTGTGTTTTGGTACCCCACATTATGGAGGGCAGCTTCAAAGAGTCTGGTGTTCGTGATCAGTAAGCAGTTTATTAAGGGGACGCGAATTGGCCTTTGCGGGGCTGCCTGGTTGCCGACACCGAGCCGATAGGGACTTTGACAAGCCTATGGCCAGAGGCCTGAATATCAGGGCTTGCATCATCCAGCCCCCCGGCCACATGAAGCAAGGCAGCTATACGTTGACGAAAGCGCGACAGATTAAGAGGGAAGAACAGCCACCAATACGGAAGGCCGATGGGGGGCAAACCTTGACGAGCCTACGGCTGGAGGTCCAGCGATCAGCAAGCCCCCTCCCCCGCCACATGTAAACCCCAAAATGCATATAAACTGATGCTGATGCGCTAATTAAACACAGCCGGTAGCATGCAGGGGTTAGAGTCTATGCATTCTAGTGGCTGGCTTTGAAGTGTTCGGCACTAAAACCATTAGCCAGCTGATAATGCAGGATGCTCCAAAGGACACGTGCGTGGCTGCTGGGCGGCCACCACCATTACCTGATGGGATTGAACCAAACTGAACCCAGCTCAATCCCTCATGCCCCAGCTCATCACCCCCTGCTGAGAACCTGAGGCCCCAGCTCAATCAGTCAATCCCTCATGCGGTCATGCCCCAGCTCACCCCCTCATCGGCCTCATGCTCCAGCTCGCCCACTCATGCTCCAGCTCAATCCTTATGTCCCAGATCAATCTCTCATGCCCCAGCCAACTCCACCCCCATGCCCCATGTCTGAAACGATTCATCAGCTCGGCAGCGACAGGAAACGGCACTCACCTGGGCGTTTTGATGATCTGAGGCCTTGAAGGCGTGAGCAGACACGTTCATAATTGAGGGTCCGAATGATCCACGAATGCTAGGCAGCGGACGAATTAGACAGGGCGGGTGCCTCGCTGACGAGGCGGAGTGGCTGGGACGTGTTGATGAAGGGAGCTGATACCGAGGTGATGACAACGGCCAGCGACCCAGATGAGACGACATCTTGCTATAGCTGTAGTCGCAGGTTGCAGGGACAAGTAAATGAAATTCAGAGATGGAATCGATGGCAGAGGGATCGCGGCGTTGGTAGAGTTCATGTTGCAATGATTCTTACCAGTTTCTACTAATATTAGAACTTCTGTAATAATGAAGGCGCAGTGATAAACTGACAATCAGCCTGCTGATTTGTGATCTGCCACCAACGCCAGCAGCCACCCTTGCGCCAGTGAAGAGATGAGGTCGTTGCAAAGTTGTTTCAGCAGTTGGGGGTTGGGACCACTGTTTGGGCGATCTGCTGGATACAACCGCGATATTATAACTTTGACCTGTTATATGTCCCATGTTCATACGACGTCCGACGGTGGACAGCGACTCGTCTGACGGGGTGCAGTGCATCGCGATGGGATGACATCTGGAAGGCGAAAAGGGAATCAGGCTTCCACTGTGTAATGGCGCACAATCTGACCTAGGCAAGGTGAGGAAAGAGTGAAGCAGGAGCAGAAGATACTTTCAAAAAGCGCATGCAAGCGAAGGCCCTAGAAACACCTGAACACCCCATGCAGCACCCATGCAAGAAAGGGACATGCGCATGTGCATAGGAAGACCTTTGCAATCCCAGGGCAATTACATAATGCATGTGATCGCCTTTGTAGAACCGAAGTGACAATTTTGCATTTTATTTTCTTGCCCATGCAACACCCCATGCAAGACGACCACGCAGGCATTGGCATGTAAACAAATCCATGATCTTACACCGTTCCTACAATGCCCTCCTCCACTCTCTCGTGTCGGAGGAAACCCAACCAGTCATCTGTCTGCATGTCTGCGGCTTCCTCCTCCCCTTGCGATGTGGTGGTCAATGCTTCAACCACTTCCGCACTCTCCACCTGATGAGTTATGACTGTTGCCTCGGCTCACACAATTCTTCGTTGCATCTCCCACGCTGGTCCCCTCCATCTACCGGTCATGTTTTTGTGACATATTATGTTCATCTCCTGCCATCACCTCCGTAATCCAGCCTGTTTCCCCTCCAACCTTGCCTCCCACTAGTCGTCTCTTCTTGCACTCCCCTTCAAACTCGGAGTAGCCCGGAATGCTTTATCGGCTCCATTCTCTCCCACCTTCAATAATAGACACTCTCCCCCATTCATCCCCTTCTTGCCTCTTCAGCTAGGGCCTCTGTCGTCTTCTACCTGTTTTGTTACCGCATTCTTCCCTTCATTTCCATGCTACTGGGCAGTCCCTAATGGCCCCATGGGGACTTAATCTGGTTTGGCCTAGGCCGGGGGCCCAAGGGGCAGGACTGACTGCATTGGACCTACTCAGCTTTAGTCCTCCCTTTTTACGGTTTGGTAGCCCACACCTCACCAACTGCCCCACCCTCTGCCCTTCCAACTGCCAACTCTGCTGACTCACACCTTTGTTGCGCCTCCCACACTGCCACCCTCCACCTCACGGAAAAGGTTTTGGTCCATGAAATGTCCCTATACCACCACCATCATAAGTATAGGCTATGGTGTAGCGGAGGATCACCGAAACCCACAGCGTGTAGCTGAATGGTAGCTGAATTAGACCTACACAGCCTTGCATAAACAGAGTCCGGCACCGCTCTCACCTGTAGCAAGTCCACCTCTCCTGCTGCACCCCTGCTGCACCTCTCCTGCTGCACCCCTACCCTCCTAGGCCTGATAACTTTCTGTTGTCTCCAATGTTGGGCTTTGTCAGACGCTGTCTGGGCCCCCTTCCCCACCCCCCACTTGATCGCCACTTGAGCAGCATGACTCCTCAGCAAGCCAAGCTCCCTCCTTTCTACTGCCCATGCTACCCATACCGTCCTATCAACCGCCTCTACTGACTGGCCGCCTCTATCGCCGCATCCTCATTTCTTTCTTTCTTCTCCTTTCTGAGTTATAATATTCTGGTATCTTCCTTTGCATGCTTGTTACGCACTGGTCCCCGCCACTGGTGACACCTCCAGATACTATGCCAGGTGTCATGCCCTTTTGGCGCCCGGGGCCTATAACTCCGAAAATCTAAATACCTCTTGTCCCCTTCTGATCCCACACGGCTTTTCAGTCTCGTCCCCGCCGCCGGCCACAATGCTTTTCACCACCTCCTCTCACTAATTCATTGGATCTGTCCCCCGGTGCGTTCCCACCCTTGCAGCCTGTCGTCAGCCTCACACCATTGAACCCAGCAACCCCTCTGTCTGCAGCAGCAACCGAGCGGCCTTCAACATGTGCCCCGGGCTGTTTGTGTGCTTGCGTCTCAGGTTTTCTAGGGTTGGGCGGCCGGCCTCACACCTTGTTCAGTCCAAGCAGAATAAAAGGATTTGAGAAAAGCCAGTGAACGGAGTGTACGGGTAAGGGTGTCAGGGACTAGGTTTAGGGTTAATTCAGGAGAGGCAAGGCCACCCAAATTTGTCCCAGAAACTATTGCCATCCTGCGAGCCACTTTCACGGGCCAATAGCGCCAGCCACTGTTCCCCACATCCACCTTCCCCTCTCCAGTACCATCAGCCACTATCCCCGCCCACTTCTCTGGCCTCCTTTTCCCTGTCCACTGCCACCAGCCACTTTTCCCCGACCACTTTTTTCGGCAAATGTCGCCAGCCAGAATTTCCCCTGCCACTTTCTCTGGCCACTGCCACCCGCCAATAATCCCCCGCCACTACCGCCAGCCACTTTTCCCCAGCCGAATCCCCCAACCACCTGCCCTCACAATTCCCCCCAGCCACCTCGCCAGCCACCTTTCCCCCACCACCTGTCTATGGTAACTGCCGCCAGCCAGTTCCTGCCTCCACTTTTTCCCGCCACTGCCACCAGCCACTTATCTCTTGCCACTTTTCCCCGGCTTCAGCCGCAATACACTTTTCCCCTGTCACTGTTTCCCCCGCTACTACCGCCAGCCACTCTCCCCCCATGCACTGCCACCAGCAACTTCCCCCACGCCCAATCCCCCCGACCATTACCGCACACAACTTTTCCCCAGGCCGCTACCGCCCGCCCAACGTTCCTTGTCACTGCCACTGGCACATATTTCACAGTAGGCCAGGTGCCATGCTGTTGTGGCGCCCCATGACCATACATCTGCAAGCTCAAGGATGCCTTTGTCCCCTTTCGCCCCCAAACAGTCTCTAGGTTCCTCACACACTCCTCACCGCCGCCGACCAAAAGAGTTCCAGCTAAGCTGTCAGTCTGTTGCCACCTGGCGTGGACACGCCATTGCAGCCTGCCTTCACCTGCAGCACACGACCACACTGCCTCATACCTACCAACCAGGACGGACTCGCCGTTACAGCCTGTTTTCTACTCTACGCCACCGCTGGCCACACCGCTTCATACCAACTCATCACACATTTTCATTCCCCAGACCTACTGACCAGGACGGACCGGCCTTTGCCACCCGTCTTTTACACCCTCACTGGCCACACTGCTTCATACCAATTTTGTCCCCAACTGTTCTGCCGCCAGGCGTGTACCCACCGTTGTGGCCTGCCTTCTGCCCCCTCCCAGAGAGCCCAGTCACAGATCTCTATTTGCAAAACAGCAGAAGCAGCGCAGTGGGGCCTTAAACCTGTGCTCCGATAAGAACCAGGGACAAACCAAGGTGAACAGGGTTTAGGGTTCAGGCAGCAGAGCCAAGGTGGTGAGGGTTTACATGTGAGAGTTTAGGCATAGAAGCCAAGTTGGTCAGGATTTACTTGTGAGGGTTAAGGCAGCAGAGCCAATGTGATCTGGGTTTACATGTGAGGGTTTAGGCAGCAGAGCCAAGGTGCTCAGTGTTTACATGTAAGGGTTTCGGCAGCAGAGCCAAGGTGATCAGGGTTTACATGTGAGGGTTTAGGCAACATAGCCAAGGTGATCAGGGTTAACCTGTCGGGTTTAGGCAGCAGAGCCAAGGTGATCAGGGTTTACCTGTGAGGGTTTAGGCAGCAGAGCCAAGGTGGTCAGGGTTTACCTGTGAGGGTTTAGGCAGCTGAGCCAAGGTGATCAGTGTTTACATGTAAGGGTTTCGGCAGCATAGCCAATGTGATCAGGGTTTACATGTGAGGGTTTAGGCAGCAGAGCCAAGGTGCTCAGGGTTTACATGTAAGGGTTTCGGCAGCAGAGCCAAGGTGATCATGATTTACTTATGAGGGTTTAGGCAGCATAGCCAATGTGATCAGGGTTTACATGTGAGGGTTTAGGCAGCAGAGCCAAGGTGCTCAGGGTTTACATGTAAGGGTTTCGGCAGCAGAGCCAAGGTGGTCAGGGTTTACATGTGAGGGTTTAGGCAACATAGCCAAGGTGATCAGGATTTACCTGTGAGGGTTTAGGGAGCAGAGCCAAGGTGATCAGGGTTTACCTGTGAGGGTTTAGGCAGCAGAGCCAAGGTGGTCAGGGTTTACCTGTGAGGGTTTAGGCAGCAGAGCCAAGGTGGTCAGGGTTTACATGTGAGGGTTTAGGCAGCAGTGCCGAGGTGATCAGGGTGTACATGTAAGGGTTTAGGGGGCATAGCCAATGTGATCAGGGTTTACATGTAAGGGTTAGGCGACAGAGCCCCGACAGAGCCGAGGGGGCGAACAGTTACCTTTATGATATTTTATTGATGCAGATGCATGCTTCATGTATTGGCAGGTGGGCGGGGTAAGGTGGAAGCTGTTGTTCAGTAGGGTTGAGGGTTTGGGGTTGAAACTCTGTGCTAGGCGCCCCCAGCACTACGGGTGCCAATGCCACCGTCCCAAAGCAGCCTGATAACAAAGAGACTTTGCTGGGTGGCCCATGGTGGTGAAGAGAGATTTAGCAAGAGGGGTGCAAAAAAGGGCGGCTGTTGGTGCCCTACATGTCACCTTCTATACTTGACTTATCGCGGCCTTGTCAGCGCTGGTTGCTCAAGTATTCCCTCTGTTTATGTCTGCCCTTGCTCAGCTGCCGAGGCTCTGCACTGTAGTGTGTATAGAGCATCATGCACCTGCTGGCATCCTCTGGGTCAGGAAAGAAACCAACACCTGTTTTGTGCTTTTGTGTGCAGACATGCTGACGTGGCAGAAAGCCCAGAATGGCGCTCATGAGTCTACTGCTGCTGTTGTTGCCAATGCTTCTGCTGCATCCGGGGGCAATTTCTACCTGGCGGCTCTGTTGGCCTGATCTCAGCTGTGTGTATGACGACAAGCCGGGACTGCTTCATCTTGCAACAGGTATGCCCGTATGCGTGCCGTGCTGCTGTTGATTACAGGTGCTTTTACTTAACCTACTCGACACATTTAAGCCGGGGCTGATGGGGGTGGTGGCAAATGGTGTGTTGATCTTGACGACAAGTGTGGTTGCCGTATGGTGGTTTCAGAGCCCATGGGGAGGGGCCAGTGGCAAGAGGCGGGGTGCATGGAGGGGGACTGAGGGCGGGGATGGAGGCTGGTCCGTCTTGATGCCCGGTGTCAGTGCCACGATGATTCCTGAACTTTGAAACATAAACCTTTACTCAAAACAAGAAGCTGATGCAGGGATGATGATGGGGGGGGGATTGATAGAGCAGACGGGTGGGCTGGTGGATGAGGACCTGGCGGTGCCTGATTTTCTCTCTTGTGACTCTTTGGGGTGCAGTGACGAGTTATTTGGATACCTTTGTTAAGGTTGGCTTCCTCTTGGACAGCCATGCTATCCAGCTGTTGCTTAATTCTCTGACATTTGTCTTTGGAGTACCTTTCACCTACCAGGCTACCTGACAGCTTCCTGCTAAGTGTTATTTCTCGACTGGTTCCTGATAGCTACCTGACAGTTTCCTGGGCAGCACAGTCCTGACAGCTTTGTTCTCTCTTATAAGTGCATGGGGGGCAGTCTTAGAAGTCTGATGGTGAGCATGACCTTCCATGCCCTGTCCATCTGCATCAACACAATGCTTACATTTGCGTCTTGCCGCTGCAATGCAAGTACAATACGGTACTCGGCTGCGGGAGAATGGTGCTAACCCCCTGAAGCTGTGATCTGTGGCCATAGGCCTGTCCAGGTGTTGGTCCCATTCGACCCTGTGGTGGCTTCATAGTAACCTGCCAAAAGCCTGGTGTGCACTCAACTGAACAATGGTGCAGAGGGCACCCCTGTCCTGACTCTGTCTGGTCCTGACTTCTGACCCTGCATTGCCGCACTCCCCTGCTGATCCGAGGTCTGTCAGGACTATGCTGCAGAGGACACCCCTGTCCTGACTCTGTCCTGTCCTGACTCCTGACCCTGCATTGCCGCACTCCCTTGCAGATCCGAGGTCTGTCAGGACTATGTTACCTCCCAAGCTTACACCCTAGAGATGCTTTGCGACAGTATTCCGCATGGTGCATAGTCTCTCCCTATCCCTATCTATGTGTTGTGCAAATCCTGTTGTTCGCACCCCCATCCAGCAGCAACATCAATACCATTCTTCATGTCCTGACTGGGCCCTCCCCCAGGGACCTCCTCCGGGACTGTCCACCTTGAGCATACTCTCCCTAGTATGCAACAACAAAGACTATCCTTCTACCTTGTACCTATATCTGCTACAAACATGCAGCGCAAGCTATTAAATATCCTTCTAGCATTGGTCAAACAAGGTCGACTTTTAAAAGCTGCCCCATGGGACCAAATAAAATCAGTGTGAAACAAAAACGCACGCTGCAATGGTTAGCTAGCCTCCAGCCCCTTCTCCCCCTCTCCTGGGCCTGATCATTCCGTCCTCTCCAATACTTGTCCATGGCCTATACCCTCTGGATCAGGTGTCATGCCCTTTTGGTGCCCGAAGGACCATGAGTCTGAGAGCTGGGGAATTCCTCTTGCCCCCTCTATCCCCAAACAGCCTCTAGGCTCTTAAGACACGTCTCTGCTGCCGGCCAAACCTCTCCCAGATGTCCCATGAGTCTATTGCTACCTGGCATGGACCCCCATTGCGCTTGTCAAATATGCTCCGATAAAGAGTGAGGGACAGGTTGGGTGGGCAGGGTTAACGGTTTAGGTTTTAGGCAACGAAGCCCACGAGAGCATGCTGTCTCTCTTCGAATAGCATGTTTAGGGTATGTTCCCCGTAACCCTAGTCATGGATTGGGTCCTGACCCTTCCCAAGACATGCACAGTGACCTCAGCTGCCTTCCAATTACTGAAAATATGAATCGTGAATTGCCATGATGCCCAAACCCTGTATCCTCCAGATCGCGCTGATTGCCATCTACACACGTAGCTGCTTGAGGATCAGCAGGCCCACCTCGTGGTGGCGGCGGTGGAGTTGGCTGTTGCTCAGCAGCTTCCACCTGTTTCTGGTACGGATCCGACGCATGGAGCTGCTTGTACGCACTGGCTGCTGCGCTGCTCCTGGGGCGCAATCATACAAGTGAGGGCATGAGGGTGTAGAAAGGTAGAAACTGCTGAGCAGCTGCCTGTGTGTGCAGTCTGTCAACATTTGCAGGGGAGCAGTCATACCAGTGTGGGCATCATGCGGATGTGGATAGGAAGAAGCTGTTAGGAAGCTGCCAGTATGTGCTGGCTTAGACACTGCCCCACCGGAGCTGTCAAATAGACGAGGGAATGACGTTGCGAACATATGGAAGCTTTCGAGCAGCTGTCTGCAGAAATTATGAGAATGTCTGAATGTGTGGGCATGGGTGGCGGAAGGCAAAGGCGTGAGGGTTAAGACATAAAGGTGGGAGAAGATACCCTTACATGCAATTATGAGATTAGGGAGTTCTTGCTTGTGATTGACAGGTGATTAAGTGTCGCATTTGAAATGTGCGTGCTGCAGGCGTGTGTGTGTCATGCATCAGGGGGTATGCTATCAATGTTCATTTCAGTGCACACCCGCCCATCTTTGAGGGATGTTGGGAGCACCTACCTATCTTTGGGGCTGTCGCCACCGAGCTGATGAAAGATATAACCTGTGATCAGCTTAATGCCATGACCTAAGCAACAGGGCCGCCCAACCTGTCATCTGTCTGCATGTTTGCGGCTTCCTCCTCCTTTAAGGTTTGTTAGCCCACACCTCACCAACTGCCCCACCCTGTGCCCTTCTAACTGCCACCTCTGCTGACACACACCTTTGCTGCACCTCCCACACTGCTACTGGTGCAGCAGAACTCCTCAGCAAGCCAAGCTCCCTCCTTGCCACTGCCCATGCTATCCACACCGTCCTGCACTATCAACTGCTTAAACTCCTTAACCCAGAACCCTCCAGGTCAGGCTGATTGCCATCAACGCGTCGCAGTGTGAGGACCAGCAGGCCGACCGCGTGGTTGCTATGGAAGTACGGACGAGCTGGCATCTGCTCAGCAGCTTCCGCCCTCTCCTGGTACGGATCAGCCACTAAACTGTGTCTATCCATGCTGGGCTAATGGCTGACGTGCTGCTCTAGAGGAAAGGCAGAAGGTGCCAAGTAGCTGCCTGTATGAGCTAGCTGATATCCTGATCCAGAGGAGCTGTCTTATAAGTGGGGGCATGAGGGTGAAGAAAGGTAAAAGCTGCCTAGCTGCTGCGTGGATGACCTGGTTTTCACGTGGTTGCAGTGCATCAGTCGTGCAAGGGAGGCCATGCGGGTGTGAACAGGCAGAAGCTGCCGAGCAGCTGCCTGTTGAGCTGGCTTCCATGATGTTGCAGTGCATCAGTCATAAAAGTGAGGCCATACGGGTGTGAACGGGCACAAGCTGCCGAGTAGCTGTATGATCAAGGCTCCTGCACTTCTTTAGTTGAGCAATCATACAAGTTTAGTCATAGCGGTAGAGAACAGCACAAGGTGCCGAACACCTGTGTATATGAAAACATGGGGGTGTGGGAAAGTGAAGGCATGAGGGTGGGTGGGAAACTCTCGCATGCGAATGTAATTGGGGGGTATTCTCACGTTTGAATAGTGCTGCACCCGGTCTTACACGTTTCTGCAACATACGATCTGTATGGGTATGGCGGGCGCACCAGACCACCTGAGGAGGGATGGCTGGTAGCCGCATCAGACCACCTGAGGATGGATGGCTGGTAGCCGCACCAGACCACCTGAGGATGGATGGCTGGGAGCTGCACCAGACCACCTGAGGATGGATGGCTGGTAGCCGCACCAGACCACCTGAGGAGGGATGGCTGGTAGCTGCACCAGACCACCTGAGGATGGATGGCTGGTAGCCGCACCAGACCACCTGAGGAGGGATGGCTGGTAGCTGCACCAGACCACCTGAGGAGGGATGGCTGGTAGCTGTACCAGACCACCTGAGGAGGGATGGCTGGTAGCCGCACCAGACCACCTGAGGAGGGATGGCTGGTAGCCGCACCAGACTACCTGAGGAGGGATGGCTGGTAGCTGCACCAGACCACCTGAGGAGGGATGGCTGGTAGCCGCACCAGACCACCTGAGGATGGATGGCTGGTAGCCGCACCAGACCACCTGAGGAGGGATGGCTGGTAGCTGCACCAGACCACCTGAGGATGGATGGCTGGTAGCCGCACCAGACCACCTGAGGAGGGATGGCTGGTAGCTGCACCAGACCACCTGAGGAGGGATGGCTGGTAGCTGCATCAGACCACCTGAGGAGGAATGGCTGGTAGCTGTACCAGACCACCTGAGGAGGGATGGCTGGTAGCTGCACCAGACCACCTGAGGAGGGATGGCTGGTAGCTGCACCAGACCACCTGAGGATGGATGGCTGGTAGCTGCACCAGACCACCTGAGGAGGGATGGCTGGTAGCTGCACCAGACCACCTGAGGAGGGATGGCTGGTAGCTGTACCAGACCACCTGAGGAGGGATGGCTGGTAGCTGCACCAGACCACCTGAGGATGGATGGCTGGTAGCTGCACCAGACCACCTGAGGGGGGATGGCTGGTAGCTGCACCAGACCACCTGAGGAGGGATGGCTGGTAGCCGCACCAGACTACCTGAGGAGGGATGGCTGGTAGCTGCACCAGACCATCTGAGGAGGGATGGCTGGTAGCTGCACCAGACCACCTGAGGAGGGATGGCTGGTAGCTGCACCAGACTACCTGAGGATGGAGGGCTGGTAGCTGCACCACACCACCTGAGGAGGGATGGCTGGTAGCTGTACCAGACCACCTGAGGAGGGATGGCTGGTAGCTGCACCAGACCACCTGAGGAGGGATGGCTGGTAGCTGCACCAGACCACCTGAGGGGGGATGGCTGGGAGCTGCACCAGACCACCTGAGGAGGGATGGCTGGTAGCTGCACCAGACCACCTGAGGATGGATGGCTGGTAGCTGTACCAGACCACCTGAGGGGGGATGGCTGGTAGCTGCACCAGACCACCTGAGGAGGGATAGCTGGTAGCTGTACCAGATCACCTGAGGAGGGATGGCTGGTAGCTGTACCAGACCACCTGAGGAGGGATGGCTGGTAGCTGCACCAGACCACCTGAGGAGGGATGGCTGGTAGCTGTACCAGACCACCTGAGGAGGGATGGCTGGTAGCTGCACCAGACCACCTGAGGAGGGATGGCTGGTAGCTGCACCAGACCACCTGAGGATGGATGGCTGGTAGCCTCACTAGAACACCTGAGGAGGGATGGCTGGTAGCTGCACCAGACCACCTGAGGAGGGATGGCTGGTAGCTGTACCAGACCACCTGAGGAGTGTGGGCTGGTAGCTGCACCAGACCACCTGAGGAGGGATGGCTGGTAGCTGTACCAGACCACCTGAGGAGGGAGGGCTGGTAGCTGCACCACACCACCTGAGGAGGGATGGCTGGTAGCTGTACCAGACCACCTGAGGAGGGATGGCTGGTAGCTGCACCAGACCACCTGAGGAGGGATGGCTGGTAGCTGTACCAGACCACCTGAGGAGGGATGGCTGGTAGCCGCACCAGACCACCTGAGGAGGGATGGCTGGTAGCTGCACCAGACCACCTGAGGAGGGAGGGCTGGTAGCTGCACCACACCACCTGAGGAGGGATGGCTGGTAGCTGCACCAGACCACCTGAGGGGGGATGGCTGTGGACATGACAGGCCGCATGATGGTGGAGAGCAGCGCTCTGGGCCTGGCAGCGCAATGCACATATTATGGTGATCCGTTTGGGAGCAGAGTGATGATTTCAAGTCGGGAAGGGGGCATACGCGCTTCATGCTAATCATTGATGTGCTGAGTAACTGTCAGGGACCCCCATTGACTGTGTATTGCAGTTGGGGGTGGGCGTACGCTCATCATTGGTGCAATTGTGTACTTGTGTGCACCTCAGTACTGTGAGGAGTGTGACCAGGAGGCCACCACTGGGTCAGTTCTGACGCAGCGGTGACGGGCCTTACCCGAATTGTCTTTGTCGTGAGTGTGAAATAGTGTGAATGTGCAAGCAATGTATTGGCATAATGGCATCACACATGCAAAGGTATTGCTTGTGCATCCAGGCATGCATGCTCTATGGGTTTGGGTATATTGGCACCCAGTGTCTATATTTGGGGCTGCACGTTCAATTTCGGCTGATCAACCAGCGGCTGCCAAAGGCCCTCTTAAGACTGAACCTGGACCAGGCTGTACCTAATGGCCAAAGCAGCCGTGGTGAACGTAGGCTGGTCACAAATGGGGCCTCCGGCCAGCGGCTGGAGTTTAGCTGATATGTTGCTGAAACACGAAAAATAAACACTGCGGGCTCCTCCGCTGACTCGCCGTGGTCACCTCCTTTCACCCGTTTATCTTGCACCGGGGGCTGGTGGTCACCTCCGATCACCCGCTTTGGGCATCTCTGCCCACCCTCTGCGGGCACCTCCTTTGACCCGTCTGTCCTGCATTCTGGGGCTCATAGTCATCTCCGCCAACCTGCTTTGGGCTCCTCCGCCCACCCTCTGTCCTTAGACCCCTCCGTTTTGCACCCGGTGCGCAGTGTGCGCGTCTGGCTGCTGACGAGTACGTGCGTTTGTTTCCCGATTGGGCGCACATGGAGGAGCTCCTCAATCTGCTGGAGCTGCTAGACAAGAGCTTCAGGCAGCGGGACAAGCAGCGGGAGCAGTGGATGAGGCAGAGGAAGCACAACAGGCAGATGCGCAAGGTAAGGGGGGGGGGGGGCGTGTGGGGGCGCAAGGCCATGTGGGTGTTATATACGTTTGTACAGGTATGTTTGTGTATATTTGTGTACCGTATGTACGGGTATAATATACGGCATAGGCCAGCCCTAGCGTTTTGTGTGTGTAGGTGTGTGTGAAGGCGGGGGGGTCTATGGGCCATCCTCTGATGTAGGCAGTGGGCTGCATTCCTTGGAGTTTGGAATCGGTGTCAAACCTTCCCTGAGCCCACCCTGTTATGATTCAAACGGAATAGGTGGAACGCATTTTATAGCAGTGTTTCGTTTTCCAGCTACAAGGCTAACTTCGGCTGGCCGCCCAACCGCCGGGAAAGGCCCAATTGCGACCAAACCTGGACCGGCCTGTAAGTGGTTGCCACAGCAGCAAGGCTTTCCACAAATGAGGCCTCCAGCCAGCGTCAGCAGTGTAGCTGACGTGTAGCTGAGTCAGGAAGTGAGAAACACTGGTGTTGAGGCGGATGGCTCTGATCTGTTGGGATGGGATAAACACTGATGCGGGTGGTGCTGCTGGGAGGGCGCCCGAGTCTCCCCTACTTCCCTGATGATCCCACTTCCCTAGGGCGTCTTTATTTTCTCTATCTGTCTGCCTACATTCACGCTACATTCCCATCATGCGCCTAATGGCAATGGCGCGGACGCGGCCTATGCCCATGCTGCACTGTTTTCTTAACCCTCACGCCCCTGCGGGACGTAGTTTTCATTCCTTCTTTCTTCCCATCCTGCGCCTGTCCTCTCCATGTGTTCGAATTCCTCTTTACTTGTTTTTAATCCTGCCTTTCTGGCCTCTGTGCCTGCTGTTGCTCCCAGGGGCAGCCGCTCTCCAAAGGCACTGAACCCCGAGTGGGCCGGGGAGGGTGGCACGAGCAACAAGGCTCCTGTTCATTTATGAAACTCCATAAGGAGTTGCCCCTCCTTTCCTGTTGCACCTTTTGCCCCTGTTCCCCTAGCGAGCTCCAGTGTTTCTGTTTTCCTGACTCAGCTGCATGTCAGCTACACCACGGCCACTGGCCGGAGGCACCATTTGTGGCCAGCCTTGCTGCTTTGGCCACCAGTTTTAGGTCGGTTTAGGCTTGGTCTTAATTGGGCCTTTGGCGGCCGCTGGGCGGCCTGTGTTAGTTGGACTTGTAGTCGGGGAGGAAAACTGGCGAGCATGATACCAAGCAGTCTCTCCTGCCCCGTTGCTCACACTCATCCTGGTTATATGCAGGAGGCACAAAAATCGATTCGAGAGGGGCGGTCCACACCCCGGCCTGAAGCAAGGCTCGCATCCGCAGCAGCAGATCCCCGCCAGCCAGCTGCAGCGACAGGGGTGAGGGTCGATGCACCCGCCTCCCCCGCATCCTCTGCTTCGGCGGCTGAGGCCACGGGTGCTGCGAGCTCAACGCCAGGCTCAGTCGTTCCCGGGAGGCATGTTGTGTCGCACTCAGCTTCTGCTTCTCCGGCTGCTTCTATTGCCGCTGCCACTGCTGCTGCTGCTGCTTCTCCACCTGCTGCTACTTCTCCACCTGCTGCTACAGCTGGGCTGTGGGACTCGAGCAGTGACGATGGCAGCGGGGTTGAGGATGCTGCAGAGGATTATCCTAGCAGGTGAAAGATTGGGTTTAAACCCTAAATCCGAAACCCGAAACCCTAAACCCGATCGGTCCTGAGACGCGAATGTGGATCATGGGATCATCCTAGCAGGTCAGGGATCTGTGGCTTCGACACGCATGCTGGGCTATTGGGTGGTGATTTGAAACACAGGCTTAGGGCAAGCATGCTGTACTTCAGTGGGGGGCTGTGCTGTACTTGACACCTTTGAGCCGCACAAAAACAGTGATTGACTCGATGGAGACGGAGATAGGTGTGACCTGCCTCCATCATCTATTTTCTTGCACGGTTGCGTGCTCTGCATCCTGAGCTCTTGCATGTGATGCATCCTTCCAGTGGAGAGGGGCCAAGACATGAAGTCCAGTGTTTCTTTTTTCGTGACTTAGCTACATGTCAGCTACACTCCGGCCACTGACCGGAGGCGCCATTTGTGGCAAGCCTTGCTGCCTTGCTAGCTTGAATTCTGAGATAGCGAAGACAGTTGGCAGGAAGAGATCTAGGAGATGAATCTGCATTCAAACTTGGGACATGTTCCAGCATAAGCGATACAATTAACAAATAAGTGTTCACAAGTTCTTCGCTTATTTAATATAGACATGTGCACTCACTGCTTGCATCTCAAGGATAGGACAGGACGGAGTTCACATTTAAGCATGTGCGATACAATGTACATAGTGTTCGCAAGCTCTCTGCTTATTTAATGTACACATGCTCATGCTCACCACTTCAAGCTCATCGCTGCCTGAAGCTTCTCTTGGATCTGCCTCTTTCTGAGATGAAGCAATGCCAGCCTCCCCGACCCCAGTGCACCCATTGCTTGCATCTCAAGGACGCATGCCTGATCTACGACAAGCGGGGGATTGGGAGGAAGAACCTGCGCTAGAGCGATCTCTATCTGCCCCAAGTAATGGACATAGCATCTGATGAGCCGTGCCTTCTCTTGTGGCAGGCTCGCAATCTCCTCCCTGCACCTCTCTAGGTTGGAAACCACCTTGTGATACAGCCTGCCGAAATGCATCTCAGCTGCTGACTCCACAGACCTACTAGGCCCATCCCATGCGACTGGCACGTCACCAGTCTCTAGCATCTTTCTGAAATCCTGATCTGACAGCTGAACATCCTCTAAGCTTCTTTCAGATCCGATACATTCCCACACAGCCATCTCCATCAACAGCTTACTAGCAACATCTCGTTTCCGTTTTGCTCTACTCCTCATAGCCTTGGTCTCCTTGTCAGCCACCCCAGCCTCTTGGCGCTTGGTGTGTAGGTCTCGTACCTCAAACACCAACGTCATGATCCGCTCTCGGTACCTACAGATGGGAGGGGAGGCAAACAGGGAAGTAAAAACAGGGAGGCAAACAAGGAGGTCAAAATAGAAGGTTCCCCATCGAGTATAAACCACCCACTCTAAATATGCTAGAGCCATGGCTCACCCCTCAATCTCCAGAAGCTTTATCTTGGCAAGGACCCGCTCATAGTCAGCTGACTGCTCTGTCCACCGCCCAGAAGCAGGGATGCGATGGAGCCTCTCCAATGCTGCCAGCTTGTTGTCGAGCTGCTCTCCAGCCTTGGTCGAAGCCTTGGCCATACGCATTGCTGCTGATGAGGATGACAACACTGCCAGCCTGGTGCCAGTAGCCATCAGCGCGTCTTGCCCGCCGCGCATCATGAGCAGTCGCACATATTGCATCTGCAAAATAAATGAAATCAGACAGCTGGGCAAACTGATAACATAAGATTCAATATCTATGTTACCTGCCAGGCGTCCGGAGCTTAATGACGGTAGCGAGCATAATGATGTAATACACAAACTGCTCGGGGGTGACGAGGTCGCAGAACAAGCGGCGGAGTGGCACGGTGTGCCCGCAGGTGCATCCAAGCACTCCGTGCCTGTCACATGGAGTCCCTTTCGCTTCCGCATTAGGGCGTGAGCATGCCAGTGAGGTGTCACACTTGCTTGCTGCTGCAGCAACGGCCTCACCAGGTAAGTCACCGACACCGTCGACGAAGCTCAGGTTCAGGGAGTTTGACTGGGCCAGCTCACGGGCCTTGTCGTCACAGTCCTTGAAGAAGGTGGACAGGCCTGGCTCCAGATCCTTGGATGCCGAACCCCAACCGCACAGCCCTACCCTGCCCAGTAGCCCAGCCCAGCAGCCCAGACCAGTTTAGTCCAGTCTTGCCCAACCTCTAGCCCCAGCCATGCCTACTAGTCTAGCCAGCCTAGCTCTATCTGGCCCATATCCTGGCAACACATGGACCTTCAGGGGTTCTGGTACCATTCATTCCCCCAGGGCTAGTGCACATGAGGAGCTGCAAGCATCCTTTTACAAGCTGGGGCAGTGGGCCTGTGGGTCTTTCCAGTCAAGCAAACATATACCATATAGGTATATGTGAGATATACCATATAGGTATATGTTTTTTTCCATATACCTATACGGTATATCTTACATATACCGTATAGGTATATCTGTTACCGTGCAACCTAGTTGAATCGGGGGAGGCATGAACAGGCCAAGATCACTTTTCACTGGGTGCACCGTTGGTGCAACTCATCGACAGGGAACAACAGCTTAAGGCCTTTTACAGTCTATGTAAACCCTTTGATATTTAATATCTGCATAGCACGTCCCTTTTTTTTCGACCCGGGCACCACTACCAGGGTCGCTGGAGGGCTCCCCAAACAAGAGCTTCAAGGACGCATAGGCAGGCTGTCGATTAGTAAATCTCACCTTATGCCAGCTGTCTACCCGTGAGTGATGTGGCTAGCTCCTGGTAAGAGTGTACGACCTGAGATCAATAAAGTCAACATGCTGGGCGGAGCCTGGGCCTGCAGGATGCTACTGAGACAGGTCTACATTCGCCGAAATTAAATTCTCAATGCATTTTATACACCATGCGCCACCCGCTGAGGCCTAGACCAGGGTGCTCAGTGTTACCACAGCAGTTGTGCCAAGATGCAGGTGCAGGGTCGTCCGGTGGGCTGCGTCGCAGCGGAAATTTACATCAGAACGAAGACAAACTTGATCCAGGTGATTCAGGAGTAGACGATAGATTCAGGAGCTGAGGGTACATGCAAAAGAACATGCATGCAAAAACACCATGCAAGCAGTCCATGCAGGAAATATGGGCCCCCCGTTCATTTATTCAGAGCCAACAGAGCAACAGGATTTCATCAGGGGATCACCAGCGCCAATGACATGACACCTCTGGACCATGCTGAAAAAGCTCGGCCGCATGGGCGCCCGACTATCTGGCCGGGAGGAAAATAAAGTAAAGTGTAGAGGAGGGAGAAAAGGAACAGATGGAAATGGAGAAGGTGTGAACGGCAAGCACAGCAGCCTTCAACATCTGCACCAACTAGGACTGAGAAACAGGCAGATTTAACACAATTTATGGGTCAGGGGCTGGGTAAGGCCGTGAGGGGATTAGTCAGCCAATGCAGGGGTGTAAGGTAATAGCTCGGACAGTGTCATGACTGCTTGCCAGGCCATGCAGCCCTCTACAATCCTGCGAGTCCTCTTTGATGGCCACACCCTCTGCCTATCTTTGAAGAGCGTGTCTACGTTATATGTCCCCCTCGATCATGGACCCTGAGCATGTGCTTGGTCCCTCCCCTGCCCAAGACAAGCAGACTGCCCTCAACAGCCTTCCCAACCATGGAAACCTATACCATCAACTGCTACTACCCCCAAACCCTGAACCCTGCAGTTCATGCTGATTGCCATGAACACATTGCTGCCTGAGGACCAGCCGGCCAACCGTGTGTCGGCTGTGGAGGAGCTGGCAGCTTCTGACATCTTCTGGTACGGATCAGCCGCCAGACAGCTGCCTGTCTGTGCTGGCTTCCATGCTATAGCGATACAGGTGAGGGCATAAGGGTGCAAGCAAGCAGAAGCTGTCGGGCAGCTGCATGCACACACTTGTATCTGCATTGATGCACATGATCAGTCATACAGTTAAGGGTGCGAGGGAGTTGAAAGATGGAAGCTTCCGAGCAGTCACATGTACATGCTGGCTTCCACACTTATCCAGAGAAGCAGTTATACAGGTCAGGTTGTTAGGGTGT